>HG992184.1:11317352-12629852 GCA_905220545.2 Melitaea athalia | reverse complement strand
CTGTTTCACAATGATTCTATACAAAAATATACATATATGTACAATAACCTTTGTTTGTGTCTATTTTAATATGCTGAATGCTGATTCACTTGAGCCCTAGAGTACTGCGCTTCATGTTTTTATTACATTAACAGCAGTGGACACAGACAGCTGTCATACACTTTCAAGTAATAATTTAGCGTAGTTTAGGTAAAATTATTTTGCATTTTAGTAGCTACTTCTCGTGGACTATACATTTTTTAAAACCCTTCAATATTTCATTAATAGCTACATAAATATACAGTCTGTTTATTTGCGAACATTCATAGGTTTTTGATTTCTATTACTCCAAAAAAAAACTGTAGTTCATTCGTTTTCCTGTATATATCTCACGTACAGACATTATCTAGCAGCTACATACATACTACTACATACAATTTATTACATATACTGTTGTAAATCTTAACATCGATAACCCTAAAAATAAGTAAACATTATATAAACTCAGGGACATGTCTACATCTACAACTTTATCTTACTTACTTACTTGATAACGAATAGTAACTAGATCACTCAAGATTGTAACAGCGTTATGATTTTTAGAGCATAACATCGATAACAATATGTAGACTTTATTGAAACTGATAGATAATACGTTATTGATCTCTTTACTCGATTTTTAAAATTCACAAGTAATCTGTATTGGTTGAGATAAAATTTAATGTATTATTCAAACTATAATAATTTTACTTACAAAAGACGTTTAAAATTATAAATATTATTATAATAATAATAATAACCATGATTAGTGATAGTAACCATGATTTATTTAAACAATTTACATATTTACAAGTCACAACTTAAGAAATAAATATTTACAGATTGTTTTCATACAAATTATGTCCGCGTGGAATTGTGCCAAGAATGCTGGCAGCATTTGCCCGTTGAATCGCTATGCCGATTCTCTGGGCAAAAAATGCACCAGCTCTCTTGTCACCAGTGGAGGCAATAAGGCGAGGAGTTATCTCATTTAAGAATTTTTTAGCACTGCTACTCCAAGGTCCAAGTGTTTCGACTGCAAACGGCACAAAGATGTAATTTGGAATTAGTGACGAATATTTGTGCCATTTCGTCGTTTCAGCTTTTTCCGCCGCGGCTCCCGCTTTTAAGGCTGTTTCCCTGACATGAGACGGAGCAAGTGTGTCAACGCAGGTTGCGTCCCACAAAAGCGCCCGTCCCTTTTCCCAAGGAACCAACGTCAATCCATCAGGTCTCTTGTCGTCATCGCGACTAATTCCAGTAGGCTCGATAAGAGCAGGAACGTCGATGGTGGCTTGCCACCAATCTTTCTACTTACAAAAAGCTCTTTTAAATCTTTCTTCTTACAAAATATTAGTACTAATCAAATAATCAATTATAATGTTTTTGAATAATATGTAATGCTTAGTATGAACGCTTGAATTGTTGATGTAGATAATAACTAGCTGACCCCGCAAACCGTATCTTATTATCCGTTATCTAGAATCCGTTCTTAGCTGACCTCTACTCGGCGAAAGGAATATTCCTACCAAACTTCAAGTCTTTACACCATATTATGTTTCCAGAGATATCGTGATGAGTCAATATATGGGTGGAAATCTCTGTTATAGACTAGCCTTACAGAAAAATTTATCAGTTTGTGCGGATGTTTTGGAAGTTTTATTAACTGACTTTCAAATAGGAGGAGGTTCTGAATTCGATTTTTTTTTTTATGTATGTTACCTCAGAACTTTTGACTGGGTGGACGAATTTGATGATTTTTTTTAATCGAAAGGTTGTGCGTGTTGGTAGTACCATTTAAAAATTGAGATAAAATGTCCTATTTAAATATGAATGAGTAGGTACTTGTTAGTTCTTTTCGAGTTATATCTAATAATGCGTTGACTATTTTTTCGTTGACCTACGTTATACCGCATTATAACTTCTCACTGGTTATCCCGATTTCGATGATTTCTTGTTGAAGCGAATGTTTGTTTTGTAGTCTCGTTTAAATTTTACTAAGATCTGATAGATAATTTTTGAGTAATCTTTGATAACGCGTATTTACTTGACTCATTTTCATAATTATTATTTGTAGATGTAATTGAAGTCGGTTTTTTTTCGTTTGCGAGTAAACACAATTATTTTAAATACCTTTCAAAATAAGTGTTTTTATTAAATATATAAATAAGTGATAGTTCGGACAGTAATATCCTTGTTTAACGCACTACTCTAAAACAATACAGATATTTATGTAGTTCCACAGCTCTCTGTACGAACTGACAACCTGGTGTTTTTGTTTACACTTATCTATTCTCAGATGTTCCGACAATCGATTTTACTTCTCTGAGATTATCTGGATATAGATAAGTGTCAAACCAATGTACTATCGAATTGACGCTTATGTTACACTAGCTGCGCCTGCGACTTCGTCCGCTTGGAATAGTGACTTTGGATATACATATATTTTGTTTTTTTTTGGATATCAGAATAGCTCTAACATTTTGTCTCTTGTCGCAAACTTATAAAACATTTACATAAACCTTACATAATTCCATACAAACTTTCATCCTCTATTCCTTATCCTTATTATTTTACCCAAAAGTTATGGAAGCGATAATTTGGCATAGTCGTCGTATCACTACAGTTACGTTACGTCCCAAACAGGTTCAGTACGTAAAAATGTTGTTATTATTTTTTTTTTTTTTTTTTTTATTTAATTAAACATCCATGGGCTCAAAGTGCCCATGCCTTTTGTTAAACATGCATGCTTTAATTATCACTACCGGAGGCGATTTTACATTAGAACTACAGATCGACAGTCCTGTGACTGCGTAGTAAGACTAGGACGTGGTCCGACGCTGACGGTTTTTTTTTTTTTTTTTTGTTTTTTTTTTTTTTTTTTTTTGTTTTTTTTTCCTTTACAATAATTAATTAATCCTGTTATGGAAATAGTATGCACATCGTTTCTTGAGCATATTGTTATTGTTACGTTCATACACTTATTTGCTAGTTATTATATATATATATATACACTTATTTGCTAGTTATCATAATTATATGTACACTTATTTCCTAGTTACCATATATGTACACTTATGTTCTACTTACAATATACACTTAACCTATGTTACTGTTAGTAAAGTTTTTTTTTTTTTTTTTTTTTCAATATACACTTACTACTTACTTTTTTACTTACAATCTACCTATTACATTCTATATATATATTTTTTACATTAATCTACGCCTTTTAAATAAATACACACTGTTTAAACATACAATGAATATAGCGATGTCCTCACACCCCGACTTTTTTCAGCATTTCGAGCACACACTCAATGACGGCAGCATCCCTATGATGAATCGCCATCCTGAGACTGTGCTCGAGGATTTTCTTATCTGTTGCCTCCGCTGCTCTCGCCACAAAGTGACCAATTGCGTCGTCATGGTCGTCGGTGTAGTAGACACAGGTGTTGGTGTGTCTAGTCACCGCGACTACAGCGTGCGAAACGCTGTCGTGGATCTTGAGCCTCCTTGTCTTCGTCTGGAGGACAATGACGTCCTCATAGGTCTGGCCCTGCGCCTCGTGGATGGTTAAGACGCGCGATCCCTCACCGGACCCGTATCCCTGGTCAGTCAGCAATCTCTTCTCCTCTTGCGTAAAGACCAGGTATAAGGTGCGGTCCCTTCCTGCAGGAATACGTGCGCCCGTGAGGTTCTCCACTCGCAAAGATCGGATCTTTGTGCTAGAGCTGTAGACGGTCTTGTAAACTTCGCTGATAGCAAGGGCGACGTCTTTGGGGTTACGATGCGTGCATGACAACTCGCACGAGATGGTTGTTATCAGGGTTGGTCTGCAGTACCGCATTTCGAACAGGTTGTCCCTGTCGATGTACGGCAGCTGGTTTATGTCTCCGATGAGGACTACTTTCTGAGCTCCCGATAGTCGGGCGGCCATTACTATGGCTCCGAAGTGGTTCATGAGGGCTTCGTCCACCGTTAGGCGGTTGATTTTTAAGCCCTCTCGGAAACCATTAACTAGGACGGAGGCCATAGTGCGCACTTTTTGCTTGGCTTTGTTACCATAACGGTGCGCAAGTTTTTCTTTTAGGTCTTTGGCCGCCTCGACTGTGGTCGTGATAACGACCTCCGTGTCCTCATCGAAGTCCCCGACTATACGAGTTGTCTTGCCGCATCCCGGTACCCCGTTTATCCACTCCAGCGACGGCAGTCCCCAGGGCACGGTCGGTAAGCCTTCCCGGTCGCCCGAGACGGTTTTCGCCATCCGTAGCATCCGGTCCCCCAGCATTATTTTCGTGCATCTGGCCACTACCACCACCGGGTCCCCTTCAGGTGTTTCGAAGGTTTGTGGCCCCTCGTCATTCCCCTCAGACTCGACCGCGCTTACGAAGCCTGCTGTGCTGTTATATGCTGCCATATATCTACCCGACATCTTGCCCTTGAGTATCTGTCGGGTTTCACTGTTGTATAAGGCCGCCTCGGCTTCCTCGAGCTCCACCTGCAGTAATCCTTGGTTATCGTACTGGTAGGCCTGCATGATCTTTTTGCAGGTGGCCAGGCTGACCTCGCGGTTTGCCTTTATTATGGCCAGGAACTCGATCAGGGCGTTCTTCGCATGTTGTAGCGGTGTGGACGCAGGTCGAAGTCTCGGTGGTGTTACATGTC
This sequence comes from Melitaea athalia, assembly GCA_905220545.2. Lineage (NCBI taxonomy): Eukaryota > Metazoa > Arthropoda > Insecta > Lepidoptera > Nymphalidae > Melitaea > Melitaea athalia. The sequence continues at coordinate 12,625,169 of HG992184.1, read as the reverse complement.
CCATGTCGGCCCTAGTTCGAGCGTCCGGTGACGCCTTTGGGTGCCTCGGACTATCGTCTCTGGTGAAACAGCTTAGCGCCGCCGATTGCCGCTCTCCCTGTCCAGCCTTTTTGGAAGAGAAATGATGCGGGAGCCTACCTTGTTTTGGGGAGATGGTCGCGCGGATAAAGGTCGCCAATGACATCGAGCTTGGCTTAGATTCGGGTGTGGCCTTTGCCTTACCTCGCTCTGTCTTCTGAGTCTCGATCCGTTGCTGTAGGCGCTCCGAGCCGCTGAGCGTGGGTTCGTTGACAGTCAGAGATGCAGGAGTTGTTGGTGTTATAGATTTCGGTCTTAGATATCCGAGATCCTCCCCCCTGTCCTCGTAGACTATGACTTCACTATACTTGGAGGCCATTAGGCAACCGTACCTATCAGATACGTCACCTCTATCATATCCGACTCTCATCGAATCCACACTAATTCTTTTGGGGACTTCACCGGGGGTCTCGCTCAGCCGAAGTAGCCACGCACTAGACTGCGCAAAGGCGGACGTCTCTCCCCACTCGAACAACACGATGCATTTATTATTCAAACGCACCAGACGGTAGGTCGAGTCGCCCTCCTGTTCTTGCGCTAGCGCTGTGATTTTAGTGCGCTTTATGCTTGTCTTTTGGGTGCTACCCTTTATCAGCAAAGCGAGCCCCGGCGAAATCGCCAGCCGATCGCGTCCCTCGGAACGACAGAAACTTATTCCCATTCTCTCTACTTCACCGTCCATGAATAGAGCCACGCATCTGTTCTTAATTCCCACTTCGACGCTCCCGTTCCCTTCGCTAAGCGAGGATTGTGTCATCCTGCTGTGGGTCGGTTGCGGAGGTGCGTTTTGGTTGGCTCTATTCCTGAACAGCTTTTGCAGCGAGGAAGGCATGGCCCTCGTTATTCGGCCCAAAAAAGTGCGGCCAAGAGACATCCGCGGAGCTGTTGAGCTATCCCTCTGAGTGGCTTGTTGGACATGGCTTTGATCTGTTTGTATCTGTGTGTTGTGTGTCTGGATGTGTGTTGCGAGAACGACTGTGTTTTGTATTGCAGTTGTGTGAGTGGTTTGTGTGGGCTGTGTTGTGTGGGTTGTAGTTAGCGCGGCGACCGAACCATTTGCCTTGGCAGCCATTTGAGCGACCGTTCTCGCGAATTGGAGGAAAGGCGATCTTGTGGCCTCTTTCTCCAAGATGGTGTGGAGAGAAGATTGGTCTAGTTTTATCTGTAGCTGGGTTTCCAGCTCTAGTCTTCTTCGGCCAAACCGTGGACATTCCAAAAGAATGTGGATCACCGTTTCCTCGCACCCCGAGTCGCATAAACATGAGGGACTGCTTTTAAGTTTGAAACGATGCAGGTACGCAGCGAAGCCACCGTGACCGGTCAGAATTTGGACATCGACTGGTGTTAGTGTCATATTTTTTATTATAACCCTGGCAGTTTTTACGCACGGTAAAAACACCTTCGTGACCGAGCCGGCCACAGATGACTCATAGCGCTGCTGCCATCTCCTCACCGTCTCCTCACGTATCCGCCTTCTAACGTACGATATTGGAACTTGATCGTAGTCGGAGGTCGACTTTTCCGTTAGTGCTGCCTTCTTGGCTAGTTCGTCCGCTCGTTCGTTGCCCGGTGTTCCTGCGTGGGCTCTAAGCCAGAAGAACCTCACAGTCCTGCCATCCTCTTGAATATCGCGTATGCATTGTTTCATATCGAGAGCGAGATGGTGGGTCACCGATGGGCTCCTCAATAAGTCAAGCGAGGATCTTGAATCGCTTAGGATGTTGATCGAGGCCCAGTTCGACCGCTTTGCCATACTGACCGCTCTGTAGAGTGCATACATTTCTGACTGAAAAACAGTGTTATGAGGCTCAAGCTGAAATGTGGAATGCCCGGACTCCCTATCTCCCTCCCACCATGTTAGGGCAGCTCCGACTTTTCCTTCTATCTTACTTCCGTCTGTGAATATAAGGGGACCGACTATTCGGTGATCTTTAAGGGTTTGATTGTCTAAGCTCTCCAAGCACTCATACTCGGTTGTTATGAGTAGAGATGGATGGGGATTTTGTAGATATCCCACCCTGCGCTCCATTTCTTTTCCTGGTGGAATGAAGTCCACGCAGTGCCCTTTTTTTATCTTAAATAGGGTAGCAGCTTCCTGGACTCGAAGATCAAGGGGTAATAGACCCGAGAGGATCAAGGCCGATGACAGAGATACAGTTCTGTACGCTTTGCATAACTTTATGGCGAAACCTCTCTGAAGCGAGCCTAACTGTCTTATAGTCATCAGTTTTTCGGCTGCTGGAGACCATGCGCTTGCTGCATAGAGAACTATAGGCTCTATGACCGCCATATATATGGTCCTCACTATTTCTCCATTTAGACCCCATGTAACCCTCACCGCGCGTGCTAGTTGTTTATATATATCTGCGGCTTTTTTGCATATAGCAGACACATGCGCATTAAAGGTCAGTTTAGAGTCTATGACTAAGCCTAACAATTTGATTTCGTTCACAAAACCCAGCCGAGTGCCGGACATATGAATATTGGGGAGGTCATATTTGAGCTTTCTTGTAAGTAGCATCGCCTTGGTTTTGTGCGGTGCAAAGCTCAACTTATTAAGGGTGCCCCAGTCTTGAACGGCAGTAAGGATGGTGTCGGCTTGGGATTGCAATACGCTAGTCTGGTGGTGGGAGAACACAAGGACCACATCATCCGCAAATGCTTGACAATAAATCCCTGACCATGCCATTTTTTGAAGTAGCGGGTCCAGGATTAGGTTCCAGAAGGTCGGTCCACCAACTGATCCTTGGACGCAGCCCTTAGATGTACCCTTTTCGCTGGTCGCTCTGGCATAGTTTATTCTGACCTTCCTGTCCGTTAAGTAGGACGCTACTAAGGCATACAAGTTTCTGGGGCACTGTTTTTCTATCAGCCGTTTCTTGAGGGCTGGCCACCATGCATTGTCGAACGCGCCCTCTATATCGAGCGAGATTAGAAGGACTACCTTTTTCAACTTTATTTCTGCTCGTATATGTTCAACTAGGTCGTAGAGCGCGTCCTCAGTTCCACGCTGTGGCATAAATCCATACTGGCTTGGGTGAAGAGTTGGAAAGAAGCGCCACTGAAGTCTACCCACCAGGAGCTTTTCTACTATCTTACCTAAGATTGACAATAGGCCGATCGGTCTATATGATTTTGGATGGGTGTAGTCATCTTTTCCTGGCTTGCGTAGAATGCACACGTGAGCGACCTTCCACTGTTTAGGAAAATACGACAGTGATAGACATCTATTGGCTAATGCCAAGAATAAGTCCCTGTCACAGTTGATGGCCGCGGTGCAGATGTCCGATGTAAGCACATCCGGGCCCGGAGCTTTTTTGGGACTGAGATTCGTCAGAATCTTTTCCAATTCCGGTTTTGTAAAGGGAGGGTCATCGTCAGACAGATCTTGAATATCCTCCGGAGCCATGCCTTCTGTAACCGCTCTTATCATCTTATGTTGTTCTGTTTCGGCTTCCACTGAATCATCAGGATTCATCAGGAGTTAATGTTGTTATTTTAACCATTGACTTGTTAGCTGACATTATAAACTACTTAATATGTAAAATAGACGTATAAATAAAGATTTTTATGTTTTCTAACAGATCTAAATAGCTGGTTTAGTTTAGTTATTAATATAAAGTTAAATCTTATAATAATAATAATAATAAATAAGCCTTTTATTAGTTCCCATTTTTCACATGAAAATTATTACAATACTTATTATTACGATGTTCATACATAATTTTTTTTTCATACAAAAAAGTAAACAATATTCCTTCATTGTTATATTTTTTTTGTACATTTCTATTCTTTTCTTTATAAGCTAATACCATAATTATACTAATGTAAATTCTAATAACATGAAGATCCTTTTTTCATTTATTAAATTTCTACTAACATTTACGAAAATTATCGATTTTTAAACAAACATGCAAAAAAAAAAATTAGCTTCACAATAACTAATTCTGTAAAATAAAACATTTAAGATATTCACTAATTTAAATATTATAAACAAATATCATTAAATAATATTAATATTATTAAAGTAATATCATTAATTAATTATTATAATTATGTACTTATTTAAATTAAATTAAATAAGCCTAATTATTTATTCCTTTTTTTTTTCATGCAATTAATAATTATTATTAGTTTTTATTAATTTATTTCTTACAATATACATTTTATTCCTATATCTATAATTCCTATATTTTTTACCCGCAAAGGGGTTCCCATTTAAAAACGAAGAAAAATAAATGATGTAAATTTAAAGTTAAATCTTACACTATTATAATTAATAATATTACAAAAAGTAAAATTTAATATAGCGAAAAATAGGTACAGATAAAGCGCTAAATAGCAGCAAAGCTATTTACATTGAAAGGTTAAAATTTAAATAAACTCTTTAGAATAAGCATTTTACTATGAACAAGAAGTATTGAATGTACCTACGAAAATTTCGTAATTTAATGTTTATTTAACATGTACTGTTCTGTGGCTTATTCTGCGATTAAAAATGAAGTTTGATTCACCTGACTAGTTCATCGAGTTGTATATTACTCGAACGAAAATATAAAATTTTATATACATATATTTATAGAACTAGGTCCGCAAACAATCGTACATGTCACCTTATAGACGCCTGCAACACCAGAAGCTACAGCCTATAATATCCCACTGTTGGGCATAGGCCTCTTTCCCAATTTAGGAAAAGGATCAGAGCTTAATCCACCACGCTGCTCCAATGCGGGTTGGCGGATATATTCTCTACTATGAGTAGGTAACAATCGCTATCAGGTGTACATGATAACAGCCGGGACCGACGGCTTAACGTGCTCTCCGAGGCACGGTGGGAGACCCACAAGGACTGCACAAACACCCAGACCACGGCAAACATCTGTATGGCCAATACAAATGTTGTCGTTTGCGGGAATCGATCCCACAACGGCCCGCGCAACAGCCAGAAACTAGTGCTGGACCGCTGCGCCAACGGGGCGTCTGACACCAGAAGTATCACGAGTGTATAGCCGGGTGCCGACCCTACCTCAATCCCTTCCAGGAGCTCTGTTCACCTTATTTTGACCAGGATTTTTCCTGCTGTGCCCTACCTCGGTTAAAATTTTAGAATTTAATATCGCTGAATTTCTCCGAAATCATACATACAGCTCGTAAAGTTTTTCTTCGCTGCTAAGGACAAGATTAAAAAGAAAAACATAAGACTGTGTCTAGTTAGATATCTATACTAATATTATAAAGCTGGAGAATTCTTTTAGTTGGATTTTGGAAATTGAAAATTTTTTGTAGTGATAGCCCACTTCTAGAAGAATCTTATTACCATACTACGACTACGACAAGTGGAGCATCAATAGAAAACGCTCAAGGGTGTCATTACACACATAAATTTTTTTTCCGGCGAGAAAATCAATGGTTTGAAGTAAATAATTATATATACAATGATTCTGGTAGAACATTCATATGTTCACATTCATATGTTTCAGTCAATTGTTTTAGATCGTAATTTGCAATTCGTTTCCTAACACTTAAATTAAACAGACAGTGTTGATAGTCGTGCGAAACAAATGTCACTTATTTATATCAGTTGACCTTACAATTTGGGAGTTTGACACTTCTAACAGACTACACATTATAGAAACACAACAAACAAATCCTTCAGCTGCAAATTTAGCTTAATTTATAAACTTGTATTGTCCAATATAACAAACCGCTTTTGAAATTATGGTAGAATAATTTTAATTAAAATGGATACTTAAATAAAAATAAAATGTTCTTGATTGAATATGTCCATCCCACCGCTCTTTAGCACGCGTATCTTTCTCCATGTAGAAGAAGGATCGGAGCTTAATCAACCACGCTGCGGATTGGCGGATATATCCTCTACTACGAGTAACTATTGCCATCAAGCGTCTAACAGCCGGGACCGACATGCTCTTCGAGTCATGATGGGACGAGCCACACAAGGATAAACACCAAGACCGGAATCAAATATTTAAATAAACACAAATGTCCAGCCTGAACGGGAATCGAACCCGCGATTGCTGGTATTAGGTATGCTTTCAAGCACTACTACACCAGAGTTGTTGTCACATACTAGCCAAAATTTCCTTTTGTGTAAACACAGATCAAACTGTACTATAATGTAAAGCTTATCAAGCTATCACTCCAATTCTCCGTGGACTTTCAAGATTTCTTTTGCTTTGTTCGCCTCATGAATTCTGGTTATCAGAACATCGTATGATATACATAAACAAAATTTATACTTTCAATTTAACATGGACTACACTGTTTGTTACAATGTACTATTATTACACTTGAAACCTTAATCTATACTAATATTATAAAGCTGAAGAGTGTGTTTGTTTGTTTGTTTGAACGCGCTAATCTCAGGATCTGAAATCTGGTTCGATTTGAAAAAATTTTTCAATGTTAGATAGCCCATTTATCGAGGAAGGCTATAGGTTATATATCATCACGCTAAGATCAATAGGAGCGTAGCACCAATGATGTTTCAAAATCGGTTTTTTTTTCATTTTGAGAGCTTTTTCTGCGTAAACGGTTAAAGTTTCGCACAAACCATGTATGACAGAATTGATCCTATTCCACGCGGACAAAGTCACGCGTAGAAGCTAGTTTTTAACCGACTTCAAAAAAGGAGGAGGTTTCTCAATTCGACCGTATATATTTTTTTTTTTTTTTTATGTATGTTCGGGCATAACTTCGTCGTTTATGAACCGATTTTGATAATTCTTTTTTTGTTGGAAAGGAGATATCCCAACTTAGGTACCATGATAAGGAAACCAGGATCTGATGATGGGATCCCAGAGAAATCGAGGGGAACCCTCGAAAATTGTAGTGACGACTAGTGCGTTTTATCACTTTTTCCTTAACTACTATAAAGCACTACTATTTAATGAAGGTCTGGAGTCGATCTGATGATGGAGTCGACAGACAGTTGAGGGAAATCTTCAACTATTTACAGCAATCACCTGCTGTTTGAGCTTCATTCATTTCTATTGATGAGAACTTTGCACCCATATGAGTTAAAAGTGCCATTACAGGTCTGATGATGGAGCCCATAAATAGTCGAGGGAAATCTTCAACTATTTACAGCAATCACCTGCTGTTTGAGCTTCATTCATTTCTATTGATGAGAACTTTGCACCCATATGAGTTAAAAGTGCCATTACACGTCTGATGATGGAGCCCATAAATAGTCGAGGGAAATCTTCAACTATTTACAGCAATCACCTGCTGTTTGAGCTTCATTCATTTCTATTGATGAGAACTTTGCACCCATATGAGTTAAAAGTGCCATTACAGGTCTGATGATGGAGCCCATAAATAGTCGAGGGATCTCCTCAATAATTTACAGCAGTTACTTTTGGTTGTTTGACGACCGCTTTGATATAATGGTGCATGTGCCGTGTCGGCGGCGCCTAAACACCGACGGTCGCGGGTTTGATTCCCGCTCGGAGTGTATATTATATTTATGTTTATACAAATATTTATTTTCGGTCTGTAGGTTTCGGTTCGGTCCCGGAGAACACGCTAGGCTGTCAGTCCCGGTTGTATATCACGAACACCTAATAGCGATCTTTACTCATATATAGTAGGTACTTATGATGACGCGTTAGCGCAGCGGTCACAGCACTGGCTGTTGCGCTGGCGGTCGCGGGTTCGATCCCCGCTCACGACGGACATTTGTATTGGCCATATAGATGTTTTTCGTGGTCTGGGCGTTTGTGTTTGTGTGTTGTGTATGTTTCCGGACTCCCGACACAGGAGAAAACCCTACTGAGGGCCGTTGAGTGTGAAGCGTTTATTCATTGTTTATTATAGTAAGGAATATATCCGCCAAACCACAGTAGAGCAGCGTGGTGGATTAAGCTCTGATCCTTCTCTTACATGAAGAAAGAGGCCTATGCCCAGGAGTAGGATATTACAGGCTGAAGCGTTTTATTTTGTTGGGCTTACTTAATACTGCCGAGAAGCATCCTAATTAGGTCTACACATCACTAAAAATTGTAAAATAAAATAATTTTTAACAAAAAAAAACCGACTTCAAACAGGAAACTAAAAAGTAACAAATAAATTTACTTAGCACAAAGTAATTCTTATTTTGATTTAGTTAATCAGAAATTATAAAATAAATATTTTATAATTTTGAAGTCGGTGCCAAGTAAAACAATAACTAGGTATAGGTATTATCAATTTTTCTCACCCCTCAAGCTAATATTGGCAGGTAATTATTACGGAATATCTATCCTGTAGTACCTAATTAATTATCTTCTTATAATAGTATTCGGAGACCGCGCACGGCATAAAGTTCACAAATTCGGTGAATATCTGTGGTGGATATAGTACTGAAGGCACCGACTTCAAAGTTATAAAATATTTATTTTATAATTTCTGATTAACTAAATCAAAATAAGAATTACTTTGTGCTAAGTAAATTTATTTGTTACTTTTTAGTTTCCTGTTTGAAGTCGGTTTTTTTTTTGTTATAAATTATTTTATTAATACAGAGGTTATCACGAGAAGAAGTCAGTAGTAATTATTATTTTATACTATTTGTACAGACACAGCATATAACGCAGCTGAATTTGCTAACTACCGATCTCAGAGGTATTTCTATTTGACCGTCGTTTTTCACATGCTCTTACATTAATTGAGTTCATACATCATACAAATATATATATATATATATATATATATATATATATATATATATATACTAGCTGACCCCGCAAACGTTGTTTTGCCATATATGTTACTAGCTTCTGCGCGCGACTTCGTCGGCGTGGACTCCGCTCCTATTGGTCTTAGCGTGATGATATATAGCCTATAGCCTTCCTCGATAAATGGGCTATCTAACACTGAAATAATTTTTCAAATCGGTCCAGTAGATCCTGAGATTAGCGCGTTCAAACAAACAAACAAACAAACAAACAAACAAACAAACAAACAAACAAACAAACAAACAAACAATCAAACAAACAAACTCTTCAGCTTTATTATATTAGTATAGATTAACCACCGTAACCCCCTTAGGCGTGAAATATCGTAAAACCCGTTCTTAGCTGACCTCTACTCGGCGAAAGGAATATTCCTACCAAAATTCAAGTCTCTACGCCTTATGGTTCCAGAGATATCGTGATGAGTCAATGGGTGGGTAACTCTTTTATATATATATAGATTTACATGGATACACCTTTATGAACTAATTTTTATAGTATTAGTTCATAAAGATGTATTTTGTAGTTAATTTTATAGTTTAACATTCTAAGTAAATAAATTGTGTATATTTAACACTAGCAGACCCGTGCCCACTTCGTTGGGCGTAAAATCGTAATAATATCGTGTATTTATTATTTTAAATTACAGAACCAAATAACATACTATAAAGAACAAATTTTAAACCACTTAAATAAATAATATGTTGCTCCAACGCCATCTATCAAAAAGCGTAAAAACTTCGTCATCGATAGATTCAAATAGACAGTAAATAAAATAGAGTATTAAATAGTTAAATCTAACAGCGATAGATGGCGTTCGTTTCTTTGTCATTTTCATAATATATTTTAATATTTTTCTTTTTTACTGAATTTTTTTGTACAATTACAATAAAATATAGCCTATGTCACTCCTGAATAGTGTAGCCTCTCACTATTTTCAGCAAATCAGATAAATATAAATGTTTTAAAATCACCAATTAATTTCTAAGGCAAATAATAATGCTTGATTAGCGTCAGAGGGCGCAGGTTCAAATCCTGCTGATTTAAAATCTTTATATATTTTTATCTTTTTCCTTTTATCTTGTCACTCCTGAATAGTGTAGCTTTCTGTTAGCGAAAGAATTTTCATGATCGGATCAGTATTTGCGAAGATTACCCCGTATATACAAACAAAGTTATAAACTTTACCTCTTTATAATATTAGTATAGATAAATGCAATCGCACTAAGTGTCTGCATTTTAAATCAGTCGTTATCGTTAAGCGGCGCCATGTCTTACGCGACACGATTACGTAATAACGATATACAAGTAGACGAATCGAGTATGTATAGATAAAGACAATAGGAGTATACAGACTAAGAAGTATATTATGAGGAACGCCGTAATTATAACTATAACAAAAAAACTTATATTTGTAATTTTTATTTACTAGCGACCCGCCCCGGCTTCGCACGGTTTCAAAAACTATCAGTGTTCCTCTACTATATTATGCATGTATTATACATATAAACCTTCCTCTGGAATCACTCTATTTACTAAAGAAAACCGTATCAAAATCCGTTGCGTAGTTTTGAAGATCTAAGCATATATAGGGACAGACAGATAGCGTGAAGCGACTTTGTTTTATACTATGTAGTGAAGCATATCTTTTCCAGGTTGAATGATTTTGAAAATCTCCACATTCCAATATGTTTTAAATTTAAAGTATCAAATGAAACAGTATTAATCCTGGTATTACCAATTGAGGTAGATAATAATAAATTTGATATTGTGATGTGTAAAGTCGTGAAAAATCTAACAATAATGCCGTTAACCAATTCATTGCTTGAATACTTTAACATATAGTACCTGGGTGACCGAGCTTGGCTTGGTATTTATACAAATTACATTATTGATAAAATATGAATAATATTTTTCAATTTTACCGACATAATAATAAAAAAATATGAACTGGTTATTTTAATAAAAAATCACGAGTGAAATTAGAAAAAAAAGGAAAAAAATCGATCTCGTGACTGGGATTTGAACCGTGGTTTTATCAGTCAATCCCGGCTGTCCGATTTCCCACCTGAGCTATTACAACTTTAATGACAATTGCGAAATTTACCTTCGTATTCTAACGATATTGTAGCCAATTTTTCATTGTCTTTCATTGTAAAATATGAATAATATTTTTCAATTTTACCGACATAATAATAAAAAAATATGAACTGGTTATTTTAATAAAAAATCACAAGTGAAATTAGAAAAAAAAGGAAAAAAAATCGATCTCGTGACTGGGATTTGAACCGTGGTTTTATCAGTCAATCCCGGCTGTCCGATTTCCCACCTGAGCTATTACAACTTTAATGACAATTGCGAAATTTACCTTCGTATTCTAACGATATTGTAGCCAATTTTTCATTGTCTCAAAACATAAAACATGTCATAAAACGACATTTTCTAAAAATGAATCCTAGCTAGATCGATTTTTCGCCCCCAAAAGCCCCTGTATACTAAATTTCACGAAAACGTTGGAGCCGATTCCGAGATTCAGATTCTATATATATATACAAGAATTGCTCGTTTAATAGTATAAGATTATAATATGGCTGAGTAATGAGTACCTATGTATTTATGTCGACGCAGATTACGTCATGCAAAAGCGCCTTTTGTCGGATTAAAGCAAAGCACTTCAGAATAACAAAAAAAAATTATTTAATTACTAGTGATTTACTAGTTCTTTTATTTTTTAATCGACTTCAAAAAAGGAGAAGGTTCTCAATTCGACTGTATTTTTTAACTCTTTTTATATTTTTTAGCTTTAAACTTTGTGTACAGATTTTGATGATTCTTGTTTTAGTCGAAGACATGACTGTGCTTCTCACGTATCATTTAAATTTGATCATGTTCTGACGAGTACTTTTTGAGTTATTCCTATATATTATGCGATTTAATTGACTTTTTTATCGACTACCTACGTCGTTTTATTTATTAATGTAATTGAAGCCGGTTTTTTTTTTCATTTATGAGCAAACACACTTATGCATTAGGTACTTTATTTTAGAATTAAAGATCAATTTTTATCTATCGTCAATGGAATTTCCTTATGATAAAGGGTTTTTGCGGTTATCTAAAGTCCGTTCTTCGCTTGCGGCAGCTTGCCTTTTCTCAGATCGGATTAAATTTGCTTATATTCAACTTCAAAGCAGCTTGCCTATAACTAAAGTAATGATCTACGTTTCCAAAAGGCTTTGTTGAAAAATATACTGTAATTGAGCATTTTCAATTTATAAAGGTACATGAGGTAATAGTATATACCTACTCATCTTAAAATTCCTATTTTTTTTTTATAATAATTTGCCAAGATTCTCATTTTCTAAACAATTTTATTATCTTAATAGAATCTACCTCTCACATCGTTTTGTGTTAAATTAGAGACAGGTAAATAGCACTTAATTATTCAATTCATTACTTAAAATTCAATTTAAAATTGCGATACGGTTATCTATAATGCGATTACTAAATAAAGCTGATCCGTAGGTGAGTGTCGTTGTGTAGCTCTGGTAGTCGTTAGTATTTACAGCTTATCCGTAAAAATAAGATAAGTGTTTCAACTTTTTTTTCAATACGAAATAATCTAGATTCAAGTTCTTCTTCATAGAAATAAAATAATCTAGATTCAAATTCTTCTTAGTAGAAATAGATTAGTGATAGTTTCATTTGACAGTAATATTATTTTTCGACGTGCATTTTATCATGATGTACGCCACAAGCACTTATAGAAGATAACTGCCTATACCAGATTACAATTTCTAAACAAATCTATCATACCTTGTATAAAATAGAATTTCATCCCTGCAAGTAAGTAAAACGTCTTGAAAAGATAAAAATGATTACAAAAGCAAAGATGCTTTAAAGATAAGGCACGAAAAGTCTTTACAGGTAAGACAATTTGTTCGTGACTTTCTCTCAAATTATTAAAATATATTCGAAAATTACGAATTTTGCTCATTGGAAATAATGAAAAGTTTTTCGATATAACACTAGGTTGGGAAGAAAGTTTCTTTGTATTTTATATAGAAATTCAAGGTAAGACTTTACAAAATTTATTTACATTAATTCCCCCGTCAAAGAACTTCTGTATTACGTAGTTTTATATTAAGTATTAATATATATTATAAGCGAATACGCTTTAACATCTATTAATAATGTATTATATATAATTAACTGGATACAAGGCTAATCAACATATTTGTATTCATGACACAAGTGTATGCAAATTTTTTCAATGCATTGAATTCTAAGTAACTCATTCAGGCCATGTTAAATACAAGTAAACTTAATACAAATTTTATGATCGCCTAACAATTGTTAAATACATGTTTTATCTTACTTTGTACCTTTATACAGTAAAACATACTTTTAGATAAAAGTAACTGATATAAATATATTTCGGAGATCCACTTTTATATTTAATCAGATAAATGTCATTTGATAAACAACAGAAAACATAAAAATCTGTCAATTGGAATTTCTGCATTGTCTTTCTTCAAAACAAACACCTAGACTAAAATAATCACTAATAAAATTAAAGTGCTATAAAAATAAATAGAAAGCCTTATTAACATAAGGCTTTCTATTACCTACCTTAGGGAGTGAGAAACGCCGGTACAAAAAGCCCGGTTCCATAAAAAAAAACATAAAATTTAAAATACTGCCGTCGTAACAAAAAAGGGCACAACTAACATTTTTAAGAAAATTGAGTTATATACATATTTAGAATAAGAAAAAAAAGGCACATCTGCTCAATTTTTTGTAGAATTTCATCTCCAAGGAATTCAGAGATATAATAGGCTCAAAAGGGACAAATGAGACTAATACTCAAGTTTTATAGAATGAAAAGGCATATTTATTTACCATTATATTGAAAAGGCACATGTAACTATTACTTCATACAGATTTTTACTAAAAACTACTTTGAAAAGGCAAGTCAATTTACATTAAAAAGACACAATTAGACAAATGTGCCCTTTCTTTTAGACTCAATGACCAATTTGCTTGAAATATTAAAAAGAAAGGTCATATAATATGGTTAGCTATGCCTTTTCTTTGTAGTAAGTGGTATTTTTAAAACATTTTTTTTCTTTAGTTGAATTAATTTAATAATTAATTATATATAAAATCTAAAAAGTAAAAAATATAACAGTACTAACCTTCACGCATAAATTATCAGTACTTTTTTTTCTTTTAAACAATAGGTTTCCATACTATGAAGCAGAATATGGTAAAAACTTTAATCCCAATTATCTCAGTTTGACCAAAATGATAGATGTGCCCTTCTCTCGTACGACGGCAGAATAGCTCACTTGAGTTTTGTAAATTGCATTCACTTTGATCGTGCATAATCAATATCTGCCTTCGACTGTCTGTTTTGAATAGAGTACTAGCTTTCCAATCACGGCTTTGCCCTTGTGGTTTAAACGATTTTGGCTGTTTAGTTTTTACTCGTTAAATAGAGCCTATGTTTCATTCTCTTTGTGAAAGAAATTTATAATCTGAATTGGTTCAGAATTTTTGAATTTGTCCATTACAAACAATCAAAAATACAGTCATATCTGTTCTCTTTATATTCTATATACTAGCTTCTGCGCGCGACTTCGTCGGCGTGGACTCCTCTCCTATTGGTCTTAGCGTGATGACACATAGCCTATAGCCTTCCTCGATAAATGGGCTATCTAACACTGAAAGAATTTTTCAAATCGGCCCAGTAGATCCAGAGATTACCGCGTTCAAACAAACAAACAAACAAACAAACAAACAAACAAACAAACAAACTCTTCAGCTTTATATATTACTATAGATTAGAATAGACTCAAGTATGTATTATATGCAACGGAAACTATATTTCATTATTTTACTGTATTTCATTGGTCGCATGGTTGAAATAAAAAATCAAAGCATTAATTTAACTATTTAATACGTCAACAATAATAAAAATTGCTTACATAAATTCGATCACAAAATTTAAATACGTTAATATTTATTGATTAAAATACATTTTCTTTCTATCAAATGGTCTTCTGCGTAATTAAACATAATTATTATATTTATACCTTGTCAAAAAGAAAAGTGAGCAATAACTTATGTTAAGTACAGCGGTACAAATAATGATTTAAAAAAGTTGATACAGTTGTAACGATATTGTTGTACTTGTTTCTTATGAGGAACATATATTATAAAAACAACACTTCTAAAAGAAATCAAATAGCTCATAAAAAATGGAAACAAAGTTTTAGGTAAAAAAGTATCATTTGAATACGGTTTAGTAAATTAAATATGTACAAAGTATTTTTTTCTCCAGAAACTAAATTATAAAAATACGAATGAGTTATTTACAAAGTAACAATTAACTTAACACATTATTAAATTAAAAATTGTGAAATGATAAAAATAATGAATACTAAACTACTAATATTAGGCAACTCAATAAGGTAACTATATTCTTCTATTATCAGTAAGTTTATATAAAATTCCACTGCACCCGTATTAATTTTTAAAATAAAATACTTAATTAAAATAATTAAATAAAATAATTGAACAGAACTTGAAGTAATTAAAATTCGGTCAGTGGGTGGAATAACTTATTTTACATAATTTATTTTTAAACATATTAAATTGTCTATTATTGAATAGTGTACATTTAAGCAATTTAAAATCACTGTTGAGAAGGTTATCACAAAATGGCACTATGAAAATGTACACAGAAATTTTTTCTACTAACTAGAATTTAAAAATGTTCATTCTTATTAATATCTACAATGGAAATAAACACAGCGACCTTATCTATAAATTCTTAACTCTCCATGTACTTTAAACAGTCATAAAGATTATAGAGACATAAATAATACTAGTTTAATACATATAGTATCATAAAATCTGTAAAAGGAACCTTTTTTACCTTACAGATTCCTCCATCATCTAAGAAACTCTTTGAGATCTACTTAAGTATCTCATATCTATTTATTA
The DNA here is from genome assembly GCA_905220545.2 of Melitaea athalia. Classification (NCBI taxonomy): domain Eukaryota; kingdom Metazoa; phylum Arthropoda; class Insecta; order Lepidoptera; family Nymphalidae; genus Melitaea; species Melitaea athalia. The sequence continues at coordinate 12,609,348 of HG992184.1, read as the reverse complement.
TCACGAAGAAAACATGTTTATATAGAAAGGCAAAAATAGGCTAAAAATATCACACTGATCTAGTATGTTTTATAACGCAGTGCCTTCCGCTTCTTTTTTCTTGCTTTTTTCCTTGTCTAAATTTTCTTTACTTAATGGACCATGTTTCCAGTTCTCTGGGTAGCCAAACTGACGTACATCGTCCCACCATTGCTGCTTCCCATCAGCCCAGATGCAATAAATCACGTTAGTTCCCACGAGTACTGCAAAGCATACCCAAAATGCCGTCCGCCATTGCACTAAAGTCGACTGAAATAAATAAACCGTAAATACAGCGATAAGAAGTTTATTACAGATGGCTCTGATTCTATATTTTATTATAGAAACGTAAAAATAACTATTGTACAAAATGTAAGAATTTTTTCAGCCTTTGTATTCAATAGGCTTCTAAGTTAATAGATTCCTGATACAATAATAAAAAAAAAAACAGATTATTGCGTCTTAGTAGTTCTCGCGTAATTTTGCTATCATCCGTACTTTCAAAATGTGGACGTTCAACATTACAAACAATTTTTTTTATCGATTCTTACTTTTATAGGCTTATATTTTATAGGCTTTCTGCAATCCAGCTTACTGGCTAAAATCGTTAAATAATACATACATACATACATACATATAATCACGCCTCTTTCCCGTAGGGGTAGGCAGAGACCACTTCTTTCCACTTGCTACGATCCTTACATACATGTTTGTTAGTAACGAAACAAGTATGTAAACAAGTACAAGTTAAATAACCATAAACTATTATTACATATTACATACTACATTTGAGGACATTTGACACATATGTTTTTTAAATTACATCTGTATTATAAAAATATATTCTTTCTGATATATTTTATGACACCTTGTAGCGATTGTGCCATAAATATTGGTTTGAACTGAACAAGGATAGATAAAAGTGAACGTAAAACAAAGCAACTATTACAGCATAAATTATTGCTTAAAAGTGTTTTTCCTAGCCATAAAAACTATTTTAGTGTTTGAAAGTCGTTCATAAGTTATCAGGTGAAAATCATGTATCCGCAAATGCGAAAATTTTTATCTTTTGTATTCAATACTTGGCTCGGATTTAGTTAATTTCAGTTAAGATTCATAAGTTTATCCATAGAGTTATATCACCTCTATATTGTGATTCAGAAATAATAATAGATAGAAGAAGTTGATATTTTATCTGCTGCATGGATCACAATTTTGCTGTAAGGAGAACTTTTACGATAAATGTTAAATCTATTTACTTTTCATTGTCTATGTACCTACTCTATGTAATAAATTAAAAGTAAAATGTAAACCATTATCATCAACGTTTACGGATGATTTTCAATCTGCTCGTAACTTATAATATGATTCCCCAACAAACGTTCGATAAGTTGACAATAACGACCCTTATTCGACGAAGTTTGATGCAAACATTTCAACTCGGCTATTAGCTGCCAACCGCAGATAAATTGAAAGATATTAGCATTGCAAACACAGACACGGTGACAAAGTAAAATATTTACCTGATAATGTTTGTATTATTACATCACTCATACCTACCTAAATATCAACATAAGTACGATATTTCTTTGAGCAATTAATATGAAACAAGAAATGTAAATAAAAATCTTCTTAGGTCGTTTCCCTCCATAAAAGGAAGTTATTAATGATTTATTGAATTGATATTTGTCTGTCTGTCTATCTGTAATCTGTATTGTGTCATCCACTGCAACCTTAAATTAGTATTTCAATTTAAGTGGACGAATAAAACGTTCTCTATTAACAATATGAATGGAAAATTACAAAATTGTTATAGTTTTAAATTACCCTAACAAAAAATAGTATTGTTACGTGATCTTGTTAGGGCTATAATACGGAACGCATTAAGTTTAAATTTTAAATGTAATATTAGACCAGTGCCGAATGATACGAGCCGATGAAACTCATTATAAAAGTAAGAAAACCGATTTTAAAAAAAAAAACAGATATTTTGGACTTTTCGATTGAAAATGATGAAGCTTTTTATTTTAAATCAAAATAAGGAGAAAAAATGAACATTTTAAGTCCAAAAAATTTCGGTGTATTAAGCACATATATACTGTGTGGTTACGGCACTAAAGAATGTAGCCACCCCCTCTCTTCCCGTGGGTGTCGTAAGAGGCGACTAAGGGATAACACAGTTCTACTACCACCTTGGAACTTAAAAAGCCGACGGATGGCGGGATAACCATCCATGCTGGCTTTGAAATATACAGGCCAAAGGCGGGCGCAGTCCGTCACCGAAGCAGCGCGTCACCAACCCGCCTGCCCAGCGTGGTGACTATGGGCAAAACACATGAGTTCGCGTCATAATGTCGGTCGCGAACTTGTGGAGGCCTATGTCCAACAGTGGACTGTGATAGGCTGAAGTGGAAGCACATATAAAATAAAGTTTTCACCAAGTTTTGTACACAAATAAATTTTTTCGTGGAGATAAAAAATAAGAAAAAATTCAGTTTTTTGAATTTTTCGAATAAATTTTGAGGAACTTGTGAAAAAAGTGCAAAAACAAAAGTTCTTTTTACTACCTACAACTTTTTAATTGATACATACATACATATAATCACGCCTCTTTCCCGTAGGGGTAGGCAGAGACCACTTCTTTCGACTTGTTACGATCCTTACATACTTGTTTCGCTTCGTCCACTTAATTGAACTTTTTTAAAATTATCTAAAATATATATTATATACTAGCCGACCCGTGCCCACTTCGTTGGGCGTTATAATCCATTTCACTTATGAAGGGTACGGTGAAATTTGATATGTTCCAATACACTCTCACTATTTTCAGCAAATCAGATAAATATAAATGTTTTAAAATCACCAATTAATTTCTAAGGCAAATAATAATGCTTGATTAGATTGAATTGTTGACACGGCACGTCAGAGGGCGCAGGTTCAAATCCTGCTGATTTAAAATCTTTATATGTATATTTTTATCTTTTTCCTTTTATCTTGTCGCTCCTGAATAGTGTAGCTTTCTGTTAGCGAAAGAATTTTCATGATCGGATCAGTATTTGCGAAGATTACCCCGTATATACAAACAAAGTTATAAACTTTACCTCTTTATAATATTAGTATAGATGACTAGATGGCCCGGTGAACTTCGTAAGACCTACGTATATTTGTAAAAAATATATACAAAACACTTTCTGAAAGCACCTATAAATATATGACAACGTTTTGACAAAAGACATTAAAGGAGATGGGGACTTTTAGGCTAAAATTGTAGTAAGTAAAGATATGCTTTAAAAAATTGTTCATATTTTTTTATTTTAAAATATAAAATATCAGCTCAATTCTGAATCTGGAAGCTGAGAAAAATGAAAAAGATAGTTTTCGTCAAATTCATTGGGTATCGATTTAATTATAATCGATTAGAGAATTAAAAAAAAAAGGTTTGCACTAGTTAATTAACTCAAAGTATTCAGATACACAATTGAAATTGTAAACAATAAAGTGTATTTAAATAAAGTTACATTAATATCGAAAATAACAATTAATATCTGATAAACCAAAATGATTATCGATTTCGTATCGATTGAAAATAAATCATATTTTTAATAACAGCTTTGACAGCTGACTGTTATTGAAACTGTGTGTCCCGTCATGGTCCCGTCACTCGTTTCATGTACCTAGGTAATCATGTTTATAGTTGTTTAATGTTTTCAGTGTATTCAGATGCGTCCTGAGTCCATTCCTGATATTTATTTGTGGTTTCAAGTGATTGATATTTGTAATGATTTAATATGATAAACATTAGTGCTTCAAGAACTTAGTGATTGGGTTTTTCATAGATATTGTAACATAACCTCAATTTTACAAAACGTGTAATAACTCCGCTCTCAGATAGCCAAAATATACAGAATTTTCAGCGAGGGATCAATAAGCGTAAATACATTAATTGGTACCATTTTCATTACGTTAAATTTTACGTTAAATTTTGGCCCAAGAATGTATGGAATCGTATCCGTCTCCTTTCCCCGCTAGGAACATTTTGTATTGGAAAATTAAATCTTCGTTTTTAGTATTTTCCGTTACATATTATTTATGTATCTCACCGTTTAAACCTGAACATCCACAAATATTTCAAGAACAAAATTAGCCAAATTGACCCAGCCATTCTCGAGTTTTAGCGAGACTAACGAACAGCAATTGATTTTTATATGTATAAGATATATATATTATAATGTAACTTTAAATTTTCATGGATTTTTACTACACGATCAAATATCAATGTCTTTCAAGCGTAAATGTTCTTAAATTTAATATCAGATTAATTTTAATTAAATACTTACGTCGGGAGTTAATAGTCCTATCAAGTAGGGTGTAATAATTCCTGAAATTGTGGACGTGCCATTAATCATAGCTGTCAACGAGCCAGCATAGTTAGGTGCTAGGTCTAGTGCATTGACCTGAAAATTTAAAATATAATATTTCGTTTAGACAAATACTTACAAAAATTGATATAGGTACTGATCAATGAATAGTACGAGGTTGTTAATGTTACTAAAAACATATTTATATTGAATATTACACATATATAATTATGAGGGATATACTAGGTATATATTTGACGTTATTACGATTTAATACCTTTTTTACTAGTTTACCTATTAACTATAACGTTATATGTTATGATTGGTTGTTATTATAACTACTATAAAACACTTTATTATTTTCCATGGTGTAAAAAAACTTTTCTTTTTTAAATTAATAAAAACTAAGTTGTGACTTGTAAATATGTATAATGTTTAAATAAAATGTATGTATAAAAAAAAAAACTTGAAATAATAAAAATGTTATCTCTAACCTTCATTCCACTATAAAAGCCACCCATCAAAGCCATAGACACTATAAAGTAGGCGACAGCTGCAAAACGATCACATCCAGAGTAGGAAGCCAATATGATACAGATGGCCGGACCAGTCGCAGCTGTAATTATTTCAAAATATGAATTTAAGTGGCACTATTTCAACATTTTTCTCAGTTCAAAATATTTGCAGCCAGTTGCTGTTAGGCAAGAAAAGGTTTTTTGAACGTAATAAGAATTCACGTATAAAAATCTTCATGTAAGTAAAATTGGCCGTAAATACATATAATTTAATGGTCGTAATCGTTTTAGGTGGTTATGGTAATAAACGGAACAAGCGGCGCTGCTGACTTTCTAAAATACATTGAAAGTAAATCGCAACAATAAATCCCCGGACTTAAAGCACATAGGTATTTTTACAAATTCGAATATCTGCTCTAAGTAGTTAAGTACTGAAAATTTCGTTGCCAATACGAAAGAACAATAATAATTGTCATGTAAATGCACCTCTTCATTTATTATTAAAAACTTAATTCATATTTACGAGTATTACACACTTGGATCTGTTTATTGCAAACTCAATGAAATCAGCTATACCATTCAAATCGTTCTGAACTAATAGTTCTTTCATGATATAAATTTGTATTTATATACCATTAAAATTTATTACAAATATCTATTTAATTTAATTTTTTCTCATGAATGGTCTAAAACAACTTACCAATAGTAGTATGAATAATTCTTCCAGTTTTAATTGAATGCCAATTACGCTTTACGCAAACGTCACAAGCCCAGCCGAATAAGAACGCGCTGATCCACATGGCAAGATATGGAAAAGCAGTCAACGTTCCAGTTGTAGCGATGTTGAACTTAAGTACATCTGTCATGTACTTGGGTAGATCCGTTACCATTGTGTAGTATCCCCAGTCATGACCAATCTGGAATATAATATTATATTGTTAACTAACTGTGCCCCGCAAATTCACCCGCGTTAATTTGAGGAAAAATATAAAATAGCCTATAACCATCCTTGGTAAATGGGTTATCTAACACAGAAAAAATTTTTTTTTTAATTCGAAACAGTAATTCCTGAAATGAGCGCGCTTAAACAAAGAAATTTATTAGTAACGATATATATGCTCGAAACACCCCACACTCCCGCCGGCATTTCCCAGCAAAAGAAAAAACGGCAATTTAAGATTGTTTAACCTTTACACTATACTTCTAACGAATGGACTAAAATAGCACGTATAACGTGTACAATTTTGTGAAGTAAAAGGGAACTATTATATACGAGCACTATATTTATTTAATACCACAAAGTAAAAACTTGAAATTAAATACTTGAAAAAATATCTTACCGCGGCAAACAAAAGCGCCCAAACTGGAACAGATCTAACAATGGCTTTCCAAGGCACAGGATCCCTGATACTAGCGTTTTCTGCGCTAGGTACAGTTTCATTTAGATATTTTAATTCTTCGTCAGATATAAAAGGATGTGTGTTTGGTGTACTATAGCAAAAAATACTCTGAAATTTGGGTAATTTAAAAAATAATATGAATGAAATACAATAAAGGGATTTCTTCACTTGTTGATTTAAAATCTGTAATAGCGTGCTCTAAGATACAAAATATATTTTGATAGTGTAAGTTATTGGACAAGTACAGAAATCCAAATTAATGTAAAACATATCTACATAATATATACAAAAATATTAACTTTACTGTTCAAAAAATCAACTAAATATCAGTTCAACTTACCCAAGCACTAAGATACAAAATATATTTTGATAGTGTAAGTTATTGGACAAGTACAGAAATCCAAATTAATGTAAAACATATCTACATAATATATACAAAAATATTAACTTTACTGTTCAAAAAATCAACTAAATATCAGTTCAACTTACCCAAGCAATGAACCACATGATTCCGAAACAACCGAAGAAATAAAATACATTAGCCCAGTCTCCGCCACCTGCCATAAGTATGCCAGACATAAATGATCCAAATATATTGCCTATTTGTGCACCACCAAAGACCAAAGCACCTTGTCGTGATCTTTCGTGTGGTGGAACCCACCGAGCTAAGACAATCATTAGAGCCGGCATTGTTGGACCCTGGAACGTACAGATGATTTTATACAGAAGACTTTATTCATCAAATCAGGCTTACCAGTAAATATTTTAATAAAAATACAAACTGTGCTATTGTTATCATAATAAAACTATAAAGAAGCATTACGAATTAATTAATTTGACGTTAAACTGATATGATAAATATGTTACGCTTCACATCCCACTGCTGGGCATAGACCTCTTTTACCACGTAGGAGAAGGACCAGAGCTTAATCCACCACGCTGCTCAAATGCGAGTTGGCGGATATATTCCTTACTATGAGTAACGATCGCTATCACGTGTACATGATAACAACCGGGACCGACAGCTTAACGTGCACTCCAAGGCACGGTGGGGAGACCCCACAAGGGCTGGACAAACACCCAGACCACGGCAAACATCTGTATGGCCAATACAAATGTATTTCATGTGCGGGGATCGAACCCGCAACCGCCAGCGCAACAGCCACATACCAGTGCTGTAACCACTGCTATAAATATTACGTTAAATGGTACTAAAATGTTTGAAAACAATAAAAATTGTAATTTGTAAGATGACGATTCGAAGATACTTTTGAAGCTTAGTTGAATAAAGTTATATTAATTTGATTTTGAGTAAAAACAACACATTGAAGCTACGCTTTACAACGCGACGGTTTTTTTTTTCTCTGTAAATTTATGATTTTTAAAGATGTAGAATATACTATACCAAGATCGATAGATTTTGAGACCAACAAAAGTTAGAACAGGATGAAATCAATTAGAAAAATAAACAATATAACAAAGATAAAAAATATACAGCGAAATGGTATAGGACTTATTGTTCATCTATATTTTATTTTAATTCAACGGGAATGAAAAGATAGTAACATAATACAACATATTTTGCAAAAAGTGAAAACAGTACCTCTCCCATGCCTTGTAAAACGCGAAGTATGAATAACCATGTTGCTCCACCGGCTTTTACGACAATCGGAGTTAATAAAGTGAATATGGCTGTACTCAAAAGACCAATTCCAAGAGTCCATTTGCCCCCGTATCTTTCAGCCAAGTATCCGCCAGGGACGTGAGTGATTGCGTACCCGTAGTAAAATCCACTAAGAATAAGTCCTTGAGTCGACTCAGACCAGTTGAAAATCGCGTACTGAAAAGAATATTGTATCTAATTTATTTGAGAAAATTTTAACAGTTAACTTTTTATAAAATATTTATGAATCTTTATAAATAGTAGAATATAAGGAGTTGCTTAAATAGGAGGAGTTACTAGGAACGACAGCACCAAATAGGGCTGTTCTTTTATTGTGTGTGTAATAACAAAACGTTCAATGTGAAACGATACTTTTACAGCATTTTTAATCAAACTAATATTCATTACAAACAAATAAATCTTACATTTTTAGGATTACAAAAATACTCACAGGCTTAAAATCAGCTGTTCCATTGGCAATTATTTCGCTATCATCAGAACATGCGTTAGGGTCATAGTATTCACTTCCACTATTATTATTGTTAACCATTTGAGTGACCGCGAGGTTCAAACACACGCGCATTGTATACGCGTTGCATACAGCCAGCAGTCCCATGATACCGAGGACGTACCGCTGAGGAATTAGGAACACTAAGCAAAGAAAATGTATTCATGTTATAAAGAAATTAATATTTTATAATGTAAATAATAAAATAATGATTTTTATAATCTGATGAAGAAGATGTAGTGACAAAAATTAAGAAAGGTATCTTGAAATGGTTCGGCCATGTCGAGAGAATGAGTGAAGAACGATTGACGAAAAAAGTGTATAAGGCGAGTGTGAATGGAAGTGTTGGAAGGGCCACCTAGGCGGACATTTCAAGATCAAATTAGGGACGTCCTGAAAAAAGGCCAGGTCAAGACTACCCTAAACCGAAGAGCATGTATAAAAGGAATAATGAAAGTGGACGAAGCGAAACGAGTATGTAAGGATCGTAGCAAGTGAAAAGAAGTGGTCTCTGCCTACCCCTACGGGAAAGAGGCGTGATTTATAATTATGTATGTATATATGTATGATTACAATAAAAAGAAAAACTCTTCTATAAATAAGAATATATTTACAAAATATGCACAAATATGCTACAAAAATTTTATGTAATTATTTGAGTAATTTAAAATGATAGATGATTAAAGGAAAAGAAGTAAAATAAATAAAAGTAAAATATTATCGGATTTATAAAATATCTTGGACCTAAATTCTTTTCTACAAAGGATCTATGTACTTACACTTCGACACGGTTAGGCGCCATCCTTGTAACATTGCAACGTAGAATACAAATAATAATGCTGCTACCGTTAATTTTGACCTGGAATGAAAAAAAAAAAACATAAATTAACAAACTAAAACTAACTACTTAAACTACAGCCTTTAATTAAAAAATTTTTAAATCAATTCCAATTTATATAACCTAATAATTCACTTTTATTTGTGTTGATTTTTCTAAACCTTGTTGAAAATTACTGCAGAACCACATGTATCTAAGTGAGATATTTTACAGTCTGTAACTCCAGTAAAAAGTTACATCAGTAAAAAGGTTTATATTCTGAAACTAGCATTTTTTTAATTAACAAACGCTCATCTGCTTATTTAATATCAAAATGTACCTGCATACCTACATTAATGTAAAAACTGATTGCAAGTTATAGAAATATTATGAAGATAAAATTTAGAATAGAATATTCCTTAGTAAAAAATTATGATAAATAATTTACACTTTAAATGATTGCTGTCTTTGAGTATACGCTAAAGTGTTTTATAGAGTATTGGTTTTTTAAGTACATGACCTTAAATATTTCATTGACATACTTTTCTTGTGATGTACTATCGTAACCGTTACGATTAAATTACGATAATATATTTAAAAAAATAAACGTATATTACGTACGAATATAAGTTTTAATATTATGTATTTCTTAATATTTATCGTAAAAAAATATCGTAGAATAATGAATTAAGAATGTTTTGCACAGAGTACGAATAAAGGGTACATAAATATCGGTATTCGGGTTTCAATTTCAATATTAGTTTCTATGTAAACTTTGATATAATATTACTGTCTTAAACACGTAGAGGAATAGAATCAAAATATTATTTAAGTATCTATTGACGATCAAAAAACAAATATGGATTTATTTCCCAACAGTTTAATATCCATTTATAATTCCAAAATACTATATTATCAATAAATAAATTCATTATACTAATATTTTAACCTTTAATTAAAGCCTTCGAAAGCTATTCTCATTATTTTTGGCCAAGAAATTGGAGATGGTGTGATTAATCTTTATTAAATATCGCTATATCCTTGTGCCTTTCAAAGTGCTTCTTTGAAATTTTTTCCACATTTTAATATCAATTCATTAATTTGTCTTAAAAATAATTAAGATTTCTTTAGAGGTATAGCATAATTGCATTTTTGAGATATGTTTCAATAATAATGGGATGGATTGTGCCATTTACTTTTAAATAGTTTCTTAGTTTTCGACGTAAATATTTAATTAATATTATAATGGCCGTGACTTAACAAAAATGTGACTGTGAATGCACTTTGCATAGATAGGTACGCGTGCAAGCACATAATTTTGAAAGCTAGAATTTATTTCGCGGCAAAAATAATTTTATTTAAAGATACGATTTAAAAAATGGAATAAAACGAATTTCCTTTAATATTCAGTGTTAAAATATTCATGACAAAATATGCAACGTCGAAAATAAATATTTGCATGCACAGTATTTGAAAAATCTTTGTTTGACCATTTGTCTATACTAATATTATAAAGAGGAAAGATTTGTATTTTTGTGTGTATGTTTGTAATGAATAAACTCAAAAACTACTAGTCCGATTTAAAAAATTCTTTCACCATTTGAAAGCTTAGTTATCCCTGTGTAACATACTCTAAAATTCCGGGAAAATAAAAGGTTCCCACAGGAAATTGTTTTCTCACACGGGTGAAAGCCGTTGAGAACAGCTAGTATTAAATATAACAAAATAGAAATAAAAATAACACTACGTATTTGATAATTGACGCCGCGTTGGCGCAGCGGTCACAGCACTAGATTGCGATTGGCTGTTGCGCGGGCGGTTGCGGGTTCGATCCCCGCACACGTCAACATTTGTATTGGCCATACAGATGTTTGCCGTGGTCTGGATGTTTGTGCAGTCCTTGTGGGTCTCTCCACCGTGCCTCGGTGAGCACGTTAAGCCGTCGGTCCCGGTTGTTATCATGTACACCAGATAGCGATCGTTACTCATAGTAGGGAATATATCCGCCGACCCGCATTGGAGTAGCGTGGTGGATTAAGCTCCGATCCTTCTCCTACATGGGGAAGAGGCCTATGCCCAACAGTGGGATATTACTGGCTGAATCGTGATCGATCGTGATTTGATAAATGTCAGTGAGTATTTTTATATCTTCTTATATACAAATAAATGCTTAAGGTTATAATTATGCTCAATGTTTTGAATTATGTATTATTATTCCATTTCGCTTGATAATTTACTAATATGGGTAATATGCCCCATACAACATTCGCACTCCACGCTAAGTTGTGCTCGATTCCACTGATCATATTATATCAACTATACACATCCATGCTATTACATAATATCATGCTCATCGAGGTGACAGGTGCCATTAAAGATTTATACTTATATGAACATAACACTTGATTAAGGGTGAACCATAAAACACCTACTATTTCTACGATTTACAAAAATTTTAAGGTTGTATTCACTACAGCAATCAATCTTCTTTATACCTTCTCCATTCTACGTAATATTCAAGTAATTAAATAAAAAAATTGAGTGTTTGTTTCAGCTCCGACACGTAACTGGAATTTACTCCTTAAGAACGATTACCATGATATTTAAAAATTAAAATGTTCTATTGTAACTAAATTACGTGTGCGTACAATATAGTATTTCTAAAATGTTTTTAAAAAAAATACAGTCAAATAGAAGCAGCACTTTTTCAATCTATCTTGTTCATAAACTGTAATTTCTATTTGACTTTCTTTTTGTGTGTAGCTTAGTAATTGTATTGTATTGTATTGTATATATGTAGTATTCCATATGTAGTATACATACATATAGTTTAATTTAAGCATCTCGCTTGCTCCCACCTCCGGTCGGGCGATTTCAGGGTGGGTTGTGAGTTGACAAAATAGCTCTTAGAATGCAAAACTTTAATGTTCTCATATTTTCCCTTTTTAATAAAACGTCTATGTGCCAGCGTTACATAAAATGACGAATGTTGTTTTATCATAACAAATATTTCTTGACATTATCTGTTCTAATCTTTGAATAAGGTTTAGGCATTTGAAGTATCGCGGTTTCAAGTGTTTAGAGCTAGTTAGATACGATTGTGAAAGAGAACATTTGATATTGTCAATAGAAAAGGATCAAACAATAATATGACAATTGAATGCTCCTAGGAAATGCTGTAGATATATAGTTAAACCAAATAAGCATTTATTATCATTTAGGTAGGGCACAGCAAGCAAGTACAAAAGCTGGAGCAGCCCGTCTGGAGAAGTACCTCTACCTTACAAAAGATCACAGCTAAATAATATTGCTCCCAAGCAGTATTGTGTTCCTGCAGTGAGTAAGGTGGCCAGAGTTCTTTGGAAGGATCAGGGGTTATGTCGGCAACGCGCAAAGCACAAGGAGAAAAGAAAAGCACAAAGGACGCATAGCTCCTAACCTCGCGGCGCATCCTAAGGAGCTCTCTTACTCACAGGAACACAACACTAGGTACTTGAGAGCAGTATTACGTGGCTCTGACCTTCTTTAAAGTTAAAGTACTTCCCCGATCCGGGGGCTTTTTGTTTTTTTTTTTTACTTTGAGCAAGAAAATTATATAGGTAATATCTAGAATAAATGATTATACGATATATTTTAAATTTAATATTCATACAATAATTTTTATATTTGAATAAAAGATAATAATCAACATACAACGTGACAATATAGTCGACGCAGTGACAATAAAGACAGGTTTAAGATAACAGATATCTTAGATTTAGATAAAACATAAGAGTTTCTATAAACTAGGATAAATTGTAAAACTTATGAAATCAGCATTATTGTCAACTTTAATAATGTATAAATACTTTAGTAATATCTAAATATAATAATTAAATGAGATTCTTGAATTTTTCTGACTTAGGAACTGTTTTATTTGTTGTCATAAATTTTAGTATCGACGCGCTCTGACGGATTGTCGTGATTAATAAAAATCATTTAGTGTTTTATTGCTGCATGCAATCGACATAAAAAGATTTTTCAATTACGTTTTACTTAAGCACTTTTTGCTATTACCGTTTTTACAAAACCATAATTAGTAATAATATTGTTGGTAGGAAAAGACATTTCTTTTATTCTTAAATAAAAACAAAAATATTCATTCTTCAAATACTTAAGTACAACAATATTTACAATTGTAATAAAATCCCACAAAATGTAACGATTCTTAATATTTATAATAGACCGAAACCTAATCTTTCTATAATAAGTACCTATACAGGATATCCCGCGATAGAGTGCAACCCCGAATGGGGGTGAAACTAGACCATAAATTATCGACAAAAAACAAAGAAAAACTTTTTGAATAAAATGTTTTATTTCTTATTGACGAATTAAGTTTTTTATATCTTACGTAGACTCTATGTACAAAAAATAATGATTTCTTCCAATGTAGTAGGACGATTACTTTAAAATAAAATAAAATATTACGCCACGTACTTGGCGGTAAGGATAAAATAAAAATTAGCTCGCAAAAAAGTGGCATTATGTCTTTAACTATGCTTCTTGTGAAAAAAAATCCATTTTTTATGACTGTTTTTGTCAATGATCTCTAATTTTCTCAGAATTATGCCCCCAATACCAGGAAATTTTATGATATATTATTATTTCTTGCCATTCAAATAAAAAAAATTACGCCTGTATCCCAAAAAACACGTACAAAAATCATCATTTTTTGTACAAAGAGGCTACGTAAGCTATATAAAAATCTTAATTCGTCAATAAAAAATATAAAAAAATTTTTTTAATTTTTTTTAATTTTTTTCTGTTTTTTGTCTATAATTTATGGTCTAGTTTCACCCTCTTTCGTGGTTGCACTTTATCGCGGGACACCCTGTATAAGCACATAGCAAGACATTATTGCAAATCCGACTACAGAATTTGTCGAATATTATTATTTTGTAAGTTATATAACTTTAAAGACAACTTTAACGACTCGAGTGTGTGTGTGTGTGTAATGTGTATGACATCACAAAAAATTAATGTCCGTAAATAACGCGGATCGATACAAGTGTGTAATCAACGACGAAATGAAACTATGTAAATCGACAGCATTTTCCTGTCACTTTAGTTTTACGTATTGGATGTAAGACGTTTTTTTTTTCGGCATGCAAAAAAAATACTAAATTTAAAAAAAATAATAAAAATTTAGTAAATCTTAATATTTAATAGGAATATTTTATTCATGATTTAATAATGAAAATTGTATAGAACGTAATCTTAAACTAGCTTTCCGTGTTTTCGTTGGCTTTGTCCACGTGGATTACAAGAGTTCAACTATTCCGTATTTTCTTTTTTTTTCGTTTTAATATACATAGCACTTAGAAATCATATAGCAATTTACCGGTGAAAATATTATCAAGAAATCGGTCTAGTAGATTTGGATTTTATCCATTACAAATAAACAAAACATGAAATCTTTTTATCTTTATAATAATTAACTTACTTTCAAAAAAGGAGGAGGTTCTCAAATCGATTGTATTTTTTATGTATGTTACCTCAGAAGTTTTGACTGGGAAGTACGTACTTTTCGAGTTATATCTAATAATGTGTACCTACTTTATATTTTTTCGTCAACCTACGTTGCATTATACCGCATAACTTTTCACTGGGTATACCGATTTTGATGATTTGTATTTTATTCAAAACTTGATACTTTTCTTGTAGTTCCGTTGAAATTTGATCAATATCTGGTTATACTTTTTGAGTAATCTTTGATAACGCGTATTTACTTGACTATTTTTTCGTCTACTTATGTTGTATTTAATACTTGTCGATGAAATTGAAGTCAGTTTTTTTTCATTTGCATTTAAATAAGGTATGTTAGGAAAAAGGGAAAACATTCTTTTTTGAGAGCTTCCGAGGCATGCGTAAACGGCAAAATCCACCCAAAGATCGTGTATGACAGAATTCATCCCCTATAAAAGTTCTAAAAAATATCCGTGAGCGCATATTATGTATATCTATATTAATTTAAGGTAATCTATTGTTTCTAAAATAATTCATAATGTTTGCGAAGGTAATTTTATAGGCATGGTATAAATTCTTATCCAATAAATACGTTATTCAATAAAATAGGTATTTCTTTCGAACAAAATTGTCCTTGATATTATTTGATTTCAACGAATATCATAGAAGATATCATACTTATAAAATAACTTCACGTCAAATTAACGATCACAAAAAATAAAAAGGTGATTTTGTATTGCATTATTATTAACCAGGTCTATGATTCCTTACGAATGAAAAAATACTTCATCAATAATGCAATTTTATGAAGATAAACATTATCTATTATAGTAGATATTTAATTTCGACGCAAAATTTAGGAGATAATGTAAAATCAAATGAAACGAAACCGTGTCGCGCCGCGAGCCTTTTAAGTCGCCCTCGTTGCACAGTTAAGGGTTTCAAAATAAATAAGTACGATTTTTCCTCAAGTTTAAGTGAGTGTAACCGCGGAGCACATTTAATATTATTAATGTAACAGGTTCCTACCAAATTTGGCTACGCAGAGAGGGAAACTCGAGCAGTGAAGGTGAGCGTTGATGCACATCTCAAAGGGGACCTCCTTAAACCTACACCTAGGTCGCAAGTCCTGAGAACTGCTCTGAGTTTCTCCCTCTGCTACACGATGGACCCGGCACCCGCACGGTGAATCCATGGATTGCTAAGAAGATACCTTGGATCATAAGTCAACACGTGTCGTCAATCAAAGTATTTTTAATCGATCACGATCACGATTCTCCTCCGGCCTCTTTCCCATGTCGGAGAAGGATCGGAGCTTAATCTACCACGCTGCTCCAATGCGGGTTGGCAGATATATTCCCTACTATGAGTAACGATCGCTGTCAGGTGTACATGATAACAACCGCGACCGACGGCTTAATGTGCTTTCCAAGGCACTGTGGGGAGACCCACAAGGACTGCACAAACACCCAGACCACGGTAAACATCTGTATGGCCAATACAAATGCTGTCGTGTGCGGGGATCGAACCCGCAACCGCCCCCGCAATAGTCAATCGCATTCCAGTGCTGTGACCGCTGCGCCAACGCGCCGTCTACACTTGTGGTTTAGTATTTTTAATACTAAACCACACGTGTAGCTGCCCCGCAGTCACCTACCCGCTTGCCCAGAGTAGTGACTATGGGCAACACTGGCGTGAACTTGTGGAGGCCTATGTCCAGCAGTGGACTGCGATAGGCTGAAGTGACTGATCGATGATATAAATTTGGAAAAGCTTTTATTAAATTTACATTTTAGAATAAAATTTAAAAATATTATAATTTAAAAAATGATGTAGGAATTTAAAAAGATAAGGAAAATATAGTTACGTAAGCAGTATTAAATCGCGAGAATGTTTAAAAGATTAATTTACCGTGTAACCTAATCGGTAATTAATCCATGGCCACATTGTAGAGTGAAAGGATATACTGTTTACCTATGACTTTGAAAATACAGTGCAGTAACACGGGCCCGATATGAAAAAAAAAGTTGCGCTTTCGCAAACCGTCATTTTGTTGTTTTTTTTTTTGTAATTGCTTAATGAGAGCTTAGAGTTCTTCCTAAAAATAATAAAAACCTTAATTGAAACACAAAATTTTAACGTTATCAGCAAAACCTTTAAAAAAATTTAATGATTCTGTTCTTGTTATGTTTTGACATGTTGCAGAATCTATCTATCTAGAGAGATCCCGAGATGCAATCGAACCCGGAACCACCTGTGTTTAGGCTCCCACACGACACACGGACCACTACACCAGAGTGGTGTCATGCGGTATTCTACTTGACAGGAAATCTTAAAAGAGTACCTAATAGGAATAGCTGTTCTTGCAAACGCGCATGTAAACATTGATATACTTTTCCTGTTGTGTTTTTTAGAATTTTTAGATGGTTAAGAATCTATTTTTTTTGTTTGTTGTAATTATTACACAGAACATCAGAGCCTTTTATGTCTCATGTCAACAAGCAGTTTTCCTCAATATAAGAGGAATATTTATAAGCAAATATACATACAATAATAAACTAACTATAACATATTATTTATGCACGCTTAAAATAAAAAATAGAAGCCATAGTTACGTGATACGTTTTCTTCTAATGCTATTTAGTAAGTAATAAATAAATTAAAATAATTATTTTATTAACCACTGCGCTAAATTTAATTAATACTTGACTGAAATGAAATTTCTTCACAACACAACTTCTTCAACTTGACCTACAAACCCTTCAGAATTCCAAAAGAGGGACTTAATAATACCCTTAACCTTAAAACCGGTTCTAAAGGATAGCATATTATACAAGAATAATTAGGTAAGTAGTACATACCATAAAATCTTTTAAGGACGAAGTTAAACCTGTTTTATCAAATATCATGTCAATGAACACAAGTTATTCTTCAATCTTTTAAGGACGAAGTTAAACCTGTTTTATCAAATATGTCAATGAACACAAGTTATTCTTCATTTTCCTTAGTTGGGTAGGGTTTTGCAACTTGTTCATTGTTTACGGAGAGTTAGTATAATGTCTTATACGAAACCGTGTCTTGTCGTGATGTTGTTTTTATGGAATAAGAAATTAATCGTTACACAAATTGTTAAATGTATACAGAATAGTTTAAAACCATGTATTTTGTAGATTGTAGTTAGTGTTATTAATATCATACAACAACCAGTTATTTGTTTTTGTGACATGCGTTCCTTGAATGTATTTTATAATAATTCGAAATATTCAATACTTACTCAATTTTAAAGTTAAATTTTCTGTAAATAAAGTTCTTGAATTTGATTGTTCAAGTTTATTATGATATATTTTTATTTAAACTTTTCATTATTTTAATTTTAGACAAAGAAATAGTAAATGAGACAATTTGTGAAAGTTTAAATTATTCTAGACGAGATATTTAAACATATTGTCATCTAAAAATCGGCCAAGTGCGAGTCGGACTCGCGCACTAAGGGTTCCATACCATTGACTAAACTAAAGGTTATATTTTATTGTTATTAAACAAAATACTTAGTAACTAAATAAGAAAAAGATTAATACCGTATAAAAATGGAAAATAAACTAGTCAAATACGCCATCTATCTATCGATCCATGCCGCTATTGGAAAGCTATTATATTAGTCTATCGACAACATTTTCTTGGTTTCTGGATATATGGCGTTGGAATTAAATCGCGTCGCGTTAAATATTTATTGTACTTTGTTTTTAGTATTTGTTATAGCGGCACAAGGAAAAACATAATTTGTGAAAATTTCAACTGTCTAGCTATCGCCGTTCTTGAGATACAGCCTGGTGACAGACGGACGGACGGGCGGACGGACGGACAGCGAAGTCTTAGTAAAAGGGTCCCGTTTTTACCCTTTGGGTACGGAACCCTAAAAATAATAAAGAGCGTCGTCAATCTTCAATCAACTATTCCCGCTGGAATACTCCGTCCTGGAGATCCAGAGGCGCAGATAACAAATATTAATACTCTTAAAATGAAAACTTATTGCGCGAACATATTAAACTGTGCCTTCTTGTATCTTCTTGGTGTATATTTATTGCATTATATTTTTTAATTTAAGTTAATGTTGAAGACACTCGTTTGTCCTATTTGTAAAAAATGTATCTACACTTTTTTATTCATTATATTCGATATGATATAAATATGGAAAATAAGATTAGTATACCTACAGAAATATAAAATCAAAATAACATCTTATATGAGTACATATTATATCAAATCTTCTTTTTTCCTCATTAAGATATATAATTATATAAGTGCTTCTTATTGCATAAACTAGTCATCATTAATTTGCGGCATATTTAATAAAGATTTGTTGAATTTACATCTATATATATAAACTAGCTGTGCCCCGCGGTTTCACACGCGTTAATTTAAAAAAAAAGCCTATAGCCTTCCTCGATAAATTGGCTATCTAACAGTGAAAGAATTTTTCAAATCGGACCAGCAGTTTTTGAGATTAGCGCGTTCAAACAAACAAACTCTTCAGCAATATAGAAGAGAAAAGTGACTGACTTATCACGAGATCTCAGAAACTATAACACCTACAAACTTGAAATTTGGCAGGTACGTTCCTTATAGCTTGTAGTTGTGGACATTAGTTAAGAACGAATTTTACGAAAGTCCACCCCCTAAGGGGATAAGACGGGGGTTGGAAGTTTGAATGAAAGTCCTATTTTTTATGTAGGAGACTTGAAATTTAAATCGTATTGTCTATAGATGGTGTGGAGGTGAAGTAATAATGTATTTTTAGAAATCAACCCCCTTCGGGGTTAAAACAGGTGATGGTAGTTTGTATGAAAGTCCAATGAAAAATAATATCCATCGATTTCATTAATTCTAAAAATTCGTCTAGATATTTATTGTTTTTATCTTTTGGTTTATTTTTTTCTTTCATTAGGTATTTTTAGCTTCTTCGAATATAAAGAAAAATTATTTGGAAATAACTAACTCCACGCGTACCTACGAAGTCGCGGGCGGCCGCTAGTTATATATA
Source organism: Melitaea athalia (assembly GCA_905220545.2). Taxonomy (NCBI): domain Eukaryota; kingdom Metazoa; phylum Arthropoda; class Insecta; order Lepidoptera; family Nymphalidae; genus Melitaea; species Melitaea athalia. Next base: position 12,589,520 of record HG992184.1, on the reverse strand, counting down.
ATGCTCAATGTCGTACCTATGTAATTATGTACGTTGGGTTATATTTATAATGCACAACATTACTGTTTCTCATTATATCGTCCTAATCATAAACAATTCCAGTCAGGTAAAGCCTCGTCGATTATACTGTGTCATGCTTTTTTAAAAAAACAAAAAATATATATTTCACATTATCTGTACGGTACACAGCGTCAGTGCCACAGTGGTATCGCATTTTTAACCGACGAAAAAAACGGAGGAGGTTATCAATTCGACGGCTATATTTTTTTATGTATGATCACGCATAACTTTTTACAGAGTAGTCCAATTTTGATAATTCTTTTTTTATTGGAAAGAGACCCCGAAATTGGTCCCATGTAAATTTGAAAATAAAAGTCCAACCCTTAGGGTAGGAAAAGAGGAATTGATTGATTATTCTCTCACTGGTTGTAAGGTATGACCACGCATAAATTTTTTGCTTTTAAGTTTTTTCGGCGGTTTAATTTTTTGTTGAAAAGTTTTTATTTCTGTAACAAAAGTTATTAATATTTTACGTCACGATTGAATATTTATTATTCTCCGGTGATGTTTCGGTAATTTTAGTAAAAAGTGAGTTTATATTCCGGTCCCGTCTAGGGTATATATGTTCTGTGATTCCGGTGGTGTTGAGCAACGGAGCAAAATGCTCGTGTCCAATCGATAATTCTATGAGGTCGACTACTTTCAGACAGTACATTCGCGATATAAAACCTAATTCGTCTCTGTAAATCATACTTGAATTGAACAAAGATTATTGCACTACAAAAAAAAAAAACGCTATATATAGTCTTGTACCATCTTTTATATCAGCCAAATAAAATATTAATATCCACTTTATTGAGTTTCTTACCTAAATAACTGCGTAACTTTAAATAAAATGAAAAAAAAAATTGTTATAATATTTCTATAAAAACAGCCTTGATACACTGTTTTAAAATCCTTATGATGAGCCCTATAATTTTATATTATTTTTTTTAAACATCACCTTTCCTAGAACATTTGGGTTATCAAGACAAATCTAACGATATCCTTATTACAAAGATCTGTTCAGCTGTTTAGAAGATATGAGGTAATAGAAAATATTACAAGCGAGCATTCAAGATACTCGCCATATCCCGTCTTGGCAGTCGGGTAAAAAACCGAAAAGACTTTATTTCCTACACAATCTTTTAGCACGCATCCTTTTTGCCTTTTTCTTCAAGGCCAAGCCATCTTTATGCGTCAAGGTCAGAATATCTTGCGCAAAGGTTAATAAGATCACAATAAATATCAAAAAATACGAAATCCCTTGTCAAACTTCGATTCAGCCTGTAATATTGGGATATTGGGCTATTGGGCATAGGCCTCTTCCTCATGTAGGAGGATCGGACCTTAATCCACCACGCTGCTCCAATGCGGGTTGGCGGATATATTCCCTACTATGAGTAACGATCGCTATCAGGTATACATGATAACAACCGGGACCGACGGTTTAACATGTTCTCCGGGGCACGCTGGGGAGACTCACAAGGACTGCACAAACCCCCAGACCACGGCAAACATCTGTATGGCCAATACAAATGTTGTCGTGTGCGGGGATCGAACCCGCAACCGCCCGCGCAACAACCAATCGCTATCCAGTGCTGTGACCGCTGCGCCAACTGCGCCAAACTTACGTACTACTTAAGACCTTGTGACACTTTAGAGTTTAAAAAACGCATAAAATGCAATAAGACGATGATATAAAATTTATATGTATATAACTCAAGATATTCATTGCAAATATTATCGTTAAAGTGAATACCTATTTCAAAATTAGGGAAATAAATTATTTGTAATAGGTATACTAGTAGACAAAGCTACAAAAATTCGATATCATTTGTATCTTAAGGTGCATTCGTTTTAGGGTTCCGTACCCAAAGGGTAAAAACGGGACCCTATTACTAAGACTTCGCTGTCCGTCTATCTGTCTGTCACCAGGCTGTATCTAAAGAACCGCGATAGCTGGACAGTTGAAATTTTCACAAATTATGTATTTCTGTTGCCGCTATAACTAGAAACACTAAAAACAAAATAAAATAAATATTTAAGAGGGGCTCCCATACAAAATGCCATTTTTACCTTTATTTGCTCGATATCAATAAATAGTAACAAGTGTAGGCACTGAAATACTTATTCACAAAATAGTTAATTATTGTATATTTAATTTAATAATAAATAATAAAATTAAAATAATAAAATATTTAGGGGGCTCTCATACAAGAAGTGTTGTTTTTGCCGCTTTTTTCCCGATATTAAAATCGGCACCAGGTAAACTCTTGAAATATTCACAAAATATTTAATTTTATTTAACAATTAAATATTTTACGTTTATTAAAATATTAACAATACTAATTATAGTGCAGCAGAATGCTTAAAATGCATAGCTCAATCTATACAAATAAATAAAATTGGAAAGTGTTTAAAATAACCGCTTTTAACTAAATGCATACACGGTACATATACCAAAATAACATTTTTTACAATTTTTGTTCCGGCTAATCTCTCAAACGGCTGGACCGATTTTGACGGGATTTTCACTGGCAGAGAATTACTTTTTCAATCAGTTAAATAACCTGTATAAAATTCAACGATTACGAAAATTGTGTATGAATTAAACTTGAACATAATATTGTTTTAACTAAAAGATACTTTAATAAAATTATAATAAATATTTAAATGTAGTAATTAATACAGAAAGGGAGCGGTATAGCGGCATTAATAGCTGTTTTATTACGTGGTTTAACTGAACTGGAGCTAATAACAACAAGTATATGCTGAGTTGCCAATCTAGACTGTTTAATTAAACTTTTTTATGATTAATAAAGTAATGCAATAAGTTGCTTATAGTACGTCAACACAATTCAATTGAGATAATACATATTATAAAATGTAATTAAAGTTGTACATAATTAATATAGTTTATGGTTTACATTACAGGGGAAGAAGCCTATGCCCAACAGTGGGATATTACAGGCTGAATCGATGGTTTACATGTGAAGAGTAAATTCCTATTATTTTTATTTTTGTGTTACCCACACATAAGGGAATTCGAAAATGTTTTTTATTATCATATCAAAATTTTCGACCCAGCGGGATTCGAACCCGCACCTTCCCGACAATCCGTGTCCGGTGCTCTAGCCGTTAAGCTATGGGCCTATACTCCGCGGAATCGAAAATCTTGATATGATTTTTATTCGGTTTTAAGCAACCGTGGTGCCATCTATAGCGAGACCTTTAAAGTACTTCACTATTCAAAGTTTCATATTACAATGAAAATCTTTTGACAAGAGACGACACTAAGCTATTTTTAATTCCTATTATTTTTATTTTTGTGTTACCCACACATAAGGGAATTCGAAAATGTTTTTTATTATCATATCAAAATTTTTTCGACCCAGCGGGATTCGAACCCGCACCTTCCCGACAATCCGTGTCCGGTGCTCTAGCCGTTAAGCTATGGGCCTATACTCCGCGGAATCGAAAATCTTGATATGATTTTTATTCGGTTTTAAGCAACCGTGGTGCCATCTATAGCGAGACCTTTAAAGTACTTCACTATTCATTTCGAATCCCGCTGGGTCGAAAATTTTGATATGATAATAAAAAACATTTTTGAAGAGTAAATGTTATGCAATATTTTTTTATTGTTTAATCAAAAACATTTTAATAACTAACTAATAGCTAGTAAGAGTACCTCTACTTCATTTTATTGTAATATCATTTCGTTTAGATTTTCGTCTAAAGGTGATAGGTACAAAATCATCTCTCACTAAACTGTGCTTTTTTTTATTACTCCATCTTGGGTATTTACTCATATATTACAAACTATTTACTAAGGGAAGTGTAACCTTAACACGATACCTATACTACACATCGCATTACCATTTTAATAACTTAATACAAGTTATTCATTACAATAGCAATGATGTAACAAGAAATCAAAGTACAAAATATTAATCATTAAAACTTTTGGGATATTGCTAAGATGATTTCAGCGCCTAGAAATGCCAAGCCAGCAAGCAACTTTCTCGATACATAATTAAGTAAACACTCATAACAAGACAGTTTATAAATGTGATCTTACGAACAAAAAGTATAATATAGCAAATTCATTTCAGAGCCTAAATTGAGATAATTTGTTTAACATGACGTTCGGACTCCTTCCTATCTATACTTCATGCTAAAATACAACAGATAATTATATTCATATATACCCACTTGTACACTATTTGTGGATAGTTAGAATTATATGTTTAACACTACAAAAGAATAGTTTTCATTCTTATTTAGTAATTAGTAACAGTAATTAGTAACACAGTTTTCGACGCCCCGTATTAAAAATAGATGGCATTGAGAAAATGATACACGTAATAAAACCGTTCACATACTTACTTGTTTTGAAATTGGGTAACATCGGTCTCTAATGACCTTTTTTCTTTAACATGCACCATGATTTATAGGTACTGCACAAGACACTTTATTCATAAAACTGGCTACTTGATTATTTGACGTCACCGACACACAAAAAATACATTTATATGTACTCATATGTATAAAACTCCAGTTTTAGAACACATTAAAAAATTATATAATATTCTGCACAATGTTATCGCTAAATAAATTGACGTTTAGCTTCCACCAACCGTTTTAAAATAAAAATATCTTTATAAAGCCGGTAAGTAAATACTAAAGTATTGTATTGTACCTACCTACTCGTCTACAAAGGGTTCAGCAGCGTAGTTTTATAATATATTTTTCGTTGTGTTATTAATTTCTGTAATTTATTATGTTAACAAAATAATAATCGATGTATAATAAAAACAGTTGAAATTGATTTCACAGGCAGTACATATAGGTACCTACTTATTAAAATAATATTATTTATTGAATTAATTCAGAAACTTCACTTTCCATTAAGTATAGGCTTTACAATAATACTAATGCATGATCTAAACTCCTAAAACATACTTTAAAAAAAAACATAATACTTATAAATAATTAAATAATATAATTATACTCCTCATTTCCGTGTATCTATTATGTTATCTTCTTATATCCATAAACTTGTATCTATTCCGTTAACTCCTAAAAGCAATTCACATTCAGCCTCTAACATCCCACTGCTGGGCCTAGGCCTCTTCCTCCATTTAAGAGAAGGATTGGAGCTTAATCCACCACACTGTTCCACTGCGGGTTGGCCGACATGTACTATGGGTAACGAATAACGATCGCTATCAGGTATTTATGATACCAACCGGGACCGACAGTTTAATATGCTCTTCGAGGCACGGTGGGGAGAACCACAAGGAATGAAATATTCGTACTTACAAATACAAGAATCGAACCCGCAATCCGCAAACCGCCGGTGTTTTAGGTGACTAGAGCGGCTGTTCCTAAAAGCAATTGGATTGCATTCTTAACGAAATAATTAAATTTTTAAATAGCAACGAACAGCCTTCAGACAAGTTGGTAGTCATCGAGGTCAGTCGCATGATTATGTTTACGGTTGAATTACTTACTATTATTATAAAATACTCCGAGAATTAGACTTCTACGCTAAGTTTTATAAAATTATTTTTAAAGGTTCCGTTAATTAAATTTGAATTATGTATTTAATATTTAAAAAAAGCAATAATTCTAAGCGTTTCAAGCGTTCAAAGTTGTTAAAAATCCACTTATTATTAACATTGTACGTAGAGTTATACGAGTAGACTAAATTAAGGGTATCGCTTTATATTGAGCGTCTAACGTAAAATATATGTTTTACGTGGTAGACTTTTTTAAGTGACTTCTCTCTATCATCATCATACATATAATAAAAATGTAACGGGTCGCTGTCTGTATATATTTAAAATATATGAGAAAAAATATTATGGGAACCTTTATCAACGCAAATAGGACCCAAAACAATGATTTTAAGAAATTTGTCTGTGCGTTTGTGCACGCTAATCTCAGAAACGGCTTATCCGATTTTTATGGAATTTTTACCAATATATTGTGGCTAGCTTAGCTTAACATTTAGTGTTTGTTTCATGTCAATCGGTTCATAAATAAAAAAGTTATTCTAATTTAAAGAATCACGTTGAACATGTAAAATCATCGACCCTATCACTAATTCCGACCCATTAGCTCTGATCACCTTACTCACCAACAGGAACACAACACTGCTTAAAAACAGTATTATTTATGTGTGTCTCTCTTTCTGTGGTCTTTTGTAAGGTCGAGGTACTACCCCAGTGGGGTTGTTCCATATTTTGAGCAGGAAATTTCTTGCTGAACCTCAGTTATATCTATATTTTACATAAATAAAATAAAGTTAAAAGCGCTGAAAACGTTACCCTTTAGCGTCACTGAGCGTCAGCGTCATTTGATTCACACGATTTCACTTCCCATACTTTTTTTCATACTACGAGCCCTATATCGTTTCATGAGTAAACTGTAAAAACTAATGTTTATTAAAAGTCGCAGCAACAGAGAAACCGTCAAACATATTTCAACATTTCTTCTAAAGTGTGAAATATTTTATTTTAGCGACGTACTGACTAGTCGTAGTTTATATTACTAGTATTAATCTAGAACAAAACTTGTCATATATAAAAATTATAATTATGTATTATAAGTACTTAAATATGTATATTTTTTACTTTTATTATTTATTACGAAGCGAAAATGTGATAACAAAATTTGAATAAGACATGCCACGTTTTACCATAAAACCGTTGTACAGAATATACCTTTTAAAGCATAATAATACAGAGAAACGTGATACACGTTACTTTGTATATTAATTAACATAGAGAATAATGACCCTGATGTTTTATACACTAATGAATTTTATCATTGAATATTAAACATTACATTCTTTTCTTTATCTTAACAATAGATTCGACTACGTTGGCACATTCCTTTGACACTTTTTATTTTACTTTGCAATTCAATATTACACGCAGTTAATTTAAACTAAGTTTGTTATCATTAAATTGTATTCCGATTTTTTAACAAAAAAATTATTGTACAGTTCGCAGAGTTATAAAATAAATAAATTTTTAAAATAAAAGTAGCCTAAGTTACTCCTTATTATATCAGCTATCTGCCAGTGAAAAGCCCGTCAAAATCGGTCCAGCAGTTTCAGAGATTAGCTGGAACAAACAGACAGACAGACAGTCAAAACTTATAAAAAATGTTAATTTAGTATATGTACCGTGTATACATCCATATCCATTAGTAAAAAGCGGTTATTTTAATATTACAAACAGACAGTCTAATTTTATTTATTTGTATAGATTTATGTTTGTAGAGATTACGAGGCTTCGCCATTATCTTTCAACTTATCTTCCTTAAAGTGACAATAATATTCTAAAGCCTTATCGACTTATTTGCCAAATCAAAGTACACTTAAAAAACAACACAGCATAAAATAATAAAGTACTGTAAAGATAAATCATAAAGATAATATCACAACTGAAGCAAAATATAGAGTTATTAGCTATTAAGAATTCTAATGAGCGTGAATTATCTATTCAGATTCATATCAAACTAACATACGGTAGACCTTATACTGCTGTTTGTATGATAATAAACCTTATTACAAATCAAATAAGATTCGGTATAGAAAGTTCTCGGCTATGATAAGAAAAGGGTTTCACGTATAGTTAGCTTTTTTCCTTCCTGTAAGGTTACTATGAGATAATGGAAGACTTCCCATTTTGTTTAATGAATACTAATATTGTTCGGTTATATTATTAAATTTTATTGAACTCCTAAGTAATAAGTAAATTTTAGCTTTACAATATTACTTGATATCTAATTTACTTTTCAAATTAAGGTCAATGTAGTTACATAAAAAACTAGATCAATATCTTGTATTTTCTTTCTCTGTAACCTTTTTGTGTTAGTAAACAGATTAAAAAATAATTATCTCAGTGCTAAATTGAGTTACGTGTGCGTTCTCTCCTCAAAGATACTATCGATCGAATAATTAGGTTACAGCTGACCCTTATACAATTGTGTGTATTAGCCTTGATTAAATAGGACGTAGCGAGTCCATAATTAAATTCGACCTGACCATTAACCATGAGGAAGAGAATTGATGCTATTGTTGCTACAATACTGTCTGTGGATATTGGGTAAAATTAATTTTAGTTGCTTTACCGTCATAAGCCCGTGTTATATTATTTACTTTAAAATGTATTAATTTAAGACTTTAAATACTAATATTTAAATTTAGTTATAATATTTGTTATTTGCTACATAATAATTATTATTTTTTAATGTAAGTATATGTGTAGTAAAAAACTAGATGTGTTTATGTTGCATGTTATTTTGTTTAACAGCAGCTTGATAATTGTGTGTAATGTACAAAATATTTTTTTACTGGCGACCCGCCCCGGCTTCGCACGGGTGAAATGCTCATTTTTGTTCAATAATAATAAAATATAGCCTCACTCAATAAAATGACACTTCTTGATGTGTATAATGAACTTCTGAATGTGTAGCTTTCTGTTAGTGAAAGAATTATCATGATCGGTTCAGTATTTGCGAAGATTACCCCCTACAAACAAACTTATAAACTTTACCTCTTTATAATATTAGTATAGACACAACTAGATCAGCAAGCAAACATACGCCTCACCTGATGGTAAGCGATTACCACAGCCTATAGACCCCTAGCAGCACTTCAAAGCAGTATTATTTGGAAGGTCACAGACTTTCTATAAGGTCGAGGTACTTCCCCAGTAGGGCTGCTTCATATTTTGAGCAGGATATTTCCTGCTATGCATTACCTCATTTAAAAACTTCATTCTCAGACGTCTTTAAACATAACTGGGTTTTACTTTTAAAATTTTATTTTGACTTGTTAATAATAGGTAATTTGTTTTACAATAATTGTTAATAATTTGTAATTCGTCTTTTTTCATGAGAACCTGAATTTTATGATCGCTCGTAAAACATAATGTTATTACGAAGTATTGTTTAAGTAAGGAGTAATAATACAAAGTAATAATATAACAAAAATTCATACATCTTTTAATAAAAGCATAAAAACACAATTATGGACCTACAGAAACAAAATTATTAAAGGCAGTGATCTTGAAGTATGCAGTAAAAGCGAGGTCGCTCATACTTTTACGAATGTTTACCTTAACCAATTTGAATTATTATATTTAGAAAAGGTACACATATACATATATTTAGTAAAACACAAGATATTTAATGATAAAATGACAAACTCAACAATTTACTAAAATTGACAGGGGTAAAGTGGGGGTAAATTAGTTATAGTATAATACATACTCATATTTTAAAATTAGTATCTTCTGTTTGTATATTCTCGAGTTTATCAATAAATGTAATTTGAACAAAGATAGATTAAATATATTTCTAAGAGATGAAACTGAGAGAAGCATTTAGTTTATTACATTTTCATTTAGCAACTATGTACTTTATTTATTAAAAACGCCTTTAATATATTTAATGACAGTTTGGCGCTACTGTTTTTCCTGTAATGTATAATAGTAAAGATATGCTTTTTAATAAACGGTTAAGTGGGACGAATATAATGTACTCCTTAACAAGAAATGCGCACAAAATTAACACAAACACTAAAAGAGACCACGGCAACCATCGTGGTTGTAGTCTCTACCACACCGATCAATTATCCTTCATTACGCGTAACATTTGCGAAATTGTTTTGATCTTTGGCACCACTGAAAGTCATAAAACCAAATGATTGAATGAAATGACGATCATCGCTATGGCCTGACCGTTATGGCATATGACCGACTTTTTTATATTACTAAGTCCCTATACCCAATCCCCCCCAGGAGCTCTGGTCACCTTACTCACCAACAGGAGCACAACACTGCTTGAAAGCAGTATTATTTAGCTGTGGTCTTCTGTAAGGTCGAGGTACTACCCCAGTCGGGCTGCTCCATTTTTTGAGCAGGAAATTTCCTGCTGTGCCCTAACAGTGCAATAGTTTGCCATTACGCTTAAAGCAATGTCTGTGATGAATTTATGGATGTTTATCACTCTATATTTACCCACTAAACTAAATCAGTAAATATGTTTATGATATTATGTACTCGTATAACACTGATTATTTTTTCTTATTGCGTCTTAATCTTTACTTAATATAAGGTTTTTGTTATCACTTTATCTTGTTATTTATTTCCTTTTGTTTTGAGCGCAGACGCTCTTTCTTATATATCTTGTATAATAATTTCATTAAAAGTTATTCGTAATAAGCGTAACGGGTAAAGTTATTTTAACTCACTATGAATCAGAGAGCGTTGACATTAAGAAACAATTGCAACTATTCTTGCACAAAACAAGTATTATTACAAGAATATTTATATTGTTATCGCCATATTACTATAGACTATAATATTACAAAAATGGTGGTATGATATTAGAGAGTTTGGAATGAACTAGTTCCATGCGTATTTTTTTTTATTCGTATGGTGTATGACGGCTATATTATACCTAAAGCTTGTTCAGATTCGTTAATTTTCATGTTTTTATATTTTTCATAATTATATTTCTATTTAATATAATATTTCATCTATGTATCAATGTTTAGATATACATTGATATATTTATTAACTAAAACACGAAGCAATATTTTGTATTCTATTTACAGATATCAATTACCTAATTGTTTAGTAATTTAAAAGCATCGGAATAATAAAGTCTTATAATACGTTAAATAAACACATTAAACATTCCTAGTATTGCTAGAAAAACTGTTTTAATAACGCGGATGTAGACGAAGTAAATATGGAATTATTATATTTAAGGATTCTTCATATGTTTAATACATTAATATTAATATAATAATTATCTTCAGTTTTTTTTTTTAGTTTTTTATAATTATTTTATTACACGAATAAGTTAAAGAAACGTTTATATTACAAATTAATCCTAGTATTGTCAATTCCTGATTCAATTGATATAATATAATATACAAATAAATGGAGTGCCGGTTTTTTTGTTCGGCTATACTGAGAAAACTACTGAACCGATCGGAATAATACTTATACCATAAGATGCAGCGTGTTTCGGAGAAGGTTTCAATATATGACAATAGGTAATCACCAACATATTATTATGCTGGTGATTACTTATCGTGTATACACAAGTGTTGTAAAATAATTAAATAGTACTTATCAATGTTTTCACTTTTTATCGTTTACAATATAATGACAAACAAGAAACGCAAATGAAGTAAAAAAAAATAATGGTGTTATTAATAATTAAAATATTAAGAAAATAAATCAATTAATAATTACTATTATTGAACGTATAATATACGTTTTATAATATGGTATTACTAGAAAAAAAAACATATTATGTAAAAAAATTCGCTATAAACTTTTTTTATAAGTAGCCTACAAAATTTAAGTCACAAACTAATGAAAAAAATACTACTTACCTACTCGTTTAAAGTTCGTTAAGAGATTTTGTTTTTCACTTAGTAAACACAGCACGAGTGGTAAGAGAGACATGCGGCTGCGCGGGTCGTATCGTGCGCAGTGTCAGATTACCTCTCGTGGTAAGTCATCAAACCGACGTGCGCGCAACTTAGCACATGAAACGTGCGCGATATTGACGCAGATGCCATCAATGGTATATCTCGATATTTGATTTTTCTCAATAAATAACATGTTGATACATTATATCTTTAAATAAAAAATTATCGCTAAATACCTATGTTGCTTTTAACACCCAGACACAATAAGCCTATACAAAATGTTGTTACGTACAAGAAGCATCAGAAGCGAGTTGCCGACCCTACACCTGACCATCCCCAGGAGCTCTGTCCACCTTACTCACTATTTCAACACAACACTATATACTATTGTATATAATTGTGCTGCTCATCATCATCATAATATTTGTACTTGAACAAAAACTGGCGATTTTTACAAAAAGTGATGATTTCTCTGGAATTACAAAAATTACTACAAAACATGCTATGAATATTTTTGTAACATTAATGGCCTGATCTTGTTAATTATTATGTATATATGAAAGGCTCTACTAAGCGAAAACTTTTTACGACAATGTTTAAACATTTTTTTTTTTCATTTACAATTGAGACGTAATTTCGAGAAACTTTTGTTTGTTAATAATCGTTTAACTTGTTGAAAAATTAAGTTTAAGTGAAATTTCCAACGGGAATTAAATATTTATAGTGTTTAAAATACACCATAACTTTTTCAAAATAAAAAAAAATATTCAAAACTTAGACTTAACGAAATATAATTATGACACGTAAACGCGGGTTAGAGTGGAATTTGCAGCTCTCGTACGCTGAAACTATCGATTTTACAAAAAAAAAGGTTACTACATAAATTGTAGGAAATTTTCTCTAGTTTAATCTATACTAATATTATAAAGAGGTAAAGTTTATAACTTTGTTTGTATATACGGGGTAATCTTCGCAAATACTGATCCGATCATGAAAATTCTTTCGCTAACAGAAAGCTACACTATTCAGGAGTGACAAGATAAAAGGAAAAAGATAAAAATATATAAAGATTTTAAATCAGCAGGATTTGAACCTGCGCCCTCTGACGCTAATCAAGCATTATTATTTGCCTTAGAAATTAATTGGTGATTTTAAATCATTTATATTTATCTGATTTGCTGAAAATAGTGAGAGGCTACACTATTCAGGAGTGACATAGGCTATATTTTATTGTAATTGTACAAAAAAATTCAGTAAAAAAGAAAAATATTAAAATATATTATGAAAATGACAAAGAAACGAACGCCATCTATCGCTGTTAGATTTAACTATTTAATACTCTATTTTATTTACTGTCTATTTGAATCTATCGATGACGAAGTTTTTACGCTTTTTGATAGATGGCGTTGGAGCAACATATTATTTATTTGAGTGGTTTAAAATTTGTTCTTTATAGTATATTTGGTTCTGTAATTTAAAATAATAAATACACGATATTATTACGATTTTACGCCCAACGAAGTGGGCACGGGTCTGCTAGTTTATTATATAACTATTTTTATTGTAAAATGAGTTGGAACGGAGTTATTCTCAAAAAACTGTATTTGAGCGCCATTTTTCCAATATGGCGGCGCGAGCGGCAAAGATACGGCGGCAAAGTGAAAATTCCAAAAAAGCACGTCGAAATCTATAAAATCACCAATTTTCAAAACTAAAACTAAAACTACCAAATGACTGGACTACGAGTCGAATTTATAGCTAAATGCAGTATACAAAATTTGAGTCGTTCCGTGGATCCAATCTACGGTCTACCAGTTAGATATCAAAGAATTGAAAATATATGGATACTTTTTACATATAAAAAATGGTTTTGATCGTAGAATATCATAGTAAATTTCTCAGTTTCTTGCTTTAAAAATTGCATATTTTACAGTTAACAAATGTATGAATGGCATTTAAAAAATGCTTACATAGCACCCAAAATAATAACACGTATTAAACTCCTGTACCTTATTGTATAGTTCTTCTAACTAAGGTCCTAACTTAGAATTTTTTTCTTGACTTTCAACTCATTTTTCACATTAAAAAGTTTTTAATTTTTTAATGTTGGATAAATATTATCTTCTTGCAATGATACCAACATGAAATATAAGTATTCAGTATGCATTAGATGGTGTGTTACGGGACTTCAGTTCTAAAATACTTAGAGAGATATAGGTATATTGCCATAAATGTATGTGTATAAAGAGAATTACATTATTGTATATCTCCCTATGCTCAAGAACCTATAGGCTAGTTAGTATCAAATTAAACAATGTAATGTCAATTTAAGCTCAGCTACTTTTGTCAATAAAATTACAAGCAGTCTAGGAGAGCGTTCAACTACTTAGATGTGTTTTTCTTCTTTCTAAGATTATTTCTAACAGAGATGATAAATATAATGCATAATAAGAAATTATGATTATTTTTTTAATTTTGCAAAAAAAAATAGTACAATACAGAAAAAGCTTTTTCCTAGCTCTGAAACAATTACAGACAAGGACCGGTATCAGGCATATAGCGTTTAAAACTACACATATTATACATGAAGCAAGAAACACGTGAAAAATGCAATTGAAGTTTCATAATACATATCTCAATATACAAGTGTTTGTAAACCCACATCACGTGCTATATTTATCTTAGAAATGTGTATCATTTAATAAAAATACAACCTTAGTCAATCGATATAAACAGCAATTTTATTTGAAATTTTCGATCGTTTCTTTTTCTCGAGAATCTATTTGATGCCCCTTATTAGAGATTCAGTTGTGATTGTGAATATGACAATTTATATATTTTAATCTAAACTAATACGATTAACTCTAGAATACTATCCTTAATTTTAAAGATATTAATACTACCGTGGGGTCCCAGAGGACCCCGCCGACATTTTATGCAATAAAATTAATACTATAATATAATTAATTATCAAAATATTTTATTAATCAGAATTAACCATTCAAAGAGCATACAAAAACTATAAATTTTAGTCATCTATTTCACTTAATATAACAAATTTGTCAAATTTTAATTTGATGCTCGGCACAAATATGCCGGCAACAGGAGGAGCACACGGTTTTCGATTTTCGGTCTTATGTGCGGGGACAGAAGCAGCAGCGTCAGGTCTGGTATCTTGATGAACTGGTTCAGTGCTATCGGGTTCAATGTTTAGGATATCATTTATAGATTCTCAGATATCCAGGGGCAATCTTGGCCATTGTAATCTATCCCGCATATGGGGTGTTACGTCATTTGAATTGAAATTGACGTCACTTTTTAATTGGTTTCTTTTTGAGGGACAGGCGACATGGTGTATAGGATCCAAGAGTTTAATAATAATCATCTACCGGCATTCCCTGGGGTGTACTGTCCTTTCCTAGATACATGACACTAATTATCATATATCCTATGTTGGCATCACAAAGCAAAATGTTTTTAAACCATATTTATCAGGCTTTGATGGAATAAACATTTTGAACACACATCGACCATAAAAGCCAATAAACTGTTCGTCTATTGTAACGCAACCTGAATTGATAATCCTTTGACGAATACTATCGTGGGGTTTTACAGTACCCCAGAACCTCCGTAATAGAGATTGCACTTGTGCGACTCCAGAGCACGACCGACCTAATTACGCGAGAACTATCCAATAACGATTAGCTTTAACGGCAAAAGCTTTGTTGAAATATTTAAGTAAATATTGGGATTCAAATATCGTGTGGGGTACTCCAGTACCCATGGTAGTGTTTAAGAGTTAAGAAGATTTGGTTATTTATTTGTTTGTACTGGATAATCTCAGAGTATACTGACCCGCTTTCCCTAAGAGAATAATACATTATCACTGAGTCACTCTATATTTGAAGCGAAGAAAATGGAACAGGCAAAATCATGTAATACATATGGGTGAAGCCCCGAGCATAAAGCTGATAACCACTGAAAACAATGTAACAAGCACCAGCGTTTGATTAAAAGAAGAATCATCAAAATCCGTATACACATTAAAAAGTTATGCGCCTCTTTCTTAAATCTGTGGTTATGCGGTATAGGTCCACGAAAAATAGTCAATCAAATATGCATAATTACCTTTATGATGTAACTCGTAAAGTACTTGTTAGATCTCAATTAAATTTAAATGGAACATAATAATCTGGCAAAGATCTGAGGATATCTAAATATTAATTTGGTAGCGTCTTGTTTCTGACGTTAATTGACGTGTGTCTGTTAGCGAAACCTTATTTAAACATGAATATAGAGTTTACATAACTAAGCAAATCATTATACGAGTATATATATAGCTGTTTTTACTCTTCATTTATTTTAAATTGCCCGCGCATTGTCCCCGAGTTGTGCTTCGAGGTTTTATCTGTGTTGGTAACGCTTTGCACTGTGTTTTTGTTCTATAAGATCATCAAGGACTGGATTCTCTCTCTAGCTTTGGACGTTGAAACTTAAACTAATTTAAAATAGATGATTGTAATTCAAGAATTTAATTAAGAAGCAATAGCATTTAATTTTGTTTCTCATTTCAGGTTAGTAATGTATAATGTTAATAAGTGTAGAGATAATATCTCTTTCTCATGTCCGAGGACCGTGGTCAGAAACAGTTAACGAATTTTTCAAATCGGTTCACTATTTTCGGAGCCTATTCAATGCAAACAAACAATCAAATCTTTCCTCTTTATAATATTAGTATAGATATATAATACGTATTAGTATATAGATGTAGACAAAGACATCAATAACTTTAATATATTCTGCTCAAAATCTGGATGAATATATATAACGTTGCGGTTTTTTTTATTTATAAAAGTAGGTCGGCAAACAAGCGTACGGCTCACCTGATGGTAAACGATTACCGTAGCCTATAGAGGCCTGCAATACCCCCGAGCCCCACCAGGAGCTATGGTGACCTTGCAATGCATGGTTTGTATGTATGTATGTATGTATGTATGTATGTTTGTTTGTTCGGGTGATATCTTGCAACTCAATTTTGAAGAAGATATCTTCAACCAGTTGAGCTGAAATTTTGTATACAGGTTCAATTTAGATGGCAATGCATGGTTAACTTTGTGACGCCATTCTAAATCCAATATGGCGGCATATCCAAGAGTGCGGACTAGTTATTATTAGTACACTACACTATTTGGTAGGTTAAAATGAAATCAGAGTTAGAAGAGAATTTACTCTTGCACGATATTTGTAGACAATTTTGATTGGCAGAGTACATAACACAGACGCCCTGGATCAGTCGGCACTCCGAGTTCCTGACCAGTACGTATATCGCAGACGCCGGCCGCAGCTCCTGGCGGTACCGCGCGCGATGACTAACTTGTCACCAGTCACGCGCGCTCTCAGAACACTCAACATAGTCCAAGATAAAATTGACATATTTTGTTGTACTCTGAGATAACCGACTAAGAAAACAAAAATTAGTTAAAAGTAAAAAAAACCTATTATAAAACAAGCTTTTATTTGAATGTGCTAAAACGAAAAAATAAATTTTTACTTTAAAACTTTTACTATCTACTTATAAAGTCATTATACATAATCTATATGATATAAAAGCTTATAACGTGACTCATTAGTTGAAATGAGAAGAAGAAGAAAAAAGAGAAGAAGGAGAAAAAGAAGGAGAAGCAGAAGCAGATAAAGAAGAAAGAGAAAGAAAAGGAAAGGAGAAGATGAAGAAGAAGGTTAAGATAAAGATGGAGAAGGAGAAGAAGAAAAAGAAGAAGAAAAGTAGAAGGATAAGGCAGTGGCGTAGCGTATGGGGGGAGGTGGGGGCGGCCCGCCCCGGGCGGCACTTTTTAGGGGCGGCAAAATTTAACGATACTTAAATAATAAAAATATTTTGTAAATATTTGAACCATTATAAATTATTTTTATCGCAACTACAAATTCAAACCGATTGAAAGGAGTATGGTAATTACTTATTTTGTTTCAAAGTCTGGGAATCCCTTTTCTTTGAATGATATTTTGTAGCGACTGGCAATGTCTATATTTGTGGGAATTCCCGTTTTATGACTAATAATGTCATCAATACCAGACTGCAAGCTTTTATGAATTCCGAAATAGCTATCGAGCAAGCGGGATTTGTCAAGGGTCGAGGAACAAGAGAGCAGATACTAATTCTTATCATAGGGGAGCCCAAGCGGGGATTTCTGATGTGACTCCAGCGCATCAGTTTAATATGAGAGGAGAATCCTTGTACCCTGTTAGATACTTTTACCCAGTCTTGATCCCTCAAAAAAGTGGTGTGCGTTCAGAGCAGTCGGTCAGATTAGTAGCAAAAAAAAATCGATCTACAAAACAAGTGGGGCGCGTCAGATTTGAACAAAATAAGTTAATTACATGCAGAAAACAAAATTACTTTAATAATAATCTGACGATTTGAACGTGACGTAAAAAATTAAGCGAGTCACAAAGTTGCAAAAATAATGTTTCCCTCGAAAAATTCGAGCGCAGTTAATTTTTTTTTATTTTAAAGAAAATTACTTAAAAATTATAGAATTAATATATTCTACCGATTTCTCTATTTAAAATTATCAATAGAGTGTAATACGTACAACTACCGAATATTATGAATTTCCCGCTCCACGTCTCTCTTTAAATATGTATATATTTTTTCTGATGAGTTTTTTTTTTTATTTTACATGAAAAAATTAACAATAAAAATAAAAAAAATTGAAAAAAAATTGCATGCGGACAAAGTACACATGTCAGAAGTGAAACTTCTTTGTCAAACTAATTAAAAAAAAACTAATTAAAGAGAAACGAATTTAAAATACAAAAAAAACTAATTGAAAAAAAAGAAAAAGCCAACGTCACGCGGTGTTCCCGGGCGGTTACCCACCCAAGTACTGACTGTCCCTGACGCTGCCGCATTACCAGTCGCTCAAATTTTACGCGTCATTCGCCTAAAGAAGTTTCACATAAAAATTGTCTAATTAAGGGTTGGGTACCACTAGTATATCGAGTTGAAACGTCTGTATAAAAATCTGATGCGCTTGAGTATTTTGTTGCAACGATTTTTTTTTGCATTTTCAAAAATCAACTGGGTATTTTTGGTCACGTCCAAATCGTCAGTTTTTATAATAGGATACTTTTTAGGACTCAATTAACACTTCTCTTCAATTACTGCTATGCCAGTTTTTTTTTAATGTCTATCTCTTTATACAGCTTTCCACACCGTTTGTAAGTCTACAATAAGGTCTATATTTTGTATAGTCATATGCGCTATCAAAATCTGACGCGCTCGAGAATTTTTTTTAGCTCTTTTTTTACATTTTTGAAAATCCGTACACGCTCCCCCCACCACTAAAAGAGTAAACATCATAATTATGAAGTTATTTTCTTTTTAGGATTTAATATTCACGATCCAATAGGTCTTCAAAAGGTGAGAGTGACTACACATTTAGCATTCTGGGCTCCCCTGAGACAAATAATCGAAAAGTCTAGAGTTTAACATCCCACTCTATATCGGTTTTGTCGACTTTCGTAAGGCCTTCGACACCGTGAAATGGCATATATTATGGGACGTACTCATTCAAATGGGAGTACCTATCCACATGGTTCGTCTCATACGCCGACTTTAGGAGAATTGAACTGCGACTGTTAGAATAGACGACGTTGACTCGGAAAGTTTTCATACACCAGCTGGCGTTCGTCAGGGGTGCATTCTCTCTCCACTCTTGTTCAACATCTATACGGACTTTGTTATGAGAATCGTTCTGGAACAAGGGGACAAGGGAATTTCAGTGGGAGGTAGGAAGATATCTAACTTAAGGTATGCCGATGATACTATACTCTTTTCTTACTCAAATAAAAGAGGATATGGAACACCTGCTGACACTTCTCGAGACAACAAGCCTCTTCTTCGGACTTACGCCGGTCAACAGAGACAAGACCAAGATGATGATAGTGGATCGAGCTGAACTAAGCCATCCTGACATCTCTATGATTGGCAACTGTGAGGTTGTTCAATCTTATGGGTACCTCGGTTCCACTATTACAAGCACCGGAGGACGCGAAGACGAGATTCGAAGGAGATGTGCTATTACACGATCTGCCGTCGACAAGTTGAAAAGATTCTGGTGCAACGATAATATCGCCAAAGCCACGAAAGTCCGCCTGATGAGAAGCTTAGTCTTCCCGATATTTTGTTTTATATTTATTTTGTTAGACTCAAAGACCGACGTAAAATCGATGCACTCGAGATGTGGTGCTGGCGGCGGCTGCTGCGGATCCCTTGGGCAGCGTTTAGGACCAACATTTCGATCCTGAAGGAATTAAATATCAAGCAGAGATTATCGTCGACAAATGTTTCGGACACTTTGTTCGAAACGAACAATCCATGGCGCGACTCGTTGTCCAGGGGCAGGAAGAGGACAAGCGGTCACGCGGTCGATCACCTACGCGTTGGACAAACAGACCTCATCAAAGCTGCAACACAGATCTCCATAGTCCAGAGTTCTCGAGACGCTGAAAACCACATCACGTGGAGGCGTATTGCGGGGGCTGCTTTAGCCAATAAATCGTCATCAACCACGACCACTCTGTCAAGAGTGAACGAATAAGGAGATAAACTAATAATAATCAGCGAGAATGACTTCTATTACATACAGGATGCAAGGGACAGCTTTATCAGCTTTTTTGTTTAAAATATAACCTGTACAATGTAAAATAATGATGACTGTTCTTGCCGAAAAGTTATCTTTAATAATGTATTTAGTGTATAGTATACATTAAATTGAAATACCTAAATAAGGGCGGCAAAATTTTCTTCCGCCCCGGGCGGCCGACAACCACGCTACGCCACTGGGATAAGGAGAAGAAGGAGGTGAAGAGGAAGGAGAACCACAAGAGAAAGAACACACTGAGAAGACACCGGATTTAGCAAACGTTGTATTTGCTAATTGCTTGAGTATTCACAAACCACAATACAATATGCTATCATGCTATCCCCCCTGCGGGAGCCTTCAGCCGCTTTAATACAATATGCTATCCCGCGTTACAGAGAAACGGGTTTTTACTCAAGAAGACCAGGGTCCAACGTCTACGAAGTCAGGGACCAGGTCTCAAACGTTTTTAGATTTTTTTTTAATTATTACAATAAGGACGATTGAAAATTGCTTTTGAAGCCTACTCGAAAAAAGAAATTTTTGATTTTGATTTTACTACTTTATGCCTGCACAACGAAGTCTAACGAAGTGAATAAAATTTAAATTTAGCCAGTGCCTACGCGACTAAAAGTAATAAACTCCTTAATGTTTTGCTATTTATTTTTATATGGCGCCCCTGATGTACATGGTAGCAGCTGCTATAGAGTGTAGAGGTAGGGAGAAGTAAAACAACATAGGTAGACTAAAAAATAGTCAAGTAAATACGCGTTATCAAAGATTACTCGAAAATTTGTCATCAGATCTCGATCAAATTAAAATGAGACTGCAAAACAGTATCAACTTTCGATTAAAATAAAAACCTTCAAAATCGATATAATATGTATCTACCTAATGTAAAGTTATGCGGTAGGTATACAACGTTGGTCGTGAAAAAAATAGTAAAGTACATTTTTGAATATATATAACTAGGTCGGCAAACAAACGTACAGCTCACCTGATGGTAAGTGATTACCGTAGCTTATGCCAATCCTGTCCACGATTCCTCCCTAGGAGCCTATCCCGAAGTCACCTTACTCACCAACAGGAATACAAAGTGTTGTGTTTAAGCAGTGGCTTGAAAACAGTATTATTAAGCTGTGATCTTCTGAAAGGTCGAGTACTACCGCAGTCGTGCTGCTCCATATTTTGAGCAGAAAATTTACTGCTGTGCCCTACCTGAGTTGTAAGTAGCTCAGTAAATACGCATTATTAGATATAACTCGAAAAGTATTGGTCAGATCTCAATTAAATTTTAATTGGGACCACATTATACGTACTAACTTTTAATAAAAAAAAATCATCGAAATCGGTCCATCGAGTCAAAAGTTCTGAGGTAACATACCTATATAGGTACATTAAAAATAAATACAATCCAATTTGTATGACATAGTTAAATTAAACTGTTCAAAACAGATGGCACTGCTGTCGCAAAATTCTACTTTAGCCACATACTATAAATTATAATTTTTTTTACTCAATATAATCAGAACTTTTTACTGGGTAAACCGATTTCAATGAATTTTATTTTAATTGAAAGGTGTTGCCTGTCATGTGGTCCCATTTAAATTTAATTGAGATTTTGTCGTCGACGTACGTTGTATTATACCGTATAACTTTTCACTGGGTGGGCCGATTTTGATGATTCTTGTTTAATCAAAAGCTAATGCTTGTAGTGTCTCATTTAAATTTGATTGACTTCTGATGACTACTTTTTCAGTAATCTTTGATAACGCGTATTTACTTGAGTATTTTTTCGTGTACCTATGTTGTGTTACTTGTTGATGTAATTGAAGTCAGTTTTTTTTTTGGTTTCCGAGCAAGCATAATTATACAATAGCTAAGTTCATATCGTAATTTTTCTCAAGCTAGTGCCATTCTGGGGAGATTTTGAACTATCACTTTTGTAGCTTATCGCAGGATACTTTTTCAAATGATCATACAAAATGGTTCTCCTCAACTCTACTACTTTCTATTATATTTAGTTTTTCATTTATTGTTATTTGTTTTTCATCATATAGATCAAACATATTTCAAAGAACAAAGAAGCTTCAGGTTTCAGCGTGGTCGGGTAAACAAAACAAATGCAATAACGATATTAATATGTCTTTAATCCTTAGCAACTGGTGAATGATCGTGTTTCGGGTATACAATCTTTTTTTCAGTGTCTTCTGACCTTTTCTTAAGCGGTCCGTGTTTCCAATTATGTGGATATCCGTGCTTGTCAACGTCGTCCCACCACTGCTGTTCTCCCGAACCCCAAATCAAGTATATGATATTTGTTCCAACTAATACCACAAAAATCGTCCAGAATGCAATCCGCCATTGTTGTACCGTTTGCTGAAAGTATGATTATGTATTAAAGAGTTATAATTATTATTAATAATAAAAGAAACTAGAAATATCCTGAAAAGTTAATTAAACGTTAGTAATCATACTCATATTTATATTTTAAATATGTATTAGATTGATTGATTGCATGAAGATGAATTTGAAAAAACTCTTACAACAAAATAAATTTTTAAACATAAGCGACTATTGATTACTCATTATTGTAAAAAGGAAATCGTTTAAAGGAAATTAAATTAATTCAACGCTTGACATATTTAATTTTCACCTTTAACCGAACAGTGTTCATTCAGGCATTATTTTGGCCTCAGTCTAACCTAACCCATCAACAAAAACACGCAGCGCCGAGACCAGTTTTTTTAAGATATTCTGTTTCAATAGAGCATTGAGTAGACATTGTTTATATTCAAGACAACACAAAAGCTAATGTTAACAGGCAGTCCAATTTCATTCATTATCTTATGCTAGAAATATTTTTATTTATTTATTTATTTATTTATTTATAAGATGTTTTTTAAAAAAATCTTAAAACATTTTTAAATAACTTTTTTGATTCAGAAATTACAGACATCATAGGCTATCAGTATTAGGTCACAATAACTTGAAACCCGCAACGTACAGAAATCTTTTATCCTAAGGTCAAATTAATTGGGAATACATAACTCGTTTAGACTAAAAATGAAAAGAATGGCATTCGGAAATGAACTTGCAAATTGTCTCTTATACTCGTATGATAAATAGTCAAAGTTAAAATCAATCCACAAAATCAAGTATTACGTACACTGTACACATTCACTTGGTTTTGCTTGAAATGGTTTTGACGTAATACAATTAAATGATCTGACATTATTAACGCCAATACTTACATCTGGTGTCAATAGACCAATCATATAGGGAGTTATTATCCCAGATACCGCAGCCAATCCGTTAACAAATGCGGAGCAGGTGCCGGCATAGTTCGGCGCTATATCCATGGCATTGATCTTGACACTACTATAGAATCCTCCCATAAAAGCCATGGATGCTATGAATAGTCCGACTGCCTGAATACGATCACAGCCCGAATACGAAGCCAGAATAATAAAAACGGCTGGTATCGTAGAAGCTGAGGAAAAAATAATCTTCCGTGAGCGTGATAAATTCAGGGACATATTTTATTAATGCGTTTAGTCGTGAAAATGAGTGACATTGTGAGGAAAAAAAGTTTAATCGTTTCCGATTGAAAAAATGAAACACTGCATTTTCGAAACTTTGGCTCAAATTCAGTTATAATTATAATTATTATTACGTTTTGTAGTAAAGTATAGCTACTGAGTTTTTTTATTTTAAATATTGGTGGTGTGGGTGTACCTGTACAAGCATTAAACTTTTTTTCATTCAATTAGGTATTACGATTATTATACGTATTTATGTTTAAAAGATACTAAGAACAGTATCAGTATATATTTATAAAACTTTCAACTAGCAATTCAAATATTTATATCTCATTACACTCTTCTAATTGTGTACAATTTAAATGGATTAGAATAAGGATTAAAATCCATATCTTTAAGTCTTGTGTCTGCAGTAATATTTTATGATCGCTTTAATGCGCCACTTTTCTATAAAAACAGCTACTACCTATCTTTTAAAAAATTACAGAAGACAAGTTTATTGTGCGCTTAGGATTTTATTATTAAAAATTTTATTTAATTTATTTCGGCTTGTCCAGATAAGCTCTTGTGAGTTTTCGCGGCAGGCTTATAAATATTGTAAAATATGTGTTTTTTGTATTTAAAAAAAAAAAATAATAATAATTTCAACGATTTAAAGATACATAATAAGAATGTTTTAAAAGTTATTTCTGTAACACTGATTCGTATAAACCACGTATAAACTGTTCGTGAATTGTTAAATATCTTAAATCGAAATAAGACTTCCAAATGTTAATTAACGTACTTTATCCGTGTAATTGATGCGAAAGAATGTTGTAACTTGTAATTAATCTCTTCATTACGCTTGAGTAATGTGTAATTAATTTTAAACCCTTATTTAAAGCCAGCTTTTAAATCCAATGCGTAACTGATTAATGAAAACCTAAAATCTTGTGAATAATATTTAGTCTAGCTGATCCGTTGAACTTTGTACCACAGTATTTTTTTGTAAATATATCGCTTTTTTTGTTCTCTAATACAAAGCTAGTCTTGATAACAACAAACAAGGACAAATAAGAATAAAAAATAATGTCGTTCGGAAGTCATGTTCGTACACAATAGTCACACACAGTGCGGGGAAAAAGTCTTTTCGTATTTTCTAATAAAGAGTTGCAATAAAATCTTTCTGGTTCTATTGTTTTTAACTGATTTCGATAACATGAAAAGGTGACATCTTAAAAATTAAATTAAAAAGTAAAACCATTTTTTCTTTCATGCTTTTCATTTATTTTTCTGTCCGCCTAAATGGGTACCTAAATCCAACGAAAAAATTCAGTACATTTTAAAGTGTTTTCATTTCATTTCGCTCTGGTCACCCAGTTACGGATAAACGTAACGACATTTTTGACAAAGTGGAGCAAGATCGACATTTGAGTAGTTACGAGATACATGGTATTATATATATATATATATATATAGCTGACGAACTGAGAATGGGTAGAAAATGTTTTATGATCATAAAACAGTTTATACCCATTTTAAAAAGGCTGGCTATACAAGAAGGCTCGCTATATGGTTGCCACATGAACTCACTGAAAGAAACCTAATGGACTAGTTACTCATGTATGGTTCTCTCTTAAGACGTAAGTAATTATATCGAACCATTTTTAAGAGATTGATCACTGGTAACGAAAAGTTGATCACCTACGATAAGAATGTACGTAAGAGATCGTGATAAAAGGTCGTTCAAGCTGCACAGACTATCGTGGAACCCGGATTTACACGCAATAAGGTGATATTGAGTGGGATTGGTGGGATATGGTGGGATTGGAAGAACATCATACATTATGAGCTTTTACAGCCGGGCAAAACCATCGATTCGGATTTCTACAGTTAACAGCTGACAACACTTAAGCAAGAAATTGAGAATAAGCGGTCAGAATTATTAATCAACAGAAAACATGACGTGGTCTTTTTCAACGCCAGGCCACAGGATTTTTTAGTTAGTAATGGCGACTAGTTATCGAACAAAATGGTACATATGTATTATAATTAAAGTTTTAAATCTATACTAATATATAAAGCTGAAGAGTTTGTTTGTTTGGTTGTTTGTTTGTTTGAACGCGGTAATCTCTGGAACTACTGGGCCGATTTGAAAAATTCTTTCACTGTTAGATAGCCCATTTATCGAGGAAGGCTATAGGCTATGTGTCATCACGCTAAGACCAATAGGAGCGGAGTCCACGCCGACGAAGTCGCGCGCAGAAGCTAGTTTTATATAATCTTACCTTGAATTACTATATAAAATACAAAGAAACTTTTTCCCGGACATTTCAGAGACTCATTTTTATTTCTAAAGAAGACGAAAAAAACTGTTATCAAATATTTTAATTTTTATTACACAAAGCGGTAGTACCAATGGCCGAGTACCATAGCAAAATAAACGCAAATGTACTAATAGTATGAACATAGTTATCTCTAGCTGATGTTTTTCTATCTAATTTTGTATTGAAATACTTACAGACAGTCGTATAAATTTTTCTTCCAGTTGTAATGCTGTGCCACTTTCTTCTAACACAAAAATCACAGAACGTCGCAAATATAAATGAACATATATACATAGCGACGTATGGTAGGGCAGCCATCAGGCCAGTATCCCTAATATTAAATTTCAGTACATCTGAGAAATATTTCGGTAAATCTGTTATCATTGTAAAATAGCCCCAGTCGTGTCCAACCTGTAAAGTTTATAGTTACATAAATACATTAACTATATAGATTTTCATGAAATTTAGTATGCAGGGGGTTTTGGGGGTTAAAAGACGATCTAGCTAGCATTCATTTTTAGAAAATGTCGTTTTATTCGTGTTTTCAGGCAATGAAAAACTGCTATAGTATTATTAGAATACAAAGGTACATTTCGTAGACAACTGTAAGGTAATAGGTAATAATAGCTCAGATGGGAAATCGCACGGTCCCGAAACCAGAGGACCCCGGTTTGAGTCTAGATGTCTCCTTATTTTTTTCCTTTTATTATTTCAATGTATTTCTTTTGTGAGAAAAACTATTATTAGGGACAACTTATTCACACATCAAGGTTGTCTGGTAGAAATCGCTTACCTAGCGATAAGACCGCCTTTGTGAATAATATTATTTTGTAAGTTTTATTTTTTAAGATAACTACGAATGTTAACTTTTATGTACAATAAAGTATATTTCTTCTTCTTCTAATTCGAATCTAAGTATATTTTAGTTAAAATAAAAAAAAAACATTTTAAATTTTTTTATTATTATGTCGGTAAGCTCGAAAAATATTATTCATATTTCATCAGTATATAATTCGTATTGAAATATAATTTCTAAAAAACACAATTTACCAATAAAAAATACCGAGCAAAGCTCGGTCATCCAGGTACTTAATATAATCTAAGAGACAATGATTTGTCTATTATAATAAATCCAATTATCTATACTGAGGTAGGGCACAGCAGGAAATTTCCTGCTCAAAATATGGAGCAGCCCGACTGGGATAGTACCTCGACCTTACAGAAGACCACAGCTAAATAATACTGTTTTCAAGCAGTATTGTGTTCCTTTTGGTGAGTAAGGTGACCAGAGCTCCTGGGGGGGATTGGGGATAGGGTCGACAACGCGCTTGCGATGCTTCTGGTGTTGCAGGCGTCTATAGGCTATGGTAGTCACTTACCATCAGGTGAGCCGTACGCTTGTTTGTCGACTTAATAACATTAAAAAAAAATACTTATAGGCTAAAGCTTATATTGATAGTTATATAATTATTATTAACTGTGTGAAGCATTATACCTACCCACGAACCTACGGCAAAATTTTAGACCTCATTCAACTATATAGCTTCTCGACATCACAATTATATCGATCGTAATATCTCCAATACACTTTAAAACTAAGTTTGAAAACTTTGTTTGAGCAATAAGTACCTACATTATTAGCACAAGTCCATACAAGTTACACAGTGGAGAGATTCCATTGTTTGTTTTCAATCAATAAACTCTGATACTAAGTAATTTATTTTAATTCATTGATAAATACTTTTGCTAATATAATTTTATTGATTTAATTTTAATTGATACTTTTTGAAGTGAAACTTCTTTAGGTGCATGAGGGCTAAAATTTGAGCGACCGTTAACGCGGCAGCGTCATGACGTTCAGACGTTGGCTTTTTGTTTTATTTTACAAGTAGTTTTTTTTTTTGTATTTTAAATTCGTTTTTTTTTTAATTACTTTTTTTAATTAGTGTTAATTCCCAAAATCTTGTCGAACACAACCAGGAGAACAAATAAAACCAGTACTAGAGATGCTTCAACTTAATAATATGGATTTTTCAATAATTACACAAGTGTATGGTGGCCAAGTACAAAAAAATAATTTTATAAAAACTTAAATAATTGTAAGTTGCAGCGTTAACGATTCCTTTTTTTTAAATTAGTTTGCCAACGAAGTTTCACTTCTGACAGTCATGTGTACTTTGTACGCAAGCATTTTTTTTTGTATTTTAAATTCTTTTTTTTTCAATTAGTTTGCCAAAGAACTTTCACTTCTGACATATTGTGTACTTTGAACGCACGCAATTTTTTTTAAATGTAAAGTGATAAAACTTACAGCAGCAATCACAAGGACCCAGAGTTGTGGAGATCTAACAATAGCCTTGAAGGGTACAGGGTCCAGCTTCTTGTTCAGACCAGAAGCAGCCACATTATCGTTTAGATAATTCCGCTCAGCATCCGAAATAAATGGATGAGAGTGAGGTGTACTATAGCAAAGAAACGTCTGTAATACAAATATTTATATGTGGTTACATAAATAATACTTAACAGAAATTGTCTCGTTTAATGTCAAATTAAGATAAACATAGGCTCTGCTTTTAATTTACTTAGTATATTGAAGTTATTATTTTTAATTTATACTTATTTCATAAAGAACGATGATCAATTTTTTAATATGATGGTATCTATTTATCAAATATTTTAAATCGTTGTATTTTTAACAAATTTTGAAAACATAACACTTTCTTAACATCTTTAATGGGTCTAATAAATTCACATTCTTATGCAAATTTATGTAAAACTAGCTGTGATCCGTGGTTTTACCCGCGTTGATTTGAGAAAAAAGTTACTAAAATATATAATAACATATATCCTTCCTCGATAAACAGACTATCCATCACAAAAATATGTTTTTATTCGAACCAGTAGTTCCTGCTACTAGCGCGTAGACAAACAAACAAACTCTTCAGCTTTTTAATATTAGTAGGTATATAATATATTAACAGTAAACTTACGAAAAATATAAACCATATCACACCCAGTCCACCAAACACGTAAAATACGTTTGCCCAATCGCCATTATCCGCCAAGAGCAATCCTGAAATATATGGACCCACAATATTGCCGACCTGAGCCCCACCAAAGATCATTGCGCCGAAACGAGACCTCTCTGACGGTGGCACCCAACGTGCCATTAATAGTACAAACGCTGGGGTTACTGGACCCTGAAATTATATTGCTTTAGAATTCGGTACTAAAAATTTTGAGAAACATAATGGATCGGACACGTATACGTATGTAAAATGTATGTTTATTAAAAACGATATTGGTATTCAAAATCTCTATCTACAAGCTAAGCAACCTTTGTAAAAGTTCAACCTCACGATAAAATAGTATTAAAATATTTTGAATTATAAATTTTCTCTCCTTATTTTCAAAAATACTAAGGCTAAATTTAAAAAAGAAAAAGTGTTAATTGCCTTTGTTGAATAATAATTCTTTACTTATAGGTTATAGAATAACTTGAAAATATACACATTTTGGGTCTTATAACATACAGTACCTGGGTGACCGAGCCTTGCTCGGTATTTTCATTTTATTTTTTTGTTTTTTTTTCTCGGTATTTTTATAATTATTTTAATTTTATTTAAATAATAAATCACGAGTGAAATTAAAAAAAAAAAGAAAAAAAGTTAATCTGGAGACAGATTCGAACCCGGGTCAACACGATTTGACACACGCCGATTTCCTAATTACGCTATTACCGCTATGATGGCAGTAGTGAAATTAAGCTTCGTATTCTAATGATATTTTTTCATTGCCTAAAAACAGGGATAAAACGACATTTTTTTTTTAATGAATCCTAGCTAGATCAATTTTTTGCCCCCGAAATCCCCTGTATACTGAATTTCACGAAAATCGTTGGAGCCGATTCCGAGATTCAAATTCTATCTATATATATAAACTAGCCGACCCGTGCCCACTTCGTTGCGCATTAATTATTTTTAATAATTACTTCTAACGACGATATCTCAAAAACTATTCATCTGATTGATATAGTGTAAAGGGCAATTTTAATCTACATTAAATTCTTAAGCTAACCAACATATTTATTTCGATAAGGATTAATACTGAACTAAAGAAAATAGCTTTGAAAATAACGTAATGTTTTTAATTACAAATTTGAACATAAAAGTGGTTATTGTAAGTCAACCGTAAGAGATAGAGATATGCTGTCGCGGACTTTTTTGTAGTATTTTTATAGATTTTGAATTCGCTAGTACATTACTTAACTATATCTTTGCTAGTTTACGCGGCGTTCGCGAGGAAAGGTCCCCCGTTGGCGAAATTTTTTGCGACCTCTTCAACATTTATCGCCGTATTTCTGCTAATTTACATAAAAGCATAATAAATTATATACCTAAACCTTCCTCAAGAATCACTCTTTCTATTGTTGAAAACCGTGTAAAAATCCGTTCAGTAGTTTTCGAGTTTATCGCGTTCAGACAGACAGACAGGAGGACAGAAAGACGCGGCCGGGGGACTTATTTTTATAATATATATATAAAAGAGTTACCCACCCATTGACTCATCACGATATCTCTGGAACCATAAGGCGTAGAGACTTGAATTTTGGTAGGAATATTCCTTTCGCCGAGTAGAGGTCAGCTAAGAACGGGTTTTACGATATTCCACCCCTAAGGGGGTTAAACGGGGGTTGGAAGTTTGTATGAAAGTCCTATGTTTTTGAAGTAAGAGACTTGAAATTCAAAATGTATGCTCTATAGATGTTGTTGAGGTGTACTAATAATGTATTTTGAGAAATCAACCCCCTTTTGGGGTTAAAACAGGGGATGATAGTTTGTTAAAAGTCCAATGAAAATTACACTTACAAACTTGAAATTAGGCAAGTAGGTTCCTTATAGAGAGTATATATCCGCTAAGAACGGGTTTTACGAAATTCTATACCTAAGGGGGTAAAACGGGGGTTTGAAGTTTGTATGAAAGTCCTATGTTTTTGAAGTAAGAGACTTAAAATTTAAAATGTATACTCTATAGATGATGTTGAGGTGTACTAATAATGTATTTTGAGAAATCAACCCCTTTTTGGGGTTAAAACAGAGGATGGTAGTTTGTATGAAAATCCAATAAAAAATAGACCTACAAACTTGAAATTTGGCCGGTAGGTTCCTTATAGAGAGTAGACATCCGCTAAGAACGAGTTTTGCGAAACTCCACCCCTAAGGGGGTTAAACGGGGGTTGGAGGTTTGTATGAAAGTCCTATGTTTTTGAAGTAAGAGACTTGAAATTTAAAATGTATACTCTATAGATGATGTTGAGGTGTACTAATAATGTATTTTGAGAAATCAACCCCTTTTTGGGGTTAAAACAGAGGATGGTAGTTTGTATGAAAATCCAATAAAAAATAGACCTACAAACTTGAAATTTGGCCGGTAGGTTCCTTAAAGGGAGTAGACATCCGTTAAGAACGGGTTTTACGAAACTCCACCCACAAGAAGGGGTTGCGGGGGCGTCAACAATGGAGAATTGAACCGTAAGGCGTAGAGACTTGAATTTTGGTAGAAATATTCTTTTCGCCGAGTAGAGGTCAGCTAAGAAAGGAATTACGAGATTCCACCCACAAGAGGGGGTTTCGGGGGGCTTACAATAGAAAATTGAACCATAAGGCGTAGAGACTTGAAATTTGGTGGAAACATTCCTTTTACCGAGTAGAGGTCAGCTAAGAACGGATTCTACGCAATTTTACCTACAAGAGGGGGTTGCGGGGGCGTCAACAATGGAAAATTGAACCATAAGGCGTAGAGACTTGAAATTTGGTAGAAATATTCTTTTCGCCGAATAGAGGTCAGCTAAGAAAGGGATTACGAAATTTCACCCACAAGAGGGGGTTTCGGAGTATTAACAATAAAAAATTGAACCATAAGGCGTAGAGACTTTAAATTTGGTAGAAATATTGCTTTTGCCAAGTAGAGGTTAGCTAAGAACGGATTCTACGAAATTTTGCCCACAAGGGGAGGTTGCGGCGTCGTCAACAATGGAATATTGAACCATAGGGCGTAGAGACTTGAAATTTGGTAAAAATATTCCTTTCGCTGAGTACAGGTTAGCTAAGAACGGAATCACGAAATTCGACCTACAAGAGGGGGTTGCGGCGGCGTTTACATTGGAAAATTGAACCTTAAGGCATAGAGACTTGAAATTTGGTAGTAAAAATCCTTTCGCCGAGTAGAGGTCAGCTAAGAACGGAATTACGAAATTCCACCTACAAGAGGGAGTTGCGGGAACGTTAATAATGGAAAATTCCCGTTTTTGAACTATAGGTCCTATCGACTCCAAATTTGATAGGAATCTCCTTTATGTCATGTAGAAATGACCAATGAGCGGATTTTATGGTAACTCATCCCCAATAAGGATTGGCGGGGGTGGGTGTTAATAATGAAAATTTTAAATTTCCGTGGCTAATAGAAGATAACGCTTAGTGAAATAACAAGGTTTGCAGATGTGTGTTTAGATATTTAAAACTACGCAATGGATCTTGATGTGGGTTTTTTTAAATAGATAGAGTGATTCAAGAGGAATGTTTATATGTATTATACATGCATAATATAGTAGATAAATACTGATAATTTTAGAGGTTTCTAATGTGATGTCATAAATAAACAAATTTTTTTGCGCTTTCATTGCAAACGCTGGCTGAACCCGGAGATAGATCAAAATAATGCACTACACTATTGTACAACTTAAAAAGGTCTATAAAAAAGTCCGCGATGGTATAAGTCTAGCTCTTAGGGATAACCCACAATAACCATTTTTTATCCTTCACTTTTTACGAGAAATAATGGCTTATTTACGGAACGATTTTAAGCAATACAGCATTAATCCTTATGCAATTAAGTAAATTAAATACATTGTGCATTTAATATAGATCAATATGGACCTGTACAGCATGTAATTTTAATAAATGTTTTCGAAGATATCACAGATTAAAAATGCAAGGACATGACGGTTGCAGTTGTACCGACCGGGAGCCGCGGCCGGCGCGACAATTTTTTCGAAATTGTGTGTTCGTACTTTATAATTTTTTAACCTCATTTATAGTACGTACATTAAGTTGGACAAGATTAGACTAAAACCATAATTTATCAAGTCAAGAGTAGCCTCTAAAGAAAATATGTTTGTATTGTCTAATGCCAAAAAAGTTGTGAACGTTATACCTATATAAAGACATTCTGTAGTATATTTAGTATCGACATGTTACCCGTGCGAAGCCGGGGCGGGTCGCTAGTATATATATATATATACAAGAATTGCTCGTTTAATAGTATAAGATAAACTTTTTTAATCTTAAAATAACCAATCTTATATAGTGACTGAATATAATAATTATGTCCTCTGGTCTTTATAATGTAAAGCTTTGGTGTAAATAAAAAATCTCGACCAGGAATTGTGGAGAATTTCAAGTATCTCGAGAAGTTTAATTTTTTTTCATAAAACACAATGCTATTATTTGAAATTTACCATTAATAACACTGATGAATGAGATCAAGTAAATCACATCAATTTTTAATAACCATTCAAAAATTTACTAATAAATATAAAACAAACAATAAATTAAACGGACTACACTTAAACATTTTTAATATCATATCAAAAATATCGACCGTTCCCGTCTCGACTAAAGACAAAGAGAGTTTCTCGAGTATTCTCAAGGAGAAACCCTAGCATTGACCTTGCAGATTTTTGCCGTGATCTGGGCTTTTGTGCTTGTTTATTGTGTTTTTTTTTTGGGCTCCCGCCACAGGAATAAACTCTATCGACGTTTATTTATCTAGTTAGTTATCTTTCTCAAAGGCATAAAAAGACAATAAATATATTATTATTTTAACTATAAAATAAATGAATAATATATTATAATTATCGAAAGCAGGACGAATAATAACAAATATTTACAAGTAATACAACGTAAGTAAGTAACATCGACAAGTAATACAACGTAAGTAGACGAAAAAAACTACGCACTTCACTACGATTTTCGAATGTTCCCCTCGATTTCTCTGGGATTCCATCATCAGATCCTAGTTTCCTTATCATGGTACCACCCGTGGGATATCTCCTTTCCAACAAAAAAAGGATTATAAACATAGGTTCATTAACGACGAAGTTATCCCCGAACATTCAAAAAAAAAAATTATACACGGTCGAGTAACCACCTCCTATTTTGAAGTCGGTTAAAAAGAATAGTGTCTTAGCCACAATGTAAGAAATAGTTTTGAATAGAAGCAGTATAATATCTTACACGCTATACATTAAACATTTTGTATGAGTATTATACTATTTTTATATATATTACACTAGCTTCTGCACGCGACTTCGTCGGCGTGGACTCCGCTCCTATTGGTCTTAGCGTGATGATACATAGCCTATAGCCTTCCTCGATAAATGGGCTATCTAACAGTGAAAGAATTTTTCAAATCGGCCCAGTAGTTCCAGAGATTACCGCGTTTAAACAAACAAACAAACAAACAAATAAACAAACAAACAACCAAACGAACAAACTCTTTAGCTTTATATATTAGTATATATTATATAAATAAAAAAATTGGGAACAAAACGAAGCTGTTACTACATGGTTACTACTAATATTATTATCAAAGTAAATATATGTAACTATAATTCTATATAATTAAACTGTCAATGAAAATAAAAATAGTTCATTACTCAATACGCATTTCTAAATAAATATAATAATATAAATTTCTAATAAATATAATATAATATATATTCTAATAAATAAATATAAATTTCTAATAAATAAATATAATATAATAAATTTCTAAATAAATATAAATTACAAAAACATTTTTGGTATAGAAAACGTTAAAAAAATCCGTACCTCTCCGATTCCACTGAAAACTCTCATGCAAAATAATCCGATAGCCCCCCATTGTCTAACAACCAATGGGGTAAGCAATGTAGATAGGGAAGTACAAAGTAAACTGAGTCCTAGAGTCCACTTCCCGCCAAACTTTTCTGCCAGAAGTCCGCCAGGTAAATGAGTAATAACATAACCATAATAAAATGCACTTAAAAGTAATCCTTGTGTTTCTTCATCCCAGTCGTATAATTCTTGAGGCTGTAAAAATATACTTAGATTATTTTCTATTAAAACGTAAAAAATTTTCGGAAATAATTCCAGAATCAATTCAGTAAATTTCAACGACCTCAAATCAATTATTTACTAACATTGACTTTTAGTACTTTTGTCGTTCAATACAAGTTTACTCTTACATTACTCTTACATAATAATGTCCCAGATTATTATCAAACTAGCTTATGCCCGCGACTTCGTTCGCGTGGAATAGTTATCTTTTGCTAACGCTAACTTTAACCTGCGACTTTTTTTACGTAGAACTTGCGAAACTTGAACTGTTTACGCAGCGCACGCAGCGGAAGCTCACAAAAGGCAAAAAAACTCTATTTTGAAACATTCTTCATTGGTGCTCCGCTCTTATTGCTCTTAGCGTGATGATATAGCCTTCCTCGATAATTTGGCTATCTAACACTGAAAGAATTTTTCATATCGGACCAGTAGATCCTGAGATTAGCGCGTTCAAACAAACAAACTCTTCAGTTTTATTATATTAGTATAGATAAACCAGTGTTTAGTTTGAAAATTGCGGATACAGATAACCCTATTGGATCACCTGCTCAAAACTTAATACAGTTTGATTGCATCATAATGATTATAAAACTTACCAAAAAACCTAGTACATCAAAATAATCCGCTAGCACGTTTTTACCAAAACAGTTTTACATAAGATCGATAAGATTTGACGACGAGTATAAGTATATAATATAAGAACTGAATAACAAACGATGTGCCTGCGATAATTTATCAATAAATTCCATAAATGGAGAGTTTGATTGATTGATCTAAGTTTTGATGCATAGCAGTAATTTTAGCTTCACAAACTTGAAAGATATCATATGATTGACGTATTTATGCTTTGTATTGTGTAAAGTAGACATACTTGATACGTTATACAACAACTGAAAACCTGATACAAACACATAGCTTAAAGTTTATAGTAGTATTTTTTAAACAAAAGTGTAGAGAAAATAGATACATATTTATTCGTAGTACTCACATTTATACATAGATATTTTAAGCCAAAAAATCAATAATAAATATTTCGCACTGTTCAAAAATTATTTTAAAAAATCAGTCAGAAGTCAATTTTTAAGTGCAAATAATGTATTTTGAATTAAAATTATTTTATCGAATCGTTGGAGTTTTATAACGAATACAAAATCATATTAAAACTAAATGACAACAATTCGATCTAATCGATTTTGATTTCGAAATACTTTGTTAAAATAAAAACAGTATTATAAGGGGAATTATTTTGTTTTACAAATTCTTTGTATTTTAGATATCGGGTGATGATAGCGACCACACAGAAATGCAACGGTTGCATATATTCTATACTATTATTGTTCATTCGGATATAGTCACATTACTCCGGAGTTTCATAATAGCAAGATAATTATTTTGATAATTATTATGAATTGGATAATGTTTTTCGTAACTTAACGAAAGTGTTCCTTTTCATCGTCTCGGATTTCACTTTGTTGCTACTACTAGAACTGACTGATGGTTTCACCGGCGGCGTCGAGATTAATAACCATTATTCTAGTACAATAAAGTCGTAACTTGATATTTTACTGCCGATTTTACTTTTAGAAAAGGTACTTTTCTAATTGTGACAGTTTATCAAATAACAAAAAAAAGACAAACAAAAAATTAATCCTCAAAAACCGCTGGACGCATAAAGATGAAATTTTGCAGGGAGTTAGTGCATAGTTAGTAGATGTCCGCATTAAAGAGGTCTAAGGCCTTTCGGAATTTTTAACAAAATACTATACTTTTTATTGTTAGTAGTTAGTGAACGTTCGCTAAGAACGGGTTTTGTGACAGTACTGCTTTAAGATGGTCGAACTTAACAACTCTATAGACGTCCTATAGGAAGAGGTTTTGAAATTATACCTCTAAGGTCGTCAATAAAGTTTGAAAGCTTGTTATGCAATCCATCGGTCCGTCATTTTTTTTTCAGATTAGAAGCTTGAAACTTAATTTTTCTAGTATCTGAATAAATAGCTTAGAAACTATTATCACATGTAACTTTATATTCAGGGCTGCTGTAGGATTTCTTCACAACCTTGTCTGACAGACCCGAAAAGACCGTGCATATTCAATACATATTATAAAACAAAGTCGCTTCCCGCTGTCTGTCCCTATATGTGTTAGATCTTTAAAACTACGCAATGGGTTTTAGTGCGGTTTTTTTAAATAGAAATATGGAGTGATTCAAAAGGAAGGTTTATATGTATAATACATGCATAATATAGTAGAGGACCACTGATAATTTTAGAGGTTACTAATGTGATGTCGTAAATAAACATTTTTGCGCATACATTGCAAACGCTGGCTGAACCCTACGAGATATATCAAAATAATGTACTACAGTATTACAGTAATGTATTACAGTATTGTACACCTTAAAAAGGTCTACAAAAAGTTCGCAATGGTATATGTCTATCTCTTAGAGATAGCCCACAATAACCATTTTTATCCTTTACTTTTTACGAGAAATAATGGCTTATTTACGAAGCGATTTTAAGCAATATAGCATTGATCCTTATCCAATTTAAGTAACATAAATTCATTGTGCATTTAGAATACATCAATATGGGCTTTTACAGTATATGATTTAAATGAATATTTTAAAATGCAGGTACATAACGGTTGCGTCGGTACTGGCCGGAAAGACGCGCCGGAGCGACAATTTTTTCGAAATTGTATGTTCGTACTTTAGTATATTTAAACCGCAAATAATAAGTACATTATGTTGGATAGGGTTAGACTAAAACCATAATTTATCAATTCAAGAGTAACCTCTAAGGCCGATGCCTCGAAATTTAGCGGGCAGCGGGGCGGGAGCGGCGGCGGGGCGGGAGCGGCGCGGGCAACGCCGACCGTTCTCGAAACCAGCGGCAGATCGCGTGGCTAGCTACTTGTAGCGTACTACAATACTACAATACTATAGTACGGCCGAACCGGCCCCTCATCTTTAGTCTTTGTCGCTCGCGTATAAACATATTACCGTTGCGCTTACACAACGACACTGCAATGCTGACGCGCGGGCGGTCACCGCTTAACTGGAGTCACCGCTCGTTGCCCGCCACCGCGCCGCTGGCGCGCCACTGTTTTCGAGGTTCGGTCCATTTGATTGTACGCATACGATCCGGCTGCTCCCGCGCCGCCGCCGCTGCCGCCGTCTGCCCGCAAATTTCGAGGCATCACACTTAAGAAAACATGTTTTTATTGTCTAATGACAAGAAATCTGTGATTTTTTATTTATAGACGTTTTGTAGTATATTTAGAATCAGCATTTCACCCGTGCGAAGCCGGGGCGGGTCGCTAGTATTTATATGCAATTTTCATACATAATTATATAATTACTGTGATTTGATATTCAACTTTTACCATTTATCTAGCACCAAAACTACTACTTACATTAACAGCAACTGTTGTATTAGTCTCTGGCGATGACACTAAAGAGGTATCGGGACACGTTTCACCCACTATATGTTCTCCAGATGGAACATAGGAAACCATCTTGACTATAGCCACACTCAGACAAACTCTCATTGTAAATGAATTTGCCAATGCAAATAGACCCAGCAAACCGAAGACATAACGTTGCGGTATTATTAACGCTGAAAGAGATTAATAAAATTAATAATTATAATTAAGGAGATTTATAAATAAATATCCGCTAAAACAATTGCTTAAAGTCTAACACAATGTTTAAAAAATCAAAAAGAGAAATAATATGTAATTGACAGAAAGCAATAATATAAGCTATCTCATCCTTTGTTACTTTTTATATAAGTGTTCTAAATAATAATTATAGATAGTTTAGGTTACAATGATTTTGACATTTATGTTTAATCTCTCTCTATATATATAAAAACTAGCTTCTGCGCGCGACTTCGTCGGCGTGGACTCCGCTCCTGTTGGCCTTAGCGTGATGATATAATTATAGCCTATAGCCTTCCTCGATAAATGGGCTATCTAACACTGAAAGAATTTTTCAAATCGGACCAGTAGATCC
The DNA here is from genome assembly GCA_905220545.2 of Melitaea athalia. NCBI lineage: Eukaryota > Metazoa > Arthropoda > Insecta > Lepidoptera > Nymphalidae > Melitaea > Melitaea athalia. The sequence continues at coordinate 12,550,321 of HG992184.1, read as the reverse complement.
TGAGATTAGCGCGTTCAAACAAACAAACAAACAAACAATCAAACAAACTCTTCAGCTTTATTATATTAGTATAGATGAATCGCTAAATGTGTTGCTAAGCGCAAATCTCGAGACCGGCTGAACCGATTTCGCTAATTCTTTTTTTATAATATTCCTTGAAGTACGAGGATGGTTCTTACGGAAAGAAATTTTTTTAAAAAATCGCTGAAAAAGACAAAAACAACATTTTTCTATATTCCCATACAAAAGATTCGTAATAATACTTAAAAGTCAATTTGAACTTTAATGCCATACCATAAAGTTTAAGTGTTAGTGGAGGGGTTTCGGGAAGGATATATATTAAAAAAAAAATTAAGATTCGACTGTTAGGCGGTACGAAGTACGCCGGGTCAACTAGTTAACGATAAAATTCTATAAAAACTTGATTAGGACATATTACTCAAGTACATCTTACCTCTGTTTAGTACAAAGCGCCACCCTGTGAGCGTCATATTGTTTGCCTGTGACCTTACACTCCAATACAAGTATTTCAACAATAATAACCACTCGTAAACTTAACAGAATTAATAATGTAAGAAAAAATACATTGCCTTGACTTATCGCTCCATATTCTTTACACTTATTCCACAATAATATCAACAAAACTATTTTATTTCCAGTTGACGTCTGTGTTGATTTCTGAATTATCTTAACGCTTTGATGATATCTAAGTATACTAAAACGTGTGATTTTAACGAGATGACATTATCAGTGAAACAAGTAAAAAATATCTCAGTAAGATGGAAGATATTAGATAACGTAAATACTTGAAACACGTTTAGACAATATTCATGTGTATTCGATACAGTATATGATACAGTTTCTTTCAACCCTACAAGAAGTGATTTCCGTCATAAAAACAGCTGGTTTTCTTGATAAGATACCTAAGACAACGTGAAGCCTTTCAATAAAAAAAAGTTGTTTTTGTAGAAAATCTATATGATACAGGCATTGATGTATAAAAAACCCTATGGTTTTATACATCAATGGATACAGGCAAAAAAAAAACAGAATGAAAATTATATCAAACAACTATTTCACAAAATTTATGTAAATAAACTAATGTGTGATTGATATTATATAATTATGAAACACTTCATTGAGTATTAAAATGCGCAAAATTCTTATACAAAGCCGACTAAATAGTTATTATTAAAAAAAATACATTTTAAAACATTTTGATAACTTGTAGTAATAAAAAATAGCAGAACAAGTAAACTTCAGCATTTGAGAAACTACACTAAGCGTTATTTATTTATTTATTTATACTTTATTGTACCTCACAACTACAAATATCATTTACAGACTGTGAAGTACAATGGGCGGACTTATGGCTATTTAGCCATTTCTTCCAGACAACCCAAATTTCTTATTCGTCGTAGACAAAAAATAATAATTAATTATTAAACCTGTTTTACCACAATAAATGTATCTTATTAAGACCTTATTATATTTTTAACAGACAGATATAGAATGTAGTAAGGTCTCTACTTATTATTAGTACTTTTATATTTGCTTTATCAACGACAATAACAAATATGACCCCTAATAGCGTTATTACTTTTTCTGTCAGAAACTGTAGTAAGAAAGAAAAGATGAGAATTAACGAGTATCCATATTTTATACGGACATTTACTTCACCTATATTATACAATGTATACTCTGTATTTGGTATCTTAATATGATATCCTTGGGAAGCTTTAGGAAGATGAAATAATTTTTGAAGTTATACTTGTTTGGCACGTTACGGAAAAATGATACGAGTAAATTTTTACGATGCGCGCGCGTACAGTCACAAAAAACCGACACCCTACGCAAAGTGAAGTTAGCTAGCCAATGAAGTTTAACTTCTTACGTGCTTACGCAAGTACATAAATACTTTTTTCTCTCAATAATAAATTATTAGTTAAATTAAATTGATACTTCAGTTTGCTAGATCTGCTAAAACATGGTATTGCAGTACGAAAAAAAATAAACGTATTATATATTATAGTTACTAGAGAACTACGATTAATCAGTTTTTTTAATGATTTGTGCGTATAAGTATAACATTTTAAACATGTAAATAGATGTAAGATGATAGCAGTAAACTTCAACGAACAAGTGATAATGATAAAAAAAACCGACCAAGTGCAAGTCGGACTCGCGCACCGAGGGTTCGGTACAAATCTGTAGGTATCAAAGTAAAAGTTGTGGTATTTTGCTGCTAAATGAAATCCATAACATTACAATGTGGAAACCTGGAGAAGCATAAAGTTAAGACAAAGGTCTCTTTATCGTTTCAGTAATCCTTTAATTTATTTTAACACATATATATTTTTTTATATATAACTAAACTACCTTTTTTTTTCAAAAATCAAATCAAATCATCAGAAAAGGGCTAGTAAGTTTAAAATTATTAAAAATATTTTTACTATCTGATTTCACTAAAAATTTATACTTTTTGCAATTTTTCCTTTATCTGTGCTATAAGACATTGCTTTCAACAAATTTGAAGACTCTGCGTTCACGAGAAGTACTCTGTAGGTTTTGATTCCCTTGCGAGTGTCGAAAATTTGCACCATAAACGGCTGTATCTTTTGATTGCCTTGGCTGAGAAGTTTGATTTTTTCACAGCTTCAAGGGACAGTAGATTTAAGTATTTAATATGAATTTCAGCTTGATACCTCAACGCATTTCTGAGAAAAAGGGTCTTGACAGACAGACGGACAACAAAGTGATCCTATAAGGATTCCGTTTTTTCCTTTGGAGGTACGAAACCCTAAAAAATAAGTACGCATTTAAGTACCAAAGAACAGACGCATTTGTACGATTTCTTGAGGTCTAAAATTATTTGTACATCTTTCCCTTTTAGTCATACTCGCAACCAGGATTTTTTTTAAAGCTATGGGATTAAAAGCATAACAGGAAATGTCTTATTTTACATCTGGAGCAGCTTGAGTGAGGATAGATCAATACAAGATACAACAGCCAAAATATAACTGCTCTCAAGTAGGATTGTGTTCTGTGTCGAGTACGCTAGCCAGAACTCCTCAATGTATTAACAGCAGCGGTAGGGTTGGCAATGGTGCGACGCTCATGATGTTTCAAACATCCATGTGCTACATAGGTAGCTGTTTACCATAAGACTGACCATACCACTTACTTGTCACTCCAGTGAAATAATAATAGTAAAGAGAAGAAGATGCACTAAAAAATCTTAGAATGTTATTAAAAATATTGGTATTTCCAGGTCGGGCATAAAATTAACCTTTTGATGTTTGAGAACAATAAAGCTTAGCGAATCATACAAAACCTGTAGAATCATATTTATCCGTAATTAATCTTTAAATGTTCAAAGTATACCCGATGAACACATCAGTTTCGCAAGTTTTCAATAAGCTTGCTTATGTCAAAAGATCAGGAGATCTGAGGTGATGTAAAACCTATTAATCAACTCATTATTGATTTAATAGAGTTCTGGGTGTTTGTACCATATTTATTTCAGTGAAACAAAAAATTCTCATATGTCTTGAATGTGAAAAAGTACTACTTACTCATGCTATTTATGCTGATCTAGATAAAATATGACATAAGGCTAGGGTTCTGAAGTTATAAAATGATCTTAAACATTGTAATGTTATATATAAAAGACCTTTGTATATAACAAAAGTACCAAATAAATAATTTGAAATTGAAATAGCTTTGTACAAAGCAATGGTAAATTAACTTTAGTATTCAAGATATTTACAATTATGTTATGAGTAAATTAGGTACTTTAAAAACGATGTCTTTAGACAAGAAGTGATATTCTATGGGTAAAAATTCTTATTGTCTTTATGTACTTCATAATATTGTAAAATACATACATATTTTGAAACATACTAAATTGTTAAAAAAGCGTAGAATTCAAATAACTAATTTGTGTATACAATGTATTTCATATAATAATAGTGAATGTTATTTTATATTAAATGCATTGTATACACAAATTAGTTAATTTCAAATAACTGAAATATTGTTTCTTTCTATAGGAATTAAAAATCAATAATAACACAATGTTAGTTTTTTGCAATTTATTGTTAAAGAATTTAAATAATTTTGACTAGTAGGTCGACGTTTTACTTTTTCTCTTTATTGGTTTCTGTCTGTGGTTTCTCAGAGTCATTTTTCCTAACAGGTAGATCGCCATGCTTCCAATTTGGTGGATAGCCGTGCTTATTAACGTCATCCCACCAGAGTTGGTCACCCTTCGCTAGGATTAAGTACTGAATATTTGTGATCACCAAAACAGCAAGGCAGACCCAAAATGCTACTCGCCATTCCTTGAGCGTTGACTGAAATATAAAATAAAAATCTTTACAAATAAATAAAATTGGAGTATCTGTTTGTAATATTAAAAGAACCGCTTTTAACTAAATTCATATGTATGTATACACGGTACATAATTATACCAAAATAACATTTTTTATAAATTGTTGTCTGTCTGTCTGTTTGTTCCGGCTAATCTCTGAAACAGCTGGACCGATTTTGACGGGACTTTCACTGGCAGATAGCTAATGTAATAAGGAGTAACTTAGGCTACTTTTATTTTAGATTTTTTTATTTTATTTTATAACTCTGCGAACTGAACAATAATTATTTTGTTAACTTCTGAGTTATTATCTTAGTGATAGAACTCAGCTGAGGGTTGAAGTAAAAGGTACTAAGTCGTCTGTATTAATAATATATTAATAATGGCCTTTACTGCTGATAGAAGGGCTTGTACATGTTTGCCCGAGAGTCGAAACTGTTTGAAATAGTAATTCAGTGGACAAAAGTTTTGCCAGTATTCGCAAGGACATTATATGTATGATATTTTGTATTATATTTCTTAGTTTATAATACAATAACTTTTATTTGAAGTAAGTAACACAATTACGATACAAACAAGGAAGTCGTTTCATTATCGAAAGGAAATGACATTGATGTTGAAGTACTAAGATTAAGAGAAAAAATTATATGAAGTCCACAATAAAAAATAACTAAATAAATACTGTCTCAACATCATAGTTATATATACATGTTTTCGTATATTTTTATTATATCTCTTTTACACGACTTCAACATCATCAAGCTTGTTTTTAAAATACACTTTATTATTTTTATTACATTACGACAAATCATATAAAAAATCATCGCCAACCATGAGTAGAAATATGAGATTAAAAATGAAACTATTTTTATCAAAGTTGTTTGTAACAAAACTTACGTTTGGAGTCAGTACACCGATCAAATATGGCGTAATTATTCCAGCTATTGCAGCGATACCGTTCACCATCGCGGTAGTTGTACCAGCGTAGTTGGGTGTTATGTCGAGGGCGTTAATTTTCATACCGCTATAGTAAGCACCCATAAGTGTCATGGCAGCAATAAACCAGAACACCGCTAAAGTAGTGTCACAGCCGGAATATGAAGCAAGGATTATACAAATACCTGGACCAGTGGCGGCTGAAAATAAAATAAAAAGTTTTGGATTTTGTTGGAAGTCTTATGAAAGAATATAAAATTATTACGAATTCGAACTGAACTAAATACAGGGTGTCCCGCGATAAAGTGCAACCCCGAAAGAGGGTGAAACTAGACCATAAGCTATCGACAAAAAACAGAAAAAATTAAAAAAAAATTTTATTTTTTTTATTGACGAATTGAGATTTTGATATAGCTTACGTAGACTCTTTGTACAAAAAATGATGATTTTTGTACGTGTTTTTTGGGATACAGGCGTAATTTTTTTTATTTGAATGGCAATATGGTAAGAAATAATAATAAATTATAAAATTTCCTGGTATTGGGGGCATAATTCTGAGAAAATTAGAGATCATTGAAAAAAACAGTCATAAAAAATGGATTTTTTTTCACAAGAAGCATAGTTAAAGACATAATGCCACTTTTTTGCTAGCTAATTTTTATTTTATCCTTACCGCCAAGTACGTGGCGTAATATTTTATTTTATTTTAAAGTAATCGACCCACTACTTTGGAAGAAATCATCATTTTTTGTACATAGAGTCTACGTAAGATATAAAAATCTTAATTCGTCAATAAAAAATAAAATATTTTTTTAAAAAGTTTTTTCTATGTTTTTTGTCGATAATTTATGGTCTAGTTTCACCCTCTTTCGGGGTTGCACTTTATCGCGGGACACCCTGTATACCTAACCCATTTACGGTTGTAACCATTTAGTAATAATTTTTTAACCGGAGGTTCGCGATTTTAAATTCAAGCTAGCACCATTTTTAAAGTCTTTAATTTGTTTTAAGCTAAGGGTTGTAGGAAAACATAGTGGGGAAACTATAGTACTAAAGAAATTTTAAAACATGTATCCACCAAGAATTGGCAATGACGTCCCATTTTTGTTCATGATAGGTAAGCAGGATAGAATATAATATAGATTGCTATAGAAAAATCGCAAGAAAAACTCCGTAAAGTGAACTAAACTCAAGTTGATGTATCCAATACATTACATGCATAAATAATACCTACGTGGCCTAGGTGCTAGAATAGAATATATAAATAGATAATAAATAATAAGAGGTCTAAATCAACGCAGTTTTTAAGTGCTTCATTTGTTTAAAAATTCACGAAATGGAGCTCTAACTATTCTTTTTCATAAAAATACAAACAGACAATAAACGGATAAAATTAACTATACACAGTCATGATCACAAAAAATAGATATAATGTACTGCAAAAATGTTACCTATAGTTGTATACAATTTTCTAGCAGTCATGATGCTGTGGTATTTTCTTTTAATACAGAAATCACAGATCAGTCCGAATAAGAAAGAGGCGACCCACATCGCGACGTATGGCATGGCGGATAGTAAACCAGTAGATCTAATATTAAACTTCAAGACATCAGTCATGTACTTGGGTAGGTCAGTAACCATTGAAAAGTAACCCCAGTCGTGGCCAATCTAAAAAACAAACAATTAATTTAACTTATTTCCATTATTATAATTCATGATATTTAGTAGCCTATTAACTTATAATTTTACACTTTTTCCCCATTTAGTTACATACTCGTAAATAATAAAGGCTAAAGTCAAATAAATACTAAGTGTAATTTCTAACTAATTAAACCTTTTGATTAAGTACCTGTAGTTTTCTAATAAAGTAAAGAAAATTTTCAAAATCAAAATGAAAATTTCTTTATTCGCGTAGGTTTGAAAAACCTTATTAATCATCACTTTACAGTGTATGTATTTGTTAAGTAATTATATATTCTTCAACTGAGGTAGACACGCATTGGCGCAACGGTCACAGCACTGGTTTGTGGCTGTTGCGCTGGCGATAGCGGGTTCGATCCCTACACATGACAAACATTTGTATTGGCCATACAGATGTTTGCCGTAGTCTGGTGGTGTTTGTGCAGTCCATGTGGGTCTCCCCAACGTGCCTCGGAAAACACGTTAAGCCGTCGGTCCCGGTTATTATCATGTACACCTTATAACGATAGTTACTAATAGTAGGGAATATATCCGCCAACCCGCAATGGAGTAGCTCCAATCCTTCTCCTACATGGGAAAAGAGGCCTATACCCAGCAGTGGGATATTACAGGCTGAAGCTAAGCTAACTGAGGTAGGGCATAGCAGGAAATTTCCTGCTCAAAATATGGAGCAGCCCGACTGGGGTAGTAGTACCTCAACCTCACAGAAGATCACAGCTAAATAATACTGTTCAAGCAGTGTTATATTCCTGTTGGTGAGTAAGGTGACCAGAGCTCCTGGGAGGAATTGGGGATAGGGTCGGCAACGTGCTTGCGATGCTTCTGGTGTTGCAGACGTCTATAAGCTACGGTTATCGCTTAACATCAGATGAGCCGTATGATTGTTTGCCGACCTAGTCATATAGAAAAAAAAAATCTTCAAGTGATTATAGTTGATATAATACTTTTACTTTAGATTTTGATGCTAAGAAGAATTTTTCAAAATATTAACAGCTACTCTTTTAAACTTTTTGATAACATAATTTTAGAGGCTTTTTAAGTTTATTTTCTTAAATTAATTACTTACACCAGCGACAATCAAAGACCAAAGAGGTACAGATCGTAATAAAGCTTTCCACGGGACTGGTTCTAATCTCTGCTTTTCACTATGAATCAGGGCTTGGACGTTTTCATTCAAAAATTTCTTCTCGCTATCGCTAATGAAAGGATGCGTATTTGGTGTACTGTAGCAAATTAGTGACTGAAAATGTACAAATTTATGTAACGTTATAACTACAGCGCTACGACAGTAGATAGTTTCTTTGACAAGTACATAACAAAATGTATGTCATATCTATTTTCCTTAAATATAGCATAAAAAGTATCTACCCAAATTTTAAACATTTCATTTGTTTTTTATAAAGTGTCGGTGACACAAACGTTATGCTTGAATAAATCTTATGAATATTTTTAATTTTTATATTGACGTGACAACGTCTAATAAATCGAAGAACGCTGGCGGCATGCACGAAAAAGGGTGACTCATTGTAGCATTACGCTCATTGTCCCTTTACGTTCATCGTACGCTTGTGCCGCATCTATCTCTCCTCCACTCGATTGGCCTATGCGTCCGAGGAGATGTTTTGTTACAACGTTGTCACGTTAAACTATCGTCCGTAAACCACCTTTACAGACAACCAATTTTTTCTTCACATATAGACATGCTACTTACGATTGTTTTTTTTTTTACTTTGTTTTTTCTCTAATGATTAGAATATTTAACTGATGATAAACAAACTATTAACTATTAAATTTTAATCGTAAAGCATTTAAAACTTACCCATAAAATAAACCACGCAAAGCCGAAGCCTCCAAACAAATAAAATACGTTTTCCCAAGATCCTTCATGCATAATGAGCCCTGAGAAATACGACCCTGCTATGTTACCAATTTGAGCGCCACCAAAAACAATGGCTCCAAAACGAGCCCTTTCAGCTTTTGGTGCCCATTTTGAAATTATCGCCATCATCGCAGGCATAGTTGGACCCTGAACATTAAATTAATTAAATATAAGCTACACTATTTGCAAAATAAGGTTACATTTGTAAAATAAAATGCTGTCCAATAAAACCATAACTGTATATATTAATTGCCAAGCAAATCTTGGTATTTTTATCTCAAGCAGACAAATTATCGGGGATGTTTAATATATAGTTAATTTTTTTTATTAGTTGTGAATTTGAAAATCAAAAACAATTATAAAGTGTATCAAATCATAAATAATAATATAATATAGTGGTAATATTAAAATCATTACCTCCCCAAGTCCTTCAACCACACGAAGTATAAATAAAGCTGTGGCTCCACCACTTTTGACGGCGATTGGCGTTATAGTAGTACAAAAGGCTGTAGACAGCAAACCTAATCCCAGGACCCATTTGCCACCGAAGCGTTCAGCCATCATACCACCAGGTATGTGAGTTAGTACGTAACCATAATAAAATGAGCTGAGAATTAGTCCTTGTGTAGCTTCACTCCATTCGAAAAGGGATGACTGCAACAAGTTATAATTATTAATTAAAGTAGGAAAAATGATAAAATGATGACAAGGGAAAAGTATAAATATGCTATACCTAAATTTCACTAGCAAAGTTTCGACGCTATTAATATATCTCAATTACTGTGGGTCGATTTTGTGAGCAATATAAGTTTGTATTGTTGTTTCTGGTTTAAATATTATTTCTCATTTCAGAAACCAAAATAACACAACACGTGACATGAATTTTAAGTTTTTTAAGTACAAATAAATGACAAGTTGTGAATATAACTAAATTTCGCGTCTCATATACGAATCGTTAAAAAAAGAAGTATATGAATTAAGATATAAAATAAGATACTAATGTATCCGCCTCAGATAAGAAATTGCCTTGTTAGACCCGTGATTGATAATTTTGTAGACAAGGGTTATAAAAAGATTGTGATATCTGAGTAGAGTTATCCTGCAATTGCTTAGGAGGCGTGCATATTAAATGCGATGCGATAAAGTAGTTCTTTTATTCGTCACGGGCACAAACATTTTTATATATATTATGCGCCCCTGAAACAATCACACGCAACTATTACGCCAATTGCGTCATTTGCTATGTTATTGATTTCAATTGTTCTAATATTACGAATCCGTCAATTGACAGAGTAGTAATTACTATAGAAAAAAATCTATTAGTAAACATCAATCATACCTTACAAGGTCATCTAATACATTTTTCATTAATTTCAATTACTTGCAATTGCTTCGTGAAAGATTGTCTCACACATGTTGTAAATATTGCGTATCAAAGGCGGAAAAAATAAGCAACTTTTTACGAAAGTAAATGCTATCTAACGCTTTCGTTTTATAAACGCACTGCGAATTCAGTGTGTGGTACCCATTAGACTGATCTTCACCCAAATAGAAGCAATGTCATTAATATCATAATGAAAAGGTTTTTACGTCAATTTGTTTAAATAAATGTTTAAATTATCACATTGAAACAAGTGTAATATATGTCAATAATAAATGCCAAGGTTCTATGCTAACATATACATACTTATATTAAAGAAAATAAATTAAAATGTAATTACACTTGAAAATATTTATATACAGAATAGTTTTAATTCTGTTTGTCGGCGAACGTCTCTATATATTTTTGTTTAATTAAAAATGCAACCAGTGTAGTCCAGAAGAATAGATAATTCTTCTATTTACCACTGACTATTTCTTTGATCATATACTATGTCGTCATGTTAGTTTTGTGGAGTTTTCAAAAGTAATCTTAAGTGTCAATCTTGTTTCTGTCCTCTCTATAGATGTAAACTCTTTTATTCTTTATATAAAAAGACGCCTTTATCTAGCGTTTCAGTAGATATAATATATTAATTATTGATTAATTATCAAATGATATTTAAAAACAATTTCACGTTAGAGAGCCTTTTGTTTTATTTTTTTTTTTATTTAAGACATATCAATTACATATCACTTTCAATATTTAATAGTAACAATGCCATTAAACCCTTATTGGGTTTGACTTGGCATATTTACATTCGAGGTTCTAAATTCTTATAATATAAATACTAAACATAAGATACAAAACTTACAATAAAATAAGAAATCTATTAAATTACTTGTGTGCGCTACAGTCTATAAAGTCACAGTTATTCTTAATATTAAGTAAAGGAATACAATTCAAAACATAAATAAACAATAATTATACAGTATATGGGGGTAGGATAACAAACATTTAAGAGATGCAAGCATAATAATTATAATGTTTGTGCGCAGAATGCGGGTACATGTACAATACCGTGTATACAAAAAACGCTCCCAGACAGATTTTAAAACATATACAGTATGTTAACTTATTCAATAGAATTTAAAAGTAAAATAAGAATAAAATAGCTGTATGATGAACACATTTTTTTTAAATGTTATGTAGATACTCATAGCCGTGCGACATTGGCATTAATTATTTATTATTACATTATATTAATTAGTATAATTACTATTATTATTCTTATATATATACCCATACATATATATCTATCTTTTTATCGTATATATTTATATATAAAGAGATACATTAAATTTTACAACAAGATAAGGCAAACTATAAGTAATAATTATTATAATGATTTAAACTCATTCCTAATATTTTGTGTATAATATTGTTTTAATTTGTATTTTACGTTCGTTACGCTTAGCTTGTTTCTAAAATTCACTGGCAATTTATTATAAATTCTTGGTATCAGGTAGCTACACGTTCGTCTACCGTAACAATTTGAAGTTTTAGCGTTAGTGATCATATCTTTCTGTTGGGTCCTCCTTGTGACAATTTTAGTATCTAAAGGCACAAGAAACCGCTGCGAGTTAAGGAATTCATAGATCAATAGCGCACTCTCAACCTTCTCATATATCGGCATTACTTCACAGTAGCCAAATAAGGCGCGATAGTTTTCTTTGAACTTATTTTTAACCTTATTAGGTACTATTTGTTTGAGCAGTCTAATTTGCAAGTCATAAATTTTGCTAAGGTATGTTGTATAAGTTCGCCCATAGCTTGTAACACCATATGAAATAACAGAATCTCCCAGAGAGATATAGAGATTTCGTAAGGTTTTTAGCGACACTTTATATTTAAGTACACGTATTTTGGATAATAAAGCTCGTAACTTATCACATACCATCTCTATATGAGGAGCCCAATTGAGTCTATCATCCACAACCAACCCCAAATACATAGCATTCCTGACTTGCTCAATGCTCTCACATCCACCAACACATTGTTTTCCCTGGCTTGTATGAAGACAAGAGTGATTGTGCGCTATTAATTTAATATTTTTAAGGCCACGGGTGTTGTAGGCTGACCTTACATGTATGAGCTTAGTTTTATTAGCGTTTAAAACCAACCCAGCATCATGAGACCACATGCTCAATGCTGTGAAATCAGTTTGTAAATTTTGCAAGGCTATTTCTATATTTCTGTCACTACTAATCAAACACGTGTCATCGGCGTATTGGTATATTTGGCAATATTTTAAAACATTTTTTGCGTCGTTTACGTACGTCAAATAATGAAGAGGTCCAATTACAGAACCTTGAGCAGTGCCAATATTAACATCAACAGCGTCGCTTATAGCATCGCCAACTTTAACGCTATATCCTCTGTTGGAGAGATAGTCTTTACACCATTCTAACAGAGGTCCACGTATGCCAGTGGCGTCTAATCTCTCCACTAACTGATCATGTTTTAAGGTATCAAAAGCTTTACTATAGTCTATGAATAAAAGCAACACGTGTTTTTTACTATCTAAGTGAGAGTTTATTGTATCAGTAAATTCTGTGAGAAGAATCGAAGTGCTTTTATTAGGCCGAAATCCAAATTGTGTATTAGTTATTATATTATTAGTTTCATAAAAATTATAGATTTGTCCAGCAATATATTTTTCCACTATTTTATTTATTATAGGTAATAAGGTTATAGGGCGATAATTAGAGTATTTATCTGCACTACCTTTTTTGAAAACTGGTCTAACCAATCCGCTTTTAAGTGCTGAAGGATATATACCTTGCATAACGCTAACGTTAATTAATTTTTTTGTTGAGTTTACTATCTTGTCCCCTATTGCCATAATGTCGAGAGCGCGTATTTTATCTATACCAGGTGCTTTTCTTGGGTTTAGTGATTTAATAATTTTATATATATCTCTGCTCTTTGCTTTCTTAAATAATATTGATTTATCTTCATTAATTAGATAGTGTTGTTTGTCTAGTAGTGGAGTATTACATTGCGGTACAATGTCATTTACTGATTTTTTAAATTCGTGTGCAAATTTTTTAGCTATTACATTTTCATCATTTGTATACTTTTTAAATGCTTTTAATATTACGTCGTCTATTGATTTAGTTATTTTACCCATCAAACTATTTAGCACTTTCCATGTTTTTCTTGTATCATTTTTGTTTAACAATATTAAATCAGATATGTATTTATCTCGAGATTTAGTTATTAATTTATGTGTTTTATTTCTAAGATTATTGTACTCAAGGCGTAATAGTCTATTGGTGGGATCTTTTAGGCATCTAATAAAAAGTTTATCAGTTTCATTACATTTATTTCTAATTTTATCGTTGATCCATTTGTGATGGTTACGTTTTGAATTTAAGGATATTTTTTTAGTTAAGGTCGAGCGTGCATATGCATCCTTAAGCGTACTAGAAATATAATTATATATTTGATTTGGACAATTCATTGACTCCGTTATATCCCAATCTATTTTATTTAATTCATTTTTCAATTTAATTTTATCGATATAAGAGATAATTTTTTGATCACGCTGTATAGTGCGTATTCCGGTAAACGTAACAATAATCATACGATGGTCGGCCACTACTGTACCCAGCGCCGCCGAACGGAGTTCCTCAGCACAGTTTCGGACAAAAATATGATCAATACATGTTTTACTTATTCGACCTTTAGTTGTCTCAATTCTTGTATAATCCGAAATAATGCGCTGAAGACCTTCTTCGGATAGAAGATTCATATAGCGTTCCGTAGTAATATCTTTGTTTTTTAGGTCTATGTTTACATCACCTATCAGAATAAAATTTTGGTCGTAAAAGTGTTTGCCTAGTATTTGCGGGAGTTCCGATTTTAAGAAATGATACTTACTGTTATTTGGAGGTCTATACAGTGCACAGATAGTTACAGAAAAATTATGTGAAGTTGTAATTTTGCCTATTAAGCATTCGCTATGGAAAGTGTGGTGTGTAAAAACGGAAAAAGAGTGATTTTCGCGGACATATATAATAATCCCTCCACCTTTACGTTTTTCTCGTAACTTTGTGTACATTGCATAGCCTTGTATATTAAACATGCTACTTAGGTGATCTGTGATATTGACTTCAGTAAGAACAATAACATCTATTTGATTTTGATTTGTACTGACATGATAAAGTAGCTGTGGGTAATTTTTAATTAGCGATCTTATATTAATATGTATTACAGAGAAATTATTTTTTGGCGGTATTATTGACAAATAGTAGTCTAAGTTAGGACAATCAAATATTTCTGAATTAACATTATCATTAGCCATTGGTTACAAAAGTTAGGACATGCGGGGGTCAATTTAAAACTAAATTACCTTAAGATAAAAGTTGCACTATATCTTCTTCGAATCTAACTACCTTTATTTTGCTGTTGTGGTCTTTGCGTACTAATATATTTCCCGGTAAGCCTTTAGACAATAGTATTTCGATTTATGGGGTTTTTTGAAAAAGTGGGGGGAGGGGGTGTGGTGGATTATCCTCTGGTGCCTCTCCCATCTCTAGAAATCTCATGATTGTATCGATATCACGGCAAAAAATTTTAAGGTAAAAATTATTTAAATAGTTACCGAATACCTAATTTTAATTGTGCGTATTTTAGCTCCGATGCTGCAAGAAGTGCATTCATACTCCGTTCCGTAGCTTTTAAAACACTTACACATTATAATAATACACGTATGTACGTAGAAACTATTTGTAACACTTTTATACATAATATTATTCGTATTTACGTTAAAACTATCTCTTGATTGACAAGAGTAATATACGATACGA
Organism: Melitaea athalia; assembly: GCA_905220545.2. Classification (NCBI taxonomy): domain Eukaryota; kingdom Metazoa; phylum Arthropoda; class Insecta; order Lepidoptera; family Nymphalidae; genus Melitaea; species Melitaea athalia. The sequence continues at coordinate 12,535,199 of HG992184.1, read as the reverse complement.
AGAACAGATTAATATGAAGCAGTGCTGCCAACTAGTCTTGGCGAAAACGCGCTGTCAGAGCTGTAAAAAAGCGCTAGAAAGCGCTAAAAATTTTTTTTTTTAAACGCTAGATTTCGCGCCAACTGCAAATTTATTTTATTTTGGAGATATTGTGCGTTTTCCAATATCAGCACTAAAGCGCATTATGCGGTATAATGCTCAATGCTCAACGTTGAAAGTTCCAAAGCTACAGCAACGCTTCACACTCTCAAAAGTAGGGCTTCCGTGTGCGTGCTTGCAATGGATACCAAATTACCAACTCAGTGGTGGCTGAGTGGTTTAGTATTGTGTGCCACGGAGTCGCATTATGCTCTGTAATTGGAAAACGCACATTGTGTCCAATGTTTTTAACTTTTTACCTTTTTAAATAAGATGCTGTTTTACGATGTCTTTTGATATCACTGAAGCCAAAAACTCCCGTTTACAAAAAGTACCTACATTAAGCTTTTTTGGATCACGGTCACGAGGCACAGGTTTTAATCAATGTTTAAAAGCGTTATGCCTGCTTCCACTCACTCTTTTAACGTTGTTTATAATTTTTTGAAATTAATTATAGTGAATAAATCAAGCACTGCAAATGTGTAAACCGTAGGTCAACTATAAAAGTATAAACAGAATGAAACGATCGTAGTGAAGAAGTAAATTAGTAAAGTTTGCTACGTTAGTTTTTCAATTTTGGTAGAAATAATTTTATTTAACATTTAAATTTATTATGTTTTACGCTGTATTAAATACAGTTTCATATAATTTGAAAAAGCGCTAGATTTAGCGCTAGGTAGGGATGTCGGAAAAGTATCGATATATCGATGTATCGATATTTTTTATCCAATATATCGATATTTTTAGTCGATATATTTTAATCCGATATATCGATATATCGATACAAAATATCCAATATCGGAAATAGTATCAAAAACGATATTTTTTATTTTATTTATGTAACTAAACACTGACAGTACAGCATGTAAAGAGCAGAGTTTCCTACTCTCGCCACCGGAGAAACACTAGTTTGCCTACAACAAATAGCTTAATTAATACTCACATCCCTACAATATGTTTTTTTTTTTATTTTTTATTTATTAACATACATGAAAGAATATAAATTAATAAGACGCCACATAAACTCATTTGAGTTTTACCAGACATCAGTATTATTATCGATATAAGTCGATTATAGTTAGAAGATAGCTTTTTAGGTTTTGATATTTTTGTAATTATTGCCTAATAAAAACGAATAATTACAGAAATACGTACATTATTATTGAGATTTTTTTACATTAAAATAATTAGCAATGTATTAAAAAATTACTATTGATAATATTGAGTTCATACTGATCATCCTATATGGATTAGTAGCTCATCTCAGCCAAATTAAAATTTGACCGATATATCGATATATCGATATTTTTTTCTTCGATATATCGTCATCGATATTGATATTTTTATAAATATCGATACATCGATATATCGATATTTTTTTTCATTTCCGACATCCCAAGCGCTAGGCGCTAAAACGCGCTTCGAAACAAAAAAAGCGCTAGATCTGGCGCGAAAAGCGCTAAGTTGGCAGCACTGATATGAAGTTATGAACTGACATATCGATGTAGATGTTTTCGTTCTATCTATCAAACAGGCAAAAGTCTAAGACCATACAGCCTATTCAGTCGGGATTCTTTTCAATACATTTTTTTATATGAAGGCAAAACCTATCTAACTTCAAAATTAGACGGTTTATCCACATAATTACGAGTACGTTACGAAAAAAAATTTAACCTACCACCATTGAAATTAGTATAACACGGCTCCGGCGCGAAAGGAGGACAGACCTCTCCCGCTGTGCGAAAGCGCATGAATGAATGCGTAGGGAGCGGATGAGGCTGGTCGCCTTCGGCGACCAGCCTTATCCGCTCCGGGCTCTCAACAGAACACTCTAGGGGTAAGACAGACCAAGACCACGTGGATAGTGGGGTGCTCGGATTGGGTTCTGGGTATTTTTCGGATTTCTGTATATATATTCTAACACACAATTTCACTAATTTTATTAGAATATTATGTCGTTCTAATTTGTCCTACAATGCACAAGTATTAATTTAATTTAATATATAAAAACTATGAGTTAGATAGGTTAGGGTTATTTATTTATTTTTTATAACGAAATTATGTAGATAATCTAATTTATCTAAGCTCAAAATTAAAAAGATTTATGATTAAATAGGTTTTGCCTTCATATAAAAAAATGTATTGAAAAGAATCCCGACTGAATAGGCTGTATGGTCTTAGACTTTTGCCTGTTTGATAGATAGAACGAAAACATCTACATCGATATGTCAGTTCATATTAATCTGTTCTTCGTAATTCGTATCGTATATTACTCTTGTCAATCAAGAGATAGTTTTAACGTAAATACGAATAATATTATGTATAAAAGTGTTACAAATAGTTTCTACGTACATACGTGTATTATTATAATGAGTAAGTGTTTTAAAAGCTACGGAACGGAGTATGAATGCACTTCTTGCAGCATCGGAGCTAAAATACGCACAATTAAAATTAGGTATTCGGTAACTATTTAAATAATTTTTACCTTAAATTTTTTTGCCGTGATATCGTTATAATCATGAGATTTCTAGGGATGGGAGAGGCACTAGAGGATAATCCACCACACACCCCTCCCCCCACTTTTTCAAAAAACCCCATAAATCGAAATACTATTGTCTAAAGACTGGCCTATTTCCCTCAGCGCTGACCCATATGAACTTATGCGTTTCGGATAACCGCTGCTTTGTTTTATATAACAACGTCTTATTATAGGTAGTAAGAGCATGACGAACTAGGACGTGTTTTTGTGCATTATTAGTGTAAAAGTGAGGCATCAATTCAGACAATTTCAACTTAGCAGCTTTGGATGATTTAACCCAAGAGGCAGGTTCGCTGTTGTTTTGTAACTCCAATGCAATAATACCGTCCGTTTTACCTTTAACGCGTTCAATATTCGGCTGTTCATTAGATGTGTGGAATCAATTTATGAGGGTTTTGGGGGGGAAGGGGGGAGGGGGGGAGGGAGGGTTACCCTCTGGTACCACTCCCACGATGCGAAAATCCATTAAAACGAAAATATCTATAAGTATAATTTTTACGTTAAAATCGTATAGAAACTTACCGAATAGTGTTACGCTTTACTGTGTATAGTTACGCTTTACTGTGTACGCTGCAGGAAGTGCATTCATGCTCCGTTCGGCAGCTTTAAATACACTCACAATTTTAAAAACACTAAAAAAAATGTCTATGTAAAACGGCTATAGAGCAACAAGTGATACGAACTGAAACTGACATAAATACTATTAACGCACACATTACTTGTCATAAATGTTTTCCTTACATTTTACACGTTTTAAAAGTTTTCAATATTTCGTTTTACACTTAATTGTTAGTTAAAGTTACACATATTATTTACGTGAAATGGCGGCAATTCTTTACAAATAATACTGAAAACTGAACTGACAAGTGACAATTAACACAGATGACCATAAACGCACACGTTCGTTTAGAAACTGCATCATCATAAACGTTTTCGTCTATGATACGTAGTACCGTACGAATCGAGAGTATTACGAACTAACATAAATACATTATTTTTATTTATATAACTATGTAAATTTATAACAAAAAAAAATACCCTAACCTATCTAATTTCAATATTAGATTGTTTACAAGCATATTTTTGTCACAGAAACAAAAAAAAATAACCCTAACCTATCTAATTTCAATATTAGACTTTACCGGCATATTTTTGTCACAGAAACAAAAAAAATAACCCTAACCTATCTAATTTCAATATTAGACTGTTTACCGGCATATTTTTGTCACAGAAACAAAAAAAAATAACCCTAACCTATCTAATTTCAATATTAGACTGTTTACCGGCATATTTTTGTCACAGAAACAAAAAAAAATAACCCTAACCTATCTAATTTCAATATTAGACTGTTCACCGGCATATTTTTGTCACAGAAACAAAAAAAATAACCCTAACCTATCTAATTTCAATATTAGACTGTTTACCGGCATATTTTTGTCACAGAAACAAAAAAAAAATAACCCGAACCTATCTAATTTCAATATTAGACTGTTTACCGGCATGTTTTTGTCACAGAAACAAAAAAAAAATAACCCTAACCTATCTAATTTCAATATTAGACTGTTTACCGGCATATTTTTGTCACAGAAACAAAAAAAAAATAACCCTAACCTATCTAATTTCAATATTAGACTGTTTACCGGCATATTTTTGTCACAGAAACAAAAAAATAACCCTAACCTATCTAATTTCAATATTAGACTGTTTACCGGCATATTTTTGTCACAGAAACAAAAAAAAATAACCCTAACCTATCTAATTTCAATATTAGACTGTTTACCGGCATATTTTTGTCACAGAAACGAAAAAAAATAACCCTAACCTATCTAATTTCAATATTAGACTGTTTACCGGCATATTTTTGTCACAGAAACAAAAAAAATAACCCTAACCTATCTAATTTCAATGTTAGACTGTTTACCGGCATATTTTTGTCACAGAAACAAAAAAAAATAACCCTAACCTATCTAATTTCAATGTTAGACTGTTCACCGGCATATTTTTGTCACAGAAAAAAAAAAAAAATAACCCTAACCTATCTAATTTCAATGTTAGACTGTTTACCGGCATATTTTTGTCACAGAAACAAAAAAAAATAACCCTAACCTATCTAATTTCAATATTAGACTGTTCACCGGCATATTTTTGTCACAGAAACAAAAAAAATAACCCTAACCTATCTAATTTCAATATTAGACTGTTTACCGGCATATTTTTGTCACAGAAACGAAAAAAAATAACCCTAACCTATCTAGTTTCAATATTAGACTTTTTACCGGCATATTTTTGTCACAGAAACAAAAAAAATAACCCTAACCTATCTAATTTCAATGTTAGACTGTTTACCGGCATATTTTTGTCACAGAAACAAAAAAAAATAACCCTAACCTATCTAATTTCAATATTAGACTGTTTACCGGCATATTTTTGTCACAGAAACAAAAAAAAATAACCTTAACCTATCTAATTTCAATATTAGACTGTTTACCGGCATATTTTTGTCGCAAAAACAAAAAAAAATTCTAACCTATACACTATTATTATCAATTATTATACATACAATTATTAACAGTAATTTATTTATAAATAAGTTTATAAATAAATTTTAATAGTAATTTTGTAATTCAGTAAAAATTATTAAAAATAAAATAATTTTTGAATACTTTTAAAACATCTATGATGATATAGTTTCTAAACGAATGTGTGCGTTTATGGTCATCTGTGTTAATTGTCACTTGTCAGTTCAGTTTTCAGTATCATTTGTAAAGAATTGCCGCCATTTCACGTAAATAATATGTGTAACTTTAACTAACAATTATTAAGTGTGAAACGAAATATTGAATACTTTTAAAACGTGTAAAATGTAAGGAAAACATTTATGACAACTAATGTGTGCGTTAATAGTATTTATGTCAGTTTCAGTTCGTATCACTTGTTGCTCTATAGCCGTTTTACATAAACATTTTTTTTAGTGTTTTTAAAATTGTGAGTGTATTTAAAGCTGCCGAAAGGAGCATGAATGCACTTCCTGCAGCGTACACAGTAAAGCGTAACTATACACAGTAAAGCGTAACACTATTCGGTAAGTTTCTATACGATTTTAACGTAAAAATTATACTTATAGATATTTTCGTTTTAATGGATTTTCGCATCGTGGGAGTGGTACCAGAGGGTAACCCTCCCTCCCCCCCTCCCCCCTTCCCCCCCAAAACCCTCATAAATTGATTCCACACATCTAATGAACAACCTTCTCCTCATAGGGTACTCCTGCTATTTCAAGGCAATTAACGAGGCTTTTTTGTTTATCTTCGTTTATTCTTTGTTCCATAGCCATTATTTTTAAATTGAGGCATTTATTACTGTTTTCTAGGCTTTCATTTTTCTTCTCAAGCACTCTTATCTTAGTTCTAAATGCTGCCATTTCTTCTGCGTATTCATCTACTTTATTACTGCAATATTCTATAGCTTTTTCTAATTCCCCTAGTTGTTTTTTTACTGCTTTTTCGATGTTCTTTGAAATGTTTTCTATCATTCTGCGGATGTCAATATTTACTTCCTTAGTTTTGGAGATTTGCTCAGTTTCTTCTTCTTGCTCATCATCTTCAGGAACGATAAGTGATGACCTTTTGGGCGATTTGCTCCTACAGTCGTCACATGTCCAATCGAAATTTTCAGCTTTGATGACACTTAGCTGTTTGTTGGTGAGACTGGCACATTCGGCATTGGCATGGACCACCATACCACACTTGCTGCAGTGTACTCCAGGGTTCTTCTTGGTGATAGATTTATCGCATTGGTCACATTTAGTTGGAGCCATTATTGTAGGTAGTTTTAAATTTTTAATACCAAATCACACACACGTTACTCGTACGAGTGGCGAACGACGAATTTGTTAAAAAGGTATTTAATACACTACGAAAACATACATACATACATATACATAAACTACGAAAAATCGTAACTACGTATTAATGTAATTGTTAGTTATTAATTTAAAAAAAATTAAGTGACATATCTAACTCTAGACTATACAACTAATTTTATTAATTGAATATAATTATATAAAGAACTTTAATATAAAGTTTTAAATATTTCAAATACGTTTCAGTAAATATATGTATAATAATCACAGATATGCTACTGCAAAGATTTGCTATACAAATAAATTTATAGTAAAACAACACATTAGCTGTTTATGATTGACTCAAAATACAATTATATTTTAAAGTTATTATTTTTATTTATCATGTAACGCATAAGTTATTGTTATTATTTACCGCACGAGATTGCCAATATTATTACGGCTATTATATTTATTATCGGCTATTTGCATTAAACGCAAGAATAGGGGATTTAGATACAACAGGTAGCATTTAGCTACTATTTACAGAATAACTACAATCTGTATAAACATTTTATATAATTTATATACAAAATATATTAATATGCTGCGCTGATCTACTACAGGTTTATGGGTTGCATGACTCAATTTTTTCCTGAATCATACAATTTTCCTCACGTTTTCCTTGATCACTGAACACGAAATGAGTTTTAAAGACAAACTTAACTCAAGGATTTGGAAACCGCGACCTTTAGTTTCAATTCACAATTTAAAACGTCTGGGATATCTTGGCTGTATAACTTTTATAGCATCAATGTGTTTTTTTTTTGTTTTATGTAACTAGGAACACAACACTGCTTGAAAACAGTATTATTTAGCTGTGGTCTTCTGTAAGGTCGAGGTACTACCACAGTCGGGCTGCTCCATATTTTGAGCAGAAAATTTTCTGCTGTGCCCTACCTCAGTTAAGTCAGTAGTGTTTCCACAAAATATACTTAAACGATACCTAAGAGTAACAGTGACTTTAATTTCAAAAAGTTTTTGTGCTAGTAACACGTAAAATTTGTTAGTCTAGTTTCGAAGATAGATTTTTAACAAAGTATTTAAAATATAAATAAAACATTTTAATACATTTTCGTGACATACTAGTAATCTTATACTATTAAACGAGCAATTCTTGTATATATATATATATATATATAGAATCTGAATCTCGGAATCGGCTCCAACGATTTTCGTGAAATTCAGTATACAGGGGATTTCGGGGGCAAAAAATTGATCTAGCTAGGATTCATTTAAAAAAAAATGTCGTTTTATCCCTGTTTTTAGGCAATGACAAAATATCATTAGAATACGAAGCTTAATTTCACTACTGTCAACGCAGCTGTAACAGCGTAATTAGGAAATCGGCGGGAGTCAAATCGTGTTGACCCGGGTTCGAATCTCAGTCTCCAGATTAGTTTTTTTTCTTTTTTTTTTTAATTTCACTCGTGATTTATTATTTAAATAAAATTAAAATATAAAAATACCGAGAAAAAAAAAACAAAAAATAAAATGAAAATACCGAGCTGGGCTCGGTCACCCAGGTACTTGAAATTAATTTAATGATCGTGTGTCTACTTACAAAATAGCTTGGCGATACCACACCTACTTAGTAATCTATAATGCCTTATTAGCATATTCAATATATTTTTTGCGTTTAAAATAAACGACATCTGTGGATTCAACTCGTGTCTTTTTCGACTATTACATTTTCTACAGCGATTTTTTTATGACTACATGTCGATAGTATCTGTCTAGTGTCATGTCGATAGTATAGTATAGTAGCTGTCTAGTGTAGCTAGGACGTAATCAGAATCTGAGCAAATTCAATATTTAGTTTTTACAATTAACATACTGTGTAATATACCGATGTTGTAATGATGATGATGATGATGATGATGGTGATGATGATAATGAAATTACAACAAGCGATTACAAAAACATCTGTAACACCTCCATCATCACACCATACACATACCGTGCGTGTGTGTGTGTGTGTGACTTTTTAAAGTAAAGAATTTTGATAATTAATTAATTATTCTGTTCAGCGATAAAGCCTTGTACATTTCTTTTTTTTTTTTGTACAATTAATTGTACGTTTCTTTATAAGTGACTTCAAAAAGAGGAGGCTCTCGATTCGGTTGATATATATTTTTTTCATGTATGTACACCGATTACGCCGTCATTTGTGATCATGTACGTGATTCTAGTTTTGTTCGATGCGAAATAGTTGCCATTTAGCCCCCAAAAAATTTGATTCAGTTTGGCTTAGTAGTTTTTTTAATGATCATTTCTGTTTGGACGATATAATTTGTATGTGTGTTACCTCATAACTTTTTACTGGGTGCATCGATTTTAATAACTTTTTTGAAATCGAAAATCTTTGTCGTCTATCTACGTTGTATTACTTGTCGATGAAACTGAAGTCAGTTTTTTTTCGCGAGCAAACAATTATTGATATTACCTTCAAGTGTAATTGTTATTATAATTATGCTTTCAAAAAGTTTCATTTTCTTCTTAATATGATTCTTAACATAAACTGCGAGTAATATCTAATTATGTACATTTATATTTCGAGTAGGCCTCCCCAAGCTTGGGGAGGCCTATGTCCAGCAGTGGACTGCAATAGGCTGAACTGACTGAATGACTGATATTTCGAGTACTTACACTATCCCTCATAATGTAATCTGCTAACTTCATTGTTGTATTTGTCGGTATGTTATAGTCCGTACAGGCATCGGGATCGTAATGTTCATCCCCTTCACCGGCCACTTCCCTTCTTACCATCTGTGTGATCGCCAAGTTGAGACATACTCGCATTGTATACGCATTCGCCACGGCAAACAGAGCCATTATCGCGAGCACATATCGTTGCGGTATTATGAACACTGAAAATATATTTAAACAATAAAATGACTTGTTATATTAACAGATGGAATTTGTTATTAAGTTAATATGTAAACATATGTTAATACGTAAAATAATAATTTAATTTTTCAATGTAAGTCAAATTTAAATCTTTTTTTACAATAGAGTAGTGGTACATACGAATGTGGTAAACTTTTTGTTCTATTATTTAATAGAGATTCTAAATTTACTCATTGTTAGTTGTATATTAAATATAATGTGTTTAGAAGCAGGCATAAAGTGGCTTGTACTCAAATAAATAATATTACCTACTCGAAAATCGAAAACTAAAACGAATAGGTACACAAAATTTAAATTCAGTAAACCTTTTTTTTGGCATTAATTAATTTAAAATTTACCTGAAAAAAGTAAACCAATTATCTACCACATACTCGTAATTTCAAATTTATTAAAAACTTACAAAAAATTATTGATTTAAATAACAAAAGTTATTATAATATTGTCATCACGACACCTCAAAACAACAAAAATAAATTTAGATTTAAATAAGTGAAACGATAACTTATCCTAAAAACAATGTAACATAGTCTATAGTAGGTATATACATACGTATTTTATATTATTTGTAACATAGATAAAAACTATATTTACTTACATTTCGACAGAGTAAGCCTCCATCCTGACAACATATTGTATTTGTACCTGGAACCAACATATTCAACTTTAACACCGTTCACCATTTTCGTGTTCTATATCACTAAAATATATTTAACAATTCGCGGGCACTTCGCTCAGTTTCCTCATAACAACTAGCTGGCTGAGAAACTAATCAGGAAAAGTACTGCAAAAGGCTATAAGCGGTGGCAAATTATACATCCGAAAAAAAAACGAAATTGGATACGCTACTATGGTCAATCATGCTTTTCCTAAAGGACGCAGCCAGCGTAAACAATACCGTCACAAACTGACCTACGTAATCTTCATTACCACAACCGGTTTGTTTAAGGATAACCTAATTTTTGGATGTCAGATGAAAAATTATAACAAAACAATAATAATTATATCAAATTTTGTCAAAAATAATGTTTGTTTATTTAAATAAAATTTACTATAAATAATTTAAAAAAAAAATTACTTAATATTTTTGACTTGTTATGTAATATTTGTATACTATATGTATATATTGAGTTATTTAATAAAAAATATATTTAATATTTTTTCTACCCATTTTATTATATGCTATTTTTTAATTAAGCTTTCAATTACAATTTAAACTTTACGGAGTAAGAATAAAGGTTGTATAATATTATTCTCTTACTACTGTATTATTAACCAGATTTAAAAAATAATAGGTTCTAAATTCCATTGTATTCCTTTTTTATGTGTCTTACATCATAAAATTTTACTGTGCCTACCGATTTTCATGATTATTAAGGATTAGATAAAAGAATTATCCCTAATAATGTTTTTTGTCGTTTTTTTGTTTGAGAGCAAATACAATTAACTTTATTTTAATGCCGTAATTAGTTTTACTTTTTAAGCTGTGTTGATAACATTTTAATTGACACTAGCTTTAACTATTTATTTATTTATTTATTTATTTATACTTTATTGTACATCACAACTACAAATATCATTTACAGACTGTGAAGTACAATGGGCGGACTTATGGCTATTTAGCCATTTCTTCCAGACAACCCAAATGTACATTTCCTACTATGAGTAACGATCGCTATCAGGTGTACATGATAACAACCGGGACCGACGGCTTAACGTGCTCTCCGAGGCACGGTGGGAAGACCCACAAGGACTGCACAAACACCCAGACCACGGCAAACATCTGTATGGCCAATACAAATGTTGTCGTGTGCGGGGATCGAACCCGCAACCGCTCGCGCAACAGCCAATCGCAATCCATTGCTGTAACTGCTGCGCCAACGCGGCGTCAACTATTAATTTTTAAGAAATAGGTAGTAAATTTTTTCACTACTTAAATCTAAACATATGATGCTAAAATATTTAATGGTAAGTTCGTTCATGGATTAGAAAACAAAGTTACAGAATGACTTAATAATTATAACTGAGATAGAGCCCAGCAGGAAATTTCCTGCTCAAAATATAAAGCAGCCCGACTGAGGTAATATTGTGTTCCTGTTGGTGAGTAAGGTGACTAGAGCTCCTGGGGGGATTGTGGATAGGTTCGGCAACGCGCTTGCGATGCTTCTAGTGCTGCAGGCGTCTACAAGCTACGGTAATCGCTTACCATCAAGTGAGCCGTTCGCTTGTTTAATTTTTTTTTAAATTGATTTTGGGTTCTAAATTACAATCATTCAACCAGAAAAGTAGCTACGCTTAATATAATACAAAGTATATAAGTCAGTACTAATGCTAACATTAACCAACTTAAATCTAATTCTTGTAAGTTCCTTTTTGTTCCAATTTCGCCTCACTTTAAAATTGACAAAAAAAAAACGACGCAATTTATACAGTCAAACGTAATGTTTAGTTTTAATATAATTTTACATATAGATATTTATATTTGCCATTTTATTGTCTACAAGGATTTACTTACACACTTATTTACTGGCTTTATAGAAAAGAACTTTACTCAAGAACCAACAAATAATAAATAAAGCACTTATGTAGAAGTACTCCTAAGCCTCAACAGTTATCGACGTCAAATAAATCCAATTTCAATATTATCTCATACAAAAAAACCTACTCAGGGAAGTCATAACTTTTTGTTGATAAATTTGAGTAGTAAATGTGACATTTGATAAATAATCTTAACTCTTAATCGATTGCCATCTCGTCTTTGAAATCATCCTCGATACTCTTCTAGTACTTAATGTTTCGTATTGTTACTATACTATTTTTATTTTACAGAATAAAAGACTTTTAAACCTCTTAATTGTTAAGTAAATACTCAACTAGGCGAATATTTGAAAACTATTGTTTTACAACTACCGTTACCGTTTTATAACTAAGTATACTGTTTTTCTCATCTATACTTAGGTATAATGAAATGGACAATGAGACAATTCTATACACATGAAACATCGCTCCTTCAATACAAAAGCACCACATGTCAAAAAAGGCAAATTATACATGAGAGGCATTTGAAAAAATAATTTAGTTTATTTTATGATTTTTGTATAAACTATGTGTCTTACGTAGATTTTTTTGGTATCAAAAGATGCATAATTAAATAGCCTGTTTCTCAATAAAGCAATCTTAACCATACCTCGAATGGACTCTCGAAAAAATGCAGATAAGTTAGTTTTGTATATATACAATATATAGACTTTGACTTCGAGAACATTAAAATTTTAAAAATTAAACCACCATAATTAGAAAAAGTTGAGTTTTATTTTCAGATAACAACCTCACAAAACGTCAATTTAACAAAGAAAATGGCACATACTTACTTACTACACAGTAAACCTGCTAAGGGAAAACAAAAAACAGTTAAATCTTATCATGAGATCATCAATTAAGGGTAAAATTAATATTACCTATATCAGTTAATTTTATGAAAGAGTTTTATGCATCTTCGTTTTTATAGCTTAAAAGATATGTTTTGTTTTTAACTTAAATTTATTACTCTTTCCTACTAATATAGGTCTTGAATGCACAGACAAAAACTACAAAAACATTCAGACAAAACAACATAAAAACTACAATTAATGCTTTTTGATGTAAAATAAAATGTATTTATCACAATCACTTTCAAATACAAAAATACCACATTTCGAAATATGTTCAAAATATGGTAGTATTGCATACAAAAATAAGAGAAAAATATCAAATTTAGAAATGCAAAACTACCTTATTTCGAAATATTGTACTATTGCACATAAAAATGATAAAATACTTTCGTGTATGTGATCTGCAATACCAATATATTTTTGTGTGTGGCACTTTTGAATATATAATTTCACCTGTCTTTTAGCAGTTGTTTGGAATGTGGTAGTTTTTCACAAAAAATGCGTGTGCTCGTGCCGAATCGTTGTTGACAACTCACAATGTGGTACTTTTGCGCGGAATTCAGTTACAGAAACAGTACAAAACAAAACTAACGTGTGTGCGTTTACGGGTGTTTTTAATCATAAAACAACGGCTGTTTTAGCAAAATATTAAAGTTTCATCGTTTAATAAGCATTTTATGCAAAAAAACCATATTTGAAATTTTTTGAAATGTGTGACTTTTGTATTTAAGGAGCGACATATTTTGAAAAAATGATTGGAAGGCATTCTATAAACGATACTGGAGAGTTGGAGACAAATATATTCGTATATATTTTTTAATTTTATTTTTTATATATTTGTCTGTCTGTGATTTGGTCGCGCAAAATATTGATTGTCGATAATGCTTTGAAGGATTTAAGTCCATACGATTCCCTTGCGAGAAGGGTGGTAATTCAAAATATTTATTTACATTTACGTATAATTCATTAACCCATAGTTTAATTTCATTTTTTTTTTTTAAAGAAATAACTTAAATACTGTTCCGTAAATAATACAAGGACTTTGGTTTATCAGTTTTGAAATTATGTTCAACATAACCCTCGTACTTGAAACTGGTGTATTTACTTTACCTTATAATCTAATGTACTTAGTTGGCAATCATGAAATTGTAATTACAGCTAGTTAATACGTAGTTATTAAATTCGTTTAATGAAGAACTTATCACGTACTATTTTTGAAATAAAAAGTTAATCGTATGAACAGTTGAAAAACATGTATCTAAGTGATGTATTGTTTGAAATTATTGTATAAATAATTTCAAATGAAAATTGTACGCGCATAACTTCCAATACGATTGTACCAGAATAGAATTTTTCTTAATTTTTTTTACTTGCTATTGTCGGGACAAGTTATACATATGTATAAAAGAAAAAAAAGGTTATAATAAAGTTCGAAGTTCGCCGGTTTTATTTTAAATATGAAACTAGAGAAAGTTTCCTAGAAAACAAAAAATTTAAATACACATTAATCCAAAATTTTATCACTCGGAAATATAAATACAGTGTCTGAAAATCGATACAGTATGGGCATTGACATTAATTAAAAAAAATATTATACGTAATATTTCCAGTGCAAATATTTATCTTAAATAAAATCCTTAAACAATCTTATCACTGATGTGTTTGTTTGAAAGACACATTTCATTTACTTTGACGTACCTATACATAACATTGTGCAATAGAATTTTTGTTTTATTTCAAAGAAACGACAAAAACTTATTTCTATTAAACACGACCTAATGAACAAGAAAATAACATTCTATGTCTTTGTAGCCAACCTTTAAAAGAAATTCGTATTCTAGCTTTATGTATTTACATACATATGTATTAGCACTAGCTGTGCTCTGTGGTTTCACCCGCATTAATTTAAGAAAAAAATAATAAAATGGACTATCCGACACAAAAAAAAAACATTTTAAATCAGTAGTACCTAAAATTAGCGAATTCTAATCTTTTTATTTTTAATTTAAAATTGTTTCAATTTAAAAAATACGTTGTTTACTAACTAATACTTCAGACTTACTTTACTCCAAATCATTTGACGCGTATCTAACTTCGCATAATTTGTAATTTAATAAGTTAAATTTCACAGTAGCAATTATCAAGAAACACCACCTCTACGATATATATTTATACACAAATGAAATGGGTTTCAGAAGTTTATAAGCCTTACATGATATGAGATTTGATATCAAAAGTAGGTACACATTTTCCTTAAGTTTATACTTCTAAGTAATTTCATCAACATTTTACAATTTTCATTGATAAAAACGACAATTTGATGTTTGGAGGTGTAGTAACAAAATTAATAAAAACATTTTTTTTTTTTTTTTGGTAATTCTAGGACGATCATAAAGTAACTGGTGTAGGCTAGATGAGGACTGCGGCATGTCCAGCAGTGGACTGCAATAGGCTTAACTAACTAACTAACATTAAAGTAACCTAATCGGTTTAAAGTTGAAAATGTTTTTGTCTACAGAATAAATTCTAAAAGACTTTTAATAGTTTATTTATCGAAACGCTGCTCATTATTCAATTTTAGACAAAATGCAAATTTGGACATAAAATGATGACTTAAAACCAATAAATGAAGAATCGTATTAAACAAATAACATCACTAGACATAATATTTAACACTATTGTACTTGTTTTCTCTTCTTACTATTGTCAACTCTAATGATATATGAAAATTATTTTCATTTAAAGCAAAAGTACGTCATCTACACCTGTTAGCGATCGTTACTCATAGTAGTTGTAATGTACCACTACTGGGTATAGGCCTCTTTTCCCATGTAGGAGAAGTATCAGAGCTTAATCCACCACGCTGCTCTAATGCGCTTTGGCAATATATTCCCCACTATGAGTAACGATCGCTATCAGATTGTACGTGATAAAAACCGGGAACTAGAGCTTAACGTGCTCTCCGAGGCACAGTGGGGAGACACGCAAGCAAAAAGTGCTTGCACAATTTTGTCTATCAGACTGTTTCCGGAATATGTTTCCAAAGTCTTTATATAAAAAAAGTTGTGCATCTACCTGAGCGATGATCTGTATGGCGTATTTAGATGACTTTGATGGTCTATATTAGCGGTGCATATAATTATATAACACATAAAATATATACTACTAAAATCTTAATAAGTGAAAAAAGTACACGTGATAAATGACACAAAATAGTGACGTAGGCTACAGGGATGGGTCATATTTACCTTTTTCAAGTTTCGGCACGTATAACTAACAGTATGACTGCTGCTGGAGTGACTCTTTATGTTAATAACGCCTCCAACAAATTAGCATCTTCAGCTACTGACAAAAGCGGCAAAATCGAAAGGGTTAATATGCCCCATCCCCCGTGAAGCCTAGTTAAATAAAATACACAATATACTGAACTTTTAACAAAACCAATAAATAATACCTACTATCTTTCAATAACTAAAAAATGTAAAAATAATTTACAAATAAACTATAAATGAGTTTATAACTTTATAATACTGATATTTGCAAAACACTTCAGGATGTTCTATGTAAGTATAATCCTAATAGAGTTTGAATCGGTACTAGCTATTGTAAACCAACACTGCTTCGCATCTTCACATCCACTATCGTAATGATTGACGTTATCACATTCACAGGAATTTCCTTAATACATCTTATATTCGCTGTGTTAACATATTATAATATCTACTTGCACATTACCTTAAAATATTTGCAAAATATGTTGAAATAGATTTTTTTATACTCGTATTAATCACTTTTATGCGTTATAATATAAAAACTTCAAGTTAAATTAGTAAACTAAATGATCAGAAAAATTGTATACTAAATTATTATTACTGTGAGTAGAACTATAGACTATATGCTTCATACTCGACTCAACAGCCCCCAGTAGGATTTTACTTATAATCTACTCTTTAAAAGTTCTATTATATAATAATGTAATTAATTATTGACATATAAAACATAAATAAAATTATGAATTAGAATTGAATAATAAATTAAATATCATTATATTCACACTGATTTATTCAAACTACAATAAAAATAAAATAAAAATAAATAAAATATAAAAAGCCTTTATTACTGTTCCACAATGTTTAGAAATAATTGGATTTTCCAAAATTATTCAACTGCAATAGTAGCAACTGAATACACCTCGCTTCTCGTTCAGCCTGTAATATCCCACTACTGGGCATAGACCTCTTTTCCTATGTAGGAGAAGGATTAGAGCTTAATCCACCACGCTGTTCCAATGCGGATTGGCGGATATATTTCCTCTTATGAGTAACGATCGCTATCAGGTGTACATGTATTAATATATATGTAGATTTAAATGTTTGTGTTGTTCTATGTTAAAGTTTAGCCATAAACAACCTACTATTTCTATGTTCTTCGAAATTATATTAATCGACCGCACTGAACAATTTCTTTCGTGTATTTTACAATTTACGTGAGATTGGCAAAATCATCTGAGCTATTTTTCTCAATAAAAGAAAGCCATTAAACAAAATAAATAAATTAATGAAGTGTCAGTTATACAACTTACAACAAAGTTTAGTTCATTAAAAATCAAAAATATCGTTTAACCGTTTAGAATTTCAAATTTATAAATATAAATTAAAAAAAAATTAAAAAAGCAACTTTGAAGTTTTCTAGCATAAAACCTATATAGACGAAACTAACGTATGCTGTATTAGAATTAATAGTCTATACAATCCGAGTTTTAAGTCGTGTTCGATATTTCAGTAAAGGTTATTGTGTCAGTAATTTCTGATCTAAGAAACCAAGGGCTCGAAATATTTTCAAGACAATCTTTTCAATTCATTGCTAACACATAATGACGAAATGAAATATGTGATCTATACGCAGGATGACAAAAAACTCCTAATAGACCGAGGATACGGGACCGACGAAGATCGCGCGTCATGCCATCCATGAAGCGTAAGGACAAACCTACGGCGATAGCGTCATCATTTAGACAAAGACTGAGAGGCTCCAAGTTCATGACAGTGTACCTCATGCGGTAGTAGTGATGACAAGACACACGGTGCGTCGACGGCTGACGCTATGTGCCCATAATGCCTAGGCTAGGGCAATACGTAAAAAAAATTAAAATTGTAAAGATAAAAAAAAAATATTATGATATTGTACTTAGGGAATACTGAAAGTTTCTGGATCTGGCCACTTACAATAAAAGAATTAAAAATACAATTATGGAATTCGAAAATGGAACTCATTCGGAGCATGGTTACTCTTTGATTTGCGAGATTGTCTTTTGTTTTTTCATTGTGGCACCCTTTCGACAATTGAGTGTCGCTGTCAAAATGATTTTAACTCGTGAACATTTTCGTTCGATGATTTTTTATGACTTTCGTTGTGGCTTAAGTCAGCAAGAGTGTTTCCAGAGACTGCAATTGGCATTTGGGGACGAAGCACCATGTCGCATCTCTGTGTATTCGTGGTTCGGAAAGTTTAGACGTGGTCGTGATCATCTCCATGACGAGATACGTGAAGGTCGGCCGGTAACTGCGGTTACTGAATTAAATATTGATACCGTAAGACAACTAATTGAAAGTAACAAAAAAATTACTTGTCAGCAAATTCGTACCTTATTACTCTTATTAGGCATTGGAATGAGCCAAGTGCAAAATATTTTACATGTGCATCTGAAGGTTCGGAAGCTTTGCACTCGATGGATACCACATGATTTAACGGAAGACCAGAAACGGCTGCGTGTCCAATGGTGCCGTAAAATGATAAAAAAGTTTAACGGAGGACAGTCATTGGCTGTCTATAATATCGTGACAGTAGGTGACGAAACCTGGGTGTACTGCTTCGAACCCGAAAGAAAAAGCCAGTCGGCAGAGTGGGTCTTCCCTTTTGAAGACGAACCTACGAAACCTACGAAAGTTAAGAAGAGTCGAAGTATTGGTTAAAAAAATGGTTGCTTCCTTTTTCGGAAACTCGGGACATTACACGACAGTATCGCTTGAAAATCAAAGAACAGTGACTGCAGATTGGTACGTTAGCACTTGCTTGCCTAGAGTCTTGGAAAAAGTTAGAGAAAAGCGTCCTCGAAGCAATGTCGTCCTTCACCACGATAACGCATCCTCACACTCCGCGAAGGTAACGGAGGCCTATTTGAAGGCTTCAAATGTGGAATTGATGACGCATCCGCCTTACATCCCGGACCTTGCACCCTGCGACTTCTTTTTATTTCCAAAAATTAAAGATAAACTGAGAGGTATATATACGTTTTACGAGCCCTGAATCAGCAGTGAATGCGTTCAAAGAAGCCATCGAAGAGGTCCCTAAGGAAGACTGGTCCAACTGCTTTGTACAATGGTTTCAGCGAATGCAAAAATGCATCAATTGGGGGGGAATTTACTTCGAAAAACAGTAAATAGAATCTTAAGTCGATATCTTGTCTTATTTATTAGAATCCAGAAACTTTCAGTATGCCCCACGTAACAGAAAAATACTGAGAGTTTTAAGTAAAAATGCGCCTGTAGGATAAGCATAATTTTAATTATAATGCATGCTATATAATAAAAAGAATGGGCATTGTAGAGCCTGAGGATGTTAAATTTAAATTTTAAAAATGTATGTACAATTTTCTTCCAGAGCACGCAAGTTTGCTAGCAGCGTTACGATTTTCGTCAAATAAGAAATTATTAAAAATATAATTAATAATAAATATAATTACACTTTTGCATCCTTTCTCTAAAGGTTGTTGGAAAATTTCGCTCTTTTAATCATAATTCCGCCTTTTGTACATATTTTTGTTATTTTTTTACACACTATACTCGTATTATGCAACATATTTTTAGATTGTACAAAAAGGTACATTTGTATTTATTTGTATGAAGCGCTAGCGAATTCTTCACTTACTTAAATCCTAGGTCATCCGTTACAATTTACGTGTTCGATGTGATGCGTATCCATTACGCATTAGACCATCTCAGGTCTAAACATATAGTACTAAAATATATCAGTCTGTATAAGTTCTATTATGATTAGGCAAAGGATTTTTTTTTCTCTGCCCCCGGACGTGATCCGAGACTTTAGCTACAATTTACTCTTCCACACCAGTTCTCGCTTTTATGCCTCTCGTACTTTCATGCCTCATACTAGTTCTTTCTTTCGTTCATCCACATTCACACAGTGGGTAGGTTCGCATCTAAGCTATTTCTACTCTATGTCCTTATATCAGTCTATTGATCTATTCATATGTATATGGGGAAAATAAGTGGGAATGGGTATAATCTTTTTAGGCAAAGGATTATACATACTACCAGTATAAAATTGGTTCGATTATAAATTCCCGGATATGATCAATCAATCAAAATAGTTATACTCTATTTAAGTAGGTTTATATTTAGGTATAGTATTTTAAAAACAAGAAAGTTGCTGCGATAAGATTATCTTCCTTCTTATATTATATTACGTGTGTCGCAGTGTCTGTCAAAATAATCTATATTTTTTAAAGATATGCCTGATGTTGGTGTAAATATTTATATACTAATAGGTATCTGTGAAACAATAAAAATAATAATTTTCGAAAAAAGTCTTGATCACCAATAAACAGCTTTTTTGAAGAATAATACACTTTTTATGGGTTTCCTATGTAGTTACGATTTGTAAGTCGTAATATTATCAAAATATGCAAATTATCATGTTAAATCCGCTCGGCACCGGAAACCGCATAACTTTCTATAGTCTTTAAAGTGGATGAAAAAATGTCAATTCCACTATTCATGAAATAATCTGATAACGTTTCCATCGAGGTCAATACTTATTATAGTTAATACTTTTGTCTATTAATTTGTTGTTTGGTATTAATTAAAAGTTACCTACATTTTTTTAGCAATCAACTACATTATTTATATTTAAAAAATGTTGGAAGTTTAGAAGCAACAAAATACTAACTCATAAACACTTTTTCATACACTAATAGTAGATTAGTAGCCAAGGGATGTAAGGCATCAATTGCAGCCCGAGATATATATTTCGAGGGTGCAATTGATGCTTACACCCGAGCTAACTATTCTGCTTTACATCTCGATTGTGAGGTGAGTAGAAAAAAACCGGCATTACAAGAATAAAACATTTTATTTGTTGAAATTTATAGTGAAATGAGAAGAATTTTAATTGAGCATCGGCGTTCGATATTTAAAATTGATGACTATTATACTCACACGAAGACAAGGCTGAATAGCAAAGCGACTTCTTTGGTCATCGGGCTGAATGCATGATGTCTATTGCCAGTATGATGGTTAGATGTACGCGAACTTTTTGAAAGAAAGAAGTGTTTTTTTATTACTTACCGCCCTAGGGCTTTTCTAGCTACATTATTACCCTAGAGCGCTAATTAGTCACCTACAAGCCCCCCATTTGAAGGTAGTATGGACCTACTTACCGAACATGAGAGATGTAAAAGAACATTATTAATCTATATATATAAAAATCAATTGCTGTTCGTTAGTACAGCAATTGATTTTTATTTCTAGCTACATTATTACCCTAGAGCGCTAATTAGTCACCTACAAGCCCCCCCATTTGAAGGTAGTAAGGACCTACTTACCGAACATGAGAGATGTAAAGGAACATTATTAATCTATATATATATAAATCAATTGCTGTTCGTTAGTCTCGCTAAAACTCGAGAATGGCTGGGTCCATTTGGCTTATTTTGATCTTAAAATGTTTGAGGGAGTTCAAGGAAGGTTTAAACTGTCAGAAACATAAATGATAAGTAACGGAAAATACTAAAAACGACGATATAATTTTCCAATACAAAATGTTCCTTGCGGTAAAATTTGATGTCTTGTCAAAAACATTGTCAATTGGTTGTCAAATATTTATAGGTGCGTATGAGGTGCGTTCAGAAAGTGTTTTGTCCATATTTTACACAAATATACGTAGGTGATACGAAGTTCACCGGGTCATCTATATAGTGTAAATTAAAAATAGAAGAGGACCTAAGTTTGCCCACAACAAAATGCCGATTTACGATACTGTTCCAAAAGCCTTTTTCTTTTTTAGAAACGTGTCAAAATCACTTACTTATAAAATATAAATATAATATGATTCAAAAAAGAAATGGGATTGAGAAAGATTATGGACCCTAGATCATTCAGCAATAGGACAGACGAATAGACACGGATAGACAGGAGACAGGAGACTTTAAGTGTAAGAGTGCTATTGGAACCTTTTTGATAACGAAATCTAAAAAGTAACACGCTTCAGCCTGTAATATCCCATTGTTGGGCATAGGCCTCTTTCCCCATGTAGGAGAAGGATCAGAGCCTAATCCACCGCACTGCTCCAATGCCGGTTCGTGAAAAAAGTAACGCGACGAATATAATATTTAATTTTTTTTATGATGCATTGCCGTAGTGGTCGCAGCGCTGATTTCTGTACTTGCAGTCAAGCTAGTAGTCTGACCGTTTGTGCTGAAGTATTATGTATGTTTTGGACCACCGACTAACAATTTTCATCATACATAGGGTTGTTGAGCAGCATTAATAATTTAATTTTTGAATTCAAGTTATGACTTAATCGTCTCAAATACATGTTAATATTATTTACAAAATAATTTATTAATATTTACAAATCTATAATAGTCCATTGAAATGTTACATTTGCTTTGCATTTGTTAGAGGACGCAATTTTATTTTTGGGACATGTGTGGACATCCTTAAATTGTAACATTTCAATGGACTATGGAAAAACCATATGACAAATATTTGAAAACGCACATGTTAACGCGTTCGATAGCTTAGCCACTTCACAAATTCTAATCGCGTCTGAATGATGTCATACTACCTACTCCGGTTAGTTTTATTAGCTTTGAAAATTCTTAAACTTGTTAAGATTATAATTACACTATGATGAAGACTATACATACTTTTTTAATGCCTATTGATGAAAAATGTACTTAAAACATAAAATGGAGGTTGCTGGTTAATTTCATTTCATTCAAAGGAATCTTCTGCAAAGACTCACCTTCTGACCTTCTCGAAGTTCTCGAGTTGTCTGGTTTCAGACCTATAGTCAGATTGTTTGCATCGGATTTAGTTTTTGAGATATAATAAAAACGCTTTTTTTTAAGAAAAATCTATTTTTTATTAAGAAAACCATTTGAAAATAACCACTACTTATCAAAGAAAAAATCTCTGATAAGATTTTTTGCTTGACTTGGTTTACGAGAGCTGATGCGGAAATAATCCGCCATCATGTGAGCAGTCCAGTGACCCTGGTAACGTTCCTCCACAGTTGGAATGTCTTGATGGAACTTTTCCCCTTGGTCCAAATAGCTGTGTAGTATACCTATTACCTATTTAAGTATAATTCTACCAATTCTTCGTATGTACTGACTATCCACGCTGGGTAACTGTGTGGGTCGTAACTACACAGCAGTAAACTTTAACCATTTTTATATACCTACATTTGTATTTTCTGCTTTTTAACTGATGAGTTATAACATAATTATACAGTGTGTTTTTATAAGAAATTTCTTTTTTTAGGCTATAATTAAGTGAGTGAAATCGTAAATACGAAATATTATTAAAGTTACTATTGACTGTAGTTGACCCATTTATATCAATCTCACAAAATCAACAATCATCTTGATAATTGGGAAGTTCCCGCAATATCATTAGTGTTTGATACTTAAAATAGGATCTTCACTTATTTGCCTATTGTCTCAAAGACACGTGATTTACATACATACCATATGAGGGACCAAGTACTTGTCACGGGTGTCCAAAGGGAGTCTAAATTAATCAAAATACACCGTTTTATGAACTTCGACAAACTTATTCTACTTTTTTTTTAAACATATATTCACCACAGATGTTACAAAATTAGTTGGGATCGTTTTTCATATATTTTTCAACGAGGACATTGTAAAAAGGTTTTTCTTTAATAGCACCTCGGTTGATTTGAAGTTTATGTGACTAGTACAAAAAAAATTCTGATAGCTGTATCTCAAAAACTAGAGCTGCTAAAGAAAAAATGAGTAGTTGAAATCAGCGACCTCAAATTAGTAAACAACAGGCATAAAATTCCATGCAACCAAAAAAAGAGTTTAAGTTTGTTCCCTTGTGTTTTTATTTTACGATAAATAGTTGAATTAAAAAATTGATGCATAACTAGCATTGTGCACACACACATAAATACCACTGCAACGTTAAGTGGTCTAAAAAATCGGCCAAGTGCGAGTCGGACTCGCGCACTAAGGGTTCCGTACCATTAACTAAACTAAAGGCTATATTTTGTTGTTATTAAACAAAATACTTAGTAAATAAGAAAAAGATTATACCATATAAAAACGGAAAATAAACTAGTCAAATACGCCATCTCTCTATCGATCCATGCCGCTATTGGAAAGCTATTATATTAGTATATCGACGGCGTTTTCTTGGTTTCTGGATAGATGGCGTTGGAATTAAATCGAAACGCGTTAAATATTTATTTTACTTTGTTTTTAGTATTTGTTGTTACAGCGACAACAGAAATACATACCTTGTGAAAATTTCAACTGTCACTATCGCCGTTCTTGAGATACAGCCTGGTGACAGACGGACGGACAGCGAAGTCTTAGCAATAGGGTCCCGTTTTTACCGTTTGGGTACGGAACCCTAAAAAGTGGTCTTTGTTTCATTTACTTCTTACAATAGCTATGGCACATGGTCCATACGACAAACGTTTTAAGTTTAAAAATTTCATTCTAAAGCACTAAGTACATTACCTAAGTTTTGTAATGTACTTAATGTAAGTTGTAAATTTTTATTTTATTGCTTGATATTTTTGCTACCTTAACTTTTTTATTATTATTGTTGCGTTTTTTTTAAATGTAAATGATATTGTTTTTGACGTTTGTTAAGTGCATGTAATCACCTTATGGCGAATTTTCCATTCATTTCCATCCATTTCATTTCATTAAATCGTTCACTGCCTATGTCAATCTTGTAGCCATTAGTTTTTTATCCTATTTTTCATTAAAAATTTGTTTTGTTTCCATCTTCTACAAAACTGAAAACACAACGGCTTCAATTTGAATAGACAAGTACCTAATAAAAAGAGGACATCGACAATATACGATAAACACTACGAGAAAATAGATAACGCTTTATTAGAAACTATCTGAGCCCCGCGTAATTTAAGGAAAGATTTAATCAAATGTTATATAGCCACGGTAAATGGACTATCCAACAAAAAAAGAATTTTTCGATTCAAACCAGTATATCCTGAAATTAGTGCATTCAAACAAACAAACAAACTCTTTAGCTTTATAATATTACGGACAGATTGCTCAAAAACTACTATTCCGATCTCACTCAAATTTAAATGGAAACACGTAAAAAACACCAGCTTCCGAATAAAAAACTTCGTTGGCCAACTAATTTACAAAAAACGAATTAAAAAAAACTAATAAAAAAACGAATTTAAAATAAAAAAACTAGTTGAAAAAAAAAAAACAAAAATGCAACGTCGCGGTGTTCCCAGGCGGTCACCCATCCAAGCACTGAACGTCATGACGCTGTCGCGTTACCGGTCGCTCAAATTTTACCCCTCATGCGCCTAAAGAAGTTTCACTCTAAAAATCATCAAAATCAGTAGATACACTCAGTAAAAAGTTGTTACGTAACACACATAAAAAATACAGTCGAATTGAGAACCTCGTCCTTTTTGTAGTTGTTTAAAAACTGTTGTATGTACTCGTAGTTAAAATCCTGCAACAGGAGGTTCAGTAACACAAAACCCATACCTATAACCAATAAACACTGTTTATCTGTATGAATTGTGAAATTTTATAAAAACAAAATCAAACTGCTAGTGATTACGATAGTTAGTTATTAAATTATCATTATTTTAAAAATATTATGACACCTCCAATGAGGAGTTTTAGTTATATCTAACTGATATTGAAAAAGAGTAGATAAATTTTAACACTATTATATTTCATGACACATTTCATGAAAACGGGACCAAGTTTCATTGAGATGAGAGTTAAATAAAACACGATGATATTATGATAATAAGGTTTCTTGTTCGATTAATGCTAGTTTACAATAAGATTACTTTACCATTTCCTTATACATTAGAATATTAATTACTTGTATGTTCACAATGTACAATATGTAATGTTCTTCTTAAAGTTAAATTCTGAAAACAGTCCGCCGGGCCGCCGGCCGCAAGGGCACTTTGAGATAACATCACTGAAACTTTTAAAACGAATTAAATAAACGAATCGCATTTGATAACCAACACATTACACATCACTCGAACACGACACATTGTTTCTTTAGTATAAAAATACGCACATTTACAACGTTTATTTTCAGTGAAATCGCAACGTTTGATTAGGTAGGTACTTGTGAATTATTTTAACAATTCAACTTTTTTTTTAATTTTCATATAAAGGCATTGTACAATGATAATAAGTAAATACTACCAAGTTGGGAATAATGACTGTGGCACTTATAGTTAAAAATATTCAAATGCACATATTAAGCTTAAGTTGAAAAAAACAGATGCAAATATTTGAAACCGTAACAATTGCATAACATAATTGATATAAATTGTGCTACAAAAATTATTGAGTAATCTACAACATTTCGGCCTCACCAACGCACTTGAAATATACATTTAAATAACAAATAGTACATTGCACATATTAGAAGACTGTTATTAATTTGTCCAAAAATATATTCGTTTGTATTTACAAGACTTTCATGAGTACATTTGAACTATTATCGTACAATACATTTTGCGTCAATTTCGATGGGTTTTATTTTTTATATTTTAAATCGTTAAAATCTATTCATATCCCTATTAATTGTGGCACTACGTGAAAGTCAGACAGTCAGTATATCAAAGTCAAAGCCGACATTTATAGTTGCAAATGTAATATAAACGAAAGTAACTGTTGAAGATATTTAGCACTTTTTCTTCAGTTTACAACTTATGCATAGTAGATATTTCAATTATATTCAGATAAGTAATTAACACAAAACCCAAATAAGTCCGTTTGTTTAAGAAATTAAGTTACATATTGTTAATAAAAATTAAAAAACAAGAGTAAAAAACATCAAAATAGTAAGAAATCATTATTGTGCGTTCACGCTACAAAAATACGCACGGATTATTATTAAAAACTTTCAGTAAACATACTTCGTATTTCAAATGGAAAATGTTAATTTTGAAATATTACCTACAGTTCCCTTGTTACGTTTTTTGCTTAGTATTTACAAAACTGATAATATCTACAACGTTTTAAAGATTATAGTAAAAAATTCAATAAGTACGATTTTGTGCTTAAACGTGAAATGATTTTGAATATAAAATAACATATGCAGATACTAAACCTAGTAATAAATAAAAATGCTTGACTAGCTTATTTATAAATTCGTTACAAATCTTCTCTATAAAAAGACTAATATTCTTGACACTTGCAAATATCGTTTTCACCTGTTCGTAGTAAAATAAAATAGATTCTAATGAACACATATCCTATTTTTAACACATTTTATATAGAACGTTAAGTTAGAATCATATTTACGAATTTATCATTGCATTAAGTATTCATTAATATTGAAACTGTCGTTCAGAATTATAGAACGTTAATATGATGTAAACATTTGAAAAATAATCATGTGTATTACTATTTTAAAATTGTCGCCGAAATGAAGTTTTTCTTTCACAAAATATATAATACGCGTAATAGATACGGATACGGACGTAATGTATCTCCCATCGATGTTTTCGGAACGATAAATACGTTAGTATAACTCAGAAATATATATGTATATGTTTAAATAAAACTACACAAATAAATTTAGAATACAATATTTGTGGCGTATCGTTTTTACTGTATTTGTTTTGTAGATGTTTTATTTAGACATAGTATCAACATTAATTTGTTTGTCTGTACAAAATAATTTAAAATAGATAGATAACTGTAATAAATATGAACTAGCGTACTTTATAAATTAACGTTTAAATCTACGCAGACTTTATTATAATAACTATATAAATTGACGTAACTAAAATTTATATCTGATACTTAATGATTATAATGGAATTTCAATCATTAGAAATAATACCAAATACATTTAACAAATATTCGTTTATGATATTTACATTATTTAGTAATATACTAAATTTTATATAATGTACCTTATTACGGGAATAAGATTTGGTGCAAAGACAAGTTCATTTCATATTAATATTAAATTATTAACTATGCAACTCTTTACTCTAACTGCTATTTTAATACAACAAAAAAAGGAATAACATGTATATAACTTAGACCTGAAATTGAAATCTTATTCCCGTAATAGGCAAGCAGATGAAAGTAATTTTAATTCTAAATATAAATACAGCTTAATTAGGGATCGTATTTATGTATATTTTACAGATTATATACATATAAATTAACATATTTACTCGTCAAAGTTCCATAGAGTAATCCACGGTTATTTTTATCACATTTATAAGGGTTTGTAAGCCTTAAACATCTAGAAGCACTGACAATATTATAATAGAACAATTAATATGGAAAAGTCATTAAACAGTGCTTCTAAATGAATTTTTACCGCACATGAATTCAATAATACTTACAGCCTCAAAAAATAACATAATTAAAAATATTGCGGAAAATCTATTGCTTAAAGATATTATAAATGTAATGATTGTGCATTTGATACTTGTGATAAAATAATTTATTTGTAATGTGATATATTTCATTCGATTTATTGCAGTCGAACGTGACAACGTGACAACTTAGGTTGAGCATCGAGGGCTGAGCGTAATAATACTGTGTCGTCAGAGGAGCACTGGCGGATCCAGGGGGGGGGGTCACGGGGGTCATGACCCCCCCCTGGACTGTGTCCAGGACCTAGGTGGACCACTAATTAAAATTGTTAAACAAGATTTTTGTCACAATATAGGTATTTTTAAGTACATTACCTACATAGATTAATAAAATACCTACTTTTTACCTGTATCTATCATTATAAAATTTAAATTATAACTTATTTTTACTTGACCACGACTTTGTGACCCCCCCCCCTGGCGCCTTGACCATGACTGTGACCCCCCCCCCCCTGGCGCCAAAGCTGGATCCGCCCTTGAGAGGATGCCAATAGCAGTGAAAACACTACCGCTGTATGCGATTAGTTTTGACCACTTTTAAAATGACAAAAATATATGTGACAAAAAGAATTGTAAATTATTACATTAATAACGCTTAACAAAACATTGGACACGTAAGTAATAAACGGCAATATAATGATGACTATATAATTTAAAATACTCGATATAATATGTATTATTTTGGACATCATTTATTGAAAAACAAAGACAATTATTTTATACATTATATTATTAAAAATTAACACAATTAATTAACTGATTCAGTAATTTAATAATATCAAAAATATTAACCGTTTTTTTTTTTTCAATAACATGAGTGATAAATCAGTTGTCGTTATTTACTGGCGAACGGCAAACAACGTTGGAGAAAACTGATCGCTGCAGCAGTTTAAGCACCCTTGAGAAAATTGCAATTCACAACACTGCATGATTAACAATTGCGCTTGATCGTTTACGAGTCAAATTAAAGCCAACATCACTTGCACTTATGTATTTGCAGCACATTAATGAAAATTTTTAGTGATGTTAGCTTGAAAGCCGTGAAAATGGCTAGCAATAGCCATTTTCACGGACTAACTGAAAGATAGTTTAACTAATTACCAAAACACAACGAAGGTAAAAAAAAGGTTATTAAAACTGTAACTGTCGATTACAATCGATCGTCTCGAGGGCACACGTAAACGAACAATTGCGATTGTGAACAAGGGCGGATCCAGCTTTGGCGCCAGGGGGGGGGGGGGGGGTCACATAGTCGTGGTCAAGGCGCCAGAGGGGTCACATAGTCGTGGTCAAGTCACAAGAAGTTATAATTTCATTTTGATAATGATATATGTATACAGGTAAAAAGTAGGTATTTTATTAATGTATGTAAGTACTGTACTTAAAAACATCTATATTGTGACAAAAATCTTGTTTAACAATTTTAATTAGTGGTCCACCTAGGTCCTGGACCCGGCCCGAGAGGGGAGGGGTCATGACCCCCATGACTCACCCCTGGATCCGCCCTTGATTGTGAATAACTTGGTATTATCAATGCCATTCAATTGTCTCTAAAGCGCTTTATGGCAGATTTAGATAGAGTCAGTAACTAACGTCAGTGCACTGCCGAGTCAGTGCTGACCTGGCACTGCCATCGTGTAAATTGATTTCAAGTCAGTACAGCACTGTCGCGTCAGTACTAACTTCAATATTCCCACTTCATATTTTTCGGCGTCTGTCCGCTTCCCCTACCACCCACGCTAGCGCAACTAACGCCGTGTAAATGCCGTGTAATGCCTTGCACCACATTACAAAATGACGCGAAAATTGAGCGACACAGAGAACTTAAAGATTATTGAATTATACCGCGGTAATGAATGCCTGTGGGATAAAAAATCACAAGATATTTAATATTTTTAATAATTTTTAATAATAATATAATTATAATTTTTCGAGAATTAATTTTTCCGCATTGACTTTACAAAAGTTTGGACACCATAAGACTACTGACTGCGTGTAAATTGTATGAGTCAGTTTTCGGCGCCAGTACTGGCGACAGCTACTGACCCTGTGTAAATCTGCCATTAAGCTCGTGCGACGCGGTGGCAGGTGGGTGGCGCGGGGAGCGCGGGCGGCGCGGGGCGGGGGGGCGGCGGCGGCGGGGGCGCCCGGGCCGCGCGCCGTCATACGCCGTCCAGCTGCCGCACGCGGACGTCCTGGGACGCGCACATGTCCGGCGCAAACGGCAGGCACGTAAAATACGCGCAAGCCGCACACTCGTACGCCGGTGCCGCATAGAAAAGCGCTATCAATGCACACAGCATCGCCGCCGCCGACACTAAGCACACCCACACAAGAACTATCTTCCTGCGTCTCTCATAGGGGCCGAAAGTTATGAAAGGCAGCAGTGCGTATGATAGTAGAAAACCGAATACGAAACCGAACACGTGGGCAAAATTGTCAATCCAGGGTAAAAGCCCCAAGAGAAAGAGAGCTATCGCAATTCCCACGAGCTTAAGTAGAGCGCGACGAGGATGTTTTAGAAGGGGCCATGCGCCGATGACTTCAACTATTAAGCACGCAAGCAGACCAAAATGTGCGCCCGCTGGACCAACCTGGAATGTGAAAAACTTAAGGTTATCTTCGCATTGTACTTTTAATTCTGAATTGTATAGAAACTACTCATAAACCAAATTATATAAAAAAGTTAAAACTTAGTTTTTCTCAAATAATTTACTAATAATTTGTAATATATTATATAAGTTTGAAACTTTTTATTTTATCACAAACATTACATAAATCAATATTAATAATTACCTCTGCTCTATATGGCTCGAATATAGCTGATGCCATATTACCAGCGACCCCACTACCCAAATAGATAACTGCTATTCTAACTGGACCTGCCATCTTTTCCAAGTCTCTCATAAAAAGCCACTGTAGTGCTAGCGTGGCAGCCAAATGTAATAATCCAGCATGCACAAACAGTGACGTCCACGCTCTGTACAGCTGGTCAGGACGACGTCTCCGCATAAAAGGTAACATACCGCAGACATCATCCAAACAAGACACCTGAAAAGTTAAATTTAGATTACAATTAGTCAGAGCTAAAAGAGAATGAAAGTGGGTTGAGAATGAATGAGTTACGCGTCAAATGTCTTATCTATGCTGATGACCAAGTATTACTTGCGTCCTCAGCCGAGGAGTTCCAGGAGATGGTAACTGCTATGAGTGGAGCTTTTGTTAGAAAGGGAATGAAGATGAATGTAAAGAAGACGAAAGTGATGGTGTTTGAAAGAGATGAGGCAGTGACTGAGTGCAAATCGTGATTGGAGATGAGCAAATTGAACAGGTGAATAAGTTTGTGTATCTGAGTTCAACAATTTACAAGAGATGGAAAGTGTGAAAGTGATATTGAAAGAAGAGTGAATGCAGGAAACATGGTGAATAGAGCTTTGCACTCCCTTATGAGCAGTCGAAAGGTGTCTAACAAGGCTCGTTTGGCTGTGCATGAGGGGGTATTGGTTCAGACACTCATGTATGGAAGTGAAAGTTGGGTATGGCAGAAGAAACATGAAAGCAGAATAAATGCAGTTGAGATGAGAGCGTTAAGAAGTATGATAGGAGTTAAACTGAGTAACAGGATAAGAAATAGTGAGATAAGGAAATGTTGTAGTCTGAAAGAAGATTTAGTGACAAAAATTGAGAAAGGTATGCTGAAATGGTTTGGCCATGTCGAGAGAATGAGTTGACGATTGACGAAAAAAGTGTATAAGGCGAGTGTGAATGGAAGTGTTGAAAGGGGTAGACCTATAGGTGGACATTTCGAGATCAAATAAGTCCTGAAAAAAGGCCAGGTCAAGAGTACCTACCCTACACCGAAGAGCATGTATGAAAGAGATAATGAAAATGGACGAGGCGAAACAAGTATATAAGGATCGTAGCAAGTGGTAAGAAGTGGTCTCTGTCTACCCCTACGGGAAAGAGGCGTGATTATATTGTGTATGCATTAGTCACAATCACAGATAATATTATTTCATTAAATGTACCTACATTATATTGTAAGAATTTATAATCAAACTAGAACTACGGAACTATGCTATTTAAATTGTTAATTAAAAGAACTTACTTGTGAACATAACGAAGCTTCTTCATGGAAGTAACCCTTTACAAAATCGCAGTGTTCTCTGGTGGTGATGACGCACTGTCCATGTACACCTATACAACAAGGGTGGCCGATGACTTCGCATGCCATATGTTCTGCAGCGTGACCGGCCCGACCAGCAGCCGCAGAACCGTCTAAGACAGACTTGCGACAAATCGGCCATTTTGTTATATCATCTGGCCATTCGTGGGGAGCTATTGAGCGCGGCGCTTCACAAAACCTGAAAATTATGAAGACAGTTGCTAGAGATTTATTGAACGAGTAATAATTAAAATTTATATGTTACTTTATTCGACGTGTCAAGTAAAATAAAGTTTATTATAACATTCTTACTTTGGATCTAATCCACAAACTGAACCCGATATTCGTCCACCAGGTCCTGATTCACCTGACGACCACTTTTTCCATGTTGATATTGTATTCTGGAAAAATAAACCAAAACTATGTAATTCCAGGGGAAGGTCGGGGCTAGAGTCGGCAACGCGTTTGCGGTGCCTCAAGTACTACAGGCATCTATGAGATACGGTACTATCATCACGTGGTCCGTTTGTTTATATGCCGGCCTAATTGTATAAAAACAATTTTCGTTGTATAATATATACCGCAACTTAAATAATTAATTGCTACTTAAAATAAGGTTAAATTATTAATAATAAGTTAAAGACTTACCTTTGATACTAATCCTCTAATCTGTGTGCGTGCAAGTATTAAACGTGAAGTGTGGTTAATTGTAAATAATATTCCACTTTTATGTAAGAGCATTGAAAAACTCTAATTAAAGTCGTGGATTAGAGTCATTCTTAAACATCCTTTAATAACATTTTCACGGATGTTGAAACTGCCAGAATATAAAGATACTCACCGAACAATCGGCCTTGGAAGATTGCACGCATCCTGAGTCATCATTTCGTATGCAACACGCCGTATCTCGCTCTCGTCTTGCTGAAGCTGCTATTGCCCGCGCGATTCTTGCATCCCTTCGCATACATGGTGCGAATTTAGCTCCTAAATGTATAAGATCTGCTGCTCGGGGCCCGAGCCAAAATGAAGCTGGTTCTTCCCATTCCACCTTAAGAAAAATAATTCAGTATTAAATAGTCGTAGTAAAACCTGTTTATTGTATACACAATTAGTCTTTGTTCTGATTTCTAATGTTATAATTTCAGTTCAAGAATTTTATATAAATCATGATATATACAGTACATTAATATAAATTTTAGTCTTACGTGAATATAACATAAATTCAAGGAGGTAACTGTTATAAAAATATATTGAATAATATTATAATGGTGTGGTCATTCATGTTTAAAGACTGTATCTCTTGGTTAGCAGCAAAAACCTTAGACAAAGAGTCGCATACAAAGCCTATGTGACCTAGATCCCACTCACTCGTTAATACACTTACTTTGTCGTGTCGACCTTTCGCCTACCGCAGTAAAAGCTTTGTATTTGTTAATTGCTCATTATTATACGACACGAATAGTTTTTTTTTTTTCGACTACCAATTTTCACATGCAATATAGAAGCCGCTAAACTTGAAACAATGCGAATTTATTAGTCTTTGTTTAGGGTTCCATACCCAAAGGGTAAAAACGGGACCCTATTACTAAGACTTCGCTGTCAGTCCGTCCGTCCGTCCGTCCGTCCGTCTGTCACCAAGCTGTATCTCAAGAACGGCGATAGCTAGACAGTTGAATATTTAGTTTATTCAATGGTACGGAACCCTTCGTGTGCGAGTCCGACTCGCACTTGGCCGATTTTTTTCATATCATATTTTACGTCTATCTTAGATCACTTAAGGCTTGGTCGTT
Organism: Melitaea athalia; assembly: GCA_905220545.2. Taxonomy (NCBI): domain Eukaryota; kingdom Metazoa; phylum Arthropoda; class Insecta; order Lepidoptera; family Nymphalidae; genus Melitaea; species Melitaea athalia. The sequence goes on along the minus strand of HG992184.1, from coordinate 12,500,629 downwards.
CTAATAAAATAGGTATTTAACGCTCTCCTCGCCCCTCTGTGAATTACACTTCACGCGGACTTATCAGTTGAACTTCTCCGTGACCCCGAGGCCGCAGAGCATAAAATCCAGTGTGCCAGTCATGTACAATAAAAGTTTGTAATGCTATCCCGCTCTAGCCTCGCTGTGTACGTTTCTAATTCAGGTTTCAACGCTCCGCGGTATTTGTTATTATTACGTATGATTACGTACGAGTTGTTTTGTAACAACTTGATAAATATATTTATTATAGCGCATAAAACAACGTATATACTAGAAAAATATCGTTTATAGTCTATAACACGTCTTTAGTTATTATTCATATTTTATCAATATGTAATTCGTAGGTATTTAAATATAATGTCCAAAAAACTTTCGTAAATAAATGTTTGTGGATGGATGTGGATGTGGATTTCAGTGTTATTTATTATAAATACTTATTTGATATAAATAGAATAAAGACTATCAAAACCATATTTTTAAAATACCTAATAATTATTATTTAAGCAATGAAAAAATGTCTGCAATGTAGTTATAATACGAAGACAAACGCAATTTCAATAAAGTTAAAATAGCTCAGTCAGAAATCGCCTGGACGGAAATTTCGTGCGAACGATACGGTTCAAATCCTGGTTTCTCCATATTGTTAATTTTCTTTTTCCTTTTTTTTCTAATTGCATGATTTTTTATTTATATATAACCAGTTCATATTTTTTATTATTGTCGCTAAAATCGAAAAATATTATTAATATTTTATCAATATGTAATTCGTATTTAAATATAATGTCCAAAAACTTTCGTAAATAAATTAAATAAATAAAGGAATTCAGTGTTATTTATTACCTATAAATACTTGTTTGACATAAATAGAATAAAGGCTATCAAAACACATATTTTTAAAATAACTATTATGCAACGAAAAAATGTCTACAATGAACATAGTTATAATACGACGATAAATTTCACAATTTTTAATGAAGTTTTAGTGGCTCAGTGGGAAATCGCCCGAATTGAAATGCCGAGTGAACGATTAGAACATGGTTCAAATCCTCGTTTCTCCATGTTTTTTTGTTTTATTTTTCCTTTTTTTTCTAATTGCATGATTTTTTATTTATATACAACCACTTCATATTTTCGGCGAAGCGGCCGCAGTACGGGCTAATTTTAAATTAGTTTTTTTTTTAATTACTTTGCCAAAGAAGTTTCACTTCTATCGTGTGTGAATTGCACACACACCTTTTTTATTATTATGTCGGTAAAATCGAAAAATATTATTAATATATATTTTATCAATATGTAATTCGTATTTAAATATAATTTCCAAAAAACTTACGTAAATAAATTGAATAATTAAAGGACTTCAGGGTTATTTATTACTAGCGACCCACCCCGACTTCGCACGGGTGAAATGCTGATACTAAATATACTACAGAATGTCTTTATATACATCGTTCACAGCTTTTTTTAGACAATACAAACATGTTTTCTTTAGAGGTTACTCTTGAATTAATCATGGTTTTAGTCTAATCCTATCCAACCTATTGTACTTACTATAAATGCGGTACATTATTTTGATCTATCTCGTAGGGTTCAGCCAGCGTTTGCAATGTAAGACATCACATTAGAAACCTTTAAAATTATCAATGTTTCTCTACTATATTATGCATGTATTATACATATAAACCTTCCTTGTGAATCACTCCATCTATTAAAAAAACCCGCATCAAAATCCGTTGGGTAGTTTTAAAGATCTAAGCATACACAGGGACAGAGAGATGCGGGAAGCGACTTTGTTTGTTAACCGACTTCAAAAAAAAGAGGAGGTTACTCAATTCGACCGTATACATTTTTTTATGTATGTTCGGGCACAACTTCGTCGTTTATGAACCGATTTTGATAATTCTTTTTTTGTTGGAAAGTAGATATCCCAACTTAGGTACCATGATAAGGAAACCAGGATCTGATGATGGGATCCCAGAGATCTCGAGGGGAATGACGTTACCGGTCGCTCAAATTTTATCTTAACTAACGCGTTCGCCACGGCCGATCACACTTTTCGTAACGCTCTCGTCACGCATTAACCTGTTTACTCCAAAAGTTTAGCGCGCCTAAAAAAGATTCACTTCAAAAAACTAGTTGAAAAAAAGCGGTCACCCATCCAAGTTTTGACCGTAGTGACGCTGCCGCGTTACAGGTCGCTCAAATTTTATCTTAACTAACTTATATTATCTCCCTCTCAACTTCCGTTCGCCTCGACCGATCACACTTTTCGTAACGTATTGTGTGATGGCGGAAGCAGCTAACAGGCGCGTTCGTACTATATCGGAGGATGCGGCGCAGTTGACGGGAGCCTGCAGCGGCGGTCACGCACACCGACGCGCTGGCGCCGCCGCCGGCCCGCTCCACCAGCATGAGTGAACTACAGTGTCAGTATAGTGTCTGTGAGTGTAGTGCGGTGATTAATTATAATTTTTTACCTTTTTTATATTCTACCGTGTATTTCATCGGATGCGCTCATTACCATAACATTAACAGAAATAAATATTTTAATAAACATTTTTGCTCGTTTTTGAACCTTTTCGTTCTTTCTAATTTAACATTTAAACAAAACAATTCGCTAAGGCTCAAGCACCCTACAACAATATACATACATATTATGAATTTAGTTAAAAGCCGTAATATTACAAACAGACACTCCAATTTTATTTATTTGTATACAGATAAATAGGTATTATTTACAAAAACTTAAACAGCGACAAAATATATTAATTTAAATTTAAAAATAGCGAATATTTCGACTGTGGTCAGTAGGTACAGATATTGAATGCATACTAATATTAAAAATACCAAAAAATTCGACTAACGTCCGACGTCTATAAGGCCCCGCGGCACACTGCCAGGTCTGCGATTGTAACGCGAGTGCCCAAGCGCTTCGAAAATCACCTTGAATAATCGATTAAAAAAAAATTATGGAATTAAAAAAAAAAACACTTGATCAAATTATTCCAGTTATATATGAACTTTATTTTGGTAATTTATTTATAATATCAAATCAGTTATTTTAAGAATAAAACCCAATCATAGTAAATAAAATGACCCGAAAAGAGGTAACTTTGTGAATTTATTCTATCGAGCCAAATTTATCAAATCATGTTTCCGACAAAAGGGTGAACTAGAATATACCCTCAACAATATCAATTAAATTTATTACATTAAAATTTCACTGTTTACTATTTCAAAACTGAATTCATAGAAACGTGTTTTGCACGAATCACGACCCACCCGCTCTTAATGCATACTCTTAATTGATAGGACGAGAGACTGGTTCGTTACCATTATTATCACTTACAATTTTAAATTTTTCTTTTTGCTTAGTATTTATCTTTCGAAATGTAACTTTAAACGTACATACTTACGAATGTACCTGTAGGAATCAGAAGTAGGTAGGAGAAGAACGAACGGACGGATGACCGAAATACTAAGTATTAAATGGACTCACCGAGCGGGTACCGTGTATCGCGTGGCAGAGGGACAACTCGACGCAGTGCCCGGGACTTGTGACCCGAGTGTTGGTTTACGGCGGCGCCGCCTAACAATGCGCATTGGCACTCACCACCACCGGTCGAGTTGCCCAATCAGTAACAATTAATTCGTGTACACAAACTAACTATTAGAAGAGTCGAGGTTAAGCTACTAGCAGGATAGACAAGTGCACCGCGCCACGCCAGAGCCAAGACTGCCTGAGCCGCGGTTGCACCGTTCGTTTTATGCATGACAGAATGACTCGAATAATAGAATGATGTAGGGTAGGTGAATATCGCAGGTACCGACATTAATAACTATCTATATTGATTCCCCGACACGGCCATTCTGACGTGCGTGCGTCCTCGCGCGCTATTTATTACAACCTTAGGTATTTTTAATCAAAAAAAAACAAAATATCGCTCGACTATCCTGACAAAAATCTATTCAACATCTTAATATCTGGTCCGGTACACACTGACCCTTTGGACTAGAAACAATTGGTTTCAGTTAGTAAGTCAATCAGTCACACCAGTCACATTTAATATGGTTAACATCATTATCATTACAGTCATATCAATATGGTAAGTATCACTGATCTAGGTTTAAAATAATTATGAAAACCCCTATAGTTCAAACAGGTGAGATTCCTGCAGCGCATCACTCATCATTACAAACAGTCTGGTCTGAGTCGCCGCCCACTAAAAGCAGGCGAGACTCCTACAGCGTTACACTCATCATTACAAACAGTCTGGTCTGAGTCGTCGCCCACTAAAAGCAGGCGAGACTCCTACAGCGTTACACTCATCATTACAAACAGTCTGGTCTGAGTCGTCGCCCACTAAAAGCAGGCGAGACTCCTACAGCGTTACACTCATCATTACAAAAAGTCTGGTCTGAGTCGTCGCCCACTAAAAGCAGGCGAGACCCCTACAGTGAATCATGGATCGTCTCCCACAACAGCAGAAGAGACCATACTAATGTAAAACAGGCTGGTCGGAATCGTCGCCCACTAAAGCAGGCGAGACCCCTACAGCGTAACATGGATCGTCTCCCAGAACAGCAGGAGAGACCTTACTATATTTTTTTTTCTTTCATCATCTCTTCAGTAATGGATCGTCTCACACAACAGCAGGAGAGACCACACTGGCCCGCATTGTTTGTCTCTTTATCTTTTTTTTAAACTTCTCTCTTTTTTTCACTCCATTTACTATTCATCTCTTAAGTACTTTCGTTAGCTCTGTGAGCATTAGCTTGTATCATAATGTCAAAAGATATTGTACAAAGTCAGTATTAGAGTCGGCACACACACACACAGTATCGCAGTAATTGGCAGTCATTGTATCAGTTGACAGTCATAGTATCAGAATCATTCTGGGATTACTTCCATTAAACCGAAAAATTAACTAATTATTATAAAAATAGGCCAGTATGGGTCAGTGTGGGCCTTGTTTCTCCTTAATTAATTAATAAACTACAAATCTCAGAGTCACATTTGCGAATAGTAATATCTTGTCCAATAATAATATGAGGACAGGTTTACATTGATGTTTTTTCATGAACTAAAACTACTACATGAACTAAAATTACTAAAGGGCCTTGATATTTCGGATCAAGTTTCGTTTGATTACGCTCCTCGTTTTGTAACAAAACAAAATCACCGATAGGATATTAAAAAGCCTAGCTGTCTCTATGAAGGCATTATCGAAATCATATAGTTCTATTTACAACCCTTGCTTCCCAAAGTTACTCAATAATTTTTAGCACAGATTGAAACATAAGAATTTTAACAGTCACCTACAACGACTACCTTAAAATGTTACTACTCACGCGTTAGTGACATTTAAATTTAAAACGCTTTGTTAATAAAGTCTAAATCAACTTAGAAAATCACATACCTGTCTACTTATTTATTTGACAAACTAGCTACTTAATTATCTAATATCGATTGAAATTTCTTCTTATATAAAAATCGATTATTATTTCAAATCAAATTGGTATCGTGTGAGGGAGTCACTAATTTCAAACTTTCTTGAACTGTTAAAAGAACAAACGAACGGACAGAGTATAGTAAGAATTTTTAATAGTTACATACCTACTCATAAACAAAATTATTAATCTGAGGTTACCTACCTACAACTATTGCAGTTGTAATAGGTTTACGATTGTACCAATTATTAGGTGTTATCAATTAACTCTATAATTTAAACGTTCTTAAACAGAACAACTAAAACAACTTTTAAACAGTTTAAATAAATCAATCAAAGGTAGAAAAAGACTAAAACCCTCAATGAAACAATCATTTCTCACTTCTAATCTATAGTTCACGATACACACTTTTAACTACCTATATCGAATTAATTATTATTACAGTAATCACTTATAGGCCACGTAATTGAAACTACGTAATTAAACAATAACTGCTTATTCACTTGCAAATTACAACAATCCCGCTAATAGATGATAAAAATGGCGACTGAGTAATCAGAAAATTAGTATTAACTATTCGGAAGATTGCGTCTTTAATTTTACGCTCTTTCGGTACTTCGACAAATAATATTAGTTAAAATATCGTGTAAGATAGTAGAAACAAACTCAAAAATATCCGTTACAGAGGGTAATCGGAAATACTCAAACTAAAACGATATTAACACTTTATCACAAACAAGTGGGTAACCACAAAATCTTAACAAACAACCCAAGTACCACGACTTCGCTCGCAACATTGAATATTGTAACTTTGAACTTTGTTTATTTCTCAGTCATACCAAGTAAAAGTTTATGAAGAGACAGGTTACTACTACTATTAAATCGGTTTAAATGATGACGACTCGACTTGCGCTTCGATCGCACGATAATTCAACTACGGGACTACGCGAATGCGATTCTCGTGGCATCGTGAAATAGATTACTTTTACTCACTGTAGTAAGACTCTTAGTGGGCACGAGAACAGCATCCCACCCACAAAAACTTAAAGTAAATATAACTATCCAGAGTCATGTACCAACGTCAATCAAAACTTTCAATAACCAAACTCATTTTCTACAACACGAACAACTATGTAAGCCACCCTTATCCAACCAGCAATTACAAGTGCTCCACAATCCACGTGTATCCCTCTTGGATCACGTCACAGTGTATCATCCTCTTGATGACTACACACTACAGTCTTTAGAGTGCTTACATCAGTTTTCTGTCACATCACTAAAATGTTCACCATTATGATCGTCATCTATAAACTCAATTGGTACATGACCTTCTGGCATCTTCCTTAAACGACTGTCACTGCGACTACCGTGAAGGCTCGCACTATGATTACGCTCACGGTCTGACATTGTGACTGAATCGAAACAAAAACTGAGTCGCAAAATCTATTAGCAAAATTAATCACTACACAACTACCTACGTATCACAATAAAACTAAATTCAACAAATAACCGGTAAATCGAATTACGTAATCGAACACTGAACAAAAACCACTTGTACATCGATAAGAATAAAACAGAACGACCGAAAAGAACTAAAATATCGATGTACCCACTAATTACCACGAAATATTGCAACTTACTATCGGCGCACGACTTTCGCGATGTGGGTCGTTAAGGTTGCATCCCACTTCTGATGTAGGAATCAGAAGTAGGTAGGAGAAGAACGAACGGACGGATGACCGAAATACTAAGTATTAAATGGACTCACCGAGCGGGTACCGTGTATCGCGTGGCAGAGGGACAACTCGACGCAGTGCCCGGGACTTGTGACCCGAGTGTTGGTTTACGGCGGCGCCGCCTAACAATGCGCATTGGCACTCACCACCACCGGTCGAGTTGCCCAATCAGTAACAATTAATTCGTGTACACAAACTAAGGGCGCTTGTGCACTACAATGAATTTTACCGTCCGGCGGTCCGATTTTTTACTGTCCGATTTGGCACTGAAAAACACGGATGGGCGTTTGTGCACTACAATGAATTTTACGGTCCGGAATTTTACGAACGCAACGCAATAGGGTTACCAACCATACTTTATAATAACGTAATATACTTTATTTTTGGTAATTATACCTACAAATACATAAAAAAACTGACTTCAATTACATCGACAAGTAATACAACGTAAGTAGAAGAATAAAATTCCACGAAACCTCTACGATTTTCGAAGTTTCCCTCGATTTCTCCGGGAAGCCATCATCAGATCCTAGTTTCCTTACCATGGTACCACCGTCGGGATATCCCCTTTCCAACAAAAAAAGAATCATAAAAATCGGTTCATAAACGACGAAGTTATCCGCAAACACACATAAAAAAATATATATACGGTCGAATTGAGAAACCTCCTCCTTTTTTGAAGTCGGTTTAAAAATTAGGTTAAATTTGAACATTTTCAAATGGTTATTACAAAGGCCAAATTACAAGAAAGATGAAATATTAATTAAGATGGACGATATGTATTCTGAATCTATAATACTTAAAGAGATCCAAACATTAAAGAGATCCAATTCACTAATGATGATAAACAATTTTCAGTGAAAAGTACAGTTGAAAAATGGCAATATATACTTTAAAATGCATGTGATAGCTTGAAAAATATAAAAAAAAATTATTTCTTATTTACTCTCCGTTTCCGCCACTACAGTTTTCACTAAAAGAGGTTTTTTTTCAGAAAGAAATCTAAAAGTTGAAAAAAAGAATCGTTTATTTAAATTAAAAGGTTGCCAAATAAGCTTTGAAACATTTAACGATAACAAAAAATTGTTAACATGTACTAAAAGCATACAAAAATACGTTTTTAAAGCAATTAAAACATAAAATTTGAAAAAGACTTTTTTTCTTCCAAACACTTTATTTTATTTTTTCCTATCCAAACCATTTTATACTTTTTTGTCAAAAAAACTTAGCAGCCCTAGCGACACACCCCTTCCCCGCCCCCCTCCCCTTCCCTTCATCTCGGACCGAAAAAAACGGTCCGGTATGGGAAAAAGTAAAATTACGGACGGTAAAATTCATGGTAGTGCACAAGCGCCCATACATTTCTATGGCGTATCATATCGGACCGTAAAAAATCGGACAGCCCGTCCGTAAAATTCATTGTAGTGCACAAGCGTCCTTACTATTAGAAGAGTCGAGGTTAAGCTACTAGCAGGATAGACAAGTGCACCGCGCCACGCCAGAGCCAAGACTGCCTGAGCCGCGGTTGCACCGTTCGTTTTATGCATGACAGAATGACTCGAATAATAGAATGATGTAGGGTAGGTGAATATCGCAGGTACCGACATTAATAACTATCTATATTGATTCCCCGACATACCTGTTAACTTAGTAACTTTAGTTTATATCAATAAATAAATAAGGGTATTAAGTAAATATGTTACAGGGATTTTGCACTTTTTATGTACAGAACAAGGAGTAAAATTAACTCAAAAAGTAATCGAATTTCGTTTCAAGGTAAATCTTTTATTTATAAATATTGTGAAGTGTTTTAACAACTTTTGATCACAAAATTGACAGTTTATGACACGAACTTCAAAGTTAATTTTCTCCGGCTTTCTCAAATAAAGTTCTTTGAAATGTTAATTCAAACACGTTTCATGTCATTTAAACATTTTCAAGGAAAATGCTAGTTACAGTGAAAGAAAAAAGAAAAAAATTAAAAATTATTTGAATTAGAAAGTATTCTCAATATAGAACAGTCATCAGGTTCTTATAATGAATGTAGTTTCTAAAACGTCAGAAATTTTCGTTTTACTAAAAGAAGTCAATTTGAGGATTTCAATATCAAGTCGAGAAATACCTATACGTGAGGTACCCCAACCGTTCCTAATTGTGTCCTCTGTAAGCATTAGGAATTTTCGGCCTAACCATAATTATGATGCGTGAATCAGTGATCCAGTATTAAAATACAGTAATCTTCTTAATTCTCAACGAAACTTCAATATCAAAGAGCGATCATCCATTAAATTAATCACATTTGTATCAGATAAAATTTTATTAGAATTTTTTTTTACCAATAGCTAGCCGATAAGTCTTCGCCTCAACACGCTATTTTTACTTTAAAGTGTAACTTTCGTAACTATACGAGTATAGGTACTATACCTATAGAAATCACAAATTTTTAAATTTGGTTATGATTGCTAAATCCTCTGTGTTTACATGACCTTTGTATTATTAAATTAATAAGACCTTATTTCTTACTTCATTTTTTTGTAATAAAAAAAAAATATAAAAAATACATATGCTCACCAGTTTAAGTTAAACAATGTCTGTCAATTCCATTCAAGATTTTTGTCAAACAATGAAAACATCAAAACTATGACATCTAACCGTGTGAAAATAACTTCAAGGAATGAAACTCAAGTTGCCCTACTTATTCTGTTTCCATTAAACCTAGGATTATATGTTCTGTCTAAAAGCTTTACGTTGTTAACGTGCGCTATTTAAAACTATAACCAAGAAATAACTCCTAAATAGCGGCTTAATTTCTCTCTAGAGACCTATTCTTTTTCTAACTTTTAAACATTCAGACCTTTTTTATCTCATTATCCTAAACGTGAAATTTAAATATGACAACAATGATTAAACCTGTATTTAGATTTTTGTGAAGTGAAACTATACTTTAGGCGCATGAGGGGTAAAATTTGAGCGACCGGTAACGCGGTAGCGTCATGACGGTCAGTACTTGGATGGGTGAGCGCTTTTTTTTCAACTATTTTTTTTGTATTTTAAATTTGTTTTTTTATAACTTTTTTAAAATTAGTTTGCCTAAGAAGTTTCACTTCTAACATGTACTTTTTAATAGATAGCTATATATAAATATAAATAAATATCTTATAACATACACACACGGTCGTCTGTTCCTATGATAATCGACTTAATGCTTGTGTTACAGGTAACAGCCGATTACAAACATAACAGGCGGGAATCGAACCCGCAACCCGCGGAACAGAAAGCAGGGCCACTACAAACAGCGCCAACGGGCTAGTCAAAAAATATATAGACAGGAACTTCGTGTGTCAAAATTAAATAATTCTGTAAATAATTATTGAATCCTGACCACACTCTTTAATATTTATTCAGAGGGCATATCTCTACCTATTAAAGGTATATTTTGGGTTGTCTAGAAGAAATTGCTAAATAGCCATAAGTCCGCCCATTGTACACAGTCTGTAAATGTGTTTAATGTTTAAAATATAGTTGTGGTGTACAATAAAGTATAAATAAATAAATAACTAAAATATATTTTTAAACACAAAGCTCACAAATTCCTTGAAAAAGAGGATTCCGTGTTACCAAAATTACCTGTTGTAAACTAAGGCTCTTGACTAAGACTTGTCCTGAATGCGTGTGCCGTCCAAAGCCGACCGGTCCAAATCCGTAGCACAAGAGTGATAGAAGCAACACGAGTGTCTGTACCGTGCTCACCCACCACGTGAAGTATGGCCTATAGTCTGTTAGTTCATCTAACTGCTGGGCAACTTCTTCTTGACGCGTCACAGATTTTCGAAGAGATCGACTACAAAGAAACCAAATTTTGTTACATGTTACATTTATAATACACAGAAAAATAAACCTTATTGTGTTAGGGCACAGCAGAAAATACCTAGATTATAATTTAGAGCGCCCCGACTAGGGGCACCTTGACCTTACAAAAGATCATAGCTTAGTAATACTGCTCTCAAATAGTTTTGTGTTTCTGTTGTAAGTAAGGTAACCAGAGCTCTCAGGGTCGAGGTCACGGGCGGTATTGCAGGCGTCCATAGCTTACAGTATACTCTTGCCATCCTACTGGTATAGATCTGACTGGTGTAACATTAAATTATAGGAAACAATGTTTATTAATTAAATTATTACTTTTTACTGTTTCTTTCCTTCTTTCATTAATTAACTTACATCGAAAAAGGTGAGATTCTCAATTCAACTGTATTTTTATGTGTTTTACCTTCTGACTCTTCATTTCTGTATAGCTTTTTTATATGTTAGTCGGTCTGTGTAAATATTTAAAAAAAAATATTATTTAAAAAATTCAACGTTTTTTTTTTGTGTGTGTGTCAACTCTTTTCTTTTTACTGGGTGTACCAATTTTCACGATTCTTTTTGTAACCGGAAGTTTTTTTACTTGTATGAGGTATTTATCAATCCATTATTGTAAACTTAGGTTTAAGTTATATAATAAGTATTATAAGAATGTATTATTGAGTAAGAATCACTGGTAAACCTAATAAATAAACAAAAGCTGGTGCTTGTAATGTTATTACAATAGTCCCATTTAAATTTAATCGATCGTGATCTGAAGAATACTTTTCGAGCTATCCTAATACCCTATTATCCTTTCTTGAAGTCGGTTAAAATAAGCAAAACTTTATCCTACAGATGGTCGTAACCAATGTAATATTAATCCGCTTCTGCCTTCTACCTAAATTCTGGAAAATGCGTGGGTCGGTATATTAGGCCATTACATTTTCAACCATTAAATAAAGAAAGAATCCAAGCAATAGCACTTACACAAAAAAAAGAGAAATATTGCAAAAAAACATTAATAATACCCAATGTCATGTCCACGAGGTATTAATTTAAAAATCCATTACATAAAGTTAAAATCGGAGTTTCTGGTAAGTAGGGAAATATATTGAGGCCGCGGGTGAATTATGACAGGCTCCAACGACTCGTTTCTATGTAAGTTAATTATACGATTTCCCTTGAAATAAATCAAATGGTAATATGTTTTGTTACCGATATATAGAATTAATAATATATTAGATACATATTTTATATTAAATAGTCGTAATTGGCCTTTGTGATTATATTTCATTCTTGTTATTTTATAACTTACTAGCTGCTGCCTGCGACGTCGTCTGCGTGCGTTCACTGCTCGTTCACCGTAGGCGATAGCGTGATAATATGTAGCCTATGTTCTGACCCGACTTCTTAATAATATTCGTGCCAAATTTGAAGTAAATCCATGCAATACTTTTTGAGTTTATCCCGGACATACATTGACTTTCCTATCATTTTATTATAAGTATAGATGTATAGATTCTGTGCTGTGTACCATCCCAATTAAAACTGTAGAAATTGCTTAAATAATTTAAAATACGTATCATAATGAATCATTGTATAATTAGAACATATGAGTTCTTTTTTATTTTGCTCTTATCCTTAACAAAATAATTGTGATATTGCCTTAAAAATCTATTTGTTAATTAAGAGTGAAAGAGATTGTATATAATATGTTTTTACGTTAAGAGTAACTGTGTGACATATCAACATGTGCACACAATCAAGTTTATAAGTTTTAAGAAAAAATACATACACATTATATATATTTTAACACATGACAACAGAACCTTTGGCGAAAATTAAATTACAAGTGATTACCAGAACGAAATTCGCATTTTTCGAATCAAGTCGGTATCTTTATTTAAACATTGCCAGTCATAAAGGATATTGTTTTCATTTCGCCTTCAACTTAGTTACCCATCCGCAACAAAGCTATTAAGCTTCGCGTTGTTTAAGTTTGAAACTTTTCATTATTTATAAAACTCACAAACAAGTGAAACTTGTCTGTGTTCAAAGAATACGTAATATCTTTCATGCGGTTAAAGAGAAGTAAGTTATGAAATTTAAAGCATATTTTCGTTTTCTTCTTCTTAACGTAGCCACCGTTAACTATTGCTATGGGAAGTTTACAAGCTCGCTATGATGCTCGTGTCTCATTTGGAAAATGATGAAATTGTTATAATCCCCACTTATGCCACAGTTTTTGGAACACAATATAATTTGCTTATTGGAGTTTACTCCTTAAGAATCGATTTTCATAAAAGGCACCCGGTATGAAAAAAATATGAGGAGTAAAAGCTACTGAACGAATGACTTCGTTACGTTTTTGAGCGCTATCTATATGCTACGAGATTTACGACGGTACCGGCTACGACGGTTACAACGGTATCGGTTACTATTTATTTGATTCATTTATTTACCATTTGATATGGTATTAATCTTTTTCTTAGACTTTCTAGTCTTTTTTGTGCATATTTAGACAGTCGATCTAAAACATAATCTCTATATGTTTGAATATAAATTTGATAAAGACATTTTTTTTTCGAATATTGATAGATAAAACAGTTTTACTATCAAAATCATTCTTCGATTATTTTTCAAGATCTTGAAAAATGCGTATTATTTTAATTCAAATTTAATAATTGACAATTCGAATCGATAAGGAGATTTCCATCAGAAATTTGAATTGTACTGAAATAAACGTAAAAAGAGTTACACCGGGAAGTTCATATTATGGTATTTGTTGTTCATATGGTTCGTATGGTTCATAATTATAGTCATAAAGGTTTTTATAATCAATGCTGTTATGAATAAATTCACGAGTATCTACAATACCCATGACCACTCACCGTATATACTCACAATGAACAAAATCAGAACTGAAAATCATCATTTTCAACGTGCAATTGTACATAAAAAATATTCAACGCAAATCACAATAAATTAAAATGTATTTCCAATTTCGTGCCCTATATTATTAAAGTAAAAACAGTATGTAAAATATTAAAACACAAATGTTATACAAACATCAGGTGAGCTTTATAGACGGCTAAGCTCTTTGCGGAGCTCTTTAATAATTATGACGCGGATCGATAGCTCAACGAGGCTCCATCCAACGAGTAATCCTGAAAATGATTCGCCCACAACCGCAGACAGCATTCTTTTTATTTTTATGAAAGGTAGTTTTCAGATGAACAATGAACTCTAGTTTTTATTTGCAGAGACTTTTTTAACAACACTAACTGACCGAATGGACATGAAAGAAAGGATAAAAACAAAATTGGTGGTTTTACCAAAAACGCGTGTATCTACATGTAAAGATTTAACTGAATAGAGCGAGTTGAAACGTTCTAAATAATAATTATAAATATACATTATTAGAAATATGTAACCCGCATTGGAGCAGCGTGGTAGATTAAGCTCTGATCCTTCTCCTACATGGGGAAAGAGGCCTATGCCCAGCAGTGGGATATTACAGGCTGAAGCGTATAAATATTAAAATTATAAACACTTTGTAGTGGCTTTTTAAAATACTATAAGGAATGAGTAACATTCGGATGTAATATTATTATATTGTTAGATAAAAATATTGCTTATGTTGATGTGGAATCTAAAGAGGATAGGAGAATGAAATTTTGTTCTTCATAATTTATGCACTTTTCTAAATAATTTTATTTCTATTATTGAACAAACTATCTACTGAACAAATTTCATTGCTTCTTAGAAATTTAAATTTCTTGAAACTTTAATTTTAATAATGTGATATTACTTGACGCCACACATAAAGTTAATTAAGAAATTTATAATATAATATAGTAGCACTTAGTAATATGGATCTCACTAAGTTGCACTCGATTCACGTAACAGTTACTTAATCGCTTACCAAGTAGAATCCAAACTGCTCTACATACTCACAAGAAAATCAATATTAGTAACTATAATAATTTAATTTACTTTTATTTATTTTTATTTATTTCCATTTCAATTATTTTCCAATGAAATCAACATCAATTTTTAATTTTACTGCAAGCATGCTTGGTTTTGATATAATAACTTTTGAGGTTCATTACGTAAAATATATTTGTTGATAAGATAACTAACAAAGAATAGGTACTTTTTCAAAACTGCCTGATTCATCTTCAATAAGGTCCAAACGAAACAGTTCGACTACGTGTAAACATTTATTGAAAATATAAAAGAGCAACGTCATCTTATTATTTTAGTACTCTCATATAAATAGATATATAATCTTATATGTATATACTCGTATGTGTGTGTATGTTCCGAAAATGGAACGATTTTACGATTTTATATGAGTATAGAGTAAAATACAACCAGCGACTGAGCAGTTGATAGCAATTATAGTAGCTAAATGAGGTAGGGGGCGAGGCAGGAAATATTCTGCTTAAAATCTGGACCAGCCTGCCTGGGGAAGTACCTCAACCTTACAGAAGATCACAGCTAAATAATGCTACTTTCAAGCAGTGTTGTGTTCATGTGCTGAGTGAAGTGACCAGAGCTCCTGGGGGGGGGGGGGGGGGTTGGGGGTAGGGTTGGCAACGCGTATGCGATGCTTCTGGTGTTATAGGCGTCTATAAGCTACGATAATCGCTTACCATTAGGTGAGCCGTACGCTTGTTTGCCGACCTATTATATAAAAAAGTATGAGTATATCAAGGAACATACCGGAAAAATCTGCCAACGACGCCCATTCCGAACTGCCTTCGATTCGAATTGTCTGCCAAAGGTTCGAGCATCGGTGTGTGGATGCGGACGCCACCCGTACCCCACTGAACAGTCCTCTCAGGCCTCCTGTACTCCACACTTGAAGACCGGATTGGAGAGCGGGCACTGAAAGTTTTACAATAGTGTTAGATCATACAAGCTTAATCTTACGGTTTTGCCCACAAATTTCGAAATCTGTTTGTAATCTAGTATAATGATACCTACCTATCTAAATGATAAGGAATGTGTATAAATATATTTTTCACTATACACCATCAACTTTTAATTTACTGAGATTTAGTATTAAGCCACTTCGCAGTGCAACCTATTGGATACTATAACATTCCGAAAGCTAAGCATAGCTAAGAATCCCGTCGTAAGTAAAAAAATTTCGCCAGTATCATGGTCGGACACGTTCTCGAACAACTACAAACGACCATGTCTTTCATACACTACTATATATTAATAGCTGTTATATAAAGAGCATAATTAGATCATATGCAAAAAATATGTAGGAGCTAGATGAAAATAGTCTACATTTTCTCACTTCAGCCTGTAATATCCCACTGTTGGGCATAGGTCTCTCCTCATGTAGGAGAAGGATCGGAGCTTAATCCACCACGCTGCTCCAATGCGGATTGGCGGATATATTCTCTACTATGAATAACAATTGCTATCAGGCGTACATAATAACAAGGACAGACTTCATATCCGGAAAGAAATATTTATATAAATCAAATATTAATCCCGAGCGGGAAACGAACCCGCAACCGTCGGTGTTTTAGGTGACTACTAGCACCACTACACCAAAGCGGTTGTGAGGCTAGTATTATATAAAAATATTTAAGCAAAGCAATTTGTAGAAATTATTATTTGACTTCCATTTTGTAGTATTAAAATAGATAGTAAAACCCTTTTAGTTTGGTATTCATTTCAAAGCATACAACTTTAAAATAACTACATTTAAAATGCACTATATTGTTATATAAAATAAAATTGCAATAGATATTTAAATAATTTTATTCATCACGATTTTTATACAAAACGATTTAATAACATTTTAATATAATATTCAGTATTTCAGAGTTCGCTTTTATTTCACAACACCGAGCATTTAAAGAGATTATTTCCCCCGGGATTCTATAATAAATTCATAACAAAAGGTTTTGTTAATACATCAACTTTATCATGATCTACAATTTACGTAATACGATTTTGTAAAATTAATCTTTTGTTTTTTTTTTTTTCAATCATAAATATTTATTAGAAGCTGAATAATTTATAGCTGTAATGACTATGATACCTATTTTAGGTCGTTGTGTAATGAACATAAATTAAAATAAAAGTGTATTGTAAATAGAAAGTATTATTATTTGAATATTAAAAGTTATTTTTGTCAACTTAAAATTACAATTGTATTAAAATTAATTTCAATTCAATGATACTTTACTTATACGAAGAATTTTCCACATTTAAAAAAAAAACATTCCATTTTAGACTCGAATATTAAAATTTAATACGTTAAACGTACAAACAAACATTGACGAAAACTAGTTTTTGAGGGTATACATATTATTTTATTATGTTAGTTTGTCCAATGATTTAATCTTCTATTCAAAGACCCTTGTCATAGAGATTTGGGTAAACTGATATATCTGTCAGCTGTAATACGTCTTTATAAAGATTTTAATGAAAATAAACACCACGGCTTTCTCTTGATATTTTTATTTAAAACTTTAAAATATTACATATTGGATTTATAGAGATACCGCCACTAACATATTTAATGCATTGATATCTAAAAATAAAAAATTAAAATGTATGCGAATCAACTCGAGTTTTTAAAAAAAAATATGAATATAAACTTATTATTAAGTAGATAAACTAAATTTTTAAAAGGATGCATTAATATAATTTTGAATTTATTGAAGAAAGGATGACTAGGAATATGATGTGGTAAATAATTTAATACAACTTTCCCGTTTAAAAATAGAACCTCTTAGGTCTTAAACCTCACCCCTATATAACACAGACACGTGATTTCATAAATAAACCGTCAGCAACTATATTCTTCAATCGATAAACTATTTTATAGTTCGTTAGGAGATTTAACGCTCGCTTTATTAAATCCATATCATAAGAGTGTGTAATCATAAGTTGAACTTAATTAATCTGTCAAGTTAGCGCAGTATGATGTAATAATACGAAGCGGGCCCGAGTGCCGAGCACGTTTATTAACTAAAACTTCGTTTCAGATTTGCCACGGCTAAAGTGAATTTAGTTAACTAAACGTAAGAGCAGCGTATGCTTTTAATCAAATTTTATTAAATAATACTACATAGTAATTAAAAATTGTCTAGATCATGTCACATATCATCATGTCTAGAAAATAGAATATATATAAGATACCCTTATATAATGGATTTTTTTCTATACATCACTAAAATTTGGAGCAGCCCGACTGAGAAAATACCGTAATCTTAATTCTTACACCATATAGCTAAGTAATATTGCTCTCAAACAGTATAGTATTTCCGTTACTGAGTACAGTAGCCAGAGCTCTTATAGAGCGTCGGAGGACCTAACTCGTAGGGCGTAGGTAACACGCTTACAATGCTCGTGATATTACAGGTGTCTGCTAAGATTACGGTTACCTAACGACCCTTTAGCGCAATACTTACAGAAACTAGCTGATGCACTAACATCACAGGTTTAATCCCTTCACAGGACAATAAAATTGTATTGACTACGTAGATATCTGTTTGAAAGTGGCATGGTTTGCTGTTAAGACCTCAGTGCTTTTGTAACGTTTGAGTTTCTGGACCTCTAACACATTGTTTTAAATCTACTGGGGACAATTGAATATGTAGCATTTATTTTTATAGGACAAAAGACTTTTAGCATACCGAGAATAATTTTATATGTATAAATTGTATATATTTATTATGTAACAACCGCTCTAGTGTAGTGATACGTGCGCCATGTGTCTAAACACTGTTCGTTTGCGGGTTCGATTCCTGCTCTAGACGGATATTTGTACAAATATATATTTATTTCCGGTTCGAATGTCTGTCATTATGCCTTATGGGTCTACTTACCGTGCTTCCGAGAGCACGTTAAGCTGTCGGTTCCAGTTGTTATCATATACAACCGATAGCGATCGTTACTATTGATAGTAAGGAATATATCTGCCAACCCGCAGTGGTGCAACGTTTTGCATTAAGCTACGAACATTATCCTACATGGAGAAAGAAGCTTATACCCAGCAGAAGGATTTTACAAGCTGAATCGAACAAAAAACATTTACTGGCTATTATAAGATTTTAAATTTATATATATTGAATTTTTTGTAACGAGTTATATAGTACTATGTTTAATTCTACATTACAAAATCCACATTGAGCTTCTGCTCAGTGATATGTGCGTGCGTTACTAAAAATATCTTAATAGTAATTGATTTTCTCTACAAATTTCTTTATAAAGAATACATTACGGGTAAAAATTCTCTTAGGTAATTTGTTACCTTAACGCTAATACCATCCAATAAACCTATCCATTTTTCGTTAGCTCGTCTACGACAAGGGACCCAGCAATAAATTTATCTAAATTTTCATAGCAATATAACTAAAAATATTAGATGTACTCGTATAGTTGGCCGAACTAAAGCGTTTATACCTGATTTTTTTTCAAAACAAATAACACACAGAACGAATAAAAATTTGTTAATAGTAATTATTATTTTAATTCAATTTATTATATTATATAACATTATTTTAATTATTGTTTAAATATCATCGCTACATATTTATAACTAGACGACCCGTGCCCACTGCGTTGGGCGGAAATTATTTTTGTGATGCAAATATATAGTAAAGTTTTCATCTCGCTCATATTTCTCCGACTTGATTTACATATAAATACTATTATTATTCACAGCATTTTTTTTTTCATTAAAAATAGAATATAGCTCTTGAATAATGTAGCTTTCTGTTAGTGAAAGAATTTTCATGATCGGATCAATATTTGCGAAGATTACCCCATACAAACAAACAAAGTTACCTAAAAACCTATAAATAAACTTTACGTTACCTATAAACTTTACCTCTTTATAATATTAGTATAGATTTTAATGTTTAAAACACAGAGTAGTTTTAAACGAAGTGCATTATTATCACGATTTGTATGTTACAACAGTTAAGTCACAAGATAACGTGTTTCTACGATTTCGATACCTACTTTTTCATTGTGAGCAGTGTTAAATCATAGTAGGGAATATATCCGCCAACCCACATTGGAGCTTTTAAAAAAAAAAGCGTGGTGGATTAAGCTCCGATCCTTCTCCTACATGGGGAAGAGGCCTATGCCCCACAGTGGGATATTACAGGCTGAATCGTGATCGATCATCAGTGTTAAATCAAAGTGCACAGTTCAAACCTTTGACGCTTAGGAGTTTACTCAAACCACCGTGTTCGTTCATTTGTGCGAGCTACGTTGTTCTGTTAAACTGTATACATTGAGACAAAGAATAATATGGTACAAGATTTAAGCAAAGTTAGGACAATAGAATTTAGATCTTTTCAAAAGGTTAAATCACGGGGTAAACAAATCTAGCTATCAAATCATAAAAGACTTGTTAATACCCGCTACCCTATTAACGTAGAAGTATTTATTTCACATCGTATCACAAAGATATATTAACAGATCGTAATATATACATTATTTATCAAATCTCTGTAATAGTACAAAATTTCAAAAAATAACATTGACAAGTTTTTGTGTAATAGTGTGAAGCTCAACCAACGTTGATAGTCGCAAATTTGTTTCTCGCTTTGAGCAGATATTTCTGTTTATACTGATCGGCCGCGTAATATACTAAACGTGTTACTGTCTGTATAACTTTTGTTACTCGTATTTCTTTGTCTACAAACTTTCAAATAAAATTTCATAATTTGTTTTCAATAATTTTAAGATTCCATATAAAATCATTCAATTTTTCCACCCACAGATAATAAAATTTTATAAACCTTACTTTATTGCAGAAAAATGACGGATAAACGTCGGGAACAAATTACCGAAATTTTAAAAAAATAATAATTTTGTCCTGCATATATTATATTCTATTCACGCCCTATTCTTTAAAAAACCGTTATGAATTTATGATGCTATATTTATTATTTAATTAATGTTCATAAGCCTGTAGAATAAATTGGTAAGCAAGTGAAAAGGGATCATAGCCTTGATACGTAATCAGTCCTATTTTGAAACAGATTTTATAATGAAGTTTAAAACGGTCCACAACTATATAATAGTTATTATAATATTTAAATGTCAAGATTTATTTACTCGTTTATTTACAAGATACGCAGGTTTTTTATTATTATTTATATTAACTTTTTTCATTATCTAACAGTTTAGTAGTTAAATCCATAAAAGCAAATATGAAAATAATTTTTAATCTTACTTTAATTCTTAAACGTTGAATTGGGTTAGTAAATTACTTATATTGAAATAAAATACAGCCAACAATACTGAGAGGCTTAATACCTCTGCTTATAAAAGCTGTTCGGATTTATAAAAGGAGTTATTTTTAGAGTCTGATTAGAAATTCGTAAATAATAATCCCCCGAACATCATTCCGAAACTTACAAAGTTACAAATTTTACTTAATTTTTTATAAAATTGGTGCGGACTTTAACAGTGTAAAGCGTTTTTATGTTACGTTAAAAATAGCAAATATTTAGAAAACCAATATTAGTTTTATGTTTTTATTTTTGAAGGATATAATAAACACGGTAACATTTTTATATGAGTATGTCGGGGAATCAATACAGATAGTTATTAATGTCGGTACCTGCGTTGTTCATCTACCCTCACTCATTCTATTATTCGAGTCATTCCTTTGTGCATAAAAGACCGATGCAACCGCAGCTAAGGCAGTCTTGGCTCTGGCGTGGCACGGTGCACTTGTGTATCCTGCTAGTAGCTTAACCTCGACTCTTCTAATAGTTAGTTTGTGTACACGAATTAATTGTTACATTATATTGTGGGCAACTCGAGCAGTGTAGGCGAGCGTTTGATATGTATCTTTGGAGGCGCCTCCTTGAACCTAGACTCGGGTCGCAACTCCCGGGCACTGCCTTGAGTTGTCACTCTGCCACGCGATAGACACGGTACCCGCTCGGTGAGTCCATTGGATACTAAGTAGTTAGTCTCCACCCCGTTAACTAATCTGTGTAACTATCTTGTGTTAACGTACCTTGTTAATTAACCAGTCCGGCCATCCGTCCTTCTCCTCACTTCTGATTCCGACAAGTACATAAGATTTTTCATTCAAACGATGTATATATTTTTAAACAATGTTAATTATGTTATTAACTTGGGTAGACCTATGTCCAGCAGTGGACTGCAATAGGCTGAAGTGATGAGGATGAAGATGAATTATTAAAAGATATTACTATCTTAACTCAACTAATTTACAAATAAGGAACGTTAAATTTAAGTTATTTAAGCACTTACCCTTTCGTTCCATCAACAGTGTCTTCGTCATGGTGATGCTGATTTAACGGTGACGTCAGTGCTTGGGGAGTAAAGAAAACATCATCGACGTCGACGTCATCGTGCGGACTGGTCGCGGAGCCTCGAAATGAACGCGACCACTGCGCCGATGTCGACTGACGCGAGCGTCTTGTAACCGCCTGTTAGACAAAAAATATCATTTAAATCAATTTTGGGAGATCATAGTTTTAATATACATAATAATTGTAGACTTTCGGGTTTAAAACTCGATGTGTTGGCCCAGCGGTCACAGCACTGGCTGTTCCGCTGACGGATGATACAGATATTTTCCGTAGTTTGGGCGTTTGGGCTCGTGTATTGTTCGTATTTCTAGACCCACAACACTAGAGCAAATGTTACAGGTAGTCGTTGTGTGAGAGACGTTTGCATTTCGTAGCCTGTTAATTTGTGAGTACTCAAATTACTATTAATCTTGTATCTATGGTGATTGATATTCTGATTAATTAGTCTGTAGGTTTTGTTTAATCTGTGCTTTTTGTGCTCTGTATATAACTGAATATTTATTAATTTAAATAAGTCACTTCCGTTTTTGTCAGCGCAAGTAAGGGCGCCTTCAAGTTTGCTTTCAGCGCGACAGCAGCGGGGCGGCAGCGCGGCAACCGCGCGTTGTTATTTACATAGATTTACAAAGTCGCGCGGCAGCAGCGCTGCAGCCGCGCTGCAATTTGAAGGCGCCCTAAAGCACGTTTTATTTTGGCCTCTTATTTATAACACAGCCGAGTGTACTTTTATAACTACACAAGTTCAATATTATGTAGATAATTTTCAGCTTATAAATATATGTATACGATCGTACATTATACTTTTTCAGTATGAAAAATAATATCCCGCTTTTCGGAAGTATCGAACATAGCCTTAAACCGTGTCATTATATCCGAAGATAAATGAGCCCCATAATCGTCAATGACACCAACCTCAACGCCAACATTTATCATATCCACTTCCACTTTTAACCTACTAAAAATATAAGACTTATGTTGTAAATACGGCGCGTTTGCATGCCACACTCCATAAATCCTTTTTTAAAGCATAGTGCTCTTAAGAGAAGCGGCTGTATTATGTAGAGTTCCTTTCTAGGGTATTGCTGCGACCAGCAACTATGTTATTTACGATGCTATAAAGCTTGACTCGATCCCTAAAGACATCGCTTTTATAATTTATCGCACAGAAATATGGTAGCCTAATTCGTCTGTCGCATATTCTGGATGCCACAAAAGTGAGAAATTATGGGGTAGTATATATCAACATTTGCACTACGGGGTAACGACCACAAATTTGCTATTTTAATGGCGAAGTTGGTAATACCACACATACAACAAAATAACATTTTAAATTTCTTGTTTAACTATGATAAACGTGAATCTCAAGAAACGTTACAAATATTACCATTTTCAAAGCAAGGAAATGTAGTTTAAGACAAATTATCTGACACGGTAATAAGACATATAGAACAAAGATTGTTCTGGATTTTTCACATTGGATACTAAAAATATAAGAAATAGTGTTACGTATTCTTAAAAAAAAATAGTGTGCTTTAGACCACGTGACTGAAATTAAAATTACGAAACGTAACTCTCTCTTTCTATCTTCACTAACTTATATCTCCCTCTCAACTGCCGTTCGCTTCGTCCTTTTACACTTTTCGTAACGCTGCGTAAAGAAGTTTTACTTCCGATATATAAAATCGATCGTAGTAATTACGCGATTAAATCAATAAAAAGTTGATATAATCGCGAATTATAACGAATCTTTTTCGGATTTTATCGCGGTTTGTTAGGTTTTTTACATGCCCGACGTTTCGGATACTTTACAGCAACCATGGTCACGGTCAAAGTTGTTATATTATAATGAGTGAAATTCGCGTAAACATTAAAAAACAATATCGAATATAATCGCGTAGTTATGACGGTACGAAGTTTACCTGGTCAGCTAGTTTCAAATGAAATAATTACAAAGTTAGAGAAAGTTTCGTTGGGTGTGAAGCCACGTCAAACAATGCACGACGTAACTATAAAATTAATTACATTTGAAGGTTTTAAGAGAAATACGAAACCTTTGCAATTTCATAGGTTTAGTGTTCATTTTAATGACGTTACCTCGCTTCACTTCCTTCACTTCGCAACATTCACTAACATTTGCATTACATTGTTTGAGAAAAGGAATAGTTTCTGCGAACAGAGTGTTAAGTCAGAATATTCGACCACTATTACTTTTTCTAATTGAATTTAAAACTTGTTTGTTAAACAACTAAAAAGCAAGATTGAATCGTGAAAGTGAACTTTTGTTTTCTCAGTAGCGCAATACGATTATGAAAATAAAACTTTACGGTCTGTAGAAGTGAACTACGTTATAACGTTATGAGTTTCGCACGCTTTAAAAATATTATTTTTTTTTTGTACTAAAATAGTTTTAATATTAGTAAAAATGTATTAACAAACTTAAGTATACTTGCATAGATAATGTCCAGTAAATAAAACAATCAACCATCCAAACATAACATAACATAACAATACACTTTATTATACACCAAAACAGAAACAATACATGTCAGATTGATTTTAACAAAGTATCACAAGGTACAAAGGGCGGTCTTATCGCTGAAAAGCGATCTCTTCCAGGCAACCTAGGGGCAGACTGAGGAGATGGTATTGTGGCGATGTAGGTGTACAAACGTGTGAATATATTTACTTGAACACATATACATATAAATGCATAAATACATACATACATAGATAGATAGATACATACATACGTACATACATACATACATATATCTATATATAATTTTATTCATGTTGAATATCAATAAATCATCCAAAGTTAAGGTTTAAAACTTGAAACATCAAAAATAAAGTACCTATGTGTGTGTGATTCCTTGATTTATAAAAATTTAAAGTTGAATTTAATGAATCATATAATTAATTAAAACAATAAAACTCTGAAATCAAAACATAAATTGAAGCCTGCTATTCGTATCGGTACAGTCCTCTGTAAAATAGATGATTTCAGTCATACCGTACGCCTTAATAATATCGTTTCTTAGGGAGTAAATTTCAATTATTCTATGATATTATTGAATTATTTAGTGAGTCGTTTTCATTCATCATTACGTTTATCCCATCTTTATCTAATAATTATTATCGAACATTTTTGTACTTTCTTAATTTAATATTTTTGAAACAGCGTTTTAGTATAATATAATTATGTAATCGCTTCACATTGATAATAATTAATGGTTTTTTTAACAAGAAATGAAGATACACTACTTATAATAATTATACGAAATATCTCATTATTATTTTCTAAAGAGTTCTTATGTACGCTTCCTCTAAATAGATCGTAACAAAATTATACCGTTTATTCTATTTTTCTTTCTTATTATATATGTACGTGCATATGTACTTTGCATTTAAATACTTCAAGAGCATTATTCATATTTATTACGGGCTTGAGTATATTTTATAACTTCCAAGTAGGTGATATATGCGCCGCTAAGTGGTTAGAAGGTTTATAAAGCAGATACAAGCTTGCAACATGAAGCCTCTTAAGTGCCTCGACAGCAAGAGCTTCTAGAGATAGAGAGGTAATGAGAAATGTACGCTTCTGCAATAAAAATAACGCCACATCTTTTATTACACTGTCGTTTTATTATTCTTTTATAAGTTTATTGTTTATATTGATTCCATAAACAAATATAAAAATTACGAAATACGAAATTATTATTAATAAGAACTACTTTAAGCAGTCAGAAGTTTTAATTGTTTAAATTAAAATTATCTCTTTTTATTTCAATTTAAAAATCAATCTACGTTTATATGTCATAATTTAAAAAGAAATACCTAATACTTGTTTATAAATATAAAAATTGAATGATTCACTACATAATTAATTAAAAAATACTGATAATACATTATTAAGAGAAATACGGTACATAGACATCACGATGAGACATATAACAAATTACTAAAATACGTTTGTACAACAAAAATAGCTAATATAATTATTATTTAATATATTAAGCGTTTTCCCTACTTATATTTTCCCTACTTATATACTTTGTCTAGTTATACATCGCTATTTACGAAGATAATTAAAATCTTATATATTTTAAGTACCTGTGTACTGTTTCTGACACGTATTTAGTAATAGCTTTTTATTTTTAAGTTCATATTTTTATTCTAATTTATGTATATATTGTTTTTAGGGTTCCGTACCTCAAAAGCAGCTGTTTAACAAACTACCAGATGAAATAAAACTATGTGATAGTATAAAATCATTTAAAACCAAACTAAAAAATCATATTATATCCTCACTATAGTAAATAAGAAAGCCTTCTATATCCAACGGCCCAGATGTTAATATATAAAAAATGTCATTGTATCTCATTTTAAGTGAATCAAAATTCTTATGACAAATAAAGTTCTTTAAACCTAAAAGGAAAAAATGGAACCCTTATAGGATCACTTCGTCGTCCGTCTGTCTGTCAAAACATTTTTTCTCAGAAACGCGTGGAGGTATCAAGGTGAAATTTTATATCAAACACTCAGGTATACTGTCCCTTGGAGCTGTGAAAAAATCAAACTTGTAAGCCAATGTAATCAAAAGATACAGCCGTTTATGCTGCAAATTTCCGACACTCGCGAGGGAATTAAAACCTACAGGTTACTTCCCGTGAACTCAGAATCTTGAAATTTGGTACGAAGCATCGTCTTATAGCACAGATATTCGTTAAATCGTATAATAAAAATATTTTCAACAATTTTGTTTGTACGGAACCCTCGGTGCGCGAGTCCCGCGATTTTGTTACAATTTTACTAAAATTTGTTTATAGAGTCATTTATTACTAAATTTTGTATCAAGTCATTAGTTTTTAACTAAAATCTTTGCGTGATGCCAAAACACATACAGACTGACAGCCGACAAATGAAATAAGTACCATAAAAACTTGTAGTATATAGTTTTGACATCCATTGTTCTCATATAAATCCTTATAATTATTTTTCCCCACATCTTAGATTCGGACGTCAACCAGTGACAATTGTAATCTTAGTTATAGGACAAATAATATACTACTTGATTGGAAAATCTTTAAAAGGTAAATCATATTACCCGTTACTTTAGTATAAAGCAATTAAACACCTTCAGTCCTCTTCACCCGCTTCTAAAACTTCTTACATGTCAGCTAACTTTTAATGCTTAACCTCCTACAAGTAGGTAGGTAAGCTTTAAAACCGAGACACCTGTGACCACAACATTTAAGGTGCCTTTATACAAGTTTTAGAAACTAATTATTGAAGTTTGTTTTCTGTTAATGAAAACATTTATCCAAAAATTGTGAACAATATTTAGTGCTATTTTGAGATGTTAACAAAATGCCAACTTTATAATAAAGGTACATATATCTCTAAGCAATTATTCGTTTACTGATTTTCCTAGATGTAAAAACAAACAAGTATTTTAAATAAATAAACGACTCATAATCAATGTGTAGGATATAAATTCTTTGTTGGAATCTGGAAACACACACAATACACACGCACAAATGCCAAACCTCTGTGGGATCTACCTCAGAAATCTCTGTGTGGTCTGCACAAACAAAAATACTACACACTTCTGTGTAGTCTATATAAATATTTGACATGTACGGGGATCGAATTCGATATAGCTGTGGTCAGTTGCCGTGATTACTATGTCGTCGAAATAATAAATAACATAGATTACTCGTCATACTCGAAGATACTCGAAAGATACTCGTCATTTGTTACGAAAGAAATCACATTAATATGCACATTCAGCTAGCTCATCAATTGATTAATTTTATTTTATAATTGAATTTATGAGTACTTTTACCTTTACTACCTCGCTATGGTAATTTTAAATAAATTATAAAAGAAAATTCCACAATGGCTTAATAGATACAGCAAGTTCGACTGAATAAAAGTCATCTTTCTATATTTGAGTTTTTGGTGAGTTTTTGTCTTTAAAAATTTCGCCCTAGAGATAAAATAATACATTGTATAATGTTCGTGTAACCAAAACAGTTCGCGCAATAAAAAAATTGTCTACTTTTTTATTTAAATGCATATGCATACTGCTTTAGACGCTATTGCTACGCAAGTAGCGCATACACCATGATTTAGAGTCTAATAAAAGTAAAATTTCATGCCTAGTTTTAAAAATAACAGTATTCTTACTTACTGCAAATACTTATACCACTTCAAATTTATCCACAATAATGTGCGCTTATTTACTAATAAATCAGTTAGCCGGTACATAATGTACACACTTACAGTAACAACATAAGAGAGTCCGGTGAGGGTGAGCCTCGCGACGCTGTCTTTCCCGAGACGAGTGGGCACAGGCGAGGGAGGCTGGAGCGGCGCCGGCGCAGGGAGGACGTCGGGCCGCTCTCGCGTTTGCCCCCGCGCCTCCCTCGGTGCCGCTCCGGACGCTCCATACATACTGGAAAATAAATTAAATATTTACTTTTAAATTCAAACAAACCGCAAAATTTAGCTTTCAATTAAGCTAATAGTCCGGGATCCCTGGGACATTTTTGCACTTGACTACTATCAAGCTAATTTTCCGGTAGTAGCTTCATTTTGATGAGACGCCGAACAATTTCCTGTACGAAAACTCTCGATTGTGGTAGGTAATAGGGGTAGCAGAGATAAAGCAGCAGTGAGCGTAGGACCGGGATAACGTACCACGCAATTTGTAGGACAATATTACTATTAAATTGGATAAATATTAACTAACTAAAAGAAAAAAAACAGCTGATTGGTAATAATTTTTGATGACCTCGTTATCAATAGATGTTGGAAGGATTTAAGGTTATAAAATGTAATAAATTGTAATAAAACACATCAAGCATTGTCTACTTTTTTAGAAATTTACATTTAGTTGTTTATAAATGTAATATAAAAAAAATGGTATAAAAAAATAGATAAGTTATATAAGTTTCAAACGCGCTTATTTCTTCTTTAATATTGATGAGACTTATTATGAAAAGGTCAGACGACAAGACAGACAGACAAGAAAACATCTAACGCACTGATTCAATACATGCTCTGCCTTGGTTTTTTACAAGTGAACGTAAATTCGATTACTGCACATGAGGAACATATTTACATTTCTTAAAAAGTCTGTTGGATTTATTGTCTGGATTTTGTGTGTATGTGTGTCTTTGTTTGTGTGTGTGTGTGTGTGTGTGTGTTTGTGTGTGTACTGTGTTGTTTATATGCATTTACGGTCGCCTGATGTACCTACAGGCTACGGTAACCGCTAGCCATCAAGTAGGCCGTAAGCTAAATATCTACGGAAGTTTAAGTTACATACATACAAGTACACACACAGTTAATTTTGACTTTGACTTTTTTCTGTAAACCAAGCTATCAAATAACTACAGTGATCTAGAAATTCAAAATTGTAATTCGTTTTCAAAGTTCCAAATGCAAAACAAAAAAAAAATAGTCTTACATTTTGATATCGGTTTCCGAACGGCATTTCGAGCATTCACATTTTTCCAACATGGTATTTGAAATCCGTACGCAATCCGCTATGTTGGAGTCTTCGAGTTTAGTGGCAAAGTTGAATTTATTATATAATTGAATTTTGTGAAATTCATCTACTTATACTAATATAATAAAGCTGAAGAGTTTGTTTGTTTGATTGTTTGTTTGTTTGTTTGAACGCGCTAATATCAGGATCTACTGGTCCGATTTGAAAAATTCTTTCAGTGTTAGATAGCCCATTTATCGAGGAAGGCTATAGGCTATATATCATCACGCTAAGACCAATAGGAGCGGAGTCCACGCCGACGAAGTCGCGCGAAGAAGCTAGTTTCGAATAAAGTACCTACAGTAAATTTTAGTAATGAAGAAACCTTGAAGATTTATGGCAATATAATAAATATTAATGTGGAGGTTTTTGTATATGTGTAAGGACTTACCATTTAACCTTACCTACATTAATGTTATTCTAGGATTCTAACAGAGCGATTTGAAAAACAACCGAGATATTCTAGAAAGTGTGCTTAATTAGAACACACAAAGGCTATATAAAATAACGCTACCACTGATAGGTTCTTAGCGGGAAATATCAACAGTGAACTGTAAGGTCCGTCCGATTGTTTTATATAACCTACTTTACTTTTGTTGTAGTTGTAACGTCCTAAGGTTGGCTGGTAGAGAATGCTTTTAGCATTAAGGGGGCCTATACGAATCGGACAAAATCATGCTCTTTTTCAGGTCATTTTGTGACAAAACTAAACAAAATAATATATAACGAATAATTATTTCATAGATATTGGGTCTTCATCTTCAAACAGCATTACGTTTTTTAAATCTAGTTCTTACATATATATCGTATTAAACGTTTTTCCATTACCATTTTCAAGAAAATGAACAAAACGGGCAGACTTTCGGGTGATGTTTGTTCTATTATACACATATATTAAGTTTTCTAAAAATAGTATGAGCAGGAGGATATGTTCAATTTTAAATGGCTGCAAGAAAATAATACAAAAATGCCACCAATAGTCTTAAAAAAAATAAAAACTGGAGCTAATTTTTATACACATTTTGCTATTAAAGATGATTCTTATTCCATTGCAGTAAGGTTTATTTTATTGTTGTTTTTTGTAAATTAAAATAAGAATTAGATTATCGATAAAATATGAAGCTACTTTATTGAGATCCATTTTATTGAATAATAATTATTTTAAACTACCTGTGCCCGCGACTTCGTCCGCGTGGAATTTAACAAAATAATTATTGTTCAGTTCGCAGTTATAAAATAATAATAAAAAATCTAAAACAAAAAGTAGCCTAAGTTACTCCTTATTACATCAGCTATCTGCCAGTGAAATTCCCGTCAAAAACGATCCAGCCTTTTCAGAGATTAGCCGGAACAGACAGATAGACAGACAGACAGACAGAAAAATTATAAAAAAAAAATGTTATTTTGGTATATGTACCATGTATACATACATACATATGAATTTAGTTAAAAGCGGTTATTTTAATATTACAAACAGACATTTCAATTTTATTTATTTGTATAGATTTAATATGTACCTAATTTGTTTTTATTTTATATAGCCTTTATTATATTTATGTCAAACAGTATTTTTAATAAATAACCCTGAAATCCTTTACTTATTTCATTTATTTACGAAAGTATTATTTATCACTACTTTAAAAAATCGGCCAAGTGCGAGTCGGACTCGCGCACGAAGGGTTCCGTACCATTGACTAGGTACATTGATTTTAATATCGGGCAAAAAGCGGCTAAAAAAAATCACTTTTGTTGTATGAGAGCAAAAATAGGCAAAAATGACGTTTTTTGTATGGGATTTATTTTATTAACGCCTTTAGCGCGTTTTTGCTTGACTATTTTTGAAGTGAAAATTCTTTAGAATCATTGTGATTTCAAACCGGATGCAACGGAAAAACGCCAGGGAAGGGCGCGCCGTGCTACTATCACGAAAAAGGATGACACATTGTAGCGTTACGCTCATTGTAGCGTTACGCTAATTGTAGCGTTACGAAATTTGTAGCGTTACGCTGTTTGTAGTGTTACGCTATTTGTAGAGTTACGCTCATTGTAGCGTTACGCTAATTGTAGCGTTACGAAGTTTGTAGCGTTACGCTGTTTGTAGTGTTACGCTATTTGTAGTGTTACGCTCATTGTAGCATTACGCTATTTGTAGCGTTACGGTAATTGTAGCGTTACGCTTATTGTAGCGTTACGCGCATTGTAGCGTTACGCTAATTGTAGCGTTACGCGCATTGTAGCGTTACGCTCATTGTAGCGTTACACTCATTGTAGCGTTATGCTCATTCTAGCGTTACACTCATTGTAGCGTTACGCTATTTGTAGA
Source organism: Melitaea athalia (assembly GCA_905220545.2). Classification (NCBI taxonomy): domain Eukaryota; kingdom Metazoa; phylum Arthropoda; class Insecta; order Lepidoptera; family Nymphalidae; genus Melitaea; species Melitaea athalia. The sequence continues at coordinate 12,468,355 of HG992184.1, read as the reverse complement.
GGTACGCTATTTGTAGCGTTACGCTAATTGTAGCGTTACGCTCATTGTAGCATTACGCTATTTGTAGCGTTACGCTAATTGTAGCGTTACGCTCATTGTAGTGTTACGCTCATTGTAGCGGAAGTTTCACTTCTATCGTGTGTGAATCGCACACACACCTTTTTTGTTTTATTACGTTGTATTACTTGTCGATGTAATTGAAGTTGGTTTTTTTTCGTTTACGAGCCAAACACAATTTTTACGTTTAGAATTCGTCAAAAAAATCGTAAAATGAGTAAAAAGACTTTAAAAACAAGCTGTCCGCCGGGCTCCCACTCCTCTTGGAGGAGGAGAGAGTGTCACTTGTATCAAATCGCAGCCCTCACCCTCTCCACTCTACTTCATAATCTCAACCGTCTCATACCACACAATTATATGTATATGACTCACACCTCATAAGGAAAAACTAACAAAGTGAAACAAATAGTATCAAAAAGTGGCTGAAGTGGGTATTGGTATATTTATAAATAGTTATTATTTACTAAAAACACAAACACCAATAAAATATATTTTCGTAGGTACCTACGTATCATAAAGAAATATAAATTGTAATAAAATAAAAAATATAAATAAATAAAAAATTGTAAAGTATCAAAGTAGTTCAATCCACTACTATTCTTACACCTAACCGTGCGTACTGCGTCGCTTGTGTGTGTGACTCGTGTAAATGGTCGATTCTATACCTATTAATTTTGTGAATACGTCCTTAAGCCCGTTTTTTGTACAATTATGTATGTACTAGCTTCTGCGCGCGACTTCGTCGGCGTGGACTCCGCTCCTATTGGTCTTAGCGTGATGATACATAGCCTATAGCCTTCCTCGATAAATGGGCTATCTAACAGTGAAAGAATTTTTCAAATCGGCCCAGTAGTTCCAGAGATTACCGCGTTCAAACAAACAAACAAACAAACAAACAATCAAACAAACTCTTCAGCTTTATATATTATTAGTATTAGTATAGATTGTGCAATAAAGTATAAAATAAATAAATAAATAAAATAATATTTAATTATAATTATGCATAAATTTTTATTTTAAGGCACCTTAATGTATGTGTTCACATTTGTGTTAGGGGTCGGGATAAACCGACGAAATATTAATCTAATACCAAAAAGAAGATCTTTGTATTTAAACTCATTTCCATGCTTTTATCTATCGCGTATGTAGGTACCTAACTTTCTCATAAATATACATCTTTCATTTTTTAATGTTACTATAAGAATGGGCATGACGAAAGATTTTCAAAACCTCTTCCGTAATGTGGCTACACATTTACTATTTACGAAAATACCTATATTTCGGTAATAAACTTAAGTTTAAGGAAGATTAAAACTATTTTTCTAATATGTTTTTAATTAGAGCGGCAAAACGGCTGCAGGTGTCATGGCGTCGACTCTGACGTCACAAAATAATCTGGGCCTTACTTTTTACTTTAATCTTTGGAGCGCGCCTGACGTATTATGTTATGTTGTGACGTCTGCGCTGTAATTTGTGTTTCATTCAAAATGGCCGATTGCAGTATTTTAATGTTTTATTTTATTGAAAATCACAATAATCTTATTGTTTTACATAAAACTAAACCAGTATTTTGAATTTTTTTAATATGAGTGTTCCCCTGAAATCATTAAATTGACGATTTTTTGATACTGTCGTCATGCCCATTGTGTTGACAGTACGTCTGAAGCAACGATATCCTTAAACATGATGAATGATCCTGATTTGAGGATCTTATGAGGAACTTTAAATATTTACGATTGCCCTTATGTTTTTTTAAATATTAAAAATTGTAAATTTAAATTGTAATTATGGCAAATGCATACTTATTTTTTGTTAATTTAAAAAATTAGTATCCTTATCTCCCAATAGAACTTTAAAGATAAGTTTTATTTCATAAACACGTGACATACTTACCTACTATTAAAATAACCTTCTTAGATATTATTGCTAAAATTCTTTAGTCGATAATAAAATGGATATTGGCTCAAGATCTCATGAACATACTGTAAGTCAAAATTTAAACTAGTATGTGACAATAATTATCTAAATGGAACTAAATATTACTTTTCAAACGTTACTCGTGTTTTAGCGATTTTTAACCTGTCCCATAAGTCGCACGACCTCATTTCTGATCGTCTTAAATACGGGTCAGGTCAGTATTAAATATTTAGCACGCATTCGCTGAGCTCAACGTCATATAATTCAGAAAAATCCATAACCTTCCGTACGAATTCATAATTTGATGTTAAGTAATAAAAATATTTGATAGAAATTTTTATAAAAAAAAACACTAATTAATTCTCGTATACGTAATTGATTTCATTTGTTACGGATTGATAAATACAACAATTCATTTTCCGCTTCAGACTAATTTTGATTAATCAAACTTTTTGAACAATAGTAGTATGACATTTGTCTCGTATTAGGTTAATCAAGAGGTTTGATAATAATCGATTAGCAAAATTTATAACAACTAAACATTTTTGTTGAATTGTCGATTGTGATTGGGGGGATTAGTCCCATTTTCAGCTCTGCTGAAACAGTCACTAAATTAAAATAGAAACTAAAAACGAAATATTTTGCAAATAAGCACAGGTACATGTACATACCCCGTTATATCCTTGAAATAGATTATAAATTACAATTTGGATATTTAAGATAATCCAAAGTAACGTTGCTGGATTAGTATTATCTTGCCTACATTTAAAATTTCATCTTTAATTTTATGTTAGCTTCCATTATTATAGAAGCAAATGCTTCCAATATAAGCCTTATTTAAATGAAAGCAACGTTAAACGAATACCCGTCTATTGTAAAAAATTGGCAGATTACATATCGATATTTCTAACGGACCAAATTTGGAACTTTGTTTTTCATTAAAACGATTTTGTGACACTATAATTCTGATTAGCTATATTACGTATTCCTTAATTGAAAATGTTAATATTGATTATAAATACTTAGTTCAGAGTTTATACGTAGGAGGCATCGATACGTAATTATTATTTCATCTATTCTCTCATTCTATCATGACGAATTTAATTAATATTAGGTCATTTATCATAATCTGTGTATCTAAATCTGTCTTTTTCTAAAAACAAACATAAATTTCATTCGAGGCAATTTATTATACTACTCCCAATAAAAATATTTCCATATAATGAATTTTCTATTTATTCTCGTAATAAAAGCAAAAGAGTGAATATAATGGAATTGCTTAGAAATTTACCTTTACAGAATCGTTATAACAGAATCGCTCCAAGTTCAAAGAACTTCCAAAAACGTTAGTATAATAATATGAAGATCGTCTGAAATATCTAGGTACGTTGACAGAATATGTGATAGACCTTACATGCAGAATACAAAATAAGATATTAACTGTGAAACATCTGCCGTTCTCAGAGTCCTATTTTACAACATGTATTTTATTGAGAATATCGCTCTAATATAGTAAAAAACATAAAACTGTTACTAGTTACAATTTGACCCAAAAAAGATTTTTCTTGGCTTTAGTTATCTATTATTTCTAGACGCCTCGTTGGCGTAATGGTCACAGCACTGGTCTGTGGCTTTTACGCTGGCGGTTGCGAGTTCGATCCCCGCACACGACAAACATTTGTATTGGCCATACAAATGTTTGCTGTGGTCTGGGTGTTTGTGCAGTCCTTGTGGGTCTCCCCGCCGTGCCTCGGAGAGCACGATAAGCCGCCGGTCCCGGTTGTTATCATGTACACCTGATAGCGATCGTCACTCATAGTAGAGAATATATCCGTCAACCCGCATTGGAGCAGCGTGGTGGATTAAGCTTTGATCCTTCTCCTACATGGAGAAAGAGGCCTATAATATAACAGTATGATATATCAGTGGTAATATAACAGTGGGATATTGTATAACAGTGGGATACAGGCTGAAGCGATTAGTTTTATATACTAATATTATAAAAAGAAAAAAAATGTATCTTTTGCATATTTCATAAACTCAGAAACTACTGAACTGATTTTAAACATTATTTTACTAAGATAATGAGTGCTATGTCATCACTGAGTGAGAAAGACTATATTTAGAAGATAAAAATGGAACGGTGTCAGCCACGCGGACGAAAGCGCAAGCTGAAAACTGGGTAATTAAATAAAGTAAATAACGGTACAAATTCAGAATTTTGTCCAAACTGGTGCTATTGTGGAAACTGCGTAAGTACATAGAAACTTATATACATTCTTATTTATACTATAATAGCAAATTGATTAACATGTAATATTGTTATCTTTTCGATACTTGTGTATATACAAAGAAAGGAAAGCAATTTAAAGAATAACATTTATTACTACTGTTGTTCCTGTGTTTCAAGTAACAATATTATCTATATTGTTACTTGAAACACGATTATTTATGGTTAGTTTGGGTTAACACTACTATCGTCGCTATATACCTGGCTTATTTATCTCATTTAATGTAGTTTGTTTAGTTAGTGAGACGTTACGGTCGCTCGTTCGTGTTTATTTAGGTTCTTGTATCTAAATATAGAAGTACTGTCCCAATGAAATCCTTTTTAAATATTACTTAGCGCCATACATTAACTCTCTAATAATCCTCTCTCGAATTCTCCGAAAAACCTCTTTCTCCACGTAGGAGAAGTATTGGAGCTTAATCCACCACGCTGCTCCACTGCGGGTTGCCGGATATGTTCCCTACTATGAGTAACGATCGCTATTAGGTATTTATGATAACAACTGGAGCCGACGGCTTAACGTGCTCTCTAAGGCATTGTCGGGAAACCCACAAGAACAGACATCCAAACCGGAAATAAATATTTGTATTAAACACAAATATTCAATCCGGACGGGATTCGAACCCGCAAACCGTCTGTGTTTTAGGCGACTACTCGCACGCCTACACAAGAGAGGTTGTTACCAATCAATTAAAATATACACCTACCTAATATCGTCGACATCGGGGTGGTGATCGGGTGGTAAGTCGAGCCTGAGGTCACCGAGCGCGCGCGCTGCGTGTCGTCTTCTTCTCTCATACCACAATCGCCTCTGTTCAGTCTCATTGTCCCGCTGAACACCAAAGAACGTTTGTGTTTCGCGTTTAAGATAATCCCGTACTGCAACCGTGTGAGCTCGACGTAATCTTACACCGTCTTCCTGGGCCGGTTGGGGAACGGGTTCGGGTGGCGGCTGCAGTGGGGGTGCTGAAACGATGCGGGGAGGGGAGGCTGGCGGTGGGAGGGGAGGTGCTGTTGCTGCTGGGCCTGGCGAACTCTGACACGTAAGCTGTGGGGCGAGGAGCCCTGCGCTGGAGCGCCTGAAACAAAAGAAAAACACATTAGTACATAATTCGAGACAAAAAATTATACATAACATGAACGTTTTAACACAAATAACCTTAATTCAAATAACTTTAAGTACCTTTAAAAAAATAATATATGCCATTTGAGTTTACTTGATTCACATTGATATAACCCTAAGTACTTTTATTCGCTCGCTCGAACACTGAGAAAGGACATGCAATAGCTCCATTAGGACACTTAAGGACGTATTCACAAAATTAATAGGTATAGAATCGACCATTTACACGAGTCACACACACAAGCGACGCAGTACGCACGGTTAGGTGTAAGAATAGTAGTGGATTGAACTACTTTGATACTTTACAATTTCTTATTTATTTATATTTTTTATTTTATTACAATTTATATTTCTTTGTGATACGTAGGTACCTACGAAAATATATTTTATTGGTGTTTGTGTTTTTAGTAAATAATAACTATTTATAAATATACCAATACCCACTTCAGTCACTTTTTGATACTATTTGTTTCACTTTGTTAGTTTTTCCTTATGAGGTGTGAGTCATATACATATAATTGTGTGGTATGAGACGGTTGAGATTATGAAGTAGAGTGGAGAGGGTGAGGGCTGCGATTTGATACAAGTGACACTCTCTCCTCCTCCAAGAGGAGTGGGAGCCCGGCGGACAGCTTGTTTTTAAAGTATTTTTACTCATTTTACGATTTTTTGACGAATTCTAAACGTAAAAATTGTGTTTGGCTCGTAAACGAAAAAAAACCAACTTCAATTACATCGACAAGTAATACAACGTAATAAAACAAAAAAAAGGTGTGTGTGCGATTCACACACGATAGAAGTGAAACTTCCGCTACAATGAGCGTAACGCTACAATGAGCGTAACGCTACAATTAGCGTAACGCTACAAATAGCGTAATGCTACAATGAGCGTAACGCTACAATTAGCGTACCGCTACAAATAGCGTAACGCTACAATGAGTGTAACGCTAGAATGAGCATAACGCTACAATGAGTGTAACGCTACAATGAGCGTAACGCTACAATGCGCGTAACGCTACAATTAGCGTAACGCTACAATGCGCGTAACGCTACAAATAGCGTAATGCTACAATGAGCGTAACACTACAAATAGCGTAACACTACAAACAGCGTAACGCTACAAATTTCGTAACGCTACAATTAGCGTAACGCTACAATGAGCGTAACTCTACAAATAGCGTAACTCTACAAACAGCGTAACGCTACAAATTTCGTAACGCTACAATGAGCGTAACGCTACAATGTGTCATCCTTTTTCGTGTTAGTAGCACGGCGCGCCCTTCCCTGGCGTTTTTCCGTTGCATCCGGTTTGAAATCACAATGATTCTAAAGAATTTTCACTTCAAAAATAGTCAAGTAAAAACGCGCTAAAGGCGTTAATGAAATAAATCCCATACAAAAAACGTCATTTTTGCCTATTTTTGCTCTCATACAACAAAAGTGATTTTTTTAGCCGCTTTTTGCCCGATATTAAAATCAATGTACCTAGTCAATGGTACGGAACCCTTCGTGCGCGAGTCCGACTCGCACTTGGCCGATTTTTTAAAGTAGTGATAAATAATACTTTCGTAAATAAATGAAATAAGTAAAGGATTTCAGGGTTATTTATTAAAAAGACTGTTTGACATAAATATAATAAAGGCTATATAAAATAAAACAAATTAGGTACATATTAAATCTATACAAATAAATAAAATTGAAATGTCTGTTTGTAATATTAAAATAACCGCTTTTAACTAAATTCATATGTATGTATGTATACATGGTACATATACCAAAATAAGATTTTTTTTTATAATTTGTCTGTCTGTCTGTCTGTCTATCTGTCTGTTCCGGCTAATCTCTGAAAAGGCTGGATCGTTTTTGACGGGAATTTCACTGGCAGATAGCTGATGTAATAAGGAGTAACTTAGGCTACTTTTTGTTTTAGATTTTTTATTATTATTTTATAACTGCGAACTGAACAATAACTATTTTGTTAAATTCCACGCGGACGAAGTCGCGGGCACAGGTAGTTTAAAATAATTATTATTCAATAAAATGGATCTCAATAAAGTAGCTTCATATTTTATCAATAATCTAATTCTTATTTTAATTTTAATTAAATATAATATATAACAAAGAAAAAAAAACGCCAACGTCACGTGGTGTTCCCAAGTGGTCACCCATCCAAGTACTGACGCTGCCGCGTTACCGATCGATCAAATTTTAACTCAAAATCAAATCAAAAATCAAGCAACTTATATCTCCCTCTCAACTTCCGTTCGCCTCGACCGATCACACTTTTCGTAACGCTCTCGTCACGCGCCTGCTTACTCTCCAAGCTAAAGAAGTTCCACTTCAAAAATACTAGCTATGTACTTTTAGCGAAATAAAATAATGCAATAAAAATGTGTGATTATAAAATGATCTTACTTTGTCATGTATCAAATTTGGTTTATCGAAAAATAATACGTAAATTTATAAAATAATAATTGTTTTGCTACGTAACTGGTTGCTAACAAAGCGACATAGCGTCCACTCACCACAGCGCCCGAGCGCGGACTAACTTCTCATTCGAAAAATTGAATTATGTTTTAAAACAAAAACCAACAATAAAATAAACCTTACTGCAATGGAATAAGAATCATCTTTAATAGCAAAATGTGTATAAAAATTAGCTCCAGTTTTTATTTTTTTTAAGACTATTGGTGGCATTTTTGTATTATTTTCAACCTTCCATTTAAAATTGAACATATCCTCCTGCTCATACTATTTTTAGAAAACTTAATATATGTGTATAATAGAACAAACATCACCCGAAAGTTTACCCGTTTTGTTCATTTTCTTGAAAATGGTAATGGAAAAACGTTTAATACGATATATATATAAGAACTAGATTTAAAAAAAGTCCTTCTGTTTGAAGATGAAGACCCAATCTCTATGAAATAATTATTCGTTATATATTATTTTGTTTAGTTTTGTCACAAAATGACCTGAAAAAGAGCATGATTTTGTCCGATTCGTATAGGCCCCCTTAATGCTGATTACAAAGAAAAGAAAACAAACTTTTACACACATAGTTCCTGCACTAAATGTTTTTCTATAAGGTCCATAATGCGAATAATGGCCGAGTTGTAGCGAGCGTACAACAGTGCTTTATCTACATACATAGGTGTATTTACACGGTGTTCGTTATTCCGGCTGAAGCGTCATCGTTAAATTGTTCCAATTGATTCGGTATTCCCGACTGCAATTCCGTTTGCGAAGTTAATTTACCATAATTGAAAGTCGATAAATAGTCTGATCTCACGGTTCTAAGATGTAACGGAATTACGGATGCTCTATTCGGCCACAACAAACGATTTGTGTATCGAAAACAATGTTTAAAGAAATTATACTTATTTTGTTATTGAAAATACAAGTACCCTAATTAACACAAAAATTAATACGAGTATTTCATTTTGTTTTATCAATGTGATAATTAGGCGACTTAAAAATGACATAAACAACGTTGGATAAACAGTTTGTTTCGATAGCCCTACAAGTAATTTTCATAATACTACGATGACAAAAAAAAAACAAAATTTAATTAATTATAACAAGTAACACGCCTTCATTGTAGGCGTCCGCCACTTTTAAACAACTAGCATCTAAGGTGTAACACATTCCTTTACCTATTACTTTCTTATATCTGCTATTCTTATAAATAATTAAGATAAGAAAGGTATCTCAATGCATAATTAATTATACACTAGCTGTCCCAGTGAATTTCGTAACATCATATATTTTTTGAATAAGTATATATATTTTTTTATTCCTTTAAACAAACCGTGTCCACAGTATATAAGTAAATAATGTTATGTGCCTACATAGGTACATTTCAGCTATTCATTTTTATTGATACGGATAAATATTGTACAACGAAGTTGAATTAACTAAAACTTTCATATATTTCATGTTTTGTTTTATACTGTAGCTGATATACAAAGAATAAAAAATAGTGATATCACTTTATTCATTTTGAAATCTACAGTTTTGTTTGGTTACACTTTCGCTTTACACATTTAACTGGTTATTGTAATAAGCCTACCGTTAAAAGGAGAATTTTCTTTTCGTCTTTCTCATATTACAGTACCTATTACAATCTTTTTTACAAACATTTTAATATTCTACAATAATCTTAAGTCTGCCTTTGAGAGATCAAAACTTTTCTAAATAAGATTATATTTCGAAAGCGAATTTATGAATAACGAAATGTACAAAAAATTTGTATTAGTAATTTTATTTTCTATATCTACTTATATTAAGCTGAAGAGTTTGATTATTTGTTTGAACGCGCTAGTCTCAGGAATTACTGGTTCGAATTGATAAATTATTTTTGGGTTGGATAAAGTTACGCAAAAACCATGTATGACGGAACTTATCGCCATTAAACATTTTACGAAAAATCCGCGACACCATACCTACGTCAATTTTTTAAGGTTAATAATAATGCACTATTTTCTAAGATGGTTTTATAGACGTGATATTTACATTTGAGCGACCGGTATCGCGTCAGCATCAGGGACGGTCAGTACTTGGATGGGTGACCGCCTGGGAACACCGTGTGACGTTGGCTTTTTGTTTTTTTTTTTAATTAGTTTTTTTTTTAATTCGTTTTCTTTTTTAATTACTTTTTTTGAATTAGTTTGCCAAAAAAGTTTCACTTCTGACATGTGTACTTTGTAAGCACGCAATTTTTTTTATATAACGGCAAACAAGCGTACGATTCACCTGATGGTAAGCGATTACCGTAGCTTCTAGATGTCTGCAATACCAGAAGCATCGCAAGCGCGTTGCTGACCCTATCCCAATTCCCCCCGGAGCTCGGGTCACCTCACTCACCAACAGCACCACAACAATGCTTGAAAACAGTATTATTTAGCTTTGATCTTCTGTTAGGTCGAGGCACTACCCCAGCCAGGCTAGTCCATATTTTGAGAAGGAAATTTCCTACTCTGAAATTTCCTGCCCTACCTCACCTAAGTAAGTTTAAATAATAATATGATATATAAATCCTTAGCGAAATTTTCCTTGAAATCATTTGTTTGATCATTTGATTATCTAAGAAGATATCACTTTTAAACAATAAAAATAAAAAAGTAATTTATTTTGGACCAAATACTTTTACAATTTCTTAACCTTTTATTTTCTTACGAATGAAAATTACTTCATCGACATGACAATTTTATAAAATACTAGCCGACTCGTGCCCACTTCGTTGGGCGTTAATTATCTTTTTCTTTGTGATGCATTACCTATGTTGTGTAGTGCTTAGTATTTACTAAGTAGTATCTATGACCCCCAAGATTGATTACTTGCAAGGAATTAAGTCGAAATCTTGAAATTTAATTGCAAACCAAGAATATAGAGCAATAACTCTGTTAATTCATTTATTTATTATTTATATATTTCATTTATAATTAAAAAAATAATAATCGCATAAATAAATAATATTTTAAAATTAAATGTATTTAATTAATTCGATTGAAAGTTCTTCTTAAATAAAATCGATTATTATTTCGAATCGAATAAATAACGTGTGAGGCAGTCACTAATGTCAAAATTTCTTGAAGTGTCAAAAAGATCATTAGTCGCCGGACGGGGTATAGTCGCCGGACGGGGTATAGTGCACGTGACGATATATTTCAATAATGCAATTTGCTTTCAGATCGACGAAGTGTTAGACAAAAATAAAATAGAGAAATATTTGTATTGTAATATTGAAAAATCGAAATAAATATCCCGAAATTTTAATTACCTGTAAGTAATGTATCTAAGCCGATAAAATAAAACAGAAAGTAAAGAAAAGAAAGTAAGACTGAAGCTAAAGAAACAAAAAATTATGATAAACACAAATTAGAATTATTTCTGAAAAGACTAAACAACAAATAATAACTATAAGAAATATTAAAACAGAAGTAGTTATAGTACTTAGTAGAAATTAAAATGCAAAAATAGTTTTGAAGAAAACTTTTGACCAAAACTACGTCCGGAGTACCGATAAAGTAAAACAGAAAGTAAAGAGAAAATATATAAAATAAAAAATAAACGGCAGCGGGCGCCTACAGCGATGAATAAAATCGTAATAATATCGTGTATTTATTATTTTAAATTACAGAACCAAATAACATACTATAAAGAACAAATTTTAAACCACTTAAATAAATAATATGTTGCTCCAACGCCATCTATCAAAAAGCGTAAAAACTTCGTCATCGATAGATTCAAATAGACAGTAAATAAAATAGAGTATTAAATAGTTAAATCTAACAGCGATAGATGGCGTTCGTTTCTTTGTCATTTTCATAATATATTTTAATATTTTTCTTTTTTACTGAATTTTTTTGTACAATTACAATAAAATATAGCCTATGTCACTCCTGAATAGTGTAGCCTCTCACTATTTTCAGCAAATCAGATAAATATAAATGTTTTAAAATCACCAATTAATTTCTAAGGCAAATAATAATGCTTGATTAGATTGAATTGTTGACACGGCACGTCAGAGGACGCAGGTTCAAATCCTGGTGATTTAAAATCTTTATATATTTTTATCTTTTTCCTTTTATCTTGTCACTCCTGAATAGTGTAGCTTTCTGTTAGTGAAAGAATTTTCATGATCGGATCAGTATTTGCGAAGATTACCCCGTATATACAAAGTTATAAACTTTACCTCTTTATAATATTAGTATAGAAAAAACCAATAATAGTATGACCCACCGCTCAAATTAACTATATTGAAACCGCGGGGCACCGCTAGCTTCATGTATTTTTCATATAATATTAGTACTAGTTATTTTGCCATCTACACCCACTTAAATATTATTATTAGTACTCGTATTATTACGGTTACTTCAGTATTGAGCACGTTAATTAAACATGGTAATATTTTACAGATAATTTGATGAAGTGATTTGATACAATCGTTTAATTATACCTACTAAACAACAACCTAATATGATTTAGTAGTGCTTCTGTAAAGATTGATGTTTCGAATACGCAAATAAATAAAGCATAGGTTTGACAATGAAGATATAAATGAAATATTTACTATAGAAACTAAATAACTTCACAAGATGACGACAATATCGTAATCCGAACTGCATCGCAATCCGCGCAATCCGCGTTGGCGCAGCGGTCACAGCAATGGATTGCGATTGGCTGTTGCGCGAGCGGTTGCGAGTTCGATCCCCACACACGACAACATTTGTATTGGCCATACAGATGTTTGCCGTGGTCTGCATGTTTGTGCAGTCCTTGTGGGTCTCCCCACCGTGCCTCGGAGAGCACGTTAAGCCGTCGGTCCCGGTTGTTATCATGTACACCTGTACATGATAACAACCACTACAGCACTCACACACGCATATTATACTATTTGTTGGTTGTCAAAGTAGTCAGTAGAAAGTTGAATTTTTTTTTAAAAGGTTCTTTATTTTCATAATTATTTGGTTTTCTTGAATTAAAATTTTTAATTATGGTCGAATTTCGACCTCTGGGCGACCACTAGTTAAATTTATTCTTTAAACTTGCGTGTGCATAACATAATTATAATGCAATAAAAATATTTTTCAATATTGAATTAAATATAGCCATAATTATATAACATTAAGTATTAAAATAGAAATATCTATTGATAAAAATAACTTAAAAATTCCAGAAAACAAAAATTAATGACACATAATTTATTCAAACATGTAATTAATTGCCTTGTATCAAAATACTGTCAAAATTGAAAAAAAAGCTATTTTCATCTAAATCCTACGTCTTTATTACATCAAAGATATCACTGTAATTTCAATTAAGCAAAAGCCATAAATATTCAAGAAATATATAAAATAAATACCTAAATAAAGCTTAATAATTGACGTTACTACATACTTTAACGGAATATTAATATTTAGATATTAAAATAGAACTGTGTAATCTAAGTCAACATCAGAATAGATATTTATGCGTGTATTTGCCATAAATCTGTGTTATCATCTAGTACTATATCTAATGACGTGATACATGTTCAAGAATAACTGACTAATTAGAAGAAAATTGTGTTCTTGTTACATTGACAGATAGTACAGATAGGCCTGTAGGCTGTAGGGTGTTAGAAATTAGTAGTGATTTTCATTTTCATCACCCACACAAGGATAAGGATAGGAAATTTTTAAAAACACTAAAAACCCGTTTGAAAATCTCAAAGTCTACAAGCAAACATTAATAAACATTCACATTTACCTACCTACTTACAACTTTATTACACTTCGAATGAACAAATAAAAAAGGTTTATTTATCAAGCTACGAAAAACTCTAAATTCTAAAATGTTTTCTTGATGTGCTGTGACGATTCCCAAAAGGTCTATTATGTTTCCGGAGATATCAACTCGAGTCTTGTGATAGCATGCTGGACAGGCCAACGAACATTGGAGTTTTAGACTTCCTTTCACAGAAACACTTAAAAGATAATGTTGTGATGACCCGTATTATATAAAACCTATCACTAGGTAAAAGCATAAGGATAAAGAGTGTATAGTCTTTTGTTTTATTATTTAAGACGCAGGTGTTTAATACACTGATAATAATTTGCACGCAGCACCGAACGATCGACGTAAATCAAGATATAACTAACGAGACAAGCGTTGCCTTTAATAAATATTCCTTATTATTGTGCCGTAAAAGAGACGCTCTACTTGAATAATGAATTACGCTTTCCTCATAAATACCTTCATGTATGCAAATACCGAGATACTTTACCACGGCTTTAAATCAAGTCGAGCGATGTTTTAGACAGGTTAAATGTCGTTCCCTGGTATTTTATTTGGAAGTACGCATTAATCCCTCATCTTATGGTATGTCTTAAATTCAACTCGAGGCCTCGTTAATTCTTTTGAAAATCCTCTCGTGATTTTCTCATCCATGAGATGAAACAGTGTCAGCCTTGACCCAGGTCACATTTTCTTTGCGCGTCACATACCTACCTCAGTATAGATAGTCAAATGGGTCTTTCGAACGTAATATGTCGTGAAGCATATTGACATCCATTTTTTTTAAAGAATATAATATTAACCTACTAGTGGTCGCCCAGAGGTCGAAATTCGACTATAATTAAAATTTTAAATTAAAGAAAACCAAATAATTATGAAAATAAAGAAACTTTTTTAAATAATTCAATTTGACAACAGACTAACAATAAACAAAAGGGTATATATGCGTGTGTGCGTGTGGTAGTGTGCGTAATGCTTTTTTTTATTAATTTAATGTATATTTTATGTATAATTTTCAAAAAATATTAGCATTCTGCACTCCTGCTCTATATTATCCATACTAATATTATAAATGCGAAAGTATCTCTGTCTGTCTGTCTGTCTGTCTGTCTGTCTGTCTGTCTGTCTGTCGCGCAATCACGCCAAAACTACTGAACAGATTTAAATAAAATTTGGTATACAGATAGTCTAGAGTCTGAGAAAGGACATAGGCTACTTTTTAATGCGAATAAAAGGGTGTAAGGGGTTGAAAGGTGGGAATGAAAATTTGTATGGAACTATGTTCGTGTTTCGTAACTGGCAAACATTTAATGTTCATCCCGTCGATATGGTAAACTCTCCGATAAAATTAAAGAACGTATTTAAATAAAGGTTTCGAATCGACAACATATATCCACAATATAGGGATAGTGGCGTATTTTACATTTTAAAAATGTATAACAATGTCAGTAATGAAAACGGATTGACATAATATATATTGGTTGTCAAATATAAAACGTAGTGGTTGTATACTCTTTGGTCAAATATTTATGCGTGCGTTCAGAAATTTATTTAGTGTAAACTAAGTAAAATATATCAAGATAATTAAATCTTATACTATTAAAAAAAGGAAAGCATTTTTTTCCCTTAAATCAACGCAGGTGAAACCGCGGGGCACAGCTAGTAAACTATAAATGTGCAAAATTTCATACTCCTACGTACGCACAATTTCCGTAAAAAGGGGTACAAAGTTTTTGCTTAACGTATTACGATTCAGCCCGTAATATCCCACTGTTGGGCAAAGGCCTCTTCCCTATGTAGGAGAAGGATCGGAGCTTAATCCACCACGCTGCTCCAATGCGGGTTGGCGGATATTCCCTACTATGAGTAACGATCGCTATCAGGTGTACATGATAACAACCGGGACCGACGGCTTAACGTGCTCTCCGAGGGACGGTGGGGAGACCCACAAGGACTGCACAAACACCCAGACCACGGCAAACATCTGTATGGCCAATACAAATGTTGTCGTGTGCGGGGATCGAACCCGCAACCGCCCGCGCAACAGTCAATCGCAATCCAGTGCTGTAACCGCTGCGCCAACGCGGCGGCTTAACGTATTAATATATAGATAAATAGAAATAAAATATAATACGTAGTCTAGACACAATTTACATTATTTTAAGTAAGTTGAATGTCAGAATTTAAATAAAATTCAAATTTTTAAATTATTTATTTTTATATAAACTATTAAAGAGACGTCATAAATTTTACGTAAATTTATTACTTAGGTGGTTAGCAAATTATCTCGTATCGAGTAAATATATACTTTGACAAAATAAATATTATATAAAAGTGCAAAAAGTATTGACATAATATACCTGTTATGTTTTTTTCCTTGTTGCTAAATAAACTTTACCTCATAGTTTATACAGACTGACTAACTTAATGTGTGTGTCCATATGAAAAGGCTATTTTTAAATGTTTAAATGACTTTCATATCAATATTTGATTAACTAATTATATTTGATATGTTAAATTTAAATTATAATGCTTATAAGATTGTTTTTGTGACAATTTATAAGAAACCACTTAGTTTAAAAGGGCAAAACAATCTAGATTTTTGTTAATTAAGTACTAAAATTGCAAGCAATGCAAGGTAACATAGGTTGATTCATAGTAAAACACATCTTAACTCTTGTATTGAGATTAAATTAAAACGAACATTCCGACTTCCGAGGTTACGGTAATTAAATCCATCTTTTGAATAACAATATTTTTATACGCCGCTAGCTCACGACTTCAGATAATCTAACGAACATATGAAGAATGGTTTGATATAAACTTGTATCTATATTTATGTTATATTGTGACATGTAGCTAAATTTTCGGCAAGGTATGTTAGCAGAAAATTTGATAAGGAGAAGCTTACGTCGAGGAAATATCAACAACGCTGTACGTGAGCCATATGGTACAATGTTGACAAATGGATCGATTGGATTATTACAATGATTCCCAGTTCACTCACGTTATCGGGAAAATTGTGTTGGGACTTAGAGTCTTAGTGAATTTAATGTTATACATTACGATTATTATAGTATAGCACTGAATAAATTGCAATAATATATACGTATATTATCAATAATTCAGAGTAAAAAAAACAGACATCATTTTATCATCAACATTTTTTTTGTTTCGTAAACTTTCATTTTATGTTTAAAAAAATTCTTTTAGTGGTTTTCTCTGTCAGGTCACGACCTATATCACAATTTGTAGACGTACACGGTTATATTTTCAATATCAACAATAGACTTCTTTAGTATAATGCTGTTTTTGAAGTAAAACTCTAAAGAAGTTTTACTTCAAAAACAGCGCAGATTTTAGATCAGAAAAACAGCGACCGATAACGCGGCAGCGTCAGGGACGGTCAGTACTTGGATGGGTAACTGCGTGACGGTGGCTTTTTTTTTCAATGAGTTTTTTTTGTATTTTAAATTCGTTTTTATTACTTTTTTTTAATTAGTTTGCCAAAGAAATTTCACTTCTGTCATGTGTAGGTACTTTGTACAAACGCAATTTTTTTTTTAAGTAATGGTTTGATATAAACTTATACCTATATTTATGTATTATCTTAAACTTCTACATGTGTTCAATAATAACTGCGTATTATCTTGTACATATATAAAATTCTCGTGTCACAATGTTAGTTAAAATACTTCTCTGAAACGGCTGGACCGATATTTATGAAATTTTGTGTGCATATCGGGTAGGTCTGAGAATCAGCCAACATCTATTTTTCATACCCCTAAGTTATAAGAGGAGGGGGGTTAAGGGGGTTAATAACATATACGGCAAAACAACGTTTGCGGGGTCAGCTAGTAATTACATATAATTTAATTTTATCACATGCATTAACGTTGACAGATAGAACTGAAAATTCGAAGTTGTTCTACTCAATGTCCAATAACTTGATCATTGCTATTCTTAGCACGTCGTTAATACCTACCGTTCGGAGACAGGATAACCAATATTGCATCTTGCTAAAGAATAAGAGTTTGTCTTTTAACGAAAATGTGATGATTTCAGTTTTACGTATCTATAAAAAATTTAATAAATCAAATAAATTGTAATAGAATTTAGCTAGGAAATGTTAAAAAGACATTAAAGCGATGAAAAATATGAAAAATAATGAAAAATCCTACTAATATTATAAATGCGAAAGACAATGAAGACGGATGTACTCGCATATATGTTTGTTACTCGTTCACGCAAAAATTACCGTACCGATTTTAATATAACTTATTACGTAGATAGCTGAAGATCTACAATAACACATAGACTATTTTTTAATCTCGTCGCGGAGCTAGTTTTATATGACGCAAATATCACAGAACTGCTCATAGCATACAAAATATATAGTGTGCTATACAAAAATAAATGGAATAGAAAAGTATAATCCGTCTACCAAACACATCCTAATAAAGTAAAATGATTATTACAGTCCGATAAAAACCGGATAAAACCGGTTAAAATAAAGAAAAGTCTACTTTTACACACGACAGACGGTATTAAAAACTCGTCTTAAACATACAACTTTAATGAATTCTATCGATATTAACCTAGTTTCCCACTACGTGATATTCAGTTGAACTAGATAGTATTACCGGATAATTACTTTTATTGGTAAGCATCCATTGCGTATGTAATATTCTAAAATTTATGCGAATATATTTTTATTATATCCTATTAATTCATTTTTATAACAGAATGCAGCATTCGGCAGCATTTAAATTGATGATATCAACAATATTTTTTGAAAACTATACATAATAATAATATGTTTTTAGACAAATATTACAACACTAAAAAAAATTCTTCATGTTACTTTATTTTGCGTGCAAAAATCTTTAAATTCATAGAAATTTTAAATACGCTAACGTAACGTAACTTACTCCTGCGTGATTCAAGTACCTACGCTCGATAAAAAATTATTTAAGTATTAATTTTGATAAGTAAAAGGAAAAAAACTGAACAACGTTAACAAATTATGACAGATGAATGACCTATAGTTGAATTCCAGTTTTTCAGAGTTGGATTATTTAAAAATCGAGTTGCTCGATTCTAAGGTCGTAAACAAACTCTGACGACTCAAAAACTAGTTTCAGTTTATTGTGATTTATCATAATTACATTTCCCTATAAAAGTTGCATTTAGATTTTAATCATCTTTTTAAGCCCTTTATTTTAAAACTTGAGCTTATTTTTTTTTTATGTTACTAGGTTGGCAAACAAGCGTACGGCTCACCTGATGGTAAGACCGTAGCCTATAGACGCCTGCAACACCAGAAGCATCGCAAGCGCATTGCCGACCCTATCCCCAATCCCCCCCAGGAGCTCTGGTCACCTTACTCACCAACAGGAACCCAATACTGCCTGAAAACAGTATTATTTAGCTAAGGTCTTCTGTAACGTTGAGGTACTACCCCAGTCGGGCTGCTCCATATTTTGAGCAGGAAATTTCCTGCGGGCCCTACCTCAAAAAATGATGACTCAGAAAACTATGACTTATGACTTTGAAATAAAAAATTAGGCCCATAATGTTTTATAGAGTTAATTTTATTTGGCGCCAAAAATCTACCATTTTATGGTTATTTTTGTTACACAGTTACATTTACTTCAGAAAATAGCAGAGGACAAATATAAAGGTATCATCTGTCTATTTACAAAAAAAAAGTACAAAATATTTACTCTTCTTTTATTAATCTTACGAAACCTCGTTCTATTCAGGTAAAAAGCTACTTTCCCCTCACCTACTAAGAAATAAACATATGCATTAACCACAATGAACGAAACATCACCATTACCTTTACCCTCTTCTCAATTGTGAACCTCCTCTTATTCACCTTCTTTATCATGCTCTATGGTAACATATTTTTTTTATAAAGGAATTATTTTAACTTAAAAACCCTGTTTGTTTCTATCTCTGTATTTATCTCTCTGTTTTACTCGAAACGCTTGAACAAAATTCATATTCTTGTTTCTACACATTCTATTTTGAACTATGCTGCGTCTATAATTGCCGTTGTAAAAAGTATTTAATAAATACACACATTGACAGCAATGAAATAATAGTAATAGAAAATAAAGAACATAGAGAAATAAAGATATTGGCCTTATTATAATTACACACACTTAAAAAAACAATACAGTTTTTTTATGTACAAATTGGCAAACTTTCTTCCAAAAATAAGATATTTAAAAACAATGAGACCATAATATTTTTGGTAAGATCTGAAACCCGTGAATAAATTACAACCTTTGATATTCAGTCACTGAAAAGACAATATTTTTGGTAAGGAATAAATGGTCTCTGAAAATTTTCAGTATTCTTGGAACATTTTAAAAGCGTCGACGAGGTTTAAAATGTATAACACGAACTTAATAACCCAAGTCGGACACTAAAATGCTGCAGAAACATTTGTTAGCAGTAGATATATTAAGTAACTTGGACTAAACTTCCTCCCCTTGATGGATACATTTGTAAGACAACGTTTACAGTATACATATTTTAAAGCATAATAATACAAAAGGAAAACGAGGTTATGTCCGTAGTCTTTTCAGAATTTACATTATATTATTACATTTCGCCATTATAACACTGAATATTAATGCGTTCTGTAAAAATACTTTACTTAGGAGTAAAGTATTTTTATATCAAAAATGCTAGCGCCATTAAATAGCTTCAATAAAATCAGCTTCCACTAACAAACTCAAATAATATGAAGATTTATAGAAATAAAATAAAAGCACCAGCAAATTCCTAGAAAATGGTAACAAAATCATTATTTTCTTTGAAATGCCAAGCACAATCCACTTTTGATAGCGTGACACAAGGCAATATTATAGAGGATCTCCAGTATCGATAGCATCGCTTTTGTAGCAGAAAACGTGGAGCCTTCGTCTTTGTTGACAGAAAATTTTAAAATAAATGTTTCTGAACCGCCCCCGTTTCAGTCAAGTTTATTAAATTTACGATAAGTTTTCATTAGAACCGTTTATCTTTTAAAAATTGAGACTATTTCAATGTATTAAATAAAAATTTCTTTCAATTGATACACATATTGTATTTTAGCGAATGTATGAGCTATTTAGCGGTTAAAATAATAATCTTCGCTATCTCGGCCGACTCTTTATTAAAGAATAATAATGATATAAAAAACAAGATATAGCTCCTAGAAAAACATACAATATAATAATTACAAGACAACGAGCACGTAGTAAAATATAAAATAGAACTGATAAATTGTAAAACATAAAGAAGAATTTAAAATAAAATTCTTTGACAACTATCAAAAAATATTTTTATAAAAAATATAAAACGAGGTTTTATTGTTATTTACATAAAAAGTCTATATAATTATGTGGAGACGCCACAGTATCTCATTCATCTATACTAATATTATAAAGAGGTAAAGTTTCTAACTTTGTTCTTCGGAAATACTGATTCGATAATGAAAATTCTTTCACTAACAGAAAGCTATACTATTCAGGAGTGACATAGGCTATATTTTATTGCTATTGAAGAAAAAAATCAGTGAAAATTGATAGTATATGTAAATCAAGTCGGAGAATTGCGAGTTTGATGAAAACTTTAGTATATAATATTTGCATCACAAAAATGATAATTAACGCCTAACGAAGTGGGCACAGGTCGGCTAGTCAGAATAATAATGATGGTTTTATAGCCAGACAATTAAGTGTTTAACTAAAAATAGTTCGCCATAGTCTATAATAAACATTCGTTTAGTAAGAACCCACATAATAATATGTTACGTATAAATTTTCAATTTTGTTTTCAATCCTATTTCAAATCGCAAAATTTAATTTTCTTATTAATAAAGACACCATTTTAACTCCTACGTGTTTCTAAGTTTGAGGTTTGTGTGTATGACAGCTATTACGAGTAAATTTTGATTAAAATGTCAAAAAAAGATTACATAAAGTTTGTGCGGGATGTGACGCACCTCAAAATTAAATTGCCTACATTTGCACACAATCACAGAATTTAAATCTAATGTTTTCATATACCTATTAAATTTTAGGATCGTTTTATGTACATTTGAGAAAAACGCAATTTAGTGTCCTTATTTTAATTATTATTTGATTATTTATCAGAGCATTATTTTTAGTTCCGAAATTCAACTTTTTTTTTTTGCTAAACGTAACAACTCACAAAATCAATATTCCCTGAGACAGAAAACAGTGTCATTGTCAAATGCGTCAATGTATAGGTCAGTAAAGAGGTGCATAAACAATTACAAACCATATGCGTAAAACGGAGGGTCGGATAAGGGCCTATGCAAACCGCGTTTTTTAAACGCGATACAGACGCGATACAAACGCGCGTGTGACGCGATACAAACGCGATGCAAACGCGCGTATGTCGCGATACAAACGCGCCGTCGACGCGCGTTTGAATCGATACAAACGCCAACAAACTGCTCTGTAGGATAAAAAACGCGCCGTCGACGCGCGCGTCACGCGATACAGACGCGATGCAAACGCGCCTATGCCGCGATACAAACGCGTTTAAAAAACGTGGTTTGCATAGGCCCTTAGTCATACCCCACCTCACTCTCACCGGGATAATAAAGTTACGTCACGCTATAGACAATTTGGTACTCTTAGAGATGACTCTTAGAACATATATACACATAGATCTAGTTATCTTCAGGACATTACTCAAAAAGTAGTTAATATGATTTAGTCGCTAGATCGTCTCAGAAACAACATCGAAACGAGAAAATCGCAAGTCATAACGAGTGAAACCGATAGATACATGCAGGAATCATATTCAAGAAAAATAAAGAAATAACTTTGATAATTGAAGAGTTTTTTATTGATAAATTACATAATTCCGTTTGCTTGCAAATGAAACGGATAACTGAAAAACTCTTTAGGGTGAGATTTGCACCCTTACACATAAAATGTATTTGTGAAATATTATTGTGTAATAAATATATAAAATTAAAAAATTAATTAATTATAGTAAATGTGCAGCTATAGCTACCACATTTCTAATACAAATACTGCTGAAGAGAATTTTATTAAGAAACTCAGCAATCGCTCTTAAATTGTATTTTAATTAATAGCATTTAGCCTGTAACATACCACTACTGCATAAGCCTATTTCTCCATGCAAGAGAAGGGTTGAAGCTTAATCCACCACGCTGCTCCACTGCGGGTTTGCGGATGATTTTAATTAAATAATTATAGATTATATACAGCTATTACTGATCTGGAATAAAAAATCAGCTAGAAACTCAACAATTACTCTTAAACAAAGCTTTTGTTTTAGAAGGCTCATTTGAAATTCTAAAACATCTACTTACAGTCCACATAAATGAATATAATTATGTAACATATACATATAATAGGGATATAATCTGAACTCTGTTTGATAAAGTACAAAGTGTCAATGATAAAACGCCATATTAAACTAGAATGAAAACATGACTGAATATGAGATAAAATTTCTTTAAAGGAAACAGACTCAAAGACTAAGTTTCTCTTTAAAACGCAGTCAAAAAAGATTATATACAACCAATAATATATAAATCTTAAAAATGCGAACATTATCTTTAAATACTTCATCAGTCATCAGTCATCAGTTCAGCCTATTGCAGTCCACTGCTGGACATAGGCCTCCCCAAGTTAAAATAGGTACTTAGAGTTTTGTAAAGTATCCTAAAAATGTTTTGATAAAATGAAAGTTATACCATGTAACTATTAAGTCACTCTTAGATAGTTGCAAAATGTTTTAAGCTAATGAACGGAACAAAATAAAATGAACCCGTTGGGTACTTTCTACTTCCTTTTTTTTATTTATTTATCAAAGATTTCCGCACACAAACATGTTTAAACTTAGAAATTGTTACACACTTTCGATAGGATGTGCCACTGTCGTGAAATATCAGTACTCTCTAAATATACATAAATAATTCAGCTAGTAGAAGCATGTAAGGCTTTATGCAAACACGTTTTCTTTATTTTGTATATTTTTTAGTAATAGGCTTCTCATATAAGAGAATAAATACGAGGGTAATATGAGGTAGAGTAAAATATATGTGTGTGTGTGTGTGTGTGTGTGTGTGTTTTTCAATTACATATACGTTAAAAAAATATTTTTAATCACACATTGCATTAAAATCAACACATACATCGTCGCCACTGACATCTGAATCGATGTCCACTTTAATAAAGTTTTTTCAAGAATATTTTCTGTAAAATACTTTATACGCTATGAAAATTATGAAAAGTGTTCAGGGTTTTTAAAAGTAATTTAATCATATTTGAGTAGCTAAGAATTCCTCAGAGCTTTCCCCGTTATGCGTGCCCTTAGGCCGTCCTATTGATATTATCGTACAAATTCAAAGTTTAATTGTACTGACAATTGGACGCTTATATTAATTAAAAGAATTCGTTTGGCATGATAAGGCAAATATCTCAAAACCGCTAAATTTTTGAGCGTTTACCGAAAAAAGGGTAATGTTTGTCGTGTTAGAATAAAATACAAATAAATCAAAAATATTTAAATTATCTACGCATCTATATATACATATAATAAAATGATAGGAAAGTCAATGTATGTCCGGGATAAACTCAAAAAGTACTGCATGGATTTACTTCAAATTTGGCACGAGTATTATTAAGAAGTCCGGTCAGAACATAGGCTACATATTATCACGCTATCACCTACGGGGAACGAGCAGTGAACGCACGCAGATGACGTCGCGGGCAGCAGCTAGTACAAAATATTAATAATGTTGTTTTACGAGTATTATAACACGTGGTTCAATAAGTCCCGAGACTAAGTACTAAAAAAAGGTATTTTTTATAAAATTAATTTTTATTCATCAACATAGTCTCCTTCAAGAGCGATACAGTCCCTCCAACGCTTTTCTAACTTTTCTATCCCATATGTGTAGAACGATTTGTCTTTGGCTTCAAAATAAGCCTCCGTTGCTGAGATAACTTCACTATTTGAGTCAAATTTCTTACCCTGAAGCATTTTTTTGAGGTCTGCAAACAGCCAGTAATCGCTGGGGGCCAAGTCTGGCGAATAAGGGGGATGAAAAAGCAATTCGAAGCCCAATTCGTTATTTTTGGCCATCGTTCTCACGGACTTGTGGCAAGGCGCGTTGTCCTGGTGAAACACCACTTTCTTTTTGTTCACGTGAGGCCGTTTATCCGCAATTTCGTACTTCGATCGCTCCAATAAGCACATGTAATAGTCACTATTTATATTTTGCCCGTTTTCAAGGTAGTCGATGAAAAGTATTCCATGCGCATCCCAAAATATAGACGCCATAACCTTACCGGCCGATTTCTGAGTCTTTGGACGCTTCGGGCGGCTTTCACCAGCCGCTCTCCACTCCGCTGCCTGCCGATTGGATTCCGGAGTGAAATGGTATATCCAGGTTTCATCCATTGTTACATACCGACGTAAAAAATCCTTTTTATTATGATTCATCAGCGCCAAACATCGCTCTGAATTATTGATACGTTGTTCCTTTTGATCAGTTGTAAGCAAACGCGGCACCCACTTAGAAAAAAGCTTTTTCATAGCCAAATTTTTATGTAAAATAGTGAAAACACTACCAGCTGAAATCTTCACTATCTCGGCTATCTCTCGCACTTTTACCTTCCGATCTTCCAATACGATTTTGAGGACTTGGTTAATATTTTGTTGAGTCACTGCTTCATTTGGACGACCTGAGCGTTCCCCATCATTGGTGTCCATGCGACCGCGTTTGAAGTCAGCATACCACCGACAAATGGTTGCTTTAGAGGGAGCTGATCCTGCATAGCATTTTATAAGCCATTGCTGTGCTTCAACGGTATTTTTTCCCATTAAACAAGTAATATAATTAAAAGAAAACAAAAAACCCGCCTGCGTAAAAAACGGAAAGAGCAAAGTCAACATTTTTTAATCTTTCTTATTGTATTTCTTTATTATTATTAAGGTAATAATAATCATAATATACATTTTTGAAATCCTTGTATTGAGCCCTTTAATTTGACACCCATACTATAGTATTCTAAAAAAAATTTATTTCTTCACTAACTACAATGGCTTCGCACAGCCGCCATGTTTTTTTTTTTTTTAATGTCACCTATCTAAGAACACTTGGGCTGCTAAGACAAATATAACGATATCTCAATTATGCAAATCCGTTCAGCGGTTCTAGAGAAATCAGGTAATTAAGAATATTACATACATACATACATACATACATACAAGATACGCGCGAAAAACATAACCCTTCCTTGGCAGTCGGGTAAAAACAATGTTTTATCAACACGCGAAACTCGTTCTTTTCCATTGTATCGAAATTACAACCGTAGCGTCACTTAAATGTTTCAAAATCAATAATTTTATTGTTCCATTTTTAAAAATTTGACACATATTCTTGTATTGATAGCCAGTACTTTTGAAAAATCAAAAGAGTTTTTAATATATGCACCATTTCCAGGTTAGTCTCGGGACTTATTGAACGATCTAGTAGAAAAGAACCAGCTTGAGTTCATAAATAATCCCGTCATACTGCTATTTTAATGTACATCAGTTTATAGTTTTCAAATCATATAAAATGTCTTTGTTCGACTCGCTTTTATAATAATAGAGAAGTATTTTAGTTCAGTCACGTTTCAATATCATTTTTCTATTAAATAAAAGTTATCCGATACAACTCTTTTTCATTGGACTACGCGAAGAAATTTTGAGAGATTTTTATTTATAAAATAAAAGCAATTTAAACTTGTTACGCATGCATTTAACTATTTAAAGTAATAGAATAAGAGTTTCTTAATCTAAAAATAATATACGTTCACTCCATTTTATTAACTACCAGCCGCCCAGTTTTGCCTGCGTTGAATTTTTATACCATTCAGATTAATACATACTTTAAAACGTATACTGTATAATTTTTTGCTTATATTAGCAGATAGATAGCGTAGCACGTATATGCTACACATACGCTACGCTTAGGCGTAGCGTGTTGCTTAAAATGCAATCGGCTTCATAGTTTCGCAGTAACAATGAAGCAAACGATCTATCATCTCCATAAAACTTATATAAACCCTGGTCTAAGACTGGGTTCTCAAAACCGATGTTTTTCATTAAACTACTACCCCGTTGACGCAGATTGCAGTAACCCTGTTTTCTGCTCCGGGGTTGTGATTTCGATTCCCACTCTGAGTGTAAGTGTGATCTCTCTGTCTTTCTCTCTTCATCCTATCGCAGTCCACTGCTGAAAATAGGCTTCCCAAAGTTCGCGCCAGACATCCCGGTTTTCCGCAATTCTCATCCAGCCTCCACCAGCAATCTTACGTAGATCGGCTTACCGGGTCGTAGGAAGTCCCACACTGCGTTTGCGTCCCACATGCGCTTTCTACTCCAAGACACACTACTGCAGCGGCCATCGTTCCTACGACACACCCCACTCCCACTTCAACTTGCTAATTATGTAGGCTACGAGTATGTCGGTTACTTTTGTACTCTCGCGTGTAGTCTCATTTCTTAGGCGTAATATTATTTACACGTGTATCATTTATATGCATACTTGTCAAATTTATTTAAAAAAAAGAAATAGAATTATTTATTTAATAATAAATAATATAGCTAAAATAAAAATACTTTGAATAAGTACCTTGTAAACTTTTCCAATATCGTCGATTCTCTCTGAATTAGAATCCTTAAAGAAAGATAATCCGCCGAGAAATCCCACTTATCCCTTTTGCCTATTTCAGGAGCCTTAAAATTTCACAACTTCCAAGGTCTATTCTTGTGAATAAAATACAAATTTGTCAGTTATTAGAATATAATTATAAAATAATAACGATTCGTAGAATGAGAACTGGCTAGCATTGACTTCGTAGAACACTGTTACTGATACACAAAGATACAATGTGTGGTATGTTACATACCACACACATATATACATACCGTATGTATCATCAAGTTGTCCCAATCATTATAATTACTACATCAAAACAACTGCCTGGTTTGACTTTCGTTCGTATTTATTTATTATTATATTTTATTGCATGTTCACGTACACCAATCTACTATTTTAATCACATGTTTATATAAAGTACTAGCTGACCCCGCGCAAACGTTGTTTTGCCATAGATGTTATTAACCCCCTTAATCCCCCGCCTTATAACTTATAAAAAAAGTTTGGCCGATTCTCAAACCTACCCGATATTAACACAAAATTTCATAAAAATCGGTCCAGCCGTTTCGGAGGAGAAGGTATTGTAACTAACATTGTGACACGAGAATTTTATATATAAGATTTTCACGACTCTATGTACTGTCATAAAAAAATATTAATATACAAGTCTAATTATCGGAGACGACGCTCTACGAAACGAAAGCTAGATC
Source organism: Melitaea athalia (assembly GCA_905220545.2). Classification (NCBI taxonomy): domain Eukaryota; kingdom Metazoa; phylum Arthropoda; class Insecta; order Lepidoptera; family Nymphalidae; genus Melitaea; species Melitaea athalia. Next base: position 12,440,261 of record HG992184.1, on the reverse strand, counting down.
ATTGTTTTTCTTTAAAACTCAAACACATTATACATACGATGTGAATTTGGTGAACTTTAGCTTGTTAAATTTATTAAATAATTTTAGTCATCTTATTACATTTGTAAGTTCTATTCACATTATTCTGTTCATTTGATTCTACTTAATGTATACATCTATATTGTATATTAAATGTAAAAAATCAAATGAACTTTTACTAGTTAGTAGCTATATCCTAACTAGTAATATTATTTAGACTAAGATATCATCATTAGTATAAAACAATATGATTAATTTGAACAGAATACATTAAAATTGTGTTACAAGTTTCATTTAATACATTAAGATGTAAAAATAGCATGACGCAGAAGCTGTTGACGGAAAATTATAAAAATTGTAATACTTTGTAAGTAACAGCAGTATAAATAACATAACAGATGATCATAAGATGATATGTAATTACGATTTAACTAACATTTATTTTACTCATAACCACGTAAACCCCGTGCTTTATAACTAAGGTGGCTATAAATGAGGAATTATGGGAGGTATTACGATGTTATTAATGCGGTATAGTGTCGTTACTTAAGAATTTACGAGGCGATCTCGCGAATTAGGTCACTAATTATATTAGGATTTGGTGACTGAAATACGTATGTACCTACATATGACGTGTAAACTCTATATGATCACTATTTATGTCATATGTATTGTTTGACAATTGCCTAAACTATACGAGTACAAAATTAAATATAGGTATACTTTAATTAATAATTGAATATAAATTAGTATGGTATTCAATACATACTTAAAATGTTATTTAATAAATGTTTTAGACAGATTGTTAACGTCTCACTATTAGTAGAGGACCTCCTTCCCTATGTAGAGGAAGGCCTGGACCAAAATACGAAAATACGAAAATCTATATATATAAAAGAGATTTCCATCTCATTGACTCCTCACGATATCTCTGTAACGATAAGACGTAGAGACTTAAAATTTGGTAGGAATATTCCTTTCGCCGAGGAGAGGTCAGCTAAGAAAGGATTTTAAGAAATTCCACCCACAAGAGGGGGTTGCGGGGGCTAATAACATATATGGCAAAACAACGTTTACGGGGTCAGCTAGTATAATATATAATTGCCTTATTTGAAAGCTTCATATTATTTACAATAAAATTTACAATTAAAGACGTTTGTATGCCAAAAAAAGTCTTTAAATTATGAATGTCTTTTACTTTAAATCAAATACAAATTTTTACCTGACAATAAAAAGATACAGGTTTCCATTTTTATTCGCATCAATTTTTGTTGATTAACTTAATTGCTGTGTGGTTACGGCAGTTAAGAATATAGCCACCCTCTCTCTTCCCGTGGGCGCTGTAAGAGGCGACTAAGGGATAACACAGTTCCACTACCACCTTGGAACTTAAAAAGCCGACCGACGGCGGGATAACCATCCAACTGCTGGCTTTGAAATACACAGGCCGAAGACGGGCAGCAGCGTCTTCGGTGCGACAAAGCCATCCAGCCAGCAGTCAAGAGATAATCTACATTAATACCACATACAAATAGACCCTCCATCTATAATACATTCGACTGTCGGTGAACAAGATCTTATCAAGCAAAAACTAAAAACAAAAATTATAATAATGTAACATGCACATGCTACGAAAAGTCAGGCAATAACAGAATCAGTGTAACTCTGTAATGACAGAAATTATCAATGAAATCAGTTCAAAAATCTTTATGAAGTCTGCTCTTTATATACATATATGTATATGGTCAAACACAAGTTAAATTAAATTATTTGTCTTGTACTATCCTTTATTTGTATAACAATGCTAATATTTAAATTGATTAATTAGCTAATGAAAGAAATGTACTAGAATAACCAAAACGACGGTCGTAATTGAAATGTTAAAATCCCGAAACTCTCGTACCTAACTTTTTCACCCTTTTATTTTTGATTCATTGAAAAAGAGTTTATAATTATATAGTATGTAGATAGATAAAAGAAAAAAGTTGTATTGAAAATATTTAAATTATGTTTGAAATGTTCTTAAATAAAACAAAGCTTTCTTATTTTATCGCGAAACAGTAAAGGCGGAAATGTGCACCAGTAGTTGGTATTTGTTAGTGGTTTATTCCTTGATTTTATGTTCGGCCGCAGACCGCGGGCAAGCTGTAGCGTAGTAACGTTAAGTTTGTATTTCAAGCACCATAAAACTATAAAGGTCCATAAAATTCGTACAGTACGTACCTGCTTTATATTTGAATTCTTAATTTGATAAAGAAATAAAAATGGAAAGTCGAACAAGGGATTCTAGTAAGTTTTCGTTTATAAACTAAAAACATATACGAAACATAAAACTATGCACAAATCTTGAGAATTTCGAATTAAAACTTTTAAAATAATTTTATTTATATAAAACTTTACACATACTACTAAAACAATATGAACTAAAGTTTAATGACCTCGAAAAACCTTTAAAACATAAAAAATTTTAAAACATAGCTAATCTAATGTCTTCTTTAATTAAATCTTATTTAACATTTTATAACTTCATGCTAGGGCTACATTTACGATATTTATTGTTTAGTCATAATAATATATTATATTTAAATGCACATTGCGGAATCGCAGAGGTAAAATTACACACCGAAATGGCCAATTTTGATTTCCATTTCACGACATCATTTCCGTAATACCGCCATCTAAATTTTTTATCAAAAGCAATTACCGATCAGACTGGATTTATTGCAAATGGGCGTCAAATAATGTGATTTCTGATATTCATAAAAAAATCATCCTATTTTCCAATTTCGGATATATCATCCTTTTTGGTATAGACCGTAGATCGTACCCGCTTATAAAGTGTACCTACTGGACAATGAATTTAAATAAAATTTAAAATAGTTATATAAATATTCAAAATAGAACTAAAACATTAAATTTCTATGTTACTAGACAAAGTTGCAAAAAACATTTCATTTCTTTCATACAACACTTTGTTTCTCGTTTTGTAAATCTCGTCACCACGTTCAAAAAACGATTACAAAATCTTAAAGTTACGATTCCATTTCGCAAATGAAGGTTGGAATAAAAGAGAACAATAAATAATATTTCCGAATTCGCTCGCTGAGAGTTCATTTGAGATTTTAAAAATAGAAATAAAATGTTAGGTAGAAAGTTGAGAGTTGGCGAACAAATTATAAATTAATTAACAGTAAGAGGCCGGGAACAATTACTTTAAGATTGCGACTACGATTTCGACCGGGCTCAGTGCCAAGTCTAGGCGAACACCCATTTTAATAATTATGACTTATTTCATTATACCCTATACACAATGCACCGCTGACTGCGCCGTATTTAACACGTTCACTGCGTAAGGATTTTTAGTGTACTTTTTGCTGGTGCGTCATGAGGTTATATTGACCCATAGAGGACTTTTTTACAGTGCGTCGTGTGGTCAAATAAGCCCTCATTCACTTCTGTCTTGATATATGTTTTTCTCAATGGTGATAGTAATTATTGAATATATTTTATATTGAGATCAAAGACCAATAACCAAGCAATATATACCTAGCTGCGTTTTTAGCTCGCTTGTTTCGTTTAACGTCTAAAAGAGAAACAATTTGTGGGGTCCGTTTGACCACACAACGCACTGAAGTTATCAAAACACTAGTGATGGGAAACACGTCTGTTGTACATCACTCGATAAATTTTCCCAAAATTTTATTGAGCCTACTGTATTTGTTTGTATGAACTAACTTTAAGAGGCTTTAAAATTAAAATACAATATTAATAGTGTATGTATTTGTAAAGTGTTTTATTAAGTGTTATAAAATAATCATTATTAATCATAATTTTAGGTTTCTTGAATCAATCAGCGCGTTTCAATCTTTTGGTTAGTAGGTAGGTACGTAATATAACGTAATTTATGATTATTGACATTGAAAACTCGCCCTGTGATCTTCGTTGAAGCATGGCAAACAAAAATACTTCTGGCATTGTGTGCAGGTAGTAGGAACTTTTTTTTACTTTTTTGCCTGCCTGGACACTAGAAAGCGCTTTTCTTAACTTATCGTAACAAACCATATAATTAGTAAGTGAGACACCACCGGGAGAGTTTCTGCGAGAGAGTCTGCAGGTTTGCAAATGTAATCGTCTAATATAGTAATCTTCTTGTTTGGGTTTTGGATATTTGAAACACTACACACGTCTTGCTGTTCATTTTTAACAAACATTTTTTGATATCGGCTCTTCGTGTTCTCTTTGCTTTCGATCTGTTCATTAGAAAAACCAGCATAAACTAGTTTTTTTCTACTTCGTTTTGGCATATCTAATATGTGACGATAATACTACACTACTTTACTAACAAATATAATATAATAATCTATACTAATATAATAAAGCTGAAGAGTTTTTTGTTTGATTGTTTGTTTGTTTGTTTGTTTGAACGCGCTAATCTCAGGATCTACTTGTCCGATTTGAAAAATTCTTTCCGTGCTAGATAGCCCATTTATCGAGGAAGGCTATAGGCTATATATCATTACGCTAAGACCAATAGAAGCGGAGTCTACGCCGACGAAGTCGCGCGCAGAAGCTAGTAAATAATATTATACTTAAATAAAAAGTTAAAAACGACGCGAAAAATGGCTTCAAGCGACGCGACGTCTTAACTGTCGATAGCATGGCACAACACCGAGTGCACGAAATGGCGCGAGCGCATCGTTCAGTGCGGGTGTGAGGTACGCGGAGCGGTAGGTCATATTGACCTCACACCGCACCAGGGTGAAACTTTTTTCTTTAGGTGCGGGTGAGGTCAAATTGACTCACGAGTATTTCAAAATTCTGGATTGTTCACGTTAAAGTGGCAATAACAATGGTATTTAAAAAAAAATCCTACGACAGAAATACACAAAGTTATGCCTTCCGCACCAGGGGAAAGAACGCAATTTTGCGCGCCGCACCACATGAAAGTTCACTATGAGCCAATATGACCTCACAACGCAGCGAACGTGTTAATGCATATTGTTTCATACGCTCAGTATATTTATTAGCATATGTATCATCTGTGTTTGTATATAAATCTTTTGTTTGCATTATATAAATTTTTAATTGTTGAATTAAGCACGCCAAAACAACAATGCCCTTAATAATAATGTAATGAATCCAAAACTTAAAATTAATGGTAATTAGATATTCTAGTTAATAATTTGTCTCAAATATTTTTTGATTTATGAGGATATTTTTGGTATAGTATACATATTATAAGGACGTTTAGTTTTTAAATAGAAAAATAATTATTAAACATTTACTAACGTATTTTTCGTCTTCAGTGTTGGTTAAATTAAAATAAGATTAATTATTTATAAGTATGCTCAGCGAACGAATAACCAAATACAGATCCTGTACTAATGTCAGTATCATGAATATTCAATAGCCAACAATTGGTAAATTATTGGTTAACGCAATACAATTTTTAATTTGAAGTACTTTGTAAAAGAAAACAAAAGGTAATTGTTTTATTAAGTAATATACAATACTACAATATTACAACTCTTAGGACCAGATCACTTCAGCCTGTAATATCCCACTGCTGGGCATATACCTCTTTCCCCATGTAGGAGAAGGATCAGAGAATAATGTGGTGGATTCTGCTTCAATGCGAGTTGGCGAATATATTCCCTGCTATGAGTAACGATCGCTATCGGATGTACATGATAACAACCACATAGGATCATTAGGACCAGATCATCAACCATAAATACAGGACTAACCGAAGAGTAAACTGCGTTATTTTAGCAAAAGAAAACATTCAAATTAATTAAAAAATTTAACTTAAAGCAAACCCAGAGCCCGTTAAAAATAATTTATACAACATAAATTTTACAATGAATACGTACTGTAATTAACGACTGTTATTTGAAACGATACAATCACAATACTTCATAAAAGAACTTTCCACTTACTTTGTTCTTAATAAGTCAATGTTTAGTAAACTTGTGAATAAAGTCTTCAAACAAACAAAAGATACCTTTTACGACATAACTGTTTACACTAATAATCAAACCTACAGTGTAGCGTTTAAATTAGACAAAGTAACAGAGCGAAGAAAATCATATCAAGCGAATACACGTTCAAATTGAAAATGTCATCGAAACTACCTGTAGAGGTAGGTTAGGCGAGCCGGCTACTGGAGATTTCGGGGGAGACTAGAGTGCGTCAGAATAACATAATGGAGGTGATCTTCCACCTTCTGAACTACTCCAACCATACTTGAATAGTTGAGTCCTTATATAGGTAGTGTTGAACATTTAGGGCAGCCGATCCGATAAATAAATAAAAAACGATTGTTTAGAAAAACTTTTATTATAGATTTTTTTTATAACTGCGAACTGAACAATAACTTTCTTGTTGAATTCCACGCAGATGAAGTCATGTAAAGAACGTCTCACCAAATACTCTTATTAAGAAACTTGTACAATACAACATATGCTGTTGCTCACTTTCTTTGGTTTTAGAAATGACCTGAACCTTCAAAAACTGGTAAATACGAATTTTTGGTACTAAAAAATTATTCGTAGTCAAGTAAAACAACAAAATTTGTCATCGTTTTAAATGATGATTAATAATTTTATTGAACTGTAATAAGTCACATGAGGTGTTAAATGACATTATGTACCATTTTGGGTACAATATAATACCCATTATTATTAATTATATCACAAAATAAACGTTACGTACGATTTTAATTACATACTGTATACGTTTCAAAAAATTTCCACTCATTTCTTATTACTTAAGTCATACTCGTAGTGGATAAACCCATTGTAGACAATATAATGAAAGGGCGACTAGTTACATAACATTAATTGAACACTTTTGATCTTTTAATCAACATCAGTTCATACGGAATACGAAATCTCGTATAACAGACAAGGCGTCTTCAGGCAAAGGTAATGGAGTAGGCCTTTCAACTGAAAATCCACAGTTAGCCACTCATTACTTTGTTAATTCTACTAAAAATACATTGCTATGAACCCAGCCATAAAAGCCCGTATAAGCAGGTAATTTAATAATAAAATTGTTTTCCATCATAATTATAACTTAATAAATTGGAACCATACATGTTTTAAAAGACTTTAATGCTTTAAAAATGAGGTCATCCCGTTTTGTGTCAATTAAAACCTTTTTGAAACACCCGAGTTCTGTGAAAAGTGTTCGAAAATTATTTTCTTTTATCGTGTTTTCAGAAGTATGAATAACAACAAGCTGAAGCTTACAAACAACTACACTTATATAATACTGGCGACCCACCTCGGCTTCGCACGGTTGCAAAAACTATCAGTGTTCCTCTACTATATTATGCATGTATTATACATATAAACCTTCCTCTGGAATCACTCCATATACAAAAAACCGCATCAAAATCCGTTGCATAGTTTTAAAGATCTAAGCATACAGACAGCGGGAAGCGACTTTTTTTACACTATTTAATGATACACATATACTTAATAATAAATCAAAAGTTGATCATTTTATCACCAATCATGGTAAAAGTAAATAAGCTTGTAGACTACTATTAGTACTTATTTACTTATTACATGTTCATGTTATTTGACTCAATAATATATTTTTCTAAGCATAAATACGTTTAAATTACTTACATTTTTCAACTTCATTACAATTGTTACACGATATCATTTTTGACCGAGTTCAAAAAAGGAGGAGGCTTCTCAATTCGACCGTATATTTTATTATGTGTGTTCTCGGATAACTTTGTCGTTTATGAACCGATTTTGATGATTCTTTTTTTGTTGGAAAAGAAATATTCCAAGGGTGATACCATGATAACTAAGATCCGATGATGGAATCCTAAGGAAATCGAGTGGAACCTTCGAAAATCGTAGTGGCGACTAGTGCCTTTGTTATTTATTTTTTTCGTCTACTTAAGTTGTATTACATGTCGATGTAATTGAAGTCGGTTTTTTTCATTTGCTAGCAAACACAATTATATAATGAATTATTCAATACCATTAGATCATGTGTCAGTCTTCGAAAAGATTAAAATATATAAGGCTTCTTTGAAAAATATCTATGTATCTTATCTTACATTTAAATTCATCTTTTCTTAAATATACATACATTAGGCTAGATTTTTAACATTAAAATCTTTTAATTGTATGCTAAACTCTACAGAAATTAATTTCCAGAAATTATATAATTTCGTTAATCATGTATATATTTAAACACGAACCTAATTTTTATTATTATACTATTGCGCAGTCTTCTCGGCGTCGGATTTGTTGTAATGTTCGTAAAAACTGGGTCATCACAATTACACCTTGAACGCCTCATGAGATTTAATCTTGCAAATTAATTCGTTCAACTCACATGCGAAACGTATTTTAATTTTAGATCGATAAATCGATATGCTCACAGGTAAAAATTTAAAGAAAGGAAAATAAAATCAACTTTAGATGTAAATAAATAAATGTACATAAATTTTCTATATATATATAATAAAACGGTAGGAAAGTCAAATTGTACATTAAATATTTTTTTAAAGAATACTTGGGGTGTGATCTACAATCGATACCGAAGCTAAAAACATAGTTTTTAAATGTTTGTCTGTTTGTCCGTATGTATGTCCGGGATAAACTCAAAAAGTACTGCATGGATTTACTTCAAATTTGGCACGAATATTATTAAGAAGTTGGGTCAACATATAGGCTACATATTATCACGCTATCACCTACGTGAAACGAGCAGCGTTCACGCAGACGACGTCGCGGGCAGCAGCTAGTTATTACCTAAATCTCGATCTTCTTGATTAAAACTTTTAAGAAAAATTATTAAAAAAACATTTTTTTTATAAGTAAATGTTATCTTAATAATATATATTTACTAAAATATTTACGTTTTCATGTACAAAGCTACAGAGAATTTTAAATTAAAAAGTTGTCAAATAATAGATGAATAAAAAAAGAATAATATCAGAAGATATTAATATTCATTACCACAAAGAGAAAGCAAATCAAAAACGAAATTAATACGATATCTCTGACCATTGTATTTTCATTCAAAATCAACATTTATTATTTATATCGAAGGCGAACTGAACTCGCTACTTGATATGAAGAAATATTTATTAAATATTTTTCTGTGGTTCTTTTTTGTCGTAATATTTGTAAAAATTATTAGATTATATGATATTGACATCGTAGTGTATATGAATCATCAGTTTAGAATCTAGATATTTTTATTACTAAAATGAAAATATGTGATGTTTACCGGATCAAATTTTAAACAAGTAGTATACGTTTTATACAAATATTGATAAAAAAGTGTTAAACTATTTTTAAAATAAATGTTTACATAATATGAAAATGAAACATGATCAGCAAAAATGTTTACCAATTCCAAAATATGAAACTTACCAGAAAATAATAAAAAATATTCTGTGCCCGTATTCATATGTAAATAGGAATGAAAACGCACGTTTTGAATGGATTTAAGGGTTAAGCACCTAATTTTAAATACCGACTTCCATAGACACAATTGCTAACATATTGAGAGTTAGAGTAATTTTCGTACTTTTCGTAACTAGTGTAAAATTTTAATTGTAGTCAATAAATAGAACAAAAAGAATTATGTTTGATATAATTTGTATCGTCAATTCGAAAACACGATTGTTTTAAATTGATGGTACTAAAATTTACATGTTAGGTACTTTAAATATTTTTTTTGAAATTTGTTACAAGCAAACTTCTAATCGTGATAATTGTTAATTTCTATGTATTGAAAAGGAAATTGAAAATACCCCATTCATGCCAAATAACGTTAACCAAAATCAATATGTTGCAATAATTTTCTTAGCCATTTATCAATGACACAAACAAGGACTACTCGATTACTTCTTCTTAGTAATATTATATTAATGAGCATCAAAATTATCAACAAATTTTACGATCTAAATATCTATTATTATTTCAGACACGAGTCTTTGATGGGGATGGTCGAATTTTTTTTTGTATAATTATCTATTTTACCATTCAAGGCTTCTGTGGCTTTTTTTCCGTAAAGAATGTAGTGTTGTAACTGTATGTATACAAATTTGATTTTTGTCATACAACGCGGCAGTTTGTGTCGTCTAACAGATGTTCTTACTTCTTTGTTGAGCTATTTGTCAATTAAAAACAAACTTTAACATCCTAATACAGGAACATAAATATATCTATTTTTATGTAACATACTAAGTTGAAAGTCTTGACGCTGTCTATACAACTGCTTTTGGAAGACAACTAGGTATAGTGGTTCGCTCCCCTGCTGGACTGGTTTATACTAATAAAAAAAGCTTATGTGTAAAAACTCTTGACGAGTGATAAAACATAATATATAAATGAATATACTAATTATGTAATGCACCGATTTTGTGTATTACATTTATTTATGTACCAATAAAAAAATATCTATCAGCTGATTGTTACCTAATAAACAGCTATTAAATTGTCTAGACTCAGACAACAGTGTGTATGTCATGTTTGTCACAAACATGTTTATACGAGTATTTATTTAACTAGATACATATATAGTTCTTCAAATACCTAAAACTTAAACGTCATTCTGTAGGCACATTTCATTTCAAAAACGTCTCTTCGACGTTTAACTATTGTTAACACATTTTGCGCTAGATGACGTCTCAGTACAAACAACCACTGAAACAAATAGTGGACTTGATTTATGTTCACGATCAAATACAGGAATCAACTGTTTCAGTCAACTGAATGATTTATGTCAAATGTCTCCACTAATATTCCGAGTTTTTAACAACACGATCTCAATTGACTAGTAGAAAATTTCGTTTGATTATTTGTTAAAATCTCATCAAATATTTACAAATACGAGTGACATTACTTTTTGCAATATTAGATCACTAATTACATTCGCCTTAAACTATCCCAGTCCACTGCTGGAAATAGGCGTCCCCAAGTTCGCACTAAACATCTCGATCTTATGTAGATCGTTGGTCCAGCGGACCGGAGGCGTCCCTCACTGTGTTTGCCAACACGCGGTCTATACTCCAGAACACGTCTGCTCCAGCAGTATGACATTGACGAGTAATGCTCTATTCTGCTTAATAAAAGTGGGTGATATCTCTTGTATTTGAGCAGAGGAGGAGGTAACAGCGAAGGAGGTTTCGGGAGAAATTTTCGACAATCAATAAATTAATTTGAATAATACTACAAAATTTGTTACTGACCTACATTCGGCATATACTGGTGTGATTAAGGAATGCAATCCCGCAGCAAAATTTTAATCCCGGTATTTGCGGGACTGAGAGGTCTAAGTCCCGCGGGATCCTGGTATTTGCGGGATCCCGCAAGTTTATGAAAGTCATTGAGAAAAAAGGCGAAATCCTGCATAAGAAATGCTAAATGCATCTAGAACTAAAAAAGAAACAAAAATATATTATTTAAAATTACATATTGAGAGATTAATAAATATATGTATTTAATAAAAGAATAAAAATTATTACAAAGAGACAATAGGTAGTTTAGGCATTACGTATTTTGAAAGTAACTGCGCGTAAAACATAGCACTAAACATAGTTACTAGTCTTGTGTGCCAAACGGCTCCTAACTTTATATGCCAGATAGCCAGTAGCAGAAAACGCTCGTTCTGCTTCAACGCTTGTGGGTACAACTGTTGATAAAGCGTTGTAGGGGAATTAAAGATTCGCCTTTTAATCCACTAGACTCAAACAAATTCATTTCTTTCTCGAGAGAATTAACTCCGGAATGAGTACGACAAGCAGTTTTAAAACTCGATGGAGTTTAAAATGTGATTTATTATCATATCAAAATTTCGATCCAGCGGGATTCGAACCCGCACCCCCGACATACCGTGTCGGTGCTCTAGCAAACTAAGGTATGGAACAATGTTCAGCCGAATCGAAATTTTTGATATGATTTTATTCAGTTTTAAGCAACCGTGGAGCCGTCTATAGTGAGTCCTTTACAGCAACCAACTATTCAAAGTTTCATATTACAATGAATTCTTTGACGAGTGACGACACCATGCTATTTTTAATTCGTATTATTTTTGTTTTTGTGTTTCCCACACATGAGGAAATTATAAAATGTTATTTATTCTAATATCAAAATTTCGATCCAGCGGGATTTCAACCCGCACCCCCGACATACCATGTCGGTGCTCTAGCCAATTAAGCTATGGAACGATGTCCAGATAAATCGAAATTTGTGATATGATTTTATTCGGTTTTAAGCAACCGTGGATGGTTGTGGTGAAGAAACCAGATAGGAATCCCGCTGGATCGAAATTTTGATATGATAATAAATAACATTTTATAATTTCCTCATGTGTGGCAAATACAAAAATAAAAATAATACGAATCGATAGAGTTTGTTCAAGTTCATCTCGAAGATACATCGGTTCAGGCTCCACAGTTTCAGCTTGCATCATTGCGCACTGTAGCAAGAGGTAAATCATCATGACCTTCGTCATGAGCCGAATCAGTTCGCGCGCTTTCGCGTGCCGAACTACACAAGGCGCTTACCGTTGCGCAGTCCCGCTAATCCCGCGGGATCCCGCTCGATTTATGTGCGGGACTGGTCCCGCAAAAATAGCGCGGGATCCCGGTATTTCGGGATCCCGGTATCCCGGTATTGCAATCCCTAGGTGTGATTAAAGTATACCCTGAACGCTCAAATAAGGAAAGAAAGTTCTAATAGAATTTCACTTTTTTTTCCTGTTCGTTACACATTTTATGGTTCTCAAATTCAATAAAACTTCCTGTAATTATAAAAAAAAATATTACTTAAATTTATAATGAAGTAAGGAATAGACGTAAATTAATTTCCGTATTGTAACTTAAAATCAAATGAGCTGTCTAAACGTTTCGTATCCTTGACCGATTTTGAAGTTTTGAAAGGTAAAAACATCAAAGTGACGTCGCGTGTTAAAACTCGGCAAGTACACGGAAAATCATAAAAACAAATTACCGATCTTTATTAAACGTGACCTGAGGGGCACGTGAGTCAGAAATGAGACTTTCGCCTCTAAGAGTACATTACTTCTCTTTATAACGCTCTCTTTCCTGTTTTATTCGCGCATTGTTTCGCTCCGTGCATAAAGTTTCAGTATCGTTAAAATATTACGTTCTTTGATCGTTCTAAAGAGCTCGAGCTATAAACTCTACGTATATAAAAAACGTAATTTAATCGGATACTTTATGAAAAAAAAATTAATACAGAAACGATATGTGAATAGAATAAACAATATTTAATTATTTTCCAAGTAGTTGACCTGAAAAATTTCGTACTGTGATTTTTTTTCGTTAATTTTTTTCTTTTTTTTTTTATATTTTTTGTTTTTCATACAAATCTACAACAAACACTGAACACAAAAAAAAAGAATTATCTAATACTCTAATTTAGTGCAGTCTGCGGAAGTTCATTAATTTTTAAGTTACTTTTATTATTCAAATATTTAACCATAACAATTGCAAAAAATCAAAACATGTATACATATTTACAAAAAAATAAATCCAAACCATGTTGCATCGCAAAATCGAATACTTTAAGTAAAACTCCTCCGCTATGTAATTTTTTTGTAACTTGATAAAATACGAAATTTTTGTATCTAAAATAAAAAGCTGCCTAATTACAGTGCAATATTAACTACTACATAATTATAAGGAAAGTCTCAATCCGCGATTCATAATATTTAATGTAAAAAAAAACTGTTATGCACATAATAGGAAAACTATGGGCAATCATAGCTATACTTTATAATATATTTATATACAGAGTATTTTAATGAAAATATTACAATACAGTAAATAACATTTCGAACTATCTTTTCAATCAAAACATCTAGTAAATTGCTCCTCGTAATAGTAATTCTAAGCTTTTATCAGCATCTCAGCATTTGTAAATCTATCAAATATGTTAGGGACTTTGTTTTTGTATTACGAGTATAAAAAATCCATTAAGTAAAAATGGCAAATAACTGACAAATATTTATTTAATGAAAGCGCCCATAGTAGATTAAATGTACTGCGAAAGAATTTATACATTTTGAATGTTAATGCTAATAATATAAAAATAGGTAGCGATGTCAATAATAATTTACCGAATAAATAATTTTATGAACATCATAGTCGATATATCTATCATATCGACAACCTAATTCCAGTAAATTAATAAGTAATTTAGACAATTCAAACCAAATTAAACATTTTTATAAAGTTAATTATTGTCTGTCATACAATTAATAGATACTGGTAATTGTTCGAATGCAACTAATTATTTATTATGATGTTCCACTATTGGTTATTTTTAAATACGGATTTTATTATCTTTTATTATCCTTTTGTGTAATGTTAATTCTACGTTTCAAATAAATACATACATATATACAAAGTACATATAAGTTACATTCTTAACCAACGCGAAGCCCGTTTTTTTTTTTTTTTTTTAAAGACTATTCGCGATTTACATCATTGGATAGTACTTCGCTTCTTAGTTTTCTTTAGGATTAATCGATTTTTAGATTAATGTTAAAATCCAATTTATATAAAAGATAATGATATAGTATATTGTTAACCACGTAGTATTTAAACCTTAACAGACTGTTATATTTACACAATCATCTACGTCTCCGTTTTGTAATTCATTTTTTGAAAATACTTTTCCGCCTAATTGTGATTCATCAGTCTGCCAATACGTATCACTCATTTATAACAAATACACATATATATTAACTAGCGACCTGCTCCGGCTTCGCACGGGCGCAATGCTGATACTAAATATAAAATAAATATTGCAATCTAAGCGCAAAAAATGTGTTTATTTACGAGATCACATTAGAAACCTCTAAAACTATCAGTGTTCCTCTACTATATTATGCATGTATTATACATATAGAGTGATTGAATTGTGAGGAAGGTTTCCTCTGGAATCACTCTATTTACTAAAGAAAACCGCATCAAAATCCGTTGCGTAGTTTAAAAGATCTAAGCATATATACAGACAGACAGAGCGGGAAGAGACTTTGTTTTATAATATGTAGTGATAGTGATATATCCATAGTTATTGAATAAATGTGTAAGGGTGTCAGGTAATATTAGGGATAATTTAAGATACGCAGTAGCTTTGTGTGGCCACCTTCCGCTATCGCTCGTTATTTACAACTCTAACCTCGACTCGAACAATTGTTTAATTCGATTGAAACATACGAGACATATTCCAACTAGGATTATTTTATTTTATATGAGCAGAGTAATTCAATATTTTTATATTAAAAATGGTCTCGGCTAAAGCACTTTAATGTGAGATAAGTATTTTAATCATCAGTCTATAGTTTCGTTATTACACGACATATTGTTGAAACATTTTTCCACGCTTTGTAAAAACATGCTATTCAAATGTATAAATTACAAGCTAATAAATGAAATAGTACTTGATTTTTTTTTCACATAATATAAGAAACAACTTTATTGACAATAATAAAATTTGTAGAAGAATATAAAACAAAATATAATTGTTATTTTAAGTATCAAAAACTGTGTACAAACTCTTATCTAAATTGCTGAGGCAAAGTTGCCGTCTTAAAAGTTGGGGCACGATCCGTTGACCCAGAAACACGAGACAACCCACGCCAAGTTTTTCAATAAGTGCTTTTAAAGACCTTTTAAAAATCCTTTTATCTATGTGGGGTAGGCACAAGTTTAACCTGACAATCTAACTTGCTGTCACTCCTATCGGATTTGTAATTAGTGAGACTTAAATATCTTTTGCAGATTTTGTTCATTGCATTTGTATTTTCAACGTATTTCTAGAATGAGGTCAGATCAATCGCAAACCATGTAGATACGTTTTAAATTTTTTCATATAGGTTGAACGTCTATTATTATATTCGTGTACATCTTATACTATTAAACGAGCAATTCTTGTATATATATTTCATATCATTTTCAAATTCAAAGGGTAAACTCTGTGAGAGATCTTGGAATTCAATTGGACCATAAATTACTGATGAACGAACATATAGACATTATAACTGACAAAGCTTATAAATAACTAGGCTATATTAAACGTGTATGCAAAACATTTACTGATGTTGACTCCATAAAAATGTTATATTTTTCATACGTTCGAAGTGTTTTAGAGTACTGCTGTAGCATATGGTCACCAAATTATTCAAAATACAAGGATAAACTAGAAGCAATACAAAAACATTTTTTAAAATTTCTATGCTTCGTGGATTTTAGAGAATATAAAAATTATACAGAAACCTGTAAACATTATAAAACGGAAGCTTTAGAAATCAGGCGTCGGCAATGTGATATGTATATGTTATACAATATACTGAATGGATATATTGATTGTAATGACTTGGTCAGTGCTTTATATTTCAGAGTGCCCAATCGTCGTACCCGTCACACAGAACTATTTTATACACCGAAAGTAGATACAAATTATTCACGTAATTCTATCCTTAGCCGTATAGTTAACATATATAATGAGTTTTATTCGGAAATAGATTTGTTCAACATGACAAAAACAATTTAAAAAAAACAGTCAAAAATAAAGATGCAGCTAACTAAAATACTAAAACACACGCACGCACACCCGCATACAAACACACACCCACACGAACACACACACT
The DNA here is from genome assembly GCA_905220545.2 of Melitaea athalia. Lineage (NCBI taxonomy): Eukaryota > Metazoa > Arthropoda > Insecta > Lepidoptera > Nymphalidae > Melitaea > Melitaea athalia. Next base: position 12,423,578 of record HG992184.1, on the reverse strand, counting down.
CACACACACAACTAGTCACTCAGTTAGATTCTCAACTTCAATTTTTGCAAACGCTCTAAAATATGTCTTCTAGTTTGTAAAATAATATATTTAAGAACAAACGGTGTAATCCTATTTTGGTTTTTAGTAATTGTTATATTATATTTTAAGTAAATAAGTTGTGTATGTAAACTGTTGGATTATCTAATAAATAAATAAATAAATAAATAAATATAATTATGTATATATGTATAGAATCTGAATCTCGGAATCGGCTCCAACGATTTTCGTGAAATTTAGTATGCAGGGGATTTCGGGGCCGAAAAATTGATCTACGAGGGGAGGTCCAAAAGTTCGTGGAATGGAAGGGTTTTAAATAAAATGAAACAATAAATCTATTTTTCCTATTCAATATAATTATCCTTAAGCCGAATACAATTATTAAATCTATGAATTAATTTTTCTAAACCATCGTAAAAATATTTTTACTTTTTGCCTCAAAATGAGCCAATATTGCCTCCTTCACCCCATTGTTGTCGTAAAATTTCCTTTCCCTTAAGTCTTTTTTTAAATTATGAAACAAATAAAAATCACTTGAGGACAGATCTGGACTATAGGGTGGGTGGACTAGTAATCTGAAGCCCTGTGTGTGCAGAGCAGCCATTGCAACTCTGCTCTTGTGAACCGGCGTGTTGTCTTGCAAGAGCAACACACCCTTAGTCAATTTTCCTCGACGTTTTTCCTTGATGGCCTCCTTTAATTTTTCTAGTATCGTTGCGTAATATTCTCCGGTTATGGTGCAATCCTTTTCTTTGTAATCAATCAGTATTATTCCCTCACAATCCTAAAACACAATAGCCATCAACTTTCCAGCCGACTTCGACACTTTGAATTTCTTTGGCGGTGGTGTACCCTATTTATGCCATTGCATGGACTCTTGTTTGAACTCAGGTTAAAAGTGATGAACCCATGTTTCATCTCCAGTAACAATCCGCTTCAAAATCTGTGCAGGTTCGTCTCCACACAACTCCAAAAATTGTTTTGACGCATCGACGCGCTGCTGTTTCTGAAGCGGCGTGAGCATTCTCGTTACCCATCTTGCACTGACTTTTGTCATACCCAGGTGGTCATGTAGGAATCGCAAAATAGTGGTATCTGATACTCCAACTAATGCAGATAACTGTTTTTTCTTCAAACGGGTGTCCTCCTATACAATTTTTTTTACTTTTTCGACGATATCTGATGTGGTGGCCTCAACTGGCCGCCCTGAGCGGGGGTCGTCTTTAATCGACTCCCGACCATGTTTAAAAAGACCAAACCACTTGTAAATCATTGATTTACTAGGGCACTGTTCCCCATAAACGGTTTCTATTTTATTTAAAATAATCTGAGCGTTCTTTCCTTGCTTGGTAAGGAATTTTATCACAGCGAGGTGTTCAATTTTCTCTATAGCTTCAGATTTCTTCCGGATTGACTTCTTTAGCAGGCGACTGTTCGTAAGTTAATTATGCAATAAAGCTGAAAATCAATTTATAGACTAATGATGAGTCCCCAATTCGTATGACACTAAGCGAGCGCCCCTATCTCCACTCCATCCCCTCCATTCCACGAACTTTTGGACCTCCCCTCGTAGCTAGGATTTATTTAAAAAAAATGTCGTTTTATCCCTATTTTTAGGCAATGAAAAAATATCATTAGAATACGAAGCTTAATTTCACCGCTGTCAACATAGCTGTAATAGCTTAATTAGAAAATCGGCTGGTGTCGAATCGTGTTGACCCGAGTTCAAATCTCAGTCTCCAGATTATTATTTTTTCTTTTTTTTTAAATTTCACTCGTGATTTATTCTTTAAATAAAATTAAAATATAAAAATACCGAGAAAAAAGAAAAAAAACAAAAAAAAAATACCTGTCACCCAGGTACTTATTTATTATACTCCATGATTTTCATACACATCTCATCGACTATAATATACTTTCGTTTAGTATTCATTCTGATTAGAAGTAGCACAGTTTATACTTTATATATAACAAATAGTAAACGTGTATTTATTAATTTATTTTTACTACATAAATTATTTCTTTAAGTGCAAAATTGACATATAGTATTTAACTATGTGCATCTTTTGTACAAAATGTTTTATATTGATATCCTTATCAGTAGAACTAATGTATAAAAGGTACATTTATTACACAGATCGGTGATCCTAGGTCTGTCGGTAAAATCTCTAGTTCATACATAATAATTATGTCAGACTTTGTTCTGATCGTAGTCTAAATATGAGTAGATGATCGTATTTTTTCAGTATTAAACTACACAACGCTGTTTAACTATTGAGAAATTTGTTTGTCGTCATTACAAATTAATACATAAAGTCAAAAGTTATCATATCACCTATTCAGTGTGTCGTCTATACTAATATTATAAAGCTGAAAAGTTTCTTTGTTTGAACGCGATAATCTCAGGAACTACTGGTTTGAATTGAAAAATTATTTTTGTGTCGAAGAGTCCATTTGCCGATGAAAGCTATAGACTACTTTAGTATGCTTTTTTCCTCGAATTAACGCGGATGAAAGGTGCAGCTAGTACATTGTAACTCAAAGAATACCAATGTTAAATAATGTTGTCTAACCCGCTAGTGATATTTTACTGCCGTCTAACGAGATTGAAAACTTATTTTGTGGTAAGACCTTATCCAATATCAGTTCCCGTTAGTGATTGACACACACTTTGCTTATTACATTTGAATAATATATACATGTAATTATTGTTAACTCAATCTACGAACAACATGTCTGTCAACTAAACCGCAGACATCGTCGATGACAGTTGGATAATATCACGGCAATATGACGGGTTTATAATCTAACTAGCTTCTGCGCGCGACTTCGTCGGCGTGGACTCCGCTCCTATTGGTCTTAGCGTGATGATATATAGCCTATAGCCTTCCTCGATAAATGGGCTATCTAACACTGAAAGAATTTTTCAAATCGGACCAGTAGATCCTGAGATTAGCGCGTTCAAACAAACAAACAATCAAAAATCAAAACAATCAAACAAACAAACAATCAAACAAACAAACTCTTCAGCTTTATTATATTAGTATAGATTATTTGTATGGGTATAACTAATCATACGGTATGCAGCACTTAATTGTTGCATCGTAAATTCTCATAACAGCATATATTTGTTCAGTTGTTCACCTAAAATCTTTTAAGCAATAAACAATTTCATTGTTTCAGTATAACGCTACGAAGATTTGAAACGAAGGTCACTAAGTAATAAATCATCTGATCGTAACCATGTTTTTTTAGTCCAAAAAATTGCACTTTTTATTCTACTATAATTGGTTGACCCTTTTGTATAGCAAATTAAATGTATACTTAATGATAAAATTAATAAAAAATGTTAGTACCAAAATTAATAAAACGGCTTATTAGTATCTACAATAATAAACAACGAATATTTTAGTGTAATAACTGCTGGTAAACCAATAATAATTAAAATAAATAAAATACTTCTAACTGAAATGCCAGTGCCGTTAATCTACTAATTCACGACTAATAATTTTGAAACTGAGTTGTACTAATGTAGCCGAGTGTAAAGGATATTATTTCTAGCGTCATAATTAATTCGTATAACGACGTAGCCGTCAGTATTATGGTCCTACTTGACCTTTGGTAACGTTAATTTTATGGTCATACGGTGTCATTTAAATATTTCATAATAGCAGGCAGGTTGCTTTAAAAACGAATAAAAATCATATGAAGAATTTCGATTTCGCTGGGCATAGATCCATTGCGTAACGGCTAGAGCACCGGACACGGTATGTCAGGGGGTGCGGGTTCGAATCCCTCTGGATCGAAAATTTTGATATGATAATAAAAAACATTTTCGAATTTCCTCATGTGTGGGAAACAAAAAAATAAAAATAATACAAATTAAAAATAGCAGGCTACACAAATATATACAAGGTGTGGATGACAATAGAACGATAATTGAAAACACCGTTAGTACTAGTATAAAGAAGTATTTCAAAACCATCAGATAAGTCCTAACATCAAAATCAAAAAAAAAGATTTTTTCATACAAACTAATTCAATATAATTTAATAAAATTTTATAACATCATTTTTGTAACTACAGGATCACTGACCTGTTACACGCGTCATCGCGCCGCCTTCGCGCGTGTCCTTCTTTCTACGCGGCATAATCGCGTGGAAGTGCTATGTGCTTGTACCTACAAAACTTCATTATTTTGATTGAATAAAAAATAGTAAGTTAGAAAAGTAAATTAAAATAAATTGTTACGCATTTAAAATTAAATTGAATAAAAAACTATTTGATTTAAATTTTCTCAAACCATCAATTTTTTTTTAAATATGCAGAACTGATCAGTAGCCGATACTGAATAAGTTATTTTTTTTTAAACATTAGTTATTATAATATTATTTGGTCTGCGAACTGTCACTAAATGGCAATGATTAAAAATTGTGCCTTTTTGTGGCAGTCGATGCCATATCCATTATTTCTTAATCTATGATTTTAAAAATAATAATAGCTGTCCTTGAGTCGTTAACCGCCGGTTTTAGGGTAGGTCAGGTCTTTAGTCTGATACATACGTAGAAATTTTAAAAAATGAAAAATCATAATTTGTGACTAAACTACTGGATGTATTTTATTGATTTTTTGTATGTGGGCTTGGAATGTCATTACATATAAGCTGTCCAAGTTATCGTTGTATTATCATCCCCACCCTGTATAATGAAAAAAAAACACTCCTAAAATCGTAATCGTCTTCTCGCAAACATTAAAACGTCTAATAAAATATTTAAAGCACTTCACATTAACCTAAATAAAACGGAATATGTCTTAACTTCGAGTGCTTGAAAACTTTCATGAAACTCCGCCCGCTCTCACGCCCTCATCAAAGAAACTTTGCAATAAACGTATAAGACCTGATTGTTATATTATAATATTTTGAAAACACATTTTTAATTCGTATTATTTTTATATTTGTGTTTCCCACACATGAGGATAAGAAAAAAAATACAAATTAAAAATAGCTTGGTGTCGTCTCTTGTCAAAGAATTCATTGTAATATGAAACTTTGAATAGTGAGTGCTGTAAAGTACTCGCTATAGATGGCACCACGGTTGCTTAAAACCGAATAAAAATCATTTCAAGAATTTCGATTTGGCTGGACATAGATCCATAGCTTAACGGCTAGAGCACCGGACATGGTATGTCAGGGGGTGCAGCTTCGAATCCCGCTGGATCAAAAATTTTGATATGATAATATAAAAAAACACATTTTTACCTACAAACTATTACATCGTAATGAAGTAAATGATTTTTTTTAAATAACGTTTAAAAATTCTACAACTTAAAGTTAACCAAAAGTATGTAAAAACCGTTTAGAACGTAATTAGAATACATCACAGCCTAAAGTAAAAAATATAATATATACATATATATGTATATCCAATAAATAATAAATATTGCTTCATTTGATTTTTTTACGTCATAAAACTTGTGTAGCTTTGCATATTATATTGAGCGCTAATTAACTAGTTGGTGGTTTTAAGTACATAGCTTTTACTATTTGACCTCCGCGACCCACTTAAATTAAAAAGTAGGGTATCACCAGGTCAACTACTTCACCTATTAGATAAAGATTATCTCTACTTTCAACTACGTTCTCTATTACTGTAACATTAACAAGAACGTAAAACAAATGTTACAGTTGATGTGAAATAGATTTTTAATTAAACGGCCATTCATTGAACAACCACATGTAACTAAACGTCTAGTTGTTGATTCTATGTTGAACGTCGTTGTCGGTCACTCTCGACTCTGTAGCTACACAACATTCGAAACAGACATTTAGCTAGTAATAAAATACACTATTTTTATCTTTACTAATCTATACTAATATATAAAGCTGAAGAGTTTGTTTGTTTGGTTGTTTGTTTGTTTGTTTGTTTGTTTGTTTGTTTGTTTGTTTGTTTGTTGTTGTAGTGTGTAGCCCATTTATCGAGGAAGGCTATAGGCTATGTATCGTTACGCTAAGACCAATAGGAGCGGAGTCCACGCCGACGAAGTCGCGCGCAGAAGCTAGTAATAACTAAATGTATGTGATTGACAATTATAAAATTAAATAATAACAGTATAAAAATGTTGTAAAACATTCTTAGTACATTCTTAATGCGTACGGCCAAAGAATGGAACTCTCTACCAGCGTTTGTGTTTCCGGATAACTACAACCTTGATCTTTAAGTCGCGACTGAATGGTAAAAACAAGCCTATCCTATTAACATAAAATTTTTTTTAAAAAAGGACAACTGAAAATAAACACACATGAAACCTCAGAAACAATACCAAAGAAATATCTATAAAATGTCTTAACGACTCAATCTCAAAACTAGGTGGTTATTTATATTTCGTGTATTTACGACTTTACCTAATGTAAGGGATAGTTGTGCAGTTAACCAGCTATTCTAACCATGTCATAATTTCGCGTGTGATGTAATACAATAGAATATAACTATACCAGCCCCATAAACTAGTAAATAAAAAAACTGTACGAATTCCAGCAAGGGTTATAATACTTTATTTTTATTTTATTTTTATTTTTATTTTATTTGGGAAACTTACAGCTAACATTAACAATAATATAAATTATAACAACGGAAGGCCATTTACAGGTTTCCACATGTAGCAATAACTTAACAATGGTGATGTGTTGGACAAGTAGAAATTAAAAAGATTAAACAATATTTATAAAACAAGACATAAAGAAAAAACAACGAAGAAAAAAAAATTTGAGCTGACAAAGTTCTTTGTTTATAATAACAAATTCGATTAATTTAAACTTTTAGTTTTAACAGAAAAAGCGTTTATTTAGTAACTGCTTCAATTTAGCAGAAGTAGTATCATATAAATCAATATCATACTCGCCGGAAATCAAGTTAAAAGACTTACAAGCACGAACAGTAAATGAATTTTTTCTATAATTTGTGGACGCAAATGGTACGTGTAAAGGTGTATGTTTGTTCCCGTGTGTGTAATATGGTACATTTAATCCAATCTTTGCCAAGAGCTCAGGACTATCTAATCGCCCATTCAACAACTTAAAAAGGTAAATAATGTCGCTCATTTGCCTGCGCTGATACAGAGGAAGGATATGATGCCGCCTGCATCTTGATTCGTAACTAGTATCGAATATTTGACATTTAAACTGCAGATGGCGAAGAAAACGTTTTTGGATACTTTCGATGCGATTAATGTACGTAGCGTAAACGGGATTCCAAACTTCGGACGCATATTCGAGGTGGCTGCGCACAAATACACAATACAGTATTTTTAGCGTTTTTATATTCTTAAATTCCGAAGATAGTCTCATAACAAAGCCTAGAGCCTTTGATGCTTTAGAAACAATCGTGTCAATGTGATTATCGAACAGTAATTTAGAATCAAAGATGACTCCCAAGTCTTTTATAGCAGCAACTCGATTTAACGCTGACCCCTTCAGAAAGTAGTAGGTTGCTAGTGGTGTTAAACTACGAGTAAAGGTACAGACAAAGCATTTGTCAACGTTTAAATCAAGATGATTAAGCTGACAGTATGCTTCAAATGTCTGAAGGTCAAGTTGCAAACAATATGCATCTCTTTGAGTGCGAATAGGACAAAAAATTTTCATGTCGTCTGCATATAAAAGAATCTTAGAATGATTAAAACAATTTGAAATATCGTTTATGAATATATTAAATAAGAGAGGACCCAGAATTGAGCCCTGAGGGATACCCGAGGGTATAAATAATGATGATGACGTGTACCCGTTTAGAACCACTGTTTGACATCTATTTGTAATATATGACGAAAACCACCTGTATAGATTTCCTCGGATATCAACCATTTGCAGCTTACGCAATAGCATTTTATGATCAATTCTATCAAATGCCTTACTGTAATCTGTGTAGATTACATCCACCTGGTAACCTTTAGACATAAACTCTGTTAAGAAATCACTGCATAGAAGAAGATTAGAAGTAGTTGATTTATTTTTAACGAAGCCATGTTGTTGTTCATTTATAATACTCTTGATAAGAGCATAAACTTGTTTGTGCACGATCCTTTCGAAAACCTTAGCAAAAAGACACAATTTAGAAATTGGTCTGTAGTTTTCCACTATATTTTTTGGACCTTTCTTATGTATTGGCGTTACCAATGCAGATTTCCAAATATCGGGCACTGTACCGGTCTCCAATGACAGTCTGAACAATAATGCTAATGGGGTTTTTAAACTCTTTGCACAAGAAACTATAAATAATGGAGGAATATGATCGGGTCCTGCTGATTTACTCAGGTCTAAACGCTTAAGAAGTTCAAGTACCTCATTATCAAGTACTTCAATGTTGGCTATATCTACAATGACCTCCGATGAAGGTGTATGATCTGGAGACGCTGTATCACATGAAGATGGTTGCTGAAAATTCGAATGAAAGTATTCAGCAAACTTATTGCATATTGACTCACCAGAACTGAACGAGTCACCACCATATGACATCACGGATGGGTAAACTGACGATTGTTTTTTGTTTTTAATGAATGACCAAAACGATTTCGGATTTTCGACAATATTGTTTTCAATTTTCGCCATGTAAGCTTGGTAACATTCTTTTTCTATAATCTTCGCACGTTCTCTTAGTAAAATAAATGTATTTAAATCAGCAATGTTTTTATATTTTTTATATTTTAAATGAAATTTATGTTTTTCTTTTAGTAATTTAATTAAAGATGGGTTATACCAAGGAGGATGTTTGCGGTTAATTTTAAGGATTTTCGTTGGTACATAAGTATCTCGTAAATTGTAAAGAGTATGGTAAAAAATTTCTATAGCTACATCTATGTGGTTACTAGAAATAGTTTTGTGCCAGTCGATTTTGCTTAATTCATTATTAATAGCACTATAATTTGCTTTTTCATATAGGTACTTAATTCGTGGAATAGTGGTTAAAGGCTTAAGATCGGTGAAACTGGTGGTTACAATTAGGGCAGGGTGATTTGGGTCCACGTTAACTAATGGGTCAGAGGATGCTTCAACCGTAACCTCACAATTTGAAAACACTAGATCTAGGTGTCTGCCATTGAAGTTTTTTAAGTGGTTGTACTGCTCCACGTTACAGAATTTTAAATTATCAAAAAAGTTAATCTGGTGCCACCCGCTAATATTAGTGGGGTACATATATGATTCACCAGGTTGACGGAACCATGCTAAATTGGGCATATTAAAATCACCTAATATGAGGAAACTGTCGTTAGGTCGGCTAGACGAGTTAGCTGTCAATTTTTCTGAAAAATTTACTAATTGTTCCCCCAATGAGTAGCCATGATTTTCTCCAATGATGTATACAGTGCATATATATAATTTATGTGTGGTCTGCGAGTTCCTTAAAGTTAATACAACCCACACATCTTCTGCCAAAGAGCACCAGTCATTACATCCATCCGTTATTAAGTCCTTTTTGACAGCAATGAGCACACCTCCACCCCTCAACTGACCCGTCCGAGAATAATCTCTATCTCGTCGCCACACTAGGTAACGATCGTCGAAAATCTCTGAGTCATTTATACCATCGATAAGCCATGTTTCTGTTAATGTAATAACATCAAAGGATTTCTGTAAAACATTTCTAAGAAACATATGTGTCTTTGTGCGCAGCCCCCTAACATTTTGGTGGTAAATACTTAACGTAGTCATTTATAACCGGTATCTGATATAACAACGGTGTAATCCAAAAACGTTTTGTGTATTATAAAAATAATAATGTAACAATAAGATCGATTAATAAGTATGATAACATATTCTTTCTTATAAATTAGTGTCCCCTTGTGATAAATTAACCATCGTGACATACCTAAGATATCACGGTCAAGACACATACACACACACATAATATAACCAGTATAATACACACACGTATAAATTCCCATACATATCTTAAGTTATAGATATGGTAAGCAATAGCGACATCGTTAATGTTTTTATAATTATTATTAGATAATAAACAATAACAAATAAACCACAGGAATCTGCAAACACACCCCACCACAGCATCACACAAGAAAGAACACTGACTAATATGAGATTTTAATATTTTATTTAAAACTGTTATAGTAATTATAATATAATATAATGACGAGAATAACTTTTCATTAAAAACGCGACAAAAGCTGGTAATACAAAGTAATAATGTCTCCATATTAGCCAGTGCATAAATCAAGAAATTAATCTTTACAATAATAATAAAATTGTGTGCATAATAATTAACATAGATTTTTATTTTTTCTTCGTACACACGTACTACATAAAAAGATCCACAAGTAGTTAAACGCATAGAATATAGGATTTTACTGTATGTTTCCATATTTGCCAGTGCATAAATCAAGAAATTAATCTTTAAAATCGTAATAAAATTGTGTGCATAATAATTAATATAGATTTGCATTTTTTCTTCGAACACACGTATTACACAGAAAGATCCACAAGTTGTTAAACGCACAGAATTACGCACAGAAATTTATGATATAGAGAACAGTAGTTTAGCGCTATTAAAACTCCGTCTAAATGCGTAAAACAGATAAAAGCACTTTGATAGAAATAAAAACTATTTGCGCTTACCATAATATGTAACTACACTCAAACTACTTTCAAAAGTATTTTAAGAGTCTTATTACCGAACATAAGAAAAGAACATTCATAGTTGCAACCATTGAATTAATTAAATTATTATATTTAATTAAATATAATTCTAGTATTAGAAATGTAGCTTAGTCTACCCGTCTGTATGATAAGTTGATAACTTAATCATGTTTAAGACAATGCACATAAAATTAATTTTATGAATTTTGTTAGAAAAGGTTAAAATTTTAATGTTTCTTAATCGGTTAATCCAGACATATTAAAATTCATATTTATTTTCAGTGGCTTAAGAATTCTCAAAAGGATTTAATAGAATTCAATAGAAAAGAACGCGCTACTTAAATATAATGTTCTTAATGTATGAAGCAGCGGGTACCATTTAATTTAAAAATTATTGGGGAATAGATTACTAAAAATAACATTAAATACGTATCCGTAGTGTCATGTGCTGTATCATGATCATGTAGTTTATTTACATTCTACATAGATCATTATTAAATTTACATTCTATATAAGGAATTTTTATATTAATCTCAAGTTATTCCTAAATTAAGTACTCAAACGTGCTTTTATTATGTATGTAACAAACACTAGAGTAAGTTATAGTTTCGTTGTCGATCAAATTGTACCCACAACTGTTATAATCACAAAGACTTTATAGTTCGTATGTAATTATTAATGACTAGACGTGCCCGTGACTTCGTCCGCGTGGAAAATAAATATTCTATAGTTCGCAGTTACAAAATAAATAAATTTCTAAAACAAAAGTAGCCTATGTTACTCCTTATTATATCGGCTATATGCCAGTGAAAGTCCCGTCTAAATCCGTCGACCCGTTTCAGAAATTACCCGTAACAAACAGATATACAGACAGACAGACAAAAATTTTAAAAAATGTAAAATTGTATTCTGGTATATGCACCGTGTAGTACTATTTATATACTAATCAGTGACCGTGTATACATCCATATAGATTTAGTAAAAAGCGGTTATTTTAATGTTACAAGCAGACACTCCAATTTTATTTATTTGTATAGAATAGGTAATAATAGATAACTTCTTACTAAAATCAATAATCTCTCGAGAATATACATCTGGTAGGTAAAGTTATTGACCGAATGAAATAGGACAAAATTAAGGTCATTTGAAATGTGCTTAATATATGCCTGAGTTATATTTATTAGGGACACCAAAATTATTTACTTCTCTGTGCTTTAATTGAAAAAATAATAGATTGAAAAATGCGTATACCTTTTATTCTGATTGTAAGAGCTTACGTTAGCTACTCGTATTTAGCGAATTGACAAATTTATACGAATTGTTAGATCTCAGGAAGCTTTCGATAATTGTGTGGCAGCAAAATATTTATTTAAAGTTTTTTTAGGTACGCTTCTGGGCACAGGCCTCTTTTCCCATGTAGCAGAAGGATCAGAGCTTAATCCACCACGCTGCTCCAATGCGGGTTGGCGGATATATTCCCTACTATGAGTAACGATCGCTATCAGGTGTTCACAACCGGGACCGACGCCTTAACGTGCTCTCCAAGGCACGGTGGGGAGACCCCACAAGGACTGCATTAACACCCAGACCACGGCAAACATCTGTGTGGCCAATACAAATGTTTGTCATGTGCGGGGATCGAACCCGCAACCGCTAGCAAAAAAGCCACAAACCAGTGCAATGACCGTTGCGCCAACGCGTCGTTTTTTAGGTAAAGGCATATTAATTGATTGATTGGTTTAATGGGAAAGACATAATTATTACGAAGGAAATTAACATAGTAATAAGTATGACATTGAAAAGTAAAAGTAATCTTAATTGTTCGAAAAACTCTCTGCTTGGCATGAGAGTAAAAATATAATTGCTAATTAGTCAAACAACAAAAATGAAATTTCTTTATTCGAATGAAAATTAAAACCTTTTGGAATTATAGTTTTATTATTTCGACTGTCCCTACGTACAGTATCGAAAGTGAAAATTTTCTATTTTTTTTTATTGCACTAAAAAACTACTTTTTATGTATATTTTCATACAAAAAAGAGAAAAAGCTATAAAATACACATAAAACCACATTTTCTATGAGTATAATATCGATACTTAACAAATCATCCAGCGTAAAAAATCGAATGTTTAATTTCGTCACTATACGCGGATACAAGGAGTGTGCAAGCAGGACGAAACTACCACTTTCGTCATCGCGTTTCTTCCGTCTTTGTTTTATTTAAAATCATTTAAGAATATCATTATTTTTTCTAACCTAACAGTTCAGAATTTACAGGCCAAGTATCGAAACGTATAAAATACTTTGACGTACTGTATCGAAAGTGACACTTCCGATAAATTACTAATGATTAAGCTCCGATCCTTCTCCTATATGGAGAAGAGGCCTTTGCCCAACAGTGGAATATTAGAGGCTGAATCGTGATCGTGATCGATACAATGTACAACGTAAAATATCGAAAGAGTCACATTCGATAGACTTTGATGAAATTTTTCCCAAGTAAATAATCGAAACTGCCTGTTTCGATTGTTCACGCTAATTGATTAACGTAGTAAAGTATTGAAACTAACATTTCTCAAAAACTATGAAGAATTTTGGATAAAAGGGCATATACATTGACTTGTCAATAAAAGTTTAGCATATAACTGAAATTATTTGCAGATAGTCCAATAAATGACAATTTTGTACACAAAATTAACTTCAAAGTGCTCTCCTGTAAAATGCCTTTTTTCAATTTCGATATTATACGTAGGTACAGTCGATTTTTAAAGTTCATACAATACTTTAACACACTAAGTTTTTTTAAAAATTGTTATAATTTCCCCTGCCCCTATATATTTCCCTTATAATAGCCCCGCTCATAATATTTCGTGATGTTTTTCCGAACACCTCCCCCCTCTACCCCCTTTCAAGTCTCACATGATTAAAGTACGACCCCCCTCAATGTATTTAGTATTTATATGTGTGACTCAGCAACTTTGGTTTACTATTTATAGGATATATCTTATTAATAGTACAAATAGCTTTTGTATAACACAGAGGTCTTTTTATCGTGAGCACTTCAATCTTCGTAGTATATTAAATTGAGAACCGATTATTTTGACTTTGACATGCAAAAATTAACAAATAACGATTCAGTGAAGTTTTAAGTCTACAAAACATCCGCGCACACTCTCAAAGGTCGTTAAGTACCTTGTAAATTAAAATAACACAACAAGTTTGTTTCCACCTTCTTCCAACAGGCTATGTAAGTTTATTTGAAATAGTGTATTTGAAGAAAGTCAATTAAATGGTTAGTGACGGTGCACATTCCTAGATGTATGGTAGAAGTATTTTTCTTAACATTAAGTTGAAATTTGTGGGCAAGCGACGGTTTTATAAGGATTATTTAAATAATGTCAATGAATTTGAAAATTTTAATGACACATAAATGTAATTTCTATATGAAATATATCCTTATTGATAAATTAATTTACGTGTACATTTAGAGTCGCACTGTAAAAATTATAATATATCAAAATTTTATTAAAATCAATGTAATAATCATTACATTGTTTTTGAAGTCTTTATTTAGATTCTGTGTTAGAAATTGACTTTAAAAATTAAACACGTATGTCCTTTGATGTGAGCTCGAGATGCTAATACCTGCCTGCCTGCGTTTTAAACAAATTTTAACAAAAGTGGGCATCGTTTAAATTTACTACCAAAAAAAAAAGAAAATTAGTAAGTATAGCTTGTAAAAGTAATTGGTATAACATGCAAATGAGTACTCGTGGGAATGTCTGGCTACGGTCAACGAACATAAGCGATTTTCAATGTAAATGAGTTCTTGAAATTTATCTTCAACCCTCGTGGAAACTGTAGGTACTTTACTCCTATCTGCTTCTAAGGAAATTGATGTCTACCAATTTAATTAATCCAGCGTAAATTAAGTTTTAAATAGAGTACTCGAATTGTAGGGCAATTATATCTATACATATAATAAAATTGTAGGAAAGTCAAAACTGTACATTGAATATTTTTTTAAAAGAATACTTGGGGTGTGATCTACAATCGATACCGAAGCCAAAAATATAGTTTTTAGAATTTTTGTCTGTTTGTCTGTTTATCTGTTTGTCTGTTTGTCTGTATGTATGTCCGGGATAAACTCAAAAAGTACTGCATGGATTTACTTCAAATTTGGCACGAATATTATTAAGAAGTTGGGTCAGAACATAGGCTACATATTATCACGCTATCACCTACGGGGAACGAGTAGTGAACGCACGCAGACGACGTCGCGGGCAGCAGCTAGTAGTCAAATAAATTAAGTTAAGATTTTTTTTACTGAACATCTAATTATTATTTTATTATAACGAATATTCGGCTAAATTTTAAATTAAAGCGATTTTGTAATATTTATGGTTGAATAATAATGCCGACAAACACATTGAACGAAGTACATTAATTCTAGATGGGCTATTCCATTATTGTTACCTTATTTAAGTAATACAGTTTGATTGTTTTATGTGTAATAGGATGTGCTTTATATACGATTAATTTATGTAACCCTATCTACATTATGTAACATAAAATGCCCTTAAATTCAGTTATGTAACATCTTAACAACGTCAGAAGCAATTATAAAATAAAAAGGTCACAAAAATACGATACGATCGCTGTAACTCGTGCAAAGTATACCTATTCTGTTATGAGAATTGTGGTATACTACTGATACTATAACTAGTTTTATCCGTTTTGGCTTCGAGATAAGTTAAATATTTAATTTTAAAAAAAATGCGTGCGTACAAAATACACATGTAAGAAGAGAAACTTCTTTGGCAAACTAATTAAAAAAAACTAATTCAAAATACAAAAAAAAAAAAACTAATTGAAAAAAAAACAAAAAGCCAACGTCTCGTGGTGTTCCCAGGCGGTCACCCATCCAAGTACTGACCGTCCCTGACGCTGCCGCGTTACCGGTAGCCTAAATTTTACCCCTCATGAAGCCTAAAGAAGTTTCATTTCAATAAAAATCAAATGAAAAATTTAATTATCTAAAAGTGAATAAAAATGTACTTTAGCGTTATTTTAAATTCGCTCCATCAATTGCTTTCCATCATTTCTTGAGTAGGTAATAAAATCAACAATAAAACCTAATATAATCCTAATATAAAAGTAAGCCTAAACCTATATAAATAAATTTTTATTCATAATTTTACATAAACGTACAAAAGATTCAATCAATCTGAAAATAAATCCATTTCAATCGTTTCACTTTAAAGGTGAAGCTGTGAATAATATTTACACGCAAATCTTTCTTTCAGATGTTTTTCTTGTCGTATTTATAGCATGAATTAAACTAGGAAACAATGTACATTTCAGTAATTTTGCTTACATAGATGTATCAAATACAGTCAACAAAAACAACAAAGACCTTCGGTCTTAAGATATAAAGCAGAAGTCAGTGACAAAAGTTCCCATTAATTAAATAAACTTAAATTTCGAAGTAGGTTACATGCAATCCTATTCTTGGCGGGGAGATGCACAAATTGTCAGGCAATAAACCCAGCTATTGTGTGAATAATATTCTCCATTCTCTAGTCACACAACTGGCACGAGCATTGGTATAAATAATGCAGAGATGTAAGTTCGTCGCGCTACGTTAATTCGTCATTCGTACCCGACTTTTGCGTCTAATAAAGGTTATTTTGACCCCAGTGCATTGATTTTAACAAAATAATATGTATATTATTTAAAATATTTCCCTATAATTAGTTGATATACATTTGGACTTATGTTTTGCATTTTCTTACTTGAAATTATGTTAGAAAATCATAACAATGTTTCAAATTTTTTATTAAAGTCGATAAATTTTACATTAATAATAAATAAATAAATATAAAAATAATAAATTATCTATGAAAAGGAAGGAAATGAATATTTTGTCATGGAGTCTTCGGTAATCGAATGTTAAATTAATGTCGCCAGATTTTTGCAATATAAATACGATTTAACCGAAAGTAAATAAATGGTCTTCAACGTAGTTAATAATATAAATTAATAAAAATTTGTCTGGAAGAAATGGCTAAATAGCCATAAGTCCGCCCATTGTACTTCACAGTCTGTAAATGATATTTGTAGTTGTGATGTACAATAAAATATAAATAAAAAAATAAAATAAATAAAAATAATAGTGTATTTGTTTATATTCTATAACATCAGTCACCTCAAAGAACACACCATAAGAGAACTTTTGAAACATGTAAAACTTCTTTTACATGATACGAGTATTTAAGTGTACAGTGATGCAAAAAATAATTATGTTAAACGAATCGAACCTCTCGTAGATTAAAATTTAAACGGTAACATTTTTCTGTGATTAATTTGTCATACAATCTGCAGGAGTCGGGAAAATATTTGCAGCTCTTGGTTGTGTTAGTTTAAAGTAACTTTTAAATTTATATCACGTTCACGATTCAGCCTGTAATATCCCACTGTGGGGCATAGGCCTCTTCCCTATGTAGGAAAAGGATCGGAGCTTAATCGACCACGCTGCTCCAATGCGGGTTGGCGGATTAAATTTATATAAAACATAGTAATTCGTTAAGAAAAAGTGAGCATTTTTCACAAAAACAAAAATAAAATTTTCTAAAACATCACTAATTTTCTTCGTTCCTGTCAGTTAAAAACTAAACCGAAATGTTGACAAACAGAACTACTGAAATATAATAACAAATTAAGTAAAAGCGTATAACCGAGTGTCTACAACACTCAATTCAGTGTCATTTCCGAAATTAGCTCGCAACATGAGACGCTCGGGAAACTTAAATCGCGACAATTTCCATTTATATACTGTCACAAGCCATGTTCCGCGGCTTTGACTTGTTTGTGTTAAGCAACTGTTCATACTTGATACTTGCGACTTGTTTTACTATTGCAAAACTTTTCGGATTACTTTGCGAAATTAATTCCGTGCAATCGACTCGACTACTTCGTGCTTATGATATTCATGTTGCGGAAGTGTACAAACATCTTTTTCTACTCGTTTATGTCAAAGGGATGCCAATATACTGTCCCTAGGGGACTTCTTCCTTATGAGTTACTTCTCATGCATTATACCTACGTATATGAAATTATCGATTCGAATATCGTTCGACTAGAAAGAAATAAACACACTTTTCGCAAATATTGTTTCGTCTTATGTTTAGTTTTAACATTATATATATTAAATATTGCATTTTTTCTGCATCGTTTTAGGACTTAATCAATTAAATATTGTGAACTATCACATAAAATAATATGATATAGTTGCAGATTCAAATCAGGTCTGGAGCCGTTGATTGTTTAAGTGCTAAACATAGAGCCGTTAATCCTAACTAATGAATAAATACATAAAACGAATGACTAAAAGAAGATTAATGACAAAAAGTATCAAACAATCTAATAAGTATCGAGAAATAACTGGACGTAAGTAATAATCATGTACACAATTTTGCTGTTAGTATTAATCCTACGCGGTTCACCTCCTGCTCCAAAAGTTTGCCAAGACTAAAGGGTTAATTAACCATACTCCTTGCGGTTTAACTCTGACCCCAAATCATTGGCCTCAATTATTATTGCAGTCATGTTATCAAATATGAACACGATTATCAGCAACGACTCAATTAACTTAATATATAACCAGTTAACGTCTAACGCGAGTTAAATTGCAATCGATTTATTACGATACCACTAAAGGTTAACGCAGTCAGACCATCGCTCAAAATAGTTCCTATTATATAGTTTCATTAAAAATTTATCATGTTTATTATGATATAACAATATGTTCATTAACGCTATTTGCTTACTACAATGATATCAAGTATCAACGGAGCAAATATATTTGTGTTGCTCGCAAACGAAACAAAACCGACTTCAATTACATCGACTCACGGTTTTTTTATTGACAGCAGACTGTTAAATTGACAAACAGTCAATTTGATATGCCTTATTAGAAGTAACTAAAAAATTGCTCGTCAGATCTCGCTCTTTGAATGGAACCACGTGATAATCATCGGTATCCCTACCTAGTACAATATTAATATTAAATTATATAGATATTAAGTAACTAAAAGAAAAAAAATCAGCTGGTTTGTAATAAAAAAAAACAAAACAAAAAACAATTTTTGATGACCTTGGTTTTTCAAATTTTTTTTCTTTGTATAATTATTTGTAATATTATCCTACAAATTGCGTGGTACGTTATCCCGGTCCTACGCTCACTGCTGCTCTATCACCTGCTGTCTCTGCAAGCTACCACAATCGAGATTTTTCGTAAAGGAATTTTTTGTTCGTCTCATCAAAATGAAGCTACTCCCGGAAAATTAGCTTGATACTAATCAGGTGAAAAAAATGTACTAGGGATCCCTACCTATCACCAGCTTTTGAAAGAAAAAGAATCATCAAAATCGGTACACCCAGTCTAACGTAAAAACATCCTTCTTTTTGAAGTCATTTTGTCTTTGTCATCGACTAATAATGTACTAGCTATGCCCTGCGGTTTCACTCACGTTAACTTGAGAAAAAACGTACTAAAATATTGTATAGCTTTTTACCTACTTTTACAAAAATAATAATCACTTTAAAATTTTGATTTGTTAAATGACGATTCAAAAGTGCTCTTGGGACCTATTTGAATAAAATTAATTTTGATTTTGAGCCTTCCTCAGTAAATGCCAGTCACTGGCGGATCCAGGGGGGGTCACGGGGGTCATGACCCCCCCCTGAGCTGTGTCCAGGACCTAGGTGGACCACTAATTAAAATTGTTAAACAAGATTTTTGTCACAATATAGGTATTTTTAAGTACATTACCTACATAGATTAATAAAATACCTACTTTTTACCTGTATCTATCATTATAAAATTTAAATTATAACTTCTTTTTACTTGACCACGACTTTGTGACCCCCCCCCCCTGGCGCCTTGACCATGACTGTGACCGGCGCCAAAGCTGGATCCGCCCTTGATGCCAGTCCATTTCGCACAATTCGAACCAGTACTGCCTGAGATTAGCGCGTTCAAACAAACAAACACAATCTTCAGCTTCATAATATTATTAGTATAGATCATGTTATCATTCCTGGTAAATGTAAATAAATATTTTTAGTGTTATTTCTCATAAAAAAAAAGTAAAAAAACTTGCTTTATATGACTTAATTTAGACAAAGTACAAAAATTAGTTTACGTACAAATATACAACCTTTTTTCTAACGTGAACAAATGAATTTCTTGCGCAAAATGAGGCTTTCATTCATGAAGGAAGTTTCACATAACAGTTATCCCGGTCTTTTTCTAAGCCATAATAGCGCTCTGCAAGCGAATTAACATACAAATTATAGTACGAAACCTGGGACGTAGATGTGCCAGCTTTTAGTCCGATTACACACGAGTCAAGGAATAATGCATCGTAGAAGTCTGTATAAAGGCCAATGCATACGTAACGTGGACGGGACGGGGACGGGACGGGGACGTGAAGTTTTGGAATATCGTTTCATACAAAATGGATACCAAAGAGCAAGAGATGTATAGGACAATGCATACGCAACGGAATCACGTACGGGACGGGGCACGTGATTTTGTATGAAACGAACTTCACGTCCCGTCCCGTACGTGAAAAAACACGTTACGTATGCATTGGCCCTAAATGTGAATACCACGTACACATTTCCCCGACTCGAGCTCGACGTGTAATAACTTAAACGTAACTGTTGCTTGATCCAAAATATTGTGAAAAGAATTAACTGCCGTTGTGGAGCAGCGCTATTTTAAGAAAAATAAAATTTAATAATGACGGTAATCACGTGTGTTAAATGTTTATATGTATTTTTATAAATGAAATTCTCTTATACTGATAATTACCGATTTATATCTAAATTAAGTTGGATAAAACATAGGGTATTTTATTGTAATGGTATTGATTGTGTGGTATAATTATTACCAATTCTTTAAGTAGCTTATTTCAATAAAAGCACATAAGCATGGAGGAGAATTATAGATCTTCCTTAAAAATATTGTCTCCATACGATCCCCTTAAATGAAGAAATTGGCAAAAAATACAAAAACACGTTCTTATTTATTGCTTATTTAAAGTACAAAAACAAAAGTTCATTCTTTTACCTTTCAAACGTACAGATATCCTTTTTTCACTCTCCCTCTAAAAGTTGAGTTTCGAAAAATGCGTGAACATGAATTTATTAATTTTCAATCGAACCAAAGCCCTTATAACGAAGTTTCATACTTTTACTTAAAAACAACAATGTACTTATACAATTTTACCGTTCACTTCACCCCCTTAGAACCCGCTTGCTGTTTTCATAGAACAATTTTGCTTAAGAACAAGGCATATTTTAAAAATATAAAGTAACGGTTAGTAAATTTTTTAATTTTTTATTAATTAGTTAATTTTTAAATAATAGTCAATAATAGTCAATATTTCAGTATTTAGATGTTAGTTGTTTGTCTTAGCTATAACTTAAAGGAATAGTAATATTTACTTAAGTAACTAAATAAATAAAACGATTTCAGTAACTTTTTTTCGGTTCTTAAGAAATATATACTTTTACATAATTATGTATCTATTAAGTTGTTATCGTGTATTTCATCGAAATACATTTCACCGAATCTAAATCAATTTAAGGAATAAAACGTTTGTATAATAGAAAATTCTTTTCAAAGTAATTAGTCGCGTCTAGACCACGATTAACATAAAGAAAGGCTATTTCAATTTCACTTGCCAAATTAACATAAGGCAACAAGAACACTGACTTCACCGCTGCACGTTCCGCTTCGAATACTGTATCAATTTGTATCGCCATTATTTCGATAATTGCTTTCATCGGAAAACCATTTGTCTTATTCCTATTTCAACTACTCCGGGCCAAGGATTTTTAAAATAAATTCCTGGAATTGTCCTCAATGAAATAACAAATTATGCTTTAAATTATATTACAATTGTAATTGGTATGATTTATTTATTTTTGACATAATTGCTGTAATAGAGATGTACTTTTTGAGACTCTATTAATATTCTTCTTCGAAGCTTTGCTTAATCTAATAAGGTAACTTATTATTCAATATTGCTACTTATTATAGTTGATGCTATATTATTACACGCTTTTTTATTATTAGCTTCACCTGTATGTTTGTATGTTTGTAACCGACTCCTTTGGACTGCATTTTGACCTACTTCAACCATTCAGATTTAATTTAAACTTAGTAGACTTATCGAGGACCGATGACAATACACGATTTAGTTTGATTTATTTATAAAAGCTTGGTTTTTTAGTTTTTTTTTTTTTTAACTATTATTTATTTTATGAAATATGGACAAATCTTATTCTCATAATAAGTATTTTAGCCACCTCGAAATTTGACGAATAATACATTCGTCTGAGTATTAAAGATACGTTTAACGAATTTGGTTACACGAATAGATTGTCGAAATTTGTGAATCTTAAAATACACCAGTGTGTTTAAATATTTTAAAGTGCACTTTGAGCATTTACTTTCTACCACCGGTAGCTAGTAACGTTTCATCTAGTTTCCTATCACTTAACAGTGTCTTAAAGATAAAGCATTACTGTACCAATATAGGTTACTGATAAGCTTTGTTTTATCAAAAACTTTATTAACAGTATATGATGACTTATCTACTAGTACGTAATTGCGGTTAATACGGTTTCAAGAAGTCCTCCACCAACTTCTTTCTATACGTTGTAACAAAATGTGTGTTTGTAACAAAACCATGTAATGGCGTAACTGTGAAATTTTCACAGCTTTCTTAAGTAGCATATTACAACTGTTACGATCCCAGTTATAAAAAAGTAACGACCTTTAAAGTTCCTGAAAAAAGTCTTCGGTAACCTTTTAAATCACACTTAATACGTCAAAAAGTATAAAAGTTTTGTGGTATTTTAGAAGGTTTGTGGGACAAAAAGGTTTTATGGATATAGTTTACAGTTTGACTATTTCAAACAAAACTACTTACGGAGGTTTTTCTGCTGTGAAATGACGTCATTATACACTTCAGCGTTCACTTTACGGCTACGTCAGTTCGTAATCTATTCGGAGCCTCTTTACTTTACCGTAGTAGACAAAATTATTATGTGCATATTAAATAAAATTACTTAGTTACATTTAATTACTGACAGCTTAAACATTGTAAATATATGTTAAGCTTGTAAAGTAGTCTTATTAAATATGTAAATTTATCCTACGTTACTACATTTTATAAACGTGATTAATGTAAGTAAGTATATCAATGTATTCTACTCACGTAAATTAATTTATACAAATAAAAAAACAAAGATAAAATAAGATAAGATGCCCGCAGATAAATAAATATTTTGTTAACCAAAGCCAATAAATAAAATGATCAATATTCACATCATGCACCAGTGGTCGAACTGAATTAAGCAATTTTCGTACCAAAGATATTCATGTAAATATATATTTTAAAAAAATCTAAATTTTTACCTAAAAAAATCAATTTATTTTGAACTAGCCGACCCGTGCCCACTTCGTTGCGCATTATTTATTTTTAATAATTACTTCTAACGACGATATCTCAAAAACTATTCATCTGATTGATATAGTGTAAGGGCAATTTTAACCTGCATTAAATGCCTAAGCTAAATAACATAACTTATATTCATTTGTATAAGGATTAATACTGAACTAAAGAAAATAGCTTTGAAAATTACGTAATGTTTTTAATAAAAAAATTGAACATAAAAGTGGTTATTGTAAGTCAACCGTTAGAGATATGCTATCGCGGACTTTTTTGTAGCATTTTAATAGATTTTGAATTCGCTAGTACATTACTTAACTATATCTTTGCTAGTTTACGCGGCGTTCGCGTGGAAAGCTCTCAGTTGGCGAGATTTTTTGCGACCTTTTCAACATTTATCGCCGTATTTCAGCTAATTTACATAAAAGCATAATAAATTATATACCTAAACCTTCCTCAAGAATCACTCTTTCTATAACCGTAACCTAAAACCGTATAAAAATCCGTTTGGTAGTTTTCGAGTTTATCGCGTTCAGACAGACAGGAGGACAGACAGATGGACAGACAGGAGGACAGAAAGACGCGGCCGGGGGACTTATTTTTATAATAAGTATAGATAGATAAACACGTGAAGCGTAATCGATACCAACTAATGACGTAACAGCGAGCGCCTTCTTTAAGTCTTATTTTCTAAAGTCTGCCACTGCATTATTATTAGAAACTAGCTTCTGCGCGCGACTTCGTCGGCGTGGACTCCGCTCCTATTGGTCTTAGCATAGATAGATATGTATATAAGAACTTTAAGTTTTTTAGTTAGCTTCTTCTTGTTCTGTCTTTTTCGAGTACATATTCTTAAATTTGTAACAATTGAGTAATTAAATAGTTTTACAAGAATCATTCTACTTATAACAGAGTACAACAACTACTAGAATCTATTAAAATCTATGAAATTTGGCGTGCAGGTGGATAGGTAAATAGCAAACAACGTCAGCTTAGAAAGGGTTTTAGGACACTCAAAGAGCCACTCTCTTCCATCAAGGATTAAAATGGAAGATTAAGCTTAGTGAAGAACTTTGTCATTTCTTGACATAGAAGTAAGCTCTTGCAAAACTTTTAAAATAAAGTGTTTCAACATTTTTGTAATTACACACTTTTTGAAGTTCAAATGAGAATGAAAATTTGTACAGGGAAATAGTAATATTAAAATTTTGAATCTGGAGATTTATTATTTAACATAAGTTGGAGAAAAGATTTGAGGTAAACGAAAAGTATAATTAGATAATTAAAAATCTATCACTTCTTTGCACACTAGGTGTGCAGAACCTTGGAAACAGCTGGCTGTAAATAAATAAACATCTCCACATAATATAGAACAAACTTTTTTTCATACACATTTTTGGATGCAAGAATACTGCCATTACCGTAAATATTTGCTTACTATAGTAAATGGTAAATAAATAATACATGTTGATATATGTGTACGGTCAGCAATGACATCATTCATACAAATAGAGAACATATCTATTCGTCACACGTCAATTTATGTAAATTTATTGTCAATCAAACCCGTTATTATTATGACAATAAATAATGAACCTAGTGTAACAATAGCATAATTATGGATAAACTGAATTTCAACTGTCTCCCGTTTTATCTATAATTAATGTGTAAACCGTAACAATAACTAAATTGGTTACAACACCGTTACTCAGTTGTCAGACCGCGTTTACTATTCGACAGTGAGTTCGTCGTTCGTCAGGTAGAGTTGCATATTGTGCACGTAAGGTTTGAAATGGGTCCCCAGAATACAATTTATAAACGATCAATCATATAATAATCTCTTTGCTGAATAAACCTATCAAAAAATAATATTTTAGAAAAATAACTGTTCAACACTTTTTGTTTTGTTTTTTTTTTACGCTACAATTTTGTAAAACATGCGCATAGCAACACAAACTTATGACACAAAAGACATTTAAATTTAGTTGAAGAAAGGTTTGAAAGAAGAAAAAGAAAAGTTATTATTCTTCATTTACTAGAGACTAGTGGGAAAATGATATTCTTAAGGGAAGAAACAAACAACTGGAAAAGTATTAAATCTAACGCGAATGAAACAAGTGACTTAAATAAAATATTCATACACATAGCTCTAAACAGCGCCAAATATACCTATGTATATAAATTATATGTACTTAAAACAGAAATTTACACAGGAAAAAGTTTTTACTATGGAATACAAATAGGAAAAACAAGTTCAGCGTTTCGACAGACGAAAAAAGACTAACGCGGTAGTCAATCTTCGTTAACGTCGAGGCGCCCACGTAAAAATTATGTATCCTAAATACATATTAGAAGACTTTTATTACATACAAATGTACGTAAAATAATACTTACAAAAACAATACATTTACTAATGTAATCCATTTGGAAATTTATTCGGCGGAGGTAGCTCTTGAATTCGTTCTACGTTGTAAGTAGAACAAACTTTTATCCAAAATTACATGCATCTTGTACCAGCTTAAAATGTACTCCGTTTGTCAGTGAATAATAAGTTGGATTAAGTATACATTGGAGCAGCGTGGTGAATTAAGCTCCGATCCTTCTCCTACATGGGGAAGAGGCCTATGCCCAACAGTGGGGTATTACAGGCTGAATCGTGACCTGTACAATATGTCTTCTCCATTACACGTGACATTGCCGAAATAATTTTTGCCATTTGGAACAACTAAAAGCCACCAAATCTAAAAATTGAATTAGATTCAATGACCAGTACAATGCTATACAAATAAAATATTATGTTATAATCATAAACTCGCATTAAACGTGTTAATGTTATTACCGTTCGAGATGTATTAAAGGACTTAATTTATTTCATACATCTCGTAGTGAAAACAATAACGGCTATAGGCGTGCACGTTAATAACATCATAATACGTTTTATTTACGACGCCGCGGTAATTCTGGCATGGCTTAAGCTTTATTAATTTCAAAAGTACACATACTAACGAGTTACAGTGAATTTTAGTGAGACATTTTAATACTATTTCGCTTACGTATATTGGTACGGGATCAGGTTAGTTAGATAGATAGGCATGTTTACGTATTATTAGTAGTCATTAGATTATGGTATTGTTTGTCAAAAGGACAAACAAACAATTGAATATACACGAATTTATTATCTAGTTTATGAATAATGTTATTATGTTACAACATATATACCTATATATGTAAATCAATTTATATCACAACTGTAAATAAACATTCATTAGAATCTAATAAACAATCGATCCGTAAACTGTACAATATTGCTAATGTACCTCGTGACCTCGTTATGTAGGTGATGTTCAGTAAAATATTTTATAATAATTTAACAATGATATTTTAAAACTAAAAGTAACACGTAACTTTTAACTACATATTAAAGGTCTTTTCTCTGTTATAATTAAGGTTTGACTTTATGGCTCTTATAGTCAGATATAAGTATAAATTCCTAACCTGTTTTTATTGAATTTGCCATGAATCCAAAAATTAATACTATATTAAAATCAAATTAGAAAATATCAAAAAGTACAAATAGGTATTACTTATATTTAAAATGTTTTCTTCTATTCTAGTTTGTCATCTAATTTGTCAGCGCCACATAATAATTTACACCGGAATAATTTAATCAAAATTGCAGTCAAACTCAATAATTACTATTTCGATTAATTAAATTACAATTGTGGCATTCAATTTATCTGTGAATAATGTGAGCTCATGCATAAAATATTTTTATATCGTTAGAACACACAAAAACCTTGACTGGTTATCAATCCGACACATGCCTCTCAATCTGTTGCCCTAGAAAAGACGAATCTTAATCTATAATGATACGAGGGTTTCATAAATATTCAGTGTCGTTATTTCACCTCGACTGCCGATCCTGTGAAGAGCGGAGTCTGTGTTTATGTTTACAGGGGGAGCGGCGCCCAGCTGAGTACCCCGCCCCTCGCCCCTTCCCGACCCAACTGCGGAAAATCGATAGCGAGCGCCGCAGAACCGTGCAAATGCTTGACGAACCTCAGACAAAACATTATAAGCTTTGATACATTACATTCGCTTACGTTGCCAGTTATTAAGTTGGATAACTTTGTAAGTTATTATAATTCAACTATTCGGTACACTACAAAATTTAAATTATTACATTTATATCTTGTTCCCATTACGAAATCGAAGAAGTTATAAATATCACCATATAACATTCGACGCGAGTTTTTTCAAGTGCCGTTTTTTTACCGAATTTTTAACCGAAATTTCAGTTTTCACCGAATACGTGGTAGATATGTGTGTAATTTTTACTACAAAGAAAGGAACAACGCACTTTTATGTACATAATTATAATATTGACACACCGACAAGTAATATAACGGAAGTAGAGAAAACTCAAAAAGTATTTGGTCCTCAGATCTCGATCAAATTTAAATGGGACCACATGACAAGCACCAGCTTTTGATTGACTAGACTCTCCTATATCCAAAAATCACGTACATAGGTACACCACCACAGTATATTTAAATTTTTAAAATATTATCTTGAAAAACACGTATAATCTGATTAAATTTTGGAAATTTAAGCATCTTGATTTAAATGTCCAGCCAGACATTAGGGTTGCTGGGTATTTATTGTTTGTTTTGGCTTAGAAATGCGTGTTCAACGAAAAATAAATACAAGTGGTATCTTATTTCAACCTTTACCAATTACCCCTTATGGAAATGTAACATTTATAATTGCGTTTATGGTCTAAGATCCGAGAAGCTAAATCTTCTCTCATCTGTTAATTAGATGAAACAATGTTTATAGGCTTATTTCAATATATTGTATTAAGTATTATTAGTTCTTAATTTAAATCTGAAGTATTTATGCAGAATAATAATATCAATAATCATTAATATTAATGAAGACTGCTCTGGTGTAGTAGTGATGCCTACACACTGGCGGTCGCGGGTTCGATTTCCACTCGGAATAAATATTTGTATTTGAACAAATGCTTACTACCGGTCAGGGTCAGGGTGTTTGTCCTTATGGCTCTCCTCGCCGTGCCACGGATAGTACGTCAAGCTGTCGCTGCCCTGTTTGTTACCATGGACACCTGATAGTGAAAGTTACGAGGATATATCCTCTAACCTGTAGGGAAGCAACGTGATGGATTAAGCTCAACCCTTCTCCTGCATGGAGAAAGAGGCCGATGCCCAGCAGTGGGACATCAGCTGACTCAAAATTATCAATATTATAGTATACGTTCAAAATATTATACGTTACTTGATATTTCAATTAAAATTATCTCTTACCCAAATTATAAAAACTCGATAATATTATTACATACCTGAAACGAAAAAATACATTACCATAAGTGATAATAATACAAAACAAATTGGAAATTAATTTTATTAAATATATAAATAAACCATTTTCTGTACATGGTGTATAAAAGTAAACCTAAATTTTTTGATACTTCCAAGGCGGAAAACAAGCGTACGGCCCACCTGATGGTATGCGTTTACCGTAGTCTATAGACGTCTTCAACACAACAAACAATTCAAGCGCGTTGCCAACCCTACCCCCATACCTCCCCAGGAGCCCTGGCTACCTTATTCACCACAGGAACACAACACAGCTTGAAAGCAGTATTATTTGGCTGTGATGTTCTGTTAGGTTAAGGTACTTCCCCAGTTGAGCTGCTCCAGATTTTGAGCAGGATCCTGCTATACTCTACATCAGCTAAATTATTTTTAGTTTATTGTTTTAACAAAGTATAAATATTTTTTAAAGAAGACCCCACCTCTTACACGATATAACAATAGGCATATTTATATTCAAGTGCTCAAAATTTAAAGCAGCTGGTCTGGGGAAGTACCTAAGCCTTACAGTATACTACAAAAAAGATTTATATTAAAAAGGACAATTGTGTATTGCCTTAAGCTAGCTACATATTTTTGAGTGTGCGTACATTATATTGAATCCTTCCGATATTTGGTATCCAATACAAGGTACTGATTTATGAAGTAGCGATTTCCTGTCCCCAATAAGCCCTTATAAATTAGAAAGCCTACAAAAATGTTTTACCCTTCACATATATCATTTTACGGCCAAAAACCTAAATCGTGAACCAACACTTCCAACGATAAGGCGAAGGGTCCTCTCGACCTAAGCCGAAGCCTTCATAAATCTTCGTCAAAGAACACCAAACGTTGTATTTTTACAAAAAGGACACATTTAGATAATCCATTTTTATATATTGTAAAAAAGTAATCATACAATAACTCAGAAAGATTTTCCCGAAAAACATTAATAACTTTTACTATTTTTATTGACGTCATTCGAAATATTTTTACGACTTTTTTCGTTATCTAACCTCAACAAGTCCTTAACAAAAATTGTATGAAACTGAGAATAAATACCTAAAATTCATTATGTAATGAAAATATGACTTAAACTTCCGCATTTCTATAAGTAAATGTTTCTTATTATGTATTATAAAAGACAGGAGTAAAAATATTTACATAAATCAAGTAATATTAACTATAAATTATACCTACAAATTAAAATTACGCAACTTTCGTCATCGTCATCGCGTCGAAGCAATAATAAATATTTATTAATAAAATAATAAATAGATAAATAGCTTATAACAAACACACAAAGTCGTTTGTTCCTATGGTAAACAACTTAGTCAAGTCTTTCCCTTTTGGACAAAGGGTTTTTTAATAACTACTTATTTAAACTTAAGGAAAGAAATGAGAAACATGTTGCCGGTTTGGATGCTGGTATATTTCTGATTCTCACACAGCATTTATTGGGTACATTAATGTCTCTTCAAAAAAAGTCCAGGAATTATTTAATACTTAGGAGTTAATTCTATGAGCTGCCCGGTGGCAATGCAAAGGCAGCGGAACAGCACGTGTACTAATCTAACACGGAGGTCTGGGGTTATGCATAACTAATGCTTGTGTTATGGGTAACAGCCGATTGTTATTTTGTTGATAAATATATAGAAATAATACGATCGTGATTCAACTTTAAACATCCCACTGCTGGGTATAGGCCACTTTGCCCATGTAGAAGAAGGTTCAGAGTCTGCCATGATAACGTTGTGGAAGGTCGAAGTAGTGCCATGTATGACTTTTGATATATCCTCAACAAGGCTTCGATTTCTTCGTAAGAGTGTGCCGAGATCGGCGCATATACCTGTATCACTGTCAGGGAGTACCTGTACTTAAATGAGTTTAAGTACTATGTACCCGGTTCGACACACTGCTGACGTCGACAACGTTCTAGTGAGAGTTTTGTGGACCAGAAAACTGACGCCACGTTGGCAAAGCGAATCACAATCACAGAAGTAGAACAAGTGCCCGAAGTCCAGGATCATCGTGTCCTCGCTCTTTCTACGAACTTCAGCCTAATGCAGTATCAATAAGAGTAGCACGAAATTGGTTTAAACGTATTCAGTCAGGACATTTTGAAGTCAAAGATGCCTTTCGCTCTGGTCCTCAGTTACGGATAAACGTGACGACAGTCTTCATTCAAACGGAAACATTCTTCAAAGTATAAAAGGTCAAAGCAAAGACCTGGAACGTTTTGTGAGCATTAAAGAATACTACAAGTATGAATTTAATGTCTTCGTCAAATTATAATAACTAGTGGTCGCCCAGAGGTCGAAATTCGACCATAATAAAAATTAAAATTGAAGAAAACCAAATAATTATGAAAATACAGAACCTTTTTTGACACTTTTTTGAACCTTTTAGAAACTTTTACAATCAACAAAATAGAATAATATGCGTATGTGTGTCAAATTCATGGTTTGTGCGTGTCTTTTCTTATTAATTTAATGTATATTTTATGTACAATACTTAAAAAATATTATCATTCTCCACTCCTTCTCTATATAAACTATAAGTATGCGAAATTTCATACTCCTCCATATGCGCAATTTCCGTAAAAAGGGGTACAAAGTTTTTGCTTCACGTATTAATATATAGATATTCATTATTTTACGCTCTCTAATTTCTTATCTCAATATAAAAATATAGATTGTAACATGTGTCACGGATAAAAAGATCGCAAACGCTTCACACTGCATCCGTAGGTGGTGGCACCCGAGTGTCTAAACTACGTATTCGGTTCTTTAGTTCCTTCCTCGAAATAGTAAAAACTACATTAAACTACCAATCGAAATAATAATTATTTTAACAACAATAACATGTCCATGACGGCGATACCATTGTACCAAGAACGAAAACTGCCCACACAAAACTTTATAAAAGAAGCGTATGACACGGCGAGTGGCAGTCTTTTTTCGACCGTCGTCGATCGGTGCACTACCCGTATATAAGTGTATAATCTTTGGGTGCACATGCTGTATTCATTTATTTCCTTACGATCAAATTCAATCATTATTTCCTTGGTGTTTTAAACCAACTACAAAAAAGGAGGAGGTTGTTTAATTCGACTGTATTTTGTAAAGTCAGTCACCTCAAATTTTTTACTGAATATACCGATTGATGAATCGTTTTTAATCCAAAGCTGGTGCTGGGCTAGTCCCTATAGCTAACAATTCTACAATGATAATATAACAAAATATTTCCATCTAGAACCTTCACGAAACTTCTTTGACCACTTACTAAAATCCTAAACAAACATTTATCTTAAATAAACGTACAAAACACTGGTTACAGTAAAATATTTGAATATTAGATAAATTCATGTATTCCTTGAGAAAAAAAATAGTACCTATAATAACAAATATAACAATAACAAAGTTGAATTTTATTTTATTAAAATACAGCCTTTTATCAAGCAATAAAATCATTAAGAAAGTGCCTTGCATTTCTTACATAGACGGCCATGGAAAATAATATCTACTTCTAAAGAATGAATAGTTATTCTAAGAAATATTATTATGTCTTTTATTCATAAAAATGTTGAGACTGATCCAATAAGATTAGCAAGATAACTTATTCGATAGGGTTTTGACAACATATTATAGATTTATTTATCAAACTGAAGAGTTTCGTTGACAATTGAAATCTGAAGATCTGCAGAATTATTTAATTTAATTTTTAAAATTCCTATCTATGGCGTATTTTTGCGTTAAACAACTACAACAAAGAACGACTAATTAATAACCATAGTGAGTGAAACCACACGTGTCACGTATTTTATACTTATTCATCACGTTCAAAGAACAATTGATATAGAAAGAAAATTGTTTGTGAGTAAAAGTAGTCTTATAAGTTAAAAAGAATCAGCTAGCTTTTGTCGAATATTTTTAACAAGAAAAATGTGCCTCACGCGTCACATAAAGAATTTTCTTTCTAGTGTGTTGTTAGCTATATAATATTTACCTTTAAATATTTTTTATATATAATTAGGTCGGCAAACAAGCGTACGGCTCACCTGATGGTAAGCGACTACCGAGTACCGTAGCTTATAGACGTCACGTCTACAACACCAGAAGCATAGCAAGCGCGTTGCCGAACCTATCCCCATTCCCCCCAGGAGCTATGGTCACCTTACTTTTGATCTCCTTACTTAGCTTTGATCTTCTGTAAGGTTCAGGTACCTACTACCCCAGTCGGGCTGCTCCATATTTTAAACAGGTTATATCCTGCTGTACCCTACCTCCGCTCCGTTAGAATAACACTAGTTGAGTTCTTAATATTCTATTAGTATTTACTTTGTTATATTTTGGTTTTGTTGTTTATCACAACGAAAAATAACAAGTTTCTAGATACCAATTTATCAATTAGTATTATTATATAATAAAATATGTTACGATATTCCTAATTTTTCTTCTTAATATCGCAAAGACAAGTAAAATAGTAACTAACAAGTCCGAAGCATACGCAACACTAATTTCAAGAGAACCCAATTACGATCTACATTTTCATCACATCTTTATATTTGCCAGCAATAGAGTTTTCGCAAGAGCGCTTTCATATTCAAGTAGAATCCCCTCTCCTCGAGGTCGACGCCCTCACACCCTGTCCGGAGGCGACCCTTTGCAACAACAACTACACGCCCTTAATAAGACAACTATATATCTGATATTTTATTTATGTTTACTTAACACATTTCTTAACTTGTTTAGAATTTTCTGCACATTTATGAAGCGTATTAGGTATATTTATAAATAATAAAATTAAAATAAACTGTAATACACTATTTGATTCTATCTTGTATAATTACATACACATACATACATACATATATTCACGCCTGTATCCCAGAGGGGTAGGCAGAGATTACGCCGCTCCACCTGCCACGATCCTGACAAACCTCTCGTGCCTCATCTACAGTCATACATCTTCTCATACACTGTCGGCGATTGTGCGTACTTCTTACTTGGCCGGTTTCCAAGACTTCTCGGATTTGATCCTCGAAAGTCCTTCTTGGACGGCCTTTCGGAACTACGCCCGCCAATTTACTTTTGTAAAAAATACCTTTCGTAACCCTACTTTCACTCATCCTGTCAATATGTCCAAACCAACGCAGCATCCCCTTTCTTACTTTCATAACCACATCTTCTTTCAAGCCACATTTTTCCCTTATCATACTATTTCTTACTCTATCAACCAGTCTTAAGAAAAAGAGTTACAAGAATATGTTCTTGTTAAAAATATGTGAACTTAAAAGTATTAATGTGTTTCCAAATTTTACTGGCAGTCACGAATCTATACTAATATAATAAAGCTGAAGAGTTTGTTTGTTTGTTTGTTTGTTTGTTTGTTTGTTTGTTTGTTTGTTTGTTTGTTTGTTTGTTTGAACGCGCTAATCTCAGGATCTACTGGTCCGATTTGAAAAATTCTTTCAGTGTTAGATAGCCCATTTATCGAGGAAGGCTATAGGCTATATATCATCACGCTAAGACCAACAGGAGTGGAGTCCACGCCGACGAAGTCGCGCGCAGAAGCTAGTGTCTTTATATATTTAAAACTAGCTTCTGCGCGCGACTTCGTCGGCGTGGACTCCGCTCCTATTGGTCTTAGCGTGATGACACATAGCCTATAGCCTTCCTCGATAAATGGGCTATCTAACACTGAAAGCATTTTTCAAATCGGCCTAGTAGTTCCAGAGATTACCACGTTCAAACAAACAAACAAACAACCAAACAAACAAACCCTTCAGCTTTATATATTAGTATAGATACGTCCTCGGTATATATGTGTTTACTACATTAAATTATAAATAAATATCAATCCACTATTATAAATCTAGTATTAACAGTTTACTGTCTCGGGTTATTGACTTAAATTTAGTGGTGAATACCGGTATGTAAATAGTTGTATTAATAACGAAGTAGAACATGATCAATAATTGTGTTTGCTCGCAAACGAAAAAACACCGACTTCAATTACATCGACAAGTAATACAACATAATAAGACGAAAAAATAGTCAAGAAAATACGCGCTATTAAAGATTACTCAAAAAGTTGTAATCAGTTTTCGATCTTATTTAAACAAGACTACAAGACAAGTATTAGCTTTCGATTAAAGTAAGAATCATCGAAATCGGTACACCGAGTAAAGAGTTATGCGGTATAATATAACGTAGGTCGACGAAAAAGTAGTCACGTAAATACGCATTATTAGATATAACTCTAAAAGTACTTGTCAGATCTCAATTAAATTAAAATTCCCATTTTAATTTAATTGAGATCTGACAAGTACTTTACTACATGACACGCAACACCTTTCAATTAAAACAAAATTGATCGAAATCGGTCTACCCAGTCAAAAGTTCTGAGCTAACATACATAAAAAAAAAAAAACATACGTGTTGAATTGAGAACCTCCTCTTTTTTTGGAAGTCGGTTAAAAACGAGATGCAAAAAGGCATGCCAACGATAGGTTATATTGGTTCTGGCATGATCGTCGTCTACAGCTACGAGCTCTTGGATATCAATTAATTTTGAAAAATGAAGTGGTATTTCAAATTACGGAAATTGAAAATTTTTCATGCGTATGTACTTAATTCATGAAGACCTATGGGATTTTACGTAGAGGTCGATTCCGGTGTACCGAAGTAGAATGATGATCGCAAACATTATTAATCTAATATTAACATCTATCAATTCGTTGTTATAATTATTACGTTATGTCGTCAATTCCTGTTAAAATGTCATAGCGCACAAAAAATTGTTAATTATTACGTGGATGAAAAAATATATTTATTTAGAACCAAGAATAAATTAGAGAGAATTTTATAAACAATGTTCGTGTACCGAAATGCGTACCCACAGCGGAGTAAAGTGATGCATTCGCCCCACCCTAACGAAGCTCATAAGTAATAGAATTTTTAAATTTATAATACAAGTATCAAAATAAAATATTTATTTGGTAGCTCAAAATTTCGAGCAATGCGTCCTGCCTGTGTTAACATACGAAGCCGAGACGTGGACACTGACGAAGGGACTGGTCCACAAGTTTAAAGTCGCTCAAAAGTGAAATTGAATGGGCTATGCTTGGGGTTTCTCTCAAAGATTGAATATTAGAAATGAGACTATCCGCGAGAGAACGAAAGTGGCCGACATAGCCTACAGAATTAGCAAGGTGAAGTGGCATTGGGCTGGTCATCTGTGTCGCAGGACCGATAGCCGTTGGAGCAGACGTTTCTTGGAGTGGAGACCGCGTCTTGGCAAACGCAGTATGGGACGTCCTCCGGCCCGTTGGACCGACGATCTACGTAAGGTTGCAGGTGTAGGCTGAACGTGAGCGCGAACTTGGGGAGGCATATGTCCAGCAGTGGACTGCAATGGGCTGAACTGACTGACTGAACTCAAAATTTAAGTTACCGAAAAAAATGTGCGTAACAATGAAATATTGTGTATGATGGATTCATGCCTGCACAGAAG
The DNA here is from genome assembly GCA_905220545.2 of Melitaea athalia. NCBI lineage: Eukaryota > Metazoa > Arthropoda > Insecta > Lepidoptera > Nymphalidae > Melitaea > Melitaea athalia. Next base: position 12,387,470 of record HG992184.1, on the reverse strand, counting down.
TTGCCCGTGCCCGAGTCGAGTGAAGGTAAATAAAAAGTTGCAGTAAATAAAAATTATTTTTAATTTTCTACTACTTTTATCGATTATTATTTACTTCATTCTTTACATCATTACGCATACGGCCAAGCGTGTACCGTACACATTTTTGGCTCCTAAAACAATACTTTTGTTTGGTTATGCTCCTAGTAAATATAACTTAACTTGTTTTCAGTATTGTTGATTTTAGATTTAGAAAAACATTTAGATAATATAATTCATGTTTTTAGCGTTACTACTACCTAAAAATAATGTATAATATGTTCTAAAGGCGTTTCGTAACGAGCTTAATACATAATAAAGTAAAACTTAAAACTGCGTCTTAGATAGCAGTGTTACATAAAAACTGAAAGAGACAACTTGACCTCGTTATAAAACTTAGCACCAGACGGTGACAGCATTTAAGTACCAACCTAAAACCTGAAATCTTATATTATATAAGATGTTCGACTCCTAAATGCGTTCCTTCGAATGGGGGGTTCCGTAGGTGTGATCGCGTTCCACGTGAAAAAAATACCCAGCAATTTTTATTTTTAATTTTACTTTTTCTTGAGCTACTTTGGCAACGTACTTCTGCATAAGCGTGCAATACTATTTTTCTTGGCCCTAAGAAGTCGATAAAGTGAAATATTAATACTAACTACCGCATATAACTAAAGAGCCGCATATGGATTTTAACTGAGGTAGGGCACAGCAGGAAATTTCCTGCTCAAAATATGGAGCAGCCCGACTGGGGTAGTACCTCAACCTTACAGAAGACCACAGCTAAATAATACTGTTTTCAATCAGTATTGTGTTCCTGTTGGTGAGTAAGGTGACCAGAGCTCCTGGGGGGGATTGGGGATAGGGTCAGCAACGCGCTTGCGATGCTTCTGGTGTTGCAGGCGTCTGTAGGCTACAGTCTTACCATCAGGTGAGCCGTACGCTTGTAGCGATCACGAAAGTTATCATGCAGAACGAGTGTATCAAAGTAGCTCGTCTTTTCAACAAAGTCAAATTTAAAAATGTGCTAGGACTTTTTTTCACGCAGAGCATGATCTATAATACCTACAGAACTACCCAGTTGAAGGAACACAGATAGGAGTCGAACATACTGTATGTTTTCAAATACTATAATACTCTTGGTGTGGATCAATGCGACGGATATCTACCCAAATATCACTAGATTTCTGGCTGAGTTAGTTAATTATTTAATCATGTTGACACAAAAAATAATTTTGTTTGCTAGCAAACGAAGAAACCCAACTTAAATTATCATCGACAAGTATTACAAAAAAAAAGTAAAGTAAATATGCGTTATCAAAGATTACACAAAAAGTAATCATCAGATCTCGAACAAATTGAAATGGGACCACAAAACAACTATCAGCTTTCGATTAAATAAGGACTATCAAAATCGGTACACCCATTGAAAATTTATGCCGTAGGTCGACGAAAATATAGACAAGTAAACAATACAAAAATAGACAATAGACAGGTGTCTATTGTCTATTAATCTAATTTAGAGATACACATTCAAACACCAATCTGCAGTAAAGCAACATGAGTGATTAAGCTCATATCCTGTTTCCTAACAGAAAAAGTTATTTTGGACATCATAAGCTGTACTCAGTAAAGAACATATTTACTTAGTTTTGGTAATTGTGGTTTTATTTCTAACTTTTCGTACAGAATGCAAGGAGAAAGTTCAATTGACTAAGTTTCCTAATATTAAACTTTGTCAATGACCTACACATCTTTTTGTAGTATCATTTTCAGTACGAAATGTAGAGAAAATATAGTATAGAGTAAAGAAAATATAAATACATTTTATATATTTTACACAATTAACATATTTGATAGTATTTTTAATAATAATAGAGCAGTTATATATATGTATGTAAATAAAATGTATTCTTATTTTCATCATATACTAAAATATAAACTACCTAATAAAAACATTACTATACCCCGTCCGGCGACTAATGATCTTTTTGACACTTCAAGAAATTTTGACATTAGTGACTGCCTCACACGTTATTTATTCGATTCGAAATAATAATCGATTTTATTTAAGAAGAACTTTCAATCGATTTAATTAAATACATTTAGTTTAAAATATTATTTATTTATGCATTTATTAGTTTTTTTAATTATAAATGAAATATATAAATAATAAATAAATGCATTAACAGAGTTATTGCTCTTTATTCTTGGTTTGCAATTAAATTTCAAGATTTCGACTTAATTCCTTGCAAGTAATCAATCTTGGGGTCATAGCAACTATTTTTATTTCCTTTTTTGTATTAAAGTTATCGAAAAAATAATCACATGACGTAAAATTATTTTTATCATATGATCGATTTATTATCGATTTATTATTTCAAGAACTGTTTCATAGTCTGTGGTTGTTTGTTATGCACAGGGTACTTCACTCAATCAATCAAATCGTCAATAAATTATGACATTACTGTAAAATTTTTAGTACGTTATTCCGAAAAAAAAAAACTGTAATTTATAGGCGTGAGCTGTCAAAAAGATCATTAGTCGCCGGACGGGGTATAAGTATTATTTTTATTTAAATTTCAAACAGTTTTTGGTGGAACATTAAGTATCGAATGTTAAAGAATTCCAAATTCTTTTACGCAACATTTGTTCAATTGCTTTTATGTTTTACGCTAAATTACAATGTAGCAAATGCGAGTGGACACATAAAAGGAAGTCGTTACAGTGTTATATGGACTATCGGAATAGTCATAGTCACTCGTATAAATTTTAATAGCATCTACAGTTATGAAAAGGAAACATATTTCATTTTTACTGCGTGACATTATATGTGCAGCGCAAAAAGTCAGCTTCGATATGCTAAATTTCCTCTTTTCGTCAATATCTCGGTTTTGCAAAAACTAAAACGCGACCCAGTTGTATACAAAATTACATTTATATAAACACATAGTTATATACTTATTCGTACGAATGTAGGCTCTGTGTATGTCGTCGCACGTCAATGCAGTTTTAATCAACCCAAAGATATATTTAGTTCAACATATTTTTAAATTTTGAGATAGGGCAGCAGGAAATATAGTGTTTAAAATCTGGAACAGCCTGTAAATAATACTGCTCTTGAGTAGTGTTGTGGTCCTGTGGTGAGTGAGGTGGCTCAGAGCTCCTGGGGATGCTGGGGGGGGTTGGGTTGGCAAGGTGCTTCCAAGTAGCTTGTAAGTCCAATTGTCTTTTTTAACCGACTTCAAAAAAGGAGGAGGTTACGCAATGCGACCGTATATATGTTTTTTATGTATGTTCGGGGATAACTTCGTCGTTTATGAACCGATTTTGATAATTCTTTTTTTGTTGAAAAGCAGGTATTCTAACTTAGGTACCATGATAAGGAAACCAGGATCTGATGATGGGATCCCAGAGAAATCGAGGGAAACCCTCGAAAATCGTAGTGACGACTAGTGCGTTAGTTAATTAATTTATTATTTATTACTTGTCGATGCAACTGAAGTCGGTTTTTTTTTCGTTTACGAGCAAACTCAGTTATTTAATAAACGGAACTACACTACGCATATTTTTTTAGTTAAAACCTAGCAAAAATTTACTTAAATGATTATCTTAATGATTACCTTATTCCGTCTTTCGTAGATAATATTAAATTAGTTTTAATAATTATAAGAAAGTGTCCTTAAAATATTAACGACCTTAATACTCACTTTTATCCAAATTCAAAATTAAATAAACTAAAATAAATTCTGATTAAATAAATCTTATATAAGTTCTATAATGTACATAAGTGATCCAATTATCGAGTGAGATTAATCTTTTCTACCAAAATAGCAGTACCTTGGCTATAAATTATTTCGATTTGTACTCTACTTCCTTAGGAAGAATAAAATTTAAAATTTTAATTTTTCTATCTAGCTCTCTAGACATTATAATATTTAGTCGTTGAAGAAGGCTTAACGGTTTCGAGTTAACGCAACAACGTTACAGAAATTTGATTACGAATTATTTGTGAATTAATTCAAACGCTATAACGAAAACGCTTAGTGATGGTTTCGAAATAAATTAAATCAACCTTTCTTATTTCATCTCATTAATTCAACCTTTAAGAAAAAACAACATTAGTAAATAATTGAATGAAACTACTTGATTCCATTTTATCAAGGGACCAATCATAGAAAAAACACTCATCAAACGAAACGCAATAAAATTAGAGTTTGTCCCAAACGGCGGACGAAGTGAAAGCCACATCGGAGAGTTATTTGTATCGCTATTCGACCTACTTTTGTCCCTTTCAACCCTACGACGGAAATCTCTTGCACCCGGCTGAATGCGGTGTTTGTAGGCTCAAAGACGACAAGTGAGAGAACTCACACTTCAATGTAAAAACGGGCCGTAAGGAACAATTCGAGACGGAATCTGAGGAAATGAGAACGATCGATGGCAAAGATGTCGATACCCTCTCCTTGAGAACGGGATCACAATTAGCGGCGTAGTAATGCGGTTACCGGCGAGTGATTGATGCTTCAGGCATCAAAAGAAGGTATATAATTATAGTTTCCTATCATAACTTGAAGTCCTCAGTGTTCAGAATTTTACCTATACTTATTTAACCTCTATTTTAAGTTACAGATTTCTTTTTTATAATGGGTACTAATAACCGTATCATTGACAAGATTTATAACAAATTTTACTACTTAACTATTAATTTCCATATTTAAGCAGAAATTTTTACCCATATTTATTAAAATAAATGTATGCGTCTTATAGCATATGTTCTTTAAAAACATAAATGCAAGTTTATCTTAAATAAATAAATAATTGTATACTAGGAAATCTTTAATAAAAACAAATTACAAACCCTTTTGTAAATGAAAATACTAAAACAAAACAAAATTGTTATGAAGGTGTAGTTTTTAATGTTTAAAAACTAAACCTACGTAACGTTGCAAGCATATTTTATCAGCATTATGTTTAAAAGAAGTGAAATAAAGAAGACAAAGAGTGTAATGCCCTGAAGCAATTCGTCGAAAACTTTCAAATTGAACTTCGAAGACGTTTAGGCGAACTCGATTTTAGTTGTACGTGATTTAAAATAGAGCGAGTGTATTTTATTTTAACCTTGTAAACAAAACAGTTTCGAACTTGCAGTTAATAAAATAAACCTTACGTTTTTATAAAATAGAGAACTCCGTTGAGCACATGAATTTTCTTCTTAGGTATCTTTTTATTATTTAAATATTCTTACATATTTTTATATATTTTTAAAACTACATTATAATATTTGTTTTATATTTAAATTGAGTTAAGACTTTTTAAGCAAGTTTGTAGCCGGTTGCTTTTCAAAGTTTGTCACATTTCTGGTCATAAAGTTCCAATGACGAAAAGTCAGGGGAATTAGAAACCTAACTAATGTGGCACATTAGTGAGATTAGTCACTACTTTCATTTCCAGTTCTATCCTTCTCTTAATAAAGAAAAATGATTTTTATTGTGACGAAAGTTCAACGACTGTGATGTAGAAATCTGGAAATGTTATTTTCCTCATCATCCATCCATTCGGACAAATGGTATAGCTTACTATAGCTTCAATATTTCTCTTAGAAATCATTTATGTAATATAACTCAAAAAATTTACCTAAATGTTGAGGTTCGTTTAGGATTTTTTTTTTAACTGTCAATCGAATTTATTAACCATAAGTTTAAAGCCTTGAGATCAAATAATTAAGTTTTGAAATCACTAGGCGGTCACTAGGTAGTATTGTATTCATTAGGCGGTCTTGGTTCGTTTTTTTTTTTCTTTTTTAATATTATTAAAAACTGACACATCACTTATTGTATTTTAAAAATCATCTAAGTAATTAATATGTTTAACTTATTGTATATTAGAGACCATTTACATCATATATTAATATATGTTTATATTTTTATAATATAAACATAGATTAAAATATTATTGAAATTTATCTGTTCCAGTTCCAGATTATCTAGATCCAGATCCAGAATATCCAGTTTATCTGGATATTACGAAATCAAACCTTGATAGGTCTACTAAACTAACTAACTAAGTGAGGATACCATTTGTGGTAAAGATTGTAATAAGTACAGTAAAGTACATAATAGCGTTATAGTCCAGTCATTTGATAGTTTTACCTGGAAAGTTTTCCGGTAGTTTTGAAAATTGGTGATTTTATAGATTTTGACGTGCTCTTTTCGAATTTTCACCGGCGCGAGGAGAAAGCGCTATTGGAAATTTTCTCTAGTTTAATTGATTACATATTTTTATCGTAAAATGAGTTGGAATGGAGTTATTCTCAAAAAACTGTATTCGAGCGCCATTTTCCAATATGGCGGCGCGAGCGGCAAAGATACGAGGTGGCGAAGTGAAAATTCGAAAAGAGCACGTCGAAATCTATAAAAACACCAATTTTCAAAACTACCGGAAAACTTTCCAGGTAACCCCCTTTTTGAGCACCAAATGACTGTACTATTAGAAAATGTCAAAAAGTACAGATAGTCATTTAAAAGAAAAACCCTTGCATGCGCACTTACAGCTGTTTAGAAGGTAGAGCTATCTAAATTAAGAGCTAAGCTAACTTTATAAGTATATCAGATAGTTTTAGATACAACCTTCTATTTTTTTACAAAATACGGACTGAGGTAAAAAAAATGAAAAAAAAATAGACAGAGACATTTTTATATCATAACCGTATAAAGGTTTTTATCACGTTGTTTTTAATTATTGTTCCATTTTTGTGTTCAAAAATTTGATGACGGAATGATAACGAATATTTTGGTTAACATTTTATAAAAATTACAAAGTATTTTCTAGTTTTGACACTTTCAAGTGTCAAAATGAAGCGATCGACTATCCACGAATTCATTTCGCTGTCATGTACGTTTTTCATATAAATAATAATAATAATAATATTCTTTATTTAAGTGACCTGTGACTCATTATGGTTAGTAATACAAATATTTCTTACGTACTATGTTAGTTATTACAATTTTTTTTTTTTGTTATAAACAAATGTTACAATACTATCGAATCATCGCTACACCATCCCGTTGGCAACGGCACAGCAATGATTCGTGTATATGCAATCTAGTCTATCAGATATCATGCCCAGAATTCTGTTGGCACCACCCTGCACCCTACGCACCAGAGACCCACATCTTTTTCTCATGACAGCGTAAAAACAATCAACACGCGCTTCAGCAAACATCCCTGAGGCGCTGCAGTATCGAGGTAGCCCTGAACGCGTTATTATATTGAACCCGGAGAGCACTATAGGATTTTTGAGTATATCTCGCCCATAGGCTGCACGTGTAAAAAGATGTACAATATGCTCTAAATAATGCTATTTTAACGTTGCGTGAACTACGTGCAAACCTACGAGCAAGCATATTCGCTCTCACCGACAATGCTCTCCGCTCCCGTTCAATATCAGCATCGTCTTTTAAATCGGGAGTTAGTGTCCGAGATATTTAAAATTATCAACCCTATCCAGAATACAATTATTAAGTATTACCGGTGGTAATTCTTTCGTACACTTGCCTCGGACATTAAACACCATTGTTTGGCTCTTTTTTACATTATAAATTAAGCCGTGTGACTTAGCATATGACTCACATATTGACAATAATTTTCTTATGCCACAGACGGAAGCACTCAGCAGCACCATATCATCAGCGTAGCTAATGTTATTCACACATACACCATCTATGTAACAGCCAACTCTGGTACTGCTGAGCTCAGCTATCAACTCATTCATATAGATGTTAAAAAGAGTTGGCGAAGTCAAGCCCCCTTGTCTCACACCACACTCCAGGCCATACGGCTGAGACAACGCTCCTTCCCATCGTACATAGTTGACCTGGTTCCCATACCAATACTTCAGAATATTAATGAACTCTACAGGTAAACCGCTTTTCTGTAGTTTCTTCCATAAAATATTGTATGAGACCAGGTCGAAAGCCTTAGAGTGATCAAGGAAGCAGGCAATAATTGGTGTTTCTCTCTTTACGTAGTAGGTGACAGCACTCTTAAGACACAGCACTGCGGTTTCTGTTGAAAGACCCGGCTTAAAACCAAACTGATTATCGTGTTGTTGGACGTACACGTTAAGCTGTGTATTAAGAATGCTGTCAAACACTTTCGAAATGACAGTCGCCAACGAAATGGGCCTATAGTTATTCTTATCGGCGTTGTCGCCCGTTTTATTTTTTACTATAGGAACCACCACCGTACGCATCATATTATCCGGCATATAACTATGACTTAGGCATAAGTTAAAAAACATACACAGAACACGGGGTAAGTGGGGACCAGCCGACTGTAAATGTTCAATGCTGAGACCATCGTGACCAGGTGACTTACCTCTGGTCATTGACATTATAGTTTTAGAAATACTTTCAGTTGTTATTTTTGTCAACCTGTTCACTCCGGTCCCAGCGTCCTGCACATAATTCGATCGACCAAGTGGTGACTTTACAGAAAAGTGATCCATGAAAAGATTAGCAATCTGCTCAGGATCAGTTAATCCGCTGAGGCGGTTGATATAGCTCGACAAAAAAACTACCAAACTCGCGAAAAATTATACCACCCTACATTTTTTTTCCTTTGTATGTCTGTACCTAAAATGATGGGTGCCTATGTAAATCAAATAATAGTTGACTGGTTAACATGGGAAATCTCTAATAAAACGAGAAAAATCTATCGTCCATAGTTATTGTACTTATAAGTCCTTTTTCTATTATGTTATTCTCACTGCTGCTTGTTAAACTTAACATAAATTGCTATTTTCGATTGATCTAAAAATTTTATGCAAATCCAGTCAAAACACAACATTATTATTAAAAAAAAACTGTTCTAGTTATAGAGCTTGAAAGTAATTATATAAATAAAAGAATGGATCTGCATCGTGTTTCGGAGCTCTTTGATTCAGTGTATCTTTATACGGTATCTGGCTTCAGGCGATAAAAGAAAATAACGATTCCGACCAGTTTACAGGGCAATGCTCCTAATCATCTTATCTTGAACTGTAACTGTATACAAAATAGAGCGATCCGTTGTAAATCATGCCATTATTTATCTCGGGTCAAATTCTATGCTACAGGTTAAGCTTACTTAGCTTAAACCTAAGTCAAGCTTTATGTTGCGTATGTCAATGACATTCCGTTCCATGTAAAGATATTTGTGATAAAGTATTAAAAATTTTTTTACAAAAGCTTGAATACAGCCCGAAGCTTATACGTCAATAAGAAAAAACACCAATGATGAAGCATTTTTTATAACTTTTATATATTTTACTGATTGTTGGGATCATCGCCATTTCAAGGTAGAACTACAGATTTATCTTTGCAGGATTTGCAATTGCTTGCTGGCAAATTCAGGTCCGCAACTTATACTGTGAGAAAAGATTCACTACTAATTAAACCGTTAAAATGTCGGTCGTGATTCTAGTTACGGTTGTATCTGAAATGATTATTTAAAGAGACATCTTCAAAAGAGGTTTTATGCATATTTATCTCAAAATATTTGAAGAAAAAAAGGAAAAACAAGTTCAAAATAGTATTTAATTCAGAACGTTAATCTTTGCCAAGTTGGTTGAATGCACGCCAAGACAAGACTTTGCTAAACGGTTGCTATCACGATTGAGGTAGATATAATAGCCTTTGAAAATATTTAAAGGCAATGTAAATTAATCCAAATACACAAAATTATTTGGAAAATAATTTTAAGTTTATGTACAAAAAAATCGATGATTATTTTTTTTTTAATTTAATTATCTTTTTAAAATTAACAAAATATAAAATAATAAAAAATAGCAACAAAAAACCACTAAGGTTTCAACCTTTGCTATCTTAGTCTAATTATACGCATTCATTATTTATTAATGGTCACGGACAATCTAATATACAATATATAAAAATGAATCGCAGAATGTGTTGCTAAGCGCAAATCTCGAGAGCGGCTAAGCCGATTCCGCTAATACTTTTTTTATAATGTTCCTTGAAGTACGAGGATGGTTATTACGGAAAGAAAAATTTAAAAATTGCCCGAAAAAGTCTAAAAACAACACTTTTCTATATTCCCATACAAAAGATTCGTAATAATACTTAAAAGTCAATTTGAACTTTAATACCATACCATAAAGTTAAGTGTTAGTGGAGGGGTTCCGGGAAGGATAAGTATTAAAAAAGATACAAATTAAAGAATCGACTGTTAGGTGGTACGAAGTTCGCCGGGTCAGCTAGTAATGTATAAAACAGGATACAGGCTAGGTTTTGAAGTTCCAATATTTTCCATTATTCCAAGCGCTATGGTCACGTGTGGTACACATCCTTTACATATATAAATCATAATGTTTTTAACCGACAGTTAATCTAATAATATTGATAAATAGAAAGTGATTTTATATTAGTAGTTTATTTAAGTGATTTTTAAATTAGAATTTTGAATCAGAGTAAGTAAAGGATTCTTAGGTATCAGTGTAAGATTCGACTTTCTGTTAAAATAATGTTTGATAGTTGCAACTTCACATCGAGGTTGCAACTAGGTCAACTGGCGCTCTCAATTCGTTCACTGGTACTCACCAGGAAATTTTAACAGCTCTTTAATAAAAATAATATACACACCTAATGATATACAGAATAATGTAATTCATCATTTTACTACATTCATTAAACCTGTATGTATGTTACTGTAAAAGCTCGAACTACGGTAAATCCTAAGATTTAAGAGTAAGTTTTACTCTTAAATCTACCGATATGAGTTGGTAAATGTAAGCATTTATGAAAATGGGACATTTTTTTCGGGCTTTTACTATTAGATCTTAGTACATGCTAGTTTTTACCACTGACAGCTAGTAAAAGTTGGTTTTGGGAATAAAACAAAGATTCATTCTTATTCATTTATTTCAGTCAAAAACTTTAAATGGAAAGTCTTTAGATTAAGACCCGTAGACCGTTTATCAGCATAATTTCGTTACAAAAAAAAAATAACCCTAACCTATCTAACTTCAAAAATAGACCGTTTATCGGAATAATTTCGTTACAAAAAAAAATAACCCTAACCTATCAAACTTCAAAATTAGACCGACGCGGGTCTCTAGACTAGCCACGATATAAAACGTCTTTTTCAACATTTACCGTAACTTTAATGTAAATCCTAAGACTTACCAAGTGAATGGTGGTAAAAGTGCGAATCGCAAAATCGTTCGTGCTTATACCATTAAGAGTTGGTAAATCTTAGGTTTTACTGTTAAATCTTAGGATTTACCATAATTCGTGCATTTACAGTAACATGTATATACTATATAAACAGTTGCAAAATTTTTTTCAATCTTAAATTTTACTTTTAGAAAAATAATGTGAACTTAACTGATTCATTTAAATAAAGCTAAACATTGTACTTATATAAATAAAATCATCCAGTATATATAACGGTAACGGGCATGACTAAAATTAGGTTTTTTAATGAATAACTTCATTGGTCTACGTTAGTTATCATATATATTAATACAATAAGGTTTAAGATATTTGCCTCCCTTTTTACAAAAAGCCTTACAATTATTCCACATAAATTATATATCATTTTATAATTTATGATAATCGCTTGCTCTACCGGCGACAACAACTAAAAAATATTTGTTATTGCTTTTGTTTAAAAAAAATGTAGTTTTGTAAATTGATAATTATTATACTTATTTGGTGTGAATTATTCGCACAGGTATTGCTAGTAATTCTAATTTAAGTATTATTTTATTACTACGAAAATCAGTAGCAGTACAGCAAACTTATCAAAAGTAGAGATGTCGGGTCACTCTGCATCTTCTACCGCATCTACCACGGGGAGTGTCCTGAGGAATTGTTCGGATTAATACCTGCAGCTGAATTCCACCACCGGACATCGCGTCAAAATTCCAAATTTCATCCTTATCACCTCGATGTCCAGAAATCTACAACAACTCGATTTTTACGCCACTTTCTGCCGCGCACGATCACTATATGGAACCAGCTGACACCTACGGTATTTCCGATCCGATACGACTTGAGGATCTTCAAAAAAAGAGCATACTCCCACTTGAAAGGCCGGCAACGCGCCCGCTAATACTCTGATGTAGCGGGTGTCTATGGATGTTGGTTTCACTTACCATCAGGTGAGCCAACTGTCCGTTTGCCCCCTATCGTATAAAAAAGAAAAAAGTATTGCAGTTATATTTAATAATATAGTCGGTGAAAATTCCGTATTATTGCAGCGAACTTTCAAACAGATAGTATTTTACTTAATATAATCGCTTTAGTTTCAGTAAGCACAAGTTCTTATTATTCAGTGTTCTCAGTTTGTCTCCTAACTTCCGCCATTCATTTCAATATTCAGAACGATAGCTAGAATAATGCGGGAAGTTACCAACAATGGGACTTTTTCACGATTACAAGTGTTCAAGAGAAAACACCTTATTGAAGAATGTTACTGCGAACAAGAAAACTCGCATGGGTCATTAGAACTCACTCTTAAACTCGTTAATGCCGCATTTGGACGGGAGCGAGAACTGCAAATATTTTACTGTTTCTGGTGTATTGTTTACAATTTAAAATGGAAGTGTAATGTTAACATTTTTAATGCAATATTAAACATTTTTCAGTAAGTAGATTTTTTTTGGGTATAAATGTCCCAATTGCCTCTTGACATGTAAAATTCGCAACGTCATACGTTGAGGTTTGGCGAACGTATACAACGTTGTATTAAAATGACATACTTTCTTTTAACTGCGATATCACAATCGATATTAAAGCCTAAATATACAGCTTACTTTTCACAACGCTTTAATAAAAATACTACAAATATAATATTACATAATCAGTATTTATAAAATTATTAATTGTTTGTACTTATTCGCTGATTCGTGACGGTCACAGCATTGGAATGCGATGGCTGTTGCGCGGGCGGTTGCGGGTTCGATCCCCGCACACGACAACATTTGTATTGGCCATACAGATGTTTGCCGTGGTCTGGGTGTTTGTGCAGTCCTTGTGGGTCTCCCCACCGTGCCTCGGAGAGCATGTTAAGCCGTCGGTCCCGGTTGTTATCATGTACACCTGATAGCGATCGTTACTCATAGTAGGGAATATATCCGCCAACCCGCATTGGAGCAGCGTGGTGGATTAAGCTCCGATCTTTCTCCTACAGGCCTATGCCCAACAGTGGGATATTACAGGCTGAATCGTGATCGATCGTGATCGTGATTTATTCGCTGGATTGAAACACAGCGGCTACGAGTTACGACTTACGACACACTCCTAATCTACACGCACACACGCATACACCAGGCCACATGTAATGTTTGATATGTTGTACACGTAATGTTTGATAACCGTATTTTATGAAGAATTACATAGGTACAAATTGTTCATTTGTCATTTTTTAACTATAGCCCAGTAGCCGCAACCAAAAAAGTATGTTTGTAATGCAACGTACTGGACCTGGAATTTTTTTTTTTTTTAATATGTTCAGGGGTTCCGGGTTCCCTGAATGTAAATCCAAGATGGCGCGGCGGTGCCTGGTCCGCATCAGCCGCCATCTTGGAAACGCGTTTTATCGAATATCTCGCGAACCGCGCATCGTACGACAAAAAATGTAGAGATCATTATTGTAGATAATAATATTTGCCATCTTTTTAATTTGTAACTTTTTTGTTTAACGCATAGGTTCTTAATTATAGCGCTCCAAACTTATACAAGTTGGAGCGCTGGAGCGTTGGAGTTGGAACGCTCCAAACGAATATATACAATATCACTATGATAAATCTTCGCAGAAAATGCAATTAAATATTATAGGTAATTAAATATTCTACAAAAAAGTCTGATTAAATTTTTTTATCAGACCAACCGTAATTGATGAATTGAGAAACCACGCCTTAAAAATTGGTATGATTTTATACTTTGATTTTTTTAATTTTGGAATTTTGTAATTTGCTTTAAAATCAGTATCCGAAAAAAAATCCAACGAGATTCTCGAAGGGAATTTAATCCCCTACAAAAAGTGGTCTATTAACATTTTTAGCTAAATTCACTCCTTTGAACGTTAAATCCACGGCGAAAAAACAAGAATTTAATTTTGACTTCAACTTTAAGTTTGAATAACTTTAAAAATAAAAATGTTAAGAAAATATATCTTAAAGTATTTTATGTGTTCCAAGTAAAAACATTTTCATTTTTTTCATTTTAGTTGTACATTAATTATAGAATCGACTATTTATTTAAGTATCATCCCTTTATTTATTAAAGTAAATTATATTTTTATTGCTTTAGTCTATTTTGGTAGCTTAACAAGGATACCTTTTTTGAAAGCTTTAATAGAGAACATATTAAAGTATATAATGCTATTTTACTGTCAATTAAACAATGTATGTATGCGTGTATGTAATGCATATGTAAAAAGAACTGAAGCAGATAATAGAATTCTTCATCATAATTCATCTCAAAAATATATTTTGCTTATAAACTAAGTGAATGGAATATTTTGTTTGCCGTCCCTAAAGGAATAGATACACTGCACGAATTAGTACGAATTACGTTTCACTGTTATATATTCTACGCATGCGCATAAAATTTAGCTGGCACTCACTTTTAATGGCCATTAAACCAACTCTGAATTTTTTACGCAAACCCTTCCATTGTCGAGATCTACAAACCTTAGGTATAAAAATACCTTTAAAAGGAAAGACTTATTACGACAAACATTAAAATGTAAATTTAACAAAATTAACAACGCTTTCACGAGAAAAATATTTTGGAAGAGGCTCGATTTTAAATATACATTTTTTACGCACAATACATAAAAATTAAGTAGGTACTCATTATTTATAATCAAAAACATATTTATAAACAACATGATTCAAGCTTCTATCTATAGCTTATTATTTTATATTAAATGTTTTCTTAATGAAAACTCTACAGTATTCATTGCTTTTCAATCTTTAACGCTTTCTTCGTTTCTGGAACCTTTTTCATCTATCTGAAGACAAGCAAGAATTGTACCGATATTTAAAAGTGAAGACGAAAAAGATGTTCGCAAATATATGCCCAAACCAATTGTTTCGGTTTTTACAAGTCTTTGAGTAGGTAATTGGTTTGTCCGTTGATCCAAATGCATTTCAATCGTTTTATATCTAAAAATCAACATGGATTCTGACCCAGAAAGTGAACAACAGCTAACTTAGTTAGTTTCACATCTTTATTGTGTAAAGCTATCGATTCACAGAAACAATCCGACTATACCGATATACTGACCTTAGAAAGACATTCGATAGAGTACCGGACGGGATTCTTGTAAAAAAGTTATCGTGCGATTGTTAATCGGGTCCAATATTGCAATGGCTATCGTCGTACTTGCATAGTCATTCTTATGTATATGTGTTCACTAATGGTTTTAACTTCTCAACTAACAAAATTTCGTGAGGTATCCTTCAGGTATCGCATCTTGGCCCAGTCCTATTCAGTTTATTAATTAACGACATTGTTCTTAGATTTAAACACTTTACACCTTATATGTATGCCGATGATTTGAAGTTCATGAGGATAATTTGTTGTGTGACGCAGTTAAATTGCCACAAATGCTTAGGTACATATTAACTTTTATCGAATACCTAATGGACATTATGTTTTGTTATAAAAATTATTGTTTGTAAAATCGCGAATGTAATAAATAAAGTAAAATAATTTTTAGATGAAAATATATTTTACGTATGGCAACAATTTTAAATTACTTTCGATTTACTAAGAAACATGACTTCTTTAGTTGTAAACAAGACGGAAGACAAACGGATTTTCATTAATTCTCGTGTTACTTTATAAATATATACCTACATATCAATCGACGAAGTGTCCATAAAATAAAACACAAAGGTGTTTTATAAAGATCAAATAGTTGATTTTAATTTTAAAGCACAATTTTTGTTATAAGGCCTTCTAATATTTTAGATGCGAAAATCACTGTCTGTCTGTTTATTACCCTTTCACACCTAAACCAATGAAAGTTTTTTTTTTTTTTTTGTTTTTGTAAAATTTTATGCAAAGTTAGATTAGACCATAAAAAAGAACACAGACTTCTTTGGGAATAAAGGCTTGAAGCACTTTAAAATAGAGGATAAAAGTAAATAATTAAATGTATTATGATTTGCAAAATAAGTAGGTACGCAGGCGTAGTCCCGAGCATAAAGCTAGGACGCTATTTATTTTTTCTATGTGTAGTCGTCTCTTTCTTCTACTCTAACAAATTAGTTTAGTACATAGTTATTCATGAGATGTTGAAATATTACATATAAGCAAGCTGAGAAGGCTTAGATAACGTTATATATTAATTTATACTTACTGTAACAAATATATTGGAGATAATTTTATTACACTACATAAAAGGTATACAAAGTGATGACATGTAACAAAAGAAAAATAAAAACAAAAAAAAGTTAATTTTTACTACGTGTTACTTTTAACTAAATTTTGTGATTAGTAAAAATCTATCGTCTCAGGAGAGGGGAATTCACAGGGAAATCTACATCTTAGTAAATACAAAATCATTGCCCATAGTGCTAGTTTTTTTTTTTTTTTTTAATAAAGGAATTACTTTTTATTATTGTAGACGTCCTATTGACTTCTAATATTAAACTTGAATTTAGCCTACATTTAATTAAAATAATATTTAAAAAAAAATCTCAATACGAAACGAATAAATAAAGCATGAACGGATCCAAACGAAATCACAATTAAAACTGAATTGTTAAAGTTTCTAAACTGAAAAATTAATCAATTGTACGATCTTTTTTCGTTCAATCGATATTGAAATCTAGATATGTGCTAATGATTAGGAAAATGTACTTTATATACTGTATGCGAGTATGTTATAGGGACAAACTAATTGTAGGGATTCTTATGAGTACACGCATTTACTTTTAATGTCGACTGTTGTTGTTTACCCTGTTAAAAAAGAAGGTAAACACACAACAAAAATGTTAGTCTGCCCGTGAGCGGTGATAGTTTTTATTTATTTTATCATTTAATTGAATTTCATACATCTAATCTAGAACGGTTGGTGAAAGGACTCCGTTAGATATGCTTTTTAATGAGAAAAGTTATAATCTTTAAAATGACCTACTGTTCTGTGTAAAACTCATGGGCACACAGAAGAAAACCACAAACGTCCATTAATCTGATTCTGATACGTTCCGAAAAGCAATAATGACTGAAATAGGAGGCAACATCTTATCTTAGACTTTACTACTATTTATTTTTTTCCGGATCAAATAAATGTAATTAAAACAGTTTGTGAATTCTTAATAAAATTTGTTTTATGTTTCGAGTGTACACATTACTTAAAAATATAGTATTAAATACGTAATTTATTTTTCGTACCATGAATTACCTATTTATAATTGAAAACAAAAAAACTAGAACATTATATTATAATAAGATATAATTTTAGTCCACGTCAAAATGTTTTTGTATTTTAAAATGAGAAACTAGAACGCAATATACTAGATACTTTTTAACATCAATTACAGTTTCTTTCTCATTAAAGCTATTTTCATTGAACTTGTTTAATGAACTTTTCGTATCAGTAATTTGTTGTTAATACTAAAACTAAATCTCGTAAAACATAAGGACAATACTTGTTATCTAATAAAGAACCAGATATATTTGATCTTATTATTGTTCCGGAGATTAATCCACCAGGCGCCAACCCGCATTGGAGCAGCAGCGTGGTGGATTAAGTTCCGATCCTTCTCCTACATGGGGAAGAGGCCTATGCCCAATAGTGGGATATTACTGGCTGAATCGTCGATTATTGTTCAGAAATTATGTTTAAAGTTTGACAGAACTTTGGCAGAATATAGAAATTACATCTATTTTACGTACTTTATGAAGTAAAATGACATAAACAGTCTTTTTATGTCTTAAAAGTGCTAATTGTTTATGAGTAAATTGACTCAATATAATGAGAAAATAATGAATTCAGGCTTAAAATAATGAAATAATTGCATCAAACATCTGCGAACTTTCATTGCTTCATATCGAACTAATAGAATTCAACATATATAGAATTCAACGGACCGAGGTTTTCTGGATTTGTGCTAAAAATGGGCGTTCCACAGGGATCGATTCGAGGTCCTTTTCTTTTTTTAATTAACATAAATGATTTGATATTTTATGTTAAGGATGTTTGCGATATAGTGCTATTCGCTGATGATACATCGCTTATTGTTTAAGTTGATAGGAAAAAAGTAAATTATTATGACATGAATAGTCCTTTATCGGGATTTGAAGATTGGTTTAAAACTAACAACTTGATTTTGAACGCCAAGAAAACCAAGTGCGTTGTTTGCTTTGCCTAATGTTAAGCATCCGATTTATAAATTAGATGGCATGTTTAATGTATTTTAGCTATTTCCGTGTGTCTTACGGTCTGTTACTGTTGGGTAAAGCTACACATATTGAGACTGTATTTATTTTTCGCATGTATAATAATAATTTATAAAATGACGATTCAATAGTGTTTTTGAAGCCTATTTAAACACAAAAAAAATTGATTTTGAACTGAAGGTATCTGCTATGAGTAAAGGTTTGTCTGCGTCGCTTTCCTTATAAAATGAACAAAAAAGCCTAGTTCGACCCTTTCGACCTTTTTTAATGTTCGCTGACGGAGGACGATCCCAAAAGAACTGATTAAATTTTTCTTTCAAGTTTGTATTATTGTGGTTTTTTTCGTTAAACTTACAAATTGAAAATAGCTTTTTAGAACAACCTTATCATTTTTGTCTTTCCTTAATAAAAATTTGAAGCTTAATTTATTTCCTGTTATTAGAAATAAAGAAATATTCTGATATTATCACAGTGGAGATATAAAATACTTAAATATTCATTCATGTACAAAAAATATATTTTATTTTTACAAAAATTTTGTGTTACCTAAAACTAATAAACAATTTGTATTAGGCTCACCTGAATATATTAAAACATTGATTAATAACATTTAAATGAAAGGAATTTTCATAATGTTTTAATAACATTATATTAAGTAAAAATTAGAGAAAATAACTAACTTAACAATTATCTTGAATTTGATATTTTATTATTTTCGTTACTTTAATAAAACAGAAACCTATGCCAACTTAGGGTGAAAATTAATTCAAGCTTGTAGAAATTATGTTGCTAGGCAACGACCTTTGTTCAATTTGGAGGTCCTAATCTCTCTTAATCTCATTCAATTAATCGCTAAATACTCTCGTAGAAGTGACCTGCTGCTTGTCCCGAGAGTTTAAAATTAAAGTAAGCATTTTTGCAATGGAAATTTAAGTAATACAAAAAAACGAATGTGCCTTAGGCCACACGACTGAAGTAAAACTTACGAAACGTAACTCTCTCTCTTTCTATCTTTACCAACTTATATCTCCCTCTCAACTTCCGTTCGCCTCGCCCGGTTACACTTTTCGTAACGCTTTTGTCACGCAGTCACCAGCTTACTTCGCAAGGCAAGCGTGCGTAGAGAAGTTTTACTTCAATTGTTTTGTTGAAGAAATAACACATTTGTCATTGCTCTTTTATATAAAATGTACAATACAGTTTATGTTATCAAGACGCTCCTGCACAAGCCAAGCTGGAATAACATTGACATAAGTTGTAAAATAGAGACGTACGAAAATGTTTTGTACTATTATTTAAAGAATCCGTTGTATAATATTAAATCTATACTAATATATAAAGCTGAAGAGTTTGTTTGTTTGGTTGTTTGTTTGTTTGTTTGTTTGAACGCGGTAATCTCGGGAACTACTGGGCCGATTTGAAAAATTCTTTCAGTGTTAGATAGCCCATTTATCGAGGAAGGCTATAGGCTATGTATCATCACGCTAAGACCAATAGGAGCGGCGTCCATGTCGACGAAGTCGCGCGCAGAAGCTAGTCATTAATAATAGAATAAAATATCATCAAAATTTTGACTAGCAAGAAAACTACAATAAAATCGTAGAGAATCTCCTCCTTTTATGAAGTCAGTTAAAGTAATGCCTAATTTCACATTAGCTCCTTATAGATATATATCTATATATTTATCATAAAATAGTTGTGTTTAGTGTTGACCTCCACTCATAAAATATTTACAAAGAAGTATTTTTCCAATGACAGCTTTGTTAATACCTTTATTTCATAACAGAAATAAATTGACTGGCCTATTGGCGCAGTTTGCAGTGACTCTGCTTTCTGCTCCGGGAGTTGTGAGTTCGATTCCCACCTCGAGTCTGGGTATATATATATATATATATTTATATTTATTTAAAAACGTATTATTATCTAAAAAAATATGTAGCTATATCAGCCGGCACACAAACACTAAGTATCTTGGAAAGAGATGACCGTGTATGTTATAAGAAAAATTGTATCTATCGATAAAATAAATTGCTTTTCATGCGCTGTACATTTTTTACACCATGTAGTTAACCGTAAGACTGAAAGTATAGAAATTTCTGACACATAATTGTATTTGCTAGCAAAGGAAAAAATTTACTTCAATTTTTACAGGAAATACAAAGTAGGTAGTAGAATAAATATTCAAAAAAATACGCATCATTATTAGGAATAACTCAAAAGTACTTGTCAGATCTCGATCAATTTTATGTGAGTCTACATGACAAGCACCAGGCAGTTTACGGGTTCGATTCCCACTTCGGATGGATATTTGTTTTACCCTTTATACACATACTTTTAATCCTTGCACAGCACTTGGCACAGTGAGGAGACCAATCTCCTCACTGTGCCTCGGAGAGCACGTTAAACTGTAAGTCCCGGTTGTAATCTTAAATACAATTATTAGGTAGGGATAGTACATTTTTTTCACCTGATTAGTATTAAGCTAATTTTCCGGGAGTGGCTTCATTTTGATGAGACGAACAAAAAATTCCTTTACGAAAACTCTCGATTATGGTAGCTAACAGAAGTAACAGAGATAGCAGGGGATAGAGCAGCAGTGAGCGTAGGACCGGGATAACGTACCACGCAATTTGTAGGACAATATTACTATTAAATTATATAGATATTAACTAACTAAAAGAAAAAAAATCAGAAAAAAAAATCAATTTTTTGAATTGATGACCTCGTAAGGTCATCAAAAATTATTACTAACCAGCTGATTTTTTTTTTCTTTATAAGGTAAAATTACAAAATTCATTCAAAATAAGAATCTCCTCCTTTAAAGTCAGTTAAAAACGATGCCTACCGAGCACTGACAAAAGAATTTTATCACTTTTTTACGATTCCAGATAAGAAATTCTTTTGAACGCTTGATTAATAAAGTCATGTACACAATTTATAGTTAATGTATATATACCGTTAAGTAATACTCTCGAGAATGAGAACACTATGAAAATACGTAGGAATGCTTGTAGATATTATGTTACTTTACACACTTATAATTTGTGAGTATTTATGTCAATGTATTTTCACACAGCTAGATAAATAATAAGACACATATATAACACAGAATTTAATTTAAAAAAAAACTGTTTCCTGAGTATCAAAATAAGACTTCAGTCTATGCTCTTTTGTTGTAAAATCATGATTTAGAAAATTCATATATTTATAAACTATAACTTTGAGATTTTCATCTAATTTTTGTAATATTCAGTAACTATATTTGTAACAAAAAAAATATTATTTTTAATAATTTTTATTTTTAATGTTTATACAATAAAGTAATTTTTAAATTATATTTTTATACATACTAATAGAATATCAAAACAAATTATCCTTTTTTGATTTGTGTTATAATAACATTATTACAATATACTTATTTAAAAATAATTGTGTTTGCTAGCAAAAGAAAAAAACCGACTTAAATTACATCGACAAGTAAAAGTAACGTAAGTAGACAAAAAAAATTAACAATCGCACTAGTCGCCACTACTATTTTTGAAGATTCCTCTCGATTTATCTGCGATTTCATCATCAGAACCTGGTTTCCTTATCATGGTACTACCTTTGGGAATCACCTTTACAACAAAAAAAAAAATCGTCAAAATCGCTTCATAAACGACAAAGTTATCCGCGAACACACATAAAAAGATAGAGTATACGGTCGAATTGAGAGACGTCTTTAATTGAAGTCGATTAAAATACACATTAACTCTCACTAGGTATATAAAAATCAGTTCACAAACCTGCGTACTAACGTATTAAGTGGACCTAAATAAGATTTAAACACTTTTCGAAGCACCATCTTAATCATAATATTGCTTACAGTATGTATGACGATCATTAATTTATCTTGGTGACCACGTGTTGCACACAGTGACAGCACAAGGCGTTTTGTAGGGTATTTCACACTATTACTTAGTAAATCTACTACGTTTGAATTACTCAAGTCAACCTTTATGGTAATTGGCCGAAACTAAAAGGCGCCCGATACCTAGGCCGGTCGTACAATGGGCCTCATGAAAGTAATTCATTTATCTTCCTTATTCGCTTGTTTTGCTTCAGCTACTTTTTCACTAACGCTATCAATAAATCACGCACCTTACTTCCTTGCTTAGAGTTATCTCTCTTACCTTTTACTACTACCCAATTATGGTTACTCGGCTTTATGTACGGTACGAAGTACTATGCTAGCTTTTTGTGATAGTAAGACAAGTAATATAACGTAAGTAGACGACAAAAATTAAGAAACGCACTAGTCATCACTACGATTTTCGAAGGTTCCCCTCGATTTCTCTGGGATTCCATCATCAGATCCTGGTTTCCTTATCATGGTACCAAACTTGGGATATCTCCTTTCCAATAAAAAAAAAGAATTATCAAAATCGCTTCACAAACGATGAAGTTATGCCTGAACATACATAGAATATAATTATATATATATATATATATAAATATATTTATTTATTTATTTATTTTTATATATATATATATATGGTCGAATTGAGTAACCTCTTCCTTTTTTGAAGTCGGTTAATAAAAAGTAATAGACAAACTATTCTGTAAATAAAAATAGTAATACATTTTAAATTTTTAAGCTTTCACAGTATCACCAACGATTTTACTAATACGGAACTGTGGCGTGTGATCATGACGTCTCTAACTTCATCTAAATATCAAGAGTTGCAAAAGGATATTAGCGGCAAGTACCGAATTACTAAAAGCGTTAAATACATTTTAAACATAAAGTAGATACGACACGATATCTGCTAATCCTAGCAAGAAACATGTCGTCACCTCCTAATACGAAACCATATAACATGTACGCTAACAATACTTATAATGTAATTATCTCGTTATATCAGCTTACAGCGTTAATTACTGAAATATATTTTTCATTTTACTAAATATCTCATTGTTTCTGAAATCGAAACAAATCTTGACTCTGATTAGCCCGTTGGCGTCAGCCAGCCAGTTAGCAGCACCCTTGCCGTCTGCTTCAAGGTTGTGGTTTCCACTCACGCTCGCCTATTTGTTTGTAGACACATTTTGGAACAATACATAAGAGAAATTATAAAAATTTGGAAAATCCAAAAGTGCACGTCTCACGCGCTCATTGTGTTTCGAATTGAAATTAATAATAATTGCCTAAAAGAGAAATCAATTGAAAAAATTAATTTTCGAAAACGAATGGTTAAAAAAATTATATTAATTTTATTAACATTTAGTATTTTTAGATATTTCTTATTTGGATAGTATTTAAATAAAAGTAAAATTAAAAATTTTAAAACCCCCCGACACAAAAAATAAACTCTAAAAATTAACAAATAATTAAATTAAACCTACTATAATTAGGTATTATCGTCACATATATAAATTCAAATTCAAAAGTAACAACTGTTATGAATAATTGTGTTTGCTCGCAAACGAAAAAAAAATCCGTCTACAGTTGTACATCGACAAGTAATAAGTACGTACGTATAACGTGTACGTAAGTATAAGTACGTAAGGTAAGTTCGTAGGTAGGCACTAGGCGTAAAACAGTCAATTAAATACTCATTATTAGAGATAACTCAATAAGCGCTTATCAGATCTCGATCAAATTTAAATGGACCGCATGGCAAGCTTCAGCTTTTGATTACAATAAGAAAAAATCAAAATCGGTTCACTCAGTAAAAAGTTATGAGGTATAATACAACGTAGGTAGACGAGAAAATAGTCATGTAAATACGCATTATTAGAGATAGCCCAAAAAGTACTCGTAAGATCTTGATGAAATTTAAATGGAACCACATGACATGCACCGGGGTTTCAAATAAAAAAAGGAATCATCCAGTAAAAAGTTACGAGGTTACACAAATTTGAAAAAAATACAGTTGAATTGAACTACGACTACTTTTTTTGATGTTGGTTAGTAAAAATGATGTCCACAAGGTGGTCTAGCTGGTCTTATTGCTATCCAGCAATATGTTCAGACAACTTAGGGTTAGAAAATTATGGAGCTGAAAGAATAAAAAATTTTAGGGACAACCCAAATTTCGCACAGACTTAGATTATTTTACTTTTACTAGTTAGTTACAAAATAAATATTAAATATTTGCAACTCCAAAAAGTTTTAACCACTGTTTTTAGGGTAAACATATTCATTATACATTTGTTGTGTTTATATTGTTTGTTGTGTGTGTTTATAAAGCCGAAATTAAGACAATCACCAGAAATTTGGCGCAACTAAATACCATTAATGCTGTCATTTCTCTGAATTTTTACAAAGAAACGAAATTATTTATGTGTAAAATTGATTGATGGATTCCATTGATTTAGCCTTGTACATTGGAGCAGCGTGGTGGATTAAGCTCTGATCCTTCTCCTACATGGGGAAAGAGGCCTATGCCCAGCAGTGGGATATTACAGGCTGAAGCATGTATAGAAATTTATCATAAATATGTGGTAGATCGTTCGTACAAATAACTTTAGTTTACAGTAAGTAGTTTTAATCGCTATTTCGCTAAGAGCAGCACAAATTTTGAAACAAAAGTATTCTCAGATTTGACTTTATACATCGACGTATTTCGACGTGTTGATGTAAAAATGTGTTGAAATAAGACAAAGTGACAGCATATGAGAAAGTTGAAAACTCTATAAATTACTCTCTCTTTTAAATTCTACAACAACTTTAACAGAATTAAAATAAGAATAATCGTGTAGTCTCTAGAGTTTTAAAATAACTTTTTTGACGAAGTTTGTTTGGAAACATAAGTTTAGAAAACATTTCATAAATAGCAATTAATTTTAGCAAATAAATCAAATACGAAAATATTTGTATTTCAGATGTATTGGAATCAATTATAAATGAATCAATTGAAATAAACTTTAATAACCGTATTTACAAACTTCTATACTTCTTAAGTTAAATAATATTTAAAGACAATTTATATGTTTACTAATTGGTAACATAATGTGTTATAAACAAAGTGACACTTACTTATGAGACATAACCTAGTTTACTTCTAGTTACACTTGTAATTGAACAAATTGAAGCTCACATCACTTATTATAGGTATTTTTACCTTCCATACACTTTTCTTAAACTACACTAATCTTAACTAGTATTAAATTAAGTTAATAATATTTTCTAATACTGAAAGAGACACCAAATTCGAGCCAATGCGGTACACGACTCACCTAATACTTAACGCTTATCTTCGTTTATTAAATGTGATAAGACCGATGAGCTAGCGATAAAAACTACTAACTGTACTTATACACCAATTTTTATTGAATTATTTTCTCTATATATATTTTTTTTTTCTTTCTTTCTAATTGCTTTTTGAAGTAAAACTTATTTACGCACACTTGACTTGGGGTGTAAGCTGAGTGAATGTTGATGAGTGAAGTGCTAAGTGAATGCGTGACGAGAGAGTTACGAAAAGTACTATGATCGAACGGAGCAAGAGAGAGAGGTGTCAGCACACATTTTCTTACTTTCTTTCTCTCATAGCCAGTTACGTTTCGTATCTAAAACACAGTGCAAGCCTATTGTGTAGAAGTTTTACTTCAGTCGTGTGGTCTAAAGCACACGCGTTTTTTTTATCTTTGCCATTTCTATCACCACAGAAAATTGATTAAAAATATTATAAGATGACGAAATTTGCGAAATTTTGACTAATTGCAAAGAGATATTCAAACGTACTTAACATTTCTTATTCGTATTCGAATTGCTTCACAGCAGGAGATCCGAACTTCCTTCACCCATTTGCTAATCATAATGGATGAATTTTTTTTATTTTTATATTAAAAACGATTGTGATTTATTTTTAATAAACTAAAGTAGACATAAAATATTTTAATTATAGTTCCTTTATTAAATACATTCGATTGTTTATGACGTAATGCTCTATCTCTATTTTAAGTTATTTCTAAGTACTCTACCTAATTATTTATATCATTTCCTTTTAACATTGTTCACAAATATTTTTTGCACTATAAGATTTTTAGCCTTACTACGACATAGCCATCGTTAACGTAACTGTCATCCTGTCATCAATCAAACGTTATCAATTCCACCCACAAAATATCAGGGAATTACGATTCTCGCATTTTGGTAGGAATTTTGGCATCGTTAAACCCTTCTGTTTAAAGGATTTAAAGGGTAACGTCTAATTTTATTTGGCACTGTTTTTTAAGCTTATTTATACATTGGTAGTAAAATTTTGTGCAGTTATTTAAATTTGATTTGTTCAATTCACAATTGAATTTTACTCATTACATATCGGATAATGACAAATATTTCAAATATAGAAAACATGTATTAATATGTAACGTATACTCACCAATCATGCGGAGGTTGGGGTCGTCGACGAGCTTGCACACAACAAGGCGGTTCTTGTGGTTCGCACGGCAGCTGCAGAGCAGGAGGTGGCGGCGGCGGCGGGGTGCAAGCGAGGCGACGCGCGGCTGCGGCCCCCACGTACTCCACATAACGAGGAGGTGGCGAGCCCGCTATGTCCTCGCGACACGTAGGTCCGCAACATTTGCGTGTCGCGGGTGGAGGAGGCCTGCACGCCAGCCCACAATACACGGGTGGCGGTGGACGCACTGGAACCGGAGGCCGAGGCACGTACCGTTCGACGGGTACGTGTGCTGCAGGTGGAACATATCGAGGCCTTCGTGCGCGCTCGACTTCTGCACTCCGACGCACCCGCCGCGGCGACGCCGAAAACCGATCCGGTATTGGCGCGGGCGGCGGCGGGCTGAGCCTTTCCGGCGGCGCCACGCTGAACGCGCCCACAGCCGGGAAACGCTCGCAGGGGGAGCGCGCGTACTCCTCGCCCATGGCGCGCGGTCAACCGGACCCGCCGCCGCCCGCGCGCCCTTCTGTAGGTATCGTAATGTTTCACATGCCGAGTGACCTCTTTAGCACGCTCACTTAACTGGCTCTCCACTAGCACGCAGAGGCTGCGACACAGACCCGATATCCGCATTCACTCCGAGAGCGCCATCGCGCCCCGCCGGATCGATAGCGGCGAAGCGGTGCGGCCTCAGGAAGCTACCACCGCGGAGGCGGTACCGCGACGCATCTTACTTTCCTAATTATCCTATAGACGAGGTTTCGTTTAGACCTTTACACTAGGGCGAGGCGAAATTGCGTCCTCGAGCAAGATGGCCGCTTTCGTCATGTCCGCGTGAGGCGCGCCTGCGCTATTATCACTTTTTGATGTTTGTTTTCACTAGATTTGTAATCGAAACTTCTTTTTTAACACAAAACCAGTTTTGAGATGTGTCCTAAACACAAAGGACGAAACGATTAATCAAGATATCACGTCACAGATATAGAGGTCGTCGGTAGTGTCACTAGGAGGACGAGGAACATGCGTCGCGAAGCGCTCTGCGACCGAGCGACAGCGGCAAGGACGCGAGTGCGCGTGTCCACGGCCCGCGGCGACGTCAGGCCGGTGCGCGTATCGACGCCGCGGCTGCGTGGACTGCGCCGTGCTTCCAACCTGTTTCTATCTTCATTCTATAGAATTAGAACAACTAAATAAATGGAAAATATACTAGATGTTAGTATATTAATACGTGAATCAAAAACTTTGTACCCCTTTTTACGAAAATTGGGCTTGCGGAGGAGTATGAAATATTGCACATTTATAGTTTACAATAGAGAAAGAGTGCAGAATTCTAATATTTATTTTTAAAATAATGCATAAAAATACATTAAATCAATAAATAAAACATTACACACAACTACCATGTATTTGACACACACACGCGTGTACACGGTGTCCGGTAAATAGCACGACAAAAGAAAGAGGAAGGTAGAAGAAAGGGTGACCTACAACATATTAAAAATAACCTTAGTAAAAGTTTCAGCGTTTTTATATATTATTTTTTTGTAATTTTTGAAAAGAAAGACATTTTCTTATCTATCTTTTGTTGCTATGCGTAGACAAAACTACATATTGTTTTTATTTTTATGTCAGACTAGCCGACCCGTGCCCACTTCGTTGGGCGTTATAATCCATTTCACATAAGAAGGGTACGGTGAAATTTGATATGTTCCAATACACTCTCACTATTTTCAGCAAATCAGATAAATATAAATGTTTTAAAATCACCAATTAATTTCTAAGGCAAATAATAATGCTTGATTAGATTGAATTGTTGACACGGCACGTCAGAGGGCGCAGGTTCAAATCCTGCTGATTTAAAATCTTTATATATTTTTATCTTTTTCCTTTTATCTTGTCACTCCTGAATAGTGTAGCTTTCTGTTAGCGAAAGAATTTTCATGATCGGATCAGTATTTGCGAAGATTACCCCGTATATACAAACAAAGTTATAAACTTTACCTCTTTATAATATTAGTATAGATAATCTCAGACAGTTGATTTATTATTTCAAATATTATTTTCGGTAAACACAATACTATTCAGAAACGTTGACAAAAGAATGAATACTATGTATTTAATTTTTTTTAAATAGTTTTACTCAACTTTGGGTCTCCAGCACTGACAATAAAAAAGGTGTACTAGAACTGCTGCGGCCTATTATAGCAATAAATTACCTCTTTCATTGGAAAATTAGGAAGGTATAACAATCCTACCTGTTTTAAAAAGTAAAAAAGTTATTCATTTTTAGTAAGGGACAGTTTACGAATAAAGGGTAAATTGGATCAATGATAATTTAATTTAAATGCTGTTACTACTGAAAACTTAAGCCCTTATAAGATTTTTTAAAGATTTAAGATAACAGTTAAGATTTTTTGTTATTTTCGGTATTAAAAATCATGAATTAAACGCTATTTTACTCGAATGAATCAATTTTATGATGTGTGTGTTGGTACCACAACTTACGCCGCAATTCCAGCACAAATTTTTTCTTGAGTCGGATTTTTCCCCCTTTTAAAGTAAAACTTTAAATTTTACCGTAATTCTTAGTTAGATTCACCCATTTTTGCGGATAGAAAAAAAAACAAATGAAAAGTGGCGGATAACTGTTTTTTACTTATTAATTTCATTTTTCAAATGTCGCTTTTTCATGTTATTAAAACAAGCCAGTTACAAACAATACAATCAAAACGATTTTATTGCAACTTTTTACTACAAAACACGAAAAGACTTTTTCCCCGACCTATTATTATGATAATATCCAATAGGTAAAATTTTATGAAGTATATTTCTTTTTCATCATCGAATTCTAGTTTATTTATGGGATATTTCTATTCCCAATTGTGAATCTAAAGGTTGAGTCCAAGTCCTAATGGCTTTTTTGCCTCGTGCCGTTTGAGTCTATTAGTAACTTATGTACATGATAAACTGTATCTACAACTGGTGAAACAGGCAATTAAAATATTTCTCTTTCAGATAGTGTAGAAATGTTAGTAATTAAAAAGGTAGGCGTGAAAGCTTAATTTTTTTCTATTAATCGGTCGTATTTTTATACAAAATTGGACGGTTTTAGTGTGTTCCATATTTATTTATTTATTTAACATTTAGAAAATAACTTTGGGACTTTTGATAAATTTTCGCTAAACAAAACTACTATGTGAAACCTTAAGTAGGTTTGTTTATAATTTCAAACTTTTTAAAGCCATACTAGTGAAAAAGGGGAATCTCCCTTTCTCTGTATGTACATAAAGTCAATCTACATAAATTTAATTAATTTAGATCTAATTATTGACGCTGTTCCTGGTGTATATAAATGACCTTTGTTATTTGTAACATACAAGGATCATCTCTTATGCCGACGATACCGCTGACGTCTTTACTGGCAAGACGTGGGAGGATTTCAAGGTCAGTAGTGAGAAAGGTTTAACGTGGATTTAACCAAAGTATCTACATGGCTAGATGATAATCTTTTGACATTAAATATAATAAAAACAAACTATATTTACTTTGCCCCTAATAATGCTTTGCCCCTAATAATGCCTCTTAACCAGAAGCTGACATCCGCGTTAGGATTCACAATTGTTCCAATATCAATATAATACCAACAGCTTGCATTACTGCCCAGATCTGTTTACTAAATATTTGGGTATAGCAGTGGATCAGAGATTGAGTTGGTAGCCACACATTGACGCAACTGTTTACAGAAATAGGAAACTTGTTTGAATGTCTAGATCATTGAGGGATGTAGTGGCAGTTGAATTATTAAATAAGATTTACATTGCCATGGCCCAGTCAGTCATTTGGCTGTTATCTCACGTATTAACATTAGTGGCTTGTTGTCAGTAAGCTTTACAGCTAGCAGCTAGCAGTTAGCTTTACATACTAAAGATTATAATAAAATGTCAAAAAATTCGAAAAGTTTTTGCTAAACGTCAATACGATAGCCAATCTGCGTATGTTTACAATAAAATTAATCATAAATTAGTATTCAATGTTATTTTATACACATGTAAAAAAGTTATACGGAGTGGTTGAAAGTTTATACACATGTAAAAAAGTTATACGGAGTGGTTGAAAGTTGTTGATAAGAAAAGACACATACACGTGCACACATCCATACACACGCATACAGATATACACACACGCACACAGTACGCACACATCCACACATACATAAGCACATTCTTGATCACACACACTTATGAAGAGAAATTTGCTAACAAAATTTTTGTTTTCATTAATTTTGTGTCATATTGTTCCTGTTAGTATAAAATCTTAGTTAATCAAAGAACTTGGGAAGTTGCGAGTCATTTCCACAACAAGTATCTTCGATAACTTATTGGGAAGACTCATTGTAACTTCTATTGTAATCAGACTTCAGGAATAAAGATATTATTATTATTATTATCATAAAATGATATAAAATGTTAAATAGTGTTTACATGTTTTTATATTGTAGGTTTATAATATTAAATATTAATCCTTGTAACATCGACATTAATATAGTCTTATAAAAAAAAAAACAGAATTTTATTACCACTGAACAAAATGTATTAACTTTATAAATTACAATATATAATCTCGAAGCAATACATTGGAAAAGAGCATAAATTACGTTATCCTTTTTATAAACATTTGTTCTTTTCTTAAAGTCACTTCGTTTAGTATGTAATTATTATTTGTAAAAGAAAAATCATACAAGCAAAATAAATCTCATGGTCTAAGATCCGAGAAGCTAAATCTTCCCTCATCTATTAATTACATGAAACAATTGTTTATAGGCTGATTTCAATATTGTGAATTTATAAAAATAACCTCTGCCACCATAAGCCTGCTACAATTTTTTTTTATCTTTTCCCTCTCATGTTAATTACATGTAGTAAGCTAAAACCATTAATGTTTTACATTATATACCTGACTGTAGTAGGCAGCCATCTCTATGATTGCTACACTTACCTGCAGCCAGGTCAGTAACCTCGGTCAGCAGTAACCTGGCTTTTTTTAAGTATTATTATTTACAGCAGGCTTATGGTGGCAGAGGTTGTTTTTATAAATTCACAATATTGAAATCAGCCTATAAAAAATTGTTTCATCTAATTAACAGATGAGGGAATATATTGTTATATCCCGGATCTTAGACCATCAAAAAATGTTGACACATTTTAAATTTAGCAATTATAACATCTACATTTACTATAATTTATACAAAAAGGAAAAGGTAAAATATTAGAATGGCTTAGAAATAGTCCTTCTTATAATGATACATTTTTGGCAGAGAATCAATGCCAAATGGAACATCCCCCGAGGCTTGTAAAACCCTAACAGGGTTTGGTTCAATCACGCACGCTTCCAGTACTTACTCGTGATATTATACTGACATTTACCCCAATTGAACGGAGAAACTCCATTTGCTAGATTTAATACATACAGGATGACAAAGAAATTTAAAGGGTTCGAGCGATAGTAACGAATATATTTTAAATTAGTTTCAAAATCCTAAAACAGTTCTTATATAAAGTTAACATAGTGGCAGAGCTAAAGTAATTATGAAATGCGCGATATTATTCCAAATGTACAGATCTATTTAATTTTGTAGGAGCTAATTTATAATCTCAAACAATCAATCATCCGCGGTATAAGAACTCTTATATCAGAATTAAAACTGGATATAGATATTTTACTATTGAAATACATGACCTATCCCTATACAATTAATACATTAATTGTTACAAATAAAATGAAATAAATAAACTTAACTGACATTAATCATATTTTATAGAATAATCCACCTTTTTTAAATATCTATTTTCATGAGCTTTACTGTCACTAGCTGCCAACCAAATTAGATAGAGGGCTAGATATGTAGGTACTAGTTACTGGACACTACTGGATACTGGTTGGTACTCGTTCGTGAAAAAGAAGCTCCCGACATGGTCGATCTTGGTACCAGGATCTAGTACAGACTTTCCATTAGAAGATAGATAGTCCTCTACACTATCAGATAAGTTTTCAGTCTGCGTATCGAAATCGATTTGGTTGCGAAGTAAATTAGTAGTAAAGGAATGGTGAGAATACAACTTTTACGTTAGTTACGAAGCTAACTGCAGCTGCTTTTACCCGATAATATCAATCTTTTAATCAAGTTTATTTACACGGACTGTAAAGACTGGATTAGCTCAACGATCCAACGATCTATACGCGTGTATTTATATATACATATGTATATATAAATACACGCGTCAGATACTCTTCATTAATTTACTTGACTCTTGTAATAATCTAATTTCACAGAAAGCTATCAAACAATGACAATCGGTTCGAAAGCAGAACCCAGAACAGGACAATCAAATTAATAAGAGTTAATTAATGTAACTGTAAACCTCGTCCAAATTTTTACTCGATTAAAATATTAAATTTTATATTTTTTTCGTTCATATATGTATGTATAACACCGGTATTATGATTCAGAGTAACATCCCACTGCTGGGCGAAAGCTTCTTTCTCCATGTATGTCGAAACCACTAGTTCATTTATACTCTATGCCTTGAGCCGACCCATGTACATAGCCTTTTAGTTAGTCCGTATTTAAATCTATACATATAATAAAATGGTAGAAAAGTCAAAACTGTACATTGAATATTTTTTTAAAAGAATACTTGGGGTGTGATCTACAATCGATACCGAAGCCAAAAATATAGTTTTTAGAATTTTTGTCTGTTTGTCTGTTTGTCTGTTTGTCTGTTTGTCTGTATGTATGTCCGGGATAAACTCAAAAAGTACTGCATGGATTTACTTCAAATTTGGCACGAATATTCTTAAGAAGTCGGGTCAGAACATAGGCTATATATTATCACGCTATCACCTACGGGTAACGAGCAGTGAACCTTTATTTCTTCAAATGTATGTCCGGGATAAACTCAAAAAGTACTGCATGGATTTACTTCAAATTTTGCACGAATATTATTAAGAAGTCGGGTCAGAACATAGGCTACATATTATCACGCTATCACCTACGGGGAACGAGCAGTGAACGCACGCAGACGACGTCGCGGGCAGCAGCTAGTATTAGATAATAATTTAACATGTCTAGTTTCCGGAACATACATTTTTTCAATTCAGTGCCTAACTTTACATATAAGACCGATTTTATCTTGTAAAATCAACACAGAGCCGTCTTTCAATAGTAAAGCACACCCACACGCTTAAGCGTGTGTCGCGTGCAATAATGAAGAAATCCGACTGCTTAATAAATTATGGCTTATGATAATCACAAAAATGGATCTGACAGTATAATAATGATACAAATTCTAAAATACATCTAATCGTTAATACGTGTAGTATACATTTGAAAAATATAAATATACGTAACCTTGTAAAACTACGTATCCCTTATTATCAAATTAGGGTAATTTGACGACGGGCTTGCGCTGTAGTCACAGCAACGGGCTGATGAGCTAACGATCGCGGCTTTGATCTCCGCACATGATTGTATAGACCAAACAGAATGATGTTTGTCATGTAAAACGTAGTGGTTATATACTCTTTGGATCTGAGCGTTTTTGCTTCTGCATTGTGTCTCTTTCTGAATTTCTGAAACTCAAGTATCACATTCTAATGGAGACAGTTGATTATGAAGGTTTAATTTATTTTATTGTTAACTTGCTTACTCGACACTCTCGACGTATTATTCGTTGTTTTCTGAATTTTTTCATTTTTCTGCGCATTTTTCTTAATTTCACATTCCTTAAGAACCTTCTATAAAGCAATAAGATACGATACGATTCACCTTGTAACATCCCACTGCTGGGTATAGGCCTCCTTCTCCATGTAGGAGAAGGATTGGAGCTTAATCCACCACGCAGCTCTACTGCGGGTTGGCTGATATGATCCCTACTATTAGTGACGATCGCTATCAGGTATTTGTGATACCAACCGGGACCGACGGTATAACGTGCTCTCTGAGGCACCGTGGAAGACCCACAAGGACTGACATCCAAACCGGAAAGAAATATTTGTACGCTTCATCCTGTAATATGCCACTGCTGGGCATAGGCCTCTTTCCCCATCTAGGAGAAGGATCAAGCTTAATAAATTTTTTCAATTTTTTTTTTTTTTTTTTTTGGACAATAGACATCAAATTTCACCGCTAGGAACATTTTGTATTGGAAAAATTAAATTGTCGTTTTTAGTATTTTCCGTTACTTATTATTTACTAGCGACCCGCCCCGGCTTCGCACGGGAGCAATGATGACACTAAATACTTTCAACAATAAAAGATACGTTAGAAACCTCTAGTCTAAAATTATCAGTGTTTTTCTACCATATTATGCATGTATTATACATATAAACCTTCCTCTTGAATCATTCTATCTATTTAAAAAAAAACTGCATCAAAATTCGTTGCGTAGTTTTAAAGATCTAAGCATACAGACGGCGGGAAGTGACTTA
This sequence comes from Melitaea athalia, assembly GCA_905220545.2. NCBI lineage: Eukaryota > Metazoa > Arthropoda > Insecta > Lepidoptera > Nymphalidae > Melitaea > Melitaea athalia. The sequence continues at coordinate 12,352,156 of HG992184.1, read as the reverse complement.
ATTTTATAGGTACTAATTACTATGTATAAAGATAAAGATGTGCATGTGCAGGCATAGTAGGCGCCGAACTTTAAATGTTTCGCTGTTAATTACTTCTAACGACGATATCTGAAAACCTATTCATCTGATTGATATAGTGTACCGGGCAATTTTAATCTGCATTAAATTCCTAAGCTAACTAAAATATTTGTTTGGATAAGGATTTAAGAAATAAAGAAAATAGCTTAGAAAATAACGTAATGTTTTTAATTAAAAATTTGAACATAAAAGTGGTTATTGTAAGTCAACCGTAAGAGATAGAGATATGCTATCGCGGACTTTTTTGTAGCATTTTTATAGATTTAGAATTCGCTAGTACATTACTCCACTGTATCTTTGCTAGTTTACGCGGCGTTTGCGTGGAAAGCTCCCAGTTGGCGCGATTTTTGCGCGACTTCTTCAACATTTATCGCCGTATTTCTGCTAATTTACATAAAAGTATACTAAATTATATACATAAACCTTCCTCAAGAATCATTCTAGCTATTTAAAAAAACCGCATCAAAATCCGTTGTGTAGTTTTAAAGATTTAAGCGTACAAAGGGACATAGGGACAGAGAAAGCGACTTTGTTTTATACTATGTAGTGATGTTTCTCAACTTTTAAACCTTCCCTGAACTTGATATTTCAAGGTCAAAATGAACCAAATCCGTCCAGCCATTCTCGATTTTTAGCGAGACAAACAAACAGCAATTGTTTTATACATATATAGATTATATGTATATAATATTAATTCTACTACAGCTATGGACAACCAATCAACAGCTATTAATAGATACGAAACAAAATTACAAGAATTAAAAAAAAAATTAATTACAAGGTTTAGCTCCTTTAAATAATTAAACCTTTTGTAATTAAAACACAAATACAAATTTATGTACCCTTGAGTTCAAGCTCCTGCACCGTTTGTATTTTTTTTTTTTCTGTTAACTTCATGCCAAATTTGAAAAGTGAAATGATATTCAAATAAGTACGAGTAATTAATTGTCTCTAGGGTTTCCTCTGTTAAACAATTTGTATTCGAAATGGCTGCAGCTTAATATAATCTATTTGAAATTACCAAATGAAAGAAAAATGAATTTTTTAATGTTTATAAAATATTTTATATGTTACTCCTATAATTTATTGTAATTTTTTTATAATTACAAAGTCGTATTTACTATTATAGTAGGTATTTAAAATATAATATTCGTAGTTAATAAACATTCACACAAACGAAAAGACTTAAGCTCAAATGTAGGGAAGTACATTAAGAATTTTTAATCGTTCTACTTTAAAAAAAAAAAAATTTTTTTTGTACGGCTCAAAGTAGGTAATTTTATATATCTAAAAAAATACAGTCGAACAATAAGGCGTTTTATTTTCTGTAGCTGGAATTACTATCTGTGTCTTGTACTAGTACAGAACAGAATAGAGCAATATGTACTATAAACTGTATGTATAAGAATATATAATGCGTACTATCAAAAGCCATACACAGTTTGGTCATGCGAACAGTTGTGCGCTTGTTACGCATTTTTCCAGAACATTGATCTCATCCCTAGCAAATAGAGTTAAACTCAACGTCGGTATCTTCAAGACCATTGCCCAATTAGTATAATAGAGCACGTTCAAACGAATGTAGACACCTGTCGTTTAATCTCATTGTGCTCTCTCTATTGTAGGCACACCCGAGTCTTAATGGCAACATACATTTGCCAAACTTTAAAATTCAATTCGTCTCAGACTATTGTTAAAGCAACCTGTAACCGTGACTTATGACTATATGTCCATATACGAATACAAATTTACACATTTTGACTTCCATCTCCTCGCCTATGGAAACAGTATCTACCCTTACAAATGATAAGATTATTTTAGTTTTGTTACGAATTTAGAGATAAAAAATAATTGTCTTTGTTCTCAAAAAAAAACCGACTTCTATTTACATCGACAAATAATGATAATCAAACAAGAATATAATATATTTATACAAACGTAGTGGTTATATACTCATTGTTTATACAATACCACATTAAAATTTAAGCGAGTTTCTTATAATAATAAGAAATAAAAAATGGCTTAAATTTAAACGGGAAATATACAATAAGGATCAGCTTTCGCTTAAAAAAAGAATTAACAAAATCGGTTACTCCAGTAAAAAGTTATGAGGTAAAACTCATTAAAAAACCAATCCAATTGGGAATCTTGTCCTTTCCTTTGAAGTCGGTTAAAAAGTATTTAGAGTCCTAACTCGTTGTACACATTCAAATCGAGTTTCATCAAAATCGCTTCTGTAGTTTTGACGTAATGCACTACTGTAATACGGATGTACAGACAGATCGACTAAAATAACCAAAAAGAATATTTTAGTATCGATTATTTTAAAAATATATATATCAAAAATCAAAATATCTTCTACATACAAAATTCGTCCTGTTACAAATAATTGTGACATAAAAAATATATACAAAACCTGCAATTTCATTTAGAAATATATTTAAAACATAACTAAAACAATATGCTTCAGGTCAAAAGAAAAGAATGTAGAGGGAAGCCATTGCCTAAGGAGTATATCCGAATAATGAAACACGTTATATACTCGTACCTACATGTACCTATATGATAAGTTTCGTACACATGTAAGAAATATATATATTTAGTACTGTTAGAGTTATTGTTAATTTACCGCAAAATAATTAATTTATATTCACACATACACTGAACCATAAATGACTCTTTCGATTCTCTCTATCTCTCGATCTCTCGATCTCTCGATTTTTTAGTGTCTACCAAACATTCAAAGATATACTCGTAATACCAATTCGACTTTAAAAAAAGTTTTATATATTCCTTATCATTTCGAGAAAATTTAAAAATCATACGAAACTAGTTTTTACTATAAAATAATAAGTTCTTCTTATTTGTAATGTATACTAATTTTGAAATAACGACGTCTAAGCCCATCAGTGGTCGTAGCTACAAGCTGAGTCGCTAGTTCGATGTCCACACTTGACAAATATTTATATAACTCGTATAAGTCGTATAGCGATGATTTGATTAGGGTCGTCTTGATGTGTATCTGTGTTAAACTTTTTATATTATAAAACTTCAAAAATATGTTGTTTGATATAGTAGAATAATACAATTTAAACATTTTTATCTGCAAGATTATCTACTTAAATATATTTGTTAATAAGTCTTGGTATTTTTAAATTAAGAATCACTCAAATTTCTATTCTGAAATTTATTCAGGAAAGCCCTGTCGTTTCCACACATATTTGCCTCAGTCTTTTTTCTATTTCCTTCGTTCAATTTTCTAATAAAGATTTTTCCTCAGTTGGCTCAATTTTGCTTTATCTCATTGACACATAACTTACGTCAGTTCACACTTTATTTCCTTTACTTTGAAGCGAAACTGTAATATTAGATAGAGAACATTGCGATACACTTTTTGTAAATGTAATAAAAAACTCCTACTAAAGTAAGAAGTGCTGGAAAGTTTTAATAAAAGGCTAAAGATAAAGGATAAGTAGGAAAGGGATCGGAAGGAATATAACATACAATTTCATACATTTCGAAGTAAAATGAAAATCTAATATTGTGTCGTCTTTGACAATTAAGTTTGACTAAAATTTAATGTAAATTTGTTATCTGAAAGTTTTTTTATAGTAAATATACAGAAGTAGCAGAATTTTAGTCCCCCGTAAAATTCCGAATTTTATTAAATATTTAAAAATTAATCAAATTGATCAAATTGAATTATAATTAGACTAAAGCACTAAAATAACTGTCCATCATAAAATAATTGGTCCATCATAACAATGCAATACAAATAATTACGAGTATAAAAGGAAAACTCAATAAAATGTTGGTCGATCTATTTATAAAATTTATTCTGTTTCTTGTATTAACATTTAATAACATTAAAATTAGCTACAACAAACGCTTAAAAGTTTTAGCAGACACGTTATTTTTATTTATAAATACAGTTACTTATTTTAAGAATACAAATTAATTGCAGTCGTGTACATATCTAATTCACTGTCGTAACCTTAAAAATTAGAAAACCTTTACCACAATACAAGGAAAAATAAAATAAATAATACAACAACTAAAATCTCAACCGTATGTCGAATTATATCCATCGTAATTGTGGCTTTTTGATGGTGATGAAAATAATGATGATGATGTTGGTGTTGAAGGTTGTGGAGGTTCTGATGCAGGACAATCGTCCCATAACCACCAAACTACTGCTAATATTTCCACGTTTATAAGTAACAGCGATATTATGGGAATCGACAATTTACTTACAAGTATTTTAATTCCACCGCTTGTAGCCATCAGAGGCTTTAAAATTCCATTTAAGACGACATCCCGTAATCCTCTCATAATAAAATTATTATTTGAACCGGACCCAAGTAAAGCGAACACTAATTCCATTAGACCGCTCATTTTACTTGACGTCTTTGTTGTTACCGACTCGATCAAACTGAATTTAGGTGAAGTCTTGTTTGTTGGCTCAGGCACAATCGTAGGCAGCACATCATATGACTCTTGAAATGGTCGCGAAGTCCAAACATCGTAACTTTGCCTAGCTTTATCGTTATTAGGAAAATGATTATGTACGAAATCTCTGAACATTTCACGTAAATTTTGATGATGCTCCTCGGATAATCCATTTATTCCCTGATCACTAAAAGAGAATTCAGAATTTTTCGCTACAGGTTTTTCTAAATTTGGCACTGGATGTGATTGCATCGCGCTGGTGTGAATTATCTGTTGCCGAGTCGCATGATTCGAATGCGGTGAAATAAATGAATTTGGAAAAGATAGTGTTTTGGCTCTGATATCGGTTGGAAAACTTCGATACTCAAAACCCACGTAGGGTTTCGATTGGTCTCCGGTGATGGAATATAAACACAAATGATAATACATCACGAACACTTGAAAACTCAAACGCATTTTCATGCTAATTATGTAAACGATGTTATAGCTTCCTATCACGTTATTAAATGAAAACTTCGGCGACATGAAAACATATGACAAATTATGACCCACATAAATTGCTAAATATAAATATTTATTATTATTTATGCATAGGTTGCAAGTAATATAATAATATAAAACAGTATAATATCGTTGCTCAGACATATTTTTTATTTTAAATCTTTTGGTTCTATTAAATATTTTTCTACAATAATAAATAACGACATTATAATTTCCACCCACAAAAACATTCACTACAATTATTAGCATATTTATCGACTCAAATAAAGGAAACAGTGGCTGTATTAAATAAAACATACAATGTAGCAAGTTGCGTGCAAACCTTAGTTTAAAATCACTGTGCTATGTCAGCTTATGTCGCCCCCAGAGTTGCAGTCCATTGACATACATTGCGCGACCTTGTCCCCGGCGAGAATACTTAAAAGTGTTTTAGCGATGAAATTGTCCTCATCTACGTCATCAATGATGGAAAACGTGACAGCAGCACCAAAATTACTGCCCCATCCGCTCCTCGACGATCTTTGTATTACACACGCGAGCCTTTCCGAACAATCCGTAATAACTCGTGATTTATTTTTTGTCTTTTTCTTTTTTAAATACTTCATCATTTTCGATATCACAGGCCAAAGCAAGAGGGCTTTTAAACCCATTTTCGCGAGCACCATAAGTGTTAGTGGGAACAGGAATAGTTTAGCACCTAGCAATTTTATTAGAGCTATAACAGCGGCTGACAACATAATTTTTGCTGCACTAGCTAAAACACTGGCGAATGACGCAAGCGTATCTGGTTTTGGACACGATGTATGGTAATAGCCGGAATCAGAGTAACTCTTTCTATTCGGTTCAGTATAATGGTTTGAAGCACTGGTGAACAAATCTAAAAACGGAATAGCGGGTGGCTGTGGAGTCACCGCACTCAGGGCTTGGTCCTGAGCACCTGTCTCTGTCACAACATAAAAAAGAACAACGACTACGAACATGACGAAATAAACTGTTCCGCTTCAGAGATTTCATCTTATTTAAAACGTTCGATATAAAATTGAAATTTCATGTTTGTTGAAGTACGACAAAAAAGTACGACCGTAAAATTTATTTAACGGTTAGTATCACTCGGTTAATTGGTATCGGGATCATGACCCCAAAAGAAAAAATGCGGAATACACTTTTCTACTCGTTATTTGTTTCTGTTTAATTTTATGGCCCATCTTCTTTTTCAAATAGTATTAAGTACAGACGAAATCAAAAATTTCAATTTTAGATTAAAGTTAAAAATCTCTATAATTTTTTTATCTGTTGAAGTAATACATATAATTTAAATTTTAAAGCAATGCCTAAATGTTTATTTTATTATAATAATATCGTTTGTAATAAACAAAATCAAAAAATATAATTAATTACGATAGTTAAAACTTAAAAAGTGTCGAAAATCGAAAAATATATCTGTCGTTAAATTACTGGCACACCTGTTACTAATACAATTTACTTCTACTTGGTTCTTAAAAAAAAAAAAAAAAAAAAATTACGCAAGGAGGGAAAATTTTGCCACATAAAAATTAAAGGAACAAAATACTAACAATATCATCATTTAATTCTAAAATAGATTAAAAATATGACTTTCAAAGGAAAAAGTAAATATAATGAATTCTCCGTTAGTTATAACAGTGACGTTCCTCCATGGTGCTCATCAGGTTTGTTCTTTATATCATTTTTACTAAATTACGCATAAATAATACCTAACCAACCTAGGCCAAAGTATGGAAATACCTAAATCCTTAAGTCCTACTTTAGTAATTTTCTATTAAGATTTGTGAAAGATAGTTTTTTAAATGAAATAAACACTTGTATTTTTTTATTTATACATATATATGTATGTAGTATACAGAGTCGTGTAGCATTTTAAAATGTTAATGTTTTTTTAAAAGAAGACAAAGAACAAATATTTAAAAAAGAAACTTTATATCAAAAAGCCAATTTATTTGTGCCTTAGAAATAGACAAACCACTATAAACATTTATACAAAAATAGTCTTTAACGTAATAACTAGTGTCCGACCGAAGTTTCGGTTTCGGTTTCGGTTTCGGCCGAGTTTCGGCCAAAAATCAAGTTTCGGCGGCAGTTTCGGTTTCGGCCAAAAATTGGCCGAAACTTTTGCCGAAACCGAAACTGATTTCGGAAGTGATCGTGCACGCTCGCCTAACTGTTTTCAATTCAAATGTTTACTGTTGCATAATAGTGGGTTACTTAATTCTAAATGTAAGTATGACTGTTCTAATAATTGTGATCTAGGTACCTATCTTTATTAATTCTAAATGTGTGATTTGATTATCTTTGTCGAGACTGGAACTAAGAGTGTAATAGTAATTTTAGTAATTATTATTTTTATATAAGAGGTACCTAAAAGAGATTGATTATTCTTCTAAGTACAAATACAAACCAAAGTATTAATTAATAAGATTTCGAAATACCAATACTTAGTACCTATTTAATGAAACAGTAACAATTAGTGATTTGATTATTGATAACTGATAAGCATTTTGCTATGAGAACTTAATTTGAAAAAATAATCAAAATATTATTAATATTTTTGAAGTGAAACTTCTTTAGGCGCATGAGGGGTAAAATTTGAACGACCAATAACGCGGCAGCGTCATGACGTTCAGTACTCTATCTATCTATCTATCTATCTACTCGGATGGGCAAGCAATGGCTTGGCCTGGGAACACCGCGAAACGTTGTCTTTTTTCCAACTAGTTTTTTTTTGTGTATTTTAATTCGTTTTTTTTAATTAGTGTTAATTGCAAAACCTTGTCTAACACAACCAGGAGCACAAATTATACCAGTACTAGAGATGCTTCAACTTGATATATTGGATTCTTCAATAATTACACAAATGTATGGTGGCCATATATGTATGTACTAACAAGAAATAATTTTGCCAGCGCGATTTAATCTACTACTGGCACCATCTAGTCGTAGACGTGTTAAACTAAAACAAAAAAAAAACTTAAATAATTGTAAGTTGTAAGCAGTGTTAACGATTAGTTTTTTTTAAATTAGTTTGTCAAAGAAGTTTCACTTCTGACATGTGTACTTTGTACGCACACAATTTTTTTTCTTATATTATCTATACTAATATTATAAAGCTGAAGAGTTTGTTTGTTTTCTTGTTTGTTTGTTTGAACGCGCTAATCTCAGGAAGTACTGGTCCGATTTGAAAAATTCTTTCAGCGTTGAATAGCCTATTTATCGAGAAAGGCTATCATCATCGTTAGGTTAAGACCAATAGGAGCGGCGCACCAATGAAGAATATTTCAAAATCAGGTTTTTTCCATTTTGAGAGCTTCCGCTGCGAGCTCTGCGTAAACAGTTAAAGTTTCGCAAAAATCATGTATGACAGAATTGTTTCACTTTAAAAGTTCTAAAAAAAAGTCCGCGGCAGCATATCTTTTAAGGTTGGCTTACTATAGCCTTTTTTATGCTAAACAAATTTGTTCTAAAATAATGCAATATTTGCGAAGATGTTTTTATAAACATGATATATATCTTTATGCAAATAAATACTTTTTTTATCACAAGTACTTAATTTAAAACAAAATTGCCTTTTACACCATTCGATTTCAATAAATATCTTAGGGGATATCGCAGTTTTTAAAAAACATTGCAGCAAAAATATTATCAAGCTGAAAAGTTTGTTTAAACACGCTAATTTCAGAAACTACTGGTTGGAATTTAAAAAAATCTTTTTGTTTTGGATAGCCAATTTAACGAGGAAGGCTATTTTTTCCTTCAATTAACGCGTATGAAATCGTGGGGCACAGCTAGTATTAAATAAATGATTACAACAAAATTATTATACTGTGTTTCCATTTCATGTCAATAAAAAAAAATGTGTGTAAATGGGTAAAATGCACCAAATTTCAGTATTTTAATGAATTTTATACTTGACCACGTGAGTTTCGGTTTCGGTTTCGGTTTCGGCCGAAACTGTAGCCACGGCCGAATATTCAGTTTCGGTTTCGGTTTCGGCCGGAAACCGACTTTCGGTCGGACACTAGTAATAACAAATCTTTTTGAATATGATATAAATTCGACCTACAAATTATTTACAAGCAAAGTAACGCTTGGTCAGCATCACGGTGACCCAGTAACTTGTTTGCAATTCCACTAAATAAACAACCAGCTAAGAATATTTTATGAGCTGTTCGACTGCTAAACTAGTATTCGTCCATACTTTATGCCTTTATATGATACATTATTTATAAGGGAATGCGTCATGCGTAGGTACATTTAACAAATATAGAGACAGTATTTTCTCACATATTTTCTTTATTTAGTATTTTTTATTCCTACGCAATTCTTCTAGTATTAGTGTTGCCAACGTTACTATTTAAAAGACCTGCAATTACTAATTATATGATGTAGATGATTTTAGTACCTATTACAATAGACATCATTAAAAAAATGTTTGAAACCTTTTTAAACTGCTATAAATTATTTATTATTTATATAATTCTTTAATTAATTACAAATTGATATATTTACTATTGTCATTCAATACAAACATTAGCTTTAAATTAGTTAAGTATATATTTTACGATGTTTAACAAGTTCTTTATTACGTTATTATATAATTAAAACGCTTAATTTAACTTTAACTAGTCGTTCAATTCAAATACGAAACTGATTAAAAATTTTCAATTGTAAATATTAAAAAAGCAAAGACTTTATATAAGTGTCAATTCTTAATGAGTAGTGTGTTTGTACCAGTTCTGGCTCACGAGCCAGAACTGGTACAAACGGTCGGTCCTCTGATCGAGTGATCCTAAAAAAAAAAAAAAAAAAAAAAAAAAAAAAAAAAAAAAAAAAAAAAAAAAAAAAAAAGGTTTTGGGGTCATCTAAATCGATTGCACGCATCCATTTTGTGCTAACTCTAACGATTCGCGACTTAGGTTTCTACATTTGCAAACTCCAGTACCCTTAATTACCTCTATTGTCCGCTTATCTATCGTTCCTCGAGCATCGTCGCTATTGTGCTCCATCCATTGTTTCTCGAAAAAGGTCGTTGCCGCTCTTATCTGTGCTATTGTATTATATTATTATCATTCTTTGTTATTCTCAATGTATATATATATATATATATATAAAAATAAATAAAATTGGAGTGTCTGTTTGTAATATTAAAATAACCGTGTTTTACTAAACTCATATGTATGCATACTCAGTACATATACCAAAATATTTATTTATAATTTTTGTGTGTCTGTCACTGAACAGTAACTATTTTGTAAAGCTCCACGCGGATGAAGTCGCAGGCACAGCTAGTCATAAATAAAACTCATACTTTTTTTGTTACAATTTTTATTTCCAAAATGTTATTGCTGATTATGTATAAAATAGGAGCGAAACATCTCATCCACTAAAATATCGTTGTACAATGTGTTCCCTGTAAAAATGCTCGTAAAACTGTGCATTGAACATCCCCGAAACTTATACAGCAAATACATTAAACAATATTCGCCACAAACTGAAGTCCACTCATTCTGAATCATATCAACATTCCAGTCCCATCTTTTACAATTCCTTTTTAAAAACTCTAGATGATATCGTGCAGGTGATCGTCCGTATGAATCAAAATATTGACCGATGCCATTCGTATCGATATGTAAAGCTATCCAATGTGAGCCTGGTTTATCATCTGTATCTAAATTGCATATTATATACGTTGGTACGTGGGTATACATGGGTAGTCTATTAGCAGCATAAACATTATTTTCTAGACTGGGGTGAATCTTTTTCAGATGTTGTTGTACATCTAGTGTATCCATGATATTACTGCTATTAGTAGATTATTACTGTACCAATCTATTCAATGGTTAACATAGGAATGATTAATTATATTGATTTCTAAATATTAAATCATATTCCTTAGTGATAATTTGTATGATTCATCAGCGTAGCGCGTCTCGTCGTGTCGTCAATACGAAACATACTTTCTAAATATTAAATCACATTCCTTAGTGATAATTTGTATGATTCATCAGTGTAGTGCGTCTCGTCAATACGAAAGAATGCGAGATAAGCTTGTTGACTCATAAAGTTACATCAGTTTCACTGTGGAAATACCTTAGATAAGATATATCCTATCGGTGCTTTATAAGGGCGAGCAGCTGCCATTATGGAATCAGTGTATAGTCGTTTGACTGCAGTGGATCTACCAATACTACGTTTGTATTACTTCAACGCTTCAATGGACCCGGACGTAAGTGTTTATTCTCTTGACAAACTTACTTTTCTTTCTGTTGTTTTCTTACGTGTGTGTGATTAAGTGTAAACAAATTGATATTAACATGATAACTGTGTTGTTGCAGAAATCATTCAACTTCGATGAAAATACCTATAAATATTACTACTCGCCACTCTCCCCTCAAGAAGAGAGTGATAACATCGTCATTAATAATGGTGAAAAAAGAAAATCGCAATCGATTGATCATTTTTTTGAAGCTCAATCAAAAATAAGAAAGAGGAAGCTGTTATCGTCAACCGTAGCACGAGCCGCTAGAGATGGTGTATCATACATTTCTACTAATTCCGACGACGGAGATCAAGCGACGCATCTCATAAAAATTGAAATATACGATATGAAGAAGCTATGCAAGATTCCAACTACTGATCATTGGAAACATGCTTCCACGAGGATTAAATATTATGTGAAGAATAATGAGGATAGCATCTACGACAACACAAACACCCTCGTATACAATATTACGAAGACAATAGCAGAAAGTGAAAAAGTTAAAAAATACTTTTTTAACAATGACAGTCATTAGCTGATCATTAGTGAATTCTGTTTACTTAAACATTCCTTAGTGATAATTTGTATGATTCATCAGTGTAGTGCGTCTCGTCAATACGAAAGAATGCGAGATAAGTGAAAAAGTTAAAAAATACTTTTTTAACAATGACAGTCATTAGCTGATCATTAGTGAATTCTGTTTACTTAAATTACTTCTTTGTACTCATTATATTCTTTTTCTAATCATTTGTAAATCTATAAATATTGAACATTATTCGAAATTGGGTATCAGTTGGTGAACCAACACTGAACAGTAACTTACTCGGCTACCTATTTTTCTCTTTACTATAAAGATGGAAAACTTCAGTGAAGTATGCACCAGTGCTTTCTTTTCCACACCCATGGAAGAGAATATGGAACTGTTCAATAGTGAATTGAATCAGGAGCTGTCTAAAGTTTGTGATGAAATGGAGAAAGGTGAACTGTACGATTCATCATATGATGCTGAGTTGTATAATCACTGTGCAATGGTTGAAACACAGTTTATGTAAGTAAAATAAATTACGATCATAATTTACACATTGTCTTATATCGTCTTTTTATAAATTTAAACATTTTTACAGTCAACCACTACAACTTGGAAAAGGTATGGAGCGAACGAGTAGCGAAGAACTCAAGATCATAAAAAAACCAACAATTGAAGGAGGAGCATCTACCTCTGCAGGGAACAGTGTCGGTAGCGACAATCAAGTGGAATGTCTAACGTGTCATATATTTATCAAAAAAAGGTATTTAGCTAATCATTTTAAAAGTAATGTTCACAAAAATAATCTTTTAAATTCCCATAATACTTTATCAAACGTTAATGTTATTGAATCTGCTTTTGGAAATAGAATTTTAACTTACAAAATCAAGAATAAAGTAGATCATTCGACACGAGTAAATTTTGAAACTCCTGAACTATTTTTAGATTCTATTAAGGATGATATTTTATTTTTAATACAAGAGTGTATTCATCAACACATAATTTTTAAAGTAAATTTCATATTGCATGCTGATTTTGTTCAACAAACTAAAGATATTCATGATACATTCGATTTTCAAACATTTAACTATATTATTTGTCAAGGAGATGACTTAAATATTTTTCTTTCATCTTTAAATGATACAATTACTAGTAAAATTAGTGCATTTGAAAAAAAAGATAGTGGATGGAGTCTAAAAAACATAAAATCTATAGACATGAATGTTAATAAATTCAACCCCCTACGCGGTACTTCATACTTAGATCTGCCCATTGATATCAAATTAAAAAAAGCTGTTATAAATGTAAAAAACAAAGATTATTTTTGTTTTAAATGGGCGTTACTCTCAGCGTTATATCCAGTAAACAAAAACGCGGATCGAGTATCATCGTACGTTAAACATGTAAATAAGCTTAAATTTGATGGTATTTCCTTTCCAGTTAAAATTTCTGACATAGCAAAAGTAGAGAAATTAAATGATATTAGTATTAACGTTTTTGGATTAGAATATATTAAAGAAAAACGGTGTAATTCTATCGTAGGCCCATTATTTTTAACAAAGTGTCGTAAAGCTAGACATATAAATTTATTATTTCTTTCTAAGGATATGAAAAATCATTATTGTTACATAAAAAATTTATCGCGGTTAGTCAGTAAACAAATTTCAAAAGATGGTCACATCATGTACATTTGTGAAGCATGTCTACTTCATTTTCCATCTCGGGAAAGGTTAAATAACCATGAACAATACGATTGTGCACACATTTGTACAGAATTACCAAACAGTGAAACTTTAAAAAAGAATTGGTTTGGTCAACCTATTTCAAATGATAAAATTAAATTTGATAGTTATGAAAAGAAGTTAAAGATACCATTCGTGATTTATGCTGATTTTGAAGCATTTTTAAAACCAATAGAATCATGTTCTAACGATCCATCCAAACCTTTCACGCATAATATTCAGAAACATGAAGTGCATAGTTTTGGTTATTATATAAAATGTTCATTTGATAATAAATTATCAAAATATGTAACATATTGCGGACCCAACTGTGCACAAGTGTTTATGGAAAGTTTATCTAACAATTTAAAAGAAATAAATAGACTTCAAAAATGTCCAGTTCCGCTTACAAATCAAGACAAAAGTCATATTTCAAATGCAACCATTTGTCATATTTGTGAAACAGAGTTAACAGAACTTTTTTATGATTTTGATTATTACACTGGTAGTTTTATAGGTGTTGCTCATGAATCATGTATCTCGAAGTTCAAAACACCACGTCATATACCAATATTTTTACACAACCTTAGTCACTATGATGCTCATTTTATTGTTCATGCATTAAACTTTTGTGATGGTGAAGTCGAAGTTATCCCTCAAAATAAAGAAAAATATATATCCTTTTCCAAAAAAATAAAAATAAATAACCGTGAAATTATATTGAGATTCGTAGATTCATTTAAGTTTTTACCATGTAAATTAGAAGAATTAGCCAAAAATCTCAGTAATGATCAATTTCAAGAATTACGTAGAAGTTTTCCAAGTGATGAAGATTTCATTCGTTTAAAACGGAAAGGGGTTTATCCATATGAATTTATGACTAATTATGATAGTTTAAACCTAACGTCGCTCCCTGAACAAAAAAATTTTTATAGCTCACTCACAGATTCACATATTTCAAATGATGATTACAATCATGCTAAAGATGTTTGGGAACACTTTGGTTGTTGTAATATGTTAGATTATTCAAACTTGTATTTAAAAACAGACGTTTTACTTTTATCCGATGTATTTGAAAACTTTAGAATGCTATGCATTAATACTTATGATTTAGACCCTACCCATTATTACACAGCCCCAGGATTAAGTTGGGATGCAATGCTCAAATATACAAAAATAGAATTAGAACTTTTAACAGATTATGAGAAAATTGCATTTATTAGATCAGGTATCAGGGGTGGTGTATCTCAATGTAGTAATCGTTATGCTAGAGCTAATAACAAATACATGGAGGATTATGATGCAGGGAAACCAAATTCGTATATCACATATTTTGACGCTAACAATTTGTATGGTTGGGCTATGTCTCAATATCTTCCTACTGGTGGATTTGAATGGGTAAATCCGAAAACAGATTTTAATGTGTCTGAGACATCGGACTTCGGTTTCATTTTAGAAGTTGATTTGGAATATCCAGATGAGCTTCATGATTTACATTCGGACTTTCCTTTATGCCCAGAAAACATTTGTGTAGGCAATACTAATGAGAATAAACTAGTGCCAAATTTAAATAATAAAGTTAAATATGTAATTCATTACAGAAATTTAAAGCAGTGCATAGAAATGGGGGTTAAATTAACTAAAATTCATAGAGTATTAGAATTTAAACAGTCTCCCTGGTTGAAAATGTACATAGATCTAAATACAAAATTCAGAACGTTAGCAAAATCAGATTTTGAAAAAGATTTTTATAAGTTAATGAATAATTCAATCTTCGGTAAGACTATGGAGAATATTGAAAAAAGAGTTAACGTAAAATTAGTTACACACTGGGAGAACCAGGGTAAAGCTTTAGGTGCTCAAGATCTAATCGCTAAACCACAATTTCATAGTGTTTCAATATTTTCGGAAGACCTTGTTGCAGTTCAGTTGCGAAAGACTAAGTTAATATATAACAAACCAATTTATTTAGGGTTTTGTATTTTAGATATTTCAAAAACATTAATGTATGATTTTCATTATAACTATATGATTAAAAAGTTTAGTCATATCAAATTATTGTATACAGATACGGATAGTTTAATATATCATATATTTACAGATGATTTTTACATTGATATAAAGCCTGACCTTTCCTCATACTTTGATACCTCAGATTATGATACAAATAATATTTTTGATTATCCAAAATTAAATAAAAAGAAGTTAGGTTTTTTCAAAGATGAAAATAATGGTAAAATCATGAAAGAATTTGTTGGTTTAAGATCTAAAATGTACGCTTTTAACTTAGAGAATAAGACTATAGCCAAGGCAAAAGGAGTAAATAAATGTATCACTAAAAAGATGACAATGAATAGTTATAAGTCTTCTCTATTTAATAAAAAAGTGCAATATTATAGTATGCTTAGATTTAAATCAATTAAACACACAATTTTTACACAAAAATTAAATAAGATTGGTTTATCGTATAATGACACAAAGAGGCATATTTTAGATAACAATATTGAAACATTAGCTTGGGGTCATTATAAATTGTGCTAAATGTTAATAGTTTTTACTTTTATGTCTGTGTGTGTAAATAAAATTTGTACTGATCATAAAATTATGTAGTTTGTACTGATTGTAAATAATGTGACATAGAGTTTATTACATATTTAATAATTGTTTGATTGTATATAACTTAAGATAATTGTTTAAAATTCTCATGTACTAATTGTGTTAGAAATAATATACAAATCATTCTGTTTTATATATATTAATTGTTTAAACCAAAACTTTCATTTTTTATTTCACCCCCTAGAACCTTAGACGTGTGTAATGTTTCACTTTATCCATCCGTTTACTGCTATTGTAGCAGGACCAAGTGGATGTGGGAAGTCAAATTTTGTAACAAATTTCATAAAATCAGTTACAGAAATATGTAATTGTGATTTTAATCAGATCACATGGTGCTTTGATGAAATGCAACCTTTATATAATTTACCAAATGTTAACTATCATCAAGGAATTCCAAATCTTAATATGTTTGATGGTGAAAACCCACATCTTGTTATTATTGATGATCTGATGAGAGAGTCTGATGGAAGAATTGTGGATATATTTACAAAAGGTAGTCATCACAGGAATCTTAGTGTATTTTATTTAACACAAAATTTATTTCATCAGGGTAAAGGTCAAAGAGATATTTCTTTAAACTCAAGTTATATAATATATTTTAAAAATCCTAGAGATAAAACTCAAATAAGATATTTAGCACGACAAGTGTCACCGGATAACCCAAAGTTCATTGAAGATGCCTACAGGGATGCAACTCTAGAAGCACATGGATATTTAATGGTAGATTTAAAACAGAATACCAATGATTTTTGTCGTATCAAGTCAAATGTCTTCCCATTTAATGGTTTCTGTACAGTCTACGTCCCCACAAAAGAGTTTAAATACACCAAGAATCAAACAATTCAAATCATTTCTAAATGATGCATCGTCGAGTCACAACGCATAAGCATTTGCTAAACGCTTTGCATACGCTTAAACCAAAATATCAAAGAGCATTACTTAAAACGTGTGACGAAGAAGAAATAAATTGTATTTGTGAATGTATTCATAACGTTTTACAAGGAAAGGTACCTCTTAAAGATCAAGATAAACAAAAATTGAATAAACATAAAAATATACTCCGTAAATTGGTGCGTAAGTGTAAACATAAAATAAGAAAAAACATAATTATACAAAAAGGAGGAGCTTTCTTACCAGTAATATTAGGTGCAATATTGAGTGGATTAGTAAGTGGACTAGTCAGTTAACATGGAAAATGCAAAGAAAATGATACTAATTGAACCTGGATTGATTGAAAAATTAAAACAAGAAAATAAGGTTAATAGTAATTTGTCTCGATTAGATATGGAAATGCAAAATATTATGAATAGTAAGATAGAAGACCGAAAGAAGTGGATGTTATATTTACAAACACTACAAAGATATCTTCACTTTGCCGAAGAGGATCGTCAACCACTCAGATTACCAATTTATTCTGATACATCTAATGAAGATTCAAATGAGTCTAAAATTGGATTTAAAAATAAAGATAGAGATTTAAAAAGTTCAGTTGATGCTGAATCTTTGTTGGAAGAGAATCGTTCCATTAAAAGTAAAGAAAATGATACAAAACCACTTTATACAACAGCTCAAATACTCAGTTTAATACCAAAAACTTATAATAAAAAAGGTGAGTTATTATTAAACTTAGTTGAAACAAGTAAAAGTAAAATAAATTGGGATAATGAAGGCACAGTCATAATTGATAATGAAAAAATTCCTGGAAGTAATATTGTTGATTTAATAAATGATTCACTAAGACCCTTAAAAAGAAGTGATCCGATAGGGTGGGATAGATTTGCTAAAGCATTAAAAGATATTAAAGTACCACTTACTTATATTGGAAATCCAAAGAGATGTGAGTTTATTAACCGGCTTCAAGTAAAAGATCTAAACAAATCCTCTGAGACTGAAGTTCAAGAGTTTTCTACACCAAGAAGTGGAGATAAAAAATCTGAAACTAAAATACGTAAAAAGTTTGATTGGGAAAAATGGACCCCGTACTAGAAGAAATTAACAGGATTTATTATGATCCATCTAACCCCGCTGGTTTTGGTAGTATTGATAAATTATCGAAAGCCATGAATGGTAAAATGGATAAAAAGCAAGTAAAGGAATGGTTACAATCACAAGAAACATACACATTACATAAACCCATTCAAAAAAAATTCCCACGTAATAGGTACATTCTATCAAATATTAATGAATTGTGGCAAGCTGATTTAAGTGATATGCGAACTTATTCTCAATATAATGATGGTTTCAACTATATACTTTGTGTTATTGATGTATTTAGTAAATATGCTTTTGCAAGATCAATGAAAAAGAAAAACTCAGAAACTATTAAAGAATGTTTTGAAAGTATATTTACTGAAAGTAATTTAACACCTACTCACATACAATCTGATAAAGGTACAGAATTTGTTTCAAAAGATGTACAAAAATACTTTAAATCCAAAAAGATTAATTACTATACCACTAACAATCCTGATATTAAGGCCAGTATTGTTGAACGATTTCAAAGAACTCTAAAAATGAAAATGTGGCGTTATTTCACTCATAATAATACTTATAGATATATAGATGTTTTACAAGATTTAATATATTCTTATAATCACAGCTTTCACTCTAGTATTAAGATGTGTCCATGTGATGTGAATTCCAACAATATTATGACGGTTTGGACTAATCTTTATGATAGACGATCAAACAAACTTTCCAAAATCAACTTTCAAAAACCAAATTTCAATGTGGGTGATTATGTTCGAATAACTAAATATAAACATGTTTTCCAAAAAGGATATGAATCAAACTGGAGTGATGAAATATTTATTATATCTTCAATAATTGATAGATCTCCATGGGTTGTTTATACAATAACAGATTTACAAAATGAACCAATAGTTGGTACTTTTTATGAAAGGGAATTACAGAAAATCACTTACAACCCCACCTCACAATATAAAATAGATAAAATAATTGACACTCGTTATTCAGGTAACAGAAAAGAAGTATTAGTGAAGTGGAGAGGTTATCCAAATAAATTTAACAGTTGGATTTTAGCTTCTAGTTTAAAAGAAATATGAATAAAGAAAGTTTTTATTTAACATTGCTCAGCAATAGTTCAATGGAATACTTTCCTGATAACAAGACCACAAATTTTTCAACGAAATTACCAAAAGTTATAAAATTAGAAGGTGAATGGTCGGTTGGAGTTGTTGAGTTTCAATATCCATGTACCATGTTTACTGTTCAAGATCATGAAAATGTTATATACATTACAAAATCCATGATAATGCCTAGTGAAGATAAACCATCCACAGTGCACTACAAAAAACATATTCCAGCTACCAGCTATGCTAACGTTGAGCATATTTTAAAAGCATTAAGTGGTATCGGAGAGAGCATAAAATTTCGTTATGATGAAATAACAAAATTTGTTTCTGTTTCTGCTTTGGATAAAAATATAACATCTATAACATTATCACCCAAATTAAGTTTACAACTAGGTTATGAACCAAATAAAAATCTCCTAGACAGAAATTTCGGAAAGTGTCCTGCTAATTTACACTTAGGGTTACCATCTCAACTATTTCTATATTGCGACATTATCGATCCTCAGATTGTGGGTGATGTTATGACTCCCTTGCTAAGAGTAATTTCATTAGATCCTTCAAAATACATTTATGGAGCAAATAAAATGCACGTTTTCTCTCCACCTCACTACTTACCTGTTATGCGAAGAGAGTTCGATACGCTGGAAATAGTTATAAGATCGAGCACAGGACAGAAAATACCATTCCAGTTTGGAACCGTGTGTGTTAAACTACATTTCCGAAAATTGTGATAATGAATTCTCTTCGTGACCATCATATATGTCCATATGAAAATTATTATACACATCAAGCTGGTTCGGGGGTAGGAGTAATTTATAAGGGTTCACCATACCAACGTGGTCATGGTATTGGAAGCTTCTTAGGGGGGTTATTTAGATCAGTTTTACCTTTACTTTCAAGTGGGGCTCGAGTGGTTGGTAAAGAAGCATTAAACGCTGGAGTAGGACTTTTATCGGATATGATTCAAGCGCGTCCTATGGAAGCATCAATAAAAGATCGTCTAAAGCAAGTTAGTACGAATTTAAAACGAAAGGTTGATGGCAAAATTGATCGATTAAACATGACAGGTTCTGGGTATATAACTAAAAGAAAACGATTGACCTCGCTCATTCCACCATTAACTGCTAAAGTGAAAACCGCTAAAAAACTTGGTATAAATCCAAAAAATATCAAAGATATATTTTCAAATTAAATATGTCTTTCCTTCATAATAATTCTTGTGAGTGTGCTAAGTCAGAATTAGATTTGTTTGCACTACCGTCTACACAAACAAGCATTGAAAATGGATTGTGGATTCACTATAAACCAATTTCGTCTCTTGCTGATGATGGACCTATAGAGTTTCAAGTTCCTGGGACAGGCGATGACTACATAGATTTGTCTCATACATTACTCCACATAAAGGCAAAAGTATTAAATCAAGATTCAACTAAATTGACATCGACCACAGTAGTAGCACCTGTAAATAATTGGATGCATTCACTTTTTAGTCAACTTGATGTTTATTTAAACCAAAAACTTGTATCACCACCTAATAATACCTATGCATATCGAGCATACATAGAAACCCTTTTAAACTATGCTCCTGCTGCTAAACAATCTCACCTTACTTGTAGTCTTTGGTATGAGGATACATCAGGAAAAATGGATTCTACAGATGATAAAAACTTAGGATTTGTTAAAAGACAGGATTTGGCTAGTGAAAGTAAGGAAATAGAAATGATTGGACATCTTCATGGTGACATTTTCAACCAAGATAAATTTTTAATTAATGGTGTTGAAATGAGTGTAAAATTAGTTCGGTCAAGAGATAGTTTTAATTTAATTGCTGGATCAAGCGATGTAAAGATCAAAGTTTGTATTACGGATGCAACTCTTATTGTTCGACGAGCAAGAATTAATCCAAGTGTATTACTCGCACATCAGAAAGTTTTAGCTGCTACTACTGCTAAATATCCTATTACTCGAGCCGAAGTAAAAGTTTTAACAATTCCATCGGGTGTTCAAGGAAAAACTCTTGATAATATATTCCTAGGACAGGTACCCAAAAGGTGTATAATTGGATTTGTGAACAATTCTGCATTTAATGGTTCCCTTACTAAAAATCCATTTAACTTTGAAAACTATGGTATTAATTCTTTCAGCTTATATATTGATGGTCAACAAATACCTTCAAAAGCTTTGCAACCATCTTTTAATAGTAGTATATTTACATCAACATATCATACTCTATTCTCGGGAACTGGTATTCACTTTCTTAATGAAGGAAATGGAATCTCTTGTGAACAGTATGCCAAAGGTTACTGTCTATTAGCATTTGACTTAACTCCTGATTTATCAGCTAACTCATCAACTCATTGGAATCTCATAAAGCATGGTAGTGTAAGATTAGAAGTACGATTTGAATCCGCACTAATACAAACAATTAACTGTATAGTTTATGCTGAGTTTGATAATATTATTGAAATAGATAAAAACAGAAATGTTAATGTAGACTATAGTAGTTAAAGTTATAATGTGTGTTAGATTTATGTGTAATGCATTTTTTTGTGTATGTAAAAATTATAAATTAAATAAAACAAATTATATGTAATATATTATTTTTTATTTCTTTATAAACCCCTATTAAACCTTATACAAAATCATACAGAAGTAATTTAAGTAAACAGAATCACACATGAATGAAGTAATTTAAGTAAACAGAATTCACTAATGATCAGCTAATGACTGTCATTGTTAAAAAAGTATTTTTTAACTTTTTCACTTATCTCGCATTCTTTCGTATTGACGAGACGCACTACACTGATGAATCATACAAATTATCACTAAGGAATGTTTAAGTAAACAGAATTCACTAATGATCAGCTAATGACTGTCATTGTTAAAAAAGTATTTTTTAACTTTTTCACTTTCTGCTATTGTCTTCGTAATATTGTATACGAGGGTGTTTGTGTTGTCGTAGATGCTATCCTCATTATTCTTCACATAATATTTAATCCTCGTGGAAGCATGTTTCCAATGATCAGTAGTTGGAATCTTGCATAGCTTCTTCATATCGTATATTTCAATTTTTATGAGATGCGTCGCTTGATCTCCGTCGTCGGAATTAGTAGAAATGTATGATACACCATCTCTAGCGGCTCGTGCTACGGTTGACGATAACAGCTTCCTCTTTCTTATTTTTGATTGAGCTTCAAAAAAATGATCAATCGATTGCGATTTTCTTTTTTCACCATTATTAATGACGATGTTATCACTCTCTTCTTGAGGGGAGAGTGGCGAGTAGTAATATTTATAGGTATTTTCATCGAAGTTGAATGATTTCTGCAACAACACAGTTATCATGTTAATATCAATTTGTTTACACTTAATCACACACACGTAAGAAAACAACAGAAAGAAAAGTAAGTTTGTCAAGAGAATAAACACTTACGTCCGGGTCCATTGAAGCGTTGAAGTAATACAAACGTAGTATTGGTAGATCCACTGCAGTCAAACGACTATACACTGATTCCATAATGGCAGCTGCTCGCCCTTATAAAGCACCGATAGGATATATCTTATCTAAGGTATTTCCACAGTGAAACTGATGTAACTTTATGAGTCAACAAGCTTATCTCGCATTCTTTCGTATTGACGAGACGCACTACACTGATGAATCATACAAATTATCACTAAGGAATGTGATTTAATATTTAGAAAGTATGTTTCGTATTGACGACACGACGAGACGCGCTACGCTGATGAATCATACAAATTATCACTAAGGAATATGATTTAATATTTAGAAATCAATATAATTAATCATTCCTATGTTAACCATTGAATAGATTGGTACAGTAATAATCTACTAATAGCAGTAATATCATGGATACACTAGATGTACAACAACATCTGAAAAAGATTCACCCCAGTCTAGAAAATAATGTTTATGCTGCTAATAGACTACCCATGTATACCCACGTACCAACGTATATAATATGCAATTTAGATACAGATGATAAACCAGGCTCACATTGGATAGCTTTACATATCGATACGAATGGCATCGGTCAATATTTTGATTCATACGGACGATCACCTGCACGATATCATCTAGAGTTTTTAAAAAGGAATTGTAAAAGATGGGACTGGAATGTTGATATGATTCAGAATGAGTGGACTTCAGTTTGTGGCGAATATTGTTTAATGTATTTGCTGTATAAGTTTCGGGGGTGTTCAATGCACAGTTTTACGAGCATTTTTACAGGGAACACATTGTACAACGATATTTTAGTGGATGAGATGTTTCGCTCCTATTTTATACATAATCAGCAATAACATTTTGGAAATAAAAATTGTAACAAAAAAAGTATGAGTTTTATTTATGACTAGCTGTGCCTGCGACTTCATCCGCGTGGAGCTTTACAAAATAGTTACTGTTCAGTGACAGACACACAAAAATTATAAATAAATATTTTGGTATATGTACTGAGTATGCATACATATGAGTTTAGTAAAACACGGTTATTTTAATATTACAAACAGACACTCCAATTTTATTTATTTTTATATATATATATATATATATACATTGAGAATAACAAAGAATGATAATAATATAATACAATAGCACAGATAAGAGCGGCAACGACCTTTTTCGAGAAACAATGGATGGAGCACAATAGCGACGATGCTCGAGGAACGATAGATAAGCGGACAATAGAGGTAATTAAGGGTACTGGAGTTTGCAAATGTAGAAACCTAAGTCGCGAATCGTTAGAGTTAGCACAAAATGGATGCGTGCAATCGATTTAGATGACCCCAAAACCTTTTTTTTTTTTTTTTTTTTTTTTTTTTTTTTTTTTTTTTTTTTTTTTTTTTTTTTTTTTTTTTTTTTTTTTTTTTTTTTTTTTTTAGGATCACTCGATCAGAGGACCGACCGTTTGTACCAGTTCTGGCTCGTGAGCCAGAACTGGTACAAACACACTACTTTAATGAATCGATTTTATACATTTTTGATGAACAATATTTAAATCCATATCCGTTCCTAATTTGAGCGACCTAAAAACCAAATAGCTTGCATAATGCAATTGGAGCGTGCTGCCACCTGCAATGACGAGAGAGCACAAAATATTAAATGAACCTCGTTACTGTTGTGGAACTGCAACTACGTGAAATACAACTAATTAAATCATTATGCCAAATAAGCATAGAGCTTCTGTTCTAACTGAGGTGTTGGTTTTTTTTCGACCTCAAAATATCCTCAAATTACCGCGACTACTGCCGTAGCCGGGTATAGTGGGGCTGCCGGGGACTGAGGCCCGAAATTCTCGCCGCGATTTCATGGGTATAGCCCATAGTCACCACGCTGGGCAGGCGGTTTAAGCCGCACGGCTGGCTTTATCGGTCCGAAGAAGCTGCTGCCCGTCTTTGGTCAGTGTATTTGAAAGCCAGCAGTTGGATGGTTACCCAGCAATCGGTCGGTTTCCACAGTTCCAAGATAATATTGGAACATTCTTATCCCTTAGTGACCTCTTACGGAACCCACGGGAAGAGAGGGCACACGCAGCCAAATTAAATATTACGTAATTTTTACAAGTAAATATACATACATACCTACTAGTGATTCGTAGATATTCGTAATCGCACATTCACGTTCGCGAATATTTACGATTTTTTTACATTCGCATTCTCGTGAAACGATGCATACATTACATACATACCTAATTACCTACATACGTCTAAAGGCACTGTAAAATTGAATTATGAAAATACCTAATAAGCATACGATTGATTGCTTTAATGTAAGACTTACATACATTTAATCATTGATTTTTTAAAATTTCCTTTCAAAAATGTTATTTCGCAATTACCTTTTTTTTTTTTTTTTAATGTAACTAGGTCGGCAAACAAGCGTACGGCTCACCTGATGGTAAGACCGTAGCCTATAGACGCCTGCAACACCAGAAGCATCGCAAGCGCGTTGCCGACCCTATCCCCAATCCCCCCCAGGAGCTCTGGTCACCTTACTCACCAACAGGAACACAATACTGATTGAAAACAGTATTATTTAGCTGTGGTCTTCTGTAAGGTCGAGGTACTACCCCAGTCGGGCTGCTCCATATTTTGAGCAGGAAATTTCCTGCTGTGCCCTACCTATTTAAAAGCTAAATTGTAAGGCACAAAATCACTTTTCCCTTCGTAACAACTTTGGAAACAAAGCATCAAATAATAAAAATACAGAACATTTTACGTTCATTAAAAACTACATTAAATGGGTTATACAACGCAATTAAAAAACTTCACACTACAAAATAGGTATTTTTTTCAAAACCTCTAAAAGTAAAATTTGTATCATCGCTTAAGTTGTCAAAAATTTTGATTATGTGTTATCTAAATTGCTTTATAACTTTTATATTTCTCTCGTTAGACTTAAAACAGTCAATACTTTTTAGATTGTTAATCAAAATGTTGTAAAAAAAATTGTCGTCGGGAACATTTAAAGCTCACGATTCAGCCTGTAATATCCCACTGTTGGGCATAGGCCTCTTCCCTATGTAGGAGAAGGATCGGAGCTTAATCCACGACGCTGCTCCAATGCGGGTTGGTGGATATATATATTCCCTACTATGAGTAATGATCGCTATCAGGTGTACATGATAACAACCGGGACCGACGGCTTAACGTGCTCTCCGAGGCACAGTGGGGAGACCCACATGGACTACACAAACACCCAGACCACGACAAACATCTGTATGGCCAATACAAATATTGTCGTGTGCGGGAATCGAACCCGCGGTTCGAACGCGGCGTCATTATCGCGGCGGATTTAAAGCTCAGAATAATTGAATTTTTAAAACTCTAAACTATTAAACACATAACTATAATTAACTTTAATAATCTACTTATCGCCTAGCTGAATACAATGTGTTTGAAGCAGAGTACGTGTTAAATAACTGACACGATAAAAGTTTTGGGGCATTAATTAAGCGAAATCCCACAGACGCTAAGTAAATTACAGCACTCAGGTAACCGTAGTCCATTTGCCAAAATTTTCACAGGAAGAGTTTATGAAAGGAGTAAACCACGGAAAATTATGCCTACTCACTGTGGAAAATCTTTCTATCCCTTACATGCAAACATTTGGGAATATTCAAATAATGATAACACTGAAAAGTTAGAGATGGTAAAAATTAAACATAGAAAAAAGTCAAACAAACAAACGCTAATTAAACGCTCCAAGTGCAGAAACATTAAGTCGCTCACAATTTTTTTGCTCGCTTTAGGACTCATGAGTGAGTAGTAACATTAATTACTGTGACTATACTAGTAATATTTAAACGGCGAAGATATTAGTAGCATTTTTACTAAATTAAAATTTATTTAAAGTTATTATCGTACTAAAAGTAATTTAAAACTCAAAGTAGTAGAATAATTTTCTAGCTTAAAAGTTCACAAACTTTTCCATGTTCCGTTTTCCTGATATATTTCCTTTAGCTATTCACAAATCATCATGATGTGATGATTCACAAATTATTTTCTTTCTATAAAAGTGAAGTAAAATTGTTGCAAAAACTTACAAATTTGTTTATTTGTTAAAATGTACGAACATTAGGATGCACCTACAGTCCTACATGACTTTAAAAATTTACTTGCGTTAGAAAATATTTCTATATATATTAGAAGGATACCGTCAACCGATACTGGTGTCGGTATGACTTGGTTGTTAAAAAAAAGTTATAAAAACTATATGACGTAATTCACTTATACACGTAAAAACTTTTTTAATATCTATGATTCTAGGTCAATACTTAAAGTTAAACATGATACCCAAAAATCTAACCGTGTATGAGATCCTGTTGAAAGCTAATAATATTATTGCCTATCGTAAGTCTTAAAGTACTTTATTTTTCTTTAACTTATTTTTTCCATATGATACCTATCATTTTAACGTGGAACATTTTCAAGCTATTATTAAAGAGAACAGAGAGTACATGTCACGAAATTTTTGTCAATCCAAGATTTTTCACAATATTTGTGTTCCCCAGCAAGCATGGGAAAAATTTAAGCACAACTTTACTTACATTCAGTCGAGTCGATTTAAACAGGTCATCCCTCGATATACAGGTGAACGGTAATAGGTGTAAAAGCTCTGCAGGGGTTAAAGTATAGCTCGTATCCTATCTATCTATGTATGGAATACCCCATCCAAAAACAATGGTTCTGGAGTTATTAATTTTTTTTTTTTTTTCAAAAAGTCCCGATTTTCTAAGAAAAAATTCGATGATTCTATTTCTTACTTATTTGTACACAAATTTTAATGTGATAATTATTGTATAATAATTGTTTTATTGAATTAAATTAATAATCATCACTTAGAGGCTAAAACTTTTAAATTAGGGTCTTTGAAAGTCGTGAAAGTAAAAAATAAGGCGTCATACTTTCATTTTTATTTAATCGTAGAATAAAATATTGTTAATAAAAATACGTACAAAACAGATAAATAAGTACCTGAATTCATTACCTATCCGACAAGGCATAAGAAAGTATATAAAAATTCTAAACTTTAGAAAAAAACACTCGGTAATAAAACCAAGTACGATGAAATGTCAAGCTGTAGAGACTCATAAATAACACATTTAAATTGTGTTTTACTAGGAAAGCTTTTGGGGTAGTTCTGATTTCGTTCATTCTGTATGTATTTTGGGGTGCTGAATCCGAATCTGACGTTTGTGGAAAAAAATTAATAACTCCAGAACCATTGTTTTTGGATGGGGTATTCCATACATAGATAGATAGGATACGAGCTATACTTTAATCCCTCCAGAGCTTTTACACATATTACCGTTCATCCTGCATAAATCTAATTTATTTGCCCATCTCGTCAAGAATATAAATTTATTATTATCTGAGACTAATGTTTGTCACAAAACTTCTACGGCCATATTTGTTACTAGCTTCTGCGCGCGACTTCGTCGGCGTGGACTCCGCTCCTATTGGTCTTAGCGTGATGATATATAGCCTATAGCTTTCCTCGATAAATGGGCTATCTAACACTGAAAGAATTTTTCAAATCGGACCAGTAGATCCTGAGATTAGCACGTTCAAACAAACAAACAAACAAACAAACAATCAAACAAACAAACTCTTCAGCTTTATTATATTAGTACCTATAGATTTTAACTGTAAATAGCTAATTTTGTAAAATAATATAATAATAAATTACTCAGTGGGCATGGAATCAACAGCAGTGAACGAGGAATGCTGTCACAGAATGAAGCATTTAGCTCTGGCATTAAATCGAGCTGAGCAGGCATTGAGGTATTCACTGGAAATAATCGTATACAGCTCACCCCTGTTTAGTTTAGAATAACTATACAAATAGAGTCATTGTTGTTACTATCATTAGAAATAGTTGTTAAACTAGGGCACCCATCAGCCACTGCTGAAGATAGCTAAAACTTTGTTGACTTCTAGGAGGATTAGAATTATTGAGTTTTTCCTAATTTTCCGGTTAATCATGGACAGATGAAAACCCT
Source organism: Melitaea athalia (assembly GCA_905220545.2). NCBI lineage: Eukaryota > Metazoa > Arthropoda > Insecta > Lepidoptera > Nymphalidae > Melitaea > Melitaea athalia. The sequence goes on along the minus strand of HG992184.1, from coordinate 12,323,357 downwards.
TGACTAGATAAGCTAATTTTTATCCACATTACGGATACAAAATGCTTTTATAATAAAGACCTAATTAATTATTATTGTTCACTTGCTTGCAGCACTTGCTTTAATAGTGTAAATTAGTTGTTCGATTTTAAGGATACCTTTGGTTCAAGCGTGACCCTGCAGCTAAGTTCCCCGAGCTTGTTATTTCGTTTTTCACACGATTTTTGTAACATTAGTATAGCAATAATTAATAATAATAAATAATAAACATATAACATTATACTTTTACAGGGCTCTGCGACACCGAAAGTCTATTTTAAGTTTTAAGAATTTAAACGAGGGTTTGTATTAAATTATTTTATAATTCACATTACATTACAATATCATTATATTTCCATTTAGTATTTTTATTAAAAAAATATAGAACCTTGTAAAAAGGTAAGCGTATAAAGTGTATGAATTACCTGATTTTTATGCCTCTCAGAGAATATTACTAGAGCCCACTTAATTATTCATGTAGATGTAGAACGTATAGTACCTATACCTCAAACCATCTATAAACAAAATATAAACGTAGGATATAATACAGAAGGTAGGTATATGTATAACGTATGGTACTACATATACGTAAAAACTCTTAAAATAACTTGGTGCCAATAGTTTACTTTTTAAAAATTTAAATATTAGATTTTCAATACTATTAGTACCTAAATACATCATGTAACTATTAGTACATATTCATCAATCTAATATAACTTATTGTAGGAAAAATTTTGAGTGAAAACCTGGCTTGTTATATTTTTAATTTTATCATTATGGAAATCCTGAAGTACTTTTTAAAAAACGAAAATTAAAATAATACTTTCTCTGTCCAATATTAAATATTTATATGTATACAATTATACATACCTACATTAGTAGAAATATTGAAATTAAAAATTGAACATTAAATGTAATGACAAAGTAGATTAACTCTGATATTATCTGTATATATTTTTTTATACTACTAAGGCTTACAAATGTACAGCCTACCGGTATGTGGTAAGCCTATGGACACACCAGAATCATCTCAAGCACCTTGCCAACCCTACGTACCCCGACCCACCCCAGGAGCTCGGACCACCTTACTCACCGCAGGAACACAATACTTCTTGAGAGCAGAATTATTTAGCTGTGATATTTTGTAAGGTTGAGGGTATTTCCCCAGTCGGGCGTCTCCATACTTTGTGTAGGATATTCCCTGCTATGATAGGTACCTCGATGATATCAGCAGCATATGCATATTATGTTCTAGTACGCATCGATAACATCGGAGTATCCTTCTAATAAACAAACAAAAGTCTTACTATAGGATTCGATGTTGTGTACTATTACAGAATTTATACCAGTGGAAACTGAAACGGGGCACATAGAAGGAACTCAGGCTATAATCGGTAGAAATACAACAGAATGGGGTGGATATGTAGCACTGTGGGGTATACTACCCTTATGGCGAGCTGCTCCACCACCCGATACCGTTTTAAAACTTCGGAGACCAACACCTTCTGACTGCTGGCCTTTCAGGTAGGTATAATTACGTTTGCTCACAAACGAAAAAAAAACATACTTCAATTACATCGACCAATAAGAATTACAACGTAAGTAGACGAAAAATTAATCAAGTAAATACGCATTATTATAGATAACTCAAAAAGTACTAGTCAGATTTCAATAAAATTTAAAAACGACCACATGACACACACCACCTTTCTATTTAAAAAAAAATCATCGAAATCGGTCCACCCAGTCAAAAGTTCTGAGGTAACATAAGTAGAAAAAAAAATAGTCCAATTGAGATCACCATGAGATCACCTGCTTTTTTGAAGTCCGTTAACAAAACGATATTACGATAAAGTTTCTCGTGCTGCAAACACTAAATAATGAGAAGCCAGTAAACCAGTCATTTTACCACCTATCACTATTGTAAAGGCTGTGTTGACAATGATCATTATACAATAGCACTATACATTTTTAAGACTAACTTGAGATTACGTAATTTCATACCTATAGAATGATAATTTTCTAAAGAAGTAATAATATGATAAATTTTCTTTAACTAAAATAAAAAAACCGGCCAAGTGCGAGTCGGACTCGCGCAGCGAGGGTTCCGTAGAACCAAAATTATTAAAAATATTTTTATTATTTGATGTTACTAAAAATTTATGCTTTTCGCAATTTTTCTTTTATTTGTGCTATAAGCCCTTGCTTCGTACCAAATTTGAAAATTCTGAGTTCACGGGAAGTAACCTGTAGGTTTTGATTCCCTTGCGAGTGTCGATGCAGCATAAACGGTCTTATCTTTTGATTGCGTTGACCTAGAAGTTTGATTTTTTCACAACTCTAAGAGACAATAGACCTGAGTATTTGATATGAATTTCAACTTGATACCTCTATGCGTTCCTGAGAAAAAGGGTCTTGACAGACAGACGGACAACAAAGTGATCCTATAAGGGTTGTACAGAACCCTAAAAACTGTAATAATATCTTGAAGTATGTTTTTACACCGTTTATAAACTTAAAATGCAATTATCACAAGAGAAAAAAAAGAACATTCATCATTATGCAGTGGAGCCTACGTTTGTAAATTTAAATATAAAAACTTTTTCATTTTTTATTTTTAGCTGAGTCATTTTACATTTTACAGACAAATTTACATATGTTTTAAGAGATAGTATACACTTTAAGAAAAAAAAATACCGTCACTCAATATAAGTAGATAACTTAGATAAGTAGTAAGTTTGGCAAAATATCATATTTTCACAATATATTTCTGCTTTTAGAGGATCATATGGCGAAATCATAATAGAAATGCCTAAAACATTACTTGTAAGTAAAATAAGCGTAGAGCACATTCGTCCGGATACTGCTCGAAGTGCACCAAAAAATTTTGTAATTTTTGTGAGTATTTTTATTTCATATTTATCTGAAGAAAACATTGTTATTTGTAAATCTGAAGGCCATCAACAGAGAAACTAATGTTTTAGGGCGTTTTGAGCAACGGAACGTGGATAAAAGGAGCTGACGGAATATACGAATACAATAAACCAGCAAAACAATACTTTAAATTGGACAATAGAAACGTTCCGTTTCAACAGATTGTTTTCAGGGTATTATCAAACCAAGGCAACATGAACTATACTTGTATATATAGACTTCGCTTTTATATGAGTAATAACAAATTACTTGATAATAAACTTGTTTAAAACTGATATTATCTGTGTTAAAGAAAATGTAGCTAGTAAGTACATTTAATTTTTAAGTATAGTAATATAGAATTAGAATGAAAATCAAAAAAATACAAGTAAGCATACGAAACGCGTTGATAAAATATTGTCAGGAATAAACATAGTTTTGTAACTACGTCTTTTTCTATTTAACCTTATACCTATATACTTTATTTCATAGCTGAAATTCTGAAGCGACATTAACATTACTATAATGCTTTTTCGTTTAACGACACAGACGAATAAAGTGAACCTGTCAACTCAAACTTAAGTCAATCACGAGCCGTCTTATACATAAAACTTTCTCAAATGCGAAGCAAAATTTGAATATTGTGCTCTTTATTTATTTATGAGATTTTTTATCATTCGCAATATTTAAAGCAAAAGCTGTATAAATTAAAACGGATAAATTACCTTAGTAAGTAAATAGGGATCATGTTATGTTAACTATATACCTACTATAAACATAATATGTTCACCGCCGACGGTGACGCCACGTTGGCGCAGCGGTTACAGCACTGAATTGCGATTGGCTGTTGCGCGGGCAGTTGCGGGTTCGATTCCCGCACACGACAACATTTGTATTGGCCATACAGATGTTTGCCGTGGTCTGGATGTTTGTGCAGTCCATGTGGGTTACCCCACCGTGCCTCGGAGAGCACGTTAAGCCGTCGGTCCCGCTTGTTATCATGTACACCTGATAGCGATCGTCATCACTCATAGTAGGGAATATATCCGCCAACCCGCATTGGAGCAGCGTGGTGGATTAAGCTCCGATCCTTCTCCTACATGGAGAAGAGGCCTATGCCCAACAGTGGGATATTACAGGCTGTATCGTGATCGTGATCGTGATAGTATGTTCATATGTTAACAATAATGTATGATCATATGTTAACAATAACGTAGTGTATGTTCAGTTTTAAATGAAAAAGTGTCATTGTCATTACATTAATACTGAGTGTGCGGTAACCTGCAGTACACGTGGGCATATTTACACTAGGGCCAAAAGGGCCATGGCCGACTACCGCACTCAGTGAAAGTTTTTCACCGCCAGTGCGTGGTAAGCCGATAAAGGCCTGCTGTAATGTTTGGATGGAAAATCCTACAATTTTGACCACAAGCTGAAATATATGTATATTTGTCTCTGTCGAACTCCTACAAACACTCGAGATAATCGTTCTCGCCTTTTTCTGTGATCTGCCTCTGCGTACCACTTAAGTCGTTGCTTAGATTTTACCACCTTATTCTTTTTTTAATATTATCAGTTAAGAAATGACGAGTGAGTGAGTCTGTTATAGGCTACAAGTCCTAAGTCATCTTTTAAAATACGCGTCATAGTGCTATATTTATATCTTCCAATATAAAATCTTTTGCTTTCGGACAGGATTTGTTCGAATTCTTTCCCTTACTGCTTCTCCCTCCCTTTCGACTTTTTCGTACGAATACTACGTGGACGGCCAGATCTTTTTCTGTCACAAACAGCTCCTCATAGTGTCAATCAGTAGCCCGGTACACAAACATTTGACTAATACCAAGCGTATGGAGAGTTTTTAAAATTGTATTTGGCTCCATACCTACTTTGTGTTATTCAATCACAGCGATTCGGTTCTCTTTATCACCCCAGCCCACTCCATTTTAATATCACAAAATATTCTACAATGTATTGGCGTTGAAAATGATTCCAAATTCAAATTTATTTTCTTTATTTTTAATTATTAAAAATAAGTATTTATGGTCAGATTATGTACATATGCCTACCTAAAACATACATGATCGGTGTTTAATTAAATCAAACATACTACTAGACTAACTCATTAGCGCAGTTTGTAGTGGCCCTCATTCTGCTCCACGGGTTGTGGGTTCTATTCCCGTCTGATGAGTCTGGATCTAATATTTGTACTTATTATTACTAAATATTATAAAGAAGTAAAGTTTTTAACTTTGTTTGTTTGTGGGGGGTAATCTTCGAAAAAACTGATTCGATCATGAAAATTTTTTCACTAACAGAAAGCTACACTATTCAGGAGTGATATAGGCTATATTTGAATGTTATTGGAGAAAAAAAATCCGTGAAAAATATTAGTACCTATAATTAAAATATTAGTAAATCAAGTCGGAGAAATTCGAGCGATGAAAACTTTACTATATATCTACCTATTTGCATCACAAAAATAACAATTAACGGCCAACGAAGTGGGCACGGGTCGGCTAGTAAATTTATATATGTACTGATTATTTCTATGTATATTTATCAAAAAAAAATACTTGGCTATAGCAGTCGGCTGTTACCTATAACACAAGCATTAAGCTGCTTACCTTAGGAACAGACGACCCTGTGTAAATTTTATACGATATTTATATTTATACAAATTATACATCGCTAATTATATTGTACGACTAGCTTCTGCGCGCGACTTCGTCGGCGTGGACTCCACTCCTATTGGTTTTAGCGTGATGACACATAGCCTACCTAGCCTTCCTCGATAAATGGGCTGTCTAACACTGAAAGAATTTTTCAAATCGGCCCAGTAGTTCCAGAGATTACCGCGTTCAAACAAACAAACAAACAAACAAACAAACAAACTCTTCAGCTTTATATATTAAGTATAGATTCGATGGCGAACGAACGTTAATAACTTAATACATCGCCAACATCTGTTGCCTGAAAAATTTTAACTGTTAGTCTGTTACTGACTAACAGAAAAATGTTATACAATTTATACTAATAACTAGCTTCTGCGCGCGACTTCGTCGGCGTTTACTCCGCTCCTATTGGTCTTAGCGTCATGATATATATAGCCTATAGCCTTCCTCGATAAATGGGCTATCTAACACTGAAAGAATTTTTCAAATCGGACCAGTAGATCCTGAGATTAGCGCGTTCAAACAAACAAACAAACAAACAAACAATCAAACAAACACTTCAGCTTTATTATATTAGTATAGATAATACTGTTCCAGACCAAATTCTATAAATTGAACATTTCTCTACATCGTTATGGGGAGTATCGATTACATTGAAAATAAAAATTAAATATTTTATTTACCTGTACCTAACACGTGTATTCACCAAAACTTATTAATAAATTTAAATAAAACTTTGCATTATTTGTGTTCAAACTCCAGTTTTTCTAGCTCACAGTTTTTACTTTTGTATCGCAGCTTTTGTCACGGTCGAGTAAAAGCTCAAATAAATTATTTAGCTGCAAGATCTATATTATTATACGAACGACGAACGTTGGGCGGAACACTTCAGCATACTGCTGAATGTAGACCGGGCTGCTGACCTAGAATATATTCGTTCGATACCTCAACTCCCAATTTTTACAGAACTGGATAAGCCGCTATCATGTGAGGAGATTGCTCTCGCCATCAGTCAACAGCGAAATAAGCGTGCGGTGGGCATTGACTTTATACCAGGAGAACTGCTTAAACACGGCGGTGAGGAGTTGCAATTGGCTATCTGGGAGCACTTTGACCGTATGTGGAAAGAAGAACAAGTCCCATCTACTTTTAAAGTATCACGCATAAGGGCCATATATAAGAGCAAGGGTGACAGATCCGATTGCAATTCATACCGCGGCATTTCACTTCTCTCAGTCCCCGGAAAGGTTTTTGCCCGTGTACTACTTAACCGACTTATGACGCTTTCTGAACAGCTTTTGCCCGAGACCCAGTTTGGCTTCCGACCTGAACGAGGTACGTGTGAAGCCATTTTCTCTGTACGTCAACTGCAGGAGAAAAGCAGAGAGCAAGGTCGTAATTTATACCTCTGCTTCGTTGACCTTAAGAAGGCCTTTGACAGTGTGCCTCGTGAAGCCCTCTGGATTGTGCTTACGAAGATCGGGTGTACGGAGAAGTTTGTAAGACTCTTGAGACTCCTGCACGACGACATGGAGTGCTGTTTCGCTGTCAACGATGAACAGTCCGAATTTTTCGCAATTACCTGTGGGGTAAAACAGGGATGCGTCCTAGCACCCACACTGTTCGCGTTGTACTTTGCGGTTGTAGTTCAAGAAGTCTTACAATTAACCTCTGAAGGCGTCCGCATCCGTTTCCGCACGGACGGCGGTATATTTAATCTGGCACGACTGAGGGCCCGCACCAAAGTGTCGCATGCTCTGATCACCGAAATGATGTACGCCGATGACCTATGCTTTGTTACAGAGTCCCCAGACGGCCTGCAGCGGCTGATGTCCGTTTTCAACGAGTCGTGCCGAAAATTCGGGTTAAAAATCAGTGTAAAAAAGACGGAAGTAATGTCTTTAGACATACAAGGTCACGAGGCACTGGTGATAAAACTCGGCGGGGAAGAACTGAAGCAGGTCGACAAGTTCCGTTATCTGGGGAGCACAATATCATCTAAATGTGATCTAGATGCGGAAATCAACAGCAGGATCGGCGCTGCTGCTGCATCGTTCGGCAAGTTGGATGCGAAGGTCTTCAGCTCCCATGATCTAGGTCTGGCGACTAAGATATCCGTCTACATGGCTGTTGTGCTGCCCAATATCCTTTACTCTGCCGAAACGTGGACCGTGTACCGCCGTCACATACATACGCTCGACCGATTCCACCTCAAATGTCTACGTAAAATACTGAATATCCGATGGTCTGATCGTGTGCGGAACACCGAAGTGCTGCGAAGAGCCAATGTAGGTGGCATTGAGGCTTACCTTATGCGGCGTCAGCTCCGGTGGTGCGGACACGTGTCGCGTATGGCGGAGCGAAGAGTTGCTAAGCGCATCTTTTACTCGGAACTTGAGGAAGGCAAGCGTAAGCATGGCGGTCAATTTCTCAGGTACAAAGATGTGCTTAAGCGGCACATGAAGAGGTGCAGCATCGACCCGCTGCTATGGGAGCAGCAGGCAGCCGGACGGCCTGAGTGGAGGGCCCTAGTTAAAACTAGCGTTCAAAACTTTGAGGATAAGCGGCTCTTTGAGCTGGACGCCAAGCGAGATGAACTAAAGGTTCGACCACCAGTGACCTTTAGGTACAATTATGTTAACGGTGTGCTAACGTGCCCGCAGTGTGCGAGGATTTTTACACAAAAAATTGGCTACATAAGCCACGCGCGAGCACACCAAAGACAAAACCGGAGCTGAATGCAGTCGCCGTGGCCGTAATCGGCCGGGAGGAGTAGTAGTAGTATTATAACATTCGTAAAACCTGTTTTTCTATTTAGTTTAACTTAAGTGCTAAAAGTTTTGTATTTTTAGCTATTTATGTAAATTAGTGACATCAAGAAATGTAAAAGAGTGGACTTGTCATTAAAAGTTAACTGACTTTTTGAGTAAAACAAGTTTGCTGACTAAGACTTGTTAATAATATAAGCTAAGGAATAATTCCACCATGCATTGTTTTGTTATAGTTATGTGGCTACCACATTGTAATAATACCTGTTAGCACTTAGTTCAATGTGGTAGCTACAGTTATAATACACCTCTAAGTATCTGGCCACGGACCATTCGCCGATGCGAATATCCGCGCGGTGCGAACGGCGAAGCGTCTAGCGACTGAAACAAACGCATAGCAATGTACAATTTGTACATAGCAAGCCACGCGCAACAGCGACCGGCGAAACGATCGGCGAAATGTACCGAGCATAGAGAATAGGTACCGAGTGAACCGCGCGGGCGACTTGCAGCGCGGCGGGCGAGCAAAACAAAGGCATGAATGAGTACGGCGCACGCCACGGAGTCGAGCGATATTCGCGGCGAATAGTGCAGTTTTAAATGAGTTTAGTGGTTTTCGCCGCGAAAAATGAATAGGTACCGAGAGTTTTATTAGTGACTAGCCGACCCGTGCCCACTTCATTGGGCGTTATAATCCATTTCACATAAGAAGGGTACGGTGAAATTTGATATGTTCCAATACACTCTCACTATTTTCAGCAAATCAGATAAATATAAATGTTTTAAAATCACCAATTAATTTCTAAGGCAAATAATAATGCTTGATTAGATCGAATTGTTGACACGGCACGTCAGAGGGCGCAGGTTCAAATCCTGCTGGGTCGAAAATTTTGATAATTTTTATCTTTTTCCTTTTATCTTGTCACTCCTGAATAGTGTAGCTTTCTGTTAGCGAAAGAATTTTCATGATCGGATCAGTATTTGCGAAGATTACCCCGTATATACAAACAAAGTTATAAACTTTACCTCTTTATAATATTAGTATAGAAATGAAATGAAATGAACGGTAAAGACTGGTTAAAAAGTAACAAGAAGTTGTTTTTTGTTTTTAATATTATGCGAAGAATTAATATCATATAATTTAGATTTTTTCAATAAACAACATTATTATTTAAAAGTATTTTTATTTCATGAAATATTAATATAGAGTGACATTTAATTAGCTGGTCATATTTTTTCTTTCACGCAAGAACTACAAACTATTACTTTCTAAGCAATATCGAGATAATTTCGATATAGATATTTCGCTGTCGCACTTCCTTACTAGTCGCGGCGGCGAACTTGACTACCCGCGTGGCCTGCAAATCTTGCCGCGCGAATGGTCGCCTCGCCCGCCGCTCCGCCGTTCGCACCGCCGTTCCAACCCCGTGGCCAGGCCGTTACTGCCTGGTCACGGGGAACGGCGGATTACGGATTAGGCAGCATTTTCGATAAAAGCTTACAGATGGCTTGATTTATATCGACATTTTTAACAATTTATTATTAGTATTTCGACTAAATAAACTATCTATCCAATAACTATCCAAAATAAATCTTTAACATGAATATGTTCTGTATTTGTTGAAAAATTTGGTGAAAACTTGCCTTTTCACGTCCCAAATACTCTGTAATTTTTTTGATTTAAAATATTTATTTTTTCTCCTTATTTTGACCTCAATATCGAAAAAGTACCCTCATTCTCAATCGAAAATTTTCACGTCAAAATATCAGTTTTTTTTTTAAAGTTGGTATATAGGATTTTTGTTCGTTGAAGTCTCTATTTTCTGAAGGTGTAAAAAATACACATGGAAACCCCTCCAGAGCTTTTACACCTATTACCGTTCACGCTGTATACACATGCATTGTAAAGCAGTCGGTAATGCTACGATGCGCGCACATTTGCGTATTAGTAAGATTTTTTTTATCTTATTACATACACACACGGTCGTCTGTTCCTATAATAACTTAATGCTTGTTATAGGCAAAGCTTGCTGTTATGGATAAGAAACAAATTTGATGAATATACATAGAAATAATACATATATAGATATAACAATATTACACCCAGACTCAGGCAGGAATCGAACCCGCAAGTCGCAACCCGCGGAGCAGAAATCAGGGCCACTGCAAACTGCGCGAACGGGCTAGTCAATCAGATTTAATACAGCTTTAATTAACAATCATAAATACTTTGCCAGTTCTTACTCTGAGCGTTTTTGTTTATCTTTTCATTTGTAAAGATATAAGAGTTTAAAAAAAAAAAAACAATATTAGGCTTTTATCAATTTATTTTGTCAAATAATTTGAAGACCACAGCTCCTTATGTAGCACTCCAGTCTTGTGAAGAACCTCCCCATGATGGAGTTGCGGCAGGAACAGTAGCAGCCACAGTTGGTCCCCACTCTTCTTGTACCTAAGTCGAAAATTAATGAAGACTTAAAAAATATAATAAATATGAAAATACATAATATAATTTTATTATGTTTTTTTAACATTATTTGTAATTATTCATGAAAGTTGTGTTATGAAATGACTAAATTTATTATATTCTCATTTAAATAGTTCATGAAAGAAATTAATTTTATTGGATTTTTTTAATAATATAATTATTTCGATCATTTAAAAAGAAATATTTACTTATATTCTGAAATAAATAAACGTAAAGCAGATAAAAATAGACAAAAATATAGCTAATCTTGTATTGATTAAATCAGGAAATATTGTGATTTAAGATTTGTGAAAATGAATGAATGGATGAACAGATGATTGCATGAATGAATGAATACCTCTTACTTATCTGTTCCTTTTTTACTTTTACACACAAATAGTCTACATTATTCATGTGACCTCTAAGGAAAAGTACTGTGATTTACAAAGATTAAACCACCGCAAACAGCTAACTATTCTTACGATGATTATACATACCTGAGCTGCCCAGTCTTGTTGAGCAGGAGCAGCACCGAAGGTTGTGGCAGCAGCAGCAGTAGCAGCTGTAGCAGCAGCGGGTGGAGCATCGTCAGTCCATGAGGTCACGGGCTCCACGGGCTCGATGTAGTCCTCGTGCACTGGAGCTGCCACTTCAGGTTTAGCAGCAACCACAGCCTGTACACAATAAAAAACTAAGTAACTGATGGGCTCTCAGATTTTTATTTTTATCAATAGGCGATAAAACAAAAGCTTAGGAATCAACTAATTAAAGTAATCCCCTTCCCTAATTACAGTATAACACGGTACTCTCACGGTCACACGGTCTCACGGTAAACCAATCAATAGATTTCTGTGTGATAAAGACTTGTAGGAAATTTGAAAACATTATCTACAAAAAATGCCTTGATTTTTCAATAAACTGATGAGTTTCAAAGTAATTGTAATGGTAATTTTTGTCTCACAAACTTTCTCTTTCATCTCACCATTTATGTACACTTATTTGTCCATTATTTTCGATTTATTCTCGTATTTTAGATTCTTTTCCATTAATTATATCCATAACAACTACAAAAATAACTTTAATCAATGTTATCCAGAAATGGTAGGTGTTTAGGAGAATTTTATTCAAAAGGTTTATTAAACCTAGAAATTTTGATTTTTTAAATGACAACATTTTTTTAATTGACCTATAATGAATTAGTCTGAAATTAAAGTAAAAAAAATCAATTATCACTAAACCTTAAATAACTTTGAAACTCATCAGTTTATCAAAAAATCATTCTTGTTTTAGTGCGTTCAATTTCTTACAAAAAACTATCACAGAAATCCGTTGATTGATTAAAAATTCGAAAAAAAAAAAATTTCTTTCCTCATTTTGTTTAAATGGAAAATAGAAATGTTCGATGATCAACCTCTAAATGTTAATAATTGTTTTTTATACATGGCCTATTGTTCATAGTATAATTCACCTGTTCCTTAGCTTGTTGGTCTTCCTTCTCACTCTCTTCAGGATCTCTGTAGAAGAACAAGTCGACTACAACATCCCAGCGTTGGTCGCGTGGGAGAACTCCTCGCAGACGGAGAACTTCACGAGCCAGGAGCCACCACATCAGACCGATGGAATGAGATGACTGAAACATTATCACACTATTGTTATAACAATAATAAGAAACTATCTGTTATGTAGTTAAAACAAATAAGAATATACTAATTTTACTTGAAAAAATTAGACTCAATGTATTAATGAATCAATGTATTGATATTCCTTTACCTTGGTGTTGCATGGGATGGCAATATCCACAAATCTTAACGGCGAATCAGTATTGCAGAAAGCAATAACGGGAATGTTAACATACGAAGCTTCAGTGATTGGCTGGTGGTCCTGAGCAGGGTCCAGTACAATCAACAGACGGGGCTCTCTGAATGCTGCTTGAATCTGTTAAAAAAAAAAGATTTTAGCTTTTAAATTTGTTTTTTACTTGCATTCAAAATTTAAATGTTCAAAGTTTCAGATTTATATTGTAATCATATCTGCATTACAATGCAGTAAGTGGTTCCTTAGTTAACTTGTCATCATCGTGGCACACTAACCCAAAATATTCATTACATTCAACTTTTAGTACAACTACACAAATACATCACATATTACATTAATTGTTCACCTCTAGCATTGACAAGACTGTTAAATTTTCAATTAGTTAAACATTATGATTTAGGCAATCTAAAAGTCTAGAGTTTCGATAAATATTAACCTGGTTAGTGAAGGCACCAGGTGTGAATCTTCCAGCAATAGGAGTAGCGCCGGTGTGTGCAGCGAACTTAAGCACGGCACGCTGACCAAAAGGACGTGAGGAGATCACGAACACATCGGCAGGGTTCTCAATAGCAACCACGGCACGTGCGGCCAACACCAGCTTCTCCCATGTGCGACGTAAATTGATCACATGAGTACCGTCAGCACGACGCTTGTACACATAGGTTTCCATCTGTAATCATTTCAGTAATTTTATACATCGATGTAGAACTTTTATTATATATTTCAATTTGTTTAAAAACGTCAGTTGGGAGAATATACTCTACATTATGTTCAGTTAGAGATGGAACGGATTCTCTTCTCATCACGATTAAGTATAAGTAGTAGTATAAAATTCTAGTAAGTAAAAAAGGCATGCATGCACTAACCTGAAAGTTGACATTCTCAGCCCCCAGATGGGTTGTTGCCGCCAACATCTTGGTGACATCTTCCTCATTGAGAGTCAACACATCTAGTCCTCCCGACATCGTTGCGTTTATTTGAGTTACGACTAAACCTGAAAAGCAAAGAAACATTAGTTTTGATGACCATACTTACCGAAGTTTATTATGAATAAAATTTAAACTAAAACAAAAAATTAAATAATTTTTGACTTTACTAATAAGCCGGTACCTTGTTTTTATTATAAAATTGCAATTAACAAGAAAGATCAACAAAATTTATTAAAATTAAAAAGGTAACTTACGCGAGTAACGCCACTGGGAGACATAAAAGACATAAAAGAGCTGTCAAGTGTCAAAGTTGACACAATCAAAAGTTTTTTTTTTTTTTTTTTTATTGAGAACTGGATTCGAGTCCTTCGCTCAAAAGTAAACTTTTAGTGTTGCCTTTCTTCTCTTGTTTATTCCCTGTCATCCTAATATGTGAATTTGTGAAGTTCATGTGAATTGTAAAAAAAGGAACATAAATAAATAAAAAAAATTGCATATTTTTTTGAACTTCCAAACAGTTGTATAATTTGATAAACATTGTAAAAATATATTTAAAATTTTAATATTCAAAAAATCGACCAAGTCTGAGTCAGACTCGCGCACGAAGGGTTCCGTACCATTGAATAAACTAAATATAAGTAAATTTTGTATAAAATATTTAATTATCAAATATAACTAAATATTTTGTGAATTATAGTGTGGCAAAAAGCGGCAAAAAATCACTTTTGTTGCATGAAAGCCCCCCTTAAATTTTTTTTTTATTTTAATTTTAGTATTTGTTGTTAAAGTAAAAATACAACTGAGTATTTTGTGATTATTTCAAGTGCGTACCTGTTGCCATTATTGATATTGAGCAAAAAAGGGCAAAAAATCGCGTTTGCTGTATGGCACCCTTAAATATTTTTTTTTATTTTGTTTTTAGTATTAGTTGTGACCAACGCAACGCAAAAGTGGCCCTGCTTCATCTCCCAACATGGCTAGTCACCGCGGGAGAATACGACTGCAATCCTCCAACTAACCAACAACTCTGCAACTGCACATATAATAAAAAAAAATAAAAAAAGGAAGTAAAAGAAAATAATCTACTATACAGGAGAGACTCAATAAGGACAACATAGTGTGGGATTTTAAAATCAAAAAGGAATACAAATAAGTTGGAGGAGGCCTATATCCAAAGAGGAACCATACCCTAAAACCAACCTTTTTTTATTGATTTTTTTGTAGTAATAGGTTACACTTTAAATTTAATGTAATGGGCATGAAAATAAAAAGGCTTTATTATTATTATTATTAGTTGTGATAGCGGCTAAAAAAGGATGCGTTTCAAAAATGGATGTGCTGATAGTCGATTCAGCATTTTATTGTAGCTTCAACAAACCCCAATATTCCACTGAATTGATATCACAGACCGCAAAGTTTAAGCAAATCAAAAGTTTCAAATCTACCTACAAGACGATTTATGATAAATCTTAAAAATGACTCACAGACATGTTTGCTACTTCTATATTCATAAGAAATTCTACCGGAATGTGCTGGAGATTTTAAGGAACTCTGGCATTACCATTTACCAAAAGTACCAGGTCCCTCAGTGAAAATCTACATACTCAATATAGCCAGAACAGACATTCGTACAAAATGAAAAAGAAAATTTTATTTCTAGTGTAGGAAATTTAATCGACCACTCAATTGTCCTGTGTGGTAACTAGGGGCACTCGTTAATTTTTGTTATGACAAATACCTACTTGCTATAATCTTTGAATAAGAATTAATATAAATAATCCCATCTATAATAAAATAATAAAATTGTAAAATAATAAAATAATAAATTTTAATAAAATTGCTCCTAATTTAAAAATACTTCAAAAAAGTACACTTTGTATCCTAGGTGCACCAATTTTTGATGAAGGCATACAGCCAATTTTGGATAATAAAATTAAAATATTCGTTGAAAACACTGACAAATTGGCTAATCTAAATTCTCATATTGCCTATACCATTTTAAAATATTGTCTATTTGTCCCGAAATTAATGTATATATTACGCGCAAGCCCAATTTGGAAATTTCCTGGACTGACCGAAAAACTTGATGCCACTTTAAAAAATTCTAAATTTATCTTTTGATGAAAATTCATGAACCCAAGCTACTTTACCTATTAGAGACGGTGGCATCGGCGTGAGAAAAATTTCTAGTGTCGCTCTTCCTGCTTTTCTTGCTTCTGTGCATAGTATTAAGGGTCTATGTTCTGACATTTTAAAATCAAATTCAGTCGAAATTACAGATGCTACAGATGCAATAGAAAATTGGAAGTTAAGGTGTCCTAATGGCGATATCCCGATGTTACAAAACAAAAACTTTGGGATATGCCAATAGTTCACAATACTTATATAAATTTGACGCTAAATCTTACAAGTGACAAAAATCGTGCCAGGCTTCTAGCTTTATCAAATAAAGAGTCAGGTCACTGGTTACACGCAATGCCGTCAAAAAATCTTGGGACACTTTTAGACAATGAAAGTTTTAGAGTTGCTGTCGGTCTCCCGTTGGGAACTCCACTGTGCTTTGAACACAGATGTCCGTGCGGAAAGGAGGTAGATTCTTTCGGACTACACGGCCTTTCCTGCAACAAGAGTTCGGGTAGGTTTTTCCGCCACGGTTCCCTAAATGATACCATAAAAAGAGCTCTTGCCACCATCGACGTTCCTGCTCTTATCGAGCCTACTGGAATTAGTCGCGATGATGGCAAGAGACCTGATGGACTGACGTTGGTTCCCTGGGAAAGGGGACGGGCGCTTTTGTGAGACGCAACCTGCGTTGACACACTTGCTCCGTCTCATGTCAGGGAAACAGCCTTAAAAGCGGGAGCCGCGGCGGAAAAAGCTGAAACGACGAAACGGCACAAATATTCATCACTAATTCCAAATTACATCTTTGTGCCGTTTGCAGTCGAAACACTTGGACCTTGGAGTAGCAGTACAAAAAAATTCTTAAATGAGATAACTCCTCGCCTTATTGCCTCCACTGGTGACAAGAGGGCTGGTGCATTTTTTGCCCAGAGAATCGGCATAGCGATTCAACGGGGAAATGCTGCCAGCATTCTTGGCACAATTCCACGCGGACATGATTTGTATCAAAACTATCTGTAAATATTTAGTTCTTAAGTTGTGTCTTGTAAATATGTATAATGTTTTTATTTTTATAAAAATCTATAATTGGAAGTTGAAGGCACAGTATAACCCGCCTGCATGCAATGGCTTCAAACTTGGGCTTCCCAGCTCTCTATAATTTGATACATTTATCATGCAGAAACGTAATACGAATACGTATACGTATAACGAATAGTTTACATAAATGAGATTTTACAGATCTATGCACCTATATGTAATTTTATTGATTAATTTCATCTCGTAATATTAATCAAAAAATTGTATGTGGTATTTTAAGTATTTGTTTTTATTTATTTCTATACTCGCTATTTTTTATTAATAAAATCACAAACTAACAGCTGATTGATGTTTTATAAGAATCGATTACTATTGATTATCGTTATAACTGTTCGAGTTACGCTGACGCTAAAAGCAACCGTATGTTTAGCTTTTTCATGGCTTTTTCGCTACAATTTTTTCAAGATGGCGCATAGTTCAATTGTCAAATTTGACGCTCAAAACCAGCGTCAAGCGTCACATGAAAATGCACCTTCACATGAAAATGCACCTTAAGATTTTACAAAATCTGAATCTTTAAATGAAGACGAAATATTTTATGTACAAAAAAAATAACTTATAATAAAAAAACTTTTTAAACATATTATAGTATATTATTTATAAATCATTATGAATTTATATTTACATATTTTTTAGGGGGACAACTCAATAATTAAGGCGATTTTAGGGGTTTTGACACAAACTTTAGGGTAGGGCTTGGAATACCGGTAAAAATTCGGTACCGGTACTTTGTCTCGGCAGACGTATCGTTATTTATGGAGTACCGGTACTTTAAATACCGGTACTTTGGAGCCATTTTACCGTTAATTTTTTTACCGGTAAAAACTCGTTTAACGTTATTTTTACCGGTACCTATCCATACCGGTACCGGTAATTACTACTGTTACCTTTATAGGTACCGAAATTATTACGCTAATAGTAACTTTTCTTTATTTTTGATCTAACAGCGTTATAATCTAATGTCACGCGCTGTTGCCGCTCTTATCAGCCCCCCGCTCAGCTTTAAGTTGAACATTTTTTCTTTGCACGGAGCGGCAACGTCGTAGAGGTACCGATAAAAATATCGTTAATCGTGACGTCAGAGGTACCGGTACCAGTATCGTTAAAATTCTTTTTACCGTTAAAAATTACCGTTAAAAATCGTTTCCGGTACCGAATTACCTTTAAAACTTTTACCGGTAAAACAGGTATCGGATAAAATTAACGCTATTTACCGGTATTTTATAAAGGTAATTGGTACCGGTAACAAGCCCTACTTTAGGGTCTTAGGGATAAATATTTTTAGAGTTGGTAACACTGCCCGCATAGAAGAACATAGAAGCAGTGTTGCGAACTTAGTGGATTTTCCACTAGATCTGGTAGTTTGGACACCCCTCTTGGCGGGAAAAAATTGGTTTTAGTGGCTAGTGGATTTTTTAGTGGTTTAGGTTTGTTACAGTTAGCGGTAAGCTTCGGAGCTTACCACTAAAAATGATCTAGTATTTTCCTAGGATTTTTTTTAAACATACTTAAAGATTTGGTTACATTTGCGATATCTCTATTAGGTTTACTGCACTCTAACGCAAATGTAGAGCGATTATTTAGTAATTAGAACGTGGTCATGACGGAACAGAGAAACCGAAAATTTGATTACACGCGAAAGGAAATGCTGCAATAAATCAATCAATCAATCAAATCAGCCTATTGCAGTCCACTGCTGGACATAGGCCTCCCCAAGCTCGCGCCAGACATCCCGGTTTTCCGCAATCCTCATCCAGCCTACACCGGCAATCTTACGTAGATCGTCGGTCCAGCGGGCCGGAGGACGCCCTACACTGCGTTTGCCAATACGCGGTCTCCACTCCAAGACACGTTTGCTCCAACGGCCATAAGTCCTGCGACAAAGATGACCAGCCCACTGCCACTTCAACTTGCTATTTCTGTGGGCTATGTCGGTTACTTTCGTTCTCCCACGGATAGTCTCATTTCTTATTCTATCCTTGAGAGAAACCCCAAGCATAGCCCGTTCCATTGCACGTTGAGCGACTTTAAATTTGTGAACCAGTCCCTTCGTCAGTTTCCACGTCTCGGCTTGCAATAAATAATTATATAATACTCAAGACCTTGGATTGGGAGGAACAAGGCATCAACGTCAACGGCGAATACATCTCTCACCTTCGTTTCGCCGACGATATCGTCATCTTTACGGAGACGTTGGATGAGCTAGGCCAGATGCTGTCCGGCCTAAACGAGTCCTCCCGACGAGTCGGTCTCGGTATGAACTTGGACAAAACGTCAACCAAGTCATACCGAGTCCGGTATCGGTCGATGGTACCCTTCTCGAAGTTGTTCAGGAATATGTTTACCTAGGCAATACAATCCAACTAGGCCGCAACAACTTCGAGAAGGAGGCCAATAGCAGGATCCGGTTGGACTGGGTGGCATTTGGCGGGCTTCGCCGAGTCTTCACTTCGAAGATTCCGCAATGCATAAAGACAAAAGTCTACGATCAATGCGACCCACCTGTGTTAACATATTATGGCGCCGAGACGTGGACACTGACCAGGGGACTGGTTCACAAGTTTAAAGTCGCTCAACGTGCAATGGAACGGGCTATGCTTGGGGTTTCTCTCAAAGATAGAATTATTATAAATGAGGCTATCCGCCCGCGAGAGAATGAAAGTAAACGAAATAGCCCACAGAATTTGCAAGTTTAAGTGGCAGTGGGCTGGTCACTTGTGTCACAAGACCGATGGCCGTTGGAGCAGACGTGTCCTGTAGTGGAGACCGCGTCATCTACGTAAGATTGCCGGTGTAGGCTGGATGAGGATTGCGGAAAACCGGGATGTCTGGCGCGAACTTGGGGAGGCCTATGTCCAGCAGTGACTGCAATAGGCTGAAGTGATGGAGTGAATACCCAGATGAAGCTGATTCCTCAGAATACGATCTTCTTTAGTTAGGTAGTTATGTAACCTGTTTCCTTTTTTTTCCGTACAAGTACATTAATTGTTTTCTGTAGTACGTAACTTAAATAATTATTTTATTTCGAGATAATAATTACGTTGTTTTTGTTTTATTTTCCAATTATATTAAGGTAAGTAGCCGTTGTCTTTGGGTTTTCTAGTGGAATTCTGGTGGTTTGAGAGGCCGCTAAGTTTTAGTGGTTTCTGGTGGGTTACACGGCCTCATTTGGTGGGTTGGTAAAAATAAAGTTGGCAACACTGCATAGAAGTATGTGTGTAATTGTGTATGACTTATGTGTAGTCTCATATCGAATAAAATTGTTTAATGCATTAGCTCACATTAAAAACAGTGTTTTTTCTTTTTAATATAAAAAAAATACATGCATTATGATTACTTTACTGTCTTGACCATAAGTGCTATCATAAATTTGCATAGTTTGTGAGTTATTTCGGTGACCAGTGACATTAGAGTGAAGTGCCTAATTTGAACATGGAGGCTGTAGCAAAACACGATTTCACTGCGACTGCTGATGATGAGCTCAGTTTTAAGAAGAATCAAGTCCTTAAAGTAAGTGACCGGTTAGCTGATTTCAATTTGAACAATATCTACATCCATTAGTGACATATTCCTTCTAGAATTTTTGTTATTGCAGATACTTAACATGGAGGACGATATGAATTGGTATAGAGCTGAATTGGACGGAAAAGAAGGTCTTATACCTAGTAACTATATTCAAATGAAAAGTCATAGGTAAGCTCTCATTTTACAGCTATTGTAAGAGGGTAAGAAACGATTAAAATTCTATGAGATGTCAATTACCAAAATTAAGTTTTTTGAATTGTTTTCCTCTTAAATTACTTATTAAACAAATGGGAATTTATTGGGTTTTCCCTTAGTTTTTAAATACAATGTTATGTGGATAAGAAGTCATATGTTAAACTAATGTTAAAAGTCATAATAAAGTTATAACTAATCTTTTTTATCTTTACATTCATTTGCTTGGTAAATAATTTAGTTTAATTTAAAAAGTGTAATTACTGTCTCAAAAATTGACAATACAATTTAATTGCAGTTGGTATTATGGTAGAATAACAAGAGCAGATGCTGAAAAATTGTTAGCAAATAAACCTGAGGGTGGTTTTCTCATAAGGATCAGTGAATCAAGCCCCGGTGACTTTTCCTTATCAGTAAAGTAAGTAAACATTAATAATTCCTTAATATTAATTATTAATAGGGATTGTACTAGCTAATGTTTAGCTAATTAATTTCTAATTCTTTACTCAATGACCAGGGCATATATGATTTTAATAAACACATCATTAATGCATTACTTGTATATAAACACATAATAATTGAACAGAAACAGATAATTAGTGGGCTAATTGATATCTTTTTAAACTACTGTTATTGGTTTCATTAAAATGTCTTGTATTTTGCCTACTACTACTATTGTGATTAAATCACATCAAAATTTCATTGTAAATATCACGATTCAGCCTGTAATATCCCACTGTCGGGCATAGGCCTCTTCCCCTTGTAGGGCAAGGATCCCATTGTAAATATAAAGAAATAAAATAAATATCTTTTAAACAATACATACATGGTCCTCGATAGCTGACCAATATGGCTACATATCTTTTTATGAATAAGAACTTAACTGAGGTAGGGCACAGCAGGAAATTTACTGCTCAAAATATGGAGCAGCCCGACTGGGGTAGTACCTCAGCCTTACAGAAGACCACAGCTAAATAATACTGTTTTCAAACAGTGTTGTGTTCCTGTTGGTGAGTAAGGTGACCAGAGCTCCTGGGGGGGATTGGGGATAGGGTCGGAAACGCGCTTGCGACGCTTCTGGTGTTGCAGGCGTCAAACACATGACAAATATTCGTATTGGCCACACAGATGTTAGCCGTGGTCTGGGTGTTTGTGCAGTCCTTCGATCACGATCACGATTCAGCCTGTTATATCCCACTGTTGGGCATAGGCCTCTTCACCATGTAGGGGAAAGGATCGGAGCTTAATCCACCACCGCCCATGCGGGCTGGCGGATATATTCAGTCTGTGCGGTCATGCATATAGTCAGTTTGTGCAGTCCTTGTGGATCCCCAATTAAAGTACCTTAGTATGTACAAGTATTAATAATCCTAAAAAAAATACATCACATTGGAGGACCGCTCCTACTCATTTATTACCTACTATTTATTTTTTCATTAATATCACATGCAAGTTAGGTTAGTTTAGACTATTTGTAATTAAATTGTTAGGTTTCGAGCAGTCCCCCAACGCGATGTATTTTTTTTTTAATTATTAATACTCGTACATACTTAGGTACTTTAAGATTGAGTTTCTTTTATTATTTTTTTACTTTTTAAAGGGAACTCAGGTTATTGTCGGGGTTTTTTTTTTAAATTTTTAATTTAATTTTTATTTTATACTTTTTATAGGTACACACTTATTATAATGTAGATTTTGTTAAGTTGTAAATACGTAGGTTCTTGTCGAAAATTTTCAAATTTATATTTGAGGTAAAGATTACATCGGATTTCTTTCTTTTTCTTCCCACCACATATATTTGCAGATATTTGGTATTTTTCCCACTTTTATCCCCAGAGTTTTTAAGGCCTCAACCGATTTTCATTGAACATATTATTTTGTAATGTGCATGTGATGCGCTTTCATTTGAGACCCCACTTGATTATATTTGCAGCCTTTCGGTTATTCTTCCCTACTTTCACCCCCTCACAACTTTCATCAAACAGACAGACACGTCAAACTTATAACACCCCTCTTTTTACGTCGGGGGTTAATAAAAACAGTTTTAAATAGCAATCATTGTTATATTTTATTTTATACATAATAGTGAGCTCATTGTGTACAGATGTACAGTGGACCTGGTGATCTTTGTACCGGCATATTTTTTAATTTTGCAATAAAAATATTGTGGTCATTAATCGAAATTAAATATAGCTCATAGTCATTAATGGAAATTAAATATAGCTCATATTTTAAGTTGGATAAAGTTAGATATATTTAAGAATTTCATCAAAATCGGTCAACATTTTCATATTAATTTTATTATAAATTAATAAAAATATTAATCCATTATATATTTTGGTAGTAGTAAAATCTAAAACATCAAGGGTAATACATTCTTGATAACAAAAATGTTCAATACTTTTCCAACCAACTAAATACACACACTTGACTATCTATGAGAAGTTTTAACTATTTATGATAGTTATAGCACCTAGTAGTAGTATCATTGTTAAAATAATTCACATTCATGATTATTTAATTAAATAAATTTTATATTGCACGCGTCACACGCTTAAGCGTGTGGGTGTGCTTTACTATCGAAAGACGGCTCTGTGTCCATTTTCCAAGATAAAATCGTTCTTATACGTTAAGTTAGGCACTGAATTTAAAAAAAAAAGGTTGTTTCGGAAACTAGACATGTTAATCTATAAAGTCAGCGTATTTTCTTTTCATTTTCGTTAATATTTATAACAAAAAAAACGTAATTAAAAAGTGATATGTCAGCTGTCCGTTGGTCTGTGCCCTTTTGTTGTCTTCACGTTGTAGAAAAATATAAACAATTAATTGTAATAATTTCTTTTGAATAATACTTCAGTCACTCTAAGGATGAACTGTATATATTTTTATGATTGAACTCTTAACCGTTTTAAAGATATTAACGAAATTCGAAAGATTTTCTGGGTTTCTTTCATAAATATTTTTTCTTTTTTAAACCCCGGCGCAAAACGAGGGGTGGTATAAGTTTAACGTGTCTGTGTATCTGTGTAACTGTCTGTGGTACTTTTTCTAGTTGATGAGGGGATCTGACTACCTTCCTTATGTCCTATCGATTTGAAATTTGGTACCGTGTTACTTCAATGATATTGAAAGTGTATGGTAAGGTATCGTATTATGTATAGTAAGGCATCCGCCAACCCGCATTGGAGCAGCGTGGTGGATTAAGCCCTTTAATATATATAACAAAAAAAATGTAATCAAATATCTACAGCTGTCCGTTGGTATGTGCACTTTTATTTGTCTTCTCGGTTTAGAAAAATATAAACAATTTTAGCGAAATGTATATGCTATTGAACGAGCGGATAAATAATAAGATGTTATCTATCTTCGCTGACTCTTTATTGAAGAATAATAATGATAGAAAAACAATATTCAAGTAGCAAAATATAAAAAGTAGCAAAATACAAAATATAATTATAAGATAATAGAAAACAATATATTCAAGTAGCAAAATATAAAATATAATTATAACGTGCTACGGGAACGTACATAATTTTACTAACTAAATTGAAAAACAACTTATCAAGAAGAATTTAAAATCAAATTCTTTGACGACTATCAAAAACACGCCACATTACTCTCCTCCGAGACCGAAGGTCAATAGCCGGTTGGCGGGCCAGTGGAACCAGATGCTGCATAGCTCTCCGTGAGTTGGAACTGTCTGCGGTGATGCTTGCGAAGCCTGCGTTGCCGTTCAAGCTCGAGGTTACCAGCTTAGCGAATGACCACCAGTTTAGCAAATGAGCTCGGTTTAGCGAATGGATGAGCGGATGATAAAATATTCGCTAACTCCGCAGACTTTTTATTAATGAATTGTTATTTTGTTATAATATAAAAATGAATCAAGTAGCAAAATGTAAAACATTAACAAGAAGAGCTTAAAATCAAATTCTTTGACAACTATCAAAAAATATTTTTATTAAAATGATAAAAAGAGGTTTTATTATTGTTTATATAAAAAGTCTATATATGTAGAGACGCCAATTAACCTCTCGTCTACCGGACTTGCCCGAACCATAGAGCATATTTAGAGAAGAGGTGTCACTTCATAGTCAAGACAAGACTTCAAATTTTACTATACCCTGGGGTACCAACTTTGCGGTTGAGCTCTATTTTTTTCGTTAAATTGGTAATAATGAAGCATAGTGTTGTCATACTGCTATCGTACCGGATATCGATAATAGTGTGGAAAAAGGTCGATAAAATTATCAATATTTTTCCGCGTAGCCGCTGCTTGCTAGGTTTTTTTTGTTTTATAAATAAAACAAACTTTTTTTTTAATTATTTATATTTTAAACTCTTCTAAAATATTAATTATCCTCTGTTTAATTTATTTTAATTATTACAAATTAACTTAATCCTAGTATACCAAAATAAATAAAATTATGGCAAAAATCTTAGTACATCATAATTATATATATAAAAATCTTGTGTCACGATGTATGTTGCCAATAAACTCCAAAACTACTGAACCAATTTTTATCAAAATTTGTAAGCATCTGTAATTTGATCCAACTTAGGAGATAGGGTAGTTTTTATCCCAGTTGGATCCGGTAGGTGGCACTGCTATCGGTATGTAAGTAATCAAATTTGGTAGCTGTTTTCCGGACAGGACAACGTCTGCCGGGTCTGCTAGTAAATTTCTAAAAGAACAAATGTTCACTATTTCACATTCTCAACAATTTGCAAACTTATTTATTTTAAGATACCACCTGTAGCACAAATCTACATTGACATTATACGTCTAACTTGTCTGGACTATATTTGAAATAAATTTCTTTTTAATATTATACATCTATACATATAATAAAATGGTAGGAAAGTCAAAACTGTACACTGAATTTTTTTTTAAAGAATACTTGGGCTGTGATCTACAATCGATACCGAAGCCAAAAATATATTTTTTAGAATTTTTGTCTGTTTGTCTGTATGTATGTCCGGGATAAACTCAGAAAGTACTGCATGGATTTACTTCAAATTTGGCACGAATATTATTAAGAAGTCGGGTCAGAACATAGGCTACATATTATCACGCTATCACCTACGGGGAACGAGCAGTGAACGCACGCAGACGACGTCGCGGGCAGCTGCTAGTATTTACAATGTAAGACTCCAGAATTATATATTTACAGTCAATTTTTTGGCTTTCTAATGCAAGAAATAAAAATGTAAATGTTGTTCTTAAAACTAAATTGAAAACTCAAATGAACAAGCTCAAAACAATATGGATGGATATGGATAAACTAATTAGAACGACATAATATTCTAATAAAATTAGTAAAATTGTGTGTTAGAATATATATACAGAAATCCGAAAAATACCCAGAACCCAATCCGAGCACCCCACTATCCACGTGGTCTTGGTCTGTCTTACCCCTAGAGTGTTCTGTTGAGAGCCCGGAGCGGATAATCATCATCCGCTCCCTACGCATTCGTTCATGCGCTTTCGCACAGCGGGAGAGGTCTGTCCTCCTTCCACGCCGGAGCCGTGTTATACTAATTTCAATGGTGGTAGGTTAAATTTTTTTTCGTAACGTAATTATGTGGATAAACCGTCTAATTTTGAAGTTAGATAGGTTAGGGTTATTTTTTTTTTTTTTAATAACGAAATTATGTCGATAATCTAATTTATCTAAGCTCAAAATTAAAAAGATTTACGATTAAATAGGTTTTGCCTTCATATAAAAAAATGTATTGAAAAGAATCCCGACTGAGTAGGCTGTATGGTCTTAGACTTTTGCCTGTTTGATAGATAGAACGAAAACATCTACATCGATATGTCAGTTCATATTAATCTGTTCTTCGTATCGTATATTACTCTTGTCAATCAAGAGATATTTTTAACGTGAATACGAATAATATTATGAATAAAAGTGTTACAAATAGTTTCTACGTACATACGTGTATTATTACAATGTGTGTTTTAAAAGCCACGGAACGGAGTATGAATGCACTTCTACTTCTTGCAGCATCGGAGCTAAAATACGTATAATTAAAATTAGGTATTCGGTAAGTATTTAAATAATTTTTACCTTAAAATTTTTTGCCGTGATATCGTTATAATCATGAGATTGCTGGAGATGGGAGAGGCACCAGAGGATAATTCACCACACTCCCTCCCCCCAATTTTTCAAAAAACCCCATAAATCGAAATACTATTGTCTAAAGGCTTACCGAAATAAAATACATATCATACATAAGAGTCATATCCAAAAAAGTTGTACATTTTTCATAAAAGTACTGTCCTAAAGTATCATATGAAGTTATCGTGATATTTTTTACAAGAACGATAGCGAATGATATTTGAACAGTGTAAGTTAGTCTTAAACTAACCAATTTTATTAAAACAGAGGTATGTTTACATAAAACTGATGAAGAAATTTATATTTATTATATGAAAATAGTCAAAATGGTTTAAAAATATGGTGTCCTCCTTTCCCAGTCCGTAATTAAAAGTCTAATTCAACGTATAATATGCTACTATTTTACCTTTTTAAGCTAAGACATAGCATAGTAAATAAAGACAGCAATAATTCCATGCTTTTTATTTAGTAAACTCGGTAAATATCTATAAAAACTTATAAAAAGTATGTGTCCTAACCAATGCTACCATTTACTGACACTACTTAATGACGCAGATTTTAACTTCTACAACTTACGGAGATTTAGTAGCTTTATGAAAATAGATTATGGCAACATTGACGCTTGTCATAGACACTATAACAAATCTTGTGCCATCTTGTTTTTGTTGTCAAAGGTCATTTCTAGTTTTGTTGGTGTGCGCTGGCAAAAAAAATCAACCTGCTTACTGACGGTGTATTTGACTGAAAAAAGTAAGTTATAAGCATGTTTTACATTTCAAACTTTTTAAATTGAATAGTTCTTGAGATTAAAATGGGTGGAAGTGATTATACGCAATAACTTGCTAAAATAAAAGAAAAGTTAGGTTATGGTGCCTCAATTTCCTGATACAATTTCATCACTTTCCTGACGTCAGTAATTGGTAACGCTTTAAGGCCAAGTACACAACAATAGTTTTATTTGTAAATCTATCTTTTTATTATAAATACAAAAACAAGATTCATTTATTATTATTTATTATGTGCCATTATTTTATTTGTTTGATTAAAAATAGTGGAGAAAGTAAATTATAACTGAATGTAAATAGTCATTTCGTTTTTTTTTAGAGTCTGAAACGGCGATACACTCATAAAATACGTATTGAATGACTGTCCACTTATTTTCATTCTCTGTCTTTTAGTTTTGAAATCTGCTTAAAACAAAAAAATAGCCACTTTTGGAATAAAAACATTTTAAAACTAATAAAAGACAGATTGAAAAGAATTGTACAGTCATTCATCAAATATAAGAGGTGGGGTTATTATTATTTTATGAGTGTATCACCTTTTTTTTTAAATTGGTCTTACTTAGATGTTATAAAACAAAATCAATTGATGGCGCTAGTTGACTGCTGTCAGCCCATTAAGTAATATTATTGAATCTTTTTTTTATCACGGTATTAATTTGGTATGTGAATGTATTTAAATATGCTTGGTCACATATTGTTAGCAATTGTCTGTCAGGAAAAGTGTGATGCCTACTGGATGCACCCTGCGCATGAAGTTTTTATTAGACGCACATACTGCCTGCACGTCTAAATCTAATTCACACTCACAAGTACGCTAACCGTACTTACTATGAATAAAAAAATACATGCATGAAGTTCCCCTTTTAATTCTTAGATGCCGTTAACTGGTGCAGAACGCCAGAAACGCTACATAGAACGCTTGAAAGCTGAAAATCCTGAAAAATTTGAAGAAAGGCGAAAGAAACATCTTGAACAAGTAAAACAGCGACAAAAGAAAATAGCAAATTTATCAGAAGAAGAAAAAAATATTCAAAGAAAGAAATGGCGCGAGGCAAATAGAAAGAAAAAGGAAAAGGAAGATAAAATAATACAAAAAGAAAATGAAGAAAGATTGAAAAAAGGGAGAGAAATTCGAGCTGCTTTATACAGAAGTAAAATAAAAATGGAAAATATAGAACTACGCAATAAAGTCGCCAGTCTAAATAAAAAAGTTGTTGCTCTTCAAAAAGCCTTATACCGAACCAAGAAAAAAAATCAGCAGCTAAACGATCAAATAAATAAACAAGCGGCAGACCTCAACAACGGGCAAGGATTGAGTATATCTACCACAACGCATAATCATATTCTAGACGCTAATGACGTACAAATGGAGAAAACACCAGCAACAACTCCTTTGAGCAAAACAGTTTCTTTCATAGATTCTTTACAAACACCAATTCCATATGACGATAAAAATAGAATTAAAAAGAAAATTTTTGAGCTTAATGTATTATCAGATTCCCTTAAATCACAATACATAAAAAATAACAAAAACGAAATAAAAGCGACGATGAAAAAAATTGTTGACAATGAGATAACTGCTAAGTATCGTATGAAGACCAATCTAACCAAGAAGTTGGGTCTCAAGGGAAGAATCAGAACCTTTAAAAAACAATACAGAAATGTTTTAGAAAGAGACATTAAGGCATTTTTCCTTCGTGACGACATTAGTCGCCCTACAGCAGGAAGAAGAGAAACTAAAACTTGGAACAAGATCAAAATGCAGAAACGTTTCCTAACAGATACACTAGACAATTTATACAAAAATATAAGTCCGAAGGAGGAAAAGCATCTCGAACAACGTTTGGGAGATATAGACCATTTTTTGTTTTAAGTCCTAATGCAAATGACAGAAACACCTGCTTATGCACGAAACATACTAATTTGCAGTTGAAAGTTGATAAGCTAAGAGCTTTGGGATTACTTAAAACGAACTCATTATCACAGCTCGTAAAGAAAGTTGCTTGTGACTGTAATTCCAAAGTCTGCATGTATTCGATTTGCGAGATTTGCAAACAGAAAATGCCTGAAATTAACAATATCACGTTTGACAAAAAGGAAATACAGTGGTACCAGTGGATTTTAAAAAACCATGAATATGTTAAGGGCCCTCCGGGATCTTCGAAAACTATTAACACAAAAAGATATGTTAAAAACAAATTTACTGGAACTGTAGAAACTTTGGTTGAAAAATTCAAAGAAGAATTGCACATCTTTAAGCGTCACTACTTTAACATAGCAACTCAGCATGCAGCATTCAAAATGTGCAAAGAGACAGTAAAAGAAGATGAGATCATCATAATTTGCGATTTTTCAGAAAATTATACCTGCAAAATGTCCGAAGAAATTCAATCTGCACATTTTGGCGCAAGTAAGAATCAATTCACCTTACACACAGGGGTTATTTATTTAGAAGGACATGATCCAATATCATTTTGTACCTTATCGCCGTCGATTTCGCATGATCCTGGTGCTATTTGGGCTCATTTAAGTCCAATTATTGAGTACGCCAAAGAAAAATGTCAAAGGGCAAGAGTCATTCATATTTTCTCTGATGGACCATCAACGCAATACCGTCAAAAGAAAAACTTTTACTTATTTAACAAAATAATCAGTGAATCCATATTTGATTACGGTACTTGGTCCTTCTTTGAGGCAGCACATGGGAAAAGCTCTGCTGACGGCGTTGGGGGTGCAGTTAAAAGAAGATTGGACAAATTGGTAGCTTATGGACACGATATACCTTCAGCAGAAACAGCATACGAACTACTTGAGTCACAAGAAACTAGTGTGAAAGTATTTTACGTTCCGGAAGAAGACATTACTGCCATTCAAAATACAATACCTGAAAACCTGGTACCTCTACCAGGAACAATCCAAGTTCATCAAATAATAACCAAAAAAAATGTTGGATCTATATTTTACAGAGATGTAAGTTGCTATTGTGGGTCGAACAATAGAGGACTTTGCCAATGTTTTAATCTCAAAGAACACCAGTTGATACGACAAAACAAAACTTCTAAGAAACGAAGAGCAAGGAAACCTGGAAAACAAAATAAGGTAATTAAAAGAAAGAGGACTACATACGCTACAGATACAGAAATAGACTCTGATGTGACGTATGCTGAAACCAGTGAAAGTGAATTCAATGAATATGAAAGTAGTGACGACAGTGCTGAACCTGAAAAAAAGAATAAATGTATTGATAAAAGTGAAACCAATGAATATGAAACTAGCGAAGACATTGATAGACCTGAAACACAGCAAAAAAATATCAATAAAAACATTACAGGAAAAGAGAATACAATAAATGAAGTAATTGAATCAAAGCACAACTTACCTAAATTTCGCAATAAAAATGTAAATGTATTAAGTGATATTCAGGTTGTCAATATCTTAGACGAACGAACAGGACAATTTACATTAAAAGAAATCAATAATGCGGATAAAATCATTACCAAAGATGCCGAAGTACCCACAGTTGGAAATTTTGTGCTCGTTAAATTTTACACCAAGCAATCAAAGAAAATATTCAGATATGTATGTTTGATTGAAGATGTATATGAAGAAAATATAGTAGTTAAGGGATTAAAATCTAAAAAATCTAAACATATTTTCAAATTGATTGAGGGCGATATATCTATAATTGACCTCAAAGATATAATTAAGTATTTGCCTCACCCTATAAAAGAGAATAATACTTATATTTTCAAGGAAGCTATTGACGTTTTTGAAGCTTAGCTTTTATATTTATTATTACCAAAACTTTGTATTATTTCTAAGACTAATTATGTTATAAACAAATACTGCCAAAATATTGATTGAGTTATAGTTGATTTTAATAGTAATTAATATTAAGCTTTTTAATTGTTAAACCAATTTTTTATAACACCAAAAAGTATTGTGTGAAGCCAAAGAGGTATGTTTTAAAAATTAAATAAAAGTAATTAAAAAAATACTACTATTTTTTATTAATGAATACCCAGCTTAACATTTACCATTTCCTAACATTTCTTGACAATACAATTTCTTAACGATTTCCTGACGTACATTCTTTTTGGATATGACTCATAAATAACCTCTTTCTTAGAGTAAGTGACATTTGGAAAAAAAAAATTATATACTTGACGTTTATGACGTTTCACACACTACATTACTGCCAATTTATACAACAATTCAAGTTTGGTATACAAAGTATAGTAAATGAGTGTCACCAAATTGATGCGTCAGATAAATAATGACAGATTAGATCTAACCTCACGGGAGACAACCTATTAATTGTAGTTAATTATTCCTTTTGAATAATACTCCAGCCACTCTAAGGATGAACTCTTTTTCTTATTATGACTGAACTCTTAACCGTTTTAAAGATATTAACGAAATTCGAAAGATTTTCTGGGTTTCTTTCATAAAAATTATCACCGTCTATTTTTTTTCCTCTCTTCTTTTTCATGAACTATTTATTTTTTAAATAACTTCTGCTGCATCTAGCGACATTATTGATATTTTTGGCAGTGAAGTTAAAATTGTATCTATGTTTCGTGACGTGTCGACAGGTTTTCGATAATATAAAATGCCAAAAGAAAATAAAAACTGCAAGAAAACGTGATCAATTACAGCGTGATTATAAAAGAGAACGTCGTAAAAATTATGAGTCTTTCGAAAAATTATAAAGATGATGTTATGATTGAGCTGAATAAACCTGAAAGCTGCTGTCTTGGAAATAAACATAGTGGAATCTATTCTGCTCAAATTCCTAATAAGGATGATGTAAACCAGCTTGCTCAAAAAAAATTTCGAATGTCTCAAGTTCGTCAAAACGATAATTTTAGACAAAGCGAACGAGAAAAAGATAGGTTAGCTAAGCAGGCTCAGCGATAATTTAGTGCCTACCTTAACATATAAGAACGATTTTATCTTGCAAAATCGACACAAAAAATAATATTATTTATTTATTTATTTATTTACACTTTTTTGCACACCAACACAGTAACAAAAATTTAATAAAGTGAACAAAATAATAAAGGCGGCCTTATCGCTAAAGCAGCGATTTCTTCCAGGCATATTTTGGGCAGAGGACTAGAATTGTTAGTGGGGAAAGGGCGCAAAATATGTACTATCAGAGATAAACATAAATACACATTATATATATTCACATATATTATACATATATATTATACACATAAGTACATATGTACATATGTACATATATGTACATATGTATAAGTACATATGTATAAGTACATATGTATATAATAATATTTTATTCAATTGATTTCTCTTTTAGGCAATTATTATTTCAATTCGTAACAAAATGAGCGTGTGAGGCGTGCACTTTTGGATTTTCCAAATTATTTTGTATGTATTACTTTATGTATCTTTAAAATTGGTATAAGATTGAGTTTTATACAAAGCACTTTATTAACTGATTTAAAATGAGGAGGTTCTTAATTCGACTGTACTTTTCTTTAAATGTACATGTTACCTCAGAAATTTTGACTGGGTCGACCAATTAGGACAATTTTTTTTAAGGAAAGATGGTGCGTGTTATGTGGTCCCATTTTGATTGACATCTGCCAAGTACTTTTTGAGTTATCTTTAATAATGCTTATTTACTTAACTGCTTTATTTTTTTTTGTCTACCTATGTTGTATTACTGGCCGATGTAATTGAAGTCGGTTTTTTTCGTTTGCGAGCAAACACAATTATAAAAACACTAGCTTCTGCGCGCGACTTCGTCGGCGTGGACTCCGCTCCTATTGGTCTTAGCGTGACGATACATAGCCTATAGCCTTCCTCGATAAATGGGCTACCTAACAGTGAAAGAATTTTTCAAATCGGCCCAGTAGTTCCAGAGATTACCGCGTTCAAACAAACAAACAAACAAACAACCAAACAAACAAACAAACTCTTCAGCTTTATATATTAGTATAGATTACTGGGTAGACAGATTGCAATGACTTTTTTAAATTGAAATCTAGTGCTTGTCACATGGTCTCATTTAAATTTGATTGGGATCTGACGAGTACATATTGAGTTGTTCATGCATATTTAATTGATAATTAATTTTTTCGACTACCTAAGTACCTACGTAGTATTACTTGTATTTGTAAATTGAAGATCCTTTTTTTGTTGAGACAAAGAGAAACAATTTATTATGTTCTATGCAAAAATAATCTTTATGTTGTACTGGGGGGCTAATGGATATTGATATAGTCAAGGGACAAATAATACATAATTAAGCTTGCTAAAACAAAACACTAACATTTGTTTTTTATCTATTTTTTATCTATTATATTAAAATATTATGTGAGTAAAAATAAAGAAAACCATATGTATTGGTAGGAATAATTAAAACTTTACTGTTATCTATGAAATGACTCATTGTAAGTAAACAAAACTTTTTCAGGGTAAACATTTATGTTACAAGAAACCACTTAAACAACTATTTTAATTGTCCCTTTTATATTTAATTAATTCTTTTTCTGTTGCAAAAACCTCTGATTACCGTGTTAAATTTGTAATGTCTTAAATATTAAAACATTGAAAAGACTAGTAATATTCAAAAATCCGCATACAAAATTCACATGAACTTGATTTATCAAGATTTAGTAAATAGATTAGGTTCTGGGAAGTCTATTATATGCTGGGAAAATAATATATTATATAAATATTCTTGATTAGCCCATTGGCACAGTTTGTTGTGACCCTTCTTTTCGATCCAGGGGTTATGAGTTCGATTCCTGCTCTCAATCTGTGTGTAATATTTATTTATATATGTGTTATTTATAAATATATTTTTTTAAAACTATGTTAGCCAGCCATTACCTAAAACACAGGTACCAAATTGGCTATCCCAGTAACAGAGCATTATGTATGTGTTCAACATTATTATCTAATACTTAATATAATAAAGCTGAAAAATTTGTTTGTTTGTTTGTTTGTTTGTTTGTTTGTTTGAACGCGCTAATCTCAGGATCTACTGGACCGATTTGAAAAATCCTTTCAGTGTTAGATAGCCCATTTATCGAGGAAGGCTATAGGCTATATATCATCACGCTAAGACCAATAGGAGCGTAGCACCAATAAAGAATGTTTCAAAATCGGGGTTTCTTTTCCTTTTGAGAGCTTCCGCTGCGTAAACGGTTAAAGTTTCGCACAAATCATGTATGACAGAATTGGTCCTATTCCACGGGGCGAAGTCGCGCGCACAAGCTAGTTTATTTATAA
This sequence comes from Melitaea athalia, assembly GCA_905220545.2. Taxonomy (NCBI): domain Eukaryota; kingdom Metazoa; phylum Arthropoda; class Insecta; order Lepidoptera; family Nymphalidae; genus Melitaea; species Melitaea athalia. The sequence goes on along the minus strand of HG992184.1, from coordinate 12,288,657 downwards.
ATAGCAACTAGCTTCTGCGCGCGACTTCGTCGGCGTGGACTCCGCTCCTATTGGTCTGAGCGTGATGACACATAGCCTATAGCCTTCCTCGATAAATGGGCTATCTAACACTGAAAGAATTTTTCAAATCGGCCCAGTAGTTCCAGAGATTACCGCGTTCAAACAAACAAACAAACAAACAAACAAACTCTTCAGCTTTATATATTAGTATAGATTTAGGGTGTAAAGAAATATATTGCTTTGTTTCGATATAGTAATAATTGTTTAGGATATCTAGGTATGTAGAATGAAATGAAAATGCATATATAACAGTTAAAAAAACATTCAAAATTGTTAGTTTTTTGTTATTTACAGAATAAAAATTGTTACATTAATACCTAGATATTTTAAAATATATTGAGTTATTGTGTGACTAACAATTTAGATATAAAGGTGGTCAACCTTGGTTTCTCTGACAGTTTGCTTGCTCATTGTTGGTGCTTAAATTGGTTAATATAAAAATTGTTTGATCTTCAATAATTATGTGACTCACTCGTTTGTTGTGTTCCCTAATACTACGGATACCATTAGTCATATTTTATTTGAATCAATATTGATACTGTTCAGTTTAAAATAAAGCTTATTTTTAACCGACTTCAAAAAAGGAGTCTCGTAATAGATCAGAAAACAGGATAGTTTAGTTATATTTCAAATTAATTTTCATCTTAGTACCTTTTTAGCAAATTAATTCAAGTTTATGAAAGGCTATGTTAAAGAATGAAGAATAATCACACTTAAGAAATACTACGCCAACTGAATTTTAGGCATTTCCTGTTTTTAAGGAAAAAACGATCGTAAATGTATTACCTAATTTTATTTCAACTGTTACTACGAGTGTACTAATCTGATAAATGGTATTTTTTTTCTTATGAAGCTTCTGTTTGTCCTACGATAATTAAGAGAGTTCGTAGTATTACTTGGAAGTATGTGTTTGTTATATAGGTCGTAATTTGTTTTATTATGTGGTATGTTTGATATGGCGTCTGCTATTTATTTTGTGTTTCGTGTCAAAAACTATTTGTGAAGTAGTTTTCAAACGCTGCCGACGCGTCACAGCACTGGGTTGTGGCTGTTGCGCTGGCGGCTACGGGTTCGATCCCCGCTCATGACAAACATTTGTATTGGCCATAAAGATGTTTGCCGTGGTCTGGGTGTTTGTGCAGTCCTTGTGGGTCTGCCCACCGTGCCTCGGAGAGCACGTTGCCGTCGGTCCCGGTTGTTATCATGTACAACTGATAGCGATCGTTACTTATATTAGAGAATATAACCGCCAACACGCATTGGAGCAGTGTGGTGGATTAAGCTATGATCCTTCTCCTACATGGAGAAAGAGGTCTATGCCCAACAGTGGGATATTACAGGCTGAAGCGTAAGCGTAAGTTTATTTAGTAGTCTTCTAACAACATAAGCACCGGGCCAGTGTTCCTGTACTTAAAAGTTCTAAATGGGAATGGAATTGATGGGCAAATAGGAATTCTATTGAAGATTCTGTTCTTAAGTTCTACTATAATTTGTCACCAACATTAACGTTTTTACTATTTATTATTTAAACATACCTATTATTTAGCAAACGTAACTATTTAATGTTTTTGATAAATCGAGAGAAACCTTCGAAAACCGTAGTGGCGACTAGTGCGTTTGTTAATTTTTTTCGTCTACTTACGTTGATATTACTTGTCGATGTAATTGAAGTCGGTTTTTTTCGTTTGCTAGCACAAACACAATTATGATAAAGTTAAATCCTCATACACTTATACCATAGTATTTCAGAAACATTGTTAGCTTATCGTTAGTCATAATTTTTTGTACATATTGATGGAAATACCTAATACATTCCTTTAGTTTAGTAGAGGTATATTCCAAAATCCGCCAACCCGCATTGGAGCAGCGTGGTGGATTAAGCTCCGATCCTTCTCCTTACTTGGGGAAGAGGCCTATGCCCAACAGTGGGATATTACAGGCTGAATCTTCGTCGTCGTCATTCCAAAATAAGATGTATATTTTATAAAAGTCAAAAAGGAATGAATCTTCGCATCATAGGCGGACGATATTAGCCGATCATTTCCAATTATTTAATTTCTCTCGAGTACATTTTCATACAATTTTCTCGATAGAACATTAACTCGTTCTGTACGGCGGCGCTGCGTGAATCAACCTACGTGAGAGCTGAAACCAGTTTTCGTCTATTGGTGATTCATACGTCATTCTGCTCGATTTAATATATTGAGGCCTTATATTTTTTATAACAAAGTACACTCGATAGTCACTACGGCAGATGTCATAGACTACTTTCACCTGCTTTACTCATGCTTTGTTACTATATTTAGTAAATAAGCTATCAACGTAATTTTATGTTTGCAAAGCTAGTCAAAGGTTTCCAATACTACTCGTAGTTTTATGGCTATCTAGTTTTGGTACATTTTTCAAGTAAAACTTTTTTACGCATGCTTGATTTGTAGAGTAAACTGGTGAATGCGTGACGAGAGTGTTACAAAAAGTGTGATCGGGCAAGGCGAACGGAAGTTGAGAGGGAGAGTTAGTGATGATAGAGAGAGAGTTACGTTTCATAAGTTGTTACGTTAACGTGTTATTTAGTGTATATTGTAATCGGTCTAATTTACAGCAAATAAATTTTATTTAGTAACGGATAGCAGTTTGGCCGGATACCGGATAGCCGCATATCCGGCCAACCACGTGGCCGGATAGGCGGATAGCCGGCCGCCGGATATCCGGCGGGACTGCGCTGTTTGGTGAAATTTAACAAAGTTTGCCAAAATCTATCTTTCAGCACCTTGCAGCAGTGTGTACAGCGAAAGACTTTTTTCTGAAGCTGGCCTTTTTATGAAGAGAAGCGAAACCGCTTGCTACCTCTCAATGCAGAGAAATTAGTATTTATTTACCATAATTTGCCCTTAGTGCAGTATGAGTACTAATTAATTCATTTTATTTCTATTACATTCATTTGTGTGATTAAAAATTTATAACTAAAACTAATTATATTTCTTAAGTGCTACTAAGACTAACTAAATAAAGCAAATAATTACTGAAAAATATATATTTTTTATCCAGGTTACAGGTATCGGATATCCGTTATATCTTTACTTAAAATATATGTGACGTATACTGAACGACGCCGCGTTGGCGCAACGGTCACAGCACTGGATTGTGTTTGTTGCGCTGGCGGTTGCGGGTTCGATCCCCACACATGACAAATATTTGTATTGGCCATACAAATGCTTGCCGTGGTCTGGGTGTTTGTGCAGTCCTTGTGGGTCTCCCCACCGTGCCTCGGAGAGCACGTTAAGCCGTCAGTCCCGGTTGTTATCATGTATAGTTCGCGTTATGTAAAAAGAACGCTGGCTTTCAAGTTGCGCAGAAACGATTTATCGGTCTAACCGATTGTATGAGGTAGGGGACCCCTCCCCGTGAGGGGCGTGTGTATTACTCGCCGCATGCTTGCCGATGTGCTATTGGTTGGACAGTTTGACGTCGACTCAAAATCGCTCGCGCACAAAATTCTTAAATTACGAAATAGTTTTACATAGGGCAGTCAGAAAAATGATTTATAATGCATAGTGTTTTATGAAGAGAGAGGCTGATAATAATGCAGTTAAGAATTTAAAATAACGTATGAACGACACCCACGATGACTTAATGGAAGGAGTTTCATAACATTACTTGAATTTTTTGTCATTATATTAAACATTCTACACTGAATCAAACATGTTTAAAATTCTATTTAATGATATTATATCTATATTTTTTATTTTACCCACCAATAACGATTATACGAAGCCGTGAGCGAAAGGTTAATTCAAAAATAAAACAATAGGCCTTACTTTCGTGCGCGATGCGACCCATGCGCAAACTTACTCCCTTTAGTTTCTTTCAGCGTTCTTTTTAGATGACGCGAAATATACACCTGATAGCGATCGTTACTCATAGTAGGGAATATATCTGCCAGCCCGCATTGGTGCAGCGTGGTGGATTAAGCTCTTATCCTTCTCCTACATAGGGGAAGAGGCCTATGCCCAACAGTGGGATATTACAGGCTGAAAAAAAAACTGAATCACTATCCGGTTTCCGGCCGGATACTGAATTACTAACCGGTATCCGGCCGGATAGTGAAAACAAGGCCGGATAGGCCGGATACCGGATAGTTACCGGATATCCGTTTCATCTCTAATTTTGTTAATTAGGCAATGAATGAACATAAAACCTTTGAACATAAGGCTCATCTTACTGAAAACTCATGTTTAATAGGATAAGGAAAAGAATGAGCATCGCGAATAAAGAGGAACGTTATAAGTATCTTCCATGTACGTATTATTGTACGATACAAGGCAATAACCCTCAATAACACGTTGGGGAGTGTAGTACAGAGCGGCGTTTTATTGTTATTATTTTAGATCTGCACCCAAACAAATCATGTTGGTTAATCTATTCTGGTTCATCGGTCTGCGTTTACTCGTATCTAAAGTTATGAGTACTGTGGTTTAGACTGCCGGCACATTTTTTATCTGCGTCCTACGCGCGTAATCTACAAAATAGAATTAGGTATATAAATTTATTTAAAATTGTTATTATACAAGGCAATACGCGCGGTTTCACTGACATTCATGTTCATTGGTCCTTCACGTGTAACCGTTTGATGTTTTATAATTATAATCTTTATAATATTTCTTTATAAATATGTTTCGACTAGCCCGTTTGTAATGCTTTCCGCTATAAGTTAAAAATATTTAATTTATTTCAAAGGTTCCTGACACAGAAAAAAACATGGTAGCAGTTTTCTTGAGATTAGCTTGCTAAAAAAATCAATCGTTCTGCTCAATATTGAAGTATACAACTATAGGTACATATACAAACAAACAAACATTCTTTAAAATATAATTAATTCGATAGTATATCAATAGTAAAATGTCAATATTAAAAATTCCTACATATTTCTAAATTGATTAGCACAAATTATAAAACTTAACTTTAAATGGAACGCGATTTCTATGTTAAACTCGTTAGAAAGACTTGCCGCGTCTATATTTGTTTGCATATTTATATCATTATATGATTACTAGCTGCGTGCCCGATGGGATTTCCCATCGACCACAACCACAAGTCCACAACCGACAGGAACTAACGACCTTTACGTTTTAAACTTAATTTTTTTCATCGTGCTCGCCCTAAAAAAAGGAGCACAGTATTTTGGTTTAAATAAAAAGAAACATATTTATTTGCAAGTATTAATTTATATCGGGTAAAATATTTTTACAGTAGGTAACATTTTTAATAAAATTGTAATAGGATTAGAGCGAAGGACTCGTTTCCAGCTCTTAATAAATTTAAAAAAAAAATTGTAATAGGAACAGAAATTCACTTTACGCAAAATCCTTTCCGCAGATGTCCAGACGGCGTTCAACACTTCAAGGTCCTTCGTGACGCGTCCAGCAAATTTTTCCTATGGGTGGTGAAGTTCAACTCGCTGAACGAGCTCGTGGACTACCACCGCACGGCGTCCGTCAGCCGCCTTCAAGATGTTAAACTTCGAGATGTAGTGCCCGAAGAGGTGAGCTGCTTTTATACAATAACAAATTGTGCTGTGAGCCAGCAATAAATTCGTTCTAATGCTTTTAGTTACACAGGAATTTCTGCGATTGTCATTTTGAGGTTTCTGATAAAATGCCAATCGTGCTAAGTCCCGCGTAGATAATGACATTAACAACTCTCAGGACTCTAACAATAAATATTCAGGACTCCTTTTTGCTCCTAAACTTTTTATTCTCTTATTATTTTACCTTGATGTATAAATAACGTGGAGTTATCTATATATGTAATTATATAAAAGAGATTTCCACCCATGTATTGACTTATCACGATATCTCTGGAACCATAAGGCGTAGAGACTTCAAATTTGGTAGGAATATTCCTTTCGCCGAGTAGAGGTCAGCTATGAACGGAATTTACGAAATTCCACCCACAAGAGGGGGTTGCGGGGGTTAATAAACATATATGGCAAAACAACGTTTGCGGGGTCAGCTAGTATTTGTTATATGCCATAATAATTATGATCTCAGATAAAAAAGTTAAATAATCGTTGGGTAATCCTTTATTTCGTTTTACGTAAAAAAAGGTATTGATCTGCTATTACAACCGTTTCACAACAGTAAATAGTTGGTCTACCAAACCTTGTGATGGTTGTTTGCACCTATTTGGTGTGTTCCAAATTCATTCATTTATAACAAAATAGTATATTTCATTACAAGTGCGGAAAGGCTGTCATTGCAAAGAGTTCCGACAAATGTCTACCCGAGCCGAGGCGCAGCCGAAGGCGAGGGTTGACAGTCGGAACAAGTTGCAATGACGGTTCCGCACGTGTACTGAACGACTATTTTTAATACAGTTGCGAAAAAATGAAACAATTTAATAAAATAAACTCACAAAGAAAATTTCTGAAAAATGGCGCCAACCGTAGAATATAAGCAGAGTTTTTTTTTCTTCACCCATTCTGGTAGGCAAAGGGAAACTATGCCCATACTGCCAAGTCTTCAGTAGAAGTTTTTTATTGATATGAAATGAAAATGAAATTTAATGAGATGAAATGAAATGAAATGAAACCTAACCAAACTCATTCAATCAAATCATTAAATCATATATTGAAACAAATTAGTATCTAGCTTCTTTTAAGAAATATACGTATTTGCATGAATCATAAAAACTTCTATGAATTTTTTAGTAAAAACTTCATGGTTGGTTTTTCTTTTTAATAGATATTATTTTGACAGTTGGGAAAGAGAACGCACGAGTGCGGGAAAGGTAAAAAAAGCACGAGTGTGTAATAGCCCACTTCCCGAACGTTATACGTCCCTGCAATACGCCACTTTTTGAGCAACTGTATTAAAAAAATAATATCATGATAAAACTCATAAATAATATCAATGCTACATAAATAATATAATAATTAGAACACAATTTATGAAATGGCAAAATCGCGCCCGCGACCCTACCAAACATTTTAACTAATTTGCAAATATCGAGTCAACGCATAATTTTTGCGTCAGTTTTTGTAATACTTATGCAATACGGAAATTTATGTAATGTTTTCCTCGATTTAACTAACTCTTCGAAATTTCCAGAAATTACCCGTAGTAATTGTAATATTATATCAACATTTTCTTTATTCAAAGAGGCTTGAAAAATACTTTTAATCGCCACTATAACATAATAGGCATATTTCACCTTTATATTATAAAAACGAAATATGTAATACTAGTGTGTCACTTAGTTTCTCAGTCACTGGTCACGAAAAACCCAAAACTGAAATAATATTTTATTTTTATGATATAACGGTTAGCTAAGAAGAAACACTTTAAGTCCACATTTTATAGTACAATAAAAAAGTTTTTGGAATAAAATTTGCGCAATTTTTGCGTAAATAGGAAAATGAAAGAATCAAATAAATCATTAAGTGTTGCTATGATAATAGTAAATATTATTTATCGGATGTTAAAAACCAGAGAGGACCAAACGACGACGGAGCGTATCGATGCAGTAAACATTGAACTTAAAATAGCTTTACGAAATACGCAACTCGCTCATGTATTATAATTTTAAGTCGTATTCTTGACAAGACATAATATTTCCCTTTTACTTTTCTTTATATTTTTCTTTCTTTATCATTTATATTCTAAAACAAAGATTTGTTTTTACTGGAAGTTCTAAACACAGGTGTGAAAGGTCACTGTCATCATCTTAATCATCATCGTCATTAAAGCATTAAACAAAAGAAAAACTATTTTTAACGCGAGTAAAACCGTGTGGGATAGCTAGTTATAAACGTTGCCCGTCACAGCTAATTATATTTAATCAGATTAGTTGATTCATTATGTTAGCCACACCTATCCGCTAACTTAATCTAACGTGCGACAGGCAATTATAATTTTCGTTGTCGCTTAGATATTGTATAATTACAAAGCTCTGTATATTTTTAACTTGTCTATACGATAAATTAATCATTTGAGACATGCTTACGTCTACACAGATTTAACATTACTGTAAATTTAACATTTTAGATTGTAAATAAATTTAGCGTACCTATGTATTGAAACGCCTTCGAATACATGTGTAACTTGTAAGGTATTTACTCGTATTTATCGCGATTTCGTCTGCAATGAATTTCTAGACATGATACTAGTAGTTATTTGTAAATTTTACTTCTTCGTTCTCATAATTCATGAAGCTCAATACAAAAAAAAAACTTAGGCTAAGTTCATATGATCGCGCGGAGCCGCGCTGAACTTTCGACCGCGCGGTACAAGATCGAAGTAAACAGCTAGTATTGTTTACATCACCGCGCGATACCGCGCGTCGCGCTCCGACCCGCGCGCTAGTTCTTGAACCGCGAAACCGCGCGGCACCGCGCAACCGCGCGGCACCGTGCGTTTCAAGTTCTACAAACTTGTACCTACCTGTTCAGTTGATCCGCGCGAGTTGATACGGATAGACACATATTTTCAAGAAAAATGATCACCGAAGAAGACGACATTGTATCTATCGATTTGCTTATCGACGAGATTGAAAAAAGAGAAGCTATCTGGAATATTAACTCCAAGGAATATTCGAATAAAATAATAAAAAGAAGAAGTAGTCCTGAAGTACTTAAAAAAATTTTCTTCATGTTGTCTCAGGTCGGGATATAAAGTAATGTACAGGCTTGAAGAAAGTCTTTCACTTAAAATGGGATGCACCCAGTATCGTCTTTGTCTTCTTCTGCGACGTCTCAGCCTTCGGTATAAAATCCATAAGCAAATTGCCTCCTCCACGTCTATTCTTAAGCAATGTTGATGCCAGACTGCCGCGCATACATTTGACTATTGATGTTCAAATCCGTTATTAACTAAAAACGCGTTTTCGACTATTAACTATCTTAAGTTAACGCGTTTTTTTATACGTTTTCATAATAACACGTTTTTATAAAACTTGGCCGCAGTCTCAACGCGGAGAAATTGTCATTTTATCTAACAAGTTGACAACCATGGGCTGGAAACTTAGAAGTTAGAACATCGGCCACAGTAAAAAATTAGCAGTGTCATCTATTAATCGTGCCCCGAAACTATTAAATTTATTAGCGACTACCAAGTCCTATCAAAAGATGTCGCTACGTTGGCACTCGTCAATTCAGCAATCCAGTACACGCATACCAATTAAATTTGCATACAAAAATAACTATTTACCTATACTTTAAAAAAAAGCATGATGTCACATAAAAAATTATCCTGTTTTTTTGCTTTAAGTAACAAATTAAATATTTCAATCGATATAAATTTATATCGAAACAGCACGTAAAATATATATAATTTAATTAAATGTGTGAATTGGATCATTTTTTCGTGGTTGGTATTTTAAACTTGTTTGTTGTCAAGAATTGAAAAAATATACAAATTCAGACTAGGCTGTATGGACTATAGTCTTTTGCCTTTCCCTATTGGGGATAAATTTTAAAACAACAACATTGTTTGTTGTCAAATCAAGTCAAAATAGACATTTTAAAATTTAAACTTGTTTGTATTTTAAACTTTATATTTTTATCATTGATGATTGAACGGTTGTGATATCGTCGATTTAAATGAGATCTCTCGACGACAATAATTGCACACAGCTGTTTTATTGTGATCACTGGACTTCTCAAAAAAGTTCCAAATTGGTAAATCACTACCGCGAGGCATTTTACCAATTAAAAATCCTTGCAATTCAAGTCCTTATTAATTAACTACCTAATTAATTGTCTAAAACTTATTTACACATCACTATACACACACTATATTACAGTTTCACTTTTTCAACTCACAGTAATATCCTACCTAAGTACCTATTTACAATATTCTTAAAAACGAAGAAGTCGGTTAAAAACACAATATTTACAATAGCACGACGAATTTACGAAACGAGAATTATCTTACTATTAAACGAGCAATTCTTGTATATTATATATCTATATCTATACAGGTATTATAAAGAGGTAAAGTTTATAACTTTGTTTGTATATACGGGGTAATCTTCGCAAATACTGATCCGATCATGAAAATTCTTTCGCTAACAGAAAGCTACACTATTCAGGAGTGACAAGATAAAAGGAAAAAGATAAAAATTATCAAAATTTTTGACCCAGCAGGATTTGAACCTGCACCCTCTGACGTGCCGTGTCAACAATTCAATCGAATCAAGCATTATTATTTGCCTTAGAAATTAATTGGTGATTTTAAAACATTTATATTTATCTGATTTGCTGAAAATAGTGAGTGTATTGGAATTGGAACATATCAAATTTCACCATACCGTTCTTATGTGAAATGGATATATGGATTATATTATTCATTTAAAAAAAATGTCGTTTTATCCCTGTTTTTAGACAATGAAAAAATATCATTATAATACGAAGTTTAATTTCACCATTATTAATATAGCTGTAATAGCGTAATTAGGAAAGCGACGGATTTCAAATCGTTTTGACCCGGGTTCGAATCTCAGTCTCCAGATTATTATTTTTTCTTTTTTTTTTAGTTTCACTCGTGATTTATTATTTAAATCAAATAAAAATATAAAAATACCGAAAAAAAACAAAAAATAAAATAAAAATACCGAGCTGGGCTCGGTCACCCAGGTACTTATAATATTATTTACACAATATTTACAACAGCACGACGAATGTATGAAAAGAGAATTATTATATTATTTACAATTATTATAGTACTGTAGTACAACTTGCACAGCAACCAAATTTATGTATTAAAAATTTAAAACGAACGAGCCATGTTTGTTTACGAAACAACGCGAACAACGTTTACGGTAAATTAATACGAGTAACGGAGTAATAACCTAAAAACGAATAATACGGGCCAACGACGCGTCTACGACTGTAATGTTATCTCGCTCTAGCCTCGTTGCAGAGCGTTGCGCGCTGTGGGAACGTTTTAGACGTTTTGCGTTTTAAGACGTTTTCGACAATTGTTTGTTGAGACGTTTTTGAGATAACGCGAAGTCAGAGTACGAATAACAAATGTTACGCGTTTTTAACAAAAAACGTGTTACACTTTGACGTTTCCGTTATTTTAAGCACCACTACATTTGACGCGCGCGGCGCGACGTTGCGCGACGACGCGCGGCTCAGCGCGTTCATATGAACTTAGCCTAATTGAGAAAAAAACAAAAAGCCAACGTCACGCGGTGTTCCCAGGCGGTCACCCATCCAAGGACTGGCCGCGATGCCGTATTGCCGCGTTACCGGTCGCTCAAATTTTACCCCTCATGCGCCTAAACAAGTTTCACTTCAAAAAATTGCACGGACGGAGGAGTATGAAATTTTGCACACTTATTGTTTATATACCTAGGGAAGGTGTCCAGAAATCTAATATTTTTTTGAAAATTATGCATAAAAAATATATTTAAACAATAAAAAAAAATATTACACACTCGTTTAATGTTCAAACGTATAATTTAAATTAAATATGGTTGAATTTCGAACACTGGGCGACCACTAACTAGTCCACACAAAAAATTGTAAAAGTCTACCGCGTAGAAATACTCATTCCCCATTTCCCCTTTTTAATTTCGTACAATTTTTCACCTAAAACTCCATTTTTATACGAGTTAGTATTTTCAAAAATACTTTCTTATTAAATTCTTAAACCATAAAAATGCCTACTAACCGAAGTCTATGTACTTGTGTAGTTTTTAGGGTTCCGTACCCAAAGGGTAAAAACGGAACCCTATTACTAAGACTTCGCTGTCCGTCCGTCCGTCCGTCCGTCCGTCTGTCCGTCCGTCTGTCACCAGGCTGTATCTCGAGAACGGCTAAAGCTAGACAGTTGAAATTTTCACAGATTATGTATTTCTGTTGCCGCTATAACAACAAATACTAAAAATAAAATAAATATTTAAGGGGGCTCCCATACAAAAAATGCAATTTTTTACCTATTTTTGCTCGATATTTATATAATACATATATTTAAATATATATTACCTAGTCAATGGTACGGAACCCTTCGTGCGCGAGTCCGACTCGCACTTGGCCGGTTTTTATAGTTTGTGCTTGGTGATGACAGATGATCAATCGGCTAAGGCGTGTCGTAATATAAAAATACATACATTTAGGTATCACAAATTAATACAAGCAAGAGATTTTCTAAACATCTTTTACTACAGACTTGGAAACGATTTATTATGTGGAATTTCAGAAACTTATAAAACTTATAAACATGATCTTGACGAAATAGTAATACACAGTCTCAGATTAGTCAAACTATGTTTTAATGAATTCATATATAAACTACTTTCTCCTTTTCTAATTTATCTTTTGAATCTAAACCATTTTTAAACTATTGACAATGTATGAAATTAAAATATTACGTCGTAAAGATAAATATTCAGTTAAAAAATCTAATTTATATTTTGTTGAACACTAACTAGTAGTTGTAGCACTTCATATTATTTGTTTTGGATTCTTTATTATATATGGAGGGTTTCGTCAATTTGATGATGCCACCGTCATAGGTCTTACAGTAGGTAATATAATTATAATGCTGTCTGCACTTAACAGCTTGTTTCACAATTTTATACAGCATTCCGACCTTCTCTGATAAAGGTTGAGCCAGAACGCAGTTACACTTGCCAACTTTATGTAAAATCACTTGTACTATATCTATCTTTCGACTTCATTTATATACACACATACACATTTACATAAACAATGGCATGATCCATATCAATGTCGACCTTTGAAAAGAAAAAATCAATTATCTAAATGAAACTAATTAGGAAGGAGTTTCCGTGATACAATACACTAGTTTGATAACAACGCGTCGGCGTCGTGTAAATATTGTGGCGTGACCCTGATAAAGAAACCGAAATATCTCGGTCATTGTGGCTGTCTCTATAATAATCTCTAGTTACTGAGCGATCGATGGTCGTACTGGTCGTAGTGCGCAGAGTATCGCGTCGATCGAATATAAATTATTCGATCGTACGTGTCTATTTATAGCAATTGTTGCAATGATCACGTAATTGTGGTTTCCGAGATGTTACACACATTACATTCATACAATATATAAAAAAAGATTTTTAAATTGACACATAAGAACGTATATTTTGAAATATATAAGTACTATAAACTATATTTTAAAAAACGTATTTTTTTTTTGTTTCAATTCTAATCAATTTCTAATAAGACTAAATATAAGCGAAAATATATCCAGCTATAGTTTTCTAATGTTATCCTATTTATAAGTTTAATATCAAAGTATCATGTAGCTATCTAATTAAAATAATTGAAACAGTAGTCAATTAATGCTCTAGTAGTTTATTTTGTAATTATTTTAAGTTTTTGACCTATTTATAGTTTTCACACAAACTACCCGTAAAATCACACGAGGATGTTAAATAACTAGACACTCAATTTTAAAACAATAAAAATTACAAGCAGTAATGCAACAGTTGCATTTTATTGTGCACTAGCTTCTGCGCGCGAATTCGTCGGCGTGGACTCGGCTCCTATTGGTTTTAGCGTGATGATACATAGCCTATAGCCTTCCTCGATAAATGGGCTATCTAACACTGAAAGAATATTTCAAATCGGCCCAGTAGTTCCAGAGATTACCGCGTTCAAACAAACAAACAAACAACCAAACAAACAAACTCTTCAGCTTTATATATTAGTATAGATTTATTTGTGCTGTGTGGTTACGGCCGTAAAGAATATAGCCACCCCCTCTCTTCCCGTGGGTGTCGTAAGAAACGACTAAGGGATAACACAGTTCCACTACCACCTTGGAACTTAAAAAGCCGACCGTTTACGGGATAGCCATCCAACTGCTGGCTTTGAAATACACAGGCCGAAGATGGGCAGCAGCGTCTTCGGTGCGACAAAGCCAGCCCTGCGGTCACCAGCCCACCTGCCCAGCGTGGTGACTATGGGCAAAACACATGAGTTTACTCCATTTTTCAGAAGTGAAACTTCTTTAGGCGCATGAGCGGTAAAATTTGAGCGACCGGTAACGCGGCAACGTCAGGGACGATCAGTACTTGGATGGTTGACCGCCTGGGAACACGCGTGATGTGGGCTTTTTTGTATTTTAAATTATTATTTTTTTATTAGTTTGCCAAAGAAGTTTCACTTCTGACATGTGTACTTTGTACGTACGCAATTTTTATGCGTTTTCTAATAATTAACGTTATAATTTCCAGATGCTGGTGCAAGCTCTGTACGACTTCACTCCACAAGAGGCGGGTGAGCTGGAGTTCAGGCGCGGTGACGTCATTACGGTCACTGACCGCTCCGACCAACACTGGTGGCAGGTGCGTTCATTTACCGTATATTACTATTAATTAAATATGTATTCACTCCATCATATTAATATGTACTTATAATGCAAAGGTAACCAAAACATTTGATGTCATTTTGAAAACTTAAAAGTAGTAGTTACCAGTCTGCAGTACATAAAGGCATCCTTAAACTCGTCTTAACCAAATTATAAAAAGGAAGTACAAAAAAAACTTCTTTATCAATAGAATGAATTATTAAAACATACTTAGCAACATTGAATAATTTAAACATACTAGTGGTCGCCCAGTGGTCGAAATTCGACCATAATAAAAAATTTAAATTAAAAAAAAAAAAAAATAATTAAAACAAAAAACCAAAATTTTTAAATTTCTCAATTTCACTACAGACTGACAATCAACAAAAGAGTATAATATGCGTTTGTGTGTCAAATACATGGTACTCACTACCATGTAGTTTTGTTTTTTTTTATTGATTTAATATATTTTTATACATAATTTAAAAAATATATTAGCATTCTGCTCTCCTTCTCTATACAGGGTGTCCCGCGATAAAGTGCAACCCCGAAAGAGGGTAAAACTAGACCATAAATTATAGACAAAAAACAAAAAAAAATTTCATTTTTTTTATTGACGAATTAAGGTTTTTATATAGCTTACGTAGCCTCTTTGTACAAAAAAATGATGATTTTTGTACGTGTTTTTTGGGATACAGGCGTAAATTTTTTTATTTGAATGGCAATATGGTAAGGAATAATAATAAATCATAAAATTTCCTGGTATTGGGGGCATAATTCTGAGAAAATTAGAGATCATTGAAAAAAACAGTCATAAAAAATGGATTTTTTTTCACAAGAAGCATAGTTAAAGACATAATGCCACTTTTTTGCGAGCTAATTTTTATTTTATCCTTACCGCCAAGTACGTGGCGTAATATTTTATTTTATTTTAAAGTATTCGACCTACTACATTGGAAGAAATCATCATTTTTTGTACATAGAGTCTACGTAAGATATAAAAAACTTAATTCGTCAATAAGAAATAAAATATTTTTTTCTATGTTTTTTGTCGATAAAATTTATGGTCTAGTTTCACCTCCATTCGGGGTTGCACTTTTTCGCGGGGCATCCTGTATAAACTATAAGTTAACGAAATTTCATACTCCTCCGTCCGCGCAATTTTCGTAAAAAAGGGGTACAGTGAGATTTGAGCGTATGCTCGCAATATTGTGTCGTAGCGGTAGCTGTTAAGAGTTAAAAGGTTGTTTTTGGTTATATCGGTATAACAAGATGTCGTAAACTGTTCCAGGGCGAGATCGCGCACCGGCGCGGGCTGTTCCCGGCGTCGTACGTCACCGCCTACCACTCGTAGTGCCGCCCCGCCCCGCCCTCCCCGCGCCTGACCCGCCCACACGACGGGCTCTATGTTTCGAACGTTTTATGGTGCTTTTTGTCGTACAGCTATTTCGATATTACGATTGGAATCAACACGTTATACGGCTCGGACCGTTCGTCGTGTGAACGCTACGTTTGTTTCGCCCGTGTAGATCACTGTTGACCACCCGCCCCCCGTTGCTTTCCCGTCGTTTTCCCGTTGTTGTGACGAATTTATTTTACTTTATCGATCGTGACAATTCGCCGGACGAACGTGTATTTCGTCCGATTATACGTGCCACAATGTTATTTTAGAGGTTTTTTTTTTTAATATATGCTTAGTAATAAATATATGAGGAATCGATCGGTTGCCGCCGTCGTTCCCTAAAATAGATTTCAAATTAATGTGATTTTTAAAGTATGAACATTATTTATCCCTTGTTAGTTATAATGCTCATTTTTTAAATATTTACCATTTTATTTGCTAGGTAAGTGATAATTTTAAGTTCTTTTGGTTTTATTATTTCGTAACCGCTATACAAGTATATAATCTGGTACGGTAGATATTATAAGATATCCATATAAATTGTAGCGTCCTCTAAAGCTTAACTCTCCCTAGCGTAGACTCAGACGATTTGTGTTGCGCACAAACGGTAAACGCGTATAGTATGCCTGTAATCGTTTCGCATTGACGATATTTGATTGATAGTACGATTGTACAGCGAGGTGTTGTAGAACGGTGTTTACTGTCTACGAACATTTTAAATATTTACATTGTGCTTATAACAAATTGCTTTTGATGTGTTAATTTGAATGGAGTCCGTTACCCGTTTTAGTGTTAACAAAGTATTTTTTAAATAATTGCGATTATGGTTCAGAATTTTAATCGGAAATAACAAGGACGACGTAGTCGGTTCGAGATTGATGAACGTACGAAGTGTATTCGCTGTCCGCACCGTGGCACCCGAGTGTCAGTGTACTTAGTTAGCGTTTAACTATATAGTCAAGAATTTGAAATTAAACTCGAGTGCTCGTTAATTCAATTTAGATATTTATTTTTGTTATTGTAACCAAAAAGTCGCTATATTTATCGAAACCTAATAGGATTTTAATAGTAATCGTGACGTAATTCTAAAATCATCGATATAGGACAAGAATATGTATTTCTAATCGATAAAATAAATTTAAACGGAATATACTTGGAGCGAAGCATTTAACTGTGTGTATTGTAGAATAAGTTTGGTGACGCACATGTGATGTTCGACCGCGACCGTCGCTTCTCGCTGACAGTAAACGTGTGGAGGCATGTTTTAATAAGAAAACGGAAGTGCTAATCTATAATAATCAAATATTTAAAATAGTTAAGTTATGATTCTCCAATATTGTGGAAGATGTATAATATTTTTTACTAATAAATTTAATATTGTACATTCGATGTTTTACTTTAAATCCCCTATTCAGTTAACTAATTGTATGGTTAAGTTTAAAAATTCTATTATGTTCTCATGAAATGTTCTTCTGAAATATGACATGGTTTCGAATTTCTAATTTCGCATTTAGTTTCACTTACAATGTTTGCAATTGTCTTCGAAACAAAAATATTAGGTCTACGTTTGTGGTTTAATTAATTATGAGGTTATGATGATTCGATTCAGCCTGTAATATCCCACTGTTGGGCATAGGCCTCTTATGGAGGATGTGGAGAAGTATCGCAGCTTAATCCACCACGCTGCTCCAATGCGAGTTGGCGGATATATTCCCTATTATGAGTAATGATCGCTATCAGGTGTACATGATAACAACCGGGACCGACGGCTTAACGTGCTCGGCCTTAACGGCCTCGGAAGGCACGGTGGGGAGACCCACAAGGACTGCACAAACACCCAGGCCACGGCAAACATCTGTATGGCCAATACAAATGTTGTCGTGTGCGGGATCGAACCCGCAACCGCCCGCGCAACAGCCAATCGCAATATGATGATTATGTAATTATTTTATAAATTTATCTGTAGTACATACTAGTAAATAAAATCACATATTGACAACTGTATAATCCACATTTAGCCAAGTTTAATCAATTTTTATTAATTAATTGTAGACTATCTATCTATGTACTATATTTGGTTCTATATAATTTATTATTTCACTAAGGTACAGTACAGCAGGAAATTTCCTGCTCAAAATATGGAGCAGCCCGACTGGGGTAGTACCTCGACCTTATAGAAATACTGTTAAGAAATTAATAATACTGTTACCGACCTAGTTATATATTTTTTTAAAAATCTGTCTATTTTTTAATACTAAAGGACAGCGGTTTAGGAATTGTACAACGTAGCGAAGCCTTAAAATAAATATAACATCTTTTTATTAACAATAAATAATTTAATAGTTCTATGAAATACTACAAACAACATCACATTTTTATTGCATCGCAACCAACGTGTCTACATTACTTAAAGTAATCTTTACTAAACTTTTTAAATACAAAACATTTACGAATAAATATTAAACATTCATTTATATAGTTTGTGCAAATCTTTTTAAACATTAATCTTTTATAAACAACAAATAATGTCATAATATTAAACATTAAGTTACATAAGTCATGTAAGTACACTTTAACGCTAATATTTTTAAATAATTTGGTGTTTAGTACAGACATATATTTACTTTTACATAGTTCATCCATTTAAGTTCATCAGTAAAACAAATGATACTAGGGTAAAGGATGAAATACTCGTAATAAATATTTCATACAAAATTTCTTTGTAAATATTTAAATGTAGAAATATTATTGATGTAATAAATGTCATAATAATATGTATTTTTTTATTAATATTTTTTAAATAGTTATGATAAATAATTATATTTGAAATCTTTGGGACAACACAAAAAGTCAGAATTTTTGGTATAATGTAGGTACACATACTGACTCGATTAAATTACATTTAAAAATTAACTAAATTGCTTCCGACATAATGCATAAAAAATGAAGCAATGTATCTAAATGCGAGAAGAGATGCTATAAAATTGCAAACTTATTTTGATAACTTTGTGCTAAATAAAAATAGTGGTAATTACTTACTTTACAAAGCTATTTCTACAAATATGTACCTATTTTTGGTTTAAGTTATTCAAACTATTCGAATATTCGTTTTTACAGGTTTTTTTTTAAATTACTGCCGA
This sequence comes from Melitaea athalia, assembly GCA_905220545.2. Lineage (NCBI taxonomy): Eukaryota > Metazoa > Arthropoda > Insecta > Lepidoptera > Nymphalidae > Melitaea > Melitaea athalia. Next base: position 12,269,731 of record HG992184.1, on the reverse strand, counting down.
CTGAGTTATATCATCATATTATTTTAGTCAAATAAATTCCCTGGATATTAATTTCTAAAGGCACCTAGATTGCATTAAACATTTATTTGCATTACATATTGTCCATTATGAGTAAGCTTACCTGGATGTCTATGAATTACTTGTTCAATTTTATCGTTAATAATTAAATAATTAACTAAATAATTTATAAAATAAAACAATTCAACAACCAAAAAAAAAAAAAAATAAAAGTTAACAACATATGTATAGGTAAATTTTCTTTTACTTACTAATTGTCTTGTTGGAATTATAAGCGTTATAGCTAAAACTAATAACGATCATTCAAACCAATGTATAAACTCATCATTTTGCGATCTAAAAAGTGTGACCTCCAATAGCAAGCATGATGTTCTCAAACGCTATCCAATTTATTAAAGCCCATGGACCGAGCCGCATCCACAGGGGTAGGAACCCTTTATATAATGACAATATTCCTTCATTTTTAACAGACTGCTGCAGACAATCGATCATCCCGCGGTAAAGCGTACCTCTGAAAAAAATTAAAAGTAAAGATTTAATGTTCTGCGCATAGCTATTAACTTTTACGAGATAATGTGCATTGTTTATATAACTCATTTTATTACAATTTTGTATTGTTTCTTGTCAAATATCTACTTAAAGTCTTAAACAGTAGGTACTTATTAATTACTAGCTGAATTGTGATGTTTTACCAACAGGGACAGACAAATAGACTTATTTTTCACGGCGGATTTGGTCTCTATACTCATAGTTAAAGACAACGACAGCTGATATTAAATAACATAATGTACAAAGAGTATAATAAATAATAATAAAATACGGAGATAATATTGTGTGTAGGTATTAAATTTAATAGTACCTTGCCTGCTGGCCGCCCCGGCTTCGCTCGGGTAAAATAATTATTTTGTGACCTTTTTTGTAGATCTTTTTTAGTCCTATAATTCAGTCGTACATCATTGTCTTATCTTTAAGCTTTTAAGTAGCGCACGCGAAAGCAAGAAATATTTGAGACGATTTTTTACACCTTGGTGAACATAACCCGTTTTTTTGCACATGTCTAAGCTTTTAAGAAATAAAATATAGCCTGTTACTTCCTAATAATGTAGCTATTTATTATTGTGAAAAAAGCATTAAAATCGGTCCAGTACTTTTGGAGCCTATTCAATACAAACAAACAAAAAAAAATCTCTCCTCTTTATAATGTTAGTGTAGATGTAATTTAAGACTTTATTGAAATTGGAATTTTAAATTTCGCGCCATTACTAAACATGCTGCAATTGCTCGCAGCGCCTTTCGAAATGCAACCCAAATAATAATCGTTGTTCTGAATGAAGTTCAAATAGGTACTCGACAACAGATGGCGCCACTAAACTTAATTTCCAAGTTGAAGGGTTGTAAAAATTAAAAACATGCATAAAAACAATAGGTAACCTTATATCTTTAAAAACACGCCCTTTACGTTAAAACGGGAACTAAAAGTCCCTTTATTGTGCAGGGACTCCTTTTTAAATTTTATCGACACGCACATTTTATCAACTTAGTTTTATTATATATACTTAATGATAAATTAATAACTCTGCTCCTATACCTTTACTACGATGCTTTAAGACGAAACTTACACCAGATTATTAATTCAAACAATGACAACTATGAAAATCGCATCCAATTTCATGCAATAGTTTCTGCATGATGCAGGAACAAACACAAATTAAGAAAAAAATAATAATATATACCTACACGTTTTTACGCTATCTCATAAACAACCTATAGTTTATTTTTACACAATATATATCTCTCAAGTACGAGTATAAACATCGCCTCGTTACATTTTCATTACATTTATAGACTAATTACGTTATTCCAGAACGCGGTGGAATGCTTATTTTTCTTCTCTGTTGTTATTGTTGTGTTCTCTTTGAAGCTTATTTGTTATTCTAGATCAGGGGTCGTCAACTGGTGGACCGCGGTCCGTGACCGGACCGCCGACCCATTTTGTGCGGACCGCGAGAACACAAACTTACACTACAGAGTACATAATTTAATAAAAATACATATATCCCACGCAACTTCAAACTCAACAGTCCGCAATAAAAAAATATAATTTTTCTCCATATAATGTGTAAAAAATACCTTTTTTATTTCGTTTGTTTAATATCTAAATATTTTTTTCTATAAAATGATGTGCGGACCGCGACGGTCATTTTATTTCTTCAAACGGACCCCGAGCAAAACTAATTGATGACCCCTATTCTAGATCTTCTCTATCTGTATCTGTATCTACATACTAAGTTTATCTCATTCAAGATTTACTTATAAGGTTTTTCTTAAATATTTGATAAAAATCCATAGAATTATTTCATTACTTTATTCTAATAATAATAATTCTGGTGTAGTAGACTAGTAGTGCATGTAAGACACCGGTCGTGTGGGTTTGATTTCCGTTGATATTTGTACCTATTTGTATGAATATTTTTTTCTGTTCAAGATATATTATCTTTGTGGAGCTTCCCACTATGCCTAGGAGCCAAGTATAAAATTTGTGATAACTTCAGTTATTTTCAGTTTACACTCTAAATTTAGGCCAATTTTGATTATTGTTCATCCAATTAACGTCTTTAATCACTTTTAAACATAAATAATGATTTTTTAAAGTTTATAATGAAGTTTCAGCGCAAAATCACATTTTCTCAAAATTAAACACTGCAGTTTTGAGCACTAGTAATTAAAAACTGTTCGATCTTATCTTTTACTATCGATGTTTTAATATCGTGTGTTTCCTCCTCTAGCCCTTATGGCCGCCTACATTCGGTCTGGCATGCTTTGGATGACATTGTTGATGTCCACTTGCGATATGTCGCGCCAAGCAGTCAGTGCAGCATCTCGGAGCTGGCTAAGAGTTTGTGGTGGGTTAGATGCTGTTTTAATTGTCCTTTTTAGCTTATCCCAAATATGCTCTATTGGATTTAAGTCGGGGCTGCGAGCTGGCCACTGCAATTTTTGAATACCAACCTCTTGAAGGTACTCATTTACGATATGAGCGACCTGTGGACGTGCATTATCAAGCATTAAAATGAATTGGTCATATCCAATAAACCCTCCAAAGGGTACAACATGTTCTTGAAGGATATCCTCGACGTATCGTGTTGCAGTTAGAGCGTTATTGACGATGACCAATTCTGTACGTGTATTAGAACTAACGCCACCCCATACCATTATAGAGCCTCCACCAAAACTCACTGCTGGAGTGGTAGTAATCGCCAGATATCGTTCAAATTAGCTTCTTCACACACGTTTTCAATCATCAGGTGCATTTAAAGTGATCCTGCACTCGTCCGTAAACAAAACCCTTGCCCATTGTTCATGAGACCAGTTAGCATGTTCGCGGGCAAATTGAAGTCGAGCTGCTCTATGCTGCGGGAGAAGCTGTGGGCCACGGGCTGGTCTTCTTGCTCTTAAATGCACTTTCTCCATACGTCTTCTCATCGTACGCTCACTAACATTTACATTCCTGAAGATTTGAAGCCGCTGCTGGATCTCGACAGCAGCCAGGAAGTGATTTCTTAAAACCTCTAACAAGATAAAGCGGTCGTCACGAGCTGACGTGCAACGTACACCGCCACTACCTGGTCTGCGTATGCAGAAGCCAGTCTCCTGGTACCGTTTTAGTGCATATTTCATCGAAGAACGCGGTACGTTGTGGATAGTAGCCACTTCACGATGGGTCATCCCTTGTTCGACTAATGTCACTTCTTGTGCTATCTGACTTGGTGACAAAGGCATTTTTATGGATCATTAGGCGCCTTTAGATGTTTAATTATCACAATAAAACCAAAGAACTTCGAGAACTTAACACTTGCGAATTCCAGGACACAATTCAAAACGTAGAGTTCGTCGGATAAATGACACGATTAAACTAAACTTCAGAATACAAACCAAAATGCGCTTGAACTTAGTCAATTACCCTCTTAAGATTAACGTAAACATTATTTCTACCCACTTAAACAATAAAAACAAACTTAGACACACTTAAAAAAAAATTATCGCATGTTATGAGTTTGGCCAAGATTCCGTGCCGCTGAGTGTAACTTACATAGAGAAAAAAATTGCGTGTGTACAAAGTACACATGTCAGAAGTGAAACTTCTTTGGCAAACTAATTTAAAATTATTTACATAGATTTACAAAGTAGCGCGGCGTGCGGCGCAGCTCGGCCGCAGTGCGGCACGCCCTTCCTTGTCGTTTTTCCATTGCATCCGGTTTGAAATCACAACGATTCTAAAGAAGTTTCACTTCAAAAAAATTATATAAAGAAAAGCCTATGCACAGCAGTGGGATGGTACCTACAGGCTAGCACAGACTTAACTGTTGAGCTCTCGCTGGGCAACCGCCATTGAAAGTAAGAGTGTAGCATCAATGTTGCTGTCAACAGAATGTGAGCAGAAACCATGCCCGTTAACTCTGAAGTTGCTCATGGTTCAGTGCTCTTACCTATATACACTGTTTATTCTGTGACGTTACGAGATGTTGCAAAACAGCAAAATGCGTTGCTATGCTGATGACAGTACGAGTGATGCCTTTTACAGTGGCCAGTTAATATGCCTCGGATGGTAGTGGGGAACAGACTTCAATTTATAGTTGAAACGACACCTCCTTGGAGTAGGCCTCTGAATGAAATAGATGTAGTTTAACCCCTAGTAAATACCATTTGCACGTTTCTCATTAAGGAGGCCCGTTGTATTGTAGTGCCGAGTTATCAGAATGTTTTATTGAACATTAATAAAAATATTAGAATCCTTGGGGTAGATAACGAATGAAGTACGATTCCGGGATCACTTGGAAATCAAAATCCAGTGGCTGCAATCTGCAAAGATGGGCGTACCCACGATGGGGCCAGGTAGGTTTGCCTCACCCTGACTTGAAGCTAATAAATAATTGATATTTTAGATTTTAATAAGGAAATTGGAGCTAGATTTAACTGAAATCTTCACAAGCTATTATTGTAGTAGTGTAGCTATCTACAAAAATCTTCGCAAGCTATTGCAACACTTATTATACTTAGTGTAGCATTTTAAAATGCTAATATATAAGTTAACGGAGATAATTTGAAATTTTTCTAATAATATTTATTTATATACATATAATTATTTAATGTAAAGAGTAAAGGGTTTATGTAAAAAACAATGATAAACACTGAATGATAGAGGATAATTAAGTTAATAAAAAATAAAAATTTAGGAACCGTATAAATTTTATTTTATTAATTACTACCCAACCAGTGCCCACTTCGTTGAGCGTTAATTAATTATTTTTGTAAAGCAAATACATAGTAAAGTTTTCATCTCATCTCGTTTCTCCGACTTGATTTACATATACTATTATTTTTCACTAATTTTTTTTTTGTTCAATAAGAATAAAATATAGCCTATATCACTCGTGAATAGTGTAGCTTTCTGTTAGTGAAAGAATTTTCATGATCGGATCAGTATTTGCGAAGATTACCCCCTACAAACGAACAAAGTTAGAAACTTTATCTCTTTATAATATTAGTATAGATCTTTTTTAATTTTAGAAATAAACATTAATTATTATTTATTCAAAAACTAAACAAAAGTAAAGATATATTGAATCATCATTTTCAAACACAGTAATAATAATTAATTGGTTTGTGGTAACTAAAATATGACACATGTTTGAGATCTAATTTTATCCTAAACTTAGTAAGAAGTGTCGAGAAAAAAGTCTTTACGTGTATACTACGCGCGACGTATCTTGGCGAGACTGAAGTTCGCGCAGAAGGCTGCGCAGTAACATTTTTTAAGGGACCGGGGGGAAGGCGATTTTGGCATGAGACGCATGCGGGGAGGCTAGGGATTGACCATATGTAAACACAATCGACCCTTTAATCAACCGAATTGCGCAATCGATTAGTTTTATTTAGGATTTATTGATTTTTGTTTATATAGGATATTAAACGTATTAGATTTGGAAATATAGTTAATTTTGTCGTTAATAAACGAGATTTCGACATTAATTAAAAAAAAAAACTACAAAAATTAAGTTTTCTCGGTTGAAAGACACGATTTAATTAACGACTAGGGAATGCAAATCTCGCGAGATTGGGGCTCAAGCGAGATCTCGCCAATTTCGAGATCTCGCGAGATTGGCAGTTTTGTGTGTTTTTTTAGGGTTTCGTACTTCAAAAGGAAAAAACGGAACCCTTATACCCACTTTGTTGTCCGTCTGTCTGTCACGACCTGTTCCTTGGAACGGTGAAAAAACCAAACTTCTAAGCCAACGCATTCAAAAGATACAGCTTTGTTGGTACAAAACCCTCGGTGCGCGAGTCCAACTCGCACTAGGCCGGTTTTTTTTTTTTGTTGCAAATAATCACAATATTTAAATAAATTAAATAAACCTACTTTAATTACATCGACAAGTAATACAACCTAATAAGACGAAAAAATTGTCAAGTAAACTATTAGCTTTCGATTAAAGTAAAAATCATCAAAATTGATAAACCCAGTGAAATGGGTTATGCAGTTAATACAACGTAGGTCGACGAAAAAGTAGTCAAGTAAATGCGTATTATTATATATAACTTTAAAAGTATAAATTTAAATGGGACCACATGACACGCAACACCTTTCAGGTAAAACAAAATTAATCGAAATCGGTCCACCCAGTCAAAAGATTTGAGCTAACATACATTAAAAAATACAATCGAATTGAGAACCACCTCTTTTTTTGGAAGTCGGTTAAAAAATAATAAAAATTATAAGTATTATAAAATAAAAATTTATTTTCAATAATTTTTTCAATAGACTTATTCAACAAACATTGTTTGATGTAACTGTCTATAATTTTTTTTAAAAACTTCTAAGTAATAAACTTTGACGTACCTACGTATCTATCAAATAAAAAAAAATGAAAGAAACAACCAGTCGTCTTTTCTAATATCAAACAAAAATCTTTTAGCAATAAAACAACTCTTTTATAACTAACAAAAGAACGAGAAGTCAAAAAAAAAATGAAACTTATTAACTAAGTTGAGTTGACTATTAATTAAACTTAGATATTATTATCAATTAAATAAAACTATATCGACTCAGTAGATACATTAGATATTACAAATATAACAATCAAATGAAAGATTTGTTCAGTTCAAATCACAAGCCATTATCGTTTCAGCCTGTAATATTCCACTGTTGGGCATAGGCCTCTTTCCCCATGTAGGAGAAGGATCAGAGCTTAATCCACGCACGCTGCTCCCACAAGGACTGCACAAACACCCAGACCACGGCAAACATCTGCATGGCTAATACAAATGTTGTCGTGTGCGGGGATTGAACCTGCAACCGTGCGCGCAACAGCCATACACAAACCAGTGCTGTGACCGCTGCGCCAACGCGGCACAAGCCATTATTACGAATTATTCGTCCGAGATTCAATCTCGCTAAAAAAGGCCGAGATCTCGCAAAAACGAGATCTCGCGAGAACGAGATTGCATTCCCTATTAACGACTACTTAAGTAACAACTATTTGAGAAAATTTAAAACCTTTTAAAATTAAAAATAAATATATTTTTATGACTTAATTTTAATCGATTTCAATAAAAAGCGTCCCTTTTTGCTTACTTCATACAGCTTCGTGCTTTTTAAGATCGATTATTTATCGTCAAAATGTGTAAAGTCGTTTATGGCAACTAATTATTTTATTTAATTTATCAAAGATTGATAGGAATCTTATTACAATACAACTTTGTTTGCATAAGGTTCTATCTAATAGCTCTATAAATTAATCATCGTTATTAGGTATCCTATGAGGCTATGACCTCACCCTCAATCCGTATCGGGTCCAAGTTCCAACAGCTACGGAATAGAGCTAAAATATGTACACATTATGTCTGCGACTACAAAGAAAGCCTTTGTTCACGTTTTCATATTATTCGCATAAACACAAAACTGCAAACAAGGCAACCTACTTTTTAACATTTTCTTACTTACATGGGTAGGTACTCACCGTATCTTGTTTCAAATTGCTATAGTTACAACATAATGAGACTACAAACATTGTATTATTGTAAATCTACCTGAGATTGTCATATATTTCAGTCACCTGATTTACATTATATTACAAGAATATTTGAAACGAAAGGGAAAGGAGTTACATTGAGCGTGCGCGGGTCCCGACTTTGACCCCGTTGTTTGACCTCGACCCCGCTTTAGACGCACCAACCTACTTATTCCATACCGGTACCGATTTGTTACTTGAAACTAACTCTATCTACGCTGACTAATCATACTATATTATACTATATGAATAAATTTCCTATTTTAATAAAAGCATTTAATAAAAATTATAGAAAAATGTAATACACGCAGGAACTTCGCTATTTGAAATATTTTCAAAATATTTTTAGTCAAAAGACACTATACCTAAAGACGGTTTCGCCTACAGAACTTTTAATCACAATTTGCATAACAAAAGCTAAGATTTCGGGGAAATTGAATATTTTTACTAAGAAATGATAGCGTTCTGAGAAAGTCCAATGCAAAAACAAGCTTACTAAGGAGTCTACTTTTAACCGACTTCCAAAAAAGGAGGAGGTTCTCAATTCAACAGGTATGTTTTTTTTATGTATGTTAGCTCAGAACTTTTGACTGGGTGGACCGATTTCGATCAATTTTGTTTTAATTGAAAGGTGTTGCGTGTCATGTGGTCCCATTTTAATTTTATTGAGATCTGACAAGTACCTACTGTTAGAGTTATATCTAATAATGCGTATTTACGTGACTACTTTTTCGTCAACCTACGTTATATTATACCGCATAACTTTTTACTCGGTGTACCGATTTCGATGATTCTTACTTAAATCGAAAGCTAATACTTGTCTTGTAGTCTTGTTTGTCGTTTTATTACGTTGTATTTATTACTTGTCGATGTAATTGAAGTCGGTTTTTTTTCGTTTGCGAGCAAACACAATTATTATGTAGGTACTATGTAGGTATTATTCAAATCATAACAACAAAAAGCCACTCTAACATAAATAAAATGGTTGTATATTCAAAAATGTAGGTCAATTTCCCGATTCTAACTTTTGTATGTTTTCGTAGGTACCTACTTAATTATTGGTGATAATCAATTTTATGAATCCTTATGAAAGTGAAAAACTAATAGCTTCTTCTATTGAGATAAAGTAATTCTCCTTGTTTCTCGAGCAGTTTTATATTGGTACTTATTTAAAGAATAGTAAATAAAGGCGTAGATACATTGCTGACTTTATCTAATATAATAATAGAACTAAATCTATAGAACTTTGTTTTAAAACAAAAAAGTCATGATTATAATTTTACTATTCACATTAAACGCCTATTAGGTACCTAAATAGGTAAGTATTCGACACTACAAAATTTGCTAAAGAGATTTCTAATGCAACTTTCTATAAATTTCTTTCTATAAAACCGAACTATATCGAAATACATTAAATAAAATCGTACCTATAAAATAAGAATCATTTAAAACTAAAAATGCCTAACATTATTTTTTTTAATGGAAAACGTACCTAAAGCAACTTGGAACTGATAACGAAGGTACCCGCATGATCGACAAAACACCAAAATTGACACATAGTGCCTTCAGTTAGTCATTCTAACTAGTCTCCTGAACAGATTTTGATATTTAACGAGTAACTTCGAAACTTTTTCTAAAACGAGGTTTTAAAGTTTTCAACTTTTCAATTACCTTCCGTCTGGTCCCACCGGTTGGTTCATGAGGCGTGTCTTGAGCACGTCCGCGGGCGTGCCCACGACGGCGGCTACGAAGCCGGCGGAGAACGCGGCCGTGGCGTGCACGGCCGTGGTGTCCGCCATACCGAACTCGCGCATTAGGAACTGCTTCGTGTAGTCGTAAGCTGCCAGGTCTCCCATGTTGACGAGAGCAGCACGCTGCACGTTAGGTACGGCACCTGACAATCCATATAATGTTTTACCGTCAATAAAGTGATACCTACTTATATAGTACTTACATTGTTGAACATGATTTTAGTCAGTATTAAAAGAAAAAATCAAACGTCTACTAATTAAATAATTTCAATAGACATGAAGGTAAAGGTCCGGGAGAGTATAAATTACAATAAGACATCAGGTAAATACATATTTATAATATTTGTATAGCCCATACAAATATTTGCCACCAGCAATCCAGCAAAGATAAACCCGCAACCGCTACCATTACAGATAGTCGCTATGAGTACCTACTGCGTTAATTGCTATATTGTACCGATTTTCTCATCGCTAAATAATAAGCGTGTACCCTTTTGATTTCAAAATTTAGCAAAAAAGCAATTTAGCAATAATAAATAATAACAGAATGTTAGGATATGTTTTATATTAAATAACTAAAAACATAAAAAGATTAAGTAGACAAACTAAATTAAAGTATGGTTTGCAATAAATATTAACTAAGTACGTAATAAGCAATTTAATATGATGATTCATTACTAATGTCACAAGTTCATTATATAACTATTCACTATAAGCATAACAATTAATTAATTATTGAGGTCGGTCTCAACTCTCAGCAAGAAATACATAATATTATCCTTCTCAAAATCAAGAGCAACCCGTTACCCGAGTGGGGCAGCGCAGTACCTCAACCTTACACTTCTGTAATCCTAATCACAGCTAAATGATACTGCTCTCAAAAAGTGTTGTGTTCCTGTGGTGAGTAAGTGCTTTTAATATTGCAGGCGTTTATAAGCTGCGGTATTCGGTAATCGCTTACCATTTGGTGAGCCTTACGCTTGTTTGCCGAACTATTTGCATAAAAATAAATAACTACACAACATTTGACTTCTATGGTTTAAAAATACAAACAATCGAAGTTCGGGTCACCCACTAACCTCTCCAAAAACCTTTGATGCCGGATTCCGAATAGAGCATCGCATATGCCTGCCTGCAATTGGCAAAACGCGGGGGTTTTCCTTGCAGTATCCGACGACCTTCCGCTTGCATCTGTACTTTCACCAAGTCGGTTGGTGACGCGATCAATTGAGCCAGCGACCCAGCGGCCAAACCACCTAAAGAACTTCAGACACATTACCTAAACGGTTATACGTGTAATTTATAGATACTTTATTATTACTAATACAAAATGTTTTGAACAGTGTTCTTTAAAAAGAAGACAAGACTTCCGTTCTAAAAGTTTTAATTAAAAGAGTACATAATTGTGTTTGCCCTACAATGAAAAAAAAAACCGACTTCAATTACATCGACAAGTAACACAACGTACGTAGACGGAAAATAATTATCACAAATTAATCAAAAAGTGGTTATCAGATCTCGATCAAATTCGGAATCGGTACACCCAGTGAAAAGTTATGCGGTATAATATAATACAAAGTAGCTCGACGAAAAAATAGTAAAGTAAATACGCATTATTAGATATAACTCGAAAAGTACTTATCAGAGTTCAATTACATTTAAATGGAACACATGACACACACCACGCTTCACCCTGTAATATCCCACTGCTGAGCATAGGCCTCTTTCTCCATGTAGGAGAAGGATCAGAGCGTAATCCATCACGCTGCTCCAATTTGGGTTGGCGGATATATTCCCTACTATGACTAACAAGGCATGGTGAGTAGACCCACAAAGACTGCAAAAACACCCAGACCACGGCAAACATCTGTATAGCCAATACAAATGTTTGTCGTGTGCGGGGATCAAACACGCAACTGCCAGCGCAACAGCCACCAACCAGTGCCGTGACCGTTGCGCCAACGCGTCGTCACACACACCACCTTTCGATTAAAAAAATCATCAAAATCAGTCCACCCAGTCCAAAGTTCTGAGGTAATATAAATATAAAAAATACAATCGAATTGAGAACCTCCTCCTTTTCTTGAAGATAGTTAATAAAGTGCTTTGTATAAAACTCCATCTCAATTCTCAACTAATTTCAAGATACATAATAAACAAAGCAACGCGTGCGATTCTTGTGAGTCATTCTTAACAATATCTGGCAATTAAGTTATTAGTAGTTTAGTGCTGTAAATTCTAATTTATCGGGCAATGACCGACCTTTAAATTGGTAACCTATAGCCTTAACTTTGGTCTGTCCTTGACAATAAATACATACCTACCTATATGTTACATACATTTATGTTACATACAAAACTATGCATGGCCACGTTTCTTGTTTCAAAATACTTTAATATTTGTAAAAAAGTTGTAAACTTGCATTATTATATTGTAAATACACAAATGCTCGAAAATATTCCTGAGATAAAAATAATGTACCTAGATATAACATAAACAACATATTATGTTAACAGAAAAAATGGTTGGAAAATATTTAAGAAACAGTTTGAGTTGTTGAATATACAGGGTAACAAGCGAACAAACACACAGCAAAACGAAACCCTTTGCGTACGCCTGTTACGAACCTAACCCCCGGTTTACATTATTCCAGTCTAGCGACCGAATCCAGCGCTGGATTGCTTACTGGAAAAATGTAAACCGGTACTGGAATGCTTTGAATCCAGTGAGTATTCCAGTCCAGTAACTGGATTGGCGGTCTACTTTTGAATCCAGTGCGACCAATCCAGTGCAACTGGAATAATGTAGACGGCCAATCCAGTACCATTCCAGTGATGACACAGTACTAATACGGCTTCGGCATCTAAATAACTGGAATAATGTAGACGTTACAAATCCAGTCCAGCACTGGATTCGATCGCTGGACTGGAATAATGTAAACCAGGCACGCACGAATACCCCGCCGCGTCGACGCGAAACTAAATCACCTGATTATTTATAAAATAAAATATTGCAACTTTATTACAATGTGTATCGAAGTCTATAACAATTTAATTCAAGGTCCTTAGGAATATATTTCGTGTACAATTAATTGTAATCGAGATCAACTTCGACAGGTACGTTGGTCTATTTACATAACAATGTTATAGCGGCCTTCACAAAACGGGGTCAATAAACTAATATCGTCTTATCTGCGTACAGCTGATATCGAAATAAACAAACAAGTCATGTTGAAGTTGTTTTTTTTAAAATAAATCTACATATATTTATGAGAAAATAGATATTGTAGTTCGTTCTTCTATGTTTAGAAATTGACATCCATACCATACATAAGTGTTAATTGCAGGTGATACATTTTCGGACTGACATTGCATAATTATCATATAAGAGACTAAAAAAAGAATGTGACTCGTACATTTTACACATGTACGTATTATAATTCTGTTTGACATGCTCATTATTGACGTAAAGTGCATTGTCACGAAAATAAACTCTAATTTGTAATTCAAAGTAATATCACCTACTTGTGGCGTTCAATTGTTTTTAACATTTAGCCGTATTTAAAATAGGTTAACTGTGTACAATTTTGAAACTAAATTCATATTATTTTTATTTAGATTTTTGTGGAATGTTATCGAAACTATGACATCCTTTCATCTACTTAAAACTCGACTTAAAAGTTAACATTGCAACATCGTGGCTAAACTATCTGTTCTATTGAATGAATTAAGCTTTTTACAACTTTATAATTTACTCACCTATAGAAGCGGCTCCCAACGAGACCTTCCCATTAGCGTCCTTAAAAGCGTTACGGAAGTGTTCATAGAATATGAGCCGACTGCCAGAGTATATGGCGTGTCGTTGGAACATTGGCATGAGACCGCTCCAAAGCTTCAAGACACCTTCCTGTTTCGCAATGCCAACAGCTGTTTTTATCATTCCGTGATTCTCCAACTGTAAACATTTTTTAAATTATACATTTTCAATAATAAATATGTTAATTAATTTTAACCCACTTATGTCACTTTTATATACAATTCAATTTAAAATAGAACGCGTAAATTATTTTTATAATTAATCACCATAATTATCATCTTTTATGTGTTATAGTCAGTCACAAATAATGTTTAGTATACTCGCCTTGTACCCATGCTTGGCTGCAGCTACTTCGGACTGTATTTGTAGCCTTGTCTTTGTTAAGTCGAATGGATACGTAGCTAAAATAAGGCAATAAAATAACAATAAAATACACTCAAATCGTAATGCAAAACGTATTATTAACGAGTATTACTCTCTCTACTCTAACCTATTGTTCGAAGTAAAATAGTTACTAAAACCACTTTCGGTATAAAGTCCAGTAATAAATAAAGTTGCCCGACTTTGGCTCACAAAAGACGTAAGCCTAAAACCGTCTTGAAATCTGAGAACGTCGGATTAAATCCAGACAAAGGTAGAAGATTAAAGCAAAGTGAATGCGAACTACTTACTGCTATAAAAGGTATTAGAGTATTTTGAACGAGGAGCGTCACAGAAGATTAGAAGCAGTGCAGTGGTAGATTTACAAAGCCGCCAGTAGGCTATTAAATTTTTGCCGCCCCTACTGACCTCTGAAAGTCGACTCTATTTATTTCCTAGTACAGTCAGTCGGGGATCAATCCTTCAAAAAGGTCGGGTCACAGCCATTGAACTATATATTACTAGCGTAAGTAATAGTAACTCAATGGTCACAGCCATCCAAAAAAATGCCAAGTGTGAGTCGCGATTATTTCGGTTGAACCCTTTTTTTAGTGTCGCTCATTCCATAATTTCATAAAATATAAAAAAAATTCATAAAAATAAAATTTAGGTAAAATTTTGACGGCCTAGGCTTCAACCTCAGCCTACAGGTAAATCCTCCACTGATTAGGAGCGAATCTTACGAAATCCAAAAATACAATAATTACTTAACCTAATATTTAAAAAGTGATTAATTTGATTTTACTCCACAAAATGTATTTTAAATCAATTAAATGTTGACTAACTAATCCGTTTTTTTAACTTTTATACTATAGCATATAGCATATCAAGATGATAAACTAACATTATTTATCTAAATGCTCTTAAGTAATAATTTCGCTTGGGTACCAACAAATATTAGCTATTTAATGTTTCCTAAGAATGAAATAGAAGAAATATCAGATAATACGGACTCTACAGTTTTTACGTAACGATCTCATTGAAAACGTGTTTTAACTATAAAGTTTTTCCTTCCATTCCATTCCACAGCCGTCATTTTATCATATGTAGGTATATTTTATTTTCTTCTTTTTATCCGTATTATTTTTCAAGCCATCTTCTTTTAAACTTAGCATTCTTCTCATTATTCCATTATTCACTAAAGGGACAGGTATATTTTTGCCTACCTGCCTCTGCGGCCCATGCTGCAAGGACCGCTACACCGTATCGTACTGCCACAGAATCGATTGCTTTCGAAGCGGGACTGTCAGCGTTACGAAGCACAGGCATTTTGGTTAATTATAACCTTATCGCGAACTCTTTTGTATCCATAATATCTGTAAACAAATGCACACAAAACACAAAATTACAAGTTTTATAATTGAACCAAATTTTTATGAGTAACTAGCTGCCCGGACAGACTTCGTTCTGTCTGTTGTTTTTTTTTTTTAGTACAAAAACCTTCCGTGGGATTTTTGAGGAACATACCTACAAAAAAAAATTAGCCGAATCGGTCGAGCCATTCTCCATTATGCGCTTAGCAGCATTCATTTTTATTATATAGATAAGCACTAGAGATATCAGTATTACTATGATGAAAATAATAATTTTATCAATTAAACAAATCAGGCATGCAGAAAAAAAAAACAATAAAAAACAAATGCCTCACACTCAACCATTGAAGTAATATGTACTAACGTACCACTCAACGGCCCCCACTAGGATTATCTCCTGTGTCAAGGGTTCGGAAACACATACAATACACAAAGCACAAACGCCCAGACCACGACAAACATCTGTGTGACAAATGTTAGCCATGTGAGGGTTTTGAACCCGCAACCGCCAGGGCAACAGCCTCAAACCAGTGTTGTGACCGTTGCGCCACTGCGACGTCAGAATTATAATTGTATTATAAAGAATAAAATATATGCATGTTATAAACTCATATCTTATCATGTTTATTAAAAAAAACAATGTTGAATAAGTAGATAAATAATTGTATTAAATAATGTAAATTATTGAATTTAACATATCACTTTTGTACATTAAATTATTGGTGAAGTGTACGGACACATTATTTGAAAGTCACTTTGTAACTGGTAGTTTGCATGATCTGAATTATTGATTCGAACTATGTAGCATTTGGTACCACACATTGATAAGTTAAAAGTCACGGTGACATGATCGATAACCTGACGGGGTCATCCACGGGGGTCATCAGTTATTTAAATATTTCTTGTTTCTACTTACGCGGACATTGAATTGCATTTCGCTATAGTGACAACCGCTTTCATTTACATCTTATGAACATAAACATAGTATTACGTCTAGACCTGTTGGTACCTAGAGGTGTTTTTTTTTTATGTAACTAGGTTGGCAAACAAGCGTACGGCTCACCTGATGGTAAGACCGTAGCCTATAGACGCCTGCAACCCCAGAAGCACAGCAAGCGCGTTGCCGACCCTATCCCCAATCCCCCCCAGGAGCTCTGGTCACCTTACTCACCAACAGGAACACAATACTGCTTGAAAACAGTATTATTTAGCTGTGGTCTTCTGTAAGGTCGAGGTACTACCCCAGTCGGGCTGCTCCATATTTCGAGCAGGAAATTTCCTGCTGTGCCCTACCTCAGTGGTGTAGGTGTTTTGTACGCCAGTCTGTTTGCGTAACAACTTAATAACCAATAAGTAAAGATTTTGAAGCTCTCTTTTTCTAAAGATATACTAATGTTGTAGTCATGGACGTAATATACTACCTATTACGTCCATGGTTGTAATTAGAAGTAGGTATGTTTTGCTATTTCGATGACGAATTAGCGTAGTATTCGCAGAAACTGACTAGAACGAATGTTCGATCCCTGCTCGTGACAAATTTTCGTTTAGCCGAGATATTTACTAGAAGCCTGTAAGTAAGTAAGTTTAAGAAGATTATTTTTATTTATCAACCTGATATATTTCTCTCCTCGCTCCGCGGGTTGCGGGTTTGATTCCAGCTGTCTGGGTGTGGGGTTTGTATTTATATATGTATAATATGTATTATTTCTATGTATATTTATAAAAACATATATTTTGCCTATTCAATGTCTATTCAACAATAGATCATATACATGTTTTAAGGCAAATCCTACAAAAGTACAACGAATATAACAAAACATATTATCTGGGGTTTGTTGATTACAATAAAGCATTCGACTCCTTGGAACATGATTACATCTGGGAAGCACTTCGTATACAGGGGGTACAGGGAAAGTACATAAAAATACTCCAGAACATATATTCTAAAAGCACAGCTCGAGTTAGACTAGAAACTACAGGAGAAGAATTTCCTATAGAAAGAGGCGTTCGGCAAGGGGATCCGATTTCACCCCAGTTGTTTTCAGCTGCTCTAGAGAGTATATTCAGAAATCTTCAATGGGATCACGAAGGACTGGATATAAACGGTGTAAAGTTAAACCACTTACGTTTTGCAGACGACCTAATTTTATTTTCAGAATGTCCAAAACAACTCGAGCAAATGCTACAACAACTGTCAGATCAAAGCGCGATAGCAGGACTTACAATGAACGCGGCAAAGACAAAAATTATGACGAACACCTCACAGACATATAGCATCAGGGTCAATGCACAGGAAATAGAATACCTGGAAGAGTACGTATATCTAGGACAGCTCGTAGCCGCAAGAGATACTATGCATAAGGAAATAGATAGAAGGATAGCTAACACGTGGAAAAGATACTGGTCCCTTAGTGAAATAATGAAAAATGAAGACATGCCGCTAAAAGAGAAAAGAAAAGTTTATAATATTTGCATCTTACCATGCTTAACATATGGTTGCCAGACATGGGTATTAACAGAAAAATTAATGAACAAAGTAAACGTATGTCAAAACGGGATAGAGAGAAGTGTTATTGGGGTAAAAATAAAGGATAAAATAACATTAGAAGAAATAAAAAATACTACTAAATTTAAACAGGCAAAAAAGACATGCAAGACTTTAAAATGAAAATGGACGGGACATATGATAAGAGAGACAAACGAAAAATGGACAAAAATAATAACGGAGTGGTATCCTAGGAGTGGAAAAAATAAAATGAGCCTTTATTACTGTTCTATTCTACAATGTTATAATAAGATTTTTATATAAATTAAATTTCGACAATCGGTTTCAAACAGCTTGTCCTTCGACATAGGCCTCCTCTAAAGCTTTCCACATCGATCTGTCTCTCGCTGTTCTAATCCACAATGGACCAGCCACTTTCTTCAGGTCATCTTCCCAACGTTTCATTTGTCGCCCTTTGCTTCTTTTTCTATTACTTTTTTGCTATCTGTATTTACTTTCTTGGTTTCTGTTTTTAATAGGTTTATAAGTTTGTCGTATTGTTCCTGAATTGGTAGTTGGTTTATTGACTTTATATTTATTACTTTCTGTAAGTTATTTATAAGTTGAGTGGTATTTCCGGTACATACAATGGATGAGTTGTTTGTGCGAAATTGTCTCTTAGTCTTTATTTTCGTTCCTGTTAGTTTAGCACGAACCATTTTATGATCTGAATTGAAATTTAAGTTGTGTATGATGGAAACATCTTTGTTATATTTTGTATTATTAGACATGATAAAATCAATTTCGTTCTTGTAAATTCCGTTTGGGGACATCCATGTCCACTTTTTTGTTTCTTTTTTGTTATAAAAACTGTTTAAGATCTTAAGTTTATTTTCTAAAGCAAAGGTGACTAGTCTGGCTCCATTTTTGCTCCTTTTACCCTGTCCATATTTTCCTACCGTATATTCTTCTCCACTATTGTTACAAATTCCTATTTGTGCGTTGAAGTCGCCCATTACAATAATATTTTTGTTGCAATTATTCATAGACATCCTAAGATCTTCGTAAAATTTATTAATTTTGGAAACGTCTTCCTTTTTATCCGATTCAGTTGGTGAGTATGCCTGGATGATTGACCACTTTTCTTCTTTAAATAAAGGTAAAGTTATATTTAATATTGTTATTCTTTCGGATATTCCTCTTATTTCTTCTATTCTGTGTGCAAGATTCTTTTTAATTAAAAATCCCACTCCATATTGTCCTAGAGTTTCACCTTTATAATGTAAGATGTAGTCCCCATAATCAGTTATCCCTTCTCCGTTTCTTCTCATTTCACTAATTCCAATTATATCCCATTTTATTTCTGCCAGGGCTGATTCAAATTCAAGACGCTTCTTAGTGTTTTTTAAGCCTTATATGAAATATCAAATGGTTATAATCATATTATGATCAGAAGCCAAAATATGACGCTAAATTTCTAGCAGAAACAAAAAGCTCCTTTTCATTCATTTGTTCACTAAATATATGGCATATGATATTGACAAAAGTTTTTGTGAGTAAAATTCTGCAGTCCATTGATATGAATATGCATATGCAAGTTGCTTTAGATGCGGCTTCAACGCAATTAAAACTCACGCAAATTTTGAGGAAATTGTAAATGATATTGCTATGAAAATTCCTGAAAAATTTGATGTCGAGTCTGAATTTTGAAACTTCGGAATCCAAACCCCTAAAACGTCGTAAGACTCCAAAGAGATTTGATCATAAACGCGAAGACCACGGAAGCGAATTGGTTTTACCTTGGGAAATTATTATCTAAGTATATAAAATTGGATAACATTTATTTCGGTCAAAAAATCAAAAAAAAAAAAAATATTGAAAAAATATTGCTGTGTAATTACGGCAGTAAAGAATGTAGCCACCCCCTCTCTTCCCGTGGATGTCCTAAGAGGCGACTGAGGGCAGTCTGCGCAGACTGCGACACAGTTCCACTACTACCTTGGAACTTAAAAAGCCGACCGATGGCGGACTATCCAACTACTGCCTTTGAAATACACAGGCCGATGACAAACCAACCACCTACCCGCCTGCCCAGTGTGGTGACTATGGGCAAAACACATGAGTTCATGCCGTTTTTGGCATGAACTTGGGGAGGCCTATGTCTAGCAGTGGACTGCGATGGGCTGAAGTGAAAAAAAAAAGTTGAAACGAAGATTGGTGAAAAAAAGAGGCGCTTCATAGGTTTCGCACACGCGCTGTGGGAGGTCGGCGCGGTCCTGCATTTGTCGAAAACAAAGTGTACTTTAACTACTTTGTACTGGAGAATTTCCCCTACTGATTTAATATATTATATTGGATATAAAAATATAAAATATTTAAATAACTAGTCACCTATAAGTATAATTTTTATAGGTGGTTTGGATTGTCATTTTCATTAATTTCCGCTCATAGCAACATATTAATATGTACCTAATAAGCTGTATTTTGTTCTTGCATTTTTCTCTAATCGTAATGATCTTTAGGAAATTTTTTGCTGTCAAGTGATAAATTGTAACAAAAATTTGCTTAGGTACCTTTAATATATGCAGTGGGAACTATTAAAAAAGGGTTTTAAAACGACGAGAGAAACGTTGGGTACTAAGCTTTTATGAGGCACCAGCCCTTCGTACCTTTATTGGAAGGCGTATAATTTGTATTATCCTTTATAATAAGTTTTAGGGACTTGTTTAAATAATCAGGTAAATATTTTTTGTGTATAGAAAAAAGTAAAAATATTAAATAAGGTATTCAGTACTCAATTTCGCCTCTATTTTAAGTAAATGTTTAAAGTTTTGTTACGTCTTGGTTACGTCTATGTTTATGTATGTATGCGCCTATATTTTCTTCTTTTACTAAATATAAGTATCAATTTTATTTTTAAATTTAATTTGGTTTTCTTTTAAAGAACAGCACAAAAAACTTCAAAACTACCTATCTTATCTTCTTGACCCCCGTAGCCATTTGCTAAGACTCTAGTCTCTAACTACATGCTTCTAGTTCCAATAGAGCTCTAGATTTTCTGTCTACCATAATTAACCTATGTTATTGTAATCCTATACCTATATTATTATAATCTATTTTATGTCTAAAAAACTGCAACGCTCACAACAACCAGATCCTGCAAAAGGTTATGATCTAGAGGCTCTGAAACTTTATCAATAGTTCGGTATTCTCGATCGATCCTTGACATTACGTACAATTACAATAAAGTATTATAGCAACACATAATATGTTAACGTTTGTGTATCGCGGAACAAAACATCATTCATATACATCTATTTAACGTCGCGACATACATGGACTATATAATAAAAATATAAATGTCTCACAGTCCACACCTAAACGTTTACAACGTCCATACAAATTGTTTCCACTTAACATCAATATATTGTTACTGATTAGAAATAGTCACCGATAACAAACGCATAGCGCTATTTTATCGACATATTGAAAGTGATTTATTATCGCAGGTATATTTATAGATAGAGTATACTTTGGCAATCCTATTTATTTATATAATAAGATTGCTTTTTACACGGAGTATATGGAGACGGCATCGAACGTTATTTGCTTCAGAACCAGCGTAGCCAACTTTTACACCCACACAATTATATTAAAGTTCGCACACAATTTACAACATTAAAATCTTAATCCTAATTGGCTACGAAGTAGTGTGCGTGTACGCATTGCTACACGTTACTACAATCATAGATGAGTCTCTAGGGCCGTGGGCATTTCGATAAACATTGCAGATTTATCGATAAATGATAACACGGACGAGTATTATTTCAATAAAATTCAATAATTATTATTATCTATGTTCACTGATTACACATTAAATACCTCACATTAATAGTCAACTGGTAGTTTCCTATTACTGTAGACTGTAGTTCTATAAAACTGTTGGGATACTAATCAAATGTCAGAAATTTATTAAAACCAATATGAAACTGAGGGTTCAAAAAATATATACGAAAAACTATCGGGATGAAACAGTAGGAGCCAAGCATGAAATAAACTGAAAGACACGGTGAAGTGAATTTTAAAAATCATTCACTCATTAAAATTTGAAATCTAATAAAAATGGATATAAAAAATGAAATTCGAATTGTACATATAGTATACTTATGTCTTAAACGTGACAATAAACATCGAACGAAAAACCTTTTATAATAAAAAAAGATTCAATTTATCGATAAACTACGGATTAGGCATTCGTTGCTCAACTAGTAAAGTCGATAATATGGCGGGCCACTGACGCCTGGTACTCCAAGAATTAGTGCGTAGCGAGCGTAACTATAGCCGCGCAATAGATTGCGCATTACGCGCGTTGTTCCCAGACTATCGGTAATGGTTAGCCAGCAGTGTATATCGTTACTGTTACAATTATGAATTGTAAGTCAAAATCATTGTAGAGGACTGGCTTTTTTCCAAATATTAATAATTACAGTAAATTACTACTTATATGTGAAAGGAAATCATTCCTGGGGTAACTTTTAGACCTTAGCTCCCTTGTCGACACGACAATACTACACAACACGGCATTTTAATATTTTTTAAGTCACTAAATACGTCACCCGCGTCTGTACTACGACTGAGATGCGTTTGTTAACAGTGTGATCGCCTGATCATAAGCTCGGTAACACGCGTCACGCCCCTTACCATGTCTATAGTATTTCTGTGGTCTGTGGCTTTTTACTATGCCTGCCTAACGATCGCGATAGGTGAACACTTTCACCGCGGTCTTGACTCACCTCCTACCGATAAAACCTATCACTAATTTGTAAAAGTTGTAAATCATCTCTAACTTAGCGAGATACTCAACAATGATCAGTCATTGTTAAGAATCTTTGACAGATAACGTGGAGTTTGATGATGAAAAAGTGAAACGTATTACAAATTGTTTTCCTCTTGCAGAACGTTATAATTATGTCAAAAAACTAACTTTACCTTTTTTAATATTTTTAAATCATATCAAAGTTTTTCGATCTAGCGGGGTTCGAACCCGCACCTCCGACAGACCATGTCGGTGCTCTAGCCAATTAAGCTATGGAACGATGTACCAGCTAGCTGCTAGATCGAAGTTCTTGATATGATGATTTTTATTCTGTATCTTACCTTTACCTTTTTTTTGTCGACGCGGAGTATTGTGCAGTATGCGATAGAATATTTATTAAAAGCTTTTGATAATAATAAGACACGAGCCTGAAGGTCTTTTTAGGACTGTGTTCAGCAATGAGTGTATGATTTTTTATCGGCAAAAAATCTTAGCATAATCGGAACCACAAAAATATGACGTGAATGTTGACTCTTAAGTCTTAATACTAAGGACTTACGTTAGTTTAGAAAATTTATTGATATAAATTGGTAATAACAAATATTTAAAAACTAATAGGACTGATATTTAATGACATAAATACATATAGACGGTACGTAATTAAAAAAATTATAATCACATTCATAATATCAATGTTGTCTCGTCGGAATAATGAGGTAGTTAACGATCGTAATCTTGTACTTTTATTACGTTTTATAATAAAAAATAAGAATTATACTTAATAAAAAAACACGTCGTAAGCGGACTTTAATAAACTCAACAACAGAGTAGAATGTAACAATGGTAGGGATTTATTAAACTTGTAAGTTTTGAATATCGTTCGAAGAACAAACTGTTCTCACTATTTTTGTATGATTATAATGACTACATATTTGGTAGCCGTTGAATTTCATGAACGAAAGTACCTTGAAAGTTTCTTCCTCTATACTCTTCTAAATTCTGAGTTTATACATGCTTATCTCTATCTCTATAATTATCTCTATATATATAAAAATGAATCGCTAAATGTGTTGCTAAGCGCAAATCTCGAAAGCGGCTGAACGGATTTCGCTAATTCTTTTTTTATAATATTCCTTGAAGTACGAGGATGGTTCTTACGGAGAGAAAAATTTAAAAATTGCCTGAAAAAGTCTAAAAACAACAATTTTCTATATTCCCATACAAATGATTCGTAATAATACTTAAAAGTCAATTTGAACTTTAATACCATACCATAAAGTTTGTGTTAGTGAAGGGGTTCCGGGAAGGATAAATATTAAAAAAAAATAAAAAATTAAAGAATCGACTGTTAGGCGGTACGAAATTCGCCGGGTCAGCTAGTCTCTATATCTCTATATATATAAAAATGAATCGCTGAATGTGTTGCTAAGCGCAAATCTCGAGATCAGCTGAACCGATTTCGCTAATTCTTTTTTATAATGTTCCTTAAAGTACGAGGATGGTTGTTACTGAGAGAAAAATTTTAAAAATTGCCTGAAAAAGTCTTAAAACAACACTTTTAAATATTCCCATACAAAAAATTCGTAATAATACTTAAAAGTCAATTTGAACTTTAATTCCATACCATAAAGTTTAAGAGTTAGTGGAGGGGTTCCGGGAAGGATAAGTATTAAAAAAATTAAAGAATCGACTGTTAGGCGGTACGAAGTTCGCCGGGTCAGCTACTACTATATATATAGAAGCCAATCTCTGGAGTAATTGAAATTATTTTGAAAATTCTTTTACTAGCAAAATCCTTCGTTATTCCCTGTGTTTGCCATATTTTTTTCATGGTGTTTTATTTCCGTTAATAATAAGTTCAGTCAGGAAATTTACACGTGTAACACAATATGTCGGAAGAAAAATTACTACTGTGTACTGTGACACCTATTTTTACGTACCTAATATCAAAGGTGTTAAAACAACCTACTAGAAAAATGTTGGTATTTAGTAGTACATCTAAATTTTCACGATCTTATTTGTCTTTGAATAGATATTTATACTTCGGGAAAAAAAGATGATTATTATACTATGATAGAATCTTTGTGGAAATGTATCGGGATTCTTTTTGTAACTAGAGCTTTCATATACTATATAGTTACTGGACTGTAGGTACCCATTTACACTCAAAGCTAAATAATTATGCAACATCAATATTATAAAGACATTGTAAAGTAATTCATATAATCAAAAAACCATGTATCTAACGATTTTATATAGATATTTGGCACACTATTATACTAGTAGTTTCTTGAACAACATAGTTGGAAGATAGCCAGGGTTTGTGTATTACTGAGACTCGTGTAATTTTTTTGAAACTACAACCCTCTATACTCTACATACAACAACATTAATTGTTTATCTAAATACAGATTAGAATTAATATTAATGCAGTAATTTGGAACAAGGCTGCGCTTCATGCATTTTAAAAGGTACAAAGTTTTTTAATGCTATGGTATTATTACTTTATAAACGTAACCAACATAAATACATGAAACATATAGAATTATAATTAAAATAAATATATTATTTAAAAATATTAAATAAAAAAATGCACAAAATTTTTAGAAAAACGGACAAAAGAGAAATGAAGTGTGTTTTCATTGAAAAAAAATTAAATAAACATTGACACTCATAAATATTATGCACGAGACAATTAAAAAATATATAAAAATTATTATTATTTTGACATACCACTTTCGTCACGTATGAATACCACACACTGACTGTGAGTTTTGAATTCATTCGCTTTATTATATCCACAAATGGATATGAGCATACGCTGATGCGCACGTTTATTGTACAATGGACCCGTTTTAAATTATCGCTAATTACGAGCTAAAATAGTTCTTAAAAAAGAAAATTACGAAACTTTATAACCTTAATACAATCTAAAATAGGCATTTCCATTTAACACACTATTATATTATAAATGATAAAATATATAAAAGGTAAAATTTAATGACCTAAAAAAATGCCATTCGCATTCTGCCTGTAACATCCCACTATTGGGCATAGGCCTCTTTCTCCACGTAGGGAGCTTAATCCACCACGCTGCTCCACTGCAGGTCGGCGGAAATGTACCCTACTATGAGTAACGATCGCTATCAGGCATTTATGATAACAACCGAGATCGACGGCTTAACGTGCTCTCCGATGCACGGTGGGGAGATCCACAAGGACAGATATCCAAACCGGTAAAAAATATTTGTACAAATACAAATATCCACCCCGAGCGGGAATCGAACCCGCAAACCGTCGGTGTTTTAGGCTACTAGCACCACTATACCAGAGCGGTTGTCGAAAAAAAAGGCTAATTTTCCAATTAACCGACTAATATAATTATTTGTTATTGCAGCAATTAAATACCCTAAAAAACATTTTTTTTTTTTTTACAATAAATCTAAACAAAACAATAGGAACTCCATTTTTTAAGTATAAACATAATGTAGAGAGGACATATTTTTAAACTAAAAAATATTGTCATGATCCATGTGATTGAAGTTGATAGAATTTACATCATCGCATTGGGACACATGGGAGTGGTTAAGTAGCCACGCACAGGGTTGGGCTGGGCCTAAAAGCCCGGATGGCATTATTATTCTAAAAGCTCAACCGATGAAGCATTGAAAAAGATTAATTTCAACAGTACCAGGTAAAGTTACCAATTGTAAATTATAATATTTTGAGTAATTACATCAATAACTTCCGTAAAAAGAGAGGACAGCAATCATAATGACTGTGTACTTTACTACCACTGTGCTCTATCTTATTATTTTAATCCTCGTCAGAGGATTCGAGTAGCTCCGAAGCTTTCTGTTTATAGAGCGCTACATTTAGGGATATTCTATGTTCGTGATTTCGTGGTGATTTCACTTCAAGTTTCTCGAACATTGACTTTGGAGCATTAATTATTATGTTGTAAATGGTTATCTGGATATTATCCATCATGTTATATAGCAGAATTTCATTTTCAAGATACACCACATTTCTGAGGTTAATTTTAAGAAAATCTTTATTTATCTCGCATTCTGTAACGCGTGCTGTCCCGCTTGATATTTTATAGTTTCTCTATTTAGAGTTAAATAATTTATGTTACTAAACCTTCTATTCAAGGTATATATTTGTCATCTAACTTCTTACATCAAACTTTTGTGCTCTAACACAAGTTTAAAGAGCATAGGTGTAAGAAATAATTCGGTCTCGAACTAATTATTACGGCTCTTACATCTGTTCAGTGGCGGACTAACCGGGGGGCGGAAGGGGCAGCCCGCCCTGGGCCTCCAGTCTTAGGGGGCCCAAAATGCCTCTGCGTTCCCCTGAATATCGTATAATCGTAAACAAGACTTTAAAAATACGCTTAGTAATAATTTCATCAAGATCAAAACACTACAGAAATCTAGACTTTTTACACGTTACTAATATTCTTTTAACTTTTAGATCCCTTTAGAAGCTTTTTAAATGTAATGCTATTCTTAGCCCAACAAAATCTGACTTTCCGAGGCCACCGTGAAGATATTTCTTCGGAAAACAGGAGACATTTTCAATAATTAGTTTGTACTAATTATAGAAAATATATAATATAATTAGTTTGTACTGTTAGCGAAATATTATGATCCGGTGTTGAAAGAGCATTGCTTAAAACAAGAAGAGGCTATACAAATGTTGTCGTGTGCGGGGATCGAACTAGCAATCGCAATCCAGTGCTGTGACCGCTGCGCCAACGCGGTGTCTCGTTAGCCTAAAATCTAAATAATTTAATTCGAATTAAAATTTCACTTGCAATTTAAATATAAAAAACTACATTTTTGAAGTGAAACTTACTTTAGGCGCACGATTCAGTCTGTAATATCCCACTGTTGGGCATAAGCCTCTTCCCCATGTAGGAGAAGGATCGGAGCTTAATCCACAACGCTACTCCAATGCGGGTTGGCGGATATATTCCCTACTAAGAGTAACGATCGCTATCAGGTGTACATGATAACAACCGGGACCGACTGCTTAACATGCTCTCCGAGGCACGGTGGGGAGACCCACAAGGAATGCACAAACACCCAGACCACGGCAAACATCTATATGGCCAATACAAATGTTGTCGTGTGCTGGGATCGAACCCGCAACCGCCTGCGGAACGGTCAATCGCAATCCAGTGCTGTGACCGCTGCGAGTCTTTAGGCGCATGAGGGGTACAATTTAAGCGACCGGTAACGCGGCAGCGTCATGACGATCAGTCCTTGGATGCGTGACCGCCTGACGCACGAGTGCGTGACGTTGACTTTTTTTCAATTAGTTTTGTTTTTTGCATTTTAAATTCTTTTTTTTTAATTAGTTTTTTTTTTAAATTATTTTCTTTAATTAGTTTGCCAAAGAAGTTTCACTTCAGACTTGTGTACTTTGTACGCACGCAATTTTTTTTAAACCTGGAGGGGGAGGCCTCATTCAGTTTTGCCGCCCCGGGCCTCTGACGGGCTTAGTCCGCCACTGCATCTGTTTGGATCTGTATCGCTCTAATATTTTTTTCTATTTTTTATGTAGATGCAGGGAAAATCTTTAACATATACCTGGTTCTGAGGGCCAAAAGCACATTATGTCGTATTTTAACCCCCTAAAAACCATTATGATGACGAGTCTTGTTATGTGTCTTCAAAATAACTTGAAAAATAAATTTAGAGTAGCGGTGGAATCGTTTGCGCATGCGCATTTTATGCGTTACATTAATTTAGCTAATATTTATTTAGCTTATTAGGTGGTATTGTAAAATAAAATACCCCGCACTGCAACCTTCGAAAAACGATCTGTTATTTTTATAAATTGAAATATTTAGTTTAGACCTCTATGTACGTGTCAAGTGCTAATATGTTATACAATGTTCTAAAATATACAGCTACCTATTTAGCATGTACAATTCAATTTCAAATTTCGAACCTTATCTTATTCGATCACGATAAGACGTAATAACAATAAGTACTTGTTTTATCAAGTCTATCGCAGATGTTTTTATTAAAATAGCATTGACATAGCACATAAATATTGATATTAAAACATGATTTCTCTCAGGGGTTTTGATGCTTTATGCATTTAAAAAAATATATATTGTAAGGAGTCGTTTGTAGAACTTACCATCATACATTCAAAACTACTGCAAAAAATCTTTTTGGATGTAGAAAGAGAAACGTACTGTTTACTATGTAGCGATTTTTTGAAAAATGAATCAAAACCCGAGCAATATAACTTATCCGAATCGTACTGATTTTGAAATTTAAATAATGTAGAGTTTATTAGCAACGGTTAGTTCATAACTCTATTATGTAAAAAATTAAAAATCTAAAAACAATAATTACGCTATTAAAACCGCAAGGGTTAGGCTGCAAGGCTTTAATTCTTTTTTATTGAAACCTAGCCCTTTTTCCCTTGACTAATCTACTTAACGGTAATCACTTCCTTATTACGGATTTATATAACAACTAGCTGTGCCCCGCGGTTACCCCCGCGTTAATTTGAGGAAAATCATAGCTATAGCCTTTCCTAATTACAGGTTTGTAGGTGTATTTTTCATTGGACTTTCATACAAACAACCATCCCCTGTTTAAACCCCAAAAGGGGGTTGATTTCTCAAAATACATTATTAGTACACCTCAACACCATCTATAAAGCATACACACAGCATACATTTTGAATTTCAAGTCTCTTACTTCAAAAACATAAGACTTTCATACAAACTTCCAACCCCCGTTTTACGCCCTTAGGGGTGGAATTTCGTAAAACCCGTTCTTAGCTGACCTCTACTTGGCGAAAGGAATATTCCTACCAAATTTCAAGTCTCTAGGCCTTATGGTTCCAGAGATATCGTGATGAGTCAATGGGTGGAAATGTCATATATATATAGAGATAAAGATCTGAATAATACTTACATATTATAATAGGAGATTTTAGATATTATTTCACGATTATGTCGTTTAATATTAAAAATATTTACTTATCTTATTCAGGGCCGAGCCGCCCCTGTGTGCGATGTGTGCGGCGCACACAGGCGCCAAGACAATAGGGGCGCCACCATCGAAATTATTTTTGTTACACTAACTCAACAACATATTCTTTTTTTCAACAATAAATATTTTTCAATAATACTTGATTCCCTCCTGCATTTCACACATAGAGCAAATTAGTATTATAAAGTTGACCTAGCTTTCTGTCCAATTATCGACATAACTGGCGCTGGATTTACGTCCTTTATAATTGAAAAACTAGACAAAATTAATGTGGACATTGACATAAACATCTTAAGGGGACAGAACTATGATAATGGATCAAATATGCGCGGTAAGAACAATGGTCTTCAAAAAAGATTGCTGGATCTAAATCCTCGCGCTTTCTATGTACCATGCGCTAGGCATAGCTAGCCACTCTCAATCATCATACGACTGGGTTTTTTAGTAATGTATAAGAATTACATAAATATTTTTCGTCCTTTACCAAAAGATAGGATTTATTAAAGAATATAATATCATAAATCTGACCTTAAAACCATTGTCTAAAATAAGATGGCCAAGCAGAAGCGCATATGTGGCATGCGGCATTGACGCATGAAAAATGTCGCACGTTGTGGCAAGAACCTTGCGGCACGGCAACACCTTGCGTCATGTGGCAGAGCAAGGCCGGATCTACCATATGGCTTTTTGGGCTTCAGCCCAGGGCCCCGTGGATTCAAGGGGCCCCCAGCTAAGTCAATTCAAAGTCAAAAATAGACGACAATGCGAAAAAATCAATAATTTTATTAAATTATTTATTCTTATATTACTTCGAACTGACAGTTAAAATGTTCGGCTGCCATTTTACACATTCATCTCAATCGTGGTCAAATTTGGTGGGCCCCTAATTAGTATTAGCCCAGGGCCCCCAATTAGTATTAGCCCAGGGCCCCCAATTAATGTTAGCCCAGGGCCCCCTGACCGCTCGGTCCGGCCCTGTGGCAGAGTGTCGCAGCTTGTATCCGATCACGATGGATTCCGTGCGACAATTTTTGATGCGTCAAGCCAGTTTCTAGGTTATGTTTTGATTGTACTTATTTATTTTATTTACAAAATGAGATAAATCGGACATGGAGTGGTGTAATGATAATTATATTTGTTAGCAAACGAAAAAAACCGACTTAGATCACATCGACAAGTAATACAATGTACCTACGTAGACGAAAAAAATTAACAAACTCACTAATCGTCTGGTATCTCTAGAAATTGTACCCTTACTACAGAAAATCTAATAAAGAAATATATAAAATCTACTTTTTTTGTTTTTTTGTCTGAAGAAATTCTAACCTATCTCTATCAATCAAGTAGGCAGACTAAAATTTGACAGCACGACGCTTAAAAACTGTTGCCTTGGCATAAAATACGCTGTCGCATGCCGCATATGCCGCAATTTGTCGCATGCCACAAGATGGCGCACGCCACAATATGTCGCATGCGACCAGGGCCGAGCCGCCCCTGTGTGCGATGTGTGCGGCGCACACAGGCGCCAAGACAATAGGGGCGCCACCATCGAAATTATTTTTGTTACACTAACTCAACAACATATTCTTTTTTTCAACAATAAATATTTTTCAATAATACTTGATTCCCTCCTGCATTTCACACATAGAGCAAATTAGTATTATAAAGTTGACCTAGCTTTCTGTCCAATTATCGACATAACTGGCGCTGGATTTACGTCCTTTATAATTGAAAAACTAGACAAAATTAATGTGGACATTGACATAAACATCTTAAGGGGACAGAACTATGATAATGGATCAAATATGCGCGGTAAGAACAATGGTCTTCAAAAAAGATTGCTGGATCTAAATCCTCGCGCTTTCTATGTACCATGCGCTAGGCATAGCTAGCCACTCTCAATCATCATACGACTGGGTTTTTTAGTAATGTATAAGAATTACATAAATATTTTTCGTCCTTTACCAAAAGATAGGATTTATTAAAGAATATAATATCATAAATCTGACCTTAAAACCATTGTCTAAAATAAGATGGCCAAGCAGAATAGATGCTATCATATTTACCAGAAATTTCTGATGCCTTATATGAAATTAATATCAAATGGTATAGTTATATTATGATCAGAAGTCAAAATATGACACTAATGTTTAGCAGAAAAAAATATGCTCCTTTTCATTCATTTGTTCACTAAATATATGTCATAAGATATTAACAAAAGTAAATTTTGTGAGCAAAATTCTGCAGTCCATTGATATGAATATGCAGCAAGTTGCTTTAGATGCTTCAACGCAATTATAGAAGTTTTTAATAAAAATTAGAACCCACGCTTGAGGAAATCGTAAATGATATTGCTATGAAAATTCCTAACAAATTTTATGTCGAGTCTAAATTTGAAACTTCGAAATTCAGACCCCTGAGACGTCGTAAGACTCCAAAGATTTTTGATTATAAACGCGAAGAGACAACTGAGGTAGGGCACAGCAGGAAATTTCCTGCTCAAAAAATGGAGCAGCCTGACTGGGGTAGTACCTCGACCTTACAGAAGACCTCAACTAAATAATATTGTTTTCAAGCAGTATTGTGTTCCTGTTGGTGAGTAAGGTGACCAGCGCTCCTGGGGGGAATTGGGGGTAGGGTCGGCAAGGCGCTTGCGATACTTCTGGTGTTGCAGGCGTCTATAGGCTACGGTAGTCGCTTACCATCAGGTGAGCCGTATGCTTGTTTGCCGGACTCGTAACATAAAAAAAGAAGACCACGGAAGCGAACTGGTTTTACCTATTTAGAATAATATTATCTAAGTATATAAAATTGGATAACATTTATTTCGGTCAAAATTAACAAATAATAAAAAAAAGGAAAAAAATGCTGTGTAATTACGGCAGAAAAAAGAATATAGCCACCCCCTCTCTTCCCGTGGATGCCATAAGAGGCGACTGAGGGTAGCCTGCGCAGACTGCGACACACTTCCACTACTTCCTTGGAACTTAAAAAGCCGAGCGATGGCGGACCATTGGCTTTGAAATACACAGGCCGATGACAAACCAACCACCTACCCGCCTGCCCAGTGTGGTGGCTATGGGCAAACCACATGAGTTGCCGTTGCCGTTTTTGGCATGAACTTGGGGAGGCTTATGTCTAGCAGTGGACTGAGATGGGCTGAAGTGAAATAAATATATTTTGAAACGAAGATTCGTGAAAAAAGAGGCGCTTCATAGGTTTCGCACACAGGCGCTGGGGGAGGTCGGCGCGGCCCTGATCTTATTTCTTCTATAGGGCAATCACATCAATGAAAACCACACTGGTTCCTTTATCAATTTTGCAGTCCTTGATATCAGCTGTTTATTGTTATTTTTTTACACGCTTTTTATTAATCTAAGAAACTTCGATAGCGTCGATTATTATAAACAGAACTCAAAAGTATTTAAAAAGTCAACTTAATAAAGAAGGGGGTTCAAATCTACATTATGGACCGTTGACCGTTTATTGGCATAATTACGTTACAAAAAAAAAAAATAACCCTAACCTATCTATCTTCAAAATTTATAAATTGGCATTAAATAAGTAAAAATAAAATATATTTAAGTACAAAAAAAAAAAAAAAAAAAACAAAACAAAAAAATCTGCAACCTGAGAATTCACAAAAAGCTTTCTATTTATGAGTACTTTATACAGAAAAAATATGAACATCTAAATCGACGGTCCCTAATGGAAAAACCCAAGAAGGGTAATATATAATAAAACTAAACTATTATTGTAATATATTTTGTTCGGCAATATCGACACAAATATAAATTGATGTTTGATGTTTAGGACGTAAATAAAAAACGGTAAGTTTAATTTAAAAATCTACCGAATGCAAATTAAAGATTTTTAAGTGTAGATAATATTAAGATTTTTACGTAAAAATCAATTAATTATTACCTACCTTGCTAACACCGAACCACCGGTGCGATCGATTTTTGAGAGCGTAATGACATTTTGATACGAGCACAATGTAAACATTGAACTGATTACATCAATGACAAGTTATACCATTGTAATTACGATTAGAGTGAAAATACTGAAGAGGACGGCCGATACGATTATGAGCGAGTCAGAAAGGGTACAAAGTACTCGTGCTTGGCCTAAATTCGCCGCTCGTGGCGCGAAAGAGCGCGAAGACAAGAAGCGTACAGCAGGAGCTGGCGTCCGACTCACATCTAGGGACACGGTATCGAATACAAAGTATCGATACTGTACTCATGAGTAGTATCGAAAAAAAAGTATCGTACTCATAAAAGTATCGAAACAAAAGTATCGATACTTCTAGGTATCGAGTACAAAAGTACTCAATAGAAGGAATTGATACTTCAACTTCCAAAAAAAAAGGTCGCTTCAAATTTCGCACAAATACTGAACGACTGTTTCCAAATATGTCAGTCGACCAAAAAAATTTAATTGTGTTTGCTCGCAAACGAAAAAAAAAACCGACTTCAATTTCATTGACAAGTAATACAACGTAATAAGACGAAAAAATAGTCAAGTAAATACGCGCTATTAAAGATTACTCAAAAATTTTCATTATTTAACGTTGTGTCCAGGTGTCCATTTTTTATAAGTATTTTTAACAGTTCACAGGAAAGTGCACATAAGGTGCCAATCAAACCACCAATTGTAAATTCATGCATCACTTCATCAGGCATCTCAAATTTATAAATATGTGTTGTACAGCTTTCTCACATATTTATAAATTTTTGATGCCTGATGATGGTCCAATAAAGGATTGAAACGTCGCATGAATTTACACTTGGTGGTTTGATTGGCACCTTATGTCCACTTTCCTGTGAACCGTTAAAAAATTACTCAAAAAGTTGTAATCAGATCTCGATCTAATTTAAACAAGACTACATGACAAGTATTAGGGCCTATGCAAACCACGTTTTTTAAGCGCGACGTCGCGTTTTTATCCTATAGAGCAGTTTGTTGGCGTTTGTATCGATTCAAACGCGCGTCGACGGCGCGTCTGTGTCGATACACACGCGCGCTTGCATCGCGTCTGTATCGCGTGACACGCGCGTCGATGGCGCGTTTTTATCCTACAGAACAGTTTGTTGGCGTTTGTATCGATTCAAATGCGCGTCGACGGCGCGTCTGTGTCGATACACACGCGCGTTTGCATCGCGTCTGTATCGCGTGACACGCGCGTCGATGGCGCGTTTTTATCCTACAGAGCAGTTTGTTGGCGTTTGTATCGATTCAAATGCGCGTCGACGGCGCGTCTGTGTCGATACACACGCGCGTTTGCATCGCGTCTGTATTGCGTGACACGCGCGTCGACGGCGCGTTTTTATCCTACAGAGCAGTTTGTTTGCGTTTGTATCGATTCAAACGCGCGTCGACGGCGCATTTAAAAAACGTGGTTTGCATAGGCCCTTAGCTTTCGATTAAATTAAAAAACATCAAAATCGGTACACCGAGTAAAAAGTTATACGGTATAATACAACGTTGGTCAACGAAGAAGTAGTCGAGTAAATACTATAGACTATTAGATATATCTTTAAAAGTTCTTGTCAGATCTCATTTAAATTTTAAATGGGACCACATGACACGCAACACCTTTCAATTAAAACAAAATTCATCGAAATCGGTCAACCCAGTTAAAAGTTCTGAGCTAACATACATTTAAAAAATGCAGTCTAATTAAGAACCTCCTCTTTTTTTTGGAAGTCGGTTGAAAAGGTCGTCGCTTTAAATTATCGTACAAATACTGCATAAATGTTTTCAAAATTTCAGGAAAAAGTGTAATAGTACTCATGTAAATCTTTCGATACGATACCTGCCAAAAAGTACTCATTGAGTAAAAGTATCGAATGCAAAGTATCGAGTACTAAAGTATCGGTATCGAAAGGAAATGTACTCGATACCACAAAGTATCGATACTTTTTTCGTGTCCCTACTCACATCGCTACCGACTTGTGACTATTCTCTTCAAATACCGTAGAATATCCGGCGCCAAAAGAAAGACCTCAATTATCTATATGCACAATCCTTCTATATAGTACACTCGACTACTATGCGATGACGTCATTTCATTCAAGTAAACTCCCGTAAAACATTCATTGATTTCGTGCCCCTCCACAAAGCGTGAGCTTGTATGGTGATAACATTTCTGTGGTCTGTGTTACACCACACACACACACACACAGAGGTGACTAGTCTATGGAGGTGACACAGACCACAGAAAGGTGGTAAGTTGATAACATTTAATATTTTAATTTTTAGCCTAAACCATTTCGTAAACGTCAAGTAAATAATTATATTTTTATTTTTGGAAAAAAGTTCCGTATGGGGCGTTGCGGAGGCGTAGCCTAGCCGGTAAAAAAAGTCCGTAACGTTAAAAAAAGCGTAAGATTTTTATGTATAGTCATGTATAATGGGCGGCTAATACAGTTTCTAATCTAATGTATAGTCTACTTGATTACGTTATTTATTGTTATTATATCATTCAATAATTATTTCGATATATTTTATAAATCATGTTAAATAAAATAAAGGTGTTAAGATAATTTTGTAAAGTAGTTTTTTTTATCGATAAAAAAATCATAATAAAAAAATGTATACCAGAATAATTAGTTTCTCCTCGAATAGAACTTTAAATTAATATTTTATAATTAGGAAATTAGTTCCTATCTGGTGTCCCACGACACTACACGGTTTTTTTATCTTTTACAACTAATCAGAGATTTTTCAATTATTTGGACTCTTAACCGATTAAGTATAATAAGATAGAAGACTTATTAAGTACCTATACCTACGTATAGTAATTTAGCCATCACAACAAGTCTAACTATAGCATACCTACCTACATCGACAATTAGTGCTCCCGCAGATATACAATTTCAAGTTGGCCGACTAAATCGCAGAGTATACTAATAGGTATGGTGACATATGCTAGCCCGCACATCTTCTCCAACTAAATTGTCCAACTAATTAATTGGAAATCGATCGCATCAGAATCGAAATTCCCTTCCGATTACGTACAATTAAAAGTTGTCCAACTATCGGCCAATTGTTCGTTAGCACGGTTACCTTATACAAGCTCGCATAGGCGGCGGAGGGCGTGGGCGGTGTGGGCGACCGCCCACGGCCTCGCGGTGCAAAGGGCCTCGCGCCTGACACCCGAAAATAAATTTTAAAAAGTATGGAAAATCCTAAAGTACACGGTAAGTGAGTAAAAAGCAACAAAAAACTTAACGAGGTCATTCGTTCAACTATTTTACACGGACCTCATATTTTTTCATACTGGGGGCCTTATATGAAAATCGATTCTTAAAGAGTAAACTCCAAAAAAAGATCCTGAAATAGGACGAAATTTCCAATAAAAAAATCCAGACTCTCAGAATCAGAACACTATCTCTATTATTTGCAATTTTATTTAACGCTGAAAATATATAGTGCTCTGCGAGGTCGTTACGACATAGGCGCGCCGTCTAAAAAGCCGGTTTATCACCTAAATATTTTTTTTTATAAAATTAAAAAACAATTTAAAAATTTGAATAAATTATGGTGTCATTTAGACACTTGAACGAAAAAAACCTCGGTGAAAAAAAAATTGTCGATTTTTCAAAAAGTTACACCATTGTTAATTAGCTACTTATTTTACCATCTCTGTTTTTATAAATTACGGCATAAAAGTTTAATTACCAGTGAAGTGATTGGTAGGATAAAAGAGGCAAAATATTATTCTTTTTTACTCGACTGCACTTGAGACTGTAGTAGGGTTGAACAAAAATGTCGATTATCTTAAGATATTGTAATACATCAACAGGAACTATAGAAGAAAATTTTATCGGATTTCTTGTTGTCACTGAAACGACAGGAGAATATCTGACTAATGCAATACTAGGAGAGCTAGAAAAAAATGGAATAAATCCAAGAGCATTTTTCACACCTTGTGGTTGTCATAGCTGGAATCTGTTGTTGGTAGACGCAGCTAAATCTTCGGTGGCAGCAAAAAAATTTTTTGGTTTTATTCAAAAGATATTTTTGCTATTTTCAAGCTCCAGCAAACGCTGGAAAATAATCAAAGACAAATTAAAGCTCACAATGAAGCCTTTATCAGACACAAGGTGGGAAAGCAGAATCCAGGCGGTGAAGGCCATTTTGTTGCAATGCGATGATGTTGTCGAATGCATAGAAAACTTAAAATGCCAAACTGAACAATCGGACACGCTTAGTGATTGCGATTCCGTTTTAAACGAAATGTTCAGTTTGGAATTTATTATATCTATCAATGACATAAGCAAATTATACCAATCTGTACAAGTCCATTTAGGCAGTACTCTTGAACATTTATTGCGTACATTTTGCAACTGGATTAAAGAATATCGACAATCTGGATTCGAAAAATGCTCTGACGCTCTTCAGTTTATGAAGAAAAGCAGTTATGATTTACCCGAAGAATTTAAAAATAAAAGTTTAGCCAAAAAGAAAAAGATGTCTGATTACGAAGGCGACGATCAGCCTATAAAGTCAGCTAAAACCCATTATGAAACAGAATTTTTTAATGCGATGATTGATTCTGTTATAATTAACATGGAATCGAGATTGATGTCTTTAAATCAACATTTTTAAAATTTTGATTTGTTTTATGACTTAAACAAGTTTAAAAAAAACTCCAAAAGAGCAAATATTAAAAAACTGCCAGGATTTACACACAGTCCTGCAAGTAGTTGTGAGCAGTGACTTTCAACCTTATGAATTGTATGAGGAATTACAAAATATGGTCCCAAATTTACCTAACTCCATTAAAGACGTGAAAGCTCTGCTCCAATATATCATTCCTAACAATTTGAAAGAAATTTACGCAAATGCTTACATTATTGTAATTAGAATTTTGTTAACAATACCTGTAAGTACTGCTTACGCTGAAAGGAGTTTTTCAAAATTAAAACTTATTAAAAATTATTTAAGAAATACTATGGGTCACGAAAGACTTTCAGCTTTGGCAGTTTTATTCATTGAAGCCGATATGGCATCTAAGGTAAATTACGAACCAATAATTAAGGAGTTCAGTAAAGCCAAAGGTAGAAAATTACTGTTTCTTTAATTTTATATTTTTAACCGATTTCCAAAAAAGGACGAGGTTCTCAATTAGATTGATTTTTTAATGTATGTTACATCAGAAATTTTGACTGGGTGGACCGATTTCTATGAATTTTATTTTAATTGAAAGGTGTTGCGTGTCATGTGGTCCCATTTAAATTAAATTGAGATCTGACAAACACTTTTCGAGTTATATCTAATAATGCGTATTTACTTGACTATTTTTTCGTCGTCCTACGTTGTATTAAACCGCATAACGTTTAACTAGATTAATCGATTTTGATGATTCTTACTTTAATCGAAAGCTAATGTTTGTCATGTAGTTTTATTTTTTTAATCTAGATCTGATGACTACTTTTTGAGTAACTTTGATAGCGCGTATTTACTTGACTATGACGAGCTACTGACGAGCAAACACAATTAGGTATATATACCCATTAAAATTTTTTTTGTTTACTTACCTACGTTGTATTACTTGTCTTGTCGATGACATTGAAGTCGATTTTGTTTCGTTTGTGAGCAAACAATAAAAAATAAATAATTTATAATAAATTATTGTCATAATAATTATATATAGGTATAGATATATATTTATAATAATTATATATTTTAATTAAAATAAAGTATAATTATACTTTATATGGTCCAAGTCTAATATTAACGGTTTTAGCGTACTACATGTAATTAACATGAGAGTGAAAAGATTTAAAAAAAAATTGCAGCAGGCATAAGCCTGGCAGTCGGCAGAGGTTGTTTTTATAAATTCACAATATTGAAATCTTCTGGCTTTGAAATACACAGGCCGAAGACGGGCAGCAGCGTCTTCGGTGCGACAAAGCCAGCCCTGCGGTCACCAGCGGGTGACTGCCCAGCGTGGTGACTATGGGCAAAACACATGAGTTCGCGTCATAATGTCGGGCGCGAACTTGTGGAGGCCTATGTCCAGCAGTGGACTGTGATAGGCTGAAATGATGATGATGACGAAATGAATATTGAAATCAGCCTATAAAAAATTGTTTCATCTAATTAACAGATGAGGGAATATTTTGCTATATCCCAGATCTTAGACCATCTAATTAATTAACTGGACTAATGTCCAGGCGTGATAATATTTGTGATATAATTTAAATACCTTTATTTATTTATTTTTCATTTATTTTATGTCCCAAAGAAGTTAAGTAAATATTTAGGTTTTTTTTTTCTTTATTAATAAAAAAACTGTTTAACTTTAAGTGATTTTTTATTTTATATTCCCTTCTTTTTGCACCATCAGAGGGCCTCGCAAATGTACCTTGCCCACATTAAATTTAAGACTTGCGCCGCCACTGCAAGCTCGCTCACGATCCAATTTTGTTGGTCAGTCGCACGGCAAGATGGAAAACGACTACATGCGTGCGCGTGATTTCCCTACGCCCGGATCTCTTGTTGCAAACGAAAAAGATATAATTTATTTGTGGTGTTAGAACAATTAAGGAGTAAAATAATATATATAATAGATATAATCTTCTAATTCACGATGACATTATCTATATAGTTATAGATAAATTAAATTTTAATGTTCTTAGCGTTAATAAATTTTGCAAGGGTAAAAACCACCTTACAGGTACCTACTTACCGAAGAGTTAATCCAATCCTTTCTTCAACGTACGGAAGCCCGGTCGTGACATGTGTACTGCAGTCATACATAGTATGTCAACTATCTTTTTGTTTTTAAAGTTAACATCATAAATAATTAAATTATAAGTTATTATCAGTAGAGAATGATGAGAATGATAAATGATTTAATTGTCTGATAACATATATTTATATTATGTTATACAAAATAATTTAAAAAACTGTTTCTTAAAAAAATTAAAAAAAATAACCCTAACCTATCCTAACCTATCTAACTTCAAAATTTATATAATGTGACAGTAAATAAGTAAAAATAAAAATATATTTAAGAAAAAAAAATCTGCAACCTGCGAAATTCACAAAAAGTTTTCTATATAATTATGAGTAGGTACTATGTACTAAAAAAATATGAATATATATAATAAATCGACGGTACATAAAGTACATTTTAGCCTTATTTTATTCATCCTAAAAGGTTATCTGGTAATCCGAATAATCGGACGATTAAATTAATTTATTCATCCGATAATCGGACAACTAATTTATTTTACTCATTCGTTTAGCGGATGAGTAGCAATAGCTAAAATATTTAGTATATAAATGGACAATAAAAATAAAACATTTATTTCTCATTATTATACAATATATGTATAAGTACCTATGAATAGTTTTTTTTTGTGTTTAATTCTTAATGAAAAATTATCGCTCTACTGATAATAATTTATAATTTAATTTTTTATGATTTTAACTCTAAAAACAAAAAGGTAGTTGGCATACTATGTATGACTGCAGTACACATGTCACGACCGGGCTTATCAACGGCTATAGCGAGTCGGAGAGGTGTGTCCTGTTTGATTATTGCTGGCCCGATTAGATATACGAGCTCATCAAAAGACGAAATACTCATTCTGTAGTATGAAAAAAATTTATCTGAAAAACATCTGAGTTTAGAATGC
The DNA here is from genome assembly GCA_905220545.2 of Melitaea athalia. Classification (NCBI taxonomy): domain Eukaryota; kingdom Metazoa; phylum Arthropoda; class Insecta; order Lepidoptera; family Nymphalidae; genus Melitaea; species Melitaea athalia. The sequence continues at coordinate 12,228,358 of HG992184.1, read as the reverse complement.
AATGTATGATGCTTCCCATATTCTAATCTATTACTTAATATTGGATGCACCCAAAATGTTCTCTTTTGTTTTCGTCTTCTTTTTATTATTAAAGCAATTAGAGCGTTTTTTTCCGCATTTTCACGCACACGCACCGCGCTAGCAACACCGTCACTGATTAAATCGTATAAGTCTGGGGCTGGTAACCAATAAGATAAAGTTGATCAACTAAATTGTAAAAGTACGCAATTTAGTTGTTCGATAGTCGGCCAAGTCACAATTGTATGTCTGCGGGAGCACTTAGGTAATAAAAACAAACGCTACCGTTTGCTATATCATAATATTTCCTGCATCGTTTAACAAATGAGAATTTTATGACGTTCGGAGGTATGTTTTTGTTTTACTATTATGTACCGTAAAGCATAGTAGGGAGGTCAATTTGTTTATGTCTACACAGCTACTGCAGCTACACAATCAATAATATGCATTTTGTAATGATTTTGTATCATTCGATCCGACAACGCCAGATGGGACGCGTCGATTGCACTGTTCGTAGCATGTTACAAACACACAAAAAGAATTCGTATAAAATATAAATCTACTGACGTAATACTGTGTGCAACTTTGCATTTAAGTAATGGATAGATATTTTAATTAAATATTATGAAGACAAATTTAAGTATTATCAATTTATTATTAAGATTTACTTCATTCTCCGACATTATTAATTTTGAAGATTCGAGAAAATTACTTAAAATAATATCAATTATTTTATACCGCGACGCCGCGTTGGCGTAGCGGTCACAGCACTGGATTGCGATTGGCTGTTACGCGGGCGGTTGCGGGTTCGATCCCGCACACGATAACATTTGTATTGGCCATACAGTTGTTTGCCGTGGTCTGGGTGTTTGTGCAGTCAGCAGGTTAAGTCGTCGGTCCCGGTTGTTATTATGTACACCTGATAGCGATCGTTACTCAGAGTAGGGAATATATTCGCCAACCCACAGGGGGTGATCTGTGCGCCAACCCAAAGATTTAAATCTTTGCGCCAACCCGCATTGGAGCAGCGTGGTGGATTAAGCTCCGATCCTTCTCCTACATGGGGAAGAGGCCTATGCCCAACAGTGGGATATTACAGGCTGAATCGTGAATCGTGATATATCATATAGGTATTTTGGTTATTCAATATGAATATATGAATCTAAGTAGCTGGTATCTATATATATTACATACTAATATTAGAAAGCTAAAGCGTTTGTTTGTTTAAACGCGCAAATCTCAAGAACTACTAGTTTTAATTGAAAAATCTTTTTATTATGTTAGATTGTTCGTTTTCCGAGGAAGGCTGTAAAACATTTTAGTAACTTTTTTCTCAAATTAACGCGGGTGAAACCGCGGAGCTACCGCGCAGCTAGTACAACATAAATAGAAAAAAACAGATTCGAAATAAAATACCAAGTACAAGAATATAAAACCAAACAATCCCGAGCCTTCAGAGCTCTTCAAAAGTCGTATACTTATATAGGTACTTGAAAATATATGCTTCCCTTATTTTTCATTTTCTACTAGTTTTAATTGAAAAATCTTTTTATTATGTTAGATTGTTCGTTTTCCGAGGAAGGCTGTAAAACATTTTAGTAACTTTTTTCTCAAATTAACGCGGGTGAAACCGCGGAGCTACCGCGCAGCTAGTACAACATAAATAGAAAAAAACAGATTCGAAATAAAATACCAAGTACAAGAATATAAAACCAAACAATCCCGAGCCTTCAGAGCTCTTCAAAAGTCGTATACTTATATAGGTACTTGAAAATATATGCTTCCCTTATTTTTCATTTTCTAGCCTCCTGTAAGTTTTAAGTTTGAAAGTAACTCTGGATCTACGACTTATCTGAAGATTTCTTTTAAACTAATTACGTTGGGAAGCTAGTTTGTTGAGCAAGCTGATTCTATGAAATGAAATAACAACCAGTGGCGTAGCGTGCCTTGGAGGGGCCCCGTATCAAAATTAGTTGGGGGGCCCAAATGAAGGGTAACGATTTCTCACAAAACAAACAAAAATGCTTGCATTTAATTAAAATAAATATTTATTTAATATAAGTTATCACTTCCTCCTAGAATAGACAATAGTGACAAGTCTGATAGCCGTTCCTGTCTCGTCGAAGTCCTTAGGTAATTTTTGTTAAGTTTAGTTTTGAAAAACATCTTTCAGCTGTTGCGGTTATAACTGGAAGGGTCAAGAATAGAAAGAATGATGTAATTACCAAACGTAAAACTGGATGCAAGACTATTGAATTTTATCAGCAACAATTCCAGGAGTTCCTTAGTGGAATGAATTTTTTGAATTTCGGATTTTACATTTTAAGCATGTTTTCAGAGCAATTGATTGTTAATGAAGATTAACTGAATCCTGCAATAACCGATGAAGGATGTTGCTAACTTTTGGGCGCACGCTTAACTCGGGAAAAAGGGGATTCCTTTTTTTACTTTTGTCATTTCTGAAGTGAAAACTATAGGCACGTTTGACAGTTATTTTGTATGTTTTTTTACCGGAAAGCACGAGATTAAGACAGTGACATCGTGGATAACATTTTACTAAGTTTGCTTAAACACATTAGGGGCCTCTGTAGCCCGGGGCATCCGTACCATTGATATGTCTGATACGGTGGTAGCTACGCCCCTGCATTGCAATCTAAATCACTCACAGAAGCTGACTGCTGAAAAAATGAAGAAATTTTGGATATTTTTTTTTATAACCTACTCTCTTTTCTGTCTACTTTTTCTTTTCATAGCTCCACTGGGATAATCTCTTTTCCTTTCACTCATTCTTTTCACAAACCGCAGTAATTAACCAATAAGTAATGAGAAGTACAAGATTGTATTGTATTAAAATGTAATAACGTAACGGCGTTTGGCAGGCTTCGTCGAGTCTTCACTTCGAAGATTCCGCAATGCTTGAAAACAAAAGTCTTCGAGCAATGCGTCCTGCCTGTGTTAATATACGGAGCCGAGACGTGGACACTGACAAAGGGACTGGTACACAAGTTCAAAGTCGCTCAACGTGCAATGGAATGGGCTATGCTTGGGTTTTCTCTCAAAGATAGAATTAGAAATGAGGCTATCCGCGAGAGAACGAAAGTAACCGACATAGCCCACAGAATTAGCAAGTTGAAGTGGCAGTGGGCTAGTCATCTGTGTCGCAGGACCGATGGCCGTTGCAGCAGACGTGTCTTGGAGTGGAGACCGCGTCTGGGCAAACGCAATGTAGGACGCCCTCCGGCCCACTGGAGCGACGATCTACATAAGACTGCCGGTGTAGGCTGGATGAGGATTGCGGAAAACCGGGATATCTGGCGCGAACTTGGCGAGGCCTATGTCCTGCAGTTTACTGCAATGGGCTGAACTGACTGTCTGACTGACTGACTGTGATAACGTATGAACCGGAATGAAATAAAACACGTAAATATTCTTCTCGTAATATGCATCTGTTATTGCGGTATTCCCCCGTTTAAGTCACTCACTGATGTAGGATGTTGCCAACTTTTGGGCGCACGCTTAACTCGAAAAAAAAGAGATTACTTTTTGATTTTGTCATTTCTAAAGTAAAAACTCTATAGGCTCGTATGACAGTTTTTTTTATATGCTTTTTCCCGGGAAGCATGAATTTAAGTAACATCGTGGATAATATTTTACGATTTTTTTTGCTTATAGACGTTGGGGGCCCCTGTAGCCCGGGGGCCCCGTATCATTGATACGGCTGATACGGCGGTAGCTACGCCCCTGATAACAACAAATAGACACCAATCTAACAAAAAAGGTATGTAAACCCTTCTATCTACAAGAGTAACCCTAAAATTGATTTTAATTTGTAGAGAGCGCAAGGACGCTCCAATCGGGACGGCCACGGGGGACGGCTAACGATGCGATCGAAATGTATGATATTGCACTAAAGACTTAAATGAAACGAAAGAAGATCTACTTTTTGAAAACCTGTTCATTTTTCCGTCCATTATATACATATAATAAGCTTTTTGTTGCGGTTTGTTATACTTTATAGCACAGCTTTATAGTAAGTAGTCTGCGAGTCGACTCACTGACCTTGGAGCAAAAAGTAGAAACAATCTTAATTCTCAATGTGGTGTTTTTATTACTAAGAGAATATTAATAAGGCAAGGACTATTCGAAGAAGTTAATGTTTGAAATACAATTTTATACAGACGGAATGCATAAATAAGTGTATTCAAATTGTTTCACATATTCGGCTCTATGTTTATTTTGCAGAAACCGTAGCTATCGAAAAAAATTGAGTTGAGGTAGGTAAGTAAAAATATTTAAATCAAATTACTTATTATAAATTATACCTATACAACTAAGTATTATAAAAAGAAAAATATTCACATTACATCACCAATTTTAAAAATTCTTTTATTAGAAGAACTCTATGTCATCACTGAAGATGAGTGAAACTGGTAACGATTACAATAATTTAAATATCATACGAGTATAAAGACACTTTTAATGTTCCAATACCAAACAGTTTAAAGTTTCACAAAATATTTATTTTCATGGCTATTCTCTACAGATAAAAATATGTAATAATAATTACATTACCTATAAATGAAACTACAAAACCAATAATAAAGGAACCAATGCAATTAAAAACCAAGTGTGAGTCCAACTCCCAAACGACCAATTATTTATTTATTTAATTTATTTATTTCGTCTACCAACGTTGTATTACTTGTCGATGTAATAATTGAAGTAGGTTTTTTTTTCGTTTACGACCAAACAATTATTTGCTAACATTTACTATAGCGATTTTGTACGTAACTGCATACCATATGAGAGCCCTCAAAACCTATTCATTATGTAAATTACAAAAAAAATCTCAAATAACATAACAAATATTAAAATTACTATTTTCTGTCCTGACGTTGTTAACTCAAAAGCAACTAAAATGTCTATTTTGCTACACACCAGGAATCCATACAAAAAATTAAACGGCGTAGGTACCCCCCGCCCCGGCCCGAACGCGTTCGCTCGACCCTCATACTTTTTGTATCAACCCTCGACAGTATATTTCTATGGCATCTGTTTTTGTATCGCAGTATCCTTGGCTCCTTGCATTTTAGTATGCAGTTGTGCACCCCTAACCTACCCATGGAACCCTCTTTTGGTTTAATCTAAGCATGGAACGTGCATGGAACTAACATTTTGTTCAACGTAAAAGGCCAGCTAGGGTTTACCTACTTCGGAGATAATATAACCCATAAATCTACTCAGCAATTTTTGACATAGTTATATAATTTTTTATTATAATATATATGCCTTTCATTATTATATATCATTATAAGTTACTAACTACCAATTATTTTTGTAGTCATTTATAATTTTCATTTGATTATTATGATAATTATCACCTACTTAAATAAAAATGTGGGGGTTATAAGAGAATGATATTATATATTGTACTCTTATTATTAGATAAGTTATAACTTATAATTTTGTTTGCTTGCAAACGACAAAAAAACCGACTTAGGTACATGAAAAAATTGTCAAGGAAATACGCGTTATCAAAGATTTCTAAAAAAATTATTTATCAGAGGTCAATCAAATTTAAATGGGACCACATGACAAGCATCCAGCTTTCCAGCAAACAAGAATCATCAAAATCGGTATACCCAGTGAAAAGTTATACGGTATAATACAACGTAGGTCGACAAAAAAAAATAGTCAAGTAATTACGCATTATTAGATACAGCTCGAAAAGTACTTGTCAGATCTCAATTTTTAAATGGCACCACATGACACACACCACCTTTCGATTAAAAAAAACGTCGAATTCGTTCCACCTAGTCAAGTTCTGAGGTAACATACATAAAAAAAATACAATCGAACTGAGAACCTCCTCCTTTTTTGGAAGTCAGTTAAAAATTGACACATTTTAGTATATATCTCTAAATATATCTTACAAAAATTGTAACTCTGCTGAATTAAATCGAACAGTTGACCTCATTGACCACAAGTGGATTGAGACTTGAGAGTAGCAATATCTACACATCACTATTAAGTACCAAGAAGTACGAACACAGAAGTTTCCTGTATAAAGTAAATTAACAAATTTAAAAAAAAAACGCATTCATATTTTTTCTCACAAGGGATCAAATATAGGTTGAAGCCTTATAGGCTAATCTTCAGTTAGCTTTTAACTGATTTGTAGGCCTTTGTTTAAAAGTTTATAAGTATCCGGAATATGAGCATACGGAACTACGATAAATAAAAAATTGTATCATCATCATCATCATCATCAGTTCAGCCTATTGCAGTCCACTGCTGGACATAGGCCTCCCCAAGCCTCCAAAATTGTATAGAACATAAATAATTTATAGTTTGTAATCGTGGAAATTGTTATCTATACATATAATAAAATGGTAGGAAAGTCAAAAATGTACATTGAATATTTTTTTAAAAGAATACTTGGGGTGTGATCTACAATCGATACCGAAGCCAAAAATATAGTTTTTAGAATTTTTGTCTGTTTGTCTGTTTGTCTGTATGTATGTCCGGGATAAACTCAAAAAGTACTGCACGGATTTACTTCAAATTTGGCACGAATATTATTAAGAAGTCGGGTCAGAACATAGGCTACATATTATCACGCTATCACCTACGGGGAACGAGCAGTGAACGCACGCAGACGACGTCGCGAGCAGCAGCTAGTAATCTATACATATAATAATCTATCTATACACATAATAAAATGGTAGAAAAGTCAAAACTGTACATTGAATATTTTTTTAAAAGAATACTTGGGGTGTGATCTACAATCGATACCGAAGCCAAAAATATAGTTTTTAGAATTTTTGTCTGTTTGTCTGTTTGTCTGTATGTATGTCCGGGATAATCTCAAAAAGTACTGCATGGATTTACTTCAAATTTGGCACGAATATTGTTAAGAAGTCGGGTCAGAACATAGGCTATATATTATCACGCTATCACCTACGCGAAACGAGCAGTGAACCTTTATTTCTTCAAATGTATGTCCGGGATAAACTCAAAAAGTACTGCATGGATTTACTTCAAATTTGGCACGAATATTATTAAGAAGTCGGGTCAAAACATAGGCTACATATTATCACGCTATCACCTACGGGGAACGAGCAGTGAACGCACGCAGACGACGTCGCGGGCAGCAGCTAGTACATATAATAAAATGGTAGGAAAGTCAAAACTGTACATTGAATATTTTTTTAAAAGAATCCTTGGGGTGTGATCTACAATCGATACCGAAGCCAAAAATATAGTTTTTAGAATTTTTGTCTGTTTGTCTGTTTGTCTGTATGTATGTCCGGGATAAACTCAAAAAGTACTGCATGGATTTACTTCAAATTTGGCACGAATATTGTTAAGAAGTCGGGTCAGAACATAGGCTATATATTATCACGCTATCACCTACGGGGAACGAGCAGTGAACCTTTATTTCTTCAAATGTATGTCCGGGATAAACTCAAAAAGTACTGCATGGATTTACTTCAAATTTGGCACGAATATTGTTAAGAAGTCGGGTCAGAACATAGGCTATATATTATCACGCTATCACCTACGGGGAACGAGCAGTGAACCTTTATTTCTTCAAATGTATGTCCGGGATAAACTCAAAAAGTACTGCATGGATTTACTTCAAATTTGGCACGAATATTGTTAAGAAGTCGGGTCAGAACATAGGCTACATATTATCACGCTATCACCTACAGGGAACGAGCAGTGAACGCACGCAGACGACGTCGCGGGCAGCAGCTAGTTTAGGTATAAATACCTAATCCATCCTAATTGAAGAAGCGCCGGAAGACAAAACTTCATGCAGTTGTCTAGGCCTAACCCTAATATTTAAAAGAATCTATACATATAATAAAATGGTAAAAAAGTCAAAACTGTACATTGAATATTTTTTTAAAAGAATACTTGGGGTGTGATCTACAATCGATACCGAAGCCAAAAATATAGTTTTTAGAATTTTTGTCTGTTTGTCTGTTTGTCTGTATGTATGTCCGGGATAAACTCAAAAAGTACTGCATGGATTTACTTCAAATTTGGCACGAATATTGTTAAGAAGTCGGGTCAGAACATAGGCTATATATTATCAAGCTATCACCTACGGGGAAAGAGCAGTGAACCTTTATTTCTTCAAATGTATGTCCGGGATAAACTCAAAAAGTACTGCATGGATTTACTTCAAATTTGGCACGAATATTATTAAGAAGTCGGGTCAGAACATAGGCTACATATTATCACGCTATCACCTACGGGGAACGAGCAGTGAACGCACGCAGACGACGTCGCGGGCAGCAGCTAGTATAATTATAAAAGTTTTACGAATGAAATTATAGCTTGAAATAAATGAAAGAAACAAGTTTCTCCTTTATAGATCAAAGTAACATTCCAAGCGAAGTATCTAATCCGAAACAAAGGATCGAATTGTATTTATGTTTACTTCTTAATTTCTTATTTTTCATTTATTTTTTGGTCAACCTCAACAGAAAAAGCGTCGGTAACAGCAATAATAAGTAGGTATTAGAAGTAAATTAGAATTCTATTCCCTCTGTAATCTTTTACCTAATTAATCGCCTGTAAGAAAAGCGTAATGCGCTGTTTGTGAAAAGGCATTAGCGATTTAAAATTTGTTGATAATATTAATAAAAAAAAAAACATTTGAAGAAAAACTGTAAAAACTGAAAAATAAAATAATAACGTTTTTGAATAATTATGTTGATAATTCTCCCCTTGGCCCTTGTTGATTTATGGCGAGGTTAAAGCTTCGGGGCACGGCTGCTTCGGGGGGTACCTGTGTTGGGTCGCCAGGAGGGAGCCCTCTCCTCGTTGCCACCACTGCGAGGACTGTTCCGACGAGTCGGCTCAGCATGTATTGTGCTGGAGGAGTGTCCGGCATGGGAGGAGGAGCGCGAGGCGCTCAAAGGTGTTGTAGGGTCAGACCTTTCGCTGCCGGCTGTGATTTCAGCCATAGCTGGCAGCGAAAGGTGCTGGGACGCCGTCTTCGCCTTCTGCGAGGGAGTGATGTTGCGGAAGGAGGCGGCGCGGCGGAGCGGGTGAGGGAGGAAACTACCGACCTCCCCATCCGCCGCAAAAGAACCGGGCGTCGGAGGCTGGCGCATGATCGCCGCCTGCCTCCCTAAACGCCAGGAAGAGGGCGGTCGACTTGGGGAAGTCGGCCGTCCACCAAATCTGCCGGGTAAGCGCGTGCGTTGTCCGCCGCGCGCCACTCCATAGGTACGGGCCTGATGAGGCACGCCGCCGGGGTTTGCAGAAGAATCCGGATTCCTGCGACCCCGGCACAGGCGATGAAGGTGGACACCGTGTGGTTTTAGTGGGTAACCAGGGTGCCAGGGAGTCGGCGGGAGTCCCACATACCCCGACCGCTTCCCCAGCGGCCGGAAATGCATAAAGTATTTCCACACGTTAAAAAAAATAAAAAAAAAATAAAAAATTAATGGTGAGGTTAAAGAAGCTCTTCCTTTCGCCGCCTCCCTGTCTAACATCACGAATATTTTGCTATAATAAATAGAAACTTAAAACACTTCCGGATTTATTTATTTTTTTATAAAATGCATCAAGGAACAAACATTTTCATTTGTAAGTGTAGTGCCCTTCAACTTGTCGTCATAGAACCACCTAAATCGATAAAAGCTAGATTTAGCTCTCAACAAGGAAAATTTGGTCGTGGTTACCCGACTATACTATACCCGACATGTAACAAAAATCTTCTCTTCACCAGACCAAGAGAAATTGTGCGTAAACTTTGTATTCTCAAATACAGTTTTTAGAAATTCTCTATTGAACATAGCGTACCTACGTGTTGCATGTTTACGTAAAATAATTTTCATTATTTTACCTGGGCCTTTTCTTTAATAGGTACATCAAACAAAAATGTGGATTAAAAAATTTAAAATCTAAGTGTTGATTACGGACCTCGTTATGATTTATATTGTTTTTGCTTGAAAAGAATGAATAGGTAGTTATTTTCTCTGCAAAATGAGTCAGCGATTGGCGCATTTATTTCGTTGACTAGAAATGTATGAAATTGCCATTGAGCTATTATTAGGTACTATACGCTAGTAATAATAGTTCAATGGAAATTGCACACTTTGTCTTGCTCTTGACACTTGATTAAATTAGTCACGTGGTAGATAACTTTAGATAATTCCGTACATCTTCCATGCCTTATCAAATGTACTTATTCGTTTGGCACTTTATCATTTTGTGTAAGTTGGTTGTACAAATGGAGCACTAATAAAAGTATAGAGCACTAGTTAAAGTCTATTTGTACCTTAGGTACAGGATAAATTTTATCCACAAGTCGTAAAACCGCCACAAAGAACTTCTAAAGTTGTTTGCTTCATCGTTCGTGTCGATAATTTAATCCATAGTTTCGCACCATCGACAGTTAAGTTTACCAAAGACTTCAAAAAACATCTATTTATTTCTAAATCATTGTTTATGAAAACTTTTCGGTTCTAGCTTCCAGTGTACAGAATTGTCACGCAACTCATGCATTGATTTTAGCCAATTTTTAACCGACTTCCAAAAAAGGAGGAGGTTCTCAATTCGACTGTTTTTTTTTAATGTAGGTATGTTAGCTCAGAACTTTTGACTGGGTGGACCGATTTCGATCAATTTTGTTTTATATGAAAGGTTTTGCGTGTCATGTGGTCCCATTTAAATTTAATTGACAAGTACTTTTAGAGTTATATGTAATAATGCGTATTTACTTTTCGTCGACCTACGTTGTATTATACCGCATAACTTTTTACTCGGTGTACCGATTTTGATGATTCTTACTTTTATTAAAGCTAATACTTGTCATATAGTCTTGTTTAAATTATATCGAGATCTGATTACAACTTTTTGAGTACTTAATCTTTAATAGCGCGTACCTATTTACTTGACTATTTTTTCGTTTTATTACGTTGTATTACTTGTCGATGTAATTGAAGTCGGTTTTTTTTCGTTTGCGAGCAAACACAATTATAACAATAATGCAGCATAAAAGATGGGATGAAATGTTTTGTTTATTTATAAGCGTATTGCGATTTTGCAAAACAGCAAGAAAGGATGAATAAGATAAGAAAGAGAGAAGCAGGAAAGGGACATTGTTATAGGCTTCCAGGTATTTTTAATGTATATGTTTTATGTAGGTACATATAGGTAGGTAGCTACATCCTGTTTTTATCTGACCTACAACTGTTTTAAGTTTGAAATAATTCATGCCCTATAATGTTAGATTCGTTTAAAATAATCTTATAAAATATCTTTTTTTATTATAAAACCTTTATTATATGTAAAAAAAATCGGTCAAGTGCGAGTCGGACTCGCGCACGAAGGGTTCCGTACCATTGACTAGGTAAACTACAGTAGGTAGTAACTACAGTAGTAGTACATTGATTTAAACATCGGGCAAAAGCGGCAAAAAACACTTTTGCCCACCTTAATTATTTTTTATTTTATTATTTATTATTAAAGTAAATATGCAATTAAGTATTTTGTGAATATTTCAAGTGCCTACCTCTTAACATTTATTGATATCAAGCAAAAACAGGCAAAAATGGCGTTTGTTGTGTGGGAGCCCCCCAATATTTATTTTGTTTTTAGTATTTATTGTTATAGCGGCAACAGAAATACGTAATATGTGAAAATTTCAACTGTCTAGCTATCGCCCGCGCCGTTCTTGAGATACAGCCTGGTGACAGACGGGCGGACGGACGGACACAGACAGCGAAGTCTTAGTAATAGAGTCCCGTTTTTACCCTTTGGGTACGGAACCCTAAAAAGATTAGTGTATCATTAGTATCATATTACGATTACGATTCAGCCTGTAATATCCCACTGTTGGGTATAGGCCTCTTCCCCATGTAGGAGAAGGATCGGAGCTTAATCCACCACGCTGCTCCAATGCGGGTTGGCGGATATATTCCCTACTATGAGTAACGATCGCTATCAGGTGTACCTACATGATAACAACCGGAACCGACGGCTTAACGTGCTCTCCGAGGCACGGTGGGGAGACCCACAAGGACTGCATAAACACCCAGACCACAAGTCCACAGTAGGTATATATGTATACACTATGCTAGTATCATTATGTAGAATGTTGTAAGTGGTCATTACTGACAAAATCATCAATATTATCAATATAGCAAGATAATGTAATTAACTAATTACAAATTACATTATACTTCTATTCATCAACTTCTATTGTCATGGACAGAACCGAACCCGCAAACATTGGTGCGCCACCCAATGGTTAGCGAGTTTATGGTTTTTTGTTACTTACTTGAGTTTAAGAAAATCAACTAGATTTTGAAATATAAATGATCTAATTTTGTTAATTTAGGAAAAATATTGGCGATAAAATATTGTTTGTAAAATGTAAAGTAATATAAACTTATTTTTAAACGATTTATTACTTATAAGATTAATACATATTACTTTTATGAACCACAACGGTCACAGCTTCTATTTTATTTTTTTATTTTTTTTATTTAAAATTCTTTATTGTACAAAAAAAAGTGTGTACAAAAGGCGGGCTTAATGCTAAGTCATGCATTTTCTACCAGCCAACCTTGGTATGTGCAAGAAAGTATAGTGAGTAGGTGCACAATAAAAAAAAAAATAATAATAATAATAATACATACATACAAATAATATAATCCGTAAATGTATAATACAATATATACATATAATATATTATAATATAATACTAATACTACAATATATACATTTATAATATAATACTAATACTACAATATATACATTTTAACATGCAGTTTATAAAAGAAAACTTATACAATTATCTTCTAGATCTTTTGAATAGAAAAAAAAACAGCTAAATTGTAGAGCAAACAAATGAGTACCTACTTAGAAAATGCTTAGAAAGAATTATGACGTATGTAGGTACTGCTAATAAACGTAAGTAACAGCTACGATTACCGTCCGCTTAACGGCTAAACTTAATAAAACGGATAAACCAAAATTAAAAAGAGGGAGCAAAACACGTGGCGATCTATCAAAACAACAAAGCCGATTGGTGTGGTGACGTTCCACCCCGGTGATATGTACGTCGTACTACCTAAATGCCTTATGTACACGGCTAGTTACTACTTCATGACTACTCCGAGCTCAGTGTGTACTGCATTGCAACGGAAAATATGCGTGTTTACCAAAGTCGTTTCGGTAGAACGGTGTCGTGTGTTGCGTCACGTTTAAGGAAATTGATAGTGCGCCGAGGTCGACGTGACTAACATATTTGTGTACTTTAGTGTTTATTTTGTGACAAATTATAACATTCACTTCATTAAATCAAACTTATTTTGTTTTACATTATGAAATCAATTTTTCCATATTGCGATATCTTCCACGAAGACCTAATTACGATTCAACGCCATGTTGCGAAGTGTGTCCGATATAACCTTGCTACGATGAGTAAGTACAATTTTTTTTGTCTCAATCTAACAAAGAAAAGTTGAATTTCATTTTAAAAAATCCTCCCACATTAGTAAATAGTTCAAATTATTGTCATCGTATCAGCATTAAATACTAAAATAACATAAAATAGGCTAGAAAAGAACATAAATAATAATAGTAATAATATCGAACGTCACAACGAGGTTCAGTCGACAAGATGGCGGCGAGTGGGGAGAGGGCGCCCAGTTGGCCAGGTGCTGCCGCCGCGTCGAGTTCGGCGCTATAGTTAACTAAATAGGTACGCAGAGCAGTGTTGTACATTTAGAACGTTCACAATGGCTACCGTTAAAGACACGTCTACTTTCTTTCTGGAGGCAGATGCAAAACAATTTGACAGTGTTTTGAAGTTATACCCACAAGCTATTAAACTAAAAGCTGAACAGAAAACGAAGAAACCAGAAGAACTCATAAAATTGGACAATTGGTAAGTGTGAACGTCTTTCAAAGGAGAAAATGCGGCCGTGGCGTGTCAATGAACTTGTATTGTGTGTGTATCCGTGCAAACTGATTTGATAGCTACCTCCCTCGCGGACTGCATCTCTAGTCCGCGGACGGCTCATTAAAATCACTGCGTCACGTGGGATCGATGTCAAATTGACACTATCGTTTTTCCTGAAGCCAGTGTGGGGGAAAATATCGGCGCGCTTAGGCGTTATAAAATGGTGGCTGTCCTTACTTTATCATCGCTCGTAAAAATGCATTTAATATGTATGTACTTGTTCAAGAGCGTTCTATCGCTTACTCAAAGGATTCTTTTTATTTAATAAAAAGCTTATGAATGTACATAAAACGTTGTTGTATTTTTAACTACTGAGATAATACATTGCTTTGTTGAATTCAACTCACATCCGTTCAAAATGGTGCCTTGCCATTTAGCTTTGAAATAATATTTTGTCAACAATTTTGAGTATATCAGCTGGTCATGATATGTAATGAAGTTTGGGTAACTTAAGAATATTAGTACCTTTGTGTTCTTATTATTTTTATGCGAATATTCTTTGAAATATCTTGAATGAGTCATCATGTTACTACTCAACCAAACTATTTTTTCAAGTAACTTTATATTTTTAATATAATTTCTCTAATATTTTAATTGCAGAATACCAACATCAATATTAATCAACTAGGTTTTTTTTAAGGTCAAATCTTAACTAACAACTTAATTTAGAAAATTTAATAGTCTAACTAGGTACTTTTAAAGATGATAGAGTATGTAACTTAAAGAGGTTAAGTTATAAAATGGCAAATTCTGTTTTCATATAATAATTGATCTGACACTATTATTTTATAATTTAAAATTTGTTATTTTTGTAATATTAATAGTTAAAAAATTTAGATGTCAGCATAAAATATAAATCAAATAATAACTGATTTTCTTAATTAACCCATTAGAGGTCGCCGTACTCAATTGAGTACAGCGATATTCCTGGCCATAAATTACACAATTCGAAAAATTTTGATAAGTTCCTTTATTATCTCACTTTATCATAGTACTGTTTAAGTTTATTAATAAATATTACGCGGGTAGTACGACTTTTATTCGTAAAAAATATCAGTAGAAATTGTGTCACTGAAACATCGCGGAGGTGAGTAAATGATTTTACGATTTCTAAAGTAATTATTTAATTAATGCTTCTAAGTTGTTTTTATCATTTCATGGGTATAAAGTACATGTGAAACTATACTGAAAATAAAAAATTCATTGATTATTTGCTAGTAACATAAAACTAGGATAACATAAATTTTACTGTACTCAATTGAGTACAGTGACAACATACGCGACTAAAAAAACTGTTTTTTCTTCAGATTCCTTGCAATGAATAAAAAGAAATTTACGGCCCTACATAGCTACAATGGACTTTTAGAAGCTATTAGAAGTAATTTACACATTAGCGATGATGAGAAATATGACTTGGCTATCATACCATATCATCCCTGTGGGTTGACTGAGAACGAGGAAGGTGCTGATAAGGATATGATGGCTTATTTTATACCACAAGACTTACCTGGCACTACTAAAGTATTTAGAAGTAGAGAGGATAGTGGTAGCGAAGACTACTATGTACAACGACAGCGATGATGAACCGTATAAATAAAACCATTAGCAAACAAACTTATGCAGAAGCTTTTACAGTGGGGAGTTTTTCATGAACGTATCTCTGGCGACGAATGGTGAAATACTATGGCCACCATCCCACTATTCGTGGGAAACCAGTTCGTTTTGAATATAAAATTAGGCTACCAAGTACGAGAACAATACGAGAAAATATAACTAAAAATCTCCCTTACTAACGAGCACAAAAGAAATGAAAAAGCAAGAACGTGCCACTTTTGACTATACCTAGGTCTGACAAGAAAGTAAACATCTCAAGTAATTGTATGGATACTATTCACTTATGGTAGATATGTTTTTTTCCAATTCCTGGCGTATACATGTAATGTAAATGATAATCCGATAGAAAGTGAACAAAAACAATCTCGCAGGCTGTATCCATTGTTAAAGGTATACCTCAGGATGGAGTTGGACATTATCCTCTCAAATCCTAAAAAAACACCTGCGGTGTGTTCTGTGCCACTCTAGAGTGCGTTGGAAGTGCAAGAAGTTTCTAAAGAGACTTTGTCTAAAAAATGTGTTTCGAAAATTTGCATACGTAGGAGGTCAGTGTACTCAATTGAGTACACCCCTGTAATTTCATGAAAAATACTATTTTTGTTATTTTTTCTTCTTTTTAGTGTTCCTTTGTTCTCATTTGATAGAAAAATAAAAATAATTAAAAAAAAGTATGGGTACTTTTTTATTGACCTCTAATGGGTTAACTTATAAGATATTATGTATATTGTATAATTTTACATTTCTTTATTTATTACCAACTTTATAGCTCATTTTCTCAGTTCGCTCACTTCAGCTTGTAATATCTCACTGCTGGGCATAGGCCTCTTTCCCCATGTAGGAGAAGGATCAGAGCTTAATCCATCACGCTGCTTCTATGCGGGTTGGCGGATATATTCCCTACTATGAGTAACGATCGCTATCAGGTGTACATGATAACAACTGGGACCGATGGCTTAACTTGCTCTCTGAGGCATGGTTTTCTCAGAGAAACTATATAATAATATTTAAATTTATTTACAGGTACCAGAATGAATTACCAAAGAAAATCAAGTCGAGGGGTAAAGATGCACATATGTTGCACGAAGAATTGGTGCAACTCATGAAATGGAAACAGGCGGTATGTAAACTTGGGTGAAAACTAATCTATTTAATAATATATATTTCGAAATTGTATTATTATAAAGATAGATAAATCTGTTTAAATATGTTAAAAAATAACATCATTAATATATAGATAGAGGTGGTTACCATATATTTTTATTACTCATGTTGTTCTATTTTAAATGATATTCAATTAATTATCATGCATTTAACTTACAAGTTATTTATTTATGATAATAATTACAATTTTTTTTTTATTATTGATGTTATATTAATGAGTTTTATTAATTCGTTCTAGAGAGGAAGGTTCTATCCACAATTGTCATATCTTATTAAAGTAAACACACCAAGAGCGGTAATGCAAGAGACGAAAAAAGCTTTCCGGAAATTGCCAAATATTGAATCAGCAATGACAGCTCTCAGTAATCTCAAGGGAGTGGGGACGGCCACAGCCTCTGCTCTTCTAGCAGCGGCAAGCCCAGAAATTGCACCATTTATGGCTGATGAATGTATACAAGCTATACCAGAAATGGAAGGTAGCGATTACACTGCCAAGGAATACCTCAATTTTGTTAAACATATTAGAAATGTCTGTGATAGATTAAATAAGGTGAGTGCTTAAAATTTCATACCTCAATATGTTAACTAATTTTCGTTTGTGTATTTTGCTGAAATAAAAATACAAATTGTATAAAAACAAAAAACAAAAAATTAAATATTTTTCCATTATAAATATTGACACTGAATTTTCTACAAAATCAAAAGAAAAGTTCCTCATAATATTTTAAATCACGATTCAGCCTGTAATATCCCACTGTTGGGCATAGGCCTCTTCCCCATGTAGGAGAAGGATTGGAGCTTAATCCACCACACTGCTCCAATGCGGGTTGGCAGATATATTCCGTACTATGAGTAACAATCGCTATCAGGTGTACATGATAACAACCGGGACCAACGGCTTAACGTGCTCTCCGAGGCACGGTAGGGAGACCCACAAGGACTGCACTAACACCCAGACCACGGCAAACATCTGTATGGCCAATACAAATGTTGTCGTGTGCGAGTATCGAACCCGCAACCGCCCGCGCCGCAACAGCCAATCGCAATCCAGTGCTGTGACCGCTACGCCAACGCGGCGGCAATATTTTAAATATAAAATGATATATATACAAAAATTATTTTACAGGAACAAAACGGCTGCGGCAAAAAATGGTCACCACATATGGTTGAATTAGCCTTATGGACACACAACATAGTATCAGACTTGCAGCCAGAACTGCTGGGCAAGAAACCAAATCTCACAGTACCTACAAATGGAGGTTCACCACTACCCAGTGACGAGAGTAACCTTGAACCACCATCCACCAACGGTAATGGTATGTAATACAATAAATTGTAATATATTCTAAAAGAATTCTAATAAGAATTCTTAAATAAGTTCTTTAATAAAAAAATTATTTGTTAATCAAAAACAACAATAATAGTTGTAGATAAACAATAGGTATAGATAAATCTTTAAATAATTGGAATACTCACCATCGATTTCACTTTTGAAGTAACATTTTAATTCAGCTGATTTCGGCATTTTAAAATACCTAATCAAAATTGCAAAAATCGTAATCCGTGTAATAGAGAGCCAAGTTATTAGCCATGCAATCAGTCCGGGGTCCAAGTAACAAGCCAGGTGATGTTGTAACACGTAGAAGATCAAAAAAGTCCGTAAACAAGCGAAAACGTAGGAAATAACACAATAAAATTAAAATTACAACGAACACCAAACAAACACAAATAAACGAGTAACAAACTAACAATTAGTTATGTGCGCTATATAGCACAGATAGTTATAAAACTATATATTCGCTGCGACAACGATAGCTAGTGTTTAAATAAAAGCGTGTGTTTTAGACCACAGAACTGAAGTAAAACTTCTTTAGCTCCTACAGTAATATACGAAATGTAACTCTCTCTTTCTATCTTCACTAATTTATGTCTCCCTCTCAACTTCCGTTTGCCCCACCCAATCACACAAGTTAATGTCATGTAAGTTTAATGTAACTTGCATGATATTCTATTGTTAACTTCTATTTTTTTTTGTCTATCATTGCACAAAGTAAAACTCAGTAAAAGATTTACTGAGTTTTACTTTGTGCAATGTGTCAAATTTGTGTTAGTAATTATTACTTGAATTTAAATTGCTGACCAAATACTGTGTATTTTAAGAGCAGGGCAGAAACAATAGACTGATATAGATATCTAATGCGGTGAAAATTGCTTGTTTAGTTCTATGCCTAGAAATGCTTATTTTACAAAAGTGGGATGTGAATTATGACATGTTTAACTAAAGACGAAGATTGAATTGCCTGATTAATTATGTTTTTTAATCTTAACATTTTTATGACACTACTTTTTTTTATTATGCAATCTAAATACAATTGGTATTAAATTAAAAATAAAAAACTTTATTTTAATGTTATAAGTGGCTGTTAAACTTTTCAATTTGTGCACCTACCTACACATAATTTACGAATCGCAAATATACTTGTTTCAGGTAAACTTGCCGCAGAATCGGTTAACGACGACACAACCTCATGCACAGAAGATTCATTGGACGCGAAAGCAGCATCACCCGCCACACCTGCCTCGCCTTCTGACAACTCAGATTCCGCTCTTAGTACACCCCGCGCTAAAAGGTATTTATACTATATTTCATGCCTAATAAATGTTTTATGCATTAAAAATTTAAACAAAATATAGTCAACCTCTAAGTATGACTAGTTATTTACAGTTATTTTGATTAAAAAAGGAAATGAAAATATAAAAGATTGACATGTTGTTCCTCGGTGTAGACAAATGGAAGAAGCGAGTTCAGCGGAAGAGAACTCGCTCGGCGACTCGCTGGACGCGCCGCCGGTCGCGCCGCCGGTCGCGCCGCCGCTCGCCAAGAAGCTGCGGGAGGCCACGCACTGACACCCGCGCACCACCGAGCGACCCTCGAGCGCCTATAAATAGCTTTTAGACTAAAATATTGTACCTAGGTAATTTATTTTTGAATTCCGTTTAATTTTTAAACATAGCGTTAAGTTTTAAGAGTACCGGTCGATTTTGTAAGTTTTATAGGGTATTAAAATTTCGGATGTGTCTAGATGGACTCGCACCGGGCGCTCCGAGAGTGATTGTACAATGTGACGCGAGTGTATTGCAGAGCGACTCGGGGCGAGCCCCAGTTAGGTTTCGTTTGTAAGGATATTAACGTTCGAAAGTTTGCATCGCGCGTGACATTCCAATAATCGTAACGAGTAGGGCGGCGAAGGACCGTCGCCGCTGGATCCGGACCAGATGCCTTGACGCCGACAGGCCGTCACACTCACTCCATTGCCTTATGACACAGTCTGCCCGCAGAGTTTATATGCAACAAGAGAATACAAAGGTCGTGTTACCCGGGCGCCGGGCACACGGGCCCACAATGTAGTTTTTATTGAACAAATATAAGATATTAATTTTATAATGTTGCATTTTTATTTTACTTCCAACTTACAGCCTGACGCGAATCTTCAAATAGCTAATCTAGCTTAAGATGTTACACTATATCGGTGCCTAAATGATTCATATAAATTGAAAATATTTTCTTTGTATACTTAAATAATTCATTTTGTTCAAGAACAATGACTTCTTACAATTTGGATAATCGTTAAATTCTAGTTCTAAAATTTATATTACTCATGGTTACCATGAAAATAAAGCAATATGTATTATTATTTTTACAATGCAGTGTCAAGATGCTTGCGGCGCCATATAATTATATTATCAACATGTCGCTAACACGTACGTTCAATGAATAGTACAATAGAATTGTGTCCCTGCAGATTGAAATATATAAAATAAAAATAGTAGTTACACGATGTCAAGAAATAATAAATATGTTGCAATTTAATAAAATTATTTTATTATTGTTTTCAATTTCAAAAAAATATTCAAGTTTCATTCATACATCTCAAAAAGATATGTCTATTACACGCACATGGTCAATAATGTGTACATAATATTATCAACTTGAATCAATAACAAAATCGTACATTCACACAACTTCATTATACATGGCATTGTCTGACAACATCTTTCGAAATCAATGTGGTGTTTCGACATCTTGTTGTAAATGCGAGTAGAGCGTGGCTACCCGGGTGCCGGCGGCCATCCGTCCCGCGAAGTCCGGCCGTCGCGGCGGGCGCGGCGCCCCGAGCAAGGCGTCAAGCACGTTCCGCGGAGCCCACACATCGCCGTTACCGTTGCCGTTGCCGTTGCCAGAGCCTACTGGCGACAGAGGCGAATCTGTCGTAGCCCTTATGACTGTCGCTCGTGATGAGTCTCCTGAAAAGAAAAAATTCTAAAGATAAAGTATATTATCATTAATTCATTATATCTGAATCCTAATATTGTAATTATATAATAGCCTTTTCTTAAAATTCATGCCTCCAGGCTGATTAGAAAAAGGACAAAAAACCTTTTTTTTATTAATTTGCACAGTACAAATAAAAACACTATTGGCATTTGCTAAACTTCATTCCCTAAGGAAAAGCATCAACACAGGTAAATCGAATAACGTAGATAACTCAGCTTGATTGTTGCCCCTAGATAAGAGAAGGAGATCATCGCAAATTAGGTCAGTAGGTACTAAAAGATATTCTTCAGTGCCATGGCTATATGCACCGATAGCGATGACTATAGCCTGAGGGCTGAGCGAAGTCCGGTAAATCGTTAGGAACGAAAGTATTTCTGATAGAAAGTTTAAAAGAGTAAAGAAGAAAGTCATTGAGTAGAAGTATGCCAGTTTTTTTCCGTGGAATCTACATTCCGAATCAGATAATTTTATTGATAAAAACTAATATAATTACAATTTGTAAAATGATTTAAGGACTTGAAGTCTAATTGAATAATAAATTATAGATTGGATACAAAGCAGCTATACAAGAGTACTTACGTCATTTCATTTATATGGAAGGTGTATTACCATTGCATGTCCTAGATATTTTTGCCACTGATATAGTAATAATAATATACTCTTTATTGTACACAACAACAATCAAAACAATAACGTATTACAAATAAAGATCAGTGTACAAAGGCGGTCTTATCGCTAGAAGAGCGATCTCTTCCAGAAAACCTTTGGGCATATAGGACACGGCATAGTGAAAGCGGTAGGTACATAGAGATTATTGTCATTCTTTAATTTTTATTTTTTTATACGATTAGGTCGGTAAACAAGATTACGGCTCACTTGATGGTAAGCGGTTACCAGAAGCATCACAAGCGTTTTGCCCACCCTACCCTCGACCCGCCCCTAGAGCTCTGGCTACCTCACTTGCCACAGGAACGCAACACTTATAGCAATATTATTTAGTTGTGATCTTTTATACTAAATCCAGACGAGCTACTTCATATTTCGAGCACGATATATCCTGCTGTGCACTTCCTCTATGAATTTGTCGAATAACAGTGATAGAATGAAAAAAATGCGTGCGTACAAAGTACTTATGTCAGAAGTGAAACTTCTTTGGCAAGTTAATTAAAAAAAAACTAATTAAATAAAAAGCCAACGTCACGCGGTGGTCCCAGACGGTCACCCATCAAAGTACTGACCGTCCCTGACGCTGCAGCATTACCGGTCGCTCAAATTGTACCCTTCATGCGCCTAAAGAAGTTTCACTTAAAAAAAAGAATAGACCTTCTGCGGCGTGGTTGTGCGCGCGGCACTCGAGCAGCGTCCGCAGCAGCGCGCGGTGCGCGGGCGAGGCGGAGTGCGCGCGCACGAGCGCCTCCAGCTCGCCCCACACCTGGCGCCACTGCTCCTCGCGCCGCGCCGGCGACTTGCCGCTGCACCGAAGCGACACTCATCTTAGGCTTTTTACAAGCTTTTATTTAACTTGCAATGTATGTATGTAAGTTTAATGTAAGTTCAGGTGAAATCTTGCAACTCAATTTTGAAGCAGATATCTTCAACCATTTGAGCTGAAATTTTGTATACAGATTCAATTTGGATGCCAATGCATGGTTTGTATGTATGTATGTTTGTTCGGGTGAAATCTGGCAACTCAATTTTGAAGCAGATATCTTCAACCAATTGAGCTGAAATTTTGTATACAGGTTCAATTTGGATGACAATGCATGGTTAACTTTCTGACGTCATTGTAAATCCAATATGGCGGCATATCTAAGAGTGCGGACTAGTTATTTTTAGTGCACTTCTACAATATGGGTATCAAATGAAAGGACTTGCTAAGAATAATTCGAATAGTGACGTGATAACCGACTAAAAAGTCAAAAATAAATTTTTACTTTAAAACTTTTACTATCTACTTATAAAGTCATTACACATAATATATATTATATAAAAGCTTGTCGCGAGATTTGCTTGTAGACAAGTAAATTAAATAAATTGATGTGATTGATTTTAACTATTAAAATTTTCAAACTAAGGAAATACGAGTACTCATATCTCGCAACAAGTTTTTTATATCATACAGGGTGTTAGGGGAATGGTTAGCCATAGAGGTATGTTGGGTAGGGGGGTCATTTGGAACCTATTTAGGCTAACTTACCTATATGCAAAGTGTTACGGATTTTTTTTTATGATTATTTTTTCATTTTTCGAAAAAAGTGCCGAAAATTAGTGATTTGACCATCATATCTTTTTTGTTTATTGATATAACAACGCCATTCTTTTTTTGTTTTGATCATCAATACATTGCGCATGTAAAATAAATGTGATTTAATTTAGAAAACATCTACAAAAAAAATTATGGGCCATAGAAATCTTGACAGAGACAAAAAGTAAATCAAACCTTCAAGTTTAGGTATAAATTTAAAAAAAAATTAAAGCCTCCAGACAATTTAAAATAATTTAAAAAACTACTCTAGTTAACACTGTTTTAAATAATATTATTTTCATTCACCTACCTTACTTACTTTTTTTTTTAAATGATGAAATAACGAAATGGTTTCTACCTGAACCCGCACTCTACGCTGACAATTATAACAATAATTGTTATTACGCAGGGCGGTATATCCCTGTATAGCACATGGTAAACTACCATCTTGACTTTGGCGACATGTTGGCGCAGCGGTCAGAGCACTGGCTGATGCGCTGGCGGTCGTGCGTTCGATTCCCGCTCACGGCAGATATTTGTATTGGTCATATAGATGTTTGTCGTGGTCTGGGCGTTTGTGCTTGTGTATTGTGTGTGTTTCCGGACCCCCGACACAGGAGAAAATCCTACTGGGGGCCGTCGAGTGTGAATCGTTTATTATTTAAAAAAAAATCTTGACTGCTCTCATCAGGCGAGGATTTACATCCTTATTTGAAGATCATCCTTATTTCTACAATAATTGTTATTACGCAGGGCGATATGTCCCTGTACGGCACATGGTAAACTACTTGCTGTCTCTTTTTATCTTGGAATTTGGGGTATGAGTTTCCACGGGCACCACAAATGTATCTCATAGGGTGAAATTAATGCCGGTAGGTATCAAAATAAAACAAATCATAAATTCGAGTAACAAATTTATTCTATTTTTATAAATACAGTGAATTCGGTCGTGAATTTTCATAATCTACATTACTGGAAATAAGGATGATCTTCAAATAAGGATGTAAATCCTCGCCTGATGAGAGCAGTCAAGATTTTTTTTTAAAATAATAAACGATTCACACTCGACGGCCCCCAGTAGGATTTTCTCCTGTGTCGGGGGTCCGGAAACACACACAATACACAAGCACAAACGCCCAGACCACGACAAACATCTATATGACCAATACAAATATCTGCCGTGAGCGGGAATCGAACGCGCGACCGCCAGCGCATCAGCCAGTGCTCTGACCGCTGCGCCAACATGTCGCCAAAGTCAAGATGGTAGTTTACCATGCGCTATACAGGGATATACCGCCCTGCGTAATAACAATTATTGTTATAATTGTCAGCGTAGAGTGTGGGTTCAAGTAGAAACCATTTCGTTATTTCATCATTTAAAAAAAAAGTCAGTAAGGTAGGTGAATGAAAGTAATATTATTTAAAACAGTGTTAACTAGAGTAGTTTTTTAAATTATTTTAAATTGTCTGGAGGCTTTAATTTTTTTTTAAATTTATACCTAAACTTGAAGGTTTGATTTACTTTTTGTCTCTGTCAAGATTTCTTTGGCCCATAATTTTTTTTGTAGATGTTTTCTAAATTAAATCACATTTATTTTACATGCGCAATGTATTGATGATCAAAACAAAAAAGAAATGGCGTTGATATATCAACAAATAAAAAAGATATGATGGTCAAATCACTAATTTTCGGCACTTTTTTCGAAAAATGAAAAAATAATCATAAAAAAAATCCGTAACACTTTGCATATAGGTAAGTTAGCCTAAATAGGTTCCAAATGACCCCCCCTACCCAACATACCTCTATGGCTAACCATTCCCCTAACACCCTGTATAGAATTATAGATTATGCGTATTAATGACTTTATAAGTAGATAGTAAAAGTTTTAAAGTAAAAATTCCTTTTTTTCGTTTTAGCACCTTCAAATAAAATGTTGTTTTTTAAAAAGGTTTTTTACTTTTTACAAGCTTTTATTTAACTTGCAATGTATGTATGTATGTATGTAAATTTAATGAATGTTTGTTCGGGTGAAATCTTGCAACTCAATTTTGAAGCAGATATCTTCAACCGATTGAGCTGAAATTTTGTATACAGATTCAATTTAGATGACAATGCATGATTTGTATGTATTTATGTATGTATGTATGTTTGTTCGGGTGAAATCTTGCAACTCAATTTTGAAGCAAATATCTTCAAGCAATTGAGCTGAAACTTTGTATACAGGTTCAATTTGGATGACAATGCATGATATGTATGTTTGTTCGGGTGAAATCTTGCAACTCAATTTTGAAGCAAATTTCTTCAAGCAATTGAGCTGAAACTTTGTATACAGGTTCAATTTGGATGACAATGCATGGTTTGTATGTATGTATGTTTGTTCAGGTGAAATCTTGCAACTCAATATTGAAGCACATATCTTCAACCAATTGAGCTGAAATTTTGTATATAGGTTCAATTTGGATGCCAATGCATGGTTACCTTTGTGACCTCATTCTAAATCCAATATGGCGGCATATCCAAGAGTGCGGACTAGTTATTTTTAGTGCACTTCTACAATATGGGTATCAAATGAAAGGGCTTGCTAAGAATAATTCGAATAAAGTGACGTGATAACCGACTAAAAAGTCAAAAATAAAAGTAAAAAACCTTTTTAAAAAACAAGCTTTTATTTGAATGCACTAAAACGAAAAAAATAAATTTTTACTTAAAAACTTTTACTATCTACTTATAAAGTCATTACACATAATCTATATGATATAAAAGCTTGTCGCAAGATTTGCTTGTAAACAAGTAAATTAAATAAATTGATGTGATTGATTTTAACTATTAAAATTTTCAAACTAAGGAAATACGAGTGTCTCGCGACAAGCTTTTCTATCATAATTATAGATTATGTGTAATGACTTTATAAGTAGATAGTAAAAGTTTTAAAGTAAAAATTTATTTTTTTCGTTTTAGTGCATTCAAATAAAAGCTTGTTTTTTAAAAAGGTTTTTTACTTTTAATTTATAATTTATTATGTATTCATCGATTTACCCGTCATTACTAATACCAAAATGTTCATTACCTACAAAACGGAACATACCTATATAATTCTTAATCAAGTGCACAGCTTTTGTAGGTAAACACCACATGCATATAATTTTCATGACTAAAACGACATTTATTTATGTTTCATGACTGACAACTATTCAGCCTGTAAAGTCCCACTCCTGGGCACTGACCTCTTTCTACGTGTGCAGTAGGATCGGAGCTTATACTACACAGCTTCACTACGGGTTGGCTGATATATTCTCTACTATGAGTACGAGTAACGATCGCTAGCAGATGTCTACGATAACAAACAGGGCCGACAGCTTAAGGCGCTCTCCGAGGCACGGCGGGAAGACCTACAAGGACAGACATCCAAACCAGCAAGAAATATTTGTACAAATACAAATATCAATCCCGCGCGGGAATCGAATCTAAAAAATTCTATAAGCGTTATGCAATTAGTTTGACGTAATAGCATAAGTTACTGCCATGAAGCTTAATAGTTTTTTATTTTGCTTGTTTGAAATCTCTTATCTTGACATTTACGGGACAAATTAGAATCATGTAAAATTGTATGGTATGACTGATTAAAAGAAAATAAATAAAAAGTAATTATAAAGACACCCACGTGAGTCAACTGGTCTATGTGATATTAAAAAAAAAAATAGTGTGGGCTTAAGACTGCACGGCAGAAGTGACAACTTCATTGGCAATCTCAATCAAGCAATAACGCAATAAGTACCGAGTTCACACGATCGAGCCTTTCACCGTTCAGCAGCAAAGAGCAGCTGTCTGTATCTTTCTCGCTCGGATACACTCGGCGGTCCCGAGTTCACCCGATCGAGCCTTTCACCTCAGAGCGTGACGGATCAGCCTAACTTACTACCTACGAAAAAATATGTGTGCGGTGCGACAAAAGAAGTTTTCACTTCAAAAAATCATGACCTTAATCGAATTATTTATTAGTAAAAATAATATTACGTTTGCTTTGTTTGGTCACACTACAAGAGGCGTTGTGGCGAGAGGATGTCCCCAGGGGGGGGTTTTATCCCCACTCCTGTGGAACATAGTGATCGATGAACTGATCACTTTGCTCAACGACCGCAGATTTCTCACAGTGGGCTATGCAGACGACTTAACTGTACTCATAAGTGGTCCGTCTGAGAGAACAGTTTGCGACCAAATGAGGGCCGCATTAAGAGTCGTCGAACAGTGGTGTATAGACCACGATTTAACGGTGAACCCCGCAAAGACGGAACTTGTGATGTTCACTAACAAACGGAACCTAGGGAACTTAAAACTCCCTAAGTTATTTGGCACCAGTCTTACCCTTACCAAGGAGGTTAAATATCTCGGTGTAATCCTGGATAGTAAACTTCTTTGGAACAGGCACTTAGAGTGTAAAATCAACAAAGCCAGCATAATTCTCTGCCAATGCAAACGGCTCCTCGGCAAAAGCTGGGGTATATCGCCTAGAATTACTTTATGGCTTTACAAAACCATTGTCAGGCCTCTAATAACCTACGGCGCGGTAATCTGGTGGCAGAGAACAGAACTTACCACCGTTAAAAATAAGCTACAGCGGTTTCAGAGAATAGCTTGCTCTGCAATCACTGGCTGCATGCGTACCGCCCCCACGGCAGCTCTTGAGGTTATGCTTGATCTGACACCGCTTGACCTGTTTATACAACAGGAAGCGGCTATGTCAGCTATCAGGCTGAAACACTTGGGCCTGTGGTGCAACCAGGAGGGTCCTCACAACAAATTATGGAGCGACCTAGTGAGTTATGAACCACTAGTTGCCGCTCCATGTGATAGGATACCCAGACTACACATGTTCGAAAGGAAATACCATATACAACTGTTTGAGGCCGAAAGAGACCAGTCCGGCATACGGGAAGTCCGCATTTATACGGACGGCTCCAGAATGGCTTCTGGCACCGGTGCCGGAGTGTACTCACTGGACCTGAACATCAAACTGTCACTAACTCTGGGCCAACACAGCTCCATCTTTCAATGTGAATGTGTTGCGATTACCCACGCAGCCACCGCCGCCCTGTCCAAAGGCATTAAGGATTGTAACATCCGAATTCTGTCGGACAGCATGGCTGTACTCAAAGCACTGGGGAGCAATTCGACTAACTCTAGTCTTATATTCGAATGTCATCAAGCCTTGGAAAGATTAGCCTCGTTCAATGGGGTAATCCTCCAATGGATTAAAGGACATAGCGAATCACATGGAAACGACGCCGCCGATGAGCTAGCGAGACAGGGGTCCAATACAAAGGTGGCTGGCCCTACCATCTTATTGCCGCTACCATTTGGACAGCTGCGCTCATGGGTAAGGCAACGTACACGTGCAACTCACAATGCCCTTTGGGCAAACCAGACCGGCTGTAGACAGTCCAAGATGGTACTCACAGAAGTATCACCGCATCTATCACGTCGACTGCTCAGTCTGAACCGTCTAGATATTAGAATAGTTGTTGGTACAATCACTGGCCACATGGCACTCAACCACCAACTATTCATTATGAATGCAACGGACAGTCCTCTATGTAGGGGATGTCTGGCTGCTGAAGAAACAGCCGCCCACGTGATCCTGGAATGCGAGGGAGTGGCCGCACACCGGGCTACCATACTTAAAGAAATAAGTACACTCCGAGAAGCCTGTGAACGCCCCAGGAGGCTTCTGAGCTTCTGGAAGGAGCTGGGCTGGCTGAACTAGTCAGCCCTTTTCACGCATAATGGACCATATTGAGTCTAAATGCGGAAAATCGGGCCCACAACAATACAATACAATACATACAATACATTTGTTTGGTCACTGAAACAAACGTCTGAACCCTAAAATAAAATGTTATATCTATTTACTAACCGTAAATTAGAAGGTAGCTGTGCAGCTGGGAATTCATGACGTGATTCCATACCAAGTAGCGACAGCAATACACCGCGGCATGAGTCGACTTCGTCTTCCGTTAGCGACTCTTGTACCACTAGTCGCGTTAATGGTTCCATTACCTTAATAAAATGTATGTATTTAATATTATTAATCTATTTTAAAGTTTGTCATAAGGTATTGAACAGACGGATCTATAATTATGTCTAGTAGCAACCAACGTATGCAAGAGATGTTTCTAATATTATAATGATTATGAGCGATAACGAAAGTTTACGATTGCTAAAATTTCTGTACGAATAATATAATAAACAAGAAGTATGGAACTAGAGGCCCGTCTGCTCAATGTCTTAAAGTATAATGCATGGATCTTACATTGAAAAAATTACTTGCTTTGTTTTGGTTTCAGAGATGTCGTGATTACGATTTAACGGTACGTAAGCAAAACGTTTAGTTTTTGGAATATAGCATAAATGAATGTGAATAAAACGTACAGATCCCAAGTTAAATATGAGCGTAGACGAAATCGTCAGTGGCCAGTACGTCGTGTGTCGCTGCAGGCGCGCGCGGGAGCGCGCGTTCGCGCCCGCGCCGCGGAGCGGGTGCAGCTTGTTCTGTTGCATCAACGCGCCGAACTCTTTGATTCTAAAAAGGGGTGACACTTAGTTTTAGATGGATTTTTTTTTCTCAGAGATTAACTTTATTTCGATTTCTCTAAATTATAAATGTGACTATTATTTTTAAAATTTTAAGTGATTATCATTTTAAAAGTGAACCACCGATTCGGAATGTAGATACTGCAGAGAAGAATCGACAAGAACCGCAGTTATTTAAAAAAAATATATATAAACTCTGTTTTAGTATAAAATTAGTAATACCTTGCATGAAATATAGCGTCACACATCACACAAGTCCACACATTTTTATCATCTATGAAATTCTGCACAGATAATAAGCTTTATCTATTCATTTCTTTTTAATAAACACTAAATTTATGTTGAGACAATAGGCGTGACGAAAGATTTTGAAAATCTCTTCCATAATGTGGGTACCTAGACATTTACTATTTACGAAAAAACATTTATTTCGGTAATAAACTTAAGTTTAAAAGTATTTTTCTAATATTTTTTAAAATAGTGCGCCATAACGCAGATGCAGACGTCATGCGTCTGCAGATGTCATGCCGTCGGCTCTGAGGTTACGCTTAGGTAAATATGTCATTGTGTCTATGAACAAAGCACAGTGAATAAGAGTATTAACAGCGGTGTTTACCTAAGCTTGACGTCATCCGCTGTAATCGGTGTTTCAATCAAAATGGCCGATCGCAGTATTTTAATGTATTATTTTCTTGAAAATCATAATAATCTAATTATTTTAAATAAAACTAAACCAGTATTTAAATTTTTTTAATATGAGTGTTTCCCTAAAATCATTAAATTGACGATTGTTTGATACTGTCGTCATGCCTATTGCAAAATTTTTTGTGGTATTTTATTATATTTACATGCGAATACTTTAAATCAAAAAGGAGATCTACACATATTCTGAAGTAGGTTAGTAAATAAACACTTCACACTCAACAGTGTACGAAAACCGAGCAGGATTTTCTCCTGTGCCGGGAATCCGAAACCAAGAGCAAGCAGACCACAACAAAAATCTGTATGGACTACAAAAATATTCGTCATAAGTGTATCCGTACCCGAGACCGCAGGTGCTGCTGTGACCGCTTCGTCAACGTGACGTCAAACTAGCTCACCGGTAGTCGGTGACGCGGCCGCCGGCGCCCTCGGAGAGCGCGGGCGGGTCGTCGTAGGGCGTGCAGCCGCCCAGCGCGCCGATCCACAGCTCTCCGCCCTGCGCCGCCAGCACGTGTGACGTCACACTAGCTCACCGGTAGTCGGTGACGCGGCCGCCGGCGCCCTCGGAGAGCGCGGGCGGGTCGTCGTAGGGCGTGCGGCCGCCCAGCGCGCCGATCCACAGCTCTCCGCCCTGCGCCGCCAGCACGTGTGACGTCACACTAGCTCACCGGTAGTCGGTGACGCGGCCGCCGGCGCCCTCGGAGAGCGCGGGCGGGTCGTCGTAGGGCGTGCGGCCGCCCAGCGCGCCGATCCACAGCTCTCCGCCCTGCGCCGCCAGCACGTGTGACGTCACACTAGCTCACCGGTAGTCGGTGACGCGGCCGCCGGCGCCCTCGGAGAGCGCGGGCGGGTCGTCGTAGGGCGTGCAGCCGCCCAGCGCGCCGATCCACAGCTCTCCGCCCTGCGCCGCCAGCACGTGTGACGTCACACTAGCTCACCGGTAGTCGGTGACGCGGCCGCCGGCGCCCTCGGAGAGCGCGGGCGGGTCGTCGTAGGGCGTGCGGCCGCCCAGCGCGCCGATCCACAGCTCTCCGCCCTGCGCCGCCAGCACGTGTGACGTCACACTAGCTCACCGGTAGTCGGTGACGCGGCCGCCGGCGCCCTCGGAGAGCGCGGGCGGGTCGTCGTAGGGCGTGCGGCCGCCCAGCGCGCCGATCCACAGCTCTCCGCCCTGCGCCGCCAGCACGTGTGACGTCACACTAGCTCACCGGTAGTCGGTGACGCGGCCGCCGGCGCCCTCGGAGAGCGCGGGCGGGTCGTCGTAGGGCGTGCGGCCGCCCAGCGCGCCGATCCACAGCTCTCCGCCCTGCGCCGCCAGCACGTGTGACGTCACACTAGCTCACCGGTAGTCGGTGACGCGGCCGCCGGCGCCCTCGGAGAGCGCGGGCGGGTCGTCGTAGGGCGTGCGGCCGCCCAGCGCGCCGATCCACAGCTCTCCGCCCTGCGCCGCCAGCACGTGTGACGTCACACTAGCTCACCGGTAGTCGGTGACGCGGCCGCCGGCGCCCTCGGAGAGCGCGGGCGGGTCGTCGTAGGGCGTGCGGCCGCCCAGCGCGCCGATCCACAGCTCTCCGCCCTGCGCCGCCAGCACGTGTGACGTCACACTAGCTCACCGGTAGTCGGTGACGCGGCCGCCGGCGCCCTCGGAGAGCGCGGGCGGGTCGTCGTAGGGCGTGCGGCCGCCCAGCGCGCCGATCCACAGCTCTCCGCCCTGCGCCGCCAGCACGTGTGACGTCACACTAGCTCACCGGTAGTCGGTGACGCGGCCGCCGGCGCCCTCGGAGAGCGCGGGCGGGTCGTCGTAGGGCGTGCGGCCGCCCAGCGCGCCGATCCACAGCTCTCCGCCCTGCGCCGCCAGCACGTGTGACGTCACACTAGCTCACCGGTAGTCGGTGACGCGGCCGCCGGCGCCCTCGGAGAGCGCGGGCGGGTCGTCGTAGGGCGTGCGGCCGCCCAGCGCGCCGATCCACAGCTCTCCGCCCTGCGCCGCCAGCACGTGTGACGTCACACTAGCTCACCGGTAGTCGGTGACGCGGCCGCCGGCGCCCTCGGAGAGCGCGGGCGGGTCGTCGTAGGGCGTGCGGCCGCCCAGCGCGCCGATCCACAGCTCTCCGCCCTGCGCCGCCAGCACGTGTGACGTCACACTAGCTCACCGGTAGTCGGTGACGCGGCCGCCGGCGCCCTCGGAGAGCGCGGGCGGGTCGTCGTAGGGCGTGCGGCCGCCCAGCGCGCCGATCCACAGCTCTCCGCCCTGCGCCGCCAGCACGTGTGACGTCACACTAGCTCACCGGTAGTCGGTGACGCGGCCGCCGGCGCCCTCGGAGAGCGCGGGCGGGTCGTCGTAGGGCGTGCGGCCGCCCAGCGCGCCGATCCACAGCTCTCCGCCCTGCGCCGCCAGCACGTGTGACGTCACACTAGCTCACCGGTAGTCGGTGACGCGGCCGCCGGCGCCCTCGGAGAGCGCGGGCGGGTCGTCGTAGGGCGTGCGGCCGCCCAGCGCGCCGATCCACAGCTCTCCGCCCTGCGCCGCCAGCACGTGTGACGTCACACTAGCTCACCGGTAGTCGGTGACGCGGCCGCCGGCGCCCTCGGAGAGCGCGGGCGGGTCGTCGTAGGGCGTGCGGCCGCCCAGCGCGCCGATCCACAGCTCTCCGCCCTGCGCCGCCAGCACGTGTGACGTCACACTAGCTCACCGGTAGTCGGTGACGCGGCCGCCGGCGCCCTCGGAGAGCGCGGGCGGGTCGTCGTAGGGCGTGCGGCCGCCCAGCGCGCCGATCCACAGCTCTCCGCCCTGCGCCGCCAGCACGTGTGACGTCACACTAGCTCACCGGTAGTCGGTGACGCGGCCGCCGGCGCCCTCGGAGAGCGCGGGCGGGTCGTCGTAGGGCGTGCGGCCGCCCAGCGCGCCGATCCACAGCTCTCCGCCCTGCGCCGCCAGCACGTGCGACGCCGACCGCCCGCCGCCTTTCCTTCGCACGGGCACATTACTACATGACTATCTGTATATCATATCTACATAATTATATACTACTACTAGCTGACCCCGCAAATATTGTTTTGCCATATATGTTATTAACCCCCGCAACCTCCTCTTGTGGGTGGAATTTCGTAAAATCTGATCTTAGCTGACCTCTACTCGGCGAAAGGAATATTCCTATCAAATTTTAAGTCTCTAAGCCTTATGGTTCCAGAGATATCGTGATGAGTCAATATATGGGTGGAAATCTCTTGGCCCAAATATGGTACCTAATTATGGATATTAAAAACTATCCTAATTTTTTCGAAAAAATTCTGTGGACAGACGAATCGCGATTCGAAAGGACCGGAAAAACTAAGGCAGGCCGCAACGAAAATCAGACAACATACCAGTAGTTTTAGGAGACGACAGATTTTTTTAAGACGTTGTAGATTCTGTACGGAAGCGGAAGGAAGACTCTTTGAAAATTTGCTATGAATAAAAATCATTCATAACTATTTTAATTGTTTTATTTATTACGAATGGTAATTATATTACACATAACCAACCTAATTTACCTTAGAAATGAACAATAGGCGCTTTTAAAATAATTAATTAATTTAGGATATTTTATGCCCCTGTACATTTAAAGGCAGTTTACGGTTAAAATAGGCCTATTAAGCACCACTTTATTTGTATTATAATCAAAGCTGAGGGTCTCAGGAAGTTTTTAAAATTACTTAGAAGTCATTAAACTTTTTTATATTTTTTTTTATATTAAAAGTTCAAAATTGAACTCCGACTCGCTCAAACCAAATTATTTGTTGTCGATTTAAATTTTTAATAACTTTTATTAATAGTAGGAAGCCAGGTATTTTATCTGTGAAAGTACAACTAATATAAGGACTAAGACACAAAAAATATAAAAATATAAAAGTCGAAAATTTTAAAAAATATGAAAAAAAATCATATCTCGTAAACTACAAAAAATCGTAGAACATACATGGAGTATTTTCGAGTACCCCCAGATGTCAGCAATCCAAAAAAATTTTTTGGACTCACCTTTTGGACCAACCTGTATATAAGAGATTTCCACCTATATATTGACTCATCACGACATCTCTGGAACCATAAGGTGTAGACTTGAAATTTGGTAGGAGTATTCCTTTCGCCGAGTAGAGGTCAGCTAAGAACGGATTTTACGAAATTCCACTTACAAGAGGGGGTTGCGGGGGTTAATAACATATATGGCAAAACAACGTTTGCGGGGTCAGCTAGTAACATATAAATGAAATCGAGTCGGGGCTGACCTGGGCACTTCGAGCGTGACGGAGCGTCCGTTGAGCAGGAAGTTGACGAGGCAGGCGGAGGGGCGCGAGGCGACGTCGGCGGGCGACACGCGCCACAGCGGCCCGCCGCAGCCGCCCGCGCCGCCCTCCGCGCCGCGCGGCGTCCACCAGCGGAGCACCACCTGCGGGCCGGCAGGCGTGACTCGGGAGCGAACAGAGTCTTGCATGTTAGATGTGCCTAGCACGATTACGTTAAGGGCCCCGTAAACGATCAAATTTGTTTGTCAAACTTGTTTGTCAAACTTGTTTGTCGAACTTCATGTTTTCATCAAACAAAGGCGCATACGATCAAACCAATAGATCAAATAAACTGATTACTCCTAGAAACCAAAACAATAAATCTATACAAATAAACAAAATTTGAGTGTATGTTTGTAATATTAAAATAACCGTTTTTTACTAAATTCAGATGTATGTAACACAAACACGTTTGTCAAGCAGTGAGAAATTATTTGATCGTTTACGGGACCCTTTACGAACACTCTGGAGTTGAAGCACCGATTGCAAGTAATAAATCCAAAAAATAAAAATGGAGATAACATAACAACACACTTTATTGTACACCAAAACATAAATAATATATTATGTACATATCTTATACTATTAAACGAGCAATTCTTGTATATATATATAGAATCTGAATCTCGGAATCGGCTCCAACGATTTTCGTGAAATTCAGTATACAGGGGATTTCGGGGGCGAAAAATTGATCTAGCTAGGATTCATTTAAAAAAAATGTCGTTTTATCCCTGTTTTTAGGCAATGAAAAAATATCATTAGAATACGATGCTTAATTTCACTACTGTCAACATAGCTGTAACAGCGTAATTAGGAAATCGGCGGGTGTCAAATCTTCTTGACCCGGGTTCGAATCTCAGTCTCCAGGTTAATTTTTTTTATTTTTTTATTTCACTCGTGATTTATTCTTTAAATAAAATTAAAATATAAAAATAACGAGAAAAAACAAAAAACAAAAAATAAGATGAAAATACCGAGCTAGGCTCGGTCACCCAGGTACTGGGATTGATTTTAACAAAGTGTCACAAGGTACAAAGGGCAGCCTTATCGCTGAAAAGCGATCTCTTCAAGTCAACCTAGGAGCAGAGGATAACCTGGAACCTTTGAATTTAAAACACCTAATTTTCAAAATAATTAAAATAATGACGAAGAATAATATTTAGTACAGTTAATAGTGGGAAGAAATGAGGAAGGATAAAGAAAGGATTTGTTTCCTTCTTCCACCTATTTTTATGGCCGCATGATAGATTCATACGAAGAGAATATTTTTGTTCTTTTCTTCGAACACATTATATAGCGCTATGTCCTAGATTCCTAGAATATAAAAGTTTAGAAAACAGTTCGTCAAAAAATGGCGTTTATTCCCTTCTTCCAATTGGTGGTCCACTTATTTATAGAATGCATTTCTAGGTAAGGTAAGTAGGGAATACAAGATCACAGCTGTGAAAACCGCAATCGTTTAAACATATAGACAGATTAAAATTATAAATATAATTCTTTCAGTTTCTGTTAGTGCCATAAAGGTCCCTATATTTTCGTCTTTCTTAAACGTCTCTTCTGAGCAGACTGGGTGCATTATATCAGAAAACGGTTTCAGTATAGACGAAGGGTTTTCTGAAAACCCTTCGTCTATACTACTTGATGGTAGTCATGATCTGATCATTGATAACATGAGCTGTGCAGTATCCATTATTACTTTCACTCGACCACTGATTGATAAAATTGGTCTATGTTAACAGTTTGACAATAATAAAGATTGGCAACCGAACCAAATCCATGCCTTTTGTTCACTATACAAGAACGAAGGTTATTTGAATGACGTGCACAATAGTACGACAACATATACACAGCAAAATGGTAATAATAGCACAACAATTTGGTAACAATTGAAATTATTCTGTATTTTGTGAAGTCTTAATTTAAAGACATACTGATTCAGTTGCTTCTTGTGCTGTCTGTGTCGCTCTCAATCCAGCATGGGCTTCGGCAGAATGTATGATTTCTACGTCATAATTTGCACTAGAACTTGCGTTTTGCTCTTCCTGGAACATTTCAATTTAAAACATTTGATTTTTAAAATAATTATAAATGCTTGATAAATAATAGAGATATAATGTAGTAAGTATTTTGTTTGATTAATATTTTTAAAAAGAATATTTTGGTGCCTTAACTTAAGCAAGCACAATTACAATATTCCAGGGGGCACCAATTAGTTTCGCTCAGGGTCCGTTTGAAGAAATGAAATGACCGACGCGGTCCGCATATCATTTTATAGGAAAAAAATATATATTTTATTAAAGAAACGAAAGAGCAAAGGTATTTTTAACCGACTTCAAAAAAGGTGAAGGTTTCTCAATTCGACCGTATAATATATATCTTTTTCAATGTATGTTCGCGGATAACTTCTTCGTTTATGAGCCGATTTTGCGGATTATTTTTTGTTATAAAGGGGATATCCGGCGGGTGGTACCATGATAAGGAAACCAGGATCTGATGATGGCATCCTAGAAAAATCGAAGGGAATCTGCGAAAATCATAGTAGCGACTAGTGCGTTTGTTAATTTTTTCGTCCACTTAAGTTGTATAACTTGTCGATGTAATTGAAGTCGGTTTTTTTTTTGTTAACATATATTCTACTCATGAATGAGAAAAATTACATTTTTTGCGGACTATCTGTCTGATATAATATTAAATTACATTTTTTGCGGACTATCTGTCAGATATAATATTTTTATTAAATTATGTACTCTGTAGTGTAACTTGTAAGTTCCTGTGTTCTCGCGGTCCGCACAAAATATGTCGATATTTTATTAATCTACGACGACGTCAAAAGCGTATCTCTAGTCAGGCTCAGTAGGCGCAAAGTTGAAACAAACTTTAAGCAACAAAATCTTATACAGGTATGTTTCACTCCTACAAACGTCTGTTCTTGTATGTTCTAAGGTTGTCTTGTAGATAATTATTTTAGCATTTAGCCCCCATTCGATAATATTGAATAAAATACTATTCAATAAAACATTACAAAAAAAAGAAACTTTTCTATTAAAACATCCACAATTTTGTCCAGTCCTCTTTAGTATTTAAAATCAATATGTAAAATGTAAACAATATTTGCAAATTGAAAATATGCTTGAGTTTGTTACCTTCATAGGTATACCCGTCACAGTTGTTATGGCTAGCCTATAATGTGGCAGAACCAGTCGACCTAATAAACTGGCTAAGGCACTTG
Source organism: Melitaea athalia (assembly GCA_905220545.2). Taxonomy (NCBI): domain Eukaryota; kingdom Metazoa; phylum Arthropoda; class Insecta; order Lepidoptera; family Nymphalidae; genus Melitaea; species Melitaea athalia. The sequence continues at coordinate 12,190,145 of HG992184.1, read as the reverse complement.
CTCGACACACTATAACTTCTACACCCATTAGGCCTCCTCCCATCTGAAATTTCAAACTGCCTAATTACTGTATCATCATAAAAAAAGAATTAATATAATTATTTAGCAATATTTAAATATTTGAAAAATATTCTTTACTTATTTCAAACAAAACATCACTGTAGAAATTACAATCAAAGCTTAAGACCTTATGTCTAGAAAAATATTTTTTGCAAAATAGATTGTCTCTGCTAAACTACATAATATAATTGATTATCTTTACAAATATTTTAAATCAGAGAGATGTGTTAATAAGTATCAATATGAACACATTTTCCTATTTGTATCTATACTAATATAATAAAGCTGAAGAGTTTGTTTGATTGTTTGTTTGTTTGTTTGAACGCGCTAATCTCAGGATCTACTGGTCCGATTTGAAAAATTCTTTCAGTGTTAGATAGCCCACTTATCGAGGAAGGCTATAGGCTATATATCATCACGCTAAGACCAATAGGAGCGTAGCACCAATGAAGAATGTTTTAAAATCGTTTTTTTTTTGCTTTTGAGAGCTTCTGCTGCATAAACGGTTAAAGTTTCGCACAAATCATGTATGACAGAATTGGTCCTATTCCACGGGGACGAAGTCGCGCGCAAAAGCTAGTAGTATTATAAGTAAAAATTGATACATTAATAATGATTATGTCATAGTATTAGACACTTAATACTAAGATCTCTATTCTTTATAACTAAATTTTGAATTTAAATCTGTAATTATTTTATGAAATCTTACCTCTGTTAATTGTTGACTATTAACCCTTGTGTCTGCTTTCTCTGGTGTAACATTTATTATTATTAAGTGGCAGTAGTGTACAACAAGATTTCTGTGAACATTGAAATTATGTCCTTAAGTGTTCACAATTTTATATTCCACTGGCCGTTAAATATGAAAAAGTAGGTGATGTAAAGTATAAAATAACTTTTACATATTAATATTTATTGATAAATAACTAAACTTAACTTTTTAAAGTTCATATAATCACGATTCAGCCTGTAACATCACACTGCTGGCATTGGCCTCTTTTTTCATGTAGGAATAAAGTTTCATATAGTTTTTTCATTGATATGAAGAAATTATAAATAATGCAACTTTTAAAAAATTACTTCAATGAATTTTATAAAATACTTCATTGTAGTTGAAAATATTAAAATTATAAATAATATCATAATAAAATTAAATTTTTAAGTTCAAATAAAAATTAATTGTTGTTTTGTACATAAATATTTTAAATACTACTGAATTAATTCGCTTCAGAATGCAGACTATTCATAATTTTTTAAGTTCAAATAAAAATTAATTGTTGTTTTGTACATAAATATTTTAAATACTACTGAATTAATTCGCTTCAGAATGCAGACTATTCATAATAAGTTTTTTAGCTATTAATTATTTTTAGGTTTCATTGAGGGAGGGCACAGTAGGATATCAGTTCAGTCTATTGCAGTACACTGCTAAACATAGGCCTCCCAAAGTTCGCGCCAGGCAATCCAAATTTTCGCAATCCTCATCCAACCAACACCGGCAATCTTACGTAAATCGTCAGTCCAGCGGGCCGGAGGACATTGCGTTTGCCAAGACGCGGTCTCCATTCCAAAAACCTTCTGCTCCAACGGCCATCGGTCCTGCGACACAGGGGACCAGCCTAATGACACTTCAACTTGCTAATTCTGTGGGCTATATCGGTTACTTTCGTGCTCTCGTGGATAGTCTCATTTCTAATCCTATCTTTGAGAGAAACCCCAACCATAGCCCGTTCCATTGCACGTTGAGCGATTTTAAATTTGTGGACCAGTCCGCGTCTCGGCTCTGTATGTTTAAACAAGCAGTACACATTGCTCGAAGACTTTTGTCTTTAAGCATTGCGGAATCTTTGAAGTGAAGACTCGATGAAGCCTGCCAAATGCCGCCCAGCCCAACCGAATTCTCCTATTGGTCTTCTCTCCGAAGTTGTTGCGGCCTAGTTGGATGATTATATATATAATTGTATTAGGTACATACTGTGTGCTTGTTGATGCGTCAGTTGTTGTTGGGGGTTGTGGTGTTGCAGCTTTTTTATTTTGTTGAATTAAAGTATTGAGAGCTATTTCTGCTAGGCTTCTTATCGAATCATCGTCTCTTGCACTTGTTATGCATATTATTCTGCCACTGTAAATATCAGTTATATTACCTTAGAATTATGACAAATAATTTTATTTTTTATACCGATTTTTACCAGTAAAATTTTTTTAATCATGGGGTAGAATAGACTTATTGAAACATTTCTAGCTAAAATTGTACTGTATATATAAATATTAGAGATGGCACGAATATTCGGCAACTATTCGGTATTCGGCTATTCTGCCTCTTTTTTTCGCTATTCAGTATTCGGCCGAATATGGTTAACCTTTTGGCCGAATTCCCGCGACTTCATTCGCGTAAAGTATAGCCCATGTCTTTTCTAAGACTCTAGAGTAAATACTTTAGCTAGAGTCTGTGACAAGTGCCGATCGTCATTCGTCACGAGTCATTTTCTGCCCTCATAATCGCTACTACTAACTACTAAGCGCTAAGATTTTTTCTTTCATAGTGGTTTATATTAAGATATTTGTTATTCTGTTTTAAAAATAAATTGTGTAATAATTGGTTGAAAATACTATAGTTTGTACAATAAATAATAATTTATTATATACCGGTTCTGAAAATGCCTTTCTGAGGGAGGACGAGCAGATTGCGTGGAGGAAGGTTCAGCTAAAGCTTCAATAGCTGCACACAATCCCACAACATCACCACCAGCTCCACGGCGTACGGGACCCACAAGACACAATCCATTAAGAATCTAAAAATATTAATTGATTTATTCTATTATAGTTGGAAAATATGCTTAATGAGTCTTTTCTACTTTTTTTATTTAAGGTTTTCTATGACACAAAAAGTATAACAAAAAAGAAAAAATGTTAAAAGAAAAAACTAGAAATGAATTTGCTTTTTTCACATGATCTTTAACTTATAGGTATATAACTTTCTTTTAAGTGAGTCATGACTATTGTAACTTCAATCCTTTCGTTTAGCTACTTTCATTGACACGGGAGGACAGTCCTCCCATGACCATGGTTCAAATGGAATGGAAACAATATTTAGCTAGATCAGCCGGCTGTTACCTATAACACAAGAATTAAAAGTTACTTACCTTAGGAACAGACAACTGAGTGTGAATAATTATAAGACATTTTTTTGTTTATTCAAACAAAGATATAATGACACACGATTAGGATAAATTTTGTTTTAAACAGGCAAAAATGTATAATTCTTAGGAAGAAATACTGACGTTATATGTACTTACATGGGTCAGATTTTGTTGTGTTAATGCCCATGTATTTAATATATGGGCTGATGAATCACTTACAACAAATCTCACCTAAAACATTAATAAGTACAAATAAATAAAATGAATATAAATAAGATTACCTACCAAAACTTATGCAAATGAATTTCTTAAAAATCTGTGATTATAATTACCAGTTTCCCTTCAGGAAATAAATCCCAAACAATACGACAATATTCCACGGCAGCTTCAACACTACAAGTCCATAAGGATTTACAAACTGGTGGTAATGGTACATATCCAGGACCCCGGCTTTTAGAAACATCGAAATCAATTGGATTGTCGGATGATATACCAAAGTATGGAGTGTGGTCTAATACAAATATGGTTTTATGATTAGTAGGAAACATTGTTTTTGTTTTTACGAATTTTATTAACTTCAATTTTTCCGGTATTTGTATAACTTCTAATTACTTTACGCTTATAGCTTTAAATTGCAAGCTTTACATTATTAAATGTTTGAAAAATAGAAGTAACATAAAATAACGAATATATCTAAATCAATCAATCAATATTTTTTTACACTTCTAATATTTTAAATTAAATATACGCGTGAAACTGCAGTGAGAAACCAATGAGAAACTGGAAAACAGTGGAAAACATGCTGGAAATTTCAAAACATAACATTTGACAAATAATGTCAACTTCTAAAAATGGACCACAGAAGACACTACTATTTACTAATCTGTGGTACAGGGCTACAGCTACGGCCTACAGGTGCATTTTCATGTGACGCTTGATGCTGGTTTTAAGCGTCAAATTTGACATTTGAACTATGCGCCATCTTGAAAAAATTGTAGCGAAAAAGCTAAACGTAGTTTAGCTTTTTTAACGGGTGATGTTAGCGTCAGCGTAACTCGAATAGTTATATCGATAATCAATAGTAAATCGATCCTTATAAAACAACAACTAGCTGTTACTTTGTGATTTAAATAAAAATAGCGAGTGTAAAAATAAATGTTCATTTATTTCTAAATGTGGTATTTATAAGCGTTTACCGTCAAATTCAAGCGAAAAATAAAGAACGTTAGTATCGATTATCGAAACGACTTTCGATAATCGATACTAACGTTTTTTTAGTTTGATAATTGTTTTATTTTTATTACTTGTGATATTTTTTTTTATTAATAAAAAATGTGTTTATTAACTATTGTATTCACTTTGAATGGCAATTAAATTTACTGAAAGATAATTTTTATATTAATAGTATTGAACTAAATAACACTTTACACTGCTGAGAGGGAACTTGTTTATTTATATGACTGTACCATCGCCATCTTGTATTTTAAGATAATTATGAGGTTGCACTTGACAAATTTTTTTGAACTGAGATACGGGATTGTGTTCTGTTAAATAAAAAAAAATGAATGAATAATTTTGTTTATAACTTTACAGATCTATGCGCCTATATTTATTGATTAATTACATTTCGTAAAATTAATATAAAAATTATATTTACCAATACTTAAAATACCACATTTAGAAATAAATAAAAATTTATTTACACTCGCTATTTTTTATTCATAAAATCACAAAGTAACAGCTAATTGTTGTTTTATAAGAATCGATTTACTATTGATTATCGATATAACTATTCGAGTTACGCTGACGCTAACATCACCCGTTAAAAAAGCTAAACTAGGTTTAGCTTTTTCGCTACAATTTTTTCAAGATGGTGCATAGTTCAAATGTCAAATTTGACGCTCAAAACCAGCGTCAAGCGTCACATGAAAATGCACCTAGCAGTGTCCGAGTCACAGAGTACAATAACTATACGGGAAGTCCGAGTGTCCGCACCGGCAGTAAAGAGTAAAAACTAGTTTAGATATGCTCGGATTAAATAAAAAATTGCAAAAGGGAAACTTCAAAAAAATAGCCTACGAGAGTTTTTTTTTCACCTATTTATATCATTTTCTCCTATACATTTATGTACCTACATTTGCGTCTTTATCGTGACGCATTTCGTTTCACCGAGTTTCAAATCATATTATTAGTTATATTAACTTGTTAGTTATTGTGATTAATCGACAACTACCAACAATTAGCAATTAAATCGTTTTGATTCGTTTCATTCTATCACAGACCACAGCTGGACATAGACTTTTCTCCAAGTTCGTTCTAAATCTTCCGGTTGCCTGCAATCCTCACCTAGCCTTTTTTTTTACGTGGGGAAAATCCATCATGGATACCCTCCGGCGCGGGGGCACCAGAGGGTTATGTCAGACTCCTAGTGACCAAAAACCATCCACGTGTTAGCAGACCTCCACCTGAGTGGGGCGAGATGGGGTCGCGTTAGCAGTCTCCACCCCGCCCCGGTGGCTGGCCCGAATGTAAACATCCGGGCCCCGGCACCTAGAGGGGCGGCACCCACAAGACCACCCCTCCTGACGACGCGTGGGCCGTGGGGTCTCAAGCCAGCCGAAGATCCCCGACCCCCAGCCGGCCACCCCACTTAAGGGACGCTCAACCAGACCAGTCTACCGCCTGCGAAATGGGGACACATGTCCAGGAGCGTCTACCCTCCAAGCCAGGCAGGCCTGACCTCCAATACCTGGCATCACAGCGTTAGGGGTCAGGCCCGCCTGACCTCCAACGCCGGATCGCACCGAACAACCGAGGGAGCCAGCACGACCCGGCTGGCAAACCGCGCTTTCGCGCTACAGGGCGGGCAATCGAACCCACCCACCCCGTCCCTCTAGTGCGCTCACGGGTCGAGCAGTACCCGGAGTGCACCCCGCGAGTCAGTCGTTAGCCGCGACGAGCAGCGCGCAGTACCGCGACTGCGATACTGCTGCCCGTCCCGTTGCCCTGGGTGCACCACGAGGAGGTGACCGACATGCACCCCAATCCACATCTAGCCTCCGTGAACGCTATATAAATCGGATAAGCCATTTCTAAGATTAGTGTGCACAAATGCACAGACAAGCAGACAAATATTCTGACAATCATTGTTTTGGGTGTTTGCGTTGATAAAGGTCCAAATAATATTTTTCCTTCTATATCTTCCATGTACAGAGAGCGACCCGTTACGTTTTTATTATAATATGTATGTATTGATTGATACATCAAAATATCTGTCGTTTATGAAAGTATCGAATGCAATATAATACACAGGGCACCGAATATACTTCACACTAAATTGTAAAGCTTGTTTTTACCTTTTATTACTTATTTTGTCGCAGTCGGGTTTTTTATTTTATTTTAATAATTCTTTTTATTACAGACTTAAGATTACAATTAATAAATAAGCACCTTTCCGCAACCTACAAGTTTCTTTTCCTAAGCAAAGCAATGCGGATAGTTCATAATATGCTTATTCCCTACTATTACAATGTACTCTGTGATGCTTACTGAGTTAAGTTCCTGTAAACGTTGGAGCTTTTCACTCTCACATACATGTGTGGTTCGGAATTTCGGATTCGAATCCTAATCGAGTTAGCTAATAAAGATTTTTTAATTATAATATAAATTTTGTGATTTTCAGCAAGACTTTAAAATAATCACACATTGACTGCGTAATAAAATATGAATAATTTTAAATTAAAAAGTATTTTTGATCTCTAGAGAGCGCCACATTCTATTTAAGGGTAACAATGTGTATATAATATACAAATACAACATAGTCTTGCTCTAAAGTCTAAATATTGTTACAAAGAGAAAAACATTTTTTGTATTGCACGTATAGTATATAATAGATATAGTATATAATAGATATAGTATAGTATGAGGAAAGGCCTTAAAATGTTTCAATTATTTATCACAATTTAGCTATTAAATAATTATGCACATATTATATTTATTTGAGATATTATACAATTAGTAACTAAATCGGTTTTTAAAAATCGGTATATTTTTTTAGGACATCACTACAGTGAATGTGAGAGAATGATAAAATGGTGCATTCGTCGATCAAACCGGGCCACACATTCGAAGCCAGAAATTAAATTAGACATCCACCATTTTGTTTATTTTTGCGAAAATATATAATAAGTCGGAAACGATAGTGAAATTTTGTACTTCGCCGAAATATAACGTTATCAATGTAATTCTGGCAATGATTGTTAGATTAGGAATGTGCTATTAGCGTTCACTGCTGTCGAGCTCTTGTGTTGAAATTTGCAGACATCGGCCGCGCCGCTAGTAAACACTCTTCGAAAATTAACATCTTATCTTCTAAGAAAAATAAAAATCCGGGTGCGCAGGGTGTTCGAGTCGATGAGAAAGGTCCGTTGAAATTCGTTCAGCGAATATTTAGAAAGCCCAAAGGGAATAATCCCGTGGCATTAAAGGTAGGTGAAGTGCAATAGACAAATACATGATTCGTGCAAGTAATGGTTGGCTAAAGTGAGCAATTGATTTAGGAAATCTCAAAAAGTTGTGGGCGACAGTCCCCGGTGGCGCGCCCGGCTAACATGAATCATACGCCTGCTCCTGACAGGCCGCAGCACGACCCTAATGTGAACCAAGTCGAAGAAATGGAAACGCAAGAAGGTACGTCGTTGATTCGTGTTTATGAAAATCGAAAAGTTCATTTTTTTGTCAACTTCCAACCTTCAAATGCCTCACTGCAACTTTAATGTACAATTCTTTGACATGAATCTATTCCTAATTGGCTTATTTGTTATGACATCGTGACATCTAATGTTTCGTTTCTTTGCTTTACCTACTTCATTATTTCTCATCTTGTTGATTTCACAATTAACCTAAATTGTTATCATAATATAATGTATGTATTTCTTTGTGCTTACTTTTAATTTATAGGTATTAGATAATTATCTTATACCTATAAATATAAGTTTTCTGTCTGTGTTACTGTTCCCTTTTTAAATGAATCAAAAAAAAATCCTTTGTCCAAAAAGTGCAAGTTGTTCAATTCTAAATATAGAATTTTGTTTTTGTTCTAAGTTAAAGATAATTTGGGCCTTATTATGGACTGTAACCTGTCTTGGAAAGCTCATGTTAATGAAATCAGCAAAAGAATACATTACTCGATCCACTCTCTTAAGCGTCTCCAGTATTTTCTTCCTTTCAAAACCAAATATATGCTCGCGCAATCCCTTCTTCTGCCCATCCTTGACTATGCCGATGTATGCTATCTGGATGTGACTGAGGAGCTGCTTAGAAAATTGGAGCGACTTCAGAATCTCGTCATACGCTTCATTTTTGGCCTGTGAAAGTTTGATCGTATCTCTCACTTCCGTGCTCAGATCAAATGGCTCCACATTCGCCTTCGCCGTGATATGCATATCCTATCCACTCTCTTTAACATCCTACGTGATCCAAACTGTCCTTCTTATCTTCGATCCCGTTTCCACTTCCTACCCTCTACTCCTTCCTTATCTCTCCTACTCGTTCCAGGCGCCCTGGTATTACACCGAAGCTAGATGTACCAAAGTGCAATACTTTTAAACTCAATTCATTTGCGGTACGCGCCTCTTTACTGTGGAACAAACTCCCAGAAAGCGTCCAAAAAAGTCCTTCCCTTGTTTCTTTCAAACGCAAAATAAAGGAGCACTTTATTTCTCAAGTAAATTTACAATCATCTGCTTAGTAAATATGTGAGTATGTAGTTATCTATAATATTATGTTATGTATATGTAGTATGTATATATGTATGTATGTGGTGTATATGTATATATATGTATGTATTATATGTTTATGTATTTATATTAGTAAGTATGTAATATATTACAGTCATGTAACTATTCTTTAGGTTGTTATTTCTTGCACTGTGTCCCCCGCTATATGACACTCTCTCTCATGACTATTGGTTGACTGGAAGAGATCTCTTCTAGGGATAAGTCCACCTTTGCCATCCGCTATACATGTAATTTTCTGTATATTCTTTTTAGTGCAATAAAGTATAGTACCCGGCCATAAATATTGCACATCGACCTTTGGAAAGAGACAATCGGCTAATTTCGACTTCGTAGAGCGTTATAGTCCAAGATCCCAGACCCCAGACTTCCTTGTTTCTGATTGACAAAACATTACAGTATACATCGTAGTATAAAGAGTTTGCTAAAATATTTTCTACATGTTTTAAAATATAGTAATATAATTAGTGTCTGGCGATAAATACTAAAATAGCTGGTTAATAACATTTTTACGTATATAAAGCAGCCAAATTTAAAAAAAAAAATTGTGAAAGAACGTTTGTGTACTAAAGGATATTATTCGATTAACGATTTTATAGAAGACAGTACGCCTTGGGAATGATGTGATCGCCGCCAGGCTATTTCAACCTATAAAATTATTGTAAATTTCAATCTGCTTTGGAAAAAAACATGATTAAAAAAAATGATATTAGTCCCGCTGAGTTTCTTTCGCCAGTTCTTCTCAGGTCAGAGGCTTTTTCTTTCCGAACTGGTAGTAGACTCATGACGTTCAGTAAGAAATTGTAATAATTTTATGCTGAATAAAATATTTTGAATTTGAATTTAATATATTTTGTCCTTCAAAAAAATATGACAGGTGATCTGGGAACTGGGTTCTTACACTATTAGATCTGTCATATGAAATACTGACAGTCCGATACGTCTCATAGGTAATGTGCGTGAGAGATAACGCTCTACAAAGTTCAAATTAGCTGATTGTCTCTTTCTAAAAGTCGATGTGCATTATTTACGACCGTGTACTATATATATAATTTAAGAAGTATGTGATTTTAATATCAGTACCCATATTAGAATCCACTTAGAATCCAACAAAATTATGACAGTGTTGTATAGACTTAACAGAACATTACCATTGACATTCTGAGAAAAAAGAGTACCTATATAGAGTGGACATAAACTGAATAAAATATATTACAGAACAAACTTACAATACTAATGACAGGTTTCAACATCAACAAACCAGTCAAGGTATGCTTCAGTAAATATGAATACAAAGCTGGCGGCTGGCAATTGCTAGCTGACCCTTCGAACTTCGTACCGCCTAACAGTCGATTCTTTAATTTTTAACTTTTTTTAATACTTATCATTCCCGGAGCCCCTCTACTAACACTTAAACCTTATGGTGTGGTATTAAAGTTCAAATTGACTTTTAAGTATTATTACGAATCTTTTGTATGGGAATATAGAACTGTTGTTTTTAGACTTTTTCAAGCTTTTTTTTTTTAATTTTTCTCCCCGTAAGAACCATCCTCGTACTTCAAGGAATCTTATAAAAAAAGAATTAGCAAGATCGGTTCAGCTGATCTCGAGATTTGCGCTTAGCAACATATTCAGCTATTCATTTTTGTATATATTTTAATATTTATAATATGAAAATAAATTTTTACAAGTTGAAATGAAAATATCACTAAGTATTTATATTTAATATGTATGTTATTTTTAAAATAATACCAATAGGCATTGTCATAAATTGTTAGAGTGTACTCATACATTCAATTTATTTGATTTTGTAGGTAGAAAGACAAAAAAAATCTTGATTAAAATTTGCAGTCACATGTTTATATCTTCTTTATTGTTTACATCGACAATTTGAAATATAAATATGATTTATCTTTACTGTGTACCTAGATAATTTTTTCTTGAACTAAAAACTCAAATATCATTTTTACATTGTTGTTTTTGTTATATAATTATATATAAAAAAAAAACACAGTAAAACCATTTATTAGATAAATATTCGAAAATGTCTGAACAAAAAAAAAAAAAAAAACTAAAAAGTATTTATAGTTATTTTTAAAAACTGCCAGCTATTTTAAAAGGATTATACTATGGCATTTGTCAAATTATCCAAAAATTTCAAAATTACTGTCATTGAAACAATAGATGCATTGAGATATTAATACTATATGTAAAACTTTAACTAAAATTGTTACAACAAACATATGAGTTCATAGTCTAAATAATAACTTTAATTTTCAACAATAATTCAATGGAAAGTAAAATTGTTTCAGTTGAAACTGTTGATGCTGTTGAAGATAAGATTTGGGTTGAAGATTTAATGAAAGGACCCAATGGAGGTGTAGTCATAAGTGATGTTATGAAGAACCAAGAGACATCATCAACTGATATGGCTGTAAGTCTAGTTTCATTTATATGTTATGCTCAGCTAATTACTTTGATAATTAAACAAAGATTGTTGAAATATATTAAAATATTATACTTAGCACTCAGTGATATTTAATTAGATAAGATAGACGGGAAAAATCAATTATTTATTATTTACTAATTCACGATTCAGCTTGCAACATCCCACTGCTGGGCATAGGCCTCTTTCTCCATGTAGGAAAAGGATTTAATAATGACCACAAAGATATTAAAAACATGTCATGTATTATGATATATATTTTTGTTAATCAACCAATTAATTATTTACAGCTGGCTTGTCTGGATGCCGAAATGGAAGATGATGAGGCAAGGTCAGAGGCCACTTTTCGGTTCACAGTTCCCAACTTCAGAAATCTTAAGGATTCCGTGCTTTCACCACCATGCTATGTTCGTAACCTTCCATGGAAGATCATGGTCATGCCAAGACAGGCCCCCTCTCCTGACCGTCAACAACAAAAATCGCTGGGTTTCTTCCTACAATGTAACGGAGAAAGTGAATCGTCTAGCTGGTCTTGTTATGCCATGGCTGAGTTAAGATTGATTTCTCATAAACCAGAAACTGAAACATTTTATAGGAAAATTCAGCATTTGTTCTACAGGTCTGTAAGAGAACTCGCTTACGATGATTTCAAATTTGATATAAGCTCCACATTACTTTTCTATTATATAATCATTTTTTACAGTAAGGAGAATGATTGGGGGTTTTCCCATTTTATGTCCTGGAACGACGTGTTGGATCCTGAAAAAGGTTACGTCAAGGACGACACAATTACTTTAGAAGTTCATGTTACTGCCGAGGCGCCCCATGGAGTTTCGTGGGATTCTAAGAAGCATACTGGCTATGTCGGTAAGTGACTATTTAGACTTGTACATCTAGCAAGACCATTTTAAATAAATAATACACACATTTTTTTGTTAATAACAAAATCTTTATGTTTTATAAATTAAATTATATGTTGTCAGCACTTTATTTAGAAGTATGATGTCACAGATGTCACATCATAATAAATACATTTATTTAAATAATAACCTATTATAAGAATTCAGAATTTTTTTCCATAAATTGAATATAGAGTAAAAATATAGTATAAATGGTAATGAATATAAAATATGACATTATACATTAATATTATTATTTTTTAAATAAAATTTGAATTTTCAGGATTGAAAAATCAAGGAGCTACTTGCTACATGAATTCCTTGTTGCAAACACTATACTTTACTAACCAGTTAAGAAAGGCTGTCTACAAAATGCCTACAGAGTCGGATGACAGTACTAGGTATATAAAGAGAATTTATGTAATTAACTACATATTGTTTGCTGTTTATCATAAATTTTAATATTTGAGTGGTTTATCGATATTTATTTGTACTGGTCTAGTCACTTCCTTATTTAGTTAGTTAGTTTGAAAAGTTATTTTTTTTTTAAATGGAATTGTGATAATTTTTCTTATTGTAAAACAAATAACTTCTCAATTTGTAGTATGAATTATTTTTAGTATTGTCACAATTTGTACAAAAACAACATTATTAAATTTATAGTTTTATTTTAATGTATTTTCTCCTCTTCAGATCAGTCGCATTGGCCCTTCAAAGAGTTTTTTATGAGTTACAGTTTTCTGATAAACCTGTTGGCACAAAAAAACTTACAAAAAGTTTTGGGTGGGAGACACTTGATTCATTTATGCAACATGATGTTCAGGAATTTTTGCGGGTAAGCCATTTTAAGGATATAACTATTATTTTGTGATTATTATATATATTATTATAATTATTGTGTTTGCTCGCAAACGAAAAAAAACTGACTTCAATTACATCGACAAGTAAGTAGACAAAAAAATTAAATACGTGCTATCAAAGATTACTCAAAAAGTAGTCATCAGATCTTGATCAAATTTAAACAAGAATCATCAAAATTATTTATAAACAAAAAACTGCCACCCTAATGGATAATACAGCTCACTACGTAATAGTAGATGCATCCTTGGATTGTGTGGTTCTTCCTGACAGGTCTGAAGGCCTGTCTGGGTGCGGGTATCCAGGCTATGCCTGCTTGCCCGGGCTTTTCCTCTCCGGCAGTACCCACTGCCGGGTGCTTTGTTTTCGGTCCAATGGGCCGAGGATACGCCCACCGAAGTGAGCGTTACCCTATGGGCTTGTCATCTGTTGGGTAATTTATGTCGTTAGTCCGGTATTTTGCGCAGTCTCCCCTGCGTCGTCCTCCTCGTCGCCACTGTCACCTTCGTTGGTGATCTGCTGCGTCGCACAGAGGAGTATTTACGCTAAAAACCTGGCCAAAAGTAAAAAATGCAAAGTATTATAAAATTCAATGCAACCATCTCTTTCTAGTAGCTGGATAATTTGTTTTTGATATCCCGTTACTTCCGCATTTTTTTGTTTACCCCGAACGGCATACACGAAGTCGGAACTCAGTCGTCGCCGTCGGTCGTCGTCTGTGTTTTATCAAGGCTCGCATTTTGACACAAATTAAACGTGGTGTTTTAATATGTTTAATATGCAATTTGTGTAAAAAAATTTTTTTTATGGAAGGTGAAAGTATGTTCTTTAATAATAATGTTACATTTGATCTGTAGACACATTGATCCTTTTTTATTTAATTACTGATAAAAAAAATAAAAAATACTCTACTTTTTTGATAAATTTAAGTAAACAATAGTGTTTTTGTAGGTGTTCCGGGTATTTCCGAGTAGTTAACTGTTACATAAAATAAAGTAGAGACCTTCATAAAGGGATTAACAAAAGAAAATGTTCCGCTTTTTTCCGCCATTTTGTTTACCAGACATTTGAAGGAATTTAGTAATAAATTAAAAGTAAAATAATTTCTGCTCAATTGGGTGAAGATATCTGCTTCAAAACTGAGTTGCAAGATTTCACCCGAACAAACATACATAGATACAGTATACATACATACATTGCAAGTTAAGAAGAAAAAAATTGACAACGATGAAGATGATAAAAACGACGATGAATTAGACTTTGATGACTAATTTGTTTCAAAATTAAGCACTTTTTTGTAAATTATGATCATGATGATGATTTTTACCATTTTAATATTTTAAACGAATAAACATATTAAAAATTACTCTAAGTGTTTATTTATTTTATATTCACATGATATTTAAAAAAAAAATAATTTTGGCCAGGTTTTTAGTGTAAATACTCCTCTGTGCGTCGGCAGCAGGAGCTCACGAGGTAGTGGACGCCCGTCCGGCGGTCTTGCGTGCAGCGGGGCAATTCCGTGGAGGTGTACGCACGCACCTTTGTCCGCGCGAGCGAACATAGTGCGCGCTAGGTTGCGGACATACTACTCCACGGTGGGCGTCCTGGTGTCTCTATGGGTGGGCGTCCTGGTGTCTCTATGACACACACGCGGTCTCATAAATACGCGTCATCAAAGATTACTCCAAAAGTACTTATCAGATCTCCATCAAATTTAAATAAGACTACATGACAAGCATTAGCTTTCGATTAAAGTAAGAATCATCAAAATCAATAAACCCAGTGAAAAGTTATGCTGTTTAATACAACGTAGGTCGACAATAAAATAGTTATGTAAATACGCATTATTAGATAATTATAATTTTAAAAGTACTTGTCAGATCTCAATTAACTTTAAATGGGACATGATACGCAACCTTTCAATTAAAATAAAATTCATCGAATTCGGTCCACCCAGTCAAAAGTTCTGATGTAACTCGAATTGAGAACCTCTTGCTTTTTTTGAAGTCGGTTAAGAATAAGTAAAATAAAAAAAGTTATAATTTAAAAAATTTAAAAAAATGATGGTTTCAGGTACTTTTAGACAAACTAGAAAGTAAGATGAAAGGTACTTGTGTTGAAGGCACCGTTCCACGTTTGTTTGAAGGCAAAATGACTTCATACATTAAGTGCAAAAATGTCAATGTATCTAGCACCAGAGTTGAAACTTTTTACGATATACAACTGAACATAAAGGGAAAGAAAAACAGTAAGTGCAACATTATTATATATAGTTTAAAGTCCATACTGAACTTTCGCAAACATTTCAAGATCAAAATTAGCTAAATCGGTCAAGCCATTCTCGAGTTTTAGCGAGACTACCGAACAGCAATTGATTTTTATATATATTCTATATATAAATATTACAATAAATGTACAATTATTACAAAAGATAATATGTATATATGAGCCTGCTCTTACCTAAAACATGCTATAAGTTACCTACATTAGGAGCAAAAGACTGTGTTTGTGTGTGTGTTAAACGTTTATTTATGTATATACAAGAGATATGACTAGATTAGACTACAATAATCATAAGTATCTAATATCTATAAGGTTACAGAAATACTTCTGTTTTAGTTCTATTATTTTTATTGATAAAACTAATTTAGGAGCTGGGGAACAAAAGAGGTGATGGTAATAATTTTATCTTAGAAGCAAAACATCTTGAATTCTTGTGGTAGTGTTACCCACTTCTGGGTAATCTTTGGTCTTATACAAGTTTAGATTAAGTATTAAACTATTTTTGCTTCTCTTTGATAAAAAAATGCATTATACAATAAAATTATAAGAAAATAAAAACAGCATAAAGATTTTTAATATTCTAATCTAATAAGCATTGATCTGGTTTCTTGTCCTTTTCTAATATTTGAGGCATGCATTTTGTACACATTTGGAGTAACGATGATCTAAAATATCACTGTATTTATGATTCAACTATTTGCCAGATTTGTGTGGTATTAATTTGACCTGATCTTTTGTTTAAAAATAATTAATCGGTTTTTAAAATGTATCTTAATTCAACAAACATCAGAAATTGAGTAAATTATTGAACTTTTTATGTATATTATTTGCTGTTAGGATAACAATTCGTAACTCTATAGAGTGGCAAACCAAAATTGTTTATTTTAAAATTAATAGCTTAGAAGTTGAAAAAACAAATTAGGAATATTGTTAGAGGAATTTTGTCCCGTGCATGGGTAAGGGCATCGACATTGAATATTCGCGGCAGAGTACAGGGGTCGCAAACATTTTTTTTTTTAGTACAAAAATAGAAATGAATAAATATAAATATCGAATAAACACATATCGTCATCTGTTCCTATGGTAAGAAACATAACGCTTATGTTGTAGGTAGCAGCTGGGTGATACAAGTAT
Source organism: Melitaea athalia (assembly GCA_905220545.2). Lineage (NCBI taxonomy): Eukaryota > Metazoa > Arthropoda > Insecta > Lepidoptera > Nymphalidae > Melitaea > Melitaea athalia. The sequence continues at coordinate 12,173,527 of HG992184.1, read as the reverse complement.
TTTTATTTTTTTTTTTCAATAAATAGGTACATATATCACATCTAGACTCGAGACGAGAATGAAACCCACAACCCGGCAAAAATAAATGAAGTGTAAAAGTATTTAGTTCTCCCTAACTATCTATATGTATTTCCATAAAAGGTTGAAGTAAATTGAAAGGTTAAGCTCAATATCGGTGCCGATAACATGATCTATTAACGTTGTGACTCCCTTGCAGTCGACGAGTCGTTCAAGGACTACATCAGCACAGAGACGCTGGACGGCGAGAACAAGTACGACGCGGGCGAGCACGGGCTGCAGGAGGCGGAGAAGGGCGTGATCTTCGCCACCTTCCCGCCCGTCCTCCACCTGCACCTCATGCGCTTCCAGTACGACCCCATCACCGACAGCTCCGTCAAGTTCAACGACAGGTACCTCCGCCCCAGTAAAAATCTGTTTCAATTGTTTGTCTATTTTAAGTTGCGGTGGCAGGAAGGGGTGGGTTAATTTGTCATCGATTAAAACTCCCAAGTGGAAAATAATGCATTATGTGTCAGATCTATATAGTAGATCAGTCTTTTGAACAGACTAGATAACACAATTTTTATGATTCCATTGCATACTTCTCATCAGCCGTACTGACGCATCTCGTACATATCAATAGCTGTAGTATAACTACCCGTTCCCCAGGTTCGAGTTCTACGAGCACATCAACCTGGACGCGTACCTGCAGGAGAAGCCGGAGACGCCGGCCGACTACACGCTGCACGCCGTGCTCGTGCACTCGGGCGACAACCACGGCGGCCACTACGTCGTCTTCATCAACCCCAAGGGCGACGGGAAGGTGCGTCTCTCTCTTTCGTACTGTATCACGTGTCACGCGTTAAGCGTATTTAGCGCTCTTATACAAAGAACGTATCCTACAGTCATCAATATACTCGTTTATACACAACCATATACATGGTTTGTTTTTTAAGTCGTCATGTTAAACACAGTACATCAGTACTTTTACTTTTACGGGGCTTACTTAATTATGACATTGAAAATCAGATATGTCGCGACGTTGCAGACGCCATAGTAACAGACTAACAGGTGACTGAGAAATTGCGAGTTTAATTAGGCCTTTACGGCCACCCTCTTTCTTTTTCGTCGAAGTCTGCACGGTTACAATTTATCGGAACGAGTATGCACCTTTTGCACAACTTCATCAAGGGATTCCACAATCCCGACACCTTCGGGTATATATAATAGTTTCTCATTTTAATCGCCTCTGTCGAGACAGTGCATTGTAGTAAAATCTGATTGTTTGTAGTGGTGCAAGTTCGACGACGACGTGGTGTCGCGCTGCACGAAGCAGGAGGCCATCGAGTACAACTACGGCGGCCACGACGAGGACATGGCGCTCACCGTGCGCCACTGCACCAACGCCTACATGCTCGTTTACATCCGGTGAGCACGCGTTGTGAATGCCACTATTGCACATAATATGCAGTAGTTCCCCCTTAGTAGTTCCTTCCTACCTTCGTAAATGGACTATCCAACACAAAAAGAAAAATAAGTACATATTCTACATCTTACAAATTAGGAGGGACTTTAGAAAGTATTCCAGGTGATTCCTCAAGCTATTCTTAAAAGTGTTTAGTGATGTGCTTTGTCGAATCGTTTTAAGAAGTTCGTTCCAAAGAGTTGCAACGCAACACGTACTGTGAAGGTGTTCAGTAGAAAATTGGTTTTATGCTTTTGGACCCGGAGCATCATAGTAATGCAAGGACGTCTACAGTGTGTTGGGGGAGAAGTAATTTGAAACTGGGATCTGACTGAAAAACTAGCTCTAGATTTACAGATGTCCGTTAAGATTGGACTGAATAGGGTTTTATGGGACGGTTTAAAGTGATTGATTACTGATAAAGGGGTATACGCTCGCTGTGTGGCTACAGCAAAGAATATAGCCTCCCCCTCTCTTCGCCTCTTACGACACCCACGACACACGATAACACAGTTCCAATACCACCTTGGAACTTAAAAAGCCGACCGATGGCAGGATAACCATCCAACTGCTGTCTTTGAAATACACAGGCTGGAGACGGTCAGCAGCGTCTTCGGTGCGACAAAGCCAGCCACCAACCCGCCTGCCCAGCGTGGTGACTATGAGCAAAACACACGAGTTCACGCCATTTTTGGCGGACTGCAATAGGCTGAAATGATGATGATGATTATGAAAGGGGTATAACTTGATATACCCATTATTCACGATTTTTTTAACATAGTTATCACTTTGTACAAAAATTATTTCTGTAACTATAGCAGATAGAAGAACTTAAGTTTTACCAAAAAAAATCGTTATTTTTTTCTAATAATGTTACTGTTAAAATCACGAAAGAGTCATATCTAAATGAGGTATATCTTGACTTATCTATACTAATATTATAAAGAGGTAAAGTTTATAACTTTGTTTGTATATACGGGGTAATCTTCGCAAATACTGATCCGATCATGAACATTCTTTCGCTAACAGAAAGCTACACTATTCAGGAGTGACAAGATAAAAGGAAAAAGATAAAAATATATAAAGATTTTAAATCAGCAGGATTTGAACCTGCGCCCTCTGACGTGCCGTGTCAACAATTCAATCTAATCAAGCATTATTATTTGCCTTAGAAATTAATTGGTGATTTTAAAACATTTATATTTATCTGATTTGCTGAAAATAGTGAGAGTGTATTGGAACATATCAAATTTCACCGTACCCTTATGTGAAATGGATTATAACGCCCAACGAAGTGGGCACGGGTCGGCTAGTATCACATAAAATAGTTTTGAGGCACAGGTTTATATTTTTTACTAAAAATATTGGTTTTAAAGAAAGATAAAGTTGGAACTAGCAAGTATTTCTTTATTATACGAATGACAACTTTATCTCATACTCCTATCAACATTTACCGAGATTGTATGTTGTGCGCGTTTTGTTGTTGTTGTTGTTTTGGAACCTATGGTCACAGCTGACTTTTGGGATCTTGACGTTATCATTTTATACTGAAATTGAGGCTAAAATTATATATTCTAAATATTTTTTATTACAGTGATTCCCAGTTGAAGACTGTTTTACAGGAAGTCACGCAGGCAGACATACCGACAGAGCTTAGCGAAAGATTGGCAGAGGAAAAAAGAATTGAAACCGTAAGTAGTTAACTGTGAACCTAATTTCTTTATTGATTTAGGTCACGTCAGAAATATCTTGCTCAAAATTTGGAGTACCCCGACAGAGTAAGTAGTTTAATATTACAGAAGATTACTCAAGTACGAAAATTATTCGAGAACGGGATATTTACCATGTTTATTATTTCGAGATCGAGATATCGAGAGTCTCGTTTGCAGTCTCGTGAACAAGACATTCGAAGTTAATGTCGAAATATCGAGCTCCGCGAAGAGAAGATAATAAACATGGTAAATATCCCGTTTTCGAATAATTTTCGTAATAGAAGTAACCATGTTAATCTAAAATCTTATATTACTCAAGTAGTCTCTTCTGGTGAGTAATGTAGCCCGAGCTCCTCGGGACAATCGGCAACATGTAGTTGTCCTAGTGTTGCAGCAGTCCATATATTACAATATGCGGACCAATAGGTGGACCATATTTTTTTGTTTTTATACTACTAGGTTGGAAAGCAAGTGTACGGCTCACCTGATGGTAAGCGATTACCGTAGCTTATAGATGCCTGCTACAACAGAAGCATTGCAAGCACGTTGCCGACCCTATCCCCAATCCCAGGAGCTCTGGTCACCTTACTAACAGGAACACAATACTGCTTGAAAACATTATTATTTAGATGTGGTCTTCTGTAAGGTCGAGGTACTCGAGCTGCTCCATATTTTGAGCAGGAAATTTCCTGCTGTGCTCCTACCTCTGTTGCCGCTCAATGCCGTACGCTTGTTTGCCAAAGTATAAAAATAAAAAGTTAAAATAAGTTTAGTGACAGTGAGTGTTTAACAACCACCAGATCCGGCGCAAGGAGCGCAACGAGGCGCACCTGTACATGAACGTGAACGTGGTGCTGGAGGAGGCGTTCGACGGGCACCAGGGCAACGACCTGTACGACCCCGAGCGCGCGCACTACCGCGTGTTCCGCGTGCGCAAGCAGGCCACCGTGGCCGAGCTCATGGACACGCTGGCCGACAACTTCCGCTACCCGCTGCGCCAGCTGCGGCCCTGGCCCTTCTCCGCGCGCTCCAACCAGGTAGCGTCTGATACACAACTACGGCCAATATGCAGCTTTGATTTTTGTTACATATATTATGATAATATACTAAGCTATACTGCATTTCACCTAAGATGGGTACGGTGACACATGTCAAATTAACTCTATAGTGAGCTGACCATGCATAAATAATTTATATGATTCGATTGCGGTTAACCTTTAATCGATTATAAAAAAAAATATTTTTAACTGCTTATTAGAAATTAATTTTCGTATTCTCGAAAGCGGACAACCAACTCCCGGGCTAGACTGTTTAAAACGGTCTTCTTTGTTCTTTTCGGCATTTTAGAGAACAGAAAACACACACAAAATGGAATAGCTAACATAAAATAGAACAACAGAATAACTGAACTTAACAAGAATAAAACAGCAATAAATACAAGTATAACAACAATAAAACAGCTACAAATACAAGTATAACAACAATAAAACAGCTACAAATACAACTATTACAAAAAGTGAGTTGACTCGATTAACAAGATGGCCGTTACGATTATTTGTTTTTGCCGATTACGACGTTTACGTTTCAATCCCTATACCTACATTAAACGTTTCGTCTTATGCCTCTAATTTTAGGTTATTATTTTTTCTGTACCTTTTTTAATTTGTTTAAAATGTAAAAGCGCATATATTGCGTATTATTAAATACAATTCAATCTAATCAAGCTTGGTGATTTTTAAAATTGTAAACATTTATATTTATCTGATTTGCTGAAAATAGTGAGTGTATTGGAACATATCAAATGTCACCGTCATCTTATGTGAAATGGATTATAGTTATGTATATTTGCATTATTCCAAACGATAACATTGCTGTCGTATACACAGAAAGATAGTGTTAATTATACTTTTGAGTAAGCCAGTAGTAGATTTGAATTTACCTATATAATGTTAATTCGAAAATAACTTTTAGACATGTAGACCGACATGCCTTGACCTGGTTAACGATCAAAGCAAGACTATAGCGGATATATCAGAGAATATGAACCCATGGAACATTTTCTTGGAAATGTTACCCCCTGACTCCGGCTTCAGCGCCCTCCCACCGTTCGACAAGGAAAACGACGTGGTCCTCTTCTTCAAGTACTACGACCCCAAGCAGAAGCGGATTCACTACTGCGGCCATCACTACCTGCCCATAGCTAGCAAGCCAACTGACCTCATACCTATACTTAACAAGCGAGCTGGTGAGTTGTGCCACCATAAGAGACCCTTAACATCATACATACCCATAACAAGTACTTTTGGCAACAGGCTTTTAAATACATTTTTATTTATTACAATAAAATGAATGTATTATTTTAAAGCTTGTTAGTTTTATTAATACTTATACAAATAAGAATGGCTTTAAGATATTCTTTTATATTTCTATGTTCATTTATCTGATAAAAAGACAAAAAAATAATATATTTTACTCTATACAAGGTTTTCCACCTGACACACCACTCGTCCTCTATGAAGAAATCAAACCAGACTTCGTAGAGAAAATCAACAACTACAATGATCCCCTCGAAAAGGTATTATTTATCAGTTGTACTCTGTCAAACCTTTTTCTAGTTTTAAGAACATATTTTTTTATATCAAAGTCATTTCAATTGTAACTGTGTAAAGTTATTTAAAAAAAATGGAGTTAAATTCTTTTATCCAATAAAGTTCTAAAATAACTTAGAAAAAAATGAATAGGTATTTAAAGGAATTTCTATCAAATTTTTTGCTCCATTAAATTATTTTTTAGGAATTATCGTTTAATCTGAGTCCATATAAATTTTGTGGCTAATAATAATATTAACCATTTAATAATGACATTATGAACTAGTACTAAAATGCCAAATTAATTTAAACGTTATTCTTTATATTAGATAATGTTAAATTTCCATTGGCTATACTTTTTCATAGGCTAATGTTCGTTTTTGTTAGAATTAACTGATTCTAGCATACATAACCAGATGCCTGAGGTATGGTATATAATTTAAAAAAAAAAAACTTTGAACATTGATACCTTTATAGGGCGCAATCATTGAAACTCCGTAATTGTTCCACATAAATGTATTTTAGAGACCAAAATAGTGTTAAACGTAATTACTAAATAGTGAATTACAAAACAAAGGAACAACGGTCGCGAGCGGGATGAGTGGCGAACGTCAGCGTGACGCGTGCATTACGCAATGCGGTTAATTGCTCACTGGCGGGGGGGAAGCGCTGGCGCCGCCGGGCGCACGGAGACGCGGGGAGCGACGCAGGGAACAAAGACGAGCTGGTATGCTAGGCGCGGGGGCCCTATTACTACGCGCTATAACCTCCCCCTCCAAGTCACAAGGACGACCCGACTGTGACTTGGTTGGTCGGCCACGCCGTCTCTGGTGTACAATAGCTTTAGAAGACCCTACATACGGCGTTAAGGCACTGGCATGATATTTCCCTTTAACATGACCTTGGCTATCGGATACTATGAAAGAGGAAGGACTGGCTATTTGAGATATGCGATAAGGTCCTTCCCGTCTTGGCGCAAACTTACTGCTAAACCCCTTGGAGGCGCTGCTAGCTAAATGTGACTCCACCAACACAAGATCACCCAACTTGTAAGACGGAGAACTCCTGCGATGCTTATCATTGTCCACCTTCCGAACATCCTGCTGATCTTCTATCCGTCGCTTTACGTCTTCCAGGGTTCGCGCAAACTTCTTTAAATAAGGCGTAATCTGAGGCACAAAGTTCTCTTTACTTACGATGCCTCTGAGATCAGTGTGTACAGACAAAGGCGAGCGCATTTCTCGCGCAAAAGTGAGATACGCAGCAGACTGGCCGGTGCCCTGGTTGTAGGCGCTATTAAGAGAAAAACGAACCATGGGTAAAACAGCTGGCCAGCGTCGATGTTCTGGTCCTATCAGAATCGCTAATTGTTGTTTCAGTTCGCGGTTCTTCCGCTCAACCGGGTTGGCTTCCGGGTGGTAAACCGGTATCAGGGATTGATGTATCCCTAGTACAAACATGACCTTTTGCATTACCGCTGACACGAACTGTGTTCCATTATCGGATATTACTCGACGCGGTAAGCCATATCTTAGAAAAACTTCTTCGATGAGCACCTTAGCACATGTTTCTGAAGTGGCATCTTGCAATGCGAATAACTCGACCCATCGACTGGCTGTGTCTTCAACTACTAAAATCCATTTCTCGCCATTAGCCCCCTCTGGCAAAGGGCCAAACAGATCCATAGCAAGAACTTCAAAACGCTGCTGAGGAACTGGAGTTTGAAGCAAACCTGCAGGCTTCAAATTGGTAGCTTTATATTTCTGGCATAGATCACAGGACTTAAGATATTGGGCCACATATGTCCTCATATTCTTGAAGTAATATCTTTCTTTGATTTTGCGTAACGTGCGTTCTAAACCTAAATGTCCAGCAGTAGGCGCATCATGTAGCTCTCTCATGAGCTCGGCCTTCAATGCTTCTGGAATAACTAGCTGGGGTTCTTCGGACTCGCCATCCGGATCACATCGATATAAAATACCTTGAGAAAGATAATAACCTCGATCAGTCCAACGTAAAGCTTCGTCAGCGTGCTCAGGCTGCTCAAAAGCTAATATAATTTTACTGACGTCAGGATCATTAATCTGAGCTTCGCGAATGTCCTCAGGCTTCTGACGTGGTAAATCAACAGCTACCGGGCAAATATCACAAGAATTGGGATTAAACTCTTCAGTACTAACAGGTCGGCTCAGCGTATCCGCCACTAAATTGATTTTCCCGGGTGCATAATCTATATCCAAATTATATGATTGGATTTTCATAGCCCAACGGGCTAGTCTTCCACTTGGAGTTTTCAGTGTCAACAACCACTTAAGTGGCTGGTGATCAGTGGCTATTTTCACCGGAGATCCCTCGACGTATCCTCTAAACTTCTCCAAAGCCCATACAACCGCCAGAGCTTCCCGCTCTGTCGTATGATAATTGCGTTCGGCAGAGGTTAGCAATCTGCTCGCATATTCAATGGGTCTCTCGTCCTGAGTGTCTTCACCTTGCATAAGAACAGCCCCTAAGGCATACGCACTAGCGTCAGTTCGGAGGACGAAAGGTTTTTCAAAGTCTGGCTGTCTAAGAATGGGACTTGTGGTAAGCCGTAATTTAAGCTCCTCAAAAGCTCGTTGCTCACTCTCCCCCCATTGCCAGCGTCTTGACTTCTTTGTCAAATCGGTGAGACATCGCGCCACATCTGAAAACTGCGGAATGAACTTGCGGAACCAAGAACAGGTTTGTAAAAACGTCTTTAACTCTTTAACGTTAGTCGGAGGCTTCATGCTGATCACGGCTTCAACCTTCTGCGGGTCGGGCTCAATGCCTTGAGAAGAAACAACATGCCCCAGGTAAGTAACCCTGTCTCTAGCAAAAACACACTTACTTCTGTTTGCTTTCAGGTTAAACAGACGAAGACGATCAAACACCTGTTGAAGATCACGTAGGTGCTGATCCAAATTTGGCGAGATCACCAAAATGTCATCCAGATAAGCCAATACACAAATATTATTAAGGCCGGACCGCATCCGGTCTATTAAACGTTGGAACGTCGCCGGAGCATTCTTCAAGCCAAAAGGCATGCGGCGAAATTGAAAGGTCCCAAACGGAGTTGTAAAAGCCGTCTTATGACGATCTTCTGGAGCAACCATGGTCTGCCAATAACCTGCCTTCAAATCTATAGTAGACATTACACAGTCCGCTTTGGTACTCTGCAATAATTCGTCGATAACGGGAAGTGGGTACTTATCAGTACGGGTTACATTATTTAACTTACGGTAATCTACACAGAATCTTACCTCACCGTTTTTCTTGGGTATCAACACCACGGGCGATGCCCACTCTGACTCCGCATCTTCAATAATGCCATCTTCAAGCATAGCTTCTATTTCTCGACGGATCATTTCCTTCTTGGCCGGCGAAACGCGGTACGGAGGGCTAGTAACTGGCGCCGCATCCCCTGTGTCTATACGGTGCATAGCAAATGAAGTCGGTTCTCCCCCTGGAGTAAAAATGTCTTCATGGACATTCAAGAGATCGGAGAGCCGCTGCCGTTGCTCTAGGCTAAGGTGGGAACCTTCGTCGTCGCGAAGACCCAAAGAAGAGCAATCAATAGGCGGCAAAGACTTACACTCATATTCAATGGGTTGGGGCGTCTGATCGCATCTCAAATACCAAATACCGCGCTGAAAATCTAAAACCATGCCAATGTCTTGTATAAAATTCATACCTAATAAACTTTCCGTCGCGTTAGGAAGCATAATAAAATCTACACCCAATGTTATCCCTCTCAATGTTACGCGGACGTGCGCCACTTCAACGTTTTGTGCACATGCACGACCATCCGCATATTTAAGTTCAGTATAAACAGTATCTAACTTATGTCTATTCTTAATTAAAAGGGCTCTAAGGCTAATACTTCCTATACAATGTTTTGCACCAGTGTCTACTAACACTTTACCACTAGCGCCATAAATACCTATACTAATCACTGGGCGCACACGTGAATCCATACAGTCCACACTCGCTGAAACCGAATGAAAGTCACTACTAGTTGACGCCACTGGTTTATTCCCTTTACACGTGGCGCAATTGGAACGAATCACTCCCGGTGCACCACATCCAAAACAAGTCAACTGGGGTATCGACTCCTTTTTATTTTGCTGATTTTTATATGACAGCTTCTCACAAGCGTCTTTATTATGTCCAAATCGTTTACAATAGGAACACTTATTTCTATTTATCACTGGTACCTTAACTGGTTCATTAGACTCTGAAGAAGAAGAGGCAGGTGTAATACCCTGTCTCTGACTGTACGCAACATTTGATCTCTGACTGTGCGACAGATTAGGTCGATTGACTTCGACTCGACTCTCATCCATTAACTCTTCTAACCGTCTAGCCTGCGTCAATAACTCGGAAAAAGACGTGAAAGAACTGCGTGGTACCTTTTCTCGAATCCGTTTACTAAGGAGACCATAAACCATATCCAATTTAACTTCTTCAGTCAAATGCGAAGGAGGCAATTGTGCAAATAAGGCTCTAATATTACAAATAAATATGTCAGTAGGCTCCTGAGTTTGCTCTTTACTAAAAATTTTCCTATAAATTTTATATGGTGGTAATTGATGACCAAATGTTTGTTTAAGGAGCTCTATTGCCTCATGCCAACTTTGTGTGGTGGGTTTTACACCTTGCCACCACGTTGCGGCAAGATCCGTTAGCAGAATAGGAAGGCCTCGCAAAGCAATATTATCATCCATATTCACACATTCCTTATATGTTTCTATTGCATCAATAAAAGCGAGTACATCACTGCCTTTTCCGCCATCGAACCGCGAAGAACAAGAAGCAAAGTTACCTGATACAGCGGTTACCAATGGTGAAGTAGTTGGCGCGCGCAGCAATCCTAATATCTGCGCCAGCTGCTGATCTGACATTACCACTTGGCTACCGGGTGCTTGCATGTGTGATGCCGACGACGGTGACTGCGCATACGGCGCAGCGGAACAGGCCTCATCTAGGCCAGTAGGCGGAGACGGCGGCGCATCCGACGCCGCTGGCGAGAGAGCCCTACGCTCTCCAGCATTTTGCTGTGGTGCCCTCTGAGTCTCGTTACTATTTGTTCGCGACCGTGTAAGCACCATAATGATATAATATCAACACGCAAGTCACGCACTATTAAAACTGTTTTAGTTCAAAAGTCACTTAATAAAAAAAAACGTTTATACCTATCACTTATTCTACACTAAAACACTATACTATAGCTATATAAAGTCAGTACTAAACAATACAAAATGAAGCTGTATTATTACCACACAAAACAAAATTATTCTATTTCCTATATCTTACAACACAATATAATAATTCGCTATTCACTCTATTCATTATACCTACAGCAAATATTCTAACAGAATAATAATATTAAAAGAATAAGTAGTATGTACCTAAGCGACACATCTATAATTATTCATAACGCTTAGTACTTATTATTATTCAAAACTTATACATCACCTAACAAAATTAAAATCTATGCAACAGCGTTATACCTATACGCAATTTAATAGTTACACAAAATATTTCGATAGATACTATTATTCAATACAACGAACTAATAATATCATGAATCAACTCGTAGCAAACAAAACTTATTATTAAAACCTTTATCAGTACTAAAATTAAAATGTATACAATAGCGTATGTATTAACATAAGTACTTACTAACAACGATTTACACAAATACTTCGATAGATACTTTTATCCAATATAACAAACTAATAATCTTAGAATAATAACGCATATTCTAAGCTAATAATATTATCATGAATCTAATCGTAGCAAACAAAACTTATTATTAATTAAAACCGAATAAACCGAAACAGAATTTTACAGTTCTGTAATGAATGTATACAACGGTCAACGGTGACAACAGGTAACTTATGTACCTACGTGCTAACAACGCATTTCAACGCAACGATTACACAAAATACTTTAACGAAGTATATATTATTATACAATATGACAAAATAATAATATTTAACAAACTTATGTATCAAATAGCACGTAACTTGTTGTTATTTAACCGTATACACTATACACTAATAATGTTATGTTTCAGTTCGACTCGCGACACAATTCACAAACACTTTAACAGGAGTTAATATTTAAAAATGATTGCATCATCCTACAGGTACACGACTTTTCACATTCGAACCTCGCGTTGGGCTGCCATTTATAGGGCGCAATCATTGAAACTCCGTAATTGTTCCACATAAATGTATTTTAGAGACCAAAATAGTGTTAAACGTAATTACTAAATAGTGAATTACAAAACAAAGGAACAACGGTCGCGAGCGGGATGAGTGGCGAACGTCAGCGTGACGCGTGCATTACGCAATGCGGTTAATTGCTCACTGGCGGGGGGGAAGCGCTGGCGCCGCCGGGCGCACGGAGACGCGGGGAGCGACGCAGGGAACAAAGACGAGCTGGTATGCTAGGCGCGGGGGCCCTATTACTACGCGCTATACCTTTTTGTTTAATTATATTGTTATGGCTGATGTTAAATACCTAGCAAATACTTAATAATACGCAATAGTAACTAAAGTGCGCACATACAATTCTATGTCAATTAATATTGTAAAGTTTTGGTTGCCTTATAGATATCTTTATGAAAGGTTTTCGAATTACATTTTAGAAACTTCTTATTTCTTAGAATGCTACTTGAATAAGTCATAATTCAGTACTTAAACTAATAACAAATATAACAATTTATTATTTAAATAAATGCTAAAGAGTAATTTATTTAAGAGAATATTAGTTGATTTGGCATATCTATTTTAAATTATTTGAAATAAAACCTTATAGGTAGGGATCCCTAGTACATTTTTTTGACCTGATCAGTATCAAGCTAATTTTTTGGGAGTGGCTACATTTTGATGAGGCGAACAAAAAATTCCTCTTCGAAAACTCTCGATTGTGGTAGCTAACAGAGATAGCAGGAGGTAGAGCAGCAGTGAGCGTAGGACCGGGATAACGTACCACGCAATTTGGAGGACAATATTACCATCAAATTATATAGATATTAACTAACTAAAAGCAAAAAAAAAATCAGAAAAAAAAATTAATTTTTGGTGACCTTACGAGGTCATCAACTTGATGACCTCGTAAGGTCATCAAAAATTATTACTAACCGCTGATTTTTTTTATTTTAGTTAGTGATTATCTATATAATTTAAAAGTAATAATGTCCTCCAAATTGCGTTGTATGTTATCCCGGTCCTACGCTCACTGCTGCTCTACCTCCTGCTATCTCTGTTAGCTACCACAATCGAGAGTTTTCGAAGAGGAATTTTTTGTTCGCCTCATCAAAATGTAGCCACTCCCAAAAAATTAGCTTGATACTGATCAGGTCAAAAAAATGTACTAGGGATCCCTACCTATTAATATATTCTAGATTTTAATTTTATCTACAAGGTTTACAAACAAAACATACAATGTTTATTTGAACTATTATCGGCCATTTCTTTATAAGATGAATGCATATATTAATCTAAATAATATTTTATTTTACACATTACGTACCTTACTTTTATAACTATAGCGATATAATCTAGTTATAATAATTGTACTAACAAGTAACAAGAGACAAAAAGTTTCTTGTCAGATTTAGGCGATACCAGCTTATGAATTTTTGCCCTTGGTGTATCTTGCTAATCTAGTATCATGTGGTGTGAACTGGTTCTATCCAGTTTGTTTTGGTATTGCTTAAATCTCAATTTACGTTATTGCGGTATACAATGGAATGGAAGGTTTAATTTATTTTTTAATTCAAGAATACTCGAGTAATTTGCCCATCTGTCTTAAACCTGTGGTACACACAATGTATATAAGTTCTTCGTATAACGCGATATGTTTTTTGAATCGTTTGTAATAATTCTTTTATATTTAAATACGAGAACATTTATATTTAATAAAAAAAAATATTAAAAGCTAAGCTCACTGGAACACGTTCCATATTTACACGCTGAGCTTGTTCGGTTACATTCGATGTACTTAGAATCACAAAACCGCTTCCATTCCGTTGGCCGGCAACGTGAACGGAGCCGCCGCTCGGGTTGAGTCGTGTGCACGCGGCCAGGTATTGGACGAGCTGATGGACGGCGACATCATCGTGTTCGAGCGCGCCGACAACCGGCTCGAGGAGCTGGAGCTGCCCACGTGCCAGGACTACTTCAAGTACATCTTCTACAAGGTCGAGGTGCAGTTCGTCGACAAGACCGTGCCCAACGACCCCGGGTCAGTGCTTCTTTTTTTTTGAAGTGAAACTTCTTTAGAATCGTTGTGATTTCAAACCGGAAGGCAACAACAGGGAAGGTCGAGCCGCGATGCGGACGGGCCGCGCTACAAGCGGCTAATTTTAAATTAGTTTCACAAAGATGTTTCACTTCTATCGTGTGTGAATCGCACACACACCTTTTTTTTTGAAGTGAAACTTCTTTAGGCGCATGAGGGGTAATATTTGAGCGACCGCTAACGTGGCAACGTCAGGGACGGTCAGTACTTGGATGGGTGACCGCCTGGGAACACAGCAAGCGCGTTTTATAGTCTACCAATGTAAACTATGATTCCTCTATACTGAAACAACTGTAATTGTCGCATCCCTTCATTGGCTTAATTTATTACTGATTTAACCGATATTAAAAGGGTAGCAGAATACAGTATGTCATTTTTAAATTAAATATTATTATATTAATACTAGCTTCTGCGCGCGACTTCGTCGGCGTGGACTCCGCTCCTATTGGTCTAAGCGTGATGATATGCCTTCCTCGATAAATGGGCTATCTAACAATGAAAGAATTTTTCAAATCGGCCCAGTAGTTCCAGAGATTACCGCGTTCAAACAAACAAACAAACAAACTCTTCAGCTTTATATATTAGTATAGATTAATTAATTATTTCACAAATTTAATTTCGATTTTAAAATATATTATTATAGTAAAGATAAATAATATTAAGGTTGTCTCTTAAGTATAATTACATTGTAGTTACAAGATTTATTACATTGATTAGCGACCCGCCCCGGCTTCGCACGGTTGCGAAAATGATCAGTGTTCCTCTACTATATTATGCATATACTGGGTGTATTTGGAACGCATTGAAAGATTTAAACCAACTCATATACTATTTATATAGTATATAATGCATATAACCATTTATCTCAGAAACGTTTTTTTAAGAAGATGTTAGGACTTGTGTATTATGTGAGGCAGCAATGTATAATACACATTGTGAACTACTCGTAGACCGCGAGACGCGCGGGGCGTGGGCGCGGGTGCGAGTACGTTTACCCCGTGCCGTTGACCTCTGTCAGCTGATGGCGCGTATGAACGGTTTGCATTACATTGACAGTTTGTTCCAAACACGATTATTTTAAAGCATTATCTTCAAATTTCTGTTTCATTATTTTTCCCAAACCGGATTATACCAAAAAAAGTTATGAAAACAGGCAAGAAAAAAAAAATTTCGCGTTTTTTTCACTTGTATCATGTCAGGTTATGCCAACACTATCATACCTCTTCGTTTTTCAATGCGTTCCAAATACACCCAGTATTATACATATAAACCTTCTTCTGGAATCACTCTATCTATTAAAAAAAAAAACTGCATCAAAATCCGTTGCGCCCTTTTTAAGATCTAAGCATATATAGGGACAGACAGACAGCGGGAAGCGACTTTGTTTTATAATATGTATTACATTGATCTGCTTTTATTCACAGGTTTACAATGGAGTTGTCCATGCAAATGCGTTACGATCAGATGGCGCGGGCGGTCGGACAACGGCTTAATGTAGATCCTTTCTTAATACAATTTTTCAAGTGTCAAAAGTAAGTAGTTTTCCATCTTTACCAGTAAATAACATTGAAATTATAGGTAATGTCAATGGGCATGACGACAGTATCAAAAAATCGTCAATTTAATGATTTCAGGGGAACACTCATATTAAAAAAATTCAAAATACTGGTTTAGTTTTATGTAAAATAATAAGATTATTGTGATTTTCAATAAAATAAAACATTGAAATACTGCAATCGGCCATTTTGAATGAAACACAAATTACAGCGGCGCAGACGTCACAACATAACATAATACGTCAGGCGCGCTCCAAAGAGTAAAGTAAAAAGTAAGGCCCAGATTATTTTGTGACGTCTGAGCCGACGCCATGACACCTGCAGCCGTTTTGCCGCTCTCATTGAAAACATATTAGAAAAATAGTTTTAATCTTCCTTAAACTTAAGTTTATTACCGAAATATAGGTATTTCCGTAAATAGTAAATGTGTAGCCACATTACGGAAGAGGTTTTGAAAATCTTTCGTCATGTCCATTTTATCTGTAAATAATAATAATGTTTGATATTTGTCTTTTTGTCCAAATAATACCTGAATGGCTGGATCTAGTTTGACAGCATTTTTTCAGGTAGATAATAAATGCTATGGAGAGTATTTAAGACTATTTTTATTTGATTAAATGAATTAGTGTTTTATGCCAAAAATATAGAAACTCAACATGAATGATGACTCAAAGTGTATTTTACTATTTCTACAAACAGAAAACATAGTTATTATGTTCTTTTCATTTATGAGAGCCATAATCTTTTATTTCAGTTACAAAGATACTCCAGGATTGCCTCTCAGATACTCTTACGATGGAATACTTAAGGATTTGTTAGTGTACTGTAAACCAAAGTGCCCTAAGAAATTGTTTTATCAGATTTTATCTATTAAAGTTAATGAATTAGACAACAAAAAACAATTTAAATGTTTATGGGTAAGTTTATATATTTTCAACACATATGTTTGTTTGTTGAAATACTAATAGACTTAGACACGACATGAAATCTTAATTTTTCAATTTCATTTTGTCAAAATTACTTTGTTTTAAATTTCAGGTTGGCCCGAATTATAAAGAAGATAAAGAATTAATTTTATATCCTAATAAAGGTGGTAAAGTAGCGGATATTTTAGAAGAGGCAGCAAAAGTTGTAGAAATGTCTCCAGAGGGTTCTGGAAGGTAAGAGTTTTGTATATTATTATATAAATATGCCTTAATTTATAAAGATATCTGCAAGAGTAGTATATCTGCCGATCCATATTGAAGCAGCGGAATATGATTGAACGATCCAAGCTCTAACATCTCATTGCTAGGCATAGGCCGTTTTCTCCATGTATGAGAACCGAGTAGGATCAGAGCTTAATCCTCCACTACATACACATATTCCTACTATGAGTAATGATGGCTATCAGGTGTCTATCAATAACCGGAACTGATTACTTGACATGTCAAGACAATCTCTGAAGTATGGTGGAGGATCCCCTGAGGAAGGAAGAAAGCAAGGAAGAGCCTGGACAGGAAATAAATATTTGTAACATGTACATATCGCTTCCCTAGTTCAATAGTAAAACATTTTTAGTATTAATTTAAGTAGGTTTTGATGTGTGTATATTTGAAGTATGTGTGAGTGTAAGTTAATGTAAGTATGTTTTGAGTTATTCGCAATTCAAGTTTTAGCTGTGACTTATTTACCAACTGCCGAGAGTAATGTAGATTATATAGCATGATGAAAGTTTTGTTCTATGCGTTGGTGATGTCTATAAATTACAAAATATGAAACTTTTATTTTTTGCTACTTTTAAGGCTTTTGATAACAAAATAAATTGAAATTGTCGCAAAAACAATTATTAAAAAAAAATTTATAATATAACCCACTATAATGTCTTAATACTGTTTTGTAGAAATAAAACCAATTATTATACCTACCAAGGCTTAAGACTAGTAGAAAATGTCATAATTTAGAAATGATTAAATAGTTTCACTTATATGACATCTAAAAAAGTCTTGGTACTGAACTAAAAAAAAGGTAAAACTCTTCCTGACGTTTTAGATATTTGTTAGATATCTTCAAATGTCTGAATGTGGACCTTTGCTGGGTAAAAAGATACATCAAAATGTTCTTATGAGTCAAATTAGGTACTTATATTGAGTTTTCAAGATAATTATCTCATTAACTGACCAGATAAAAAAGGAAATTTTTACACGAATCAATACTTATCTCATTTTCTGAATTTTTCAAGATGTTTTACTATTGAACTAGGGCAGCGATATATCCATCCGAGCGGGAATCGAACCCGCGACTGCCACTGTTTAGGCACCTTCATGCACCACTACAAGAGAGTAGTTGTCAACACAGCATATTAAGTTCTAAATCTTAGATCAAAGTACTGAAAAGACTTGCTCAGTATATGTGTCCTTCATAGTTGTTACAATATATTACAAAAGCTTAATTTATATTTCTACTTCTTAGGTTACGAATCGTGGAAGTATCTTGTCACAAAGTATTACCCGGTCCAGACCCCGAGACCACGTTGGATCAGGTGACAATATCGCCGCCCAGACTGTATAGAATAGAAGAGATTCCTCGGGATGAGATTAACTTACAGGTATAAATTAATATTTGATAGTGATGTGCTTTAGTAAGAGTTATGTAGGTAGGTAAGGTCGTAGTAACTAAGGTCGCAAATAGAAAATAGTTATGTTCAGTACTGAAATTAAAAAATAAAATGTTCTTAAATTAAAAAAAAAAAAATAAGTTGCAGGTTAGTACTCAATATGTGATGGTGATAACTATAAAATTAATAATTTTTGTTAACATTTATTTCGAAGCAGAAAGTGTGTGTGTAATGTTTAAACTTTGTTTAATATTTAAAAAATATTAAGTAGTTAAGGTAAAAAGGTAAGGTCATTCAAAGAATACATGTATATTGAATAAATTTGAAGGAGGACGAGATGCTAGTACCGTGCGCGCACTTCCACAAGCAAGTGTACGCGACCTTCGGCATTCCGTTCTACACGCGCGTGAAGCACAACGAGCCCTTCCAGGCGCTCAAGGACCGTCTGCAGCAGAAACTCGACATACCGGACAAGGAATGGGAGAAGGTTATCATGCTTTCTTTATACTTGCCATTTTTTATACTCCAATCAAATTATAAAAATACGAAACCTACTATATAATTACATTGCATTATCAATTCATTGATACTAATGTTATTTATAATTTACTTAAATCAGACCAGCAAGTGATTAGAAAATGGTTTGCAATTTTTAAAAATTACAAAACGAACTAAAAACTAGCATATTTGCTATTGATTAATAAATAATTGTACATGTTTTTGATAGTATGAGCTAAGTTCGGTTTTTTAATTGTTTCAGTACAATTTTGCTATAGTAACTAATGGCAGACCTAACCACATAAGTGAAGGAGCAACGATTAATATAAACGATTTTAGACCGAACACCAATGCAAGTGAGTATGCAAAACATTAAATGTATTCATAGACACTGTTTGACGCCAATTTCAGAATCTAGCAGTTCGATTCAAAACCTTTTTGCGTTAGAAAACCAAAAAAAGCTATTCTCCTAATAACAGTCCGGGATCCCTAGTACGTTTTTTTCACATGATTACTATCAAGCTAATTTTCTGGGAGTAGCTTCATTTTGATGAGACGAACAAAAATTTTCTCTACGAAAACTCTCGATTGTGGGAGGTAATAGAGTTAGCAGGGGATAGAGCAGCAGTGAGCGTAGGACCAGGATAACGTACCACGCAATTTGTAGGACAATATTACTACACCAATGTCGGCGCTCTAGCTAGGTTATACGTTTAGGGTTCGCGCGGAAGAAAAATGATAAATTCGTAGACTGATTAACACAGTGTATATTAGTAAAATAGAACAAGTCGAGTTTGTTGTATAAGTGAACTGACTCGGACCGTGGTTGCGTGTGTACTCCTCGAGAGTATAAATATTATTTATTTTTATTAATTATTATTAACTAAAAGAAAAAAAAATCAGCTGGTCAGTAATAATTCTTGATGAGGTCATCAAAAATCGACCCCGTAAGGTACTCCTGGAAAATTAGCTTGATAGTAATCAAGTGAAAAATGTACTAAGGATCCCGGACTATAAGTGGATAAATGTAATGGTACGTTTAGACGCTTGCCAAGCGTCGGCAAGCGTCCACAATCGCAAGCGTGTAAAGAGGCCGATTGCGTGAACTTGCGGACGCTTGCAGACGATTGTATCCGATCGGGACTAGTGTCGATTTTTTGACACAGATCAAAGGGCGATTGCGGCAAGCGTTTGCGATGTGTTAACACGTTGGCGCGCGTTTGGTAGCCGCTGTGATTTCGTGACGAACGCACGTCTAATTTTTTTATACAAAATGAGTGGCTGGTCGAACGAAGAGAGTTTAATGTCATTACATAACGATATTATCATTTTGAATTTTTATTAATGATTTCTTATTGATAAATTTACTCATAAACTAATTCTTTGTATTACTCGACATATATGTTGTGATAACCTGTAATTAAAAGAACATTGACATTCTATTGTAAGCTCATGTGAAAGAAACTATTATTAATTAAACTATTATTATTAACTATTACTATACGTCCGCCATGCTTGGATGTCCGTAGCACACTGACGCATTCACAAGCGTGTAAACGACTTCCAAACGCCAAGCGACAATTGTGAACGCTTGGGGATTGTGGATGCTTGCCGATGCTTGGCAAGCGTATAAACGTACCATAAAGGTTTCTCTTAAAATGTATTAAAAATCAATGTGCGTATAAGCGACATAGTAAATAGTTATGCGTGTCCTCGGCGACGCCGGAACTCGCGCTAAAATGTAATAAAGATCTGTCGCTGCCAGACGCGACGGGGCGGCCGTGGCTGGGCCTGGAGCACATCAACAAGACGCCCAAGCGCTCGCGCGTCAACTACCTCGAGAAGGCGATCAAGATCTACAACTGAGCCGCCGCACCCACCACCATACACTTCACAGTCCGCTCGCGCTCTGTCGCTAAATGTCACTGTTTATTCGCTGACTGTATTCTAATTGTATTTTTTCTCTTAACGCTGATATAAATAGCAATAGATTTTTTATAGTGACAGTTTTGAACAATTTTCCTGCGGTACTCGTTTTTTTTTTATACAACTGGACTTGTGGGGACGCTTTTCCATCGTGTAGTATTATTATGTTCCATCGTGGGTTAATATTTTCTTATTTTCAAACGGTAATGTTAATGTGAAAACTGAAGCATGTTTTATATAAATGTGAATATTTAATGAAAAGATTTAATTTTTTTTTTTTTTAATATAATTTGAATGATGAAATATTTCACTAGGTTCTCGTATAAATATATAAATATTGACTTCATTATGGTAACAACATATTTCTCTCAGTCCAGTGGGAATTCTAATCATATATTTTTATACGGAAATGTCGTTTTTTTTTACCAAAAATGTAATTTGTACAAAATATGATGCAAGTAGTGGTGTCATATTCGACAGAGCTAATGTAAAATTTATAATAAATGAAAGAATAATGTAATTTATCTTATGAGCAGAACTATATGGAAATGTATTTTACTACTGGGTGAACACCAGGAATAATAAATAGCCTTATAACCTTTATCTAAGCCATAACACCAATATTTGACTTCTGTTAGTGCTTTCCTCGTAATATGTGGTTAGAACCACTTTATAATAATAATGATATGGTCTTGCAATAGTCCTGCTAGCAAACGTGTAAAAGTTTAGTAGTAATAATTATATTTATTTTATTCACATTCATAGTGCAAAGCCGTTTCAATAATAGCATTCACGACGATCTTTATATCAAAAGTAAAAGGATGGCTTATAGACGAAAATGGCAGTGTCATTAATGTTTATAATTTATTGTAATTCCTGAGCATATTCAGTCTTGAAAGCGTGAGATGGCCTTCTTAATAATTAGTTAAAGTCCTGATCATAACTTTTTATTATTATTTAATACCAATTGGTTGGTTTAGTTAAAATAATACAGATGCATGCTGGCTTTGCCAACATTTCACTCCAAGTGCCGCTATTTTATCGATTGGTATTCGGCAAAGTTAAAACATTTTTATAAATATTCATAAATAATAGTACTACTTAGACTAATAAGATTACGTGATGCGATTCGATAGATTTTTTTTTATAAAATTTGGTGTTTGTGTCATGCTTGTGTGGAATTTAACAAAAGAAAATGAAATTTATAAAATACCACTATTATCTAAATACATACACATTTGACAAGTAAACTAGAATTTAATAAAATTTGTTTAGTACTTGGAATTATTAGCAATGTTTAACTCTTTAAAATAACTAGTTGTGAACACTATAGAATTATACTAAAAACAATAGCGGCAAAAGAAATACTTGTTTATTTTTGTTTAGCAAATAATGTCTTCACAGTACTCGTTTTATTTTATCGATTCAAATGTGTATGAACAAATTGTGATATGTATTAGGGCAGATTTTCAAATCGAAATCTTGTGTAGTGTTACGCTTTTTATCAAATTTTAATTCTAAATATTAATGTAATCTAAAAATGTTTATAAATTGTTGCCGAATCACCTAATCATGTACATTCAAGGAGACATGAATACATAACAAATAGAATAGAAAATAAGTTGGTAGTGTTGTCTTTGAATGTACATATTCATGCACATAATAGATGTAACATTTAGCCCACATTGTTAATTCTGGCTAAGAGCCTTATCATCGGAACTTGTGTGTTACTATTTAATTTTTTTACTTGACCAGAAATGTTATGTTATCAATAAATAATTATGTCGAAATTATGTATATATATGATGTAATAAATTAAGAAACTACAGTAAGTTTTCATAAAGATGCCTTAGACGTTTTAAGACATTTTAAGTAATTTGGGATAATACCAACTTTATACCCTTTTTTTAATTTTCTTTTACAACTTAAAAATATAACTTATTTGCATTATGTAAGAGATGGTTTGTGTGATACGAATTCATTGGATATTCTGCGTCAATACAAAAATGCTATATTTTAATGTTAACTATGTGTGTCGGTTGCGCTAATTCATTAACAAGGTTTGAGGTATTATGAGACAAATATAGAATCATAGTGGTATAGAATACGTGCCGAACCTTATAAATTAGGACAAATGGGATTATAGACATAGCTGATTTACTACTTATCCATCTAGAACCCAATGTAAGACAAGTCTGTACACAAACTATTGGAAATTACTCCAATGTTTGTAATGTTGGATTTTTAATGTTTCTCTGAATATAATCCTATATTTGTTTAATTTGGTTTATTTTACAGATCTTGATTTTAAACCCTCGAGGATCTCAACGTATCACGTTGGAAAGCATGTATAAAATTAAAATGTTCAAAGCTTAATCTAAAGTGTGCCAAACGTGCAAAAAGTAAAAAATAAACATATTGTGTTGAAATTAAGTAAAAGAAAATATCAATTTTCGTTTAACCATTTGAATTAAACCAATTTTTAACATAATACAACTCTTTAAAACAATGTCACGTAAATATTGTATTTATGAACATAAGATTTTTTTATTTAGTTTTGTCTACTTTTTGCAAAGTGCTAAAGAATTAAAAGATGTGAGAAAGATATGAAAAACAATATTGTTCACAAATATTCTCCAACATGACAGCTACGTACATATTGTACTACGTACATTTTTACAGTACCTATTGTACTGTAAAAATGTGTATGCACAATAATAATAATGTCATAGTCACAAAATGGAAATACAAAAGGGAAATTTGTTTTATAAGCTCGGAACATAAGAGTAAAAAGAAACCAGAAATAAATATGGAAATGTCTCGTATAAAGCAATAATTTAAATGACCAAATTAACTTATTGTTGTTCAGAACATAAATCACTCTGACGGAATAAAAAATTATTATACAAATTATTCAATCAATTTCATCAATTCTCTTTTTGTATAATTTAAATATTAGGAAGATAAATTTGTATGATTTTAGATTAAAAATAATTGAAAATCTCTTGCACAATAAACAAATGGTATATTGCCCAATATAAACCAAAAAGAAAAAATGGTAGAATAGTTTGTTACTTTCTATTGATTCTGAAACTGTCTCTACACCAACACTCGAACTTCCAAATTTGCTTTTCAATGTAACGTTTTGCAACACCGACGCGTTGGCGCAACGGTGACAGCACTGGTTTGTGACTGTTGCGCTAGCGGTTGCGGGTTCGATCCCTGCACATGACAAACATTTGTATTGGCTATACAGATGTTTGCCGTGGTCTGGGGATTTGTGCAGTCTTTGTGGGTCTCCCCATCGTATCTCGGAGAGCACGTTAAGCCCGGTTGTTATCATGTACACCTAATAGCGATCGTTACTCATAGTAGGGAATATATCCGCCAACCCGCATTGGAGCAGCGTGGTGGAATAAGCTCTGATCCTTCTTCTATGCCTAGCATTGGGATATTACAGGCTGAACCGCTGAAGCGCGTAACGTTTAGCAATATTAACTGACTACATTCAGGAAAGCTGTCAATGTATTCTTGCTTATTATCTGCAGTAAAACAAATATACAATTTGCGTTTAAAATCCATTTACCTAGGTGATCTTTAATGAAAAATCATATTATTGAAGTAAAACTACGCACTCTTGGCTTGGGGAGTACGCTGGTGAATGCGTGACGAAAACGTTACGAAAAGTGTGATCAGGTGAGGCAAACGGAAGTTGAGAGGAAGATATAGATGGAGCTATATGGGACCTATGATGTTACGCACGTAGTATAGATAGGAAGGAGTCCGAACGGTATAGGCTTTTCGATAGAATTCATGGTACACAAATAATAATATAACCAGTTGTTAGTTCTCTTTTCTGCCACTGGCTGTGCCTGAATTATTATAACGTAGGTACCGACAGTGTTTCCACAATGAGGGGAAATTTCCCCTTTGAGGGGAAATCAGATTGTACAAAGGCTGTTCCTGTTATTTTCAATCCAGATTTTACGCACAGGATTGATCAAACTGTTTCATTATCGATCTTATTACGTATACCTATCTGTTTTAATATTTTTTTAAATCACTAAATAAAAAAATTCCTGAGAAAGGGAAATCTCAACTGCGGCGTGGGAAAATGAAATTATTAAAGTGGAAACATTAACCCTAGATAACTAAACATATTTCGTTGTTACTTTGTAACTAAACATTCGACTGACGGACTAACAAATAAAACTACAAATATTTGTCTTATTGATTATATTTCTGAAAAAAAATCAATATGGCACGGATGAGTTATTATTATACATTAAGTTTTTACCAATAAACATGTCTTTTAACTACTCCTTACAGTCATTACAGGTCGGAACCGCGTACTGCCCGCAAATGGCTTTCTTACACATGTAGCACGAGTATTTGGTCATTCTGCGTTTTTTATATGGGCAAAATCCTCAAATTTATCGCTTGTTTATCTGTTCTTGAGTTGAACTAGATGTAACTTCATCAATTTTCAAAATACCTTTCATGGTTGCTTTAATATCCCTTCTTAAAGTTAATGTACCGTAGCGTTCGTGCAGCAAGGTTCAGTAAGGCCATCAGCTAGATTTTTTGAGGAGAGCTCTCCGCTTCAAGGGCTTTTGACCTAGCTTAGGCACACAAATGACATATACGTTGACCATGATCAAATTTAAAATGTTATAAAATACTGCTTGAGGCCACCTGTTAGTCTTACGATTAGCACTCATATCCGAACACATTTAATCGATGGTATCGACGGCACCTTTGGTACTGTTATAGAAATGAATTATTTCTGGTTTACTTGTGACGCCATTAATATTTGGTTGATCGTGAGCAGTGCACAGAACATGTACCATCTTGTTAGACTTAGGTTTGAATGACACTAGAGTTTTTTCAGCATTAAAAACAAACATAGAAGTGCCAACATGCCTATCTCTTAAGTTTTTCATTTCTAATGGAATCTTCTTCTTATTACTGCGAACAGTACCAACAATAATCAATTTATTGGGATCACGCAGCAGTTCCGAAGCTAGAGGAACAGAAGTAAACCAATTATCCATAGTAATGTTTCTATTACTTCCATATAAAGGTTCACAGAAATGCTTCACAAAGTACGTTCCAAGAGGCAAATTTATTATTATTATACAAACAACAATCAATATTGTATAACGTTTGATCTATATAAGCATTACAAAACAATTAAAATATTTTTTTTAAATAAACCGTGGATTTTTTTTCACACGGCGTTACTAAACATTCGTCTGTGGGTCGAATAATTCGCAATATCTCAGGAACTGTTATGGGTGCAACCACGTCGCTTCCGCATGCGACACTAATTAACCAATCAGAAAGGTACTGACGCAGGCAGCGTAGTGACGCGTCAGGAACATACCTGAACACCGAATGCGGAGGGGGTCTGTCGACTGTGAAACGAATGATTAGTTATCTAGGGTTAAACGAGTAACTTATTGAAAATGGCGCGCTCTATCGGCAAAATTAGAATTAACAGTTGTCAGTTCCTGTATGTTTATAATTTTATATTACTCTTTGGTTGTCAGTTAGTAGTCGTCTATTAAATTGAGACTATTCGTTTAAACAAAGAGTATAATAATAAAATACGTTTAACATTACGTTCGGACTCTGCTCTGTGGTACGTAGGTATCATATTATCAGACAGTATTTCGTATGACAGATCTAATATGGATCTAATAGTATAGTATTCCAGGCACGGTATTTTATACAGGTCTTGCGACAACAGTAGTAAGGGGTCTGGAGTACGTCGGCTTAATGGTTGCGCTTTTCTTTTCAATTTACGGCCGCCAGGCGTGACGATAGATGGGTGTGCTGTGCAACGAAGACAGAATAGCATTCTCTCTTTTTCTATTATCACACGTACGTTTTAAAATATAACCCCGGCGTGCGCACTGCACCACGTGACCGGACCCATCAATAGCATCAATAGCAGCGGCGTTGACGCGAACGAAAAGTTATGACACTATCGTACTAATCCGAAAAGTTCTCGTAACGCCACAGACATCACTCATATCACTACAGGCGTGTGCAGACGCTATCACCCCGGGACTATACACTACGAGTCACATTTTGCGGTGTAATGCTGCAAAGGCACAGGGAAGATCCCCAATTCCTAGACAAAATTCTATGGTCGGATGAATAATTAAACATTTTTCATCTTTCATCTTTCTTTGACAAATCTTTATGAAAAAAGTAGAGGCATTCTGGAATTTTCAAGGATTGTGGTAGGTAGAAATGTTATTCAGGTTGCCTATCAAAAGAAAAAAACAGAAATATTTAAAAATTTGTGGCCACGGCATAGATTAAATCAAAAAGGGGCTATTTTGTTTTAATCTAAGGGTCATGGTAGTGAAAATGATAGGGCGCCTTCAAATTAGCCGCGCGGCGGCAGCGCGTCTGCAGCGCTGCTGACGCGCGACGTTGTAAATGTATGTAAATAACAACGCGCCACAGCAGCGCGACAAATTTGAAGGCTACGCGCTGCTGTCGCGCGTTGTTATTTACAACGTCGCGCGTCAGCAGCGCTGCAGACGCGCTGCCGTCGCGCGGCTAATTTGAAGGCGCCCTAAGAGATAAGTTTTTGAATAATTTCGTTTTTTTCTTGTATTAAAAAAAAATGGAGATGTTGCCAGGAAAACAGCTACCAAATTTGAATGCTTACATCAAAGAGTATATAACCACTACGTACATACCGATAGTAGCGCCATCTACCGAGGCCGATTGAGATAAAAACTACCCTATCTCCCAACTTGGACCAAATTACAGATGCTTACAAAATTTGATAAAAATTGGTTATCGCCCACAATCGTGACACGATATATATATATATATATATATATATATATATATATAGTAAAAAGCAGTCCTTTCAATATTACAAACAGACACTCTAATTTTATTTATTTGTATAGATATTATTAATGTGCATGTAAGTTTGTTTGTTACGCTTTCACGCAAAAACTACTTAACCGATCATCATGAAACTTTGTACACATACTCTTGCATTAGAAGTAACATAGGATACTTTTTATTAAAAAAAAATCATTGCGAGCGAAGCCGCAGGTAAAAGCTAGTATATACATATATACCGGTCAACAGTGGAAGATATGACGTAATACTTAATGTTACGTGACGTACAAGATACGAGCGACAAACAACCCTTCTTTGCATTGGAGTAATAAATCAGCCAGAAAATATCCTATATAAAAAGTAAAGGATGATTCTCTTCATAAAGAAGGGTCGTCCACTACGCTCTCCATTGCGTGTTGGCTGTAATTTCCTACTATGAGCAAATGACGTATATACATGCTTTATTTACGATAATTGATGGGAAGAACCACAAAGTTCATAAGGCTATACGCCCAAGCCAAAAAACTCATTTGCCCTGAACGTAAAATATGGAGCCACAACTACTCGCACCACCACCATAATAATGAACATCTATTTTGTAATTAACCGATTCAGTGCGATGGTAGATTTATCAAACTTTAGTGCCTGGCGGCGATCAAATTTTTCGTGTCGCCTCTGAGGCTTCTAGCGCCAGGGACTTTGATGAATCCTCTCGGGCGTCATCCGCCATGAAGTGTAACTTTACGCTTTTTCATCGGTTTCCCCTTGTTTTTCCCATAGTCGCAACCCAACACCGAACGGGAGCGGTTTAATAGTTCGTTTCAAGTGTTTAAAAGTGACTATATACTTGTATAAACCGAGATAGAAAGTAAGAGACTTATTTTATCAGGTGTCGTAAACCTTTTGTTACATGTTTGGCTCGATTGACTGATCAATTAATGTTATTTTATTGAAGAATGGGATATTACCGTTTGTAGGTCCTAAAATGCTCATACACCTATTTTGTAGTAGTATTTCATAAAAAAAAAATTGTATTATAGCTTTTGAATAGAAAATCTATTTCTAACAAATCAATTCAATCGAAAAGAAAACTACAGGTATATAATTAAATACGAATTTATTTATTTGGATAAAAACATTCACTTGGTCTATTTGTTCTATTTACATTTATTATGAACTAGTTGCCCGGACAGACTTCGTTCTGTCTGTTATGAGTTTTTTTTTTGTATAAAAACAAAAAAAAATTAGCCGAATTGGTCGAGCCATTCTCCAGTTATGCTCTTAGCAACATTCATTTTTATTATATACTAGCTTCTGCACGCGACTTCGTCGGCGTGGACTCCGCTCCTATTGGTCTTAGCGTGATGATACATAGGCTATAGCCTTCCTCGATAAATGGGCTATCTAACACTGGAAGAATTTTTCAAATCGGCCCAGTAGTTCCAGAGATTACCGCGTTCAAACAAACAAACAAACTCTTCAGCTCTAGCTTCTGCGCGCGACTTCGTCGGCGTGGACTCCGCTCCTATTGGTCTTAGCGTGATGATACATAGCCTATAGCCTTCCTCGATAAATGGGCTATCTAACATTGGAAGTATTTTTCAAATCGGCCCAGTAGTTCCAGAGATTACCGCGTTCAAACAAACAACCAAACAAACCAACTCTTCAGCTTTATATATTAGTATAGATATATAACGTCATCTATGGCGTTACGACAACGACGCGTACGCACCGAAAATTGAAAGGTGCGCAGAATAGGTTGTGCACAAAAACGTAACGATGGTCCTTCGTTCAATACATTTTACACCTCATATTTTTTTCATACCGGGGGCCTTATATGAAAAGCGATTCTTAAGGAGTAAACTCCAATAAAAGAATATTTCATACATTCACTACACTTACTTGTACATTAAATTCTTAGTAAAATAATATTTCATAATGGAATAAATAAAAATTTCCAATGTAGTTTCACTCGTAATCTGAATCAAATTCATCAGTCACTATCCTCATTTCATTTTTTTAAAAGCGACTGGCAGTTACAGAAACATTTCATAGCTGTAAAAAAAAATTTACATCTTTTTTTTTGTAAAGGTTTACAACTTTTGATGTATGCGTTTTCATGCAATATCCCGATGCTAGCAGTGTATTCGTAATCTGCGTGACAGATAAAGACACTTTTGTTTACGGATAACCACTGAAAAATGATGTTTTATCAGAGTTTTTCACGAAAACATTTAGGATCCTCTCGGGCTTCACACGCCATACACAAAAGATTCCCATGAATCCCCTGCGGCTTCTGCCGCACTGGAATAAAGTTTTTTTTTTTTACATAATTTTTCTTTTGAAAAGGTTTACAACTTCTGATGTATATTTTTTCATGGAACATCCCAATGCTAACAGTGTATTCGTAATCTGCGTGACAAATAAAGACACTTTCGTTTACGGATGACCACTGAAAAATGATGTTTTATCAGAGTTTTTCACGAAAACATTTAGGATCCTCTCGGGCTTCACACGCCATACACAAAAGATTCCCATGAATCCCCTGCGGCTTCTGCCGCACTGAATCGGTTAAATTAAAATAAATACGTTTTAAGTATGGGTTTCTTAATTTTAGAGGTAAAATTAAAAAAAAAAGACTAATTCAATTGACTAAAGAAACAGAGGTCCCATTAAAAGCAAAAAATAAGCTAAAATTAACTTGTTTTAGTGGAATTAAATTTTTTTTTATTGAATATAGGTTTTACATTTTGTAAAACAGTCATTCTAAGAAATTCCATTTGTCTAGCTTGAGTGTAGGTTTGATGATATTGAATTTGCTAATAAGTTAGCTTTTGAAGAATAGCGTTTACATATCTAGAAATTTAGAAAAATCTAATTTTAACTTAAACATTTTATTTACAAAATACTTTGATAGTTATAGAAAAAAGAGCTATGCATTTTGTAACACCAAAATATTTGTGTAATAGTTAAAAACCAAAAGCATTAATATAGTAAGAATGAAATTACTATAACTTAAACAAAATAACAAGTAGTTGACACACCAATATAGTTTTAATTTTTTTTTTAACATATATATTTTTTACTTTGAATGAAAATATTTTTATGATAATCTTTTTGTATAAACCTAGTCATTATGAACTAGCGACTTGCTTAAGGGGCCCTTCCAAGTACTGAGCTATTGCATTTATTTTTTCTTTTAAAATGCCAAAACCTACTGTTTCCTTTGCATATAGACATAGAAGTAAATTCGCAACTTGGGTTACAGCTATTTTCCCATTCGCACAATCTACTAAAATCAAATGTAACTTGTCTTCCTTAAAAACATTTCTACCGTGTTTCTCATATGCGGACCATACGTTGCTTGCAATAGCAGCGGTAACTCTTGCATCTTTGTCGTTATATCCAGAATATGCCAAAAGCGCACCCTGATGATTCAATAATCTGAAATTTTATTATAACGAAATGAAATTGGGATAAATTTACCAGTTGGTAAACAGTTAAAAATTGTAAAAATATATACAATGTGTTTTCGACGCCTCCTGTATTTGCTTGACTTAAGACTTGTGTTAGCGCCTTTGGTTTTAACATTTTGAATAAAATGTATAATTATGTAGGCTCTATTTTAAGAAATATTTACTGTAAACATGTAAATAACCAGGGATAATTTGTCTGAATGACAATTGACATTATGACATTGACGTAATGAGTGAGCACTGAGCACCTCCATGGCACCTAGGATGAAGTATACTTCATCCTAGACTGAGCACAGAACCTAGGATGAAGAATACTCTGGATGTGACAAGCGTGTTACACCCAAAAGGGACAAACATAAAAGTATATAAGATGTCAGGGTTGCCAGCCCTACCAAAATTTCCCCGTATTCTTCAGGAATTTTCGATAAACCAGTAACACCTGATATTTCTACGGGTCTGTTAACTGTAAATGGTCTTGAGGTAAAACAAAGAAACGGCAAACAAGAACTTAAAAGTTTTAAATAAAGTAAATTAATTAAAAAATATAAAAACGTAAAAACTGAAGAAAAAAAACCGATTTTAACAGTCGGGACTGGTCAGGACCCATATTATTATTTAAAATCAATCTATATTCTTTCTAATAGTTATACTGGGTCGTGACTGTTAAAATCGCACTTGTTTTTGTTTTAAGTTTTTATTTTACACAGTCGGGTTTTTCGATTTTTTATTTTATTGTGCTTTTTACTTGAATTTTGATTTTGTAAGATGTGGCATGAAAAAATGTTCTGTTTATCTCTTAGTCGAACCGGGGAGTTGAAAGGAACTTCTTTAGCATATAATGAATAAAAAATGAAACAAGTTACTCCAAATTTTAGTTTTTATTGTCCTTTGAATATATTTAATTTTGTCGCCCAGTGGCAGGAATCCGTAATTGGCGAATTGCAGAGTCCTTTGGAAATCTGTAACAAGTAACAACAGTTTCATTAAGTAATATGAAATTTAAGATTGAATAACAAATACCCCACTTTTAGGGTAATTTATCAGTAACCTCAGCTAGTATCCCTAAAAAATCTATAACCTGAGCAAATTATAAAGTACTTAAAAATGGCGGACCAGCCTAACGTTTGTTTCGAGGATGACAAATTAACCTTACCACTTAATTTTGTCGGTTAATATATATTTATTATTATGATGATAAATACCGTTTTCATAAATTATTTCTGTTTATAATAACTTGTTAATATACTAGGACTCTCATTCTGTTAATATTTTTGCCTAACAAGTCATATTTTTATCAAAAAAATTGTACTTACGTATGAAAGGTTATGTCTTGTGATTTCGTCTCCGTACGGCTTTTACAGCCGATTATATAACACTAGCCGACCCGTGCCCACTTCGTGCGCATAATTTATTTTTAATAATTACTTCTAACTACGATATCTCAAAAACCATTCATCTGATTGATTTAGTGTAAAGAGCAATTTTAATCTGTATTAAATGACTAAGCTAACTAACATATTCATTTTGATAAGGATTAATACCGAACTAAAGAAAATAGCTTTGAAAATAACGTAATGTTTTTAATTAAAAATTTGAACATAAAAGTGGTTATTGTAGGTCAACCGTAAGAGATAGAGATATGCTATCGCGGACTTTTTTGTAGCAATTTTATAGATTTTGAATTCTCTAGTACATTACTTAACTGTATCTTTGCTAGTTTACGCGGCGTTCGCGTGGAAAGTTCCCAGTTGGCGAGATTTTTTGCGACCTCTTCAACATTTATCGCCGTATTTCAGCTAATTTACATAAAAGCATAATAAATTATATACCTAAACCTTCCTCAAGAATCACTCTTTCTATTGTTGAAAACCGTATAAAAATCCGTTGCGTAGTTTTCGAGTTTATCGCGTTCAGACAGGAGGACAGACAGACAGACAGGAGGACAGAAAGACGCGGTCGGGGGACTTATTTTTATAATAAGTATAACATATAACCATGATAACTCTTATACAACACTCAACTACGTCTTAGTTTCACAACTTAAATTACTGTAAATCACTTAAATCACATAAATTCACGAAGTAAATATCGGTCTCAACTGATTTGTTGGTCGCAACTTCAGTTGTGACCAACAGAAACTCTGACAAAGACAAAAAATGTTGTTTGTGTCCTTTTCACCCTTTACAGTTTTCGTATGTTGTGGTTTCGTTCACACACGGTAATAATAATTGCGTAGCATATCCAGAGTATTCTTCATCCTAGGCACAGAACATACGTTATTTGTTTTGAAATTTATCCCCCAATAGTTAAAGGCAAAGGACTATAATTCATACAGCCTAGTCTAAATATTTAAGGGCAATGGGCAATGTATACAGATTACAGCATTACTGGCTTTATGCAGTATGCACGCTTTATGGCTTACTGCCCTGCTTAGAGAAAAGGCAGTAACGTGAAAAAAGCCAAACTGGAGAAAAATCAAATTGAAACTTCATATCTTTATAACTAAATTAATGATAGTAATTTTCTATAATTAGGAGCCAATCACTAATAAAAGTCATGAGTCGACGGGCCTAAAATAAACGACGTACCGTACTGTTTTTTATTGCTGTAAGCAAAAAGCAGTAACATGTAATGTATTAATTTACTGCCTTTTTACGTTGTAAATGTGTACGTTACTGCTTTTTCCCGTTGTTTTTATTTAAATATAAAACTTATATAAACAATTATATTGTTACTAGCTTCTGCGCAAACAAACTCTTCAGCTTTATATATTTTATTATTATTATATTTTATTATTTATTATTATATTTTATATTTATTATATTTATTTATAAATTTATATTTAATATTTAACAGTTTTTTATCATTTTAAATTTTCAAAAGCAGTAGTTTTTATCATTTTAAAAAGCAGTACTTATTACTTTCAGAAGAAAAAAGCAGTATAGTTTGAATTCTACTGCTTTCTCACTTTGAGAAAATGATTTAGTGCTTCTATATTTAGAAAATTTAATTGATTCAAAATTAATTAAAAATGAAAAATACATAATATAAAATAATATACATAATGAAAAAAATACTATTTTATTGAAATAAAATAAAATTGTATATTAGACAAATGTAAAAACATTGGCACTGAAACTTGAAAAAAGCAGTAAGTGAACATTACTGCCTTTTCCCTAAGCAGTAATAATAGCATCGGTACGTCCTTAATTCTAGCGCAGCCAGTGGCAGATAAGAGAACTAAGTGGTTTTATTATCGACTACCGTGTACCATGAATACCATGTAAAAGCCTATACCTATACTTCGTGGCTCGTGCCTATGCCGTTCGGACTCCTTTTATCTATTTATCTATACTTCGTAGTTTACTCATTTATATAATAAGTATAAGATTTTATTTCTACAAATGAATAAACTGTTTGTAATATTAAAATAACCGCATTTTACTAAATGCATATGGATGTATACACGGTACATAATTATACCAAAATAACATTTTTTACAATTTTTGTCTGTTTGTCCAGCTAATTTTTGAAACGGCTGGATCGATTTTGACGGGACTTTCACTGGAAGATAGCTGATGTATTAAGGAGTAACTTCGGCTACTTTTATTTTAGAAATTTATTTTATAACTGCAAACTGAACAATAACTTTTTTGTTAAATTCCACGAAGTCGCGCGCACAGCTAGTTGTAAATAAATTGGCATAGTACATTAGATATTTTTTGCGGTTGTAAGCAAACATTTTAAATAAAACAATACCAAAAAAGAATGAGAATATTAAAATAGACACTATAATATTGGAAATAAGAGACATGAATATATCTCGCAGTTTTTATTCTTATTTTATTTGTTGAGTTGACAAGATTAATTATTAAGCCCGCCTTTTGTACACACTTTTTTTTTACAATAAAGAATTTTAAATAAAAAAATAAGATTATCCTCTCATTTATTAAATAAATAGACACAGTTTTATATAATTATCAGCGCATTTTCTTCTGTTTAATCAAATAATTTCTGAATGCAATTTGTTTTTCTTTGAATGACCTTTTAATTTTTCCTCTTGCTTTATGTTTAACCATTTGATATGATTTTGTCTTCTTCTTTTCTCTATTAGTTTTTGAGCAATTTGCATTTTTTCTGCGGTCTTTATATCCATATTTGTCTCGCTCTTCTCTTCCTTTTAAAACCGTTTCAAGTCTTGCATTTTTGTCATGCTTTCTTTTCTTGTGTATATTTTCTATTGCTGAAAGCTGTACTAATTCCGTGGATTCATTTTCTTCTTCTATTACACTTCTGTTCCGCTTAACACCACTAACGCTTTTCTTCAGTTGAGCTGCTTCAATGCGCTTAAAATCTTCATCTGTAAAAATTTTGTCCATTGCTGCATCACGAGCAACCTTTATTTTTTCTTCTATGTTAGGTTTTGAAGAACCTCGTTTTGCTTTTAATATTTTTCTGCTTTTGATACTTTCATTTGTTCTTTTATCATTTTCCTCTTTATTATCAGTTTCATTTTGTTGTTCTTCCTCCTCATCCTCTAACTCACTCTCACTCTCTTCCTCTTTACCTTCTTCTATTTCTTCAGCTTCATCCTCAGTATTTTCATCTTCACTATCTGTTGATATATTAATTTCCGAATCCGATGAAGCAACATCAATCCACTCATCTTCAGAATCATCATTCTTGCATTTTGGTTTCTTTTTACCTTTCTTTTCTTTTATTTCTTCTTTTTCTAATAACACTTCTGAGCCTGGTATATAATCTTTAGTATCAACCTCTCCATATTTTTTAGTCTTTAATTCTATTGACGCTTCTGATGGCCTTCCTCTATCCTTTTTGTGTAAAAGACTTGGCATTGTCTGCCTATACAATTGAATTAGTGATCTAGCAGCCATCATAACAGATTTTTCTTTGTACAACTTATACTGAACTAAATCTCTTAAAAGATCTTCTCCTATGGCTAAAGGACAGCGAGCACAAATTTCTCTAACAGCATTTAGTCCAACAGCCATAACATCAGTTGAATTTCTCTCTGTGATAAAGTTATTAGCAATTGCTTTCATAATAGGTTCAATCACCTCTGGTGGGACTAATTCATGTGATGCTTGAGCTGCAAACTGTAGAATGCGAGTAACTTCTCGCTGGTGTGGCATTAATAACCTTGCAATAAATGGATAGTAATTAAACAAAAAAAGATTATGTAAGCCAATCAGCCTTGAGACTACATCCAAAGTCATCAATTTAACTTCAAATCTTTCATTTGATGACTCCATTTGCTTAAATAATTTTTCAGCAAAACCTTGTGGATTGTTTATAAGATGAAGGGCAGAAAAATTAAATATTGGAGCCTTTTCTTTCTTTCTTTTGTTCTTTTTAGCAATTTTCTTGACTTTATCAAGCATTTTATCTCTTTTTCTTGTTTTTTTATTAAACTTATTTGCTATCATTGTCTCTCGAGGATCTACCTCATCATCACTATCTGAATCAGGTTTATCTTCTTCATCGCGACTTAAGAAGAATTTTAAAGAAGCAACCATTACTTTAGTCACTTTAGAGAAACATCCTACATCAGCAATTATATTTACTGTTTTATGATCATTCCAGATATTCTTATGATAAAGTTCAATCAATATATCAATAGCTAGTTTAGCTGTTTTTGTGTTTGTCTCACGTAACATTGAAAAAATAAAATTTTGAAGAGTTGAATTCAACTTCATATCTTTATGTTTCATATTCATATTTTTAATGTCGGTAATAATATGAGTCTTGAGGTACTCCCTTAAGTGTTTGTCCTGGCACTTAATTAATGAAAAAAATAATTCAAGTAAGTCAAAGGCAGAAATGAAATTTTTATTTCTGATTAAAATTAGGCATTTACATAAGGATAGCCTCATGTTGTTATGCATTGTGGTGTTATGCGTTTTTAGAATATCCACAATTTTTTGAGGGAAATTTTTCATTTCCTTTTGGTAGCATTGGGTCACTTGGGCCAAAAACATCGCCTGTTCATCTAATTTCTTGTCGTATTGAGTAGGGTTCAAGTTAAAAATCTCAAGTGCTGTTTCAAAATGTGCAAGTTGTTGACGAAATTCATCTTTATATGAGTCGGGATCTCTTTTTATCAAATTCTGTAGTTGCGTAAGATTGTTGGGTAATTGATTATTATGGCGAACCATTTTTCTCAAAATTATTTTAAAAACACATGTCCAACACTAACCTCAACGAGTACAAAATATGTCACAATGACGTTCACTGACAATTTGACATCCGCAGGTGTCAGAAAAACATTGCCAGACTGCCATAGGGCTTGTTACCGGTACCAATTACCTTTATAAAATACCGGTAAATAGCGTTAATTTTATCCGATACCTGTTTTACCGGTAAAAGTTTTAGAGGTAATTCGGTACCGGAAACGATTTTTAACGGTAATTTTTAACGGTAAATAGAATTTTAACGATACTGGTACCGGTACCTCTGACGTCACGATTAACGATATTTTATCGGTACCTCTACGACGTTGCCGCTCCGTGCAAAGAAAAAATGTTCAACTCGAAGCTGCGCGGGGGGCTGATAAGAGCGGCAACAGCGCGTGACATTAGATTATAACGCTGTGAAATCAAAAGTAAAGAAAAGTTACTATTAGCGTAATAATTTCGGTACCTATAAAGGTAACAGTAGTAATTACCGGTACCGGTATGGATAGGTACCGGTAAAAATAACGTTAAACGAATTTTTACCGGTAAAAAAATTAACGGTAAAATGGCTCCAAAGTACCGGTATTTAATGTACCGGTACTCCATAAATAACGATACGTCTGCCGAGACAAAGTACCGGTACCGAATTTTTACCGGTATTCCAAGCCCTAGACTGCCAGTAGTTATAGTAGTCTTGGACCCCCCCCCCCCGCTAGTTAATCCTGAAGAATATTTTATGCATTATAATTTTAAAAAAAAATTTTGGTTCTTTAATTTGAGCTAATAGTTTACCGTATTGATGGGATAAACATGTTTGACAGAACTTACGAAACCCATGAACATTTTGTATAGATTTTTTTCTTTTATTTTTTTTAACCGACTTCCAAAAAGGAGGACGTTCTTAATAATTTGTATTTTTTTATGTATGTTACCTCAGAATTTTTTACTGGATGGACCAATTTCCATGATTCTTTCTTTAATCGAAAGGTGGTGCGTGTCATGTGGTCCCATTTAAATTTAATTGAGATCTAACAAGTACTTTTCAAGTTATATCTAATAATGCTTATTTGGCTGACTGTTTTTTTTTGTCAATCTACGTTTGTATTATACCGCATAACTTTTCACTGGGTATACCGTATACCGATTTTAATGATTCTTGTTTTAATCGAAAGCTGATGTTTGTCTTGTAATTTCTTTTCATATTGGGTTGCGATAGATGGTGTAATTATAAACTTCTTCGGTTCGAACTATCGATCAAATGATGTTACACGGCCGGATCCACTATAACGTAGTGAGCTATAATGTCCACTAGAGGGCAGTGGCAGTTTATTTTTATAAATAATTTTGATGATTCTTTTTTTAATCGAAAGCTGATGCTTGCCTTGTGTTCCCAATTCACATTTAAATTTGATCGATATTTGATGACTACTTTTGTAATTAAAGTCGTTTTTTTAGTTTGAGAGCAAACGCAATTATATATATTAGGATTAAACAGGTGGAGTGACATCTCAACCAGAAATACCTAGGAAGCCATGGTTCTGTAAATTCAAAAAACTATCTAAAGCTACTGTATCGATTTTATGTAGAGTTCGTATAGGTCACTGCTGTTCCCCTGTTTTTCTTCATAAACTCAGAATAAAAGATTCCTCTCTCTGTGAATGTGGATTAGATGAAGGAACTCTCGACCATATCTTCCTCTCTTGTCCAAATAATAATTCTTTTTGCCTCCTTGATAATTTATCCCAACTTAATATCCCACTTCCTATTAACTTCACTTAACTTTTACACTTCTTTAAAGATCCTAAGGTGGTTTCTATCCTTGCAAAATTTATTAACTCTAACAACATTAAAATTTAATTTATCTATTATTAACTAGGTCTATAACTCTATATAATATATTTGTCCTCGTGAATTAAAAGTTAATAATATCTATTATATATATTATTCCAATCCTTAATTGTTCTAACTCCAGAAATAAATTATATATTTTTATAATAAAAATATTTATATATTCTTCGAATAACAAAATAGTTCAAAATTAAAATTTCAAGCCCGCTTGTTATTTTTATATTGATTTATACTTGACACTGGCAGAATGTCGCAAATGGCGATCGTATGCCAAAAATAAAAGAAGAAGAAGAAGAAGACATCTAGCGTTATAATAATAATAATTTACCTTTTGTAAAAGCTTTACAGATGTCAAGTACTATAAGGGTGTATATAAAATACTCAAATTATTTACTTATTGTAACAGGATTCTAATGAAAATGATAAAATTTTTACTTTTATTGAAAAAATACTAAAAGAAATACTTAATTAAATATATACAACAATACTATATACTGAATTAAATATATACTAAATACTTAATTAAATATATACATTATTACTATTTTATAAATTACAAATTGTTTATATAGTTAAATTTCTCATGTACTTGAATTTATTGTAATGCAATAGCTAATAAATAATATAATGTAACATAAAGTTTCTATAATATAGAGGCTAGCGGCTATACTAGCCCTCAAGATTTGAGTTGAATTAAAAAATCGGCCAAGTGCGAGTCGGACTCGCGCACGAAGGGTTCCGTACCACTGGCTAAGTAAACACTAGTAAGTACATTGATTTTAATATCGGGCGAAAATCGGCAAAAAAGTCATTTTCGTTGTATGAGCCCCCCAAATTTGTTTAATTTTAATTTTATTATTAAAGTAAATAGACAATTAAGTATTTTGTGAATATTTCAAGTGCCTACCTCTTACCATTTATTGATATCGAGCAAAAATAGGCAATAAATCGCGTTTGTTGTATGGGAGCCCCCCTTAACCGATTCAGTGCGATGGTAGATTTATCAAACTTAAGTGCCTGGCGGCGATCAAATTTTTCGTGTCGCCTCTGAGGCTTCTAGCGCCAGGGACTTTGATGAATCCTCTCGGGCGTCATCCGCCATGAAGTGTAACTTTACGCTTTTTCATCGGTTTCCCTTTGTTTTTCCCATAGTCGCAACCCAACACCGAACGGGAGCGGTTTAATAGTTCGTTTCAAGTGTTTAAAAGTGACTATATACTTGTATAAACCGAGATAGAAAGTAAGAGACTTATTTTATCAGGTGTCGTAAACCTTTTGTTACATGTTTGGCTCGATTGACTGATCAATTAATGTTATTTTATTGAAGAATGGGAATTACCCTTTGTAGGTCCTAAAATGCTCATACACCTATTTTGTAGTAGTATTTCATAAAAAATAATAATTGTATTATAGCTTTTGAATAGAATATCTATTTCTAACAAATCAATTCAATCGAAAAGAAAACTACAGGTATATAATTAAATACGAATTTATCTATTTGGATAAAAACATTCACTTGGTCTATTTGTTCTATTTACATTTATTATGAACTAGTTGCCCAGACAGACTTCGTTCTGTCTGTTATGAGTTTTTTTTTTGTATAAAAACAAAAAAAAAATAGCCGAATTGGTCGAGCCATTCTCCAGTTATGCTCTTAGCAACATTCATTTTTATTATATACTAGCTTCTGCGCGCGACTTCGTCGGCGTGGACTCCGCTCCTATTGGTCTTAGCGTGATGATACATAGCCTATAGCCTTCCTCGATAAATGGGCTATCTAACATTGGAAGAATTTTTCAAATCGGCCCAGTAGTTCCAGAGATTACCGCGTTCAAACAAACAAACAAACAACCAAACAAACAAATCAACTCTTCAGCTTTATATATTAGTATAGATATATAACGTCATCTATGGCGTTACGACAACGACGCGTACGCACCGAAAATTGAAAGGTGCGCAAAATAGGTTGTGCACAAAAACGTAACGATGGTCCTTCGTTCAATACATTTTACACCTCATATTTTTTTCATACCGGGGGCCTTATATGAAAAGCGATTCTTAAGGAGTAAACTCCAATAAAAGAATATTTCATAAATTCACTACACTTACTTGTACATTAAATTCTTAGTAAAATAATCTATACTAATATAATAAAGCTGAAGAGTTTGTTTGTTTGATTGTTTGTTTGTTTGTTTGAACGCGCTAATCTCAGGATCTACTGGTCCGATTTGAAAAATTCTTTCAGTGTTAGATAGCCCATTTATCGAGGAAGGCTATAGGCTATATATCATTACGCTAAGACCAAAAGGAGCGGAGTCCACGCCGACGAAGTCGCGCGCAGAAGCTAGTATTTCATAAAGGAATAAATAAAAATTTCCAATGTAGTTTCACTCGTAATCTGAATCAAATTCATCAGTCACTATCCTCATTTCATTTTTTTAAAAGCGACTGGCAGTTACAGAAACATTTCATAGCTGTAAAAAAAAATTTACATCTTTTTTTTTGTAAAGGTTTACAACTTTTGATGTATGCGTTTTCATGCAATATCCCGATGCTAGCAGTGTATTCGTAATCTGCGTGACAGATAAAGACACTTTTGTTTACGGATGACCACTGAAAAATGATGTTTTATCAGAGTTTTTCACGAAAATATTTAGGATCCTCTCGGGCTTCACACGCCATACACAAAAGATTCCCAATCCCATGAATCCCCTGCGGCTTCTGCCGCACTGGAATAAAGTTTTTTTTTTTTTTACATAATTTTTCTTTTGAAAAGGTTTACAACTTCTGATCTATATTTTTTCATGGAACATCCCAATGCTAACAGTGTATTCGTAATCTGCGTGACAAATAAAGACACTTTCGTTTACGGATGACCACTGAAAAATGATGTTTTATCAGAGTTTTTCACGAAAACATTTAGGATCCTCTCGGGCTTCACACGCCATACACAAAAGATTCCCATGAATCCCCTGCGGCTTCTGCCGCACTGAATCGGTTAAATATTTATTTTATTTTGTTTTTAGTATTTTTTGTTATAGCGGCAACAGAAATACATAATTTGTGAAAATTTCAACTCTCTAGCTATCGCCGTTCTTGAGATACAGCCTGGTGACAGACAGACGGACGGACGGACGGACAGCGAAGTCTTAGTAATAGGGTTCCGTTTTTACCCTTTGGGTACGGAACCCTAATAATAAATCGTCCCCTTAGTAACACAAAAACGTATCTCGATATTGGTTCTGTTTCTGTTTTACGGATATTGTTAGTTACACACAGACATAATTATCTTCAGATAAGTTTCTGTGTTAGTTTCTGTTTTACGCATTATATAGATAGGTACGTTAACCTCCATTTTAGAAATAAAAATGACTTAAAGATACATTTCTTTGTGACTAAATAGAATTTGGTATTTTGAGATTGGTGGTATGTATACTTAACTCAAAATTGATATAAATCGAGATACGTTTTTGTGTTACTAAGGGGACGAAATATAAATATATACAACACACACACACGGTCGTCTGTTCCTAAAGTAACTTAATGCTTGTGTTATAGGTAACAGCCGACTGGTATAGTTACATATTTTTTTCGATAAACATACATATAAATACTAGGTACATATATAAATAAATACATATTACACCCAGACTCGGGGTGGGAATCGAACCCACAACCCCCGCCGGAGCAGCAAGCAGGGTCACTACAAACTGCGCCACCGGGCTAGTCAATAGCTAGCAGTCAATAGTAATAAAAATGGGAAAAATATTAAATCTCTTTGCACAAAATAGATATTTTCTGCAACATTACCATCAACATATCATTTGTACCACAAATTCACAATAATTTTAAATAAAAGTCTTAATTTATTTTTATTTTTATTAGTTAAGTACGCATAAAATATAAATAAGCTCACTTTGTCTTCTAGCTGGACGGATTCGATTTTATCGAATAATATGGTATGTTAATATTATAAAAAAATATGGACGTATTTGTATTATCAAAGTAATAAATAAAATAAAGGTTTGTTTGCACTAAGCTATTCAATTTAGTGGAGAAGATCCATTTATCATTTCACGAGCGTCAAATTTATCATTTACCTCTTATTACGTTTTACTTCTCAATAATCGGACAAATAAGTCGGAACGTATAATTTTTATCGAGTTCTTATTGTCCTCTCACTATGTATAGTTACTGGCACGGATCTTGAGCGCTTGGCGACAAAGTAGGGATCGCTTTGCGTATCGTACACGAAGGGTTAATTTAAATGTGCAACCAGTGTATTATTTTAGTTGCAACTTTTTATTTTATGTAATAAATAGATATTTTCTGCAACATGAGATGTTTTGCTTAAGGCGCCTGGGGGGGCAAAACGCCGCGCTAGCCGTTTTTTGTGCAGTTTTTTGAAGCTATCTACTTTTTATTGGAAAGAAATATCAAACTAATACAAACACATTTAATTTCTACATAATTTTGATTACATGATGGTGCATTTTTTTTATTTTTTTAAAGGATTACATTTTAAATAATCGCCTTACAACGAAACCACAAAAATGAGAAATAATTACTGATACTGTGCGTCTCCTCGTGAAGTAAACATTATTTTATT
The DNA here is from genome assembly GCA_905220545.2 of Melitaea athalia. Classification (NCBI taxonomy): domain Eukaryota; kingdom Metazoa; phylum Arthropoda; class Insecta; order Lepidoptera; family Nymphalidae; genus Melitaea; species Melitaea athalia. The sequence goes on along the minus strand of HG992184.1, from coordinate 12,129,849 downwards.
TTGCTACCGACACTAATGGATTGACAATTTAATAAGGAACAATTCGCATGAAATTTTTTTTCGAAAAGACCTAAATTTGATGTGTTATTGATTTTTTTCTAAAATCTGGGCGTATTCACTACTGTACTCAAGCGCGGTGATTTGGAATTCAGTCTGCCGCAAGGTTTGGAGGGAGAAGCTTGTGTCGTTTGTCACCGTCTCGGCTAGCGCACGCTCACGTCATATTATAAATCTATACGTCTATACTCTATACATACAAATAAATAAAAGTGGAGTGTCCGTTTGTAATAATAAAATAATATCCTTTTACTAAATGCATATCCATGTATACACGGTACATATACCAAAATTACATTTTTTACAATTTATTGTTGTCTGTCTGTCTGTCAGTTTGTTCCGGCTAATCTCTGAAACGGCTTGACCGATTCAGACGGGACTTTCACAGACAGATAGCTGATGTAATAGGCTGTGTTACTTTTATTTTTATTTTGTATCTCTGCGAACTGAACAATAATTTTTTTTAATTCCACGCGGACGAAGTCGCGGGCACAGCTAGTAAACAATAATAATTTATTAGCATATTGTTAGCATTTTTTGTTGACTTTTGTTTGGGTTAGTTTTTTTTGTTTGTTATTTATTGTGAAAGGCGCTGCTCTGTGTGTGTATTTAAAACTATTGAGTTTTTTTTTAAAAACGCTATTGTTGTGTAGCTGTAGGTATCTAAACAATGGTTTTAGCACCTTTGAAAATTATAGAAACGACACCCATGATAAAGAGTTTTGCTAGCTAATTTAATTTGACCATGTATAGGTTTTTACTTTTTACCTAGACCTACGTTAAAATAAAAAAATCTCTATATATGTATATAAAAAATAAAAATGAATCGCTGAATTTGTTGCTAAGCGCAAACCTCGAGATCAGCTGAACCGATTTCACTAATTCTTTTTTTATAATATTCCTTGAAGTACAAGGATGGTTGTTACGGTGAGAAAAATTAAAAAAAAATGCCTGAAAAGTCTAAAAACAACACTTTTCTATATTCCCATACAAAAGATTCGTAATAATACTTAAAAGGCAATTTGAACTTTAATACCATACAATAAAGTTTAAGAGTTAGTGGAGGGGTTCCGGAAAGGCAATTGAGTGATGTTAGTATCGTATAAATATTAATGTCAATATTTGTCAATATTTTAATATATTCTTTACTTTTTATAGCTAACCAGTAACCCGGTGTCACCAATAGCAGAAATAAGTATTAAAAAAATTAATAATTGTGTTTGCTCGCAAACGAAAAAAAAACCGACTTCAATTACATCGACAAGTAATACAACATAATAAGACGAAAAAATGTCAAGTAAATACGCGCTATTAAAGATTACTCAAAAAGTTGTAATCAGATCTCGATCTAATTTCACGAAGACTACATGACAAGTATTAGCTTTCGATTAACGTAAGAATCATCAAAATCGGTACACCGAGGAAAAAGTTATGCGGTATAAAACAACGTAGGTCGACGAAAAATTAGTCAAGTAAAAACGCATTATTCGATATAACTCTAAAAGTACTTGTCAGATCTTATTTTAAAAAAAATGGGACCACATGACACGCAACACCTTTCAATTAAAACAAAATTGATCGAAATCGGTCCACCCAGTCAAAAGTTCTGAGCTAACATACATAAAAAAATAAAAAATAAAAAATACAGTCGAATTGAGAACCTCCTCCTTTTTTGGAAGTCGGTTAAAAACTAAAGAATCGACTGTTAAGCGGTACGAAGTTCGACGGGTCAGCTAGTATATAATAAAATTTAATTTATTGTTTTCATTTTATTTTTCTACTTACAATGTCTGTGAAATGAAATGAAATGTGATGAATGTGTTGCTAAGAGCAAATCTCGAGAGCAGCTGAACAGATTTTTCTTACGAAAAATTAGAAAAATTGCCTGAAAAGTCTGAAAACAACACTATTCTATATTCCCATACAAAAGTTTCGTAATAATACTTAAAAGTCAATTTGAACTTTAATACCATACCATAAAGTTTAAGTTTTAGTGGAGGGGTTTCAGTAAGACAAAACAATTGAGTGACGTTAGTATCGTATAAATATTAATGTCAATATTTTCAATATATTAATTTATATATTTTTTTGTTTTTACATAATGTAATTGTTGACTTATCAACTTTCTTTTTTCTTTTTTTTAATCTTTTTACTAGCTGACCCAAATTGCCGTTATCCCGAATAGCAATTGAGTGACGTTAGTATCGTATAAATATTAATCTCAATATTTGTCAATATATTAATTTATAATTATTTTTTTTACATAATGTAATTATTGACTTATCAACTTTCTTTTTTCTTTTTTTTATCTTACTAGCTGACCCAAATTGCCGTTATCCCGAATAGCAAAATTAGTATTTAAAAAAAATAATTAAAGAATTGACTGTTAGGCGGTACGAAGTTCGCCGGGTCAGCTAGTTATTTATAAGTTTAAGTAATTATACTTCATTGTTAGTATTTATTGAACGTAAGTGTAGTCACTGAATTCATTACCTAAAATATATACGCACCAATTAACATTTATTTCTTATAAAAAAATAATATATTTTTTTATTGAATGCCGTGCGGTCTGCGGATCCCTAGATCTGTAATTGTTACGTGTATTCGTATACGTGTATTCGTATTGTTCACCAAATGCCGCTAGATGTGCCGCGAGAGGTGGGGTGCGGCAAAGAGGGAACGAATACTCAAGGTTATTTGCTTGGCATACCGCCTTAACGCGCTCTCTGAGGCACGGTGGCGAGACCCACAAGGACTGCACAAACAATCAGACAACGGCAAATATCTGTATGGCCAATACAAATATTTGTCATGTGCGAGGATCGAACCCGCAACTGCCAGTGCAACAGCCACAAACCAGTGCTGTCACAGTTGCGCCAACGCGGCGTCACTACAACTATAGTGGTTTTCGCAATGCTAGGATTTCAATATAATAGTTTGGCTAGTAAAAGTAGAAACTAAAAAAACGCGCCAAATTAAAAAAAAATATCAGCATGGCAACCCCAAACTGAGTACCGATTCCGATTCTTCCAAATCTTTTGGAGAATCGCTGAAATTCGTAAATTTTTATTACAAAGTTTAACTTGCCGAGTTATTTTGGTTACCTATTTTAAATTATTGTTGTATGTTGATTACGCAATTATTGGATTAAATCAAGGCTTTGCATTGGTTTTCATAATGGTCATCAACACGTACCTGCTTACTTCATTATGATGAATGTAAATATCTTTCTGATACATATGATATTTTATTAATATAGTGTTGACGCCAAATGCACCCTTACGGCGACAGGTTTAGGGCTTAATTTCCGTTCAATGGATGTCTGACGAAATCGGGCTACGAATTGCATCATCTTTCCCCGCGCGGGGCGCATCGCCTCCGCGCTGCGCCTGAGTTCAGTCACAATCTGAGAGCGGAGAGGAGGGCCGCGCGCGCGCATCGTTGACGAAGCCGATACTAGCTTCAGCGCGATTTAATTACGTGTAGTAATTCCTGCATTGAACGTTGATAAACTTTCTTGTATGTTTGTGTAATTTGTGCTAAAGCCCCATTATTTAGTTGACCTCGTGTATTAGGTACGACGCGGGACCTTAATATTGTGACCGCATTCGCGAGCGCCATTTTGTTAGTGTATTAATTTCTTTGTGAGCCGTGGCGTGTTACTTCTATTGTATGGGCAATTGATTTAACGAGTATTGAATGATTCTGTTGCGTCGTTTATCGCCGGCGCGTGAAGTTAATTTTGAGATTAAAGTGTGTATGTATTTAAACTGCTGTAAACTGTTTTGTGTTATATGGATTTTGTATTTAACGATTAATTGTGAGTGTTTATATTTCTGTCTCTTAACCCTTGTGAACCGGGAGTGTGAGTGGGGTGACCGCCGAGCCTGATTTGCCGTCGAGTCGTGGCGCTGTAGCCGGTCGTTCGAGGAAGTCAGTCCACTTTCTTACACCAACTTCACTACACTACCTCACTACCTAAACACATACCTACCCTGACTGTACTTGAACCGGATCGCCGAGCTCCCCCTCTTAAGGTAAGTCATAGATATAATAAAATATATTTTCATTCTCGCGCAGAGCGATTAGTATCGCCCATAGGTAATTTGTACCCGACGCCAGGCAGTCCGCCGGAGGTCGCTGATGGGCCCCGAACTCCTAGGCCCTGTTGGATTGTCTGGCGCCGTATCATATAGTACATAATGAATATACGAGTAAGATAGTTATAAAAATGGCCGTTTGATTAAATTATGTTTTCGTCTTTTGAACTTTCGTAGATTTCTACTTGATATATCCAAATCCAAAGGCAAATACCCGATGGTGGGAACACTTAAGTGTTGTCATGTAAAACTTTTGCAAAAAAAATCGAGTTTCTACTTTCGTTAGCCAGATTTTAGCATGCATTTAAGTTACTTTCTTACTTAGGTACTACTAAACTTAAATTAATAGCGTAGTGCGAACAATTTATTACTTTAACTAGTTTATATTTACATTTCTAGAGTAACAATTTGACTGTCATATTGTCGTCAAGCAACCCTATTCAATTCATATATTTACAATAATACATACATTTAATACGCCGCATTTTTAGACGCCGCGTTGGCGCAGCGGTTACAGCACTGGATTGCGATTGGCTGTTGCGCGGGCGGTTGCGGGTTCGATTCCCGCACACGAAAACATTTGTATTGGCCATACAGATGTTTGCCGTGGTCTGGGTGTTTGTGCAGTCCTTGTGGGTTACCCCACCGTGCCTCGGAGAGCACGTTAAGCCGTCGGTCCCGGTTGTTATCATGTACACCTGATAGCGATCGTTACTCATAGTAGGGAATATATCCGCCAACCCGCATTGGAGCAGCGTGGTGGATTAAGCTCCGATCCTTCTCCTACACGGAGAAGAGGCCTATGCCCAACAGTGGGATATTACAGGCTGTATCGTGATACATTTAATATAATATAATGATAATACATTTTTAATTACACATTCATATTAAAAAATATATAAATAAAATTACTTGTCATATTTCTGTCTATCTCTTTCCCTACTTAAATAAATTTAAAAGTAGAGTTATACAGTTTTCGACCAATTAAATACTATCGTCTTTCCCAGTTCAGTTTACCATTGCCAAATAATTTAGTAGTACTTGGACTTTCACTAAATAACTTCTTCCACGCTTTGATCAGGTGAATCCTGTGAAGTATTATCTTCTTGTGAGGGCTTTTGTAAGGCCTTAAGTTGTATTTCTAATTCTGAAATCATAAAAAAAATATTAAAAACAATACGAAGAGAAATATTCATTAAGTGTAACAAATTATTATTTATACAATATTTTTAAATATGCTTTAATTTTTTTGTTTCAAAGTAATTAAATTTAAAATGTTTAACTTAGGAATATTAACTTATATGACATAAATTTAAAACAATCTTACTTTCGACGTCTGGAATATCAGCAGAATATTGCAACAGCAATTTAAGAATATTTTCTTCCGTTATAAGTCCTGGTCGTCCACTCACATCATGTATCAAATTTTGACCATTGGATACACCTATAATATTATACATTTAAATTATGCAATAAGTAAGTATGCCATACCGTATCTAGCAAAGTAGACGGTGCAGTGTACATTTCACACACACACTTCAGCCGATCGTAGTCCAATGCTGGGCATAGGCCTCCACAAGTTCGCCCCAAAAATGGCGTGAACTCGTGTTTTTCCCATAGTCACCAGGATGGGCAGGCGGATTAGTGACCGCAGGGCTGGCTTTGTTGCACCGAAGACTCTGCTGCCCGTCTTCGGCCTGTGTATTTCAAAGCCAGCAGTTGGATGGTTAACCCGCCATCAGTCGGCTTTTTAAGTTCCAAGGTGGTAGTGGAACTGTGTTATAAGACTTATAAGTCGCCTCTTACGACACCCACGGGAAGAGAGGGTGTGGCTATATTCTTTACTGCCGTAACCACGCAGCGTGCAGTGTATAGGGGGCCCTAATTTCAAGAGGACTTGGAACTACCAAAATTCTTATTAAACTATCTAACTACAAATTATCCCACCTTTGAGATGTAAATAAAATAGAAAGCATTACGAATGTAAGATTCCTTACGACTATAATAGTTACTACTATTGGTATGAGAGTCACCGCTAGAAATTAGTTAGAGGTTGATACCTATATTTGTAGACTATGATAAGATAATAAACTCGTTAATTAAAAAAAAATATATACAGAGAACTAGTAAAAATATATTAAACTTTGATATGACAAAACCAAACCTAAATATTTTAGTAAGGGCCCCAGTTTTATCGAGCCTTTTGGTTACTTAGCTAACACCTATAATAATTAACAATAATTCATAATTATGTAATGTATGTACCTGCATTTATATTCCCACTTTGTAACAAGTTCCTTATTTCAATGAATCGTTTGACGAATGTTATTTGTTCTTGAATAGCTATCATTTGATTACCTGCAAGATATATTAATAGTTCACACTATCAATCATATTTTTTTTAAATTTGACAAAAGTAATAATAATTTATTTGTACCCATTTCGGAGTCTGAACATTTGGTAATACAACGTGCTGCCTCCTTCAGTGCGTCTAATGCTTTTTCATAGTTCTGAAAATCAAGCATAAATTCATAATATAAAACAATATTGATATAGAACTTTTTTACCTATATTTAAGAAATATTTATTTCAGAATTTTTCAGTTTCGTACACACGATTTAAGATCTAATTATATTCACGTCTGTTCTTTTATAGGACAAAGTAATTCTATAGCTACAACAAATTACTCAAAAAGCAGATCAATAATTATTGTTAATTTAATTTCTGTCTTAGTTGATCAACGATCTGCTCGCCTTGTTGGTCGACTTGGTAATAAAGCATTGGAAGGTAAGGTAACTGATATTGGAAGAAGTATTCAAGAGTTCGATTAGTTCTTCCAATATCTGTTAAGTTTAAACTTTCCATTAGTGGGTAGGTTATTTTCACGCCCTCAATAATATTTAAAGATTATCACTGTATACAAAATGATCTAAATTTACAAAAAAATAGAACTGCAACTTCATATTAATCGAAAGACAGGGATGGACATAGCGAATTAGCGGAGAAATGCTGCCTGCACTCTTGGCAGGCATTCCACGCGGACATGATTTATATCGCATCTATCTGTAAATAGTGAAGTTGTGAATTGTAAAGACGTCTTAATAATGTTGTAAATTGTAAATTTTCGAATTAATGTACCTATCTATACTAATATTATAAGGCTGAAAAGTTAGTTTGTTTAAGCGCGCCAATCTCTACAATAAACTACTGGTTCGAGTTGAAAAATTCTTTTTGTGTCGGTTAGCCCATTTACCGAGGAAGGCTATATGCTATTTTTTTCCTCAAAAAACCGCGTTTTTTTTTTTGGTTTTTAATCGTGCAATAATAGGGTGCAAATCCCATCGAAGTTCAGCCCTTTAGTGTATTACGGCTAATCAGGTTGACCAGCCGTCTTAATCGTCAAACATATCCCGTCGCTTTTTTAGACAGCGATTACTTTCGGGTATAGTAAGCTGTCCCGCAAGTTGATTTGGGTGTTTCTGCAGTCGTGTTCTATATCTGAGACAAGAGAAAGCTACTTCCTCTTTGATGGTTGGAATATGGAGCAGTTCATGGAGTTCCGAGGTTTTGAGGAACCATGGCGCGTTCGACATCTGCCGTAATATGCCATTTTGCACTCTTTGTAGTATCATCAAATTAGAGGCGCTCGCTACTCCCCAAAATTGTATGCCGTAGGTCCAAATCGGCTTTAGAATGGTTTTGTAGATGAGCAGCTTGTTGTCGATGCTCAGCTTTGAGTTCCGACCCATAAGCCAACGAAGATCCCTAAACTTTAGGTTGATTGCATCCCTTTTCGTTATTATGTGTTTCTTCCAGGTGAGCCTTCGGTCGAGATGCATACCTAGATATCTGGCAGTGTCACTGTGTGGGAGCTGTGTGCCATTCAGGGTGACCGGTGGACAGTTTTCCTTGCGAAGCGTGAATGTAACCTGTATGGATTTGGTGGCGCTAGCAGATATTCTCCATCTGGCTAACCATTCTTCTATGTTGTTAAGTGAGTTCTGGAGTCTTGACGACGCCTCGGCCGGACTTTCACTAGACGCTAATAAGCTGTATCGTCCGCGAAGGTTGCAACAGTAACGTCTGAGCCCTGTGATAAATCCGACGTGTATATCGTATACAATACTGGTCCTAGAACGGAGCCTTGTGGTACGCCTGCAGATATTTCGTAGAATTTGGATGTGGAATCGTTTTCTCTCACCTGAAATATCCTATCAGAGATGTATGATTTCAGTACTCCGAAGAAGGGGTGAGGCAATAATAATTTTATTTTGCATAGCAACCCCTTATGCCAAACTCTATCAAAGGCCTGTTGAATGTCTAGGAATACGGCCGAACAGTATTCCCCCTTCTCAAATGAGGATCTTATTTTTCTGCAAAGGAGAATGCCCACCGCAGTATGGACTTTAGTTTCGCTTTGAAAAATTTTGTGCCATGATGATATTTACCACATTTTGTAGGTTCCTTAGTGTACATTTAATTTAAAAAAACGCCGTTTCTCTAGCTCGACGGGTAAAATGAAAAAAAAGTCACAACAAAAGTGGTTTTCTACCCTTCTTCATTCATTTTGTATTTTTATTTACACTTGAAGTTTTAACTATCTGTAAATGTTTGAATATGATCTGAATGCAAGTAAGTTAATGCTTCAGTTTGCATATACTCTAGAGTCTAGATTATTAAAGATATTTGACACAACAAAGATATTGACTTTCCCATAAACATAGGTTGTTAATTAATCATTTAACTATGACCCAAGAAACCTACAAAAATATTTTAAGATAAGAAAGTGGTGAGGCAATAAATAAAAAACAACTTGTGTATACAAAATCATTTTTTTTAATAAGTAAAATATACTACATTATGCTATTTGTTGTAAGATAATTGACTTTGTTTTGAAATATAATTCTATAATAATAATTGGTATGAGGGGTATTTATTTGACACCTAGCAAACAGTCTTACAATCGTTTTGTAGATTAAACAATCATTGGGATTAAGTTGTGATGTGTAAAACAAACAAATAAAAATGAATAGGTACTTTCATTTTGAAATATTTTAACCATTTAACTTATTCATTTTCAAATGAGAATTCATTAAATATGTCATCTAAAAACTGGGCCGGAGCAGTAACATCATTATATCTGCCCCACCCCAGGTACCACACCACACACATAACATGGGCACAACAACCTACAGTTCTGTTGCCCACAAGACAGCTGCAGCAATAACCTGATATAGCTTCGACACTATTGGCAACATTTTCATCTTTACTTATCAATAAATATGCATAATAAGTTCTGCCACCAATATGTCGAGACTTTATTCTCCCTCTAAGTAAGAAATGATTTGTGCCCAGACTAAGAGGAATATCTTCTTCAATTTCGTTATTAATTTCTATTGTGTAAGTGCCGTTTGTTCGCACGTGTTCACCGTAATATGAAGAAGCTTGCTTGAGCTGGTATGTCCCTAATGCAAATCTTTTCAAATCAGTTATGCTAAGTCTTGGGAACTGATCTAAATGTGGGTGGTGAGCATCAATGCTTACAAACGTAGCTCTTCGCCTATTATAATTTTCAATTCTTACAGTATTAGCAAGAACATTATCTATATGTAACCTACGTACCGCAATTGCTAAATATTCTGTTGCTTCTGGTATGTCTTCAATAAGTGGGTGCAATTTATTTGTTAAGGCACAGCCATTCCGAAAATCGATCATTAAATGCTTAGCAGCTTTATTAAAAAACTCTTGGCGAAACAGTTTGAAGTCACGTTTGAGACGACCATTGACCACTTCAACCACCCACCTACACATCGTTACACATCTCGACTTATTTGCTTGTTGTGTCGTAAGTTGATGTTCGCCTTCTGATAAAGACTCAGGCATATGAGCTTGATAGCCATATTCTATCAGTTCAGGTATTACATCCCTGAAACCTCTATCTAAAATAAAAACATCCCCCTCTCGGAAATATCTTCTCATTTCACCGTTACTATTTCTAAATTCATTACTCATAATGGTAGCATCATTCACTGTAGCTCTATATGGACCTAAACAATCAAGAATATGGCCATCACAACAAACTATCATGAACGGCTTCACCAAATTAAGATGTTTATGTAAGCTGTAGGACTCTTTTTGAAATAAATAGTTGCTACTGCTTTGTACGTACACATATGTAGCATCACATATTACAATAGCGGGTCTCATTTCTGAAGAAGGATTAGGATTCCCGAACAGTCCTTCTGGAATTGTTTTATTCCTAGCTGCAACTTCTTCCACTGTCATGTGATTAAGGCCTAAATGTAAAGGAACCATCTGTTGGCTCATGCAGTTTCTTGCCTTATTCATATTTCTTTCTAATGTGCTTCGGGGCATTTCAAATAAAGAACCGAGCCTTTCATTGCTATCACCGGTACGCAATTTGGCCAAATAAATACTTAATGCCACACTTGCAGAAGGCACTTCATTGTGCAGACTAGGCATTTCTGCTAAAAGTTCATGGAACTGAGCAGCTGTAACTCCAAGCCAATACTGGCAGAGATTGGGTGGCATCATATTTATATTATTGAAATCCAACGTTCTTAAATTAATTCTCTCCATCATATTCAGCATGTGATCCATCTGTGATGCAGTAAAATCCCTAAGATTAGATTGTAACTGCTCCCAACAATCATTTTCTAAATGGTATCTGCATACACGAGCAGAAGATGGAATGTATAATCTATAGCGACATAATAACATTTCCTTCACTCCAGTTGGTACTAATAAACGTTCAACATTTTCACATCCTGAAAATATACAATGTCTTGAGGTTGCTGCAACACGTGAATAAGTTTGTGATATTATTCTAGCAGTTTCTTGGCGTTGTGGGACCGAAATATGTGAAAGTGGAGGCGGTACAGGTATATGTGGTGGTTCTCTGTTATCAGTTTCCTCGTTGAAGGCTTCAATAGGTCTATTGGCATCTTGCCGCATTTGTCTTTGAACATTTCTCCTAGCAGCAAGCCAGCATGCAGTGCAAACTCTATTCAGATGAGAAACCTGAAATTAAAATATTTGTTAATAGACCAACTAATATTTTCTAAAAATCTTATCTTATTATGTATATGTATGCTTTGATAATCATAAAGAGTACATTTTTCATTAAACAAGGTTGTTTAAAAAGGGTGTGAAAAGATTATTATGGGGTCGGCAATGCGTCTGTGATGCCTCTGGGATGCCTCTGGTATTGCAAGTGTCCATGGTGACTACTTTCCATCAGGTGGGCTGTATGCTTATTTGTTGTTGTTGGTATTAAAAAGGAGACTGAATGTAAGTTTTAAAAAATCACATATAATCATATTAAAAAATACACAAAAAATAATATACTGTACCAAATGAGGAAATGTCCAACTAATTATAACATTCTTTTCTGGGCAGTCTGGATGAACGAGATGAGTGCGAGCCCGCAGAATAGATATACCACAAGCAAAGCACACATTTCTATGTCCAGACATGGGCGATTGGGCTGTTACACCATCGGGTACTTGTTGTAGCATTCCAAAGCACTCCAAGCATATTCTATTATCAGAAGAAACCTACAAAGAAATTAATATTCTTAATACTTAGTTTATTTTTAGCTACTAAGCTTATTACATTTAAATACCTACCTCACTGATATTAATTGAATGGATTGGAGCCCAGCATAATTATCAATGTTTTTTACTATGTCCAAAATAAATACAGGACTAAGCATGCGCCATATTGTAATATCAAGGCTTTGTAAACTCCAATTAATAGTTTCAGTTCCCCATTCTAATGAAATAGTTGCCTCAGTCATAAAGTCTACGAGTTTTTAAATAATTGCGAGACTGAATAGGTTATAAAAATATGTTAATACTTTTGACTTACCGGCGTTGGTGATACCCAGACACGAAGTATATTCACCATAGGCTCTGTTGCATCTTCCACCATGCGCCAGCGCTGGTGCGCCAATCTCATAGAGCAATTGATACACCGGCGAGTAACATCCATTGTCGTAGGTAGGTATCGGTTTGGTTCACAAACACACCCGAAAGTAAAGAGTCTCTGTCTCAAATATATTTTCAATTTCTATAGTCCTAGGAGGAACACGAAGCTCAACTCGACAAAGAAAATAGAAAGAAAACAATAAAAAGCACTGACACAATAACAAACGAACTTATTAGCACGAAAGTAGGTACGTCAGTAAAACGAAACAGTTTCCTCATTTCCTGTGTTTCACATTTGAATAATTTGACATCTTTCAAGTGAATGTCGCATTGTTGCCAGTTGTAGATCGATTCATCGATTATGATTGACAAAACACTAAAACAGGATACTATAGATCAGTGGTCGGCAACCTTTTGGTAGGCAAGGGCCACGAGGTGGCCAAATAAACTAAAGGCGGGCCGCACTTATGATTTAAACCCTAGACTCTACCTGATACCTACAATATAATTGGTCATATCCCATAGAAAAAATGAAAATGCTATTAAAATTTTTAAAACATATGGAATTTAATACGTACACGTAATACTTACATTATACAGCACAACAGTATTTTTGTTGTATGGAATTTTTTTATGGATCTAGCTGCATTTTCTACCCTAATTCTAAATTTGTACTCAGATTTTTGCTAGCAGCTCTACATTTTGAGATATGAAGGATAGGTAGCTATTTTTGTCAAAAAAACATGGTTTCCCGTCAAATAACAATTTATTTAAACAACATTTTCTTTTATGTAACTTTCTTGAATAAGTTGGAGTTTTACAACTATTCTGGATAATCCAACAGTAGTCAGCCATCATACTTTCACTCCAATAGCCCTGGTAGCGCTCCTCCATGAAGCGAATATCCTGATGAAAGCGTTCTCCCTGCTTCTCGCTTAAATGTCCAAGATTTACAGAAAATCGATCAAGGTGGCTATAAATGAAATGCATCTTAATGCTCATGTTGTATCCAAGGTGCTGAACGTATAATGGTAACTGCTTGACGTGGTCAGGAAAGTCGACGGACTTCTTATTTCCCGAAAAGTTTTTTACAAGCCAAAAAAACTAATTCCAGGTATTTTTTCAGCAGTTGTCATACTTTCAGTAAAATTTACATCGTTTATTAATTTTCTGATTTGTGGTCCTTCGAAAATTCCAGCTTTTAAATTCTCAGCACTCAATTTTGGAAACGATCTGGATATACAGTGGCGTGTAAAAGTTTTGGGCCACCCTGTTTTACCATATAACTGACAAAATATTTTTTTCTTTCACTTGTTCTTTGTTCGAGTTATTTGAGAGGACCATAATAAAGATTATAACGTAAATAATTATATAAAATATAATATTGTACAACGGTAAATGACTTTCAACAGTGTGCAAAAGTATTGGGCCACCGCAATTCACGAATTTTCCGGACCTTACTGCACAAGATTTTTTGATATTTTTTTCTCACTGGTTTCTAAAAACGCTATGCACAAGGAATATGTTAATAATTACTATTATTTCTGCCTCAATGCCGAAAATTTTTAACAATAAAACTTGAAATATGAAAACATTAATCTCTGTGAAATTTTGTTCAAACCACGTTCAAACTTTATTCAGAAAAAAATTTCACACGTTTTACACACTATATTGGGTATCCAGTGCTTGTTGTTTGTTTCCAATGGCCGTTGATAGTACTCCATGTAAGCATTTTTAACGAAGTCTGACACATTTAAACAGAATGGGCATGACGAAAGATTTTCAAAACCTCTTTCGTAATGTGGCTACACATTTACTATTTACCAAAATACCTATATTTCGGTAATAAACTTAAGTTTAAGGAAGATTAAAACTATTTTTCTAATATGTTTTCAATGAGAGCGGCAAAAGGGCTGCAGGTGTCATGGCGTCGACTCTGACGTCACAAAATAATCTGGGCCTTACTTTTTACTTTACTCTTTGGAGCGCGCCTGTCGTATTATGTTATGTTGTGACGTCTGCGCTGTAATTTGTGTTTCATTCAAAATGGCCGATTGCAGTATTTTAATGTTTTATTTTATTGAAAATCACAATAATCTTATTGTTTTACATAAAACTAAACCAGAATTTTGAATTTTTTTTAATATGAGTGTTCCCTTGAAATCATTAAATTGACGATTTTTTGATACTGTCGTCATGCCCATTGTTTGAATGTATATTTGCCACAAATGTAACAAAATCTATTTGTTTACACAGGTCTAGAAAGACCTGTGTAAACAATCCATGTAATAATATATATATATATATATATATAAATGTAATGACATTGCAGATCAATCACGTTCATTTGTAAATGACTCGGTACTTCCTGAATATCACAGGAAAAAGGGTTTGCAAAAATCTTCTGTGCTTGAAACTTTTCAAACTCACCAAATCTGTCGCTGAATGAAAAATGTCACATCATATATCTGCCAGTTTCGTTTTAATTCTACGTGTTACGCGATCGCGGTTTGTTCATGCATTTATGTTGATATTTATAACTTATTTACAAAACATTCGCGGGCCGCAAGTAAGACCTCCGCGGGCCGCACGCGGCCCGCGGGCCGCGCGTTGCCGACCACTGCTATAGATTAATCAAATAAACTCATATTATTATCAAATAAAAATTGATTTTATTTATTATTTAACATGTTATTATGAACTGCCAATTCAATATTTTAATAAAATAAATATAAGTGTATCGATTATTATACTTTGGTGAGTCGATATACTCGTACGAAAATGGCAATAGTGAGGATTCAAATGTCAATAACAAAAAATACTTGGGAATTGCGAGTAAAACGGAAATGAATAAATTACTTCTTAATATGTAAATTCTTATCCGTCGAAGTTATGGCTAAGTATTTTACAATGGCTAGTGAAAATTAAAAACTTAGTTTTTAATATTAATTTGGTTTAGGCACAACGACGTGGAAGGAGGAAACCACGTATGGGCATTCCCCTTTGTGGACCTGTTCTACGGTTGAGTGTTCTTTCCGGAATCCGAACTGGTGGTTCGGATGGATCGGTGGTTCGGACTGGTGATCGTCCCTACGATACGATTTTGCAGTAGGACCTTGCTAAGTCTCTGTAGGAGACATTTTTCAAAGAGCTTCGATATAGTTGGCAACAAACTAATAGGCCTGTAGGAAGCGACTTCATGTGGAGGTTTGCCAGGTTTGTGTATCATGGTAACCAGGGAGACTTTCCAGAGTTCCGGGAAATATCCCACTCTCATGATGGCGTTAAACAGCATGGTGAGGTAGACAATTCCTTTACGTGGTAGTTCTTCAAGGACCCTCTTATCGATGAGATCGTAGCCTGGTGCCTTGTTATTCGCTAGACATTTGATTTGCCGAGCTATCTCTCCCGGTGTAACCAACTCTAGATGGCGATCAAGTTGGAAATCCTGGCTGAGAATAGAGTCAATGTCTGACTCGTCTGTATCAGGTCCCCTATTATTTGGCTTTAACACTTCGCTTAGATATTTTGCGAAGGTTTCCGCTTTGCTTTTGCGCAGTCCTAGCCCAACTTCCGTCCTGCTTCCGTAGAGGAGGCCTATGGTGCAACGGTCTAGTCGCGTGTGAAACTAGTATGTAATAT
Organism: Melitaea athalia; assembly: GCA_905220545.2. Taxonomy (NCBI): domain Eukaryota; kingdom Metazoa; phylum Arthropoda; class Insecta; order Lepidoptera; family Nymphalidae; genus Melitaea; species Melitaea athalia. Next base: position 12,114,101 of record HG992184.1, on the reverse strand, counting down.
ACTCGAAAGATAGATGGAAGAAGTGAGCAGAGAGATAGGAATAGTGAGCATTGCGTAGCGCAGTACCTCGTAGTCGTCGATCTCTAGCTTGGCGCAGTCCGCGTGGAAGGCGGCCAGCTTGGCGTGCACCCGCGCGCGCGAGTACAGCTGCAGCACGTGGCGCGCGAGGTGCGGGCGCGCGCGCCACGCGCCGCCACGCCGCAGGTAGTCGGCGGCCAGCAGCTGCACGTGCCGGTCGCGCGTCGCCGCCGCGAACGTGGCGATGCGCTCCACGTCGCCCGCGCGCATCAGCCAGCGCAGCGCGCCCGCCTTACAAATGGGGCAAACGAGATATTAAATAGTACAGGTTTCAAGTAGTGTTATGTTCCTGTGGTGAGTGAGGTGTTGCAGGCATCTATAACTATAAGCTACGGTAATCGCTTACCATCAGGAGAGCCGTACGCTTGTTTGCATATCTATTTCTATATAAAAATCGTAGTTTATATAATTAATTTTTTCAATTCTTAAAATTGATAAGAGATTCTCAAACAAATGTTATCGTATTTTCTTTTTCAATTCCTAACACCATTGAATTCTTTTTTATTTATTTTTTTTTAGATTTTTTTATCATTGTAATGTTTTTACACCATTTATCATCATTTCAGCCTATTGAGTCCTCTGCTCGACATAGGTCTCTACTAATTCGCACCGATGGTCCTGGTTTTTCGCAATCCTCATTCAGCCTACTGCAATCGTCAATCCAGCGAGCTGGGGGACGTCCTAGACTGCATTTGCCAAGACGCGGTCTCCACTCCAGGGTACGAGGATATTTTTACAAGTACCGGTACTAATAAGCCACTGGTACCCACTACCCATGACTATCTACCCGACGCGCACGCACCTTGTCGCCGACGTGCGCGAGCCGGCGCGCCGCCTGGTGGTAGAGCCCCCGCGCGCCCAGCAGGTCGGCGAGGCGCCTCAGCAGCGCGTCGCGCCCCGCCGCGCCCGCCGGCGCCGCCAGCCGCTCGCCCAGCTCCTCCGACAGCGGCGCCGCCGACTGCTCCACTATGTCTAGCGCCTCTTCATACTGAACACATATACTAAGTTCAACTCATCTTTGCGCGCGGGTATATGTGTGCGTCACTACGCGACGGGGTTGCGTAGTGACGCGACCCCGTCGCACTGTCCCTGACCGTCTGCTACACAAATTAAAGTTGTATAATTACAAGCGCACGCAAACATAGAGCCGCGCGCAAAGATGACTTGAACTAACTATACATTATTTTATATATATAAAATCATGCAGCAAAACGCCTGAACTTTTTGCCAAAATTTTAAGCATTTTCTATGCCTCAGAGATCATTTAGTCACATTGTTATTATTATTACTTATTAAATATTGCGTTGCGGGGCTCTTAATATTTGTCCAGAGCGCACCGTGGTTAAGAGGGCTTGACGTAATGTCTCACTTAGCTTTTATAATGACATTAGAATGTATTCAAAAGAAGCACCCGACAAACAACAAGATTCTTAAAGCCAGAAAACAGAAACGTCAAACGCCTCCGACAGTAGTATTATCCTAAATATTCCGGTACTAAATATTTTCGCAGAGCGCATGGTGAATAAGAAGGGCTTGTGGTAATGTCTCATTTAGCTTATACAATTATATTCCAATATAATTAAAACAAGCACTTGTTAGAGTAGAGAAATAAAAATGTAAATAGAAGTAATAAAAAGAATTTATTTATATTTAATATTCATACTTTATTAATCTAAGAATATTGTCTGATCAGTGAATTCAAATTAAAATTATTTATTTTTAAAAGTGAAGCTACCACCGATTCGGAATGTTGATTCTGCAGAGAAGAATCGGCAAGAAACTCCGCAGTTACTCTTTTTGAAAATAATGTATAAACAGTGTTTTGGTACAAAATTAGTAATACATAATTATGTTGCATAAAATACAGCGTCAATATAGATTATTATACAAGTATACACTTATTCATTACATATATTACAAAATATCAATAATACTTATCTTTTCTATTCCCGAGAGCTCCACACCGGTCGATGTCTCAAACAAGAATGAGCCAATCGAGTCGGAACACTCGTTTTTATAGGCAACGACAAACAAGTATGACACATATTCGTTTGTTGTCTAACGTTTAGATACTATATTCATTTATTCACTTAATTTAATATTATCAAATTTTACATTATTACATTATGAAGTAACTATGGATTTATATAAAAATATGAAATAATCTGACACGGCCATACTGACAATTACTTCGTTCTCGAAGTACAATCACAAAATCAATCAATGGTTATCAATTACATACATAATACTTATAGGTACATTTGCTTACTTAATATCATTAATCGTTTTATAGCTGTAATCAATAATAATAATCAGACCTTAGTGTGCAGATCAGACACCCCGCAGTCGCAACGCTTCATCACCTGCAGCCAGTGTCGTCATATCATACAACAGCTAAGGTTTCAATCTATCCATAATACGTAATAATACAATCAATAAATAATCAGACCTTACTGTGCAGATCAAACACCCCGCAGTCGCAACGCTTAATCACCTGCAGCCAGTGAATATCATACAACAGCTAAGGTTTCAATTTATTCAGACCCCACTGTGCAGATCAAACACTCCGCAGTCGCAACGCTTAATCACCTGCAGCCAGTGAATATCGTACAACAGCTAGGGTCTAAATTTATCCATAATCCATAATAATACAAACATATTCTGAACTAATTATAATAAATCTTTAACAACAAGGTTTTGCTCTGACCACTCTCCAGGCCATAGCCAAATTTTTTGCAACTATGTATTATGTTTCTTAAATTTCTAATGCCCTTTAATGAGAATCTGTCATTATCGAATATTTATCATGTCGCATATGGCCTTAATTTACATATACGGTACCTCCTACGCTATAATCTATGTTATCTCTACGTATTTGGTCAAATCGGTCTTTAAATTTATCAGTCAGTCAGTCAGTTCAGCCTACTGCAGTTACGTCAATGATATTATGATCTTGTATCACCTCATCTAACCGAGCTTGTATACACGGGATGTTAGAGTTTCTACCAATAAGCAACGTAATAAGTGAAAAGCCAATTGATTGCTGTACAGTAGTGTTCAAAGAAAGTTGGACTTTCCACACAACGCTCGGCCAGTCTGACACATTGGTACCAGTCGCTATCATATCATACCTAGGGTAAAACAACTGAAAACACTCAACGAAATACTTATTTCTCACTTCAAATCTATAGTTATTCATTCACAATATACACTTTTAACTACATTTAATATATTATCACACTAATCACGTATACGCCACTTATCGAGCAGCAACGTTAGCCGCACAATAATTAAACAATAATTGCTTCTTTACTTACAAATTATCATATTTACAGAGCAACATACCCTCCAATACATGACAAAGATGGCGACTGACCAATCATAAAATTAGTATTAACTATTCGGAAGATGGCGTCTCTATCTATATGCTCTTTGGATACTTCAACAAATAATAATCGCACTAAGCACAATACAATCTTATAAAATTATTAGAAGAATAAATTTAAATAATAGGTAACAGTAATTACTAGGTAACTACCCTCCAAAACAGTTAATAAAGATGGCAACTGACTAATCTTAAGTAAATATTAACCATCGGAAGATGGTGGTGACATTTTTGTACTGTTCAAATTCAAATTCAAAATCATTTATTTCGTCATAAGGTGCATGTCACACACTTAACGAAAGTCAAAAAATAAAATAATATCATTTATATAAACTAAACAAAAATAACAAAAGTTAAGGCAGCAAAAAATCAAACAATAAAAAATAAAATTTATATCTTAACACTAGGTACATTACAAGCTTACGTAATGTACCCAGTGTTATAAGCAGCCTTAACTTAGTCAAAATATTAAGTTATAATGTCTCGGTAGACATTACCTACCTACTTTATCCTCGGCTTTATTAAATGTTACAATAAATAACAATTTCCCTAATGTAGGCCGAGAGAAAAAAAGCCGGAGGAAAAAAAACTCTCGGTACTCTTTTAAAAAAATGCAGTCAGATACAAGATAAAAACGCAGTAGTGGACCATGAAATAATCAGGACAAACACGAGACAGCCAATCGTGCGTGCCGAGACCACCACATGCCACCTGCTCACAATATATGTAACTATCTATTTACAGCGGGTCATAGACATAGCCTGGTCGAGCTTTATTCAATCCCATGCCTTTTCATCATTGAGATAATCATTAATGGTATAGTAGGCTTTACTACATAAAACTCGCTTAATAACTTTTTTAAACTTCAAAAAAGGCAGAGATTGAAGCGCAGCCGGAATCTTATTATATATAAGGATAGACATTCCTATAAAGGAACTACTTTTTTTCTTGAGCCGGCATTTAGGAAATATTAATTTGTGGTCGTTCCTGAGTGTTACATCATTTGAGGCATTTCGATCACTACGACTAACAAACAAATGCCTATTTTTCCGTATATACATTATATTTTCATAAATATACTGCGATGCAAAGGTCAGGATGTTGATCTCTTTAAACTTCTCTCTCAGAGATTCTTTACATCCCATTTTGTAAATATAGCGGATAGCCCTTTTCTGCAGAATAAAAATGACACTAATATCAGCCGCATTGCCCCATAGCAAAATGCCATAGGACATTATGCTATGGAAGTAGCTGAAATAAACTAATCGGGCTGTATCGATATCTGTTAATAATCGTATCTTTTTAACCGCGTACGCTGCAGAACTCAGTCTATCCGCCAATCTACAGATATGGGGTCCCCACTGTAACTTTGAATCAATGGTGATTCCAAGGAAAACGGTTGAGTTAACTAAGTTGAGTTTATCACCATTGAGTTCTGGTTGCACATCAACTTGTTTTACATTTCGAGCAGAAAATTTAATACAATTCGTTTTTTTACTATTAAGAAGCAAGTTATTTGCGCTAAACCAATGAACCAGTTCAGAGAGAGCATTGTTTACATCGTCATAGTTAATTTCTTGTCTACGCAATTTAAATATTAAAGAAGTATCATCAGCAAACAATACAATCTCATGCCTCTTCTCTACTAAAAATGGTAAATCGTTAATATATATTAAAAATAAAAATGGACCAAGAATTGAGCCTTGTGGGACCCCCATCTGTATATGAGACCCAGATGACTTAGTACCATCTACTTCAACCCTCAGAGTTCTATCACTAAGATAAGAACTCAGAAGTTTTAGTGCGGTATTTTTAATGCCATAGTGACTGAGTTTCCTGATCAAGGTGTCATGATGAACACAGTCAAATGCCTTGGATAAATCACAGAATACACCTAGAGCATCGCGTGACTCCTCCCAAGCATTGACAATCGATGTAAAAAGCTCAACACCGGCATCAGTTGTGGAGCGTCCTCTAGTGAAACCGAATTGCTTATTATGTAAAAGTTTATTTCTTGTGAAATGATTTAAAAGTTGACTGAGAATCACTTTTTCAAATAGTTTACTACAGGCAGGTAGAATTGAAATAGGCCTGTAATTAGTTGGATCTGTATGACAACCGGACTTAAACAAAGGAATAACTTTACTATGCTTCATAAGATCAGGAAATTCACCACTCATTATACATTCATTAAATATAATCGCTAAGTGGGGTGCTATGATATCTACAATTGAACCTAAAATTTTTACAGATATACCCCAGAGGTCAGCGGTGTTCTTAAGTTCTAAAGTTTTAAAAGTTTTAACAATTTCATTAGCATCTATGGGTCTGAAAATAAAATCACCTTTGCACGCATTTACATTTTGTTTAAGCAACGATTCAGCGACTTCGGGCGATGATATAAGCGCCTTGGTTGTCGAAAGTGGAATGTCGGCAAAGTGTTTTTCCAAAGCTGTTGCCAACTCATTAACCGCTTTAATGGAGTGATTGTCAATGATGAGTTCACTGACACCATTATCCGTTCATCATGTTCCGGTATTAAACGAATAAACAATAAAAGTATAATATTAATACAAAAACCAATATTTTGATAATTGTCAGAATTAAAAATTTAAATGCCAACACTAGTTTGCCATTCATTAAATAACTGTCACAACTGTCTTGAACAAAACTTAGTTCCACGATTGGTTATTATTAAGGATGGCGTACCGTAATCCGTGAGAGAACTTCGTAAAATCTCGAGTAGTTCCTCAATTCCCTTTGTTTTCAAAGGCTGTTGTGGCGGCTTGCTGGATGCTGGTCCATTTGAATTCAAAGCCAATTTTCTGTATGCTCGATACCAGCCTTCAGCACAATTATCGTTTTTCCTTAGATCGACTAGGACGGCCCCATAACCTGCACAACTAAAAAAAAAATCACACATATTATTGTAGGTGAATTTGGGCGAGAATCCCACTTCTGATGTTAGAGTAGAGAAATAAAAATGTAAATAGAAGTAATAAAAAGAATTTATTTATATTTAATATTCATACTTTATTAATCTAAGAATATTGTCTGATCAGTGAATTCAAATTAAAATTATTTATTTTTAAAAGTGAAGCTACCACCGATTCGGAATGTTGATTCTGCAGAGAAGAATCGGCAAGAAACTCCGCAGTTACTCTTTTTGAAAATAATGTATAAACAGTGTTTTGGTACAAAATTAGTAATACATAATTATGTTGCATAAAATACAGCGTCAATATAGATTATTATACAAGTATACACTTATTCATTACATATATTACAAAATATCAATAATACTTATCTTTTCTATTCCCGAGAGCTCCGCACCGGTCGATGTCTCAAACAAGAATGAGCCAATCGAGTCGGAACACTCGTTTTTATAGGCAACGACAAACAAGTATGACACATATTCGTTTGTTGTCTAACGTTTAGATACTATATTCATTTATTCACTTAATTTAATATTATCAAATTTTACATTATTACATTATGAAGTAACTATGGATTTATATAAAAATATGAAATAATCTGACACACTCGTCTGACATACTTCCGTATTGTTTCAACGAGGCCTTTAAATGCCTTTCAAGAATAAAAGATATCTTCAATTTAGCAGAGAGCAAGTTAAGCAGTCGTAATCAGCGTGGTGGATTAAGCAGCGACTTCGCCTACACGGCGAAAGAAGCCTATGCCCAGCAGTGGGATGTTACAGGCTAAATAGTGGTCGTGAATTGATAATACAAGACCTTCCCCGCCGTGGCCAGCAGCGCGGCGGCGTGCGAGTGCTGCCCGGCGGCCCGCAGGTGCGCCGCCAGCGCCTGCGCCAGCTCGGGCTCCACTCGCTCGCCTATAGACTCCACGGCCGCGACCATGGCGTTCGTGTCCCCGCTCGCTAAAGCCAACTTCAAGGCTAGGTACGGCTTCTCTGAAAGGATATTATAGGTATCTTCTATATATCTATTCTAATCTCCTCACGATTTTTCTTCGGGCTAATCCCTGAAGCTACTGGACCGATTTTAATGCATTGCACAGATATGTAGCTCTGTCCTACTTAAAATATAGGCTTATATTTTATTTCGATCAATGACCTCGATATTTTTATTATAAATTAAAAAATATGTCAGTACGAAATTCATTGAAATTAATTAAAACGTTAATGGTAATCAAGGATCGAGCCGGTTAAAAAAAGTAATAACATTTTTTTCGTACTTTTTTATTTATAAAAATCGTATTTTACTGCTCTCTACCAATGATAATGTTGAGCAAAATGGTTGTATTTAAGCGTTGGATCATGAGATCGATTATGAGTTTAGTAAAATTGGAGATGCAGTTTCTCTTTTCATTGAGATTCCAAAAGAAAAAAAAAAATGCGTGCGTTCAAAGTACTCGTGTCTAGGGAATGCAATCTCGTTCTCGCGAGATCCCGTTTTTGCGAGATCTCGGCCTTGTTTAGCGAGATTGAATCTCGGACGAAAAAAAGGACGAGATCTCGCAAAAACGAGATCTCGCGAATAATTCGTAATAATGGCTTGTGCCGCGTTGGCGCAGCGGTCACAGCACTGGTTTGTGTATGGCTGTTGCGCGCACGGTTGCAGGTTCGATCCCCACACACGACAACATTTGTATTAGCCATGCAGATGTTTGCCGTGGTCTGGGTGTTTGTGCAGTCCTTGTGGGTCTCCCCACCGTGCCTCGCAGAGCACGTTAAGCCGTCGGTCCCGGTTGTCATTGACAATTATTTCCTAAGTTATTTAAATATTATGATTATTTGAAAAAAAAAAACCGGCCTAGTGCGAGTCGGACTCGCGCACCGAGGGTTTCGTACCAACAAAATTATTTCCGTACCAACAAATTTATTAAAAATATTTTTTTTTACATGATGTAACTAAAAATTGATGCTTTTCGCAATTTTTTCATTATTTGTGCTATAAGACATTGCTTCGTACCAAATTTCAAGATTCTGAGTTCACGGAAAGTACCCTGTAGGTTTTAATTCCCTTGTGAGTGTCGAAAATTTGCAACATAAACGGCTGTATCTTTTGATTGCGTTGGCTTAGAAGTTTGATTTTTTCACAGTTCCAAGGAACAGGTCGTGACAGACAGACGGACAACAAAGTGATCCTATAAGGGTTCCGTTTTTTCATTTTGAAGTACGGAACCCTAAAAAAAAACACAAAACTGCCAATCTCGCGAGATCTCGACATTTGCGAGATCTCGCGAGATTGATATTTATAAACTCGCGAGATCTCGCTTGAGCCCCAATCTCGCGAGATTTGCATTCCCTACTCGTGTCAGAAGTGAAACTCCTTTGGCAAACTAATTGAAAAAGTAGGCGGTATCATAATTAAAAAAACTAATTGAAAAAATAAATTATGTGTGGCAGCTACGACGCATGACTGGAGTTTATCCCATTAGATCGACTGCCTATTTAAACAGTCGATCTAATGGGACCTAAAACCTATTTAGGTACAAAAAAGACTTGGTAGTCTTAAGAAAAAGATTGATACCATATCAAATGGTAAATAAACGAATAAAGTAACGCCATCTATCGGTGTTTTTTATTACATTTCAATGGCATTCTATGGCATTATTAGAAAACATCAAAACATAATAAAGCGATATCCGATAGATGGCGTTAATAAAATAAAAGTTTTAACATTTTAGGTTGTTAAAAAGTATAATAGAAAAATTTAATCCAGGGAACTAGTTATTATTTATTTTATTAAGCTCTAGCTCTAGCTTAAAAGCTGCACAGTTTAAAAAAAGACTTCTTCAGATCGACTGTCTAAATAGGCACAAAAAGGCTTACTAGTCTAAGAAAAAGATTAATACCATATCAAATGATAAATAAAATAATCAAATAACGCCATCATTAACTGTTATTACCCATTAGAAAACTATTATTAGTCTATCAACCTTTTCGTGGTTTCCGACGTTCGTTTATGGCGTTGAAAAGGCAAATATATAAATAAATAAAAAACGTAACGAGGTCATTCGTTCAACAGATTTTACACCTCATATTTTTTTCATACCGGGGCGGGGGCCTTATATGAAAATCGATTCTTAAGGAGTAAACTCCAAAAAACAACGTCACTTGGTGTTCCCAGGCGGTCACCCATCCGAGTACTGACGCGTGACGCGTTGCCGCGTCACTTTTCTCAAATTTTACCCTCACGAGCCTATAGAAGTTTAACTTCAAAAATTATAAAATGACAGTGATTTAAAGAATGTGTCTGACTTGGATATACAAAAAAATTAAACTGCTCATAAATCATTCCCATAGTCGACCCGTCTAGGAGCCTCGTATTGGAGTAACGTAGTTGATTAAGCTCCAATCCTTATTATCTTATGTTTTATAGTACACCATAAACACATTACAAACAAAGCTTGAAGACAGTTTTGATTCAGATATTCGTTAAGCAGGAAAAAGTAACAATAGGTTATGGTTAGGATTAAGATTAACATAATACATTGATTTATACGAAGAAGTAAATAAAAGAATTATCAATTTTAAGTCACTTCATACCAATAGACATGTAAAAAAATAATAACCTGCTTTTTGATACAATGCTATGGCTTGTTCGGTTTGACCCGCATTTTCTAGAATAGAAGCAGCATAGAGAGCATGCTTCTTAGAAGAGTTGCCCGCGCGCCACACTAGCGGCCAGGCACTAGCCTCAGTCGCTACGCGTATGGCGGACGATATCGCACCGCATTTTATGTACAACTGCAATTTTAATGATAACGATAGTATATGTAACTGTGCCGATGGCACATCAGCATTATAAGGATCTTTAATCTTTCTAATAAACGGACGTGTCGACAAAAAATAGTAGTGTTTCAATGCAACAATCATTAATCATTTTTAGATTATAGATAGTTACACACATACACGTACACTTACGTATAAGTACCGTACAACAGCAAAACGATATACATATAAACTCATAAAGTATAAAGATGTTACAAGGGGCAGAGAAAAACAGGATATTTTAAATATTAATAGCATTGTTAAACTACTAGAAGATACTAGTCCGTTAGGAAATAAATTATAACATTTCTTACTAAACAATGTACGAGTACGTTACCTTCACAGCACTTTCAGTTTCATTAGCTTTCATTTCTAAATAGCGCGCCATTTGGTACAGGGACGAAGAATTTTTCTGACATAATTTTTCTGCTTCTTCTATTCTATCCATGTGGCACAACAGTCTTGTTTGTTCGCCAAAATCGTTAGCCCGTGCATATGCGTCTAGAGCGCCATCGAGATCACCAATGCTTTCAAGATAATGTCCCCACCAAGTTATTAAATTGGAATCGCTTGAACTCGCTACATACTGAGCGAGCATCGGTGCTTGACCTTGCGCTATTAGCGTCCTAGGAACATGAGGGACCAAAGTACCGGCACTCTCGAATAATTTAAACGAAGCTGCAGTTTCCCCATTTGCCCACAATATCTTAGCAAGTCTATGTTGAGCGCTTTTTACAAGAAGTACATTTTCACTTTCCGTTTCACCTTGAATAATTTCACTTAGTCCTCCTTCTTTTGCCGATTTCAAGCGAGTGATAAGATCAGGCCTTTGCGATTCGCGAAACATTGTTTCGGCTTCATCAATCATACCTAAGTTAACTGCTAAAACTCCAACTTTAGAAATATTATCCAGAGTATCATCGTTCAATGCTTTACGAATCATTAGTGCACCTTTTATATTTCCCATTTTACTTAAACAAACAGCGCCAATATCTGCACGTTTAAGAGATACACATACTTTAGCTAAGCTTTCCCATACTACCGAATTCTTGTTTCCCGAAATATTGGTACCTATTACGACAGCTTTTTCTAAATGCCCAATTGTCATATAGAAAAGAAAATTTAAAACTTGCTTAATTTTATTATGATCTAAGTCAAGTATCTCCTTAAATTCGCGTAACAGTATTCTCTTTATATTCTGCTGTGACAAAATAACCACATAAGGAGAAACCAAAGAGCAAAATATAAAATCCATTACAAAATATTCTTCTGAGTCAGAGCACCAATTTTTATATTCAAATAGTTTACTTTCATAACAAAAAAATAAATGGATGTGGTCTAACTCTGCAGAACGCATGTGAACAGCGACAAGCCTAGGATCATTAGTATCCCACAATATTGCGATAGGCACACTATGATATGGAGGTGATTTGGAATCTGCTAAAATTGTTGTCGTAATAACGTCATTTGCAACATCCCACAGGTATAGTTTTGGATCAGGCGCAAGCCCAGCATTAGCTATACTCAAGCATATATAATGACCAGAAGCATTTACTGAAGCTCTCATAATTTCACCGAAATCTTCAATAGATTGATAGCAATTTTTCGATGGGTATGGCATTCTAAAGCCCTTCTTAGTAATTTCCGCAAGTTTCAATGTTCCATCAATAGTGGCTATTAATATAAACTTGTTTGTATTTGTTACAACAATTGGTTCACCCTCGTTTTCCGTACTTGGAAGAATTCCTATCTTACTGCCAGTAATGGTATAACACTCAATGTGTGATCTTACAACCCCAACTATAACTTCATTATAAAGTAGCAAGACATCTGTTTTCCACTCAAATGTACGAATTAGAGTAAACTTCACTTCACCCTCTTTATTGCGCATCCAAACCTGCAAAAAAGTAAATAATAAATTTAGATAGTTTTATCAATTTAAATGATTACCAAATTGAATGTAAGAATAATTCATTACATACTTGTACATCATTTCCATTACCAAGCACAACATAGTTGTCCTTAAAAGCAAATGCTTTTATTGTGATTGAGCTGTTAATGCTTGATGAGATTGACTTTTCAGTTATGGCTATTTCATGAGCTGATTTCTGCACCATCCAAGTGTTATTAGTATAGCCCCAGCATACATGCTGCTCACGAAGAATAAATGCATTTGTAATACAGTTTACATAAAGTAATGGGTTCATCAACCCCTCTGAGCCCCAAGTTACTTCCTTTATGGTGCCTTTTACAGAAGTTCTACTTATTAATTTCCATTTACTTCTATGATCCCGTCTCCAAAGATACAAATTTCCTTGAGATGTTCCACAGCATAATGTATCACTTAGATTACAATAACTAATGCTTGTAAATATATCTCCTGCAACAGTTTCATCCCCTTCATTAGGTAAAACATCATTATCACCAGTTTCGCTGTCCCATATTCTTATTAAATTATCTCCTGTAATGACACCCATGCAACAATTTCCTGCGAGTACAATGCATTGACTGTTTTTTGCGGTCATTCTCACATGAGTATCTGTAGTCAATGATCCGTCGCTAGATATAATAAATCTGGATAAGCTTAGAGCACCACCTGTTTCCCAAGCTACAAGAAGATATATATTGCTAACAATATCCAAAAATACAATGCTACCAGGAGCATTAAGTACTTCTGAACATGCTCCTGTATGGTCAATATATAAAATCACACCATTGTCTTGAGCTGCATAGCAGGCATGATTGTCAGGTTGCATGCCTTCCCGTACTTTTGCTGTGGTACGTGGTCTCCATGCAGCGAGGGTGTCCAATGCATTTTCATCACCAGCAACAGCAGCTCGGGCTAAACCTCTAATTGATGATTCAGATGTTTGATTTGGGGCACAAAATTTTAAATGTGTAATAATATCACCAAGCTGATGGTGAAATGCTGTTAAAGGAGCTCCAGAGTTAGCTTGCCATCCTGAAAGAGAGCCTGCAGCATCAGAGGCAAGTAGACGACCACCACCTGAACTAAATGTTACTGTTGTTAACGCAGCATTATGAGGTGCTTCTAATCGTGCCCAAGAGTACTCCAACCATATGTATAGCTCACCCCCATCCCATCCCACTACTAATAACTTCCTTATAGGATGCCAGGCTAAGGCGGTTACTTGATTTGACAGAAGTACTGGCCATTCACAACCCTCTAAGGCGACACCCTGTGAAAAATGTTTAGCTATTTATTTTTAAATTTTGAATGTTACGGTATAAAGTATTTATACTTTTATAGCTTACACTGTCATTAAAAATAGTTGCGACTCCTCCTTTTTCTTGGTTGTAAGATCCGACAGCTAATAATGGAAGAGACGGATGCCAAGAGCTTAATGTAGTAACAACGTTACTATCAGTAAAGCTTAGTTTTGTATCTATATACAGAGTCATTTTAATGCTTTGTAATAAATATAATTTCAAACACTTATTGATTCTAATAATTTATTTCAGAGTAAATTATTCTCGAATTATTGAGATTTTATATGAGACGGCATTACTTTATAGACACAGTATTAACTATTATAATATTAAAGATGTATAAAGTAGTCGTGTGTCGTTCACGAATGAATCCTTCAAATGAAATACTTCAGTTAGTTTGTGTCCTTCATTCTGTACTTCAGTTACAATTCAACCATATATTTAGTCCAGTTGTTTAGTTCACCAATCATCGGCCGCGAACTGCCTCGTTCGTGAAACGAACGAGACACGAGCAGTGCCGATTGATAATTTGCTGTCACGCTCTGTTGTACGTACCATAATAATGTTCTATTTCTTTCACTCAAACTTTCGCTCGGTATGTATCCGTCGGGTCCTCTAACAATTTGCACGTACAGTGTACATTGCTTGTCATATTAAAAAACTAATTTAGAACTGTCGAGAAAAATGGCAATGTATGAATGTACAGTAATACAGTTGACAATACGTTTGTTCGAGTTTAATAGCTAGCTACATATATACTAATCTGTGTTTAATAAAACTAGCTGCTGTGTCCGCAACTTCGTCCGCGTGGAATTTAACAAAAAAGTTATTGTTCAGTTTGCAGCTATATAAAAATATTCTAAAATAAAAGTAGCCTAAGTTACACCTTATTACATCAGCTATATGCCAGTGAAAGTCCCGTCAAAATCGGTCCAGCCGTTTCAGATATTAGCCGAAACAAACAGACAGACAAAAATTGTAAAAAATGTTATTTTGGTTTATGTACCGTGTATAGATCTATATGCATTTAGTAAAATGCGTTTATTTTAATATTACAAACAGACTGCAATTTTATTTATTTGTATAGATATGTGTCGAATGTTGTAAAATTTTTACGAACAATTTCTCTGAACAGATATACGTACTAACTTCAATTACCTATTTAACTATTCGATACGAGCTCATGTCTCAACTCGTCGAACTAATTTAAGTTTGCGATAAGATGATTCATTGAACCCTTCTTTTAACAACCTTTCATATCTCTTGATAAACTAGTGAAAGAAAACCGATCTACAAAGACAACTGAACTATACTGAACTACTGAACTAAAAGATGGATATAGTTCAAAGTAATGAAAAGACACATTTGTATCTTTTCATTTCAGTGACACACTTTTCGCAAGGCTAGTATAAAGCTAACGAAGTACATACTGTTCCTTTTTAATTACACTACTATTCCAATTTATAAATATTTATTTATAATACCTACATAGTTTATAAACAATTTGAAACTGTAGCTAAGTTTTGTTTATGACACTGTTTCCATAGAAACGTCGATTAAGGCCTAGGATGAAGAATACTCTGGATGTGACAAGCGTGTTACACCCGAAAGGGACAAACATAAAAGTATATAAGATGTCAGGGTTGCCAGCCCTACCAAAATTTCACCGTATTCTTCAGGAATTTTCGATAAACCAGTAACACCTGATATTTCTACGGGTCTGTTAACTGTAAATGGTCTTGAGGTAAGGAGTTGAAAGGAACTCCTTTAGCATATAATGAATAAAAAATTAAACAAGTTACTCCAAATTTTAGTTTTTATTGTCCTTTGAATATATTTAATTTTGTCGCCCAGTGGCAGGAATCCGTAATTGGCGAATTGCAGAGTCCTTTGGAGATCTGTAACAAGTAACAACAATTTCATTAAGTAATATGAAATTTAAGATTGAATAACAAATACCCCACTTTTAGGGTAATTTATCAGTAACCTCAGCTAGTATCCCTAAAAAATCTATAACCTGAGCAAATTATAAAGTACTTAAAAAATGGCGGACCAGCCTAACGTTTGTTTCGAGGATGACAAATTAACCTTACCACTTAATTTTGTCGGTTAATATATATTTATTATTATGATGATAAATACCGTTTTCATAAATTATTTCTGTTTATAATAACTTGTTAATATACTAGGACTCTCATTCTGTTAATATTTTTGCCTAACAAGTCATATTTTTATCAAAAAAATTGTACTTACGTATGAAAGGTTATGTCTTGTGATTTCGTCTCCGTACGGCTTTTACAGCCGATTATGATAACTCTTATACAACACCCAACTACGTCTTAGTTTCACAACTTAAATTACTGTAAATCACTTAGATCACATAAATTCACGAAGTAAATATCGGTCTCAACTGATTTGTTGGTCGCAACTTCAGTTCACTTCAGTTGTGACCAACAGAAACTCTGACAAAGACAAAAAATGTTGTTTGTGTCCTTTTCACCCCTTACAGTTTTCGTATGTTGTGGTTTCGTTCACACACGGTAATAATAATTGCGTAGCATATCCAGAGTATTCTTCATCCTAGATTAAGGCTTTCTACACACATATAATCAGAGTACATTGCTTATAATGAGGATCAGTAAAGTTCTAGCAAATTCAATAGAACTAGTATCCACGTTATTCTCTATGACCACCACCACCACTACAGCCTATCACAGTCCACTGTTGGACATAGGCCTCCACAAGTTCGCGCCCGACATTACGACGCGAACTCATGTGTTTTGCCCATAGTCACCACGCTGGGCAGGCGGGTTGGTGACCGCAGGGCTGGCTTTGTCGCACCGAAGACGCTGCTGCCCATCTTTGGCCTGTGTATTTCAAAGCCAGCATGGATGGTTATCCCGCCATCCGTCGGCTTTTTAAGTTCCAAGGTGGTAGTGGAACTGTGTTATCCCTTAGTCGCCTCTTACGACACCCACGGGAAGAGAGGGGGTGGCTACATTCTTTAGTGCCGTAACCACACAGCACCAGCACAGCAAACATTTCGTTTTGACCGAATTCTCATGACCATTGACGAACCCGGTCAACTTTGGAGCGCTGTAACAGCGTTTGAAATTAATGAAATTCAAAAAATTGTAGAGAAAAATTTTCCTCAAAAAACCATCTACAAGACAGGTCTGAGGTATTTTTTTGTGAAATGTATAAAAAAAAAAGTTATAGAGCAATAAAGAAAATTTCTATAAAAATTTTGTCACTTTTTTGCTTATAACTTCTTTAATTTTTAAATTTCGGCAAAGTTATATGAACATATTTGTAGGCAAAGCAATTTGCTACAAATTATGTCCTTACAAATTTTTTGTAGGACACATAGTTTAAAAGAAAACATCATCGCATCTTGTCGCTACTATGGGCTAACTGACATGGAACGTCGGAGTGACGTCACAGCCTTCCGCGCCGGCCGGTTAGTAAACTCCGCTAGTAATTTGATCATAACTTCGTCAATTTTTGTCGTAGAACAAAAATTTTTGCACTGTATGTTAAGGATTTCTTAGTTCTATAAATCTGCATTCTCAACTAAAAACGTTACGGATCCTCATTAACCTTTACCTTATTCTTTTTAAGATATTTAAAAAATTAATATCGGTTAATTGATGTTTTGAAACTTATACATAGATAAATAATCGTATTAATGGTTTTTTTTTGTAATAACAACGAATTTCAAAGCAATTTGAATTAAATATTTTTCTTACTATAAATAAATAATTGAAACATTATACATATTAATAAAAAAATACAGTATTTGATATGTTTTTTATTGTTAGTAAAACATTGTGACCCAATAAAATTATTATTTCTGTAGATTATAATTTTAAGTTATAAACATTGATTTATCTAATTTATGGTGTTTTCTTTGTTCATCTTATTGTTTTATCGTTATTATCAAGAGAAAAATTATGCTTCTTCGTTGTAACACAACAGCGAAAAAATGTAATAGATTTTTATATAGTATTTTTTTGTTCTCTTTTGGTAGAATTTAGTAGTTTTTAACCTCCACAAACAGTAGATTCATTAAAAAAAATCTGGTCACACTGGATAAGTATAGTTATTATCTAGGATGAAGTATACTCTGGATGTGACAAGCGTGCCACACCCGAAAGGGACAAACAAAAGATGTCAGGGTTGCCAGCCCTACCAAAATTTCCCCGTATTCTTCAGGAATTTTCGATAAACCAGTAACACCTGATATTTCTACGGGTCTGTTAACTGTAAATGGTCTTGAGGTAAAACAACGACAGTTTCGTTGTTTTACAACCAAACAAGAACTTAAAAGTTTTAAATAAAGTAAATTAATTAAAAAATATAAAAACGTAAAAACTGAAAAAAAAACCGATTTTAACAGTCGGGACTGGTCAGGACCCATATTATTATTTAAAATCAATCTATATTCTTTCTAATAGTTATACTGGGTCGTGACTGTTAAAATCGCACTTGTTTTTGTTTTAAGTTTTTATTTTACACAGTCGGGTTTTTCGATTTTTTATTTTATTGTGCTTTTTACTTGAGCTTTGATTTTGTAAGATGTGGCATGAAAAAATGTTCTGTTTATCTCTTAGTCGAACCGGGGAGTTGAAAGGAACTTCTTTAGCATATAATGAATAAAAAATGAAACAAGTTACTCCAAATTTTAGTTTTTATTGTCCTTTGAATATATTTAATTTTGTCGCCCAGTGGCAGGAATCCGTAATTGGCGAATTGCAGAGTCCTTTGGAAATCTGTAACAAGTAACAACAGTTTCATTAAGTAATATGAAATTTAAGATTGAATAACAAATACTCCACTTTTAGGGTAATTTATCAGTAACCTCAGCTAGCATCCCTAAAAAATCTATAACCTGATCAAATTATAAAGTAGTTAAAAATGGCGGACCAGCCTGAAGTTTGTTTCGAGGATGACAAATTAAGCTTACCACTTAATTTGGTTGGTTAATATATTTGTTATTATGATGATAATTATGCCATTTTCATACATTATTTCTATTTATAATAACTTGTAACTATGCTACAACTCTCATTCTGTTAATATTTTTGCCCAACAAGGGATATTTTTATCAAAAAATTTTCACTTACGTATGAAAGGTTATGTCTCGTATTTTCTGCTCAGTACGGCTTTCATAGCCGATTATATAACATATAACCGTGATAAGTCTTATAGAACACTCAACTACGTCGTAGTTTTATCACTTAAATTACTGTAAATCACTTAAATCACATAAATTCACGAAGTAAATATCGGTCTCAACTGATTTGTTGGTCGCAACTTCAGTTGTGACTCTGACAAAGACAAAAAATGTTGTTTGTGTCCTTTTCACTCCTTACAGTTTTCGTATGTTGTGGTTTCGTTCACACGCGGTAATAATAATTGCGTAGCAAATCCAGAGCATACTTCATCCTAGGTTATTATGGTTATTGTACTCTGTGGTGGATACCAATATTCATTGTACTCTGTGGTGGAATATGCTCTTTGGTGGTGGATTTGGATACACAATAGTGAAACATGCTCTTTGAGTGAAACTTGATAGGTAATTTATTGTTTGATTGTTGTTTGGAATTGCAAATAGTTTTATTTTAGCCCACGTGTTTATGAATAATAATATTGTACCTTCATCAAATAGTTAATTTTAATTGTATATTGTGTCTTTTGTTAAAAATTGTTTGCCGCCGCAAGTTTCACGACATTGGTTAAGATGTGGTATTTAACCTCAGAAAATGATAAAAGAATCGTTTTCATATTACCAGGAAAAAATGTTACATTGGGTAGAAGTCTAGATGGGCAGAACTGCAATTTTGCTATACCTGAAGATCCTTCAATCAGTAGAAAACATGCAACCCTGTCCATTTGTGATGGACTTTTAATTTTAATAGACTTGGGTTCTAAGTATGGTACTTTTGTAAACAATTCCGAGAAAGCTGAACATGATAAAATGATAACACTAAATTGTAATGATATTATCAAGTTTGGTAAAATGAACTCTATTTGGAAGGTTCAGCAAATCAATTTAACAACTTGCACATCTACACTTAAAGGAGAAAATCTTCTGAATCTTAAAAATATTCTGGCTAAATTAGGCGGAGTTGTAAAGAATGAGTGGGACGACACTTGTGAATATTTAACAATGCCCGCAATAACACTGACAATAAAAGTAGTATTGGCATTGGTACAAAATTCACATATTGTAACTATTGATTACTGGAATAAATGCATTGAAGCTGTAAATAATAATCAACCATTGCCAAATCCAAATAATTTCATACCTCAGATATTAGAATCAACACTGAACAAAGAAAATGTCTCTTTTCTTCCTAACAAGGAGAGAAGTTTATTATTCGCTGACAAGAAAGTTATTTTCTTTTCAAGAAGGCAGTTGGATTTATATAAAATGGTACTTTCAAAAAGTTGTGCTAATGCTTTGTTACTAAGTGAATCTAAAATGACAAAATCTGCTTTATGTGATGACAATGTTATTGTTATCCAGTATATTGTGTCTGCTTCGAGTCAAGAGACTCAAGCGCAGAGGGATCAAATTAATGACATTGTAGAATATCTGAAGAGCAAAGGAAAGAGAGTGGTAGCGGATGCTGAAATAGGTCTCGCTATATTATATTGTTCATTAAGAAAATACTGCAATCCATCATTCAACTTTTCATCAGAAGTCGTAAAACAAGTGCCTTGTCAGGATAAAAACAAAAATATATTAGCTCCAGAGTCCCAGGAGACATCAGAAAATGTATGCAAAAAGGAGAATTTGTTAATTGATGAAAGTTTAACACCTTCTAATAATCATTCTTTAACAGTAAACAATGATAATAATTCCAATATTTCTAAAAGAAAATTAAGTGAAGATGTTGATAGTGCTAATACAAGTAGTCTTTTTAAAAAACCAGCAACGGGTAGTACTAGTATTTTAAGTTTAAACCACACTAACAAAAGGCAGAATGATAATGAATACAGCAATTTAGAGAATCCCGCGAAAAAAATTGCTGTTGATAATAATAAAGATGAAGGCGATGATGATGAAGATGTATTTAACTTTGTAAAAAGTGACAAAAATATGAATGGAAGTAGTTCTAACAAGAAACTGAATTTAACTAAACCTATTAAACGAAAACACAGTGCTGACGATGAAGAAGATCTGTTCAATTTTGTAAACAAACCAAACAAGAAACCTACTTTGGATAAACCTTGTAGTAGTGCAGAATGTCTAGATGATTCCTCAACGATCACATCTAAAAGTTCTATTTTAATTGATGATAAAATTGACATAAGTACTCTAAGAGGATCAAAACTAAAAGAACTGATACAGATCAATTTAAATACTCCATGTTACAAACAAATTAAAAAAGAAGACACTTCGGAGTTAGATGAAAAATTCAGTAACATAGACTTAGGTTCTACAAGTATTGTTGTAAGGAATGATTTAATTGTTAAGCGGGAACCTATTCAGGTAAAAACTCCAGAAAATGGAATTAAAAATTTCAAAAAGTTCAAAAAAGTGTGGCCCATGAAAATGCAAGTAACTATGGTGTCTGGAGCAGCTTAAATAATTATGATCGCAAAATTGGTTAATACACAAATGTATTAAAAAAAAAAAACAAATTGTGGTTAAAAATCCATAGTTGTCTTATTACTTTATTATGTTAACATTTGTAATTAAATAATTCAAATGTAAGCCAAGAGAGATGTTAACTCCTCTTATATAATAAATTATAATCTATTATATTATTCTTCATTATTTTTGTCATCTCCTTCATTTTCACTAATATCTTCCTCCATGTCACTGAAAAAGAAAATAAATTTTAGTTAAAATTAGCATTTTCAGTAATACCAGCATTAATAATACATTAAACCTGTAAACAAGTGAACTGCCTTTGTTTTCCATGTGTATTGACTATGAACACTTGTTCTATGATCCATATACAATTAATTTAATAGAAAATTAGTTTTACCTATCATCTGTTTTATTTAAATTCCTTTTGACATGCACAGTTCCATCTGGTGCTACTCGCACAGTACAGCCTAATTGAGTTGTAAGTTCACCCTCATAATCTTGGTAGTTCTTAGGTTTCTTTTGTATGCGTTTAATGGTTTGTACTGAGTTTGTAGGTCCTGTAAAGTTATATTTTAGTAGTCGTTATAATTAAAATTGACAGAAATTTATAAAATGTTCTGAAGCTGAAGAGTTTACATGCTAATCTCAAACTCTACTAATAACAGGCAGTAAGCATAAAATGTATGGGCATAATTTATTTTTCAAATTAAACTTACTTAGTGTAAGATATATGGGTATAGATAAAGACAGAGGCAACTTTATGGATAGAGATCGTATATTTCTTTCCCCACCAGGAAACTTTTCTTTGAATTGTTTGACTAATGCCATTATGTTTTCCTTTACAAGATTCTTTGGCATTGCAGTGTGACCCACAAGAATTGTAGATGTTTGTCCCTCACTCAAACGTAACATTACCGTTCTCAGTCCTTTATCTATATTTTTTTTGATATCTTTCTCATTTATTTTGACAGGAACCAACATATTATGTTTTTTAAAGAACATTTTTCCTAATACATGTGATACATGATTTAGTACTCTTGTGTCGACCATTATAAAGTCATGTTGTGTTAATAATCTCCTCTTTAGTTCAAACTGGTCATATTCAACTCTTAGCTGTCTCATAGGTAGTACAGTTTTGACCTGAAAAAAAAAACAGAAAATTTGAAATTTAATAATTAATTGTGTTTCCTAGTAAACGAAAAAAAAAAACGGACTTCAATTATATTGACAAGTAATACGTATAAGTAGATGAAAAAAATTATCAAACACACTAGTTGTCACTACGATTTTCGAGTGTTTCCCTCGATTTCTCTGGGATCCCGTCATGATATCCTGGTTTCCTTACCATGGTACCTAAGTTAGGATATCTCCTTTCCAACAAAAAAAGAATTATCAAAATTGGTTCATAAACTACGAAGTTATCCCAGAACATACATAAAAAAACACGGTTGAATTGAGTAACCTCCTCCTTTTTTGAAGTCGGTTAAAAAAGCCTAAAAGAATAGCTATTTTTATAATAATATACTACATATATGATATTACAATAAGATTTAGGCATTAGGCCTTTGCACAATTTATTAATGTATTTTAGAATAGAGCCTTGATAAATGATATTATTAATGAGTTACATTGAGAATGTCAAACTCGGGATTAATGGGTTTCGATTTTTGTTTGATGTTTCATATGCAAAATTCTTCTTGCTTATGGAACCCAGATTGTCAGAGAAGATTAAAAACTATAATAAATTGTACCACACACATCAGTTTTTAAGCTTTTGTGGGCGCTATCAACTTATATGAGTTTTATTATGATTTTGAAACTCCTGTTATTTTGGCAACATTGTAGACTTCATTATAATAAATAAAAGTATTATAGAAGTTTAAGTATTGTTAATGCTTACTGATGTTACTCCGGCTTCTCTTAATATTTCTTCCCAGCGATCAACTGTAGGTTCATGGTCTGGTTTTTTTCCTTTCTTTATATCAGGTGTTATTAAACATACCTCACCAGAAGATGCCACGGTACTGTGAGGTAGTGTGCTTGAAGTAAAATAAATTTATTAATTATAAACAGGATTCTTGAACTATGTATTAACATAAAAAGTTACTATTTCTAGAACAAGGAGTTTTAATTATTATTTTTTTCCAAATAGATGTTTTATATTAAAAAACACTTACAATTTTACATTGCCTTTTGAATGTAGTACTTTGATACACCGTATCTCCATAAATATTTGAGTTTCATCGCCAAAAATTACATTTTTCTTTTTATCGTGTGAATCTAATTTCTCTAAAGCATTTAAGCAAGCACTCACAATTTTATCCGTGACTGCTTTAGTAGGCATAATGTATTTAATTTTTTTCTCCACTGTTGTTTCAGGTGCTGAAACTAACTTTTTCGGTGGCGATTTTATGGATTCTTGTTTTACAATTTTTTTAAGCGTTTTTGTTTTAGTTTCAACCGGTTTTTTAAGACCGGCTTTCTTTTGACTAGGTTTAACAGCAACCATTGTTTTATTTTTCATTGCACTAAAACACAAATTCAAGTACTTATTCTAAAATAAGGTTATAAAATGTGGTTAAGGAATAAGGACGTAGAAGACCGTATTTATCACGTTGTTTTGACATTGACAGAATAAGAGCATCATTGGCATAGGGTAGAACAGCGTTCAATTTTAAAACATGAAAGCATTTGTAATTTGTAATAAGTGTGTTTTCCAATTACAGAGCATAATGCGACTCAGTGGCGCACAATACTAAACCACTGAGCCACCAGTGGTGGCCCACCACTGAGTTGGAATCCATTGCAAGCACGCACACGGAAGCCCTACTTTTGAGAGTGCTCGTTGTGTGAAGCGTTGCTGTAGCTTTGGAACTTTCAACGTTGAGCATTGAGCATTATACCGCATAATGCGCTTTAGTGCTGATATTGGAAAACGCACTAAATGTTAAGGCTAGTTTATACTTTGATTAGTGCAAGTGTTGAGTGCAGGTGCTTAGTGATTAGTACAAAACAAGTGTGGACTGCAAGTGCAACTAGTTAGTGCGAATGATTAGTAATCAGCGTAGTCAAGTGAAAAGAAGCATGTTATATTTTTTTGCGAGTAGCCCCGTCCCGCGCGCGTACAGTAAGTACCTATAGTGTAATACTATTCAGTTTATCTCCACAAATAAAATTATCAATTAAAACGTACAATAAAGGTAATAGTAATTCTATATATTTAGTAATTATGTATTAGTAACGATATACATGAATAAAATGTAAAAAATATGGCATATTCGTATTAAAATGCAAATGGTTAATACTACAGCATTAGAACATTTAAACTTGCAGCTTGCTGGATTCCAAAATTCAAAATTATTTTACAATTTAAATGTCCACCTGAATCATCTATATTCACTGGTGAAGCAGTCGCTATTTTGGAAGCTATTTTATATGCCCACTCCCATGACATTAGACAGACCGTTATTTTGACTGACTCCTTAAGTTGCCTATTAGCAATTAAGGAAAACCCGTTTCGTAGTAGGAAGAGATTTTTCATTATTTTGAAGATCAGGGAAGTTTTGTTTTTTTGTCATCAAAAGGGGTTGCAAATCACTCTAGTTTGGATTCCCAGTCACTCCGGTATCCCTGGCAACGAGTCTGCAGATTCATGTGCCAAATCTGCCATTCAACTCGGCTCCCATGACCACTTTAAAAATTCATGTCACGATCTATGTAATGCAGCGAATACTCGGTTGGTCAAATCGTGGACATCATATTGGATATCATCCAGATTGATCAAAGGTAAATACTATGCTAGCCTTCAACCCGAAATCCCAAAACGACCATGGTTTTTTCGTTTTAGACACGCCGATCGTTGGGTCACTTCGACTATATGCAGGTTGCGTTTAGGACACGCGTGCACTCCCACTCATCTCGCTAAAATTAGAGTTCGGGACCATTCACTCTGTGAATGCGGCTTAGACGAAGGATCCACATCTCATATCCTGTTTAATTGCCCCAATCTCATTCATCCCTTATATGACGTACTCCCTCCCGAAGTCCCCCGTCCTTTAAATGTTGAATCTTTATTAATGTTTGTGTTTAGCCCTCTGTGTATGTTTTTATGTAAATATATCAAATATAATAAAATTAAATTGTAAATATTACTATACAATATATATATTTAGTTACTTTATAGTTTAGTTAGATATTTAATTTAGTTAGTAGTTATATACATATAAATATTTTTATATTTTTATAGTTTTCCTGGTTGAGGATTTTGTGAATAAATTCATACTATTTTCATATATTTTCAAAATTTAATTACATTTTTAACTTTTATTCTCATATATACCGAACAATCTCCTTCGTGTGTTCTCCATGAATCATCCCACGTGACATTGGCGAAATGAATTGTGTCAACTTCAAACTGACACACCTGAAAGCCAAAGCAAAGAACTGAATAGAACATTTAGTCAAATGGAGTTCAATTACAATAACAATTATACACAATGCGTATTTTTTAACTCGACTCGAAAAAAACTTTTTCTTCAATGTTCTTTTAGGCAACGTTTTATTACATTAAGTACTTACTTAAATGTATACGTGATAAGTGGAATACTTAAGTCTTATGACGTTTACTGCCCCACTTCCTTGTTACCTACCAATTTGTTTGAAACGAATAATTTTTGCAGTAAATCTTTTTTACGCAGGCATGTCTTGGCGAGTAAGCTGATTAATGCGTGACGAGAGCCTTACAGGTGTAAAGTATAGGTTAAGGCCGTGGTTTTTTGCACATTTCAATTCTTTGTCTCCTAAATGTACTTGATGTGTATGACATCAGTTAAAGTTTTTATCAGTGTAATCGTATGTAATGATATGTAAATCCTTGGGTACCCAGGGGTAAGACATTAATTAATCATACAAATAAAAATTCTTTTAGAAATATGTAATTGTATCTCATAAAATGTAGCAATTTACATAAAATGACGTTGTCTTTTTTATGAGTTACTTTCAATTCCAAGTCACTGTGGGTTTTTTTCTTGAGTTTAAAATTGGTGTGATTATTTAATCCTTAAGGTACTTATGAATGTAACGTTCAAAATCACCCGTTTTTATTATTTTATTCATATTCTAGCAACGAAATTTTGGAGATTTCCTTTTTTGTACAAATTTTTTTGTTTTTCGTAACATTTTTTACCTAACACGTGCGCCGCCTTAATTTAAAAAATACATCTGCTGGGAATTCATAATATCATTATGGTAGCGCTATACTTGACTGTCATGTCATTGTTAAACCATTGAACGCCATTTTGTTTCGTCAGTCGACATTTTTACGTTTACAACGGGGTATCGTCCGTTTTTTCCGAAGTGGTTTTTAATTGATTTTAAAGGTAAGTTTTCATAATTTTGATAGCGAACTCAGGTGGACATATACATTTAAACAAGCGTAATAGTATAGTACTAGTGTTCTTAGAAAATATTACAGATTTAGTGAGTAATCAGTAATTTATTGCACATTTACATAACACAACACACGTAAAGTGACATAAGTCACGCTTACATAACGCTTTATGTAACGTTTTGCCGTTGTAACGTTGCCCTGGTAGAAGGATATGTCCTGTATAAGGATATATATCATTACTTAAGATTAAACTGATGATAACCTTACTAATGTCATACACATCGAGTACATTTTAGGAGTTGACTTTTGAACGGAATTTACAAAAAAGTGCAAAAAACTACGGCCTTACCCATAAAGTATATAGCTGATACTCTAGTTGAACCTAGCCCACTTAGTTCACGAACAAGAACTAATTGTTACGTGTTAGGGTTCGAACGATTTGGAGAGAAAGACCTGCTGACTCTTTTAAAGACTTTATTCACTAGCACTAGGTCCGACACAAGCACTAGGTACAAATACTACGCACTAAATACAAGCACTAAGTACTAGGTACACTCACTGATCACTAGGTACACTTCACTAAGCACTAACAATGTCCGAGGTCGTAGCCAATGTCGTAGGTTTCCGCTGGTATCACTTCTAGTCTTCACTTCGAAGTCGCTTCGTCGTTAGCTCAAACTGAACTGACTCCGCTCGGCCTCAATCGGCCTTTTTATACCGGGCCGAGCCTACACCCAGACAGTTCTAGAATGTTCGTGCGTGTACTCGATCTGTAGTTCATTCACCTTATGTCCTCTAGCGCCATCTAGTAATGAGTGGATGTTTTCACGTTGTCTTTGTAACAAAGTGGTTTGTACAGCACACAACGTGGTTCCTCCGCTCCCCGCTAGATGGCGCAAGCTCCTTTTTTTTGTGTACTCGTAACATAATTTAAATCTTGTTTTTGCTCTCCTGTCAAATGATGATTTTCAACTTAAGTATAAACACGCGTAAAAGATTTAGTTTTCGTACTAAATTTTTGAGTAACTGTAATTTCCGGACGTGGTGGCCCCTTAGCTTTCAGTTCGAGGTGCATTTCGAGAGTCTTTTCGTACTGTTTATTAAAATATATATTTTTTCTGTGTTGTTCAATTTTTAACACAAATTGTCACGCACAACTATTTTTTAATACTTATTTGAAAGAAAAACTGCGAAATAGCTGACGAAGCTGACACGTTTGTTTGTATCATAGACATAGAAACCTACCACCTGTAACGCTCTCGTCACGTATTAATCAGCTTACTCCCCAAGACATGCGAGCGGAAAAAAGTTTTACTGCAAAAAATAATTCGTTTCCATAAACATAGCTGTGTCGATGTTTCTCTTTCACTCTCATTAAATACGGTGCTAGGAATCGTACTAAGCTTCGTTTCATAGGAGCGCAATCGTCGGAGCTCCACAAGGCTCCACCTCCACTCGTTACAACTTGACGCCAAATGTACGCGTAGGTATAGTTAGACCAGTGCCGATAATTTCTGAAACCAAAAAAATATAGTAGGATGAAACCCATTGTAAAAGAAAGAGAATACAACGAAAATGAAAGGAAAAATAAATTACGAGCGATCTAAGGCCGGCAAGTGGTAGGGAGGAGGGTTTAAGTGTAAAAAACCGTTTAGCTCGATTTCCGGGATAAAAATTCATGTGAAAAATTCAAAAAACCAAGCTTTTAAAAAGCGTAAAAGTCAAAATAAGGTGAAAATTTATTTTTTCACCTTATTTTGACCTCAATATCGAAAAAGAAGCCTAATAAAAAAGAAATAACAGCTATAGTACACTGGTATATAGGTAATATAATAGAATATTGTATAGGCATAGTGGAATAGAAAGAATCTAATGTATGGATAGTAGGTATGTATTATAAAGAAATATACATTTTAGATTACTTATTATGTAACTTTCTTGGGAGTGCACTGCACTAGGAATCTTTAGGATGATCAACCTCTGGTTATAGTGAATATTTTACATATTATCGTTAGTGGCTACTTATGCCATGTGGAGTTGATGTTTTAATTCGTTTTATGAGTAGACGCAAGCCTAATTTAAAACTGAGTTCTTATCACGATTCAGCCTGTAATATCCCACTGTGGGGCATAGGCCTCTTCCCCATGTAGGAGAAGGATCGGAGCTTAATCTACCACGCTGCTCCAATGCGGGTTGGCGGATATATTCCCTACTATGAGTAACGATCGCTGGGGCACGGTGGGGAGACCCACAAAGACTGCACAAACACCCAGACCACGGCAAACATCTGTATGGCCAATACAAAATGTTGTCGTGTGCGGGGATCGAACCCGCAACCGCCCGCGCAACAGCCAATCGCAATCCAGTGCTGTGACCCCTGCGCCAACGCGGCGTCAAAAAAGGAAATAAAGGCAAAAAGAACATTCCTACCAAAGTGCGAAAGGAATATTCCTACCAAATTTCAAGTCTCAACGCCTAATGGTTCCAGAGATATCGCGATGAGTCAATATATGGGTGGATATCTATTTTATATATAAAGATTTAACATATTTTATTTTAAACATATTAAATCATATCAAAATTTTTCGATCTAGCGGGATTTGAACCCGAAGATTTCGACCCAGCTAGATGTGGATCCATAGCTCAGTTGGCTGAGCGCTGACACGGCGCGGCACGTCAGAAGGCGCGGGTTCAAATCCCGCTGGATCGATAAATTTTGATATGATTTAAAATGTTTATAACTTCCTCATGTGTGGGTAACACAAAAATAAAAATTAAAACTATTTTATTTTGTTCAAAAAAATATAAAAAAAAAGACATTTAAGGTTTTCCTCTAAAAATCTCCACGCCTTTTTAAGATGCGTTGTGTCGTTTGTTTACGAATCTGGAATTAGCTCGCGAGCGAAACGCTCTCGGGTAAAACTTTGACCAGAATAGCAAACAACCCAAACCTACCGCTGTGTAAAACTTTCATCAGGTGTTGTACATTACACAGTACTACAGAAATACACTGAGCTCAGCCGAAACTCCAATATACGAGGCGTTGAATATTAAATGATGCACGAATATGGGTCCAGGAACTTTTTTGTCACATTTTAAAACAAAATAAAACTATCGACGGTCGTGTGACCTTACTTCCTCTATGTAAACATATTCCCCATTTTTCTGGTACGTTTGAATGAATTATATATTGTAATTGAATAAATTATACATTTTAATCAATACTTGTAATAAAACTGTAGATCTAATTTTTATAATTAAAAATATTTGAAAGGCACTTTACAGCCGATACTGAACTCAAAATGTATTTTTTTGTTTTTATGTCTGTCTGTAGGTATATTGGTCGCTCTTCCCGGAAAAATTGTTAAATAGATTCTAATGGGGTACTTAAATTAAATCCAAACTACGAGCTAGGAGATAGGTTAGATACTTTGTATTTCAAAATTCAATATGATTTTCTTGCAATAGGATATGAAAGCCAAAATCTATATTTGCGAATGAAGTTCTGGTTACAACTTGTAAATAATGAATGAAGTATGTTCGAAGATATTTTTGTATTCGTTGTTGTCTTGCCACGAGTACCTATATAAGAGATAAAATATTAAAATGCATATTTATGTCCGACCATAAACTTTATGAGTGGAGGTACGTTTTTCAGGCATGTTACATCAGGGGCATTTTCCATGTTAACTTGCCAAAATAAGTATATGTATATGTAATCCAATAGGTCCACCTTTTCTTATTTTAAATTACCAGAAAAATAAGGTCCACCGTCCAGTCGTTTTAAGATAATTATTTATAAATATTTTATTCGATTTTTTTTTATCCTCTTAGCATTTTGTTTTAAACTTTAGTTACTTGTAATCACATTATTTTATTGAAATAGTAAAAATATCTGTGGGATAGTGAGTAGTTTTTGTTAATTTACTTTATGATTGTTTTCATCGAATATGAAAATGACAAAAGTCCTGATCGGAATACAGTTAAAAACGCATTCTTATAAATAATGTGAATAATTGATATTTCTCGTTTAAGAAATGTATTCATTTAAGAAATATATAAAAAATGTTTCAGATTCTCATTAGTATCAAGTGGTGAAAATATAATAATGTTACGCGTTTAACGTATTAACGCAAGTCCTGAAAGTCTGGCATTTAACCAACTCGACGCTTTGTTAAATTCAGTCGGAATAAATTTAGTACAACGTAGAGCCGCCACTTTTAGTGGAGCCTTTTCCGGTTTTACACTTATGAGCTGAATAT
The DNA here is from genome assembly GCA_905220545.2 of Melitaea athalia. NCBI lineage: Eukaryota > Metazoa > Arthropoda > Insecta > Lepidoptera > Nymphalidae > Melitaea > Melitaea athalia. The sequence continues at coordinate 12,083,393 of HG992184.1, read as the reverse complement.
TTTAAAATAAAAATTAACCTAAGTAAATAAAATTATATAAATAACTACGAAATAAGAACTTATTTTACACCCACGATTCACGATTGTACTGATGTAGTCGTTTGAAAATACAAGAGGACATTAACAAAGACGGTCGTGGCTTGGATTCTCTTCGGGGTGGTCATTTCAAGTTTGGATGCTTCTCCTTGTTTATCTACTCATAGTGATTTACAGTGTGAATAGTCAATTTAGTACATACATACATATAAATCACGCCTCTTTCCCGTAGGGGTAGGCAGAGACCACTTCTTTCCACTTGTTACGATCCTTACATACTTGTTTCGCTTCCTCCACTTTCATTATTCCTTTCATACATGCTCTTCGGTTTAGGGTATTCTTGACCTGGCCTTTTTTCAAGACGTCTCTGATCTGGTGTTGAAAAGTCCGCCTAGGTCTACCCTTTCCAACACTTCCATTCACACTCGCCTTATATACTTTTTTCGTCAATCGTTCTTCATTCATTCTCTTGACATGGCCAAACCATCTCAACATACCTTTCTCAATTTTTGTCACTACATCTTCTTTCAGACCACAACGTTTCCTTATCTCACTATTTCTTATCCTGTCACTCAGTTTAACTCCTATCATACTTCTTAACGCTCTCATCTCAACTGCATTTATTCTGCTTTCATGTTTCTTCTGCCATACCCAACTTTCACTTCCATACATGAGTGTCGGAACCAACACCCCCTTATGTACAGCCAAACGAGCCTCATTAGTTATTAGACACCTTCCGACTGCTCATAAAGGAGTGCAAAGCTCCATTTAGGTTATTACTAAACAGAAGCACAGTAGTAAATAGTACGACAGAAGTGAAGCTACCCCCGTTTTGGAATGTAGATTCTGCAGAGAAGAACCAGCAAGAAACTCCGCAGTTAGAGTAATCTGTGGCAGTTAGGTACTCTTTGAATAATATATAAACTGTGTTTTTATACAAATGTGGATCTTGTATAAATTACAGATTCACTTTAGTCCAGTCTACATAATATTGTATTTTCAGTATCGTACGGTAGCCCCAGAATTGAAAATAAAATTAAAAACTTAAGCATTGTTTGTTATTAACTACTAAAAGAGTGATTTATAGCGTTGAAATACGGTTGGTAAATGATAAAGGTGTTACAAAATGCTTACTACTTTTTATCTGTCTTGAAATCGAGGCAGCAATAAATGAAACCTGTTGAAAATTCTGTTTAGTTGAAGCTGAAGTCCATTTGCTAGTAAAACGGATTTATTTAAAAAAATGCATATCGTATTTTAAATACATTGAAAGTATTGGTAGACCTATACATATACTGTATACACGTAAGTACCGAAATTCTTTGGTTAAATCTTTTAAATTTCTACTAATTCATTGGTTTAATATGCGGTTTAAATGTGAAACAAATGTTTATAATAATTTTATGAATTCATTCCCATTCATTTATCCGTACAGTAATTATTTAGACTGTTTGTACAGTACATTAAGATCTATGGTACGGTAACAAAAGCCAACCTAATCTTTTGAATAAAACATTGACTATCAGAAGTAGAGTACAAATTGTAATCTTAAGATTTTCGTAGCAAATTCTGAAGTTCGCGTTGTTTATTGATATTGATTGGATGAATACATTTTTACATAATTTTGGATTTGGAAATTATTAATGCTTAGTACATTAAAAGTATACTGGACATATGTATGTATCAATTCCTTAAGTTAAGCTAGTTAGCTACCTAAGAATCAAGGAAATATTATAAAAAATCTGAATGAGATCGTATATGAGCGTACACTTCAGTAAGCTGTAATTTTATTTCGTAGTATCGATTCAAACCTGGCAGGAGTTAGATATTTTATGTATGTAACAAAATAAACTTACACTTGGCTTTTTTATAAGAAAACTAAATTCAGTCACTTGAATGCTCTACATTAATTTAAGTTTTTTCACATGAAATTTGGTTATGCTGCATGTAAAAGGCATGTTTGACGAAAGGAATGTAGGAAAGGAATGTATACATACAAAACTCAGTAAACATTGAGAATGTGACCTATTTGCATGTCTTTCTATGTTTTCGTTTATGAATAATTCAGATGTTAGCCGACTGCAAAAACGGAGGAGATTCTCAATTCGACTGTATTTTTATGTGTTACCTTATGACTTTATACCTACTGGGTAGACCGATTATGATGTTTTTTTTAATCAATCGACGTTCTACAAGTACTTTTTGAGCTATCCATAATAATGCGTATTTATTTGATTTATTTATATGCGTATTTATTGAAATTCGACGTACCTAGTAGATTTCTTGTCGTGTGCGAGCAAATACACTTAATTATATTTTTGTAATTTTTTGACCATGAACCATGAAAAGAATTTAAATAATATAAAATAATGTATTAGGTAAATGTGGTTAAACTGTCTGTGAAAGCTGAACGGATTCCAATGCGTCGGCGTGATTCAATCGTTACGTTTTACGAATAATGGAAGCTACAATTCGATCATTTATAAGGTTCACAGTAGACGCGATTTCTCTACACAAACTTATTAATAACAAGTTTTATAATAACAAAATCTTTCCCTTTGGGTGGGGTGGGTTTTACGCAGTCTCCCCTGTGTCATCCTCCTCGTCGCCGCTGTCACCAGCGTTGGGACTCTGCTGCGTCTGCGTTACGGCCATACTCCTCCACGGTGGGCGTTCTGGTGTCTCAGTGTATGACATCAATTCTGACGTACCTCGGAGCTCCTATAAGGACCCCGACCGTATATCGCCGGTTGTTCAGCTCACTGGCCAAGTGTCCAATGTCTCTCACCAGCTGTAGTGTCGTCAAATGACTGCTGCAAAAGCCAAACTGCTCCTCGTGCGCGGGCAAGTGTGGCGCCAGTCTCCGCAGCAGTAGACACTCAAACAGCATCGCGATGTACGAGAGTAACTGTTTATTAAACAAAATACAACTGAAGTACAAAAATGTCACAATAGATATGTTGCGTTACCTGTGAACTGGAACCCTGGAACACTGCTTCCGACAGATGACGTTGGTCTTAGTGTTGACGTCGATAAATGAAATCCGTGCAAATATTAGTCAATAGAATTTCCGACGTTGAATATCGATACAACTCGTCTACTATATATACAAACAGTTTTGTATCACATTATCTAATATGTTCAATGAATGTTGTTTGCACAGGTTGTATTGTAGTGGCTTAAATTCTCAATTCGATGGTTTTGCGTTGAAATTGTTTGAACGAACTCTGTGAGATCGTCACATTTTAGATGTATATTCCATAGATAAAAGTATATTTATTAATTCATTAGGCTCATTGGCATTATCAGAAAATGAAGTAAACGCATCAAAATAAGTGACGCATCATTAAAAAATATGTTACTTATAATTTTTGACACTAATATTTACAATAATTATAAATTAATGAATAGAAATAAGTTTCATATATCAGAAGTCTAGAATCACTCAGCAATATACATAACTAGCTTCTGCGCGCGACTTCGTCGGCGTGGACTCCACTCCTATTAGTCTTAGCGTGATGATACATAGCCTATAGCCTTCCTCGATAAATAGGCTATCTAACACTGAAAGAATTTTTCAAATCGGCCCAGTAGTTCCAGAGATTACCGCGTTCAAACAAACAAACAAACAAACAAACTCTTCAGCTTTATATCTTAGTATAGATATCTATACATATAATAAAATGGTAGGAAAGTCAAAACTGTACATTGAATATTTTTTTAAAAGAATACTTGGGGTGTAATTTACAATCGATACCGAAGCCAAAAATATAGTTTTTAGAATTTTTGTCTGTTTGTCTGTTTATCTGTTTGTCTGTTGTCTGTCCGGGATAAACTCAAAAAGTACTGCACGGATTTACTTCAAATTTGGCACGAATATTATTAAGAAGTCGGGTCAGAACATAGGCTACATATTATCACGCTATCACATACGGGGAACGAGCAGTGAACCTTTATTTCTTCAAACGTATGTCCGGGATAAACTCAAAAAGTACTGTATGGATTTACTTCAAATTTGGCACGAATATTATTAAGAAGTCGGGTCAAAACATAGGCTACATATTATCACGCTATCACCTACGGGGAACGAGCAGTGAACCTTTATGTCTTCAAATATATGTCCGGGATAAACTCAAAAAGTACTGCATGGATTCACTTCAAATTTGGCACGAATATTATTAAGAAGTCGCGTCAACATATAGGCTACATATTATCACGCTATCACCTACGGAGAACGAGCAGTGAACTTTTATTACTCAACGCATTCTGTAACAACGTGTAATCTAACGATGCATATTTGAATGTTGTTGTTATTATGTTAATAAAATAACCATGCTACAAGCTAGCTTCACACTATAAAAATTACGCAGTATAAGTAATTTAGGCCGATAAACTGTCTGTGTCTTATAAAATTCATCGAGTTTGTCGATATGTAATAACAAACAGAACTCAAAAAGAACAATGATTTTTGTCACACCGTTGAACGCTAATGTTTTTAGTTAAGATTTTTTATATTTTAAATAAATAAAATAAATAAATAAAATAACTGCATAGATTTATAACAAAATTTAAACTCGAAAACGGCACGCTATTTCTGTATGCAATTTGAGCTAAATAACGAAAAAAAAAGAAAAATTAAGCATGCCATATATATAATAAAGATAAGACATGCTTATTCTTTTACAGTACAGAATAAATAGTAATAGAGTTAGTACAAAATAAATATTGACTGTTAATATTTTTGTTCGGTATTTATTGGTGTAATTATTGCGTCTTAATTAATATATTTTCATGTCGCATATAAGCTTAAGTGAGATGTGGAACTAGCTAGATTTTTTTTACGCACACTGCGCACACACTGCCATTTATTTTATGTTAAGATCATGTAAAGTCATAACTTAGATGAGTTATAATTTTTCACCATATAAAAAATGTTTCCTGTTTGCTAACTAGACGGTGGTGGCGTCGAATTAAATCGTGGTATAGTTTCGTTCACAAAAAGTGATGTCATGAGTACAAATGTCGTCGCCTCAACCTATAGAAACTGGGGTTACCTGCTTTGCTATAAGTTATCGTGTGCTTGGTCGAATTTAACGTGAAAACCAGAAAATATTTTCCTGAAATAAATAAGTCCATACTAATATTATAAATGCGAAAGTAACTCTGTCTGTCTGTCTGTCGCGCAATCACGCCAAAACTACTGAACAGATTTAAATGAAATTTAGTATACAGATAGTCTAGAGTCTGAGAAAGGACATAAGCTACTTTTTAATGCGAAAAAAATGGTTGTTGAAAAGTGGGAATGAAAATTTGTATGGAAGTATGATGTATAATGTTCGTGCTTCGTAACTGTCAAACATTTAATGTTCATACCGTCGATATGGTAAAATCTCCCCTAAAATTAAAGAACGTATTTAAATAAAGATTTCGAATCGACAACATGTATCCACAAAATACGGATAGTGGCGTATTTTAGATTTTAAAAATGTAGAATAATGTCATTAATGAAAACGGATTGACATAATATATTTTGGTTGTCAAATATTTATGCGCGCGTTCAGAAATTTATTTAGTGTAATCTAAGGAAAATATATCAAGCTACTTAAATATACAATAAATGATAAATGTACAAATGAATTTGAAACAAAAAAAAAAATAAACGTGCAATTGATTGGTCTCATTGAAACATTCCAGATTATTCTGTCAATCCAGTCAAAGTCAATATATTATATTAATATTTTCATCGCGAAAGTGTAAAAGATATGTTTGATATATCTTAATCTGTACTAATCTATGCTATGAGTAATGATCGCTATCAGGTGGACATGATAACAACCGGGACCGACGGCTTAACGTGCTCTCCGAGGCACGGTGGGGAGACCCACAAGGAATGTACAAATACCCAGACCACGGCAAGCATCTGTATGGACATATTATGTTGTCGTGTGTGGGTATCGAACCCGCAACCGCCAGCGCAAGGGCCACAAAGCAGTGCTGTGACCGCTGCGCGAACGCGGCGAGTTACTTTCGCATTTATAATATTAGTATGGATAAATATAAGTATGGATTATAAACCTGAAAGTTGGTTTGTTTGTTTAAACGCGCTAATCTCAAGAACTACTGATTCGAATTGAAAAAATTCCCTGAGGTGGATAGCCTATTTAAAGAGAAAGAGGAGGAAGAGTATTTTTTTCCTCAAAGCAACGCGGGTGAAACCGCGGGGCACAGCTAGTAGATTATAATTGTGTTTTGCTCGCAAACGAAGAAAAAACCGACTTCAATTAAATAGACAAGTAATACAACGTATTGTAGACGAAAAAATAGCCAAGTAAATGCGCGTTATCGAAGATTATTTAAAAAGTGGTCATCAAATCTCCGCCGCCCGCCTCGTTTGCGCAGCGATCACAGCACTGGTTTGTGGCTGTTGCGCTGGCAGATGCAGGTTCGATCCCCGCACACGACAACATTTGTATTGGCCATACAGATGTTTGCCATGGTCTGGGTGTTTGTGCAGTCCTTGTGGGTCTCCCCACCGTGCCTCGGAGAGCACGTTAAGCCGTCGGTCCCGGTTGTTATCATGTACACCTGATAGCGATCGTTACTCATAGTAGGGAATATATCTGCCAACCCGCATTGGAGCAACGTGGTGGATTAGACTCTGATCCTTCTCCTACATGGGAAAAGGGGCGTATGCCCAACAGGGGGATATTACAGGCTGAAGCGTAGCGCATCAAATCTCCATCAAATTGAAATGGTACTACATATAGTCCTCAGCTTTTGTTTAAAACTAGAATTATCAAATTGGTACAGCCAGTGAAAAGTTATGCGGTATAATACATTTATACATCGTATATTAGATACAACTCGAAAAGTACTTGTTAGATCGCAACTATGTAAATTTAAATTATAAGTTTGAACATTTGGGACCACATATAACGCACAAGCTTTCGATTGAGAAAATCATCAAAATCGGTCCACCCAGTCAAAAGTTCTGACTTAAAGTAAAGTACTTTAAAAAAATACAATCGAATTGATAACCTCCTTTTTTTGGAAGTCGGTTAAAAAGCCGTCGGTTAAAATTACGTCAAACTGGTAGGTATCTCTGTTTTAATCCTTCGTGGAAATATTGTGATTAAATAATAAAAATCTGATACTGGCAATTCCGCAAGGGAGCTAAAGCCAAAGAAGAAGAAGAAATAATAAAAAAATTATATGGATAATTTTTTACTCCGACATGAGTGTCGTATTTACAGTTGTTATTAATTTCTTGAAGGAATGCAAATTACTAAAAGTAATTGCTTCGCCTTCTCATCGTTCTTGGTATAAGTTCAGTCACGTAGTTTTCAAGTAGTTACAGCTTAACGTTTTAATTAGAATCTACTGGCCCTTTGTGCATTATCAGCTATTTGTTGTTAGACCGCTTGATATTGACTTCTTAGTTCATCATAATTATCAGATATTGGATTGACTAATTGAAATTTGACCATTGATTAATTGAAAAGCCTTTTTCCCCGGCTATTATATACTTTTTTTATACAATTATCATCACCTGATGGTAAGCGAATAACGTAGATTATAGATACTTGCAACTCTAGAATTATCGCAAGCGCGTTGCTAACCCTACCCTCAATCCTTACAGGAACTCTGGTCATCTTACTCACCTCAGGAACACAAAACAACATGATCTTCTGTAGGTCAAGATACTTTCTGTAGCAGTCGGGCTGCTCCAGATTTCGAGCAGGATATTTTCTGCTGTGCTTTTTTACCTCGGTTGGGTAATAAAGTAATAGTAGGTTTTCGATAAGACGTTAACGTCCAATAATTCTATTTGACTATTATCATGATATTAGGTTTAACTAAACAGAGTTTTTAAGCAGCTGACGGTTGTTTAATTGTAGAATCATTATGAAATTTCAAATTTTAATACTAAAAGTTCTAAGTTTTTACTTCTATTGGTAGTCTCTATATCTGCCATTTTTTTTAATTCTATTGTTTTACTAATTTTGATTAATCATCTTGTCTAGCTTTGAGCAAGTGGCCATGTGTGGAGTGCTCAGGCTTTGTGTATTGTCTTGCATTTGTGAGTTAAGTTATAATGTTGTTCATAGCACTTTGTAAGGTGTTTGTATAACAAGATAAACATATTAGACGGCTAGACCAAATTTTTTTAATAAGAAAAGATGTATTTTATGCTTGGACGGTCTAGGAAGAGCCGCCTCCACGGAAAATCCAGCGGCCACTAGAGGGCGGGACCACCTCCGTTGGGAACCTATGGTCTAATGTAGCACTAATTTTTGTATTAGTCAGTTCTTGACCTTAGTTCTTCACGATGCATTGCTGATGACAGTGACGACTCAATTGGCAGCTTCTTTTGCCGAGCAGTAAAAAGCGCTTTAGAATTGGTTAAACAGTTTATGAGAGCACAAACGCACAGATAAACAGACATACAGGCGAAAATTCTAAAAATTATTGTTTTGTATTCTATTACTTTATTTATTTATTTTAATGGAAACAAACAATTTATAATAATTATTTATAAAATTAATAGCACATAATTCGAAAACCATCACCAGAACAGTTTTCAAGTTTGTGAAGAAGTCCCCCAAAAAAGTTTTACTCATATGTAAATCTTCCAGTTGAAGACACATTCATCGGGTATTTGAATAGTTTTTGCTAAATTTTAATTGGTTTAGTTCAAAGAAAATCAGTACAAACTTATCATTTCTTAACTAGCGTTTTTGTGTACAAAGAAAGGCTTGGACTTAATTGAGCCAAGTTGTTGTAGAGCCATTCTCTTCTTGAGTTTATGTCGAGTCTTTACAAGTGTTTCTTAAAACATGAAACTAAATTTCTGTATTGAAGTAACATGAACATGGTTGTATTAAAATTAAAGTATTTCTATTTCTTTTGACATGACTGTGTTGTGCTTTTTAAAAAAAAATGTCGTAGTAAGTTTTGAGCAATCATTACAAATGGTATGATTCTTGATATTTAATCTACAATTTTAATTTAGATTTTAATAGAATAAAGTAATATATTTTCTATAAGACGTTAACGTCCAATAATTCTATTTGACTATTATCATGATTTTAGGTTTAACTAAACACTGAGTTTTTAAATTTATAAAAACTAATTATTTTCTGTTTGACACAAAATAATTTATACTCGTACTTGTGGTACCAAGTGTGTATATGTGAAAGCTCTCGTAACATACATAACAAGTGTTGGCGTCAATATATTAGGAGTAATACGTACTCGTATATTGACATAAGAAGATTAATCGTAAATGAATCCACAATTCTTTCAATACCATTCCATTACGTTAACACGAAATGTATCTTTGTCTAAAACCAATAATAAAAGTGGCTTACATTTAATAGGTAAAAATATCTTACCAACCTTATTCTTCTTGCGGTAACGATTCAGCCTGTAATATCCCACTATTGGGCATAGGCCTCTTCCCCATGTAGGAGAAGGATCCTTCTTGCGGTAAATAAAAGTTTATTTTGTTACATACCCCTGCAATAGAGTTATTGTGTTAAAGTATATGTCGAAGTGGACACCGTATAAATTTGTAACGTTATCGAGAGTAAGTAAATGTCTCAATAAGGACATAGGAGTAGGTATATCTTTAGACATTTAAATACAATCGAATCAACTTCGTCATTTTTTTTGGAAGTCGGCTAAAAACCGACTTCAAGTACTTCATCCAGTAATACAACGTAGGTCGACGAAAAAATAGTCAAGGTAATGAACATTATTATGGATAACTCAAAAAGTACCTATTTGTCGGATCTCGATTAAATTTAAATGAGACTACATGACCATCTTTCGATTAAAAAAAATCATTGAAATCTGTCCACCCTGCCAAAAGTTCTGAGGTAACATACATAAAAAAAACAGTAGAATTGAGAACCTCCTCCTTTTTTGAAGTCGGTTAAAAAAGAATCATAGCACAGCGTTTTTTATTTATTCAGTTATACCTGAGTTAGCAACTTAATTAGATACGTAGATATTGATATATATCTACTTATAATTTATACAGCGCGCATGCCTTTATTTGGTGTTTATTAAGTAGAAATTTTCCGTGGATGTGCTGTGCTGATAATGACACGTCCTCTCGATGTTGGATAAGTGCTCCAGCGAGAGGCTTCAACTCATGACAGATTAATTATTCCCTTTGTAGACGTACGCTGGACAAACATCATCTACATCAATATATAAATACAACTAGACATTAAATCAAAAGAATTCTGTTCCATATAATGTAAATTTTGCAAATAATAGTGTATCTTAAGAGTCTACTTCCGTTTAGAGCCATATAGAGATACATGGAGGCATATCACAGCCGAAATTATACCTGAAAAAAATGAAACCGTAGTAAGTACAGCTCATTACTACGTAACTTTAAAATCGACACATTTGAAGAAAAAATTGAGAAAACATGGGCATTGAGAACACAATTATATAGGGTATAAATAAACGACTTAACTGTATAAATATAAATTTAAATATACACATATACATACTTGTAATAAAGAAAAAGATAAACGTACACAATAAAAATTGTACTGATTTGGTCATTTCCTAAAAACAAAGAGAGCATAATATAAAAAATACAGCATAGAATCAAGACATATTTTCTAAAATTAATGATTATAATGTAAATTTTTATAAATAGATAAGAAAAAAAATACTTGAAAAAACATTTCCTTTTTAATTAACAAATGAAGTTTGTTAAGTATGTAAAACCCACGCAGAGCCGAGAGAAAATGTTACTCATTTATGAGCACCTAACCCTTTCGAATATTAAAGTGCGGTTGTTTATACATATTTAAATTTAAGAAATATTACATTCTATCAATATGTACGGAAGTTTGGAAGACTTGTAAAGATATCTCGGTCTACGGTAAATTCAACACCCTTATCTATTTGATATACGAGTAAGAAGGTTTGTAAACAAAATTGTAACGTACAACAATCAACTGTGTGAATTTAAAATCCATTACTTTTTGTATCTGCCGTAAAATTCCTATTATTTACAATAATGCGACACGAATAAATGTAATTAATTATGCAAATGCTATGTTGTCGTTTGTCTGCTAAACCACATTTTATTGAGCCAAAAAATCAAAATCTTCACGTATCAGTCTCTCCTTAAAATTCTTGGCGTTTTCCCAGTCTTAGTTCTTTGCATTTCGTTATTTTTGGTATAAAAGGTAGGTAATGTAAAACAATGTGATCAAAAAGTAGGCATTTCAGTTTCTTTACTTTAAAAACTTCGCAATAAAATTGAAGAACGTAGCATAGATTCTGTGGCAGTCAATATGTTCCGGTGAGGTGAGCCTTGAATCAGGTAACCTGTGTATAAAGTTTCGATGAATCTCTCTGTGGTCTTTTGAATAGTTAATGCAACTAACCCAAGAATTACCACGACTTTAGTGGGCTTGTGGTATTTACAGCCTGCTAGGGAGAATAATGAACATACACAGCGGATTAGGTATTGATAGATTCATTGTTCTACAATTTTTTTATATACTATAGATTTTACAATTATGTTGTAACATAAAGCTTTCAGTTTTCTTGTAGTATTTATTACAAAATGTAAAACTAATATCTGTGCAGTAATGTAACAGTAATTGGAAAAAACTATATTAATGATGAAATATATATATTTAATAAGTTTTTCTCATATATTTAAAGTTTTATGATAGTGCTTATAATAGCAAGACGAACTTTTAATAATGTTGGAAGTTTCCGAACAAGTGTTACGTGACATTCTTCTGCTGTTATAAAAGGTTTCCTTGCTCCGCTATATTTATAGTTTATCGATCGATGTCATTTTTGTAGCCACACACGGCTTGAAATAAACCTTCTATTTATTCGCCACACCTTCCATCCCAGCTAATCGGTAAGGGTGCGATATATTTTTACTTTATAAGAATCTTTTAAATAGAACATGCGCAGGTTGTTCATTGATGAGATTGACCTTTTGAAGTTAGCTTAAGTAATGTCTAACGTAAATTTACATTTGCATTTTTCAAACTACATTACAAGTAATTTGTACTAACACGTAACACAACGTAATGTCACATATGTTGTTAAGTACTCGTACTTTATCAATTCCCTCATTAAGTAAACTTAAATCTGGCTTTTTCGAAATGTACTCACACATTCGTTTTACCTGAATCTGAGATGACATACTATTCCACTAAAATAACAATGTTTTTAACTTAAAAAGTTGTCTACGTATTTCATTATTCTTGAGTATTTGTATTGGGGTATTGTTTTAATTATTTCGAATAATTGAATGACGATGAAAATATTGACTTACCGCATATTATGTAGTTATACGACCAAACAAAGCCATATTTGTAAGTAAATTAATTGTGCTTTAAATGCATCTTTGAGGGCGTAGTATATCGTTTAAAGCACCTGACATTCATTGTTTTATATAGCAATGCTAACAATGGTTTATGTGGAAACGTGATGGAACTGACGGCTCTCAGCGTAGCTCTTTATAGTAGCGTAGCGTAGTTCTATGCGATTCAAGTTAACAAAAATAATCCACTGTTGACTTAAATACTTAATCTATTCATTGCGTGTATAAAATAATATGTAGGTATCTATTAAAAATTTTGACATGTATTTTAAATAGATATATCGTTTGTCATTTTAATTAATGATATGTTTAATTTTTAAAATGGTTTAAATATTGTATAGTTTGCAAATTGCTTTATTTAATTAATCGATCTCTGATTCAAGAAGTGGTATATAGGTATATATATTAGTATACCTACTACTTCATAAATCCGAGGCCGATAAATTAAATAATCCCTATAGCTGGAAAGATTATCGAACAAAACGTCGTCGATAGTTCAATACACGCATATGCATACAGTATTTTAAATCGAGTTTCTAAAAAAACATCGTATTATCAGAAAATTAAAAAAAAGTCAAGAGTAACACGCGACGTAGTCGGTAGCATGGGGGGCGTCTAAAGCTCGAGGCCATGCATAACTGATCTTTCTGATACAGTTCTATGATTCTATCTAAGTTTTTACGTAGGCAGCAGCATCTACTGGCTTTTTGTTTAGCAGATGATTTGTCATACGAAATTACTATTATTACTGGTTACAAGTGGCATACGTGTGAGAGTTGGTTAGATTATACGTTGCGTTTATTAAAATCTCTCTACTGTTAGATATCTTCAAGATTTGCTGTTTGAATGGTGGAATAAGCGGAAACGCAATCTGTCGCATACTGTTCTGGTTTAATGCATTGTCTATACTGTCACATCTATTAGATAAGGAATCTAATAGATGTGACAGGACTGGGGAGTATCCCCAGTTCCAGTTACAAGTGGCATACGTGTGAGAGTTGGTTAGATTATACGTTGCGTTTATTAAAATCTCTCTACTGTTAGATATCTTCAAGATTTGCTGTTTGAATGGTGGAATAAGCGGAAACGCAATCTGTCGCATACTGTTCTGGTTTAATGCATTGTCTATACTGTCACATCTATTAGATAAGGAATCTAATAGATGTGACAGGACTGGGGAGTATCCCCAGTTCCAGTTACAAGTGGCATACGTGTGAGAGTTGGTTAGATTATACGTTGCGTTTATTAAAATCTCTCTACTGTTAGATATCTTCAAGATTTGCTGTTTGAATGGTGGAATAAGCGGAAACGCAATTTGTCGCATACTGTTCTGGTTTAATGCATTGTCTATACTGTCACATCTATTAGATAAGGAATCTAATAGATGTGACAGGACTGGGGAGTATCCCCAGTTCCAGTTACAAGTGGCATACGTGTGAGAGTTGGTTAGATTATACGTTGCGTTTATTAAAATCTCTCTACTGTTAGATATCTTCAAGATTTGCTGTTTGAATGGTGGAATAAGCGGAAACGCAATCTGTCGCATACTGTTCTGGTTTAATGCATTGTCTATACTGTCACATCTATTAGATAAGGAATCTAATAGATGTGACAGGACTGGGGAGTATCCCCAGTTCCAGTTACAAGTGGCATACGTGTGAGAGTTGGTTAGATTATACGTTGCGTTTATTAAAATCTCTCTACTGTTAGATATCTTCAAGATTTGCTGTTTGAATGGTGGAATAAGCGGAAACGCAATTTGTCGCATACTGTTCTGGTTTAATGCATTGTCTATACTGTCACATCTATTAGATAAGGAATCTAATAGATGTGACAGGACTGGGGAGTATCCAGTCGTACTTATGACCTCCACCTCTCCTCAAGTCCTCTGGAAATATCTTAACGTAACAAACAATACTCAACTCGAGCATCTTCGTATTCTATAATATTTATACAGGAGAAAAACACCGAAGTGGTCACTCTCACTCAGTTTAATCCATTGACAGGATACTTATACTAAATATAATTATACTAGGCAATGGCTTAGGTCAATTCTGTTTCCATAAAAAGATACTAGAGTAATGAAATCCCTACTACGCTTGTCTCATTTTGTTCTAGACGAAGTCACGGCGAGTGTTACAATTGACTCGGCATCGACTTCAAATATATCAGTAGATAGGTAGTTTGTATTCAATTTTGGTGTTTAAAATATTAAAAAAAATTTTTTTTCTTTGTTTTAAAAAATCTTTATTTTGTTTAGATCCTGGCACCGACTTAAAACTTATCAGTATTTTGTTAAAGGTTTGCATAAGAACACGTGTTTAAAATTAAATATTTAGGTATTAAGTTAGTTTTTGCGTTTTAGTTTTTTTTTGTTCAAGTTACCAAAAATGCTCATAAAATAAAAACTACCAAGCCAAACTAAATTAAATGTTTATGGGACCAAATGGCAACTATTTCGCATAAAAAAAATAGAATCACGTAAATCGGATGAGAAATCTCGGCAATCTGCATAATCGGTATACATACATACAAAAAAATACCAACAGAAATGATAACCTCTTCCTTTTTGAAGTCGGTTAAAAATAATATGCCATGCCATGATAACTCGTAAATAAAACAGTAATGTAAATCTGTGAATGGTTTCATAGTTGTTTATACATTATTTGTGTATTAGAATAATACTAAGTATGAAAAACTATACAAAAAGATCATTAGAAATAAAAATAAAATAAATAAAATATAACTGATTACTCATTTATTAAAACTTTAACTAGCGATATAAATAGAAAATAACGTACTAATGGGACAATAAACTTAAACTGACTACTGCATTATGCAAATCCGGTAACAAAACAGCTGTCTGTCGATTACATCGATCACAATTGTGATAGATGTGCTCATACGACTCATACGTGCATAATTTTGGTAATACAACATTCGAGCTATGCACGATTATACATGTTTTTAAAATTAATCCGTATTAATACTTGATTTAAACGTAGTACGGTTACGTTAAGTTGTACAGTTTTTTTAATGGGTGTAATAACTTAATATATACCTAGTGTCTTATACACTTCATTAAAACGTGAATTCTCTTTAATATTACATTGTACCTAATATAACTAACATAAAAAAAATTCACAATGACATAAATTGTATGTATGTTACGTCATTATAACAATATTTTAAAATAAATGAAACGATTTTTTTCACAAAGTTCATAACTTTTATGGACATACTAGCTGCTGCCCGCGACGTCGTCTGCGTGCGTTCACTGCTCGTTCCCCGTAGGTGATAGCGTGATAATATGTAGCCTATGTTCTGACCCGACTTCTTAATAATATTCGTGCCAAAGAAGTAAATCCATGCAGTACTTTTTGAGTTTATCCCGGACATACATTTGAAGAAATAAAGGTTCACTGCTCTTTCCCCGTAGGTGATAGCGTGATAATATATAGCCTATGTTCTGACCCGACTTCTTAACAATATTCGTGCCAAATTTGAAGTAAATCCATGCAGTACTTTTTGAGTTTATTCCGGACATACATACAGACAAACAGACAAACAGACAAACAGACAAAAATTCTAAAAACTATATTTTTGGTTTCGGTATCGATTGTAGATCACACCCCAAGTATTCTTTTAAAAAAATATTCAATGTACAGTTTTGACTTTTCTACCATTTTATTATATGTATAGATTTACCATTATTCTAATACGTGTTCCAGCTCTGAACTGGCTCAACTGCATAAATGCTATCAGTTACTCATTACTCTGTAAATGGATTATTTTAATTCTCATCAAGTAACAAACAAAATACTATTTTTTGAACGTTTTGATTTTTTTTTTGTAAATAGAAGGAAGAAAAATAAAACAAGAATAATAAGTCGTTAAATAATTTTTCGCCAAGATTGGAATGAATTTCTTATCATTCTTATTTTTTTGACATTGTGATAATTATTATTAGTATGTTAGTAGAGTTCGGTGGTTTTACTTTATGTCCATGTGTGCGATGTGATGTACGAGATATGGTGTGCGTATTTTACGATCCCGCTAACATTAGTCTTAATAATCAATGTCATATTTACTGGAACATGTGCAGTTCCAAGGCAATAAACCTAACTCCTCGATCACCAAACATTATTGTTCGCTAGCTGTACCTTGCTCTTAAAGAAGATTAGGGCTAAGTAGAGATTTGTTGCTATGGATCTCTACCTATCTGCATACTAAATTTTCCCAGTTTTATCGTGAAAAATCTCTATATTCGTGTATCTGCAATTTTAACAATCATCTCGAAAAGCACTAATACAAACTGAATATCTCCCTCTTAGCAACATATAAATTTATATGTTTATATGTTTTATGTGGGTACTCGTCATATCACTCGCTTTGGCATTTACAGCTAGTGTTCTGCTAATATGAATCCTAGCCAAGATGTATTTATAGCCTAGAGCTCTACTATATAGATACTATAGCCTTAATCTGGTAAAGAATTAAGACATCTTTTATTATAATTCAGTAGTTTTAATTTTCATCAATTGCTGAGGTAAAGCACAGCATAACTGAGGTGGGCACAGCAGGAAATGTGGGCAAAGCAGGGAGCTATTCATATTCTCTAGCAGCCCGACTAGGGAAGTACCTCGACCATACAAAAGGTCACAGCTAAATAACACTGAGGGGAGAGAGCCAGAGGGTCGGGTTTAAGGTCGGTAGCGCGCATGCAATGTTTCTGGTGCAGCAGAGGTCCGTTGGCTACTGTATCTCAGCTTACCGTCAGGTGGACCGTAAACTTGTTTGCCAGCATTATACATATAGTATAACAAATAAATAATATGCATAAAATACTGACTATCTATTGTTAAAACGTAAAAAAAATCGTGACATTCAATTCGCTACATAAAATACTGTAAAAAGTATATGTAATGTATGCATATTAGAATCTTAGTTAATATTCAAATATAGTCAGCGGTATTTTGAAGGATCTCTACTTTGTGATCTTAAATACAGAAAATTGATCCACGTCACCTAGGCCTTTAAATGAGGTTAAAGAGCTTTAAACTGCATTCGCTGTGAAATTTAAAATGTTGGCGAGCAAGTTTATAAAATTTTACGTTTGATTTTATAAAATTTTAAACAACTCTCAATTTTTCACCCGCATGCGATGTGTTTCGCACAAAGAATCGGAGTGCTTAAATATTTATTATTTACTGAGAGCTCGAGAAATAGTAAGCCTACAGGTGTGTAGGAACAAAATGAGAGAATATATCTCAGTAATGAGAAACGGAACGTCTCATTATATTTTTCATTGAAACTTAAATAAGAAAAATGACAATATTATGTCCGCATAGGCATTTAGAAAATACAGTGCTAAGCAATTCTCCGTTTCTAAAAATGCTTTATAGTACTTCGTTGTATAGTTTTTAAGTATTATTTTTTATATTCCTACAATTCATTAATTATAATATGCACTTTTGTCTGGTAATAATACAAAATTGTTTAAATAGCAAGTAAGAATGATTTGAATATAAAGTCTAATATTTACGTAGTGAGACCTGAAAATGAATAAAGAATTTGCACTTTTCCGTCTCTTTTGTAAATCTTGGCATCATTCCAGCCAGACGTAACTCACAGCATTAGCCGTCAATAGGCATCCGCGGTTTTATGAATTTTAGCTAAAAGATTTCCTTAGTGCTTATATATTGTAATAATATATGTATTAAGTTATGAACGACACATTTAACAACCAAGCACTTGTTATGAATTTTGACGGAGATGTCGCAGCTAAGTGGTTGAAATAGACTTTCTACTAAGCTGTTAACCTTTTCATTGAACAATGCCATTATACTATAACAAAAACAACTTATTCTGGAGTTTAAAATAATTAGATACTATAAAACATTTTACAACGTATGTCGACTTAAAAGTTCGTTAACTATGTATATATAACGTGTAGAATTTAAATCAGAATTCCTAAAAAATTAAAACAATATTTTAAACTAACAACACTACCTTGAGCGTTTTGACTCTTTAATTAATTACCATAATTGCGAATGCCACCTTTCAGCCTCAGGCCCAACAGGGCAGATAGATACTAGCTTAACTAGTGAATCCCTTACTCGGCCTGCGGGGACTCACACCGACCCCAAATATTATAATGTACAACTACCTGTACATCCTATATCTATTCCCGAGGAAAAAAAAATTATAAAAATTTACAGTGATGACTTAGGAAAAGGTATGGGTGTATTATTGAGTGATTTTTGTGTGGGCCAGCGAGTAATCAATCATTGCATGCCCGGAGCCACTTATAATCAAATAGTAAATAGCATTTTGAGTGAGGCTCACTGTCCCAACACAACTATTATTTTATTAATTGGGAGAAGGGGTAATGTAAACAAACACATAATGGAAAACATTTTAAATAGATTAAATCAATTAAAAATAAACAAAATTTTATTGTTTACACTACCTTACTTAGCCAAATTGCCACAGGAAAATAGATTAAGATATGACATTAATAATCTAATGCACACTATAACTACTTGTAAGTACTTAAATGTAAATATTAAAAAAAGTAACAAAATTGATGTTATTGACATAAATAATTTATGGAAAAATAACAATTATATGTTGACATATAGTAGGCTGAGCCTACCATATTTTTTTAAACGACAGATAGCATCTGTGCTATCTTATTATATACAAACTGACATAGCCAATAATCTGGTTACCTTGACATCTGCTCCTATTGAGCAAAATTATAATATGACATTTTCTGATGTGGAATCCGTTCCAAATAATAATTTAAATTAGTTATTAAGACAACAGAGGATACCTCTAGCATATTAATAAGTCATGACATTAAATTAGATAAATGTCATAATAATTTGGTAAAGAAAGCCCACAGTTGTAAAAATTTAAATATTGTAAACCTGGTGCACCAAAATATACAGGGCATGTTAGGTAAGGATCTTGAACTGGAGTTATTTATGAGTGGTGAAAATATCAATATTTTATGTTTAACAGAACACTGGCTTTCTGTTTCCCAGTCCATATTTAACTTCAGCGGTCACCAGGTAGCTAGTATGTTCAACAGAGAAAATGCTATACGCGGTGGCTCTTTAATAATTATAAGTAAACTTTTTAAATATAAAGAACGTAAAGACATTGTGAGCCTCTCTGTTGAGCAAACTATTGAATTAGCCTGCGTAGAGCTTGAGCACTTCATTGTTGTATGCGTATACAGACCTCCTAGTGGGTTATATGAGTACTTTGAGAAAGTATTGGAAGAAGTTTTGTTAAAATTAAATAACTCTAATAAGGTTATTGTTGTATGTGGGGATTTCAATATTGATTTATTAAATAATTCTAATATAAGTCTCAGATTTAAGTCTATGCTTCTATCATATAACCTACATAACTTATTTACTGAACCCACTAGAATTACTGCTACCAGTGCTACATGTATTGACAACATATTTACAAACTGTAAACCTTATTCCAAAGCTATTATTAATAAGTTAAGCTCAGACCATTGTGGCCAGTTAGCTTCCTTTTCTTATTCTTTAAATGCCAATAAAAATATTTTAAAAAAGACCTTTGTACCTATAAGTACTACACGTATGGAGAAGTTTAGAGGTAGTATTGTGGCAAAACTTCCCTATTTATCATACATCGACGACCCCAACTACTTATATAACACTTTGTTTAAATTAATAAAAACTGAATTTTCTACAATATTTACTTGTAAAACAGTCAATTCAGGGGGTCTCTTGACATTTGGTGAATGGGCAACTCCTGGCATATACAAGAGCAGGCAAAGGCTTTATGAATTGTACAGTGAAAAAGCCTATAATCATAGTGTATCATTTGCTTCTTTTGTAAGTGCCTACTCAAAAATGTTTAGAAGAGTATGTTCCATGGCAAAATCCTTGTATATTAAAGACAAAATTAGAAATGCTCATAATAAAATTAAAATGACATGGAACATCATTGCTTGTGAAAGTGGAAGAGTCGCAGATCGCAGCTTCGATTTTAAGTTAAATATCAATGATAATTTTGTTACCTCAGACCGAGAAGTTGCATCTGAGTTTGAAAAATTTTTCACTGACATTCCATTTTCAACAACGCAATCACTTAATTCGTCTCCAGGCATTGCCGAATCTCTGCTAAAAGAAAACGTAAAAGAATGTAATGTAATATTTACATTTAAACCTGTAAACCCCAAAGATATAACAGTAGCCTTCAGAAGACTGGACGTCAAGAAAACAGCTGACCTATGGGGTTTATCTGTAAAAGTCGTTAGTTCAATAATTGATGTCGTTGCACCTCATCTAGCTACTATATTTAATAGCTGTATAGAACATGGTGTGTTTCCTGATTTAATGAAACACAGTAAAGTAATTCCTATTTTTAAATCGGGCAGTACCTTAGACCCAAATAATTTTAGACCAATTTCAGTACTCCCAACCTTTAGTAAAATTTTTGAAAAAATCATACTCGGGCAAATGTTATCGCATTTTAATGCACACAATCTACTACATAATAAACAGTTTGGTTTTACAAAAGGTCGCTCCACAGCAGATGCTAGTGTTGAGCTAATTAAAAATATTTTTGAGGCATGGGAGAGGTCGCAGGATGCTCTTGGAATATTCTGTGACTTATCCAAGGCCTTTGATTGTGTGCATCACGAGACGTTGATCAGGAAACTGCATCATTATGGGATTAGAAATAAGGCACTCAACCTCCTGAATTCCTATTTGAGTAATAGAATACAGAGGGTTGATGTAAATGGTAAGAGATCTCCTGGGGCTCCTCTAGGTATGGGGGTTCCACAAGGCTCTATTCTTGGTCCATTTCTCTTCCTTATTTACATAAATGATTTGCCATTTTTTGTACAGGACAAGCATGAGATAGTATTGTTTGCTGATGACACTTCACTTATTTTTAAGGTGAAACGTAATTTACTTATGTACGACGATGTAAACGATGCTCTCTCAAAGGTTGTCTATTGGTTCGATTCAAATAATTTATTATTAAATAACAAAAAGACAAAATTAATAAAATTCACTACACCTAATGTTAAACTTGTTGATAATGGTGTAGAATTAGGAGGGGAAATATTAAAACCAGTAAAATCCACTAAATTTCTAGGGATTACTATAGATTCGAAATTGCAGTGGGATCTTCATATTGAGGGGTTAGCGAATAGGCTCAGCTCTGCAGCGTTCGCGGTAAAAAGAATTAGACTTATTACGGACGTAGATACAGCTCGCGTAGTATATTTTAGTTATTTTCATAGTATCATGTCCTATGGAATCTTATTATGGGGAAATGCAGCTACCGTTAATACTATTTTTGTCCTGCAGAAAAGAGCTATTCGTGCAATTTATAGTTTAGGCCCTAGAGTATCATTAAGAGACAAGTTTAAAGAAATAAAAATATTGACTGTTGCTTCTCAATATGTGTACGAAAATGTTATGTATGTTCATAAAAATATACACGAATTTCGCAGGAATTGCGACATGCATAGCATTAATACTAGGAACAAACACAAACTTGTAATGCCTGTAACTCGCTTACGCCGAGTCAGTAATTCTTTCTATGGACAATGTATACGCTTATACAACAGGCTCCCAGAAAACGTTCAAAAAGCTTCTATTGCGAAATTTAAAAAAATTGTAAAAGAACGTTTGTGTACTAAAGGATATTATTCGATTAACGATTTTATAGAAGACAGTACGCCTTGGGAATGATGTGATCGCCTCCAGGCTATTTCAACCTATGAAATTATTGTACAATCTTCTTTGGAAAAAAAAACATGATTAAAAAAATGATATTAGTCCCGCTGAGTTTCTTTCGCCAGTTCTTCTCAGGTCAGAGGCTTTTTCTTTCCGAACTGGTAGTAGACTCATGACGTTCAGTAAGAAATTGTAATAATTTTATGCTGAATAAAATATTTTGAATTTGAATTTGAATTTGAACTATCTCGATCCTAATTTTTTTTCTTTTGACTTACACCATTACACGTAAAAAATGACATGTCACTAATGATTTATTTAGTGAATGGTTTATAGTCACCGAACCTACGCTACCTACTCGATCTAAATACATGATATTTGGCTTGTACTGCTATTTTATAACGCTTGCACTCAAAATAAAGAATATTTGGAAATTTTATCCCTATAAAGGTAAAAAATGACAAAGGAGGGCAAGGGATAAAAGCTATCACGATTGCCTGATATTTTTGAAGTTAAAAGTGTCAGTATTTAACTATTAATACACAAACACGTATTTTAGTGTAGGTATTTAGAAATTCACACTTTAATGGGCTACGACGGGGAGGAAAATAAATGCTTGCGTTTTTACATGTAATAAGCACTACTTTATTACTTAGACTTTTGATTAGAAACTAGAGCATAAAAAGCTAGGAACGGGTCGTGGCATACTTTGTTAATCAGCGCATATGTGAGTTATGTTTGAGATATCATTACTAATGTACTTAATAGATCTATACCTACATTTAAAATCGAATCGTTGAAACGAGCTGGGTGGTGTAATGAATGTTGGATTTATTACACTTGCGAACGCGAATGCGAATGCGAATAATTGTCTCAACATTCGCTAGAATGCGAATGCCAATATTGAATTTTCAAATAAAGCGCGTTTAAAATGTAAGACATATTCGAGCCGAGACAGCTTGAATGAACCATATTGTTACTTATCATAAGAAGGGCAAACGGACGGACGGTATTATGTGATATATATAAAATAGCTACCCTTGACGTTTGCACAATTTTGAGGGGCTGGCTGCATGTGAATCACCGGCTCTCTAGGGAGAACATGTCTATCTGTCGGCCTTTAGGGAAAACTTTAGGAGGAAGGTCATTCCACAATTTGCACGCACGCGGAAAGAATAAGCGTTAAGCTCGCACATTAGATGCCAATCGGGCATCAAAGTGATGTGGATGATACTTAGCCCTTTAGTGAAATTTGCGATGTTTTGAAGCGTAATGGTGGTTGAATATTATATTGAAGAGTATATATTAAAGAGTTCTTAACGGCTCTAAGCCATCCGTGAATTTTCGATAGTCAACAATGTGAAATGCCCGGCGTTAGATGGAATCGAATAGCTGGAGTTAATATTAAGGATCTCCTGCAAAGGTGCGAACAATAGTTAATATGGGGTACGTCCCCATATTAACTCCCCTAAATTTTGTAAAACAGAAGTCGATGGCCCAATTTGAAGTACCGTCCCTGTTTAGAACTGCGAGCTTTTTTGCAGCCATTTTGGCTGTGCTCTTCAAGTGACACCAGAATCGGACCTCATCCCCCATACCCCAAGAAATTCAATACTTTTATTAATGATAACTGAAGTGT
The DNA here is from genome assembly GCA_905220545.2 of Melitaea athalia. Classification (NCBI taxonomy): domain Eukaryota; kingdom Metazoa; phylum Arthropoda; class Insecta; order Lepidoptera; family Nymphalidae; genus Melitaea; species Melitaea athalia. Next base: position 12,059,593 of record HG992184.1, on the reverse strand, counting down.
TCTGAAAACTCGGTGCTACAATAAAGTGAGTCTTCTTAGCGATAAAAGCACAAACTTGTGTTTTCGAGGGTTCTGTGACCTGCTCCAAGGTGTTCTCGATTTCAGACAAAAATTCTAATCTCCTCTCCTTCAATTCCGCCCAAGAGGCCAGTTTAAAAAACATCACCCGTACACTGTCATCCGCATAGTAACGCAAATTGTTGGTTTGCAACATATCGATAATACGCAGAATAAACAGTGCAGTCTCACCTACACCTACCTACACAATGAGCGTATTTAGTGGCTAGCCGATCCGTTAACCATTGAGCTATTGAGATTTAAACGGAGTCTGCTAACAAAATAAAAAATAATTAAGGTTAATGTATTAAGGTAGTACCTACCTATGTTGCATCCATTGCAACTCATGTTTTCATATCTATGGGGATTTTATATTTGTTTTTTAAAATCAGGTCACGTAATAAAACATTTCGCGTCATATAAAGTTATGAATTTACGTGATTTTATTAAAGTAGACGAGACGACGGGACGTAGTGTACTATTTTACTTTTATGTTATTGCACACGATATTTTTATTTTGTTGATGTTAATTACGTTACTAAGATAATTTTGAATGATAAAATTAGTGTTATCCTGAATCCATTCCAAATATGTAGTTTCCGTATCATGTTTTTTGTATGTATTTTAATTTTTTTTCAATGTTTTTAAATATGGATTAGTTGAACAGTGTTTAGGCATAAATACATTTTAAACATGTTACATAGGTATTTATATTTCATTTGTGTCTATTCCTTGTGTGATTTTTTTGTTCGCTTTATCAAAATCGTCTTGTACCTAATTATGAAAATATTTACTTTGTCAACTTTTTATTTTAAATGAAACTTGTGCAATATAATCTGTACACAATGCTGTTGCAATCACAGACCACGGAAAGTTGCAATCTATACATCTAGATATACCGGGTGTATTTGGAACGCTTTGAAAGATTTTAACCAAGAATTATACTATTTATATACTATATAATGCATATAACCATTTATCTCAGAAACGTTTTTTAAAGAACATTTTAGGACTTATGTATTTTGCGAACTATCGTTGACCGCGGGACGCACGACTGTGTGTGCAGGAGTACGTTGACCTCGTGCCGGTCAGCTGATGGCGCACATGAACTAGTAGTATTCAATGACATTGCCGATTTTTTCAAAACACGATTATTTTGAAGCATTATCTTAAAATGTCTGTTTCAGTATTTTTTCCAAACTGGATTATACCAAAAAAAGTTATGAAAAGTGGCAAGAAAAAAAATTCTTTTCGCGTTTTTTTCACTTGTATCATGTCAGGTCATGCCAACACTATCATACCTCTTCGTTTTTCAAAGCGTTCCAAATACACCCTGTATACATAAAAAATATATACAAATAAATAAAATTGGAGTGTCTGTTTGTAATATTAAAATAACCGCTTTTTACTAAATGAATATGGATGTATACACGGTACATAAACCAAAATAACATTTTTTACAATTTTTTTCTGTCTGTCTGTTTGTTCCGGCTAATCTTTGAAACGGCTTAGTTCCGGATTTTGACATGACTTTCACTGCAGATAGCTGATGTAATAAGCAGTAACTTAGGCTACTTTTGTTTTATAAATTTATTTATTTTATAACTTTGCGATCTGAACAATAACTTATTTTGTTCAATTCCACGCGGACAAAGTCGCGGGACCAGCTAGTAATAAAATGTTGAAATAATTTTGTAATAATGAATTAAATCTTGCACCTTATTTTACTTAATTGAATTCAGATTTTCAGGATTGTCTTCTTTTTTATTTGTTATTGTAAATATGAAGTAAGTTCTTTGAGAAGTCGGAACTTCGAGTGGCCCGCGTATCCTTTAAGCAAGCTAAGCAACAAGCAAGTGATAATGCAAGCTAAGCAAAAAATTAGCGGAATTTCTGTAATAATGAAAGCGTTCTTTATTGCAGTTCAAAAACCCGAATGTCTGTGTAGCGTGCGGAGACGTCCATAATTTTCTAAAATCCTTAAACGGCGCGCGGCGGGCGATCCAAGGGATTTGATATCGACAAATACCCGAACTTTGCGACAAAGGCAAACTTTTATCATTTTCTCAAACATTGAAATAACTGATAAAAACCTGGATTAGGTGACGAGGCATGTAGTGCTATAGGTACATTAAATCTTTTATGAATTTGAACATAATACATAAAATGAATTTTCGAAATTTGTAATCTGCCAGTAAATTTTCACCAAACAGATCACAGTGTTAAATTTTAACCAGACTTTCCGGCTTTTTATGGGTCATACAGTTATAATTATGTGAATCGTAGTCTGGGCGTCTGTGTTTGGATGTGTGTGTTACCGTAAATTCAACACAGACTTCTCATTTTACTGCATTCCTTTGAGAGTAAAGTTTATGTATTTAGGCATTTAATCAAACAAAAAAATAAATAAATGGTTTGATTAAAAATGGTGAATATAAGAGCTGTCTATTTTAGTAATTAGAAGTATTTGTAGAATTCATTATTAGATTATACAGACACGTCTTAAACGGCAAAATGCACTGTAGCGGCGCGGTGTCGTGTCGCGTCGGTTTGGTGATGAATTCAGCTCGCAGCACTGCTGAATAATAAATGTATAGGTACGGGTCGCGGGCTCACTCGACTTCACTGATCCTGAACATTTCAAGTGTTCCAGTCTTTGTTTTTTATGTATTTACAATAAACTTGAAATTTTAATGTCGTCCTATTTTGGTATTAAATATTATGTTTTTCTAAACCTATAAAAGTCTTTATCATGTTTATAGCGCAACGGTTCAGGTCGTTTTATTGAGTCGCTACGGTCTGGATTACACCACTGACTCAGCCTTTTCAGCACCTTTCACAGTTTGCAGGCGTGACCGCGTGAATGACACCTTATATGTTATCGTATTACCATTTTGTCTCAGCTATTTGTATCGAAGAAATGTTGCCAATCCTTTCGGTATAACCCGAAGGGATTATGGAAGGAGTTGATATTTTTTATATATTTGTTTTATTTTTAATATGGGGCAACGGCAGTATAGAATTTGGCCACTCCCTCTCTTCCCGTAGGTGTCGTAAGAGGCGACTAAGGGATAGGTAATAAAGTTCCTCTACCACCTAGGAACTGTTGAAGCAGAACGATGCCGGGATAACCATCCGACTGCTGGCTTTCAAATACATATATAGGCCGGTGTTAACACCGACAGTGACCACTGGCTGTCCGCGACAGAACGAAAGTAATATAGTGGCAGTGGGCTGGATACCTATAACGCAGGACCGATGGCCGCTGGAACAGACGTGTCCTAAAGTGGATACCGCGTGTTGGCAAACGCAGAGTAGGATGTACTCCGGCTCACTGGACCGACGATCTACGTAAGATTGCCGGTGGAGGCTAGATGAGGATTGCGGAAAACCGGGATGTTGGGCGCGAACTTGGAGAGGCCTACATCCAGCAGTGGACTGGATTGCGATATGATGATGATATGATGTGTTAAACATTTTAATAAAATAAGTTAAGATTAAGTCGTATGTATATAATACATCTATTGAGGATACAGGAGAAAATACAATACTCAAATATCGGAGTAGCCTAATTGGACTTCAACCCTTACAGACGAACACAGCCAAATGTTACTACTCTCAAGCAGTGTTATGTTTCTGTGGTGAGTAAGATAGCCAGAGCTTTTGAGGTGCATATTATGTGCATGCAGGCGCTTATAAACTGAGGTATCTAGACTATCAGGCGACTCGTACACTTGTTAGCCACTTACTGGTTCCCGCCACTTCCTGCCTCGCACGACCACTATATGGAAGCTGCCACCTACGGTATTCCCGAACCGATACGACTAAGGGACCTTCAAAAAAAGAGCACACTCCTACTTGAAAGGCCGGCAACGCACCCGCTAATCCTCTGATCTAGCGGATGTCCATGGATGTTGGTTTCACTTACCACCAGGTGAGACGAAGACGGTCCGTTTGCCCCCTCTCCTATATAAAAAAGTGGTATCTATCTGTATAAATCTGTTTGTATGTATGTGTAAGAAACGATAAAACAATACAATACAAATCTATTTCAAATCAATACAGGACAAAACTGTTATTTTTAGTGGAAACTGACAGTTTTTTTTCACAGTTATAAATTAAATAACAAACTGGTAGCTTGTACTTTTTGATTGCGTTAATTCATTCATATGTCAAAGTACAAGGAAAATAAAGTATTATATTAAAAAGGAACATCAAGCATTTTGAAATTAACTTCTAAAACCACTCAAGTTCAGCGGTGTATACAGCTCTTATGCCTTGAAATAAATCGCAAACGTACAAGCAAGTTGTAGTGACTTAGGCTCGCTGATCAAAGAACCTTGTGAAAAAATGTTTTTTAGAAATAAATCAGCGTAAGAGTAGCATAAGCGGATGATATTCATATGTATAATATATATATATATATATATATAACGTGTCACGATGTATGTTAGCGATAAACTCCGAAACTACTGAACCAATTTTCATCAAATTTTGTAAGCATCTGTAATTTGGTCCAACTTGGGAGCTATGGTAGTTTTTATCTCAATTGAACCCGGTAGGTGACGCTGCTATCAATATGTAAGCAATCAAATTTAGTAGCTGTTTTCCGGGCAGGACAACGTCTGCCGGTCCGCTAGTATACGTATATTATGTTAAATTAAAAAACTGAATCGAGCTAAAATGATGTCTGTAATAGCATTTAGAATTAAAAAAATGACTAAATTAATACTTGTAAGGTGGTTCAGCCGAAAAAGGGCCTGTAACAAATACAGTCAGTATCTTTTTAAACTTCTCACACTTAATACTTAAACCAAAACGGATATCGTGTCCTTAGTAACCAATTAGGTACATAAGCGCACCACCATTCAGTAAATTTACGCTGGGAATTTTGACAGTGACTCTGTGCATAACCTCAGGGGTGGTCAATGTGATTCAATTTATAAAATATGCCGATGCAATTTTACGTCGTTTAGTCATAAAATCCGATTAATATGTAATAATTCCGCAATAATAAAATACTATCAGAACGTGGATCGATAGGGTAAGTTATTAATATTATTGGTTTTTATCTCGATTTTATTTGATTTTTTTTTTATGTTACTAAGTCGACAAACAAGGCGTACGGCTCATCTGATGGTAAGTGACTACCGTAGCCTATAGACGCCTGCAACACCAGAAGCGTCGCAAGCGCGTTGCCGACCCTATCCCTAATTCCCTCCAGGAGCTCTGGTCACCTTACTCACCAACAGGAACACAATACTGATGGAAAACAGTTTTATTTAGCTGTGGTCTTCTGTAAGGTCGAGGTACTACCCCAGTCGGGCTGCTCCATATTTTGAGCAGGAAATTTCCTGCTGTGCCCTACCTCAGTTAATTTTGAGGACATGTCTAATTAACTAATAAGGTCCACTTTACTACGAGTACTTCGTAATAAGAACCTAGTCTTATACGGGGTACGATGATTTAATATCAGTACAATTAGTTAGCTTTTGAAATAAATATATAGCTTTATCATTATTATAGTTATACATGGATATATAAGTTAATTGTCTTCAGTAAAAAGAATGGAAGCTTCGCAAAAAATACAACAGGGCTTAGGATGGTCTCAAACTGATCTTCGAAATGTCTGTATACTTATTATGTAAGTTATTATGTAGTAGCTTTAAATACAAATGTATCAAGGCGATGTTTGTAATTAGTTTTTTTTTTTGTATTCGTTACAATGTTCTCCTATAAGTTTAATTTAGTAGAAATTCATAACCCTAATAGCTATGAATTACAATCGTTTTTTTTTATTTTTTAAGGTTGTTTCAATAAAAAACTAAAATGACTTATCCGGAAAATAGTTTTGTTGCAAAATCAATCGATCGATCCATCGAGTATTGATATTTTAGTAGAGGATATTTTAACAGGTACATATGGATATATATGTCTATATACATAGAAGAAATTAGAAATAGCAAATATTAGGATATGGACGTATAACGCCATAAATTCAGCTAAGCAAAGTTAATAATTCTTTTTTTTTTAAAAGGTTTCTATATTAAATCTTGCACTAATATTAACAGTTGGCTCTTAGTAAATTTTAGGCGTATATTAAAAATATCTAATAATAAAGGAATACGTAAATCATTATTAAAATGATGAAGAGTCTTAGTAGACGTTGAATTTATTATTAACTAAATTGTCTATTGTTTGAGTTATTGTCCGTTTTTTCAGTAGAATCGGTATTGCTGAAACTGTAATGTAAAGAAGAAGAAGAACTGTAATGTAGGTTTATACAAGTGTGAAATAAGTGTTTTTAATTTATCATTTGACTAGCCGACCCGTGCCCACTTCGTTGGGCGTTATAATCCATTTCACATAAGAAGGGTACGGTGAAATTTGATATGTTCCAATACACTCTCACTATTTTCAGCAAATCAGATAAATAATTATAAATGTTTTAAAATCACCAATTAATTTCTAAGGCAAATAATAATGCTTGATTAGATTGAATTGTTGACACGGCACGTCAGAGGGCGCAGGTTCAAATCCTGCTGGGTCGAAAATTTTGATAATTTTGATCTTTTTCCTTTTATCTTGTCACTCCTGAATAGTGTAGCTTTCTGTTAGCGAAAGAATTTTCATGATCGGATCAGTATTTGCGAAGATTACCCCGTATATACAAACAAAGTTATAAACTTTACCTCTTTATAATATTAGTATAGATGAAAATATATCTTGATTTGAAATGGGTAAAATCAATTTTTTTAACACTCAGTTTATCTTATTAAAATTCGTACAAAAAGAGGACTATTTTAATGATTTTAAAAATATTTAATAATTTTATAGTGGTATATTTCCACTTCTTTGTTAATATCAATAATAATCAATATAAAGCTGAAATCAGAAACACAATTTAAAAGTGTTGATTTCATTGTGGCGTACCAACGAAATCACTACAATTAATATTTCAATAACTCTATACTGAACTCATTCGGAAATGTCAAGCCTGTCAAGTATTTTTATATCCAATTAGGGTGCTCAGCTTGACGTTTGAATGCGCTCGTTTATATATGTATGTAACGTGTTGTTTGAGTTTTTTCTACACTGTCTGTCCTTTCATATGGCAACTGTCCTGCTAATGAGATGACGTTTACCTAACTCCTTTCTTTACTTTATATAGAATCTGTTTATTGTTCTGCATTTGCATAAACCATACTTAGTTTCTATTTTTAATGATATCATTAAAATACCCAGGATACTTACTCGAGAAATAGTTTCTGCACAATATTTCTAGCTTTTGCTACGCGAGGCCTTTATAGCACTTATGTATAAAGAAAAAAAAAATTAGGAGACGTATAATTACATTTTACGAACGTTGAACAACTATAAAAAATTAAATAAAGAGCAACTCCTCAACGTTGAGGAGTTTGCCTCATTCACGAACGAGTCAAGGAGTTTGCCTCGTTCGTGGCCCACGCTCGCCGAGAATCACCAAAGCTTTGACATCTCAATTAATGAGTTTTTGAAACAACAAAGACACGAAAATGGCACTTCCGTCGGGGTTTACGAAGTGTTGTAAATTTTAGGTGATATTTAAAAAACACTTAACAAAAAATATCAGCAATTTAAGTGTCACTAATTAATAGAAGAATAGTGTCACAGACGTTTACATTTTTAACCGACTTCAAAAAGGAGGAGGTTTCTCAATTCGACCGTATACCTACCTATATATTTTTTATGTGTGTTCGCGGATAACTTGTTCGTTTATGAACCGACTTTGATGATTCTTTTTTTGTTGGAAAGGAGATATCCCAAGGGTGGTACCATGATGAGTAAACCAGGATCTGATGATGGCATCCAATAGAAATCGGGGTTAACCTTGGAAAATCGTAGTGGCGACTAGTGCGTTTGGTAATTTTGTTCGTCTACTTACGTTATATTACTTGTCGATGTAATTAAAGTCGGTTTTTTTCATTATTATTATTTAATTATGTTACTACTACTTATTTAAGTTGAATACTTTCTGTTACAGTAAAAATACAAAATTAACGCTAGTATTGTTACGTCTGTAAAATAAAGATTCATCAACTCTGCGGCGAGCCTTTATTAAATGCAGTTGAGTATGGAAAATCCATTCTGTAGGTATACACGAGTCAAATGGAAAGCCTTTCTGTGTCACCTTTCTACAGCGGAGCGCACTACGGCCTATTTCTTTCTATAGCAACAGTTTACTTTCTGAAGTCCTATTCAGCTTTTCATAGGATCCTATTTGTTAACAAATGAAAAGTAAATACACTCATTTTAAAGTATTACATTTAATCGAATTATTCGTGACAAATGACATAGTATTAATTAATAACATTACGTCGTATAAACTAAGTATTATCTTGAGCTTACAGGTTCTTTCAATTCCTAATTCAGCCAAGCTAGCCAATAGCCAGACATGAACAAACATGCTGGTAGTGGTTCATCAAATATTTACAATATTCACACAACGCGATCGTATATTATTACAATGCACCACATGTTCATACATATTACAATATTAATAGACGATTATTACATACACACACGGTACATTAGTTTAAGGTTCTGATAATAATTAATCAATGGAACAATTGCATATCATGCTATATAAAAATGCTTCAAATTACTACATTCATTCGGTTTAATAAAATAAATGTGCTAATAAAGTCTTAAATGATGTGTCAATTAATTCATTAAATATAAATAATATATTATACATAGGTTTATGAAAGTGAATTGATAAAATTTTAAACTACCTATGTACTAAAATAACCAAATCGAGTGTAGTAATGAGCAGGCACAGATAATAAAATGTTAATCCTAAAAAACTAATCGACGAGTAAATTGCTTTCCTAAAGATACAATTATCTAAGGGCTAACTTATCTATACAATTCATAAAAAATGTTGACTATTCAGTCGGTTTTCTTAGGTACTATGCGAATATTCGACATACAACGTCAAACATACTGACAAACGTGGACACCCAGTATCTATTTAATGTATTAATTATGTGATGAATATTACAACCATGATAAGTACTTCTATGTCTCTCTCTTATTATTTAGATCGTTTAAGTAGTAACACTTGTGCAGGCAGCTTTGGAACAGTTACAGTTTTATAAATGTTTTAGGAATTATGAAGCGCAGTTTAACTGAAAATATTTAACAATCTATTTCACATTAGTGGTTCATAGAACAACATTTACTTGCTGCCTTACAAGTGTATAATCTACCGTTGCGGGGTGTGGGGTAACACATTCATAGCTGGTCGCCCAATTGCCACAAAAATTGAACTATTTTATATATTAACAATGATAAAATATTAATTAATATGATATTCTCGTATAAATATAAATTGATTGGTAAAATTGGTTTTAAGTTTAACAAAAAATGTGGAAAAGAGTGGTTATGATAACTAAATAAGTTCTAAGCTTCCCGTGTAGTGCTCTGGCGCTATTTATTTTCGTAGAGATTTATAGTCCGTCTTGAAATTTTTTTAATATGTTTTTGCATATGTATAATTATTGTATATTTTATGTTCTTCGCAGATTGTCAACATTTGCTTTTAGGTATGTCTTTTCATCATTAAATTGTTATTTTTAACTTACAACTAAAAACAAAATTAAACTTATTTACTTATATTAACTTATAATATAAAAAATTTAATTATTTAAGTAATATTAGTTTTTATTTTACATAAAACACGAGAAATAATGGAAACAATTTTTTTTAATTGTAAATTTGCTTGTGCGGTGCGATATGCTAGCGATAAATAAATAAAGTTTTTACTTGGTCTATCTTAAATAAGAGAGTATAAGAGAAGCAACACTTAAAGCATGACATTTTAAAGCAATTCATTGTTATTGTTTGAAATGTCTTTGATTTGAAGAATAAAATTTTTACAGTTCTTTAAAACGTATTTATGATTACTAGAATGTTTATTGAATGTTTATATTTAATAAAGAAAATTATAACTTTTTACTTAAAAATCATATTAAATTTTTGTAGTATGTTTAACTGCAGGTGTACACTTTCACATCACTATGAAGCAACCAATTTTCATTTCCCGTATTTGCACTGCAAATTTTCGAATTATTATGTGGATGCGTACTCTGAGGCATTCACTTGATATTAGGTATGTATATGATTCCTATTATTATTTCGATGGAACAACTTTTTCGGATTTTTTCGCGGTTAAGTTTTTTTAGATGACCAATATAACACAAGTATGACTAACATGAGAATAATGAGATAAGTACCTACTACTTTCAGTTTTAGCTTCAATCCTTATTTACTTGATTTACCGATTGTGGCACAGTTGCAAACTGCAGTGATTTGTTTTTTTTTTTAAGTTTTATATAGCAGAACTTTAGTGCAAATCTATAAACTTAACTTAAAAATCAAGATTCACACTTTATTTAAACAAGAGCGTAAATCACATCATAATATAGGTACATCGCTTTATATTCTTGGTCTGACCATGGGGTTAAAATATAAATATAAATCGTTTTAAGAGATTTTCTTACCTTTCCAACTTATAAGCCTTGTCAAGGCAGATTACATCGATTATTATTATCGACTCTTACTTATCAAAAATTGTTAAAAATATTTTAGACATTTGACGTCATAAAAAGTTAAGCGCATTGACCCTCTTCAAGCTTTCAGGGGTTATTAAATCAATGGAGGCATTTCACTCGTAGTGAATTAACAATGAAAGTTCACAGTTCCTCAAAGTAGGGGTAGGTATTTACAAACAGCCAAAAATTTATCAAAATTCTATAATTAAATGTAACCATGTCGTTGTCTCACAATTTTAATTCTATACTATTACGATTCATTAAAATTTTAACCAATTGACGCACATTTGAGAAAGACATTGGTCCTAGCTCACTTTAAATTCCTACTACGAAAAAATAATAAATGCGTCTTAATTTTATATAACTTAACAAAAAGGATTTATACAAAGTACGAAAATAATAAGTGAAATGGTATGGCCTTCCTTTTGAGAATGCATATTTTAATTACTATTGTTAATTACGTCCCTTACAAAGTCTATAGAACGGTAAAGGCACGGTAATGATGTGTATTGCACTTATCATACGGGAACTTCATTACAAACCGAGAGAAGAAATTCCGTCTAAAGGGTTCAAAAACGCTCTATACTACAAGTCAAATCGAGGAAAGCATTTCAAGGCACATCCATTTAGAAGTAGTTGTAGAGTGGTAAACTTAGTGATTAGAATAAGAGCGACCGCTAGAAGCGTAATCTACGAGAGAGATCCATCATGAGATCCACAATGACACAAGAATAAATATTGATTTCACCAATCCTCGCTAATCTTACTTACGTTTGCATACTGATACACTTTTTAACACATGTGGTTACCTACATACACAATATGAATATATCGAAATATTAATCGAAGCTCATACGGTTCATCGAAAGTCGTTTCGCACCTTTTCATTATTCTGTACCCGGAAATATCTTCACACGTATAACAAATAGAGTTTGAAACGTCCACAGCGTTCACTCGATATAGCTCACTCGGCCATTAGCTAAGGTGGGAATGTGATACCCGTTAATTTTTTCATGTCTGCAAGAGGTTCGAGAAGGCTGCGGTCAAAAGGGTGGCGGCCGCCTCGTATGACAGGGGAGGCGCAGACAGGCGCCGCGGCAGAGGTGTCTCGCGGCGTGTAACAACGCGGGGCGGCGCGCGGCGGGCGGCGCCGGCGGCAGCACCGGCGACAGCGAGCCCGCGCCCGACGGGCTCTCGCGGTCCGCCGCGGAGGGCGGGCGCTACACGTGCGTGCAGGCGCCCGCCGCCACGGGTCAGCCGCCCGCCAGCACGTCCTCCGGCTCCGGCGACCAGCAGTTGTCCGATAGCCAACACCCTACCACGACTGTCACCACTCCTATCAGCAACGCTAATACTATGTACACTTCCGCGTTTCCTGTTTATAAAAAACATACATTTTATTTATCGTTAAGCATAATTTGTTGGACATATTATGAATAAATGTAATGGTTTTTAGCAGTATGTTTTTATCTGTCAAGAAACAATTGATTATTTTACGGGACTACCCAATTAATCTGTCTCATCTAAACTGTCTCTTATTAATCTTAAATAGTTAGTCTATTGAGGAACTTGGTTTCTAACTACAACACTAAGTTTAATATTTAAAGATTTTTCTTAGCATATTTTTAAAGTGAAAGTAATTGAGAGGTTATTTTTAATACTTAACAAAGCTATCAACTTCATCACAATCTATAAATATAATATATCTTCATGAATTAACTGTTGAAGAAATATAGTGAATTATAATGACTCAATTGATCAACCTCTGAATCAAGATAATTTGTTTATCTCAACACTAGTGTCACGAGCTTTTGAAACGGATCAAAATGACAATGGGGACAGTCAGTAGTTAAGTACATAAAAGTATCAGTAACGCATTTTGTTCCTAAATAATAATACATATAATAACAAGTAATATAATTAAAAGAAAACAAAAAACCCGCCTGCGTAAAAAACGGAAAGAGCAAAGTCAACATTTTTTAAACTTTCTTATTGTATTTCTTTCTTATTATTACGGTAATAAAAATCATAAAATACATTTTTGAAATCCTTGTATTGAGCCCTTCAATTTGATACCCATACTATAGTATTCTAAAAAAAAAATTATTTCTTCATTAACTACAATGGCCTCGCACAGCCGCCATGTTTGTTTTTTTTTAATGTCACCTATCTAAGAACACTTGGGCTGCTAAGACAAATCTAACGATATCTCAATTATGCAAATCCGTTCAGCGGTTCTAGAGAAATGAGGTGATTAAGAATATTACATACATACATACAAGATACGCGCGAAAAACATAACCCTTCCTTGGCAGTCGGGTAAAAATGTAACGGATCGCTGTCTGTACATAGAAGATATATGAAAAAATATTATTGGGACCTTTATTATAGCAAATAGCACACAAAACTGACTGTTAGAATTGTTGTCTGTTTGCCTGTGCACGGTAATCTCAAATAAAAAGTTATGCCAATTTAAAGAATCACGTTGAACATGTAAATACCTAAAACGCGGACGAAGTCGCAGGCACAGCTAGTAGCCTAATATCTATACTAATATATAAAGCTGAAGAGTTTGTTTGTTTGTTTGTTTGTTTGAACGCGGTAATCTCTGGAACTACTGGGCCGATTTGAAAAATTCTTTCACTGTTAGATAGCCCATTTATCGAGGAAGGCTATAGGCTATGTATCATCACGCTAAGACCAATAGGGGCGGAGTCCACGCCGACGAAGTCGCGCGAAGAAGCTAGTATTAAATATTCTCCCACATGGAGAAGAATATCTATGTCCTGCAGTAGGACAAAGGCTGAATAAATTAATCAACTGTATTTAAATTTTAAATTAAGATTTTACTAAGCCATACCGAGCTGCTTTCGAATGCCTAATGGTTGCCGGCTGCGCCAAAGCGAATTGATGAGCGTCGGGTCACCCCGGGTACGCCAGTCGCGATATCCTCGCCCCCTGGAATACTGACTGTATCTGCGTACAAATACCAAGATATTCAGGCAGATAAATTGTAACCTAAAGAAACTAAAGGAATCTCCTCAAAAGGTATCGTTTAGCAACTTTATCGGTAAGCAACTGTAATCTGTATGGAATGTATGGCAAATATTCAGTAATGTCTAGTAATTAAAACATAAACCGTTACCCTTTGGTGGTTGGAGCAATGCCAAATAGTTCAAATTTGAAGCTATCAGACCATACAAATTGGAGTTTTTACTGATAAAAGCAAAACAAAGCGAAATTGAATTGTTAGCATTCCCATTTTGAGGATATTTCAGTTGCGAATCGTGCAGGATGCCTAGCGTATAATTATAAAAACATATTGTGTTTCATGCGAGTACTATCAACTACCGTGAACTTTGCGAATATCTAAAGCTAACTTCTTGTTACGTCAAGTTAATGCGCGAAATAGTTTTAATCACTTACAAGCTTTATAAAGGAATAGTACAAATGCAGTTTATGATTATAAAATATCTTTACCAGTATATACAAACATAGCTCCGTTAATATTTTATAGATGAAGTTTAACAAACAATTCAATTTCGCAAGACTTAATATTTTATTTTAATTCTTCCTAATTCTCGCTTAAAATTTATCAATTTAAGTTGTAATACTAAATACTAATCAAATTATGGGACGGCTCAAGTTTGATATACAAGTAAATATATTTAAGAATATGCACGGACTGCCTCAAATGCTTCCTACTTACACATTAACTACGGATCAAACGTGCAGTACGTATGTTGTTACCATGCAGTGGATCTATGCTTACATCAACCATCGGTAACAATCGATGATTTAAAAGAATTCTTCTAGAATTCTTGTCTGCATTCTGGTTATCATTATTACAGAGATTATGGTAAATGTATTGGGCTAAGTAGTAAATTACTTACATTATCTCGTCGAAGCCGTTTCGTAGCGGATGATAACATATAATATAAAAAATAACTTACATATACACACCCACAATGAACTTTTAAGTTTTCAACTCATTATCGAGTTTGTTATATGCAGTACAAAGTTTATTGTGATTTAGTTTTGTTTACTCTGTAAACTCATAATAATCGTTAAAAAGTAATTTAATTTTTGGAATTAAATCAATAGGGTTAAACATTTTGGTACTCATAAGAACACAAAATTACTTTACTCATAATAGACACACAGTTAATTAATCAAAATGAAAACACGTATTACTTAAGATTATTGATACGAGATCTCGAACTTTTGAGAATGTGTTTCCGAGTAATCAAAAATTTTTATAATAATATTTATCGCCCATAAGAAGAATATATTTTGTATATAGTGATGGTTGTAATAAGACCGCATCTTTAAACTAATAAAATAGGTTTATTTCACTAGGTTATTTGAGACGTATAATACTTGTTTATTATTCTCTTGCGGGTGTCGGTCGTAAGCCAGTCATTAAATAGAGCTACAATAAAGAGATATATTTTTTAGCTTACTCAATAAACTCTCAAGCTTTTGTGTAATTTATTTGGCTTATGGTGGACATTGCAAAGATTGTCTTATATTAATAATAAATTTTGTTTCAATGTAGTTGTTAAAAGTTTTTACGATTCTTTAGATTGTCCAACAAAATAACAAAATTCTAATTTAAATTGACCAGTGACTTAAAGAACATTTCAATGTATTCCATGTATTATTGATGTGTGTAAAAATATACTACGCTGTAGCTCTCCCACATCTTATTAGGTACATATTGATCTGAGAGTTTAAGGGATAATATACATAGTCATAAACAGGATTACCGTGATAAACATAATCTACAAAAGCTTATTTGTCCGATATAAAATAGCGGAAACACATCCTCGCGTTCGTGAAGGGACACTAATTGTGCGATGGACACACGGATGATAGTGAGTGTAGTGGAGAACGTACTTGCGGACGCCGCCGACGCCGGCGGGCGGCGCGGTGGAGTGCGACACGGCCGGCACCTGCGCGCCGCCCTGCACGCTGCCTTGCGGCGCGCACACACAACACCCTGCGGTCACAAAGTAGTACCAATACGTAAATATTGTTTTCTTATTGCGATAATTGCCCAGCAGTGAGACATTACAGGCTGAATCTTAAATATATAAAAAAGTGTGTGTGTCAGCTCCGACGCACGACTGGAGTTTACTTCTTCTAAATGAATTATAATGAAACTATGTAAAACTTAAGCTTAGAATATGAGATAGGAGACGGGAAAATTTTAACCCAAAACTCGGCATAGTTCTCTTAGGGGAGACCACGCAAGTTGAAATATTTACTTACGAATAATTGTAATTTAATAACGCTAAGACCAATTTCATTAATTATTTTCGGTAAAGATATTTTAAAGATTGTTGCTTAAAAATTTCACGGTCTTTGCTTTCTTAGTTTGATAGATACAGACATCCTATCCTCAATGGTAGGCCAAATTACTAGAAGCGTAGAATGTACAGACACCTTTAAACGTGGGGCTTATTTCAAGCCGGCGAATAGATTAACGAAAGAGATGGAAATTACAAACTCTGTACATGAAAGATATTTAGAAAAAAATAGGTTCTTGTGATAGCAGAGTAAGGTCAAAACAGTTATTCGAATTTTAACTATCTGTCTGTTTGTTCATTGGTGTATCTATATATTAATACGTGAAGCAAAAACTTTATACCCCTTTATACGAAAATTGCGTGGATGGAGGAGTATGAAATTTCGTACAGTTATACTTTTTATAGAGAAGGAGTGCAAAATGCTAATATTTTTTTTAATTATGCATAAAAATATATTAAATCAATAAAAAAAAAATTACACACACTGCCATGTATTTGACCCACACACGCAATACGCATATTTTAATCTTATCTTGTTGATTGTCAGTCTGTAGTCAAATTGAAAATTTAAAAAAAGATTCTTTATTTTCATAATTTTTAATTACCTGGGCGACCACTAGTATATTTTAAAAACATCATCTACGTTTTAAATCGTATTTAAAGCCGTTAAGATTTAATTATATATTTACTTTGTTGCGGTTTGTGAGTCTTACTACTTATTGAGATTTTACTAAACATACTTTTTTATAATTGCTATGAATAAATTCACTTCAACATTCGTTGGTAATTGGTACCTTAATTATTTTTTACTTGTGTGGTTATTACTAAAAGCATAAAAATTGGCCCGCATTTCTCGGGAAAGTTAATTAAGCAAAGAATTTCATCCCTTACATACTGCCTTTGACGTTGTCGGCATTTGTTGCTATTACGACATGAACGAAATTAAACGAAATTTAAGAGAGGCGATTTCTTTACAATAGAATTAGGACAAGGACATTTTCTGTGTCGGCAAAGCTTTGTTGCATTGAATTACATTTTGTGCAAGTTTTTTTTTGCTTTATTGAAATTAAATTTTCAGTCGGAGTATTATTATTTTTTTTTAAAAGTTAGACACAAGTGATACATACTTGCACAATAAATCAATTCTTAAACTTAGTTTGTGTAACGGGAAACAGATCTGACATTTAGGTATACAGATAGTTGTTCTAAAGACAAAGGATCGTAATCTATTGCCACACTCAAACACAGTCCTAGGTCACACACAGTCCTAGGAAGAATTGGACGGCACTATCGATCTTGTATAGCTCGAGCACTAGACATGAATAAGGCATAAAGTCGAATGCCTTCTTGTAGTCACTTTCAATAAAAAATCACCAGCTCCACGGTTACACTTGACAAAAAGGCCCGTAACGATGTCAATAAGAAGATTCTTTGTAATTCGTGAATTCGTTTTAAACTGCAAACAAAATATTAAAAGCGTCTTGGAACTCAAAACGGATGTCAGTATCTTGAAGTCAATCATGTTGTGGCGGTGGCTTTGGGTTTTAGCGATGATGTGGTAAAAAATTCCAGGAGAATTTTTTTTTAAAGGATCCATCGTTTTACCACCTCTTGGTATTAAGAAAAGGTCACTCGGACTGGGAATTCAGTCGTGAAATAAGCCATGGGTCACTTTCTTTTACAGGTTGCATCACGCCAGACTACATCAGATAAGTTCTTCACAGAGACAGCCTTCGAGATGAACCCGTCAACTGTTCTGATGTAATTACATCCCTGCGCTGTCGCAATCGAAGGTAATCTTCATTCACTACCTTCTGTGGCCAGCCATAAACATGCCTTCGGTTGTCTATACTGTTGCTCATGCTCCAGCTATAAGAAGAATATAATTCCGACGAATGTACTGAATCCATGCTGCCATTTCTTGATGATTTTTGCTGAAGGCTGTCGATGGACCCCAAAGAAAAATTCTTGGCAATATCAGCCTTGTCAAACCTAAGGTTTAGCAAATTGAAGGCTGTTCTAACTGAGCACAACACCCATAGCTTTTAGCTTCCCGACCTTTAAGGCTTTGCAGTGTGACAATATTATATACTTGGCTGGTCATCCTTAACACAGACTATACTAATAATAATAATAATAATCCATATATGATGTTTAGTTTGAACCTAATTTTTTTTAATGTAATTCAATCCATTGCATAAGTAGGTTGCACGTTTAATATCACTTGTTAAAATTTATATTGAAACTAGCTTCTGCTCGCGACTTCTTTCGCGTAGTACTAATAGTTACTTTGGGCTAATGCTAACTTTCCTTTTGCTGTGTGGCTACGGCAAAGAATTTAGCCTCCCCCTCTCTTCCCGTGGGTGTCGTAAGAGGCGACTAAGGGATAACACAGTTTCACTACCATCTTGGAACTTAAAAAGCCGACCGATGGCGGGATATCCATCCAAGTGCTGGCTTTGAAATACACAGGCCGAAGACGGGCAGCAGCATCTTCGGTGCGACAAAGCCAGCCCTGCGGTCACCAACCCGCCTGCCCAGCGTGGTGACTACGGGCCAAACACATGAGTTCACGTCATTTTTGGCGCGAACTTGTGTAGGCCTATGTCCAGCAGTGGACTGCGATAGGCTGAAATGATGACGATGAATGCTAACTTTATCCCGCGACTTCGTTTACGTAGAACTTGCGAAACTTTAACCGTTTACGCAGCGCATGCAGCGGAAGCTCTCAAAAGGAAAAAAAACACCGATTTTGAAACATTCTTCATTGGTGCTCCGCTCCTATTGGTCTTAGCGTGATGATATATAGCCACCTATAGCCTTCCTAGGTAAATGGGCTATCTAACACTGAAAGAATTTTTCAAATAGGAGCAGTAGTTCCTCAGATTAGCGCGTTCAAACAAACAAACAAACAAACAAACTCTTCAGCTTTATAATATTAGTATAGACTAGCTTCTGCGCGCGACTTCGTCGGCGTGGACTCCGCTCCTATTGGTCTTAGCGTGATAACACATAGCCTTCCTCGATAAATCGGCTATCTAACACTGAAAGAATTTTTCAAATCGGCCCAGTAGTTCCAGAGATTACCGCGTTCAAACAAACAAACGAACAAACAAACAAACTCTTCAGCTTTATACGAGTATATTAGTATAGAAAAAACTTTTTTAGCTAATGAAATATGTTGCATCACTTTGCATAAATTTTATTATTATAATATGTTAAGTTATACGTAAATATATATAAAGAAATTCTTAAAGAATCTCTTTGGTTTATTATGTCACGCCTGGCTGGATGTCATTTTATTTTAAAATTTAAATCGATACTATATTATGTCACACAGAATGTTATAAAATTATTTTTCGCTATTTTTAATTGTTAGAATTTGTAAATAAGAGTACATATAGAATAATAAACTTAAAATGTCGTTTCTTTGATTTCAGGTAGGATTGTATATAATTATATTATGTTATTATTGTGTATAATGCTAGAATATTTAATATTAATGAATAAACTTTGATTTCAGAGCAACGTCAGTTTATTATTTTGGTACTCCATACAAATAGATAAATAATCTTATAAAACGACATTTTTGTTTATAAGATTTAAACTGAAACAAAAATATGGAGAAACTTCGTTTTGAGTTTGCAATTTTGCCATCAAGCGACGGAAAATCTAATGCATACTATATAACCTCAATATCTACACATGAGGGAAAAGTTTATGCTATTCCCGATGAATTTCAATCTGTTGGTTATCACAAAGGCATAATAAAAACGGCTGCTTATACCAAGGTAAAAAACAGTCTTAAGAAAAGATACCAGACACGAAGGGTTTGGATAACTATGTCAGAGGAACTAAAAAAAACCTATATAGATGAAGATGGCAATTTACAATTTGCAGACCAATATTTAGAAGAATTAGATCAAAAACAAACTGCGACTGCACAAAATAGTGAAACAGGTTTTCTAGAAAAACTATTTGAAAAGTTAGTAGAAAATAAACATAATTTGAAAAATATAACAGAGAGGTTTATGATTGAAAAATTTACAACTAAAAATTTTAATGCGAGCCAATGGATTGACACGTTTGAAAAAGAATGCCTTCGTCTTAATGTTATAAAGGACGAGGAAAAAATTGAAATACTCCGATTATTTATGGATAAAAGTTGTATAGACTGGTACAGTTCTATGATGACAAAACTTACCATGGATTCGGAATGGTCAGTATGGAAAGACAAATTCTGTGCATCATTTGTAAACAAAGGTTGGAACAAAATTACTTATGCATTATCATATAAATATAAAGATGGATTATTATTAGATTATGCTATAAAGAAAGAAAAGTTGTTACTTGATATGAGAAACTCAGTTGATACAGGGACATTGATAGATCTTATTGCTGCTGGTTTGCCAGAATTCATACTTACCAAGATTGATAGAGAAATATTAATAGATACTGTTGACCTGTTTAATGAGTTAAGCAAATATGAACATATGGTGAGCAAAAATAATTATTCATTCTACAAAAACTATGGAAATCCACGAAGAAGTAATAAAAATGAATATAAAAGCCCATGTTATATTTGTAAAAAATTAAAAAAAGGAACTCGCTATCACCCCGAATCTACATGCTGGTTTAAAACAAACGAAGATGATATGATAAATGGAAATAACAGCCCATGTAACATTTGTAAAAAATTAAAAAAAAGAACTAGATATCACCCCGAATCTACATGCTGGTTTAAAACAAAAGAAGATGATATAATAAAAGAAAATAACATTAAACATATTAATAATTCTGTAATAGAAGCAGAATTAAAGGAAACTAATCAAAAAAACGAATAGTGACACCATTAATAAAAGTCAAACTACTATTGAATAATATGTTGCATGTATATGGAATCTATGACTCAGGTTCAAACGTTTCCCTGATAAATTCGAAGCTATTAAAACTAAAAGGGAAAATAAATAATATGAATGTAACAAATTTAATAACAATTAATGGTGTCAAAAAGACTAGTGGTTTGACAAATTTGAAAATTAAAATATTTGAGATAGAAAAAAATGTAGATGTATACATTATTGATGAAAAAAATTTTAACTATGATTTCTTGATTGGATTAGACATTATAAAGGAATTCAAACTAGTACAAAACGAAGATTTAAAAATAACTCAAAAAACTCATTTCAATGAGAACATAAAAACAAATAGTGAAGGAAAAGAAAGCACAGATAACAGAGATATAAAACAATACAAAATTAACTTCAATGAACATGTAAAAGAAGAAGATTTTGAAATAAAGATAGATCATTTAGATGATATAAAAAAATCACAAATTAATAAATTAATTGAAGAATACAACACAGTATTTGCAAAAAATAAATATGATGTTGGTACTGTTAATGGATATGAAGCTAGAATAGACTTATTGGTAGACAAATATTGCTGTAAAAGGCCATACAAATGCACTATGGAAGATAGAAAAGAAATAGAGAAGCAAATAGCAAATTTATTGAATAAAAATCTTATAGAAGAATCCTACAGTCCTTTTGCTGCACCTGTCACTTTGGCTTTTAAAAAAGAGGAAAACAAGAAATCCAGATTATGTATAGATTTTAGGGAACTTAATAAAATAGTAGTGCCGGAGGCCCAACCATTTCCTTTAATAGATGATATAATGACAAAAACGAGAAATTGTACATATTTCACAACACTAGATATTAATTCTGCATTTTGGTCAATTCCTTTGAGAATAGAAGACAGGAAGAAAACTGGATTTGTGACTCAAGAAGGACATTTCCAATGGACTTGCTTACCATTTGGCTTAAAAACAGCACCAGCAACATTTCAAAGAATATTGAGCAATATACTTAGAAAATACAAACTTACAGAATTTGCTGTAAATTACATAGATGATATCCTAGTATTTTCAAAATCTTTTGATCAACACATTAGTCATCTGAAACAATTATTAGAAGCAATTAAAACAGAAGGTTTTAAATTGAAATTTACAAAATGCACATTTGCATCAAATTCAGTAAAATACCTGGGTCATATTATACAAAATAATTCTATAAAACCATTAAAAGATAATTTGATTTCTATAAAAAATTTTCCTATTCCAAAAACACAAAAAAATGTAAGACAGTTTCTAGGAAAAATAAATTATTATCATGAATATATTCCAAGAAGTGCAATAATATTAGACCCATTGCATAATTTACTCAGAAAAAATCAAAATTTCATTTGGACTGATAAATGCCAAGAGACATTTGAAAAAATAAAAAAAATTCTTTGTTCTCAACCAGTTTTGGAAATATATGATAAAGATTTACCAATAAATATTTATACAGACGCGTCTATAGAAGGAATTGGAGCCATTTTAAAACAGACGCAGCCAGATGGAATAGAAAAACCAGTTGCTTATTTCTCAAAGAAGCTAAATGAAGCTCAAAAAAAGAAAAAAGCCATATATTTAGAATGTTTGGCCATTAAAGAAGCGGTACGATACTGGCAATACTGGTTAATAGGAAAATCATTTACAGTTTATTCAGACCATAAGCCATTAGAAAATATGAATGTGAAATCAAGAACCGATGAAGATCTAGGTGACTTGATGTACTACTTATCCCAATATGATTTTAAAATAAAATACGCTCCAGGAAAAGATAATTTGGAAGCAGATTGCCTTAGCAGAAACCCAGTATTAGAATCAGACGAAAATAAAGATGAACAGCTTAAGATTGTGAACTTAATTGATGTCGAAGATATTTTAATGGACCAGAATGAAAATGAAGATATACAAAATAATAAAAATAAAATGATTAAGAAACAGAACATATATTATAAGAAAGTAAGAAATAAAGAAAAAATAATTTTATCAGAGGAATTCAGCATACAATTTATAAGAAATATACATGAAAGTCTATGTCATATAGGAATTCAGCAGATGCAAAAAACACTTGGTCCACTATACACTGCTAAAAATTTAACTAAAAATATCAAAGAAATATGTAAAAACTGTAAGATTTGTATAAAAAATAAATCAAGAGGACAGGAGAAAATTGGATTTATGTCTCATCTGGGTCCAGCCAAGAAACCTTTTGAGATAGTCTCAATAGATACAATAGGAGGTTTTGGAGGCTCAAGATCTACAAAGAAGTATCTACATCTTTTAGTAGATCACTTTACGAGATATGCATTTATAATAACATCGAAAACTCAATGTGCAAATGATTTTATTAAACTTGTTTCAAAAATATCAAACACTGAAGATATTAAGATGCTTCTCACAGACCAGTATCCCGGTATAAATTCAAAAGAATTCAAGAAATTTTTGGACGAAAAACAAATAATTATGGTGTTCACTGCAGTAAATGCACCATTCTCGAACGGTCTAAATGAGAGATTAAACCAAACATTAGTGAATAAAATACGATGCAAATTTAATGAAGATGGAAATAGAAAAGCTTGGACAACAATAGCTCATGAGTGTGTAGATAAATATAATAAAACTATTCACTCAGTAACTGGTTTCTCTCCAACTTATCTTTTATATGGTATAGATTTTACTATTTTACCAAAAGAATTGAAGACAGAAAAGTCTGAAAATAATTGGATAAGAGATAGAACAACAGCATTAGAAAATACAATAAAATCACATAACTACAACAAAATGTTATTTGATAAGAACAGAAAACACCATGAATTTAATGTTGGAGACATGGTGTACATAGAAAATGGAAATAGGCTAAACAGAAAAAAACTAGATGAGCTGAAAATTGGTCCTTTTCAAATCATGGAAAGAAAATCTAAATCGATATATAAAATCGACACTGGATATAGGAAAACAGAGTCTAATTTGTTTCATATTACAAAAATTATTCCAGCAAGCAAAATAGAAGATGAGAGTCTTTATTTTTAAATTATCTTCTTCAGGGGGGGGGAGATATAAAGAAATTCTTAAAGAATCTCTTTGGTTTATTATGTCACGCCTGGCTGGATGTCATTTTATTTTAAAATTTAAATCGATACTATATTATGTCACACAGAATGTTATAAAATTATTTTTCGCTATTTTTAATTGTTAGAATTTGTAAATAAGAGTACATATAGAATAATAAACTTAAAATGTCGTTTCTTTGATTTCAGGTAGGATTGTATATAATTATATTATGTTATTATTGTGTATAATGCTAGAATATTTAATATTAATGAATAAACTTTGATTTCAGAGCAACGTCAGTTTATTATTTTGGTACTCCATACAAATAGATAAATAATCTTATATATATTTATTTACTTCACAGACATTTATTTACTTTAGATATCGTCTAACTAATAATGAAAAAGTAAGTAAATGTTAACTCGTTTCGCTTTACCTTCCGCTTTAGCTTTTCTCTTAAAAGCGTTTGTAAAATTCAGCACTTTGAAGCTTTTGGATTTTAGTGAATGGTTTGAAACAAAACGACGGGAGGGTCGGCTGCGCTTCCCACCTCTCGACTACTTCGACACTTTAGACAACCACTTTAATTTTATTCGATCTGAACAATTTAAATTTTAAAACTGACGTCGACCATAGACGGAATAAGCAATGCCATTTGTCTGTCTCTTGATAGTACTACACGGATTGAATTATTTAAAACGAAAAACCTTACTTCAGAGAAAACTTAACTGTTAAAAAGTTATAAATTATAATACATAATTATGCAACAGTGTTTACAGCAAAACCAGTTTTCATTGAGAAACGACCGAAATCTATACTAAAATATTTATAACACTGAAAATTTGTTTGTTTAAATGCGCTAATCCCAGGAACTACTGGTTCGAATTGAAATTGAAATTATTTTTGTGTTGGATAGCCCTTTTACCGAGAAACGGTTCTAGACTATTTTTTCCTCAAATTAACGCATGTGAAATCGCGGGGCACGAATAGTGTTATTATTTTGACACAGGCTATGTGTAGTAGTGTAAAAGTACTTGTGGTAATAAAAGATGTGAAATAAAAGTCAATGTAAAATCAAACCTTAGGAAATCAGAAAAATAAAATTTATACATACGCTTTAGCCTGTAATATCCCATTGATGGGCATAGGCCTCTTTCACCATGTAGGAGAAGGATCAGAGCTTAATCCGCCGCACTGCTCTAATTTGGGTTGACGGATATATTCCCTACCATGAGCAACGATCGCTATCAGATGTACATAATAACAACCGGGACAGACGGCTTAACGTGCTCTCCGAGGCACGGTGGGGAGACCCACAAGGACTACACAAACACCCAGACCACGGCAAACATCTGTATGGCCAATACAAATGTTTGTCATGTGCGGGGATCGAACCCGCAACCGCCAGGGCGCCAGCGCAACAGCCACAAACCAGTGCTGTGACCGTTGCGCCAACACGTCGTAAGTTTCTTTTCTAATCAAAATGTTATATAAAAATACGTAATATGGTCATGTAAGTTTTAAATATTACCATTTCCGAGACGAAACAAAACACGATTTTCAAAGCAAAATGCCGTCGCAGATTTAATTAACAGCGACGCACTCATTTCTGAAACCGAGTCATATGATCACGTTTGTGTGCTGCTGAATCTAATTTTCAGAACATAACTTCGTAATATGAATGATTTTTGAATTTATGTCTTTTAAAGATGATTTTAATATACCATAAAAATTCATTCATAATTATAAAACACTTTTCTATCAGTATATCAGTCTAACATTAGGTTTTTTTATTTTATTTAAAATAACATTTATATATGTGCATGTTTGTAAATACGTTTTTCTAACTAAGTATGCTTTATGAATTCTGTGGAAAGAGTTGGTTTATGAGAAGTTTCGTATCGTAGCATGCAAACTTTTTTTTATGCCACTCCCATATTTTTGTCATAAAATGTGTTTCAAAGATTGATTGAATTTTTTTTACGCAAATAATAATTTTTCATTTAAAAAAATAGTAGTAGAAATGCGTCCATTACGTACAGCAGTTTAATACTCTTGTTTACTCTCTTTTTATTATTACTTTTACATATATATTATGAATTTACGAATGGTTCTACATAATGTTAAAAGTTTGTTATGTTACGGAAATTTCTATGAGAGCTGTAAAAATAGAATTGATGTTGACAGTTAAAGTTTCCTTATTAGTATCAAAACTTTAAAAAAGTTTCTCGTTATATTTAAAAGTTTAAACAATTTGGTGGCTCATCATCATCACATCAGCCTATCGCAGTCCACTGCTGAACTTAGGCCTCCCCAAGTTTGCGCCAGACATCCCGGTTTTCCGCAATCCTCTTCCAGCCTATACGCCCGCAATCTTACGTAGATCGTCGGCCAAGACGCGGTCTCCACTCCAGGATATCCTCCTCCATCCTCCTGCTCCAGCGGCCATCGGTCCTGCGACACAAGTGACCAGCCCACTGCCACTTCAACTTGCTAATTATGTGGCCTATTTCGGTTACTTTCGTTCTCTCGCGGATAGCCTCATTTCTAATTCTATCTTTAAGAGATTTAGTGGCTGAGAAAATATAATAATTACATTAAAAAAATTTTTTTAAATAAATAGTACATACACAGTTTAAAATTGGTCCATCATGACATATATTTTTGGTATTGTTAGTATACTCGTAGAATCTATACTATATGCGTTCACAATCATCGACCCTATAGATGATTGTGAGCGAATACGACCGATAACATGTGATGCTTCATGCCTGGTTAGTTTTTGAAGGGACTGCGTGTTTGTGCGGCACATCGTTTGTCGCTTATGTAAATCGAATGCAATCAAATCTCACCATCGATATTGATTCGCAAGCTACAGTGGAGTCTTAATAAAATAGCTCCACATTCAATACTTCTGTATCAATATATTTTCTACATGATTTAGGAATTTGAATACTCGGTACATGCAATTTAATGGTTGTAAAATGTATAATATCGTATCTTAAATTTTCTTGTTGTATATCTAATAGATGATATTCAGATTTCAGTATAAGATGGAAATGAATAATATAGCAACCTGTTTGCTCCGTGTTTGATATTTATTTCTTTACATTTAAATTATTTTGTTACACATAATTATATTTATTTGATAATATATTTTAATCGGTTCGAATAGGTAACGACACTTGGCAGAGACGTACTTTTATAATATTTTATTTAGTTTTTGGTTATTTGTATATTTCACTTGCCAATTTAAGAGTATTATTATACTATATCAGAAGGCAATTTTCAAAAGTAGTCATCTTAAAATTTAAACTTTTGAACAAATATTTCTCGAAGCTTCTACTGAGTATTTAAACCAATTTAATCCCTTTAAAACTAAGTCTAGTATAATGTTAATTATTAAAAAAAAAATTAAGTTAGTTCCTATTGACCAAATAGTTTTGGCACAACGGTCACAGCACTTGTTTGTGGCTGTTGCGCTGGCGGTTGCGTGTTCGATTCCCGCACATGACAAACATTTGTATTGGCCATACAGATGTTTGCCGTGGTCTAGGTGTTTGTGCAGTCCTTGTGGGTCTCCCCACCGTGCCTCGAAAAACTCTGATGAATTGCCGTCGGTCCCGGTTGTTATTATGTACACCTGATAGCGATCGTTACTCATAGTAGGAAATCTATCCGCCAACCAGTATTGGAGCAGCGTGGTGGATTAAGCTCTGATTCTTCTCCTACATGGGGAAAGAGGCCTATGCCCAGCAGTGGGATACTACAGGCTGAAGCGTATGAAGCGTAGACGTTTTGATTCGTTCAGACAATCACTTCAAAGAATTAAAAATTTAATGGAACAAAGATTAAAAATTTTGCAATATCAATTCTTATCCATTGCGTTGAGATGCAAATATGATAAAGTTGTAGTGGCAATGCATTCTGTTCCGAAAGTTGCGGATTCGATTTCCTCCCGAGTCTGGGTGTAATATGTGTATTTATATATTTATATAAGTATGTATTATTTCTATGCATATTGAATATTTATGAAAAATAAATAAATAGGTAAAACAGTCGGCTTAACACAAGCTTTAATTTGCTTACCATAAGAACAGACGACCGTGTGTTTGTTATAAGATATTTATATTTATAAAGCCTACTGCGATCCTTATTATAAAACGGGAACAAAAGACTCACCTTGTGGTTCTAAATAGAATCTAGGTTGTGAATAATCGACTAAAGCAACCATACCCTTGGGCTGTATATTTTCTACGTAGGAACCACCCTAACAGAACAGATATGAAAATATAAAAACTGGACTAACATTGATGAATTTGCGGTAGATTACAGGTTGTCACGTTACGTAGGAACTGTGATTAAAGTGTTATGAAAACGATTGTGGAGAGCGTATTCTTAAATACTCTAACTCTAAATTATCAGTGTTCAATAGTACAAGTAAAATAAGCAATAAAAAAATACAGGTAAATAAATATTTATCTGTATTTTAAGAACGTCAGCAGGTCTATCTCTATTTTTTCACAATTAAGACGCGACTAATTTATTTTTGGTTGTGTTTTATTTATAGAAATACTTCGACTGTCTATATTAGAAACAATTGGAACTGTTCGATATATACTTATGTAAATTTCTATAGTGGTATAGCGTAACGAAATAATAAATATTCTACAAATAAATATAACATAGACGTATCACGTACATATTATGTATACGAGTATATCATATACATTGTGTATTTTTATAAACTAGTGATCGCCCATAGGTCAAAATTCGACCATAATTAAAAATTTAAATTAAAGAAAACCAAATAATTATGAAAACAAAGAACCTTTTTAAAAAAATTTCAATCTGACTAACAAAATAGTATAATATGCGTGTGTGGGTGTCAAATACATGGTAGTTTGTGTAATGCTTTTTTTATTAATTTAATGTATATTTTATGTATAATTTTTTTTAAATATTAGCATTATGCACTTCTTCTCTATGTAAACTATAAGTGTGCGCAATTTCATACTCCACCATACGCGCAATTTCCGTAAAAAGGGGTAAAAAGTTTTTGCTTCAAGTATTAATATATAGATAAATATTAAATATAATTAAATTTAACAAGTTTTTTTGTGTTTAGTAGCCTCTACTTTCATTTATTACATTAGGATTTTGGATATTTTTAAACAAGACTACGTAACTACTTCCGAAGATAAAAAGTGTCGTCTTTGTTTGCAATAGATGTTATAAGAATTGAAACGAAATGGAAAGAAAAATTGCTATTAGAAAATGTATTCGTAGAAATATTTGCGTAAACACTTAAGAATCCAATAAGGTTTTATATGTTTTATGACCAAAGTTGCTAAACATAATCTGCACACGAATGGCCAAATCCAGTAAAGCACTTCTTAGCTCGCTCGGTGGAATGTTTATGTAACTAACATTAAGGGCTTGTGGTTTTTAAAATTTGCAGTTGCAGTTAGTTCCCCATCATAATCCCATATTCATTTACTCAAGAAATGACCTTGTACGAAGTTTGTTACATTTTAAATGATTCTTGTTATTAGATAAGTTTAAATAATGTACAAGTAAAGTATAAACATTCACTACTGTAAAAGTGTGTCATAATTTCGTTTTCCTATGGGTTCTATGTAAGATATTTAGGTATTTTACTTCAATTTTAATTATTGTAAGCGGGATGTCAGTTTATTTTTGGGCACTAAATACGATAGTAATAATTGTGATTGCTAGCAAGTAGGTAATACAACGTAAGTAGACGAAAAAAATATAAATAAACGCACGAGTCACCACTACTATTTTCGAAGGTTCCCCTCAATTTTTCTGGTATGCCATCATCAGATCCTGGTTTACGTATCACGGTACCCTCCTTGGAATATCTCGTTTTCAACACAAAAAAGAATTATCAAAATCGGTTCAACGAACGAAACGTCGACGAAGTTATCCGCGACCACACATAAAAAAAATATATACCTCCTCCTTTTTTGAAGTCGGTTAAAATTTATCACCGCCATCACACACCCGTCGATATATACCTACATAAAAATTGCCTGTACTTTATTCTTTGAAATATAAATATCAAGAAAGGTTTCCTGAGGTACGAAACATAGTAGCGGCTAAATAAGTACGAGCCTTTTGAACCTTTCACGACTGAATGTAATATTTATAAAATATTTAGAGTTTAATACATAGCCTAAATATTTATAACAGGACAAAGAGTAACTTTTATCTTTGTATCAGTAAAAGCACTTACATTAAAATAATATTTTTAATGTGTAACCTGCTCTTTCATAATTATGCTTGTTCTCAAAAAAAAAAAAAAAATGTGTGCGTACAAAGTACACATGTCAGAAGTGAAACTACTTTGGCAAACTAATTAAAAAAAAAACATTCAAAAAACTAATCAAAAAACGAATCTATAAAAAAAACGAATTGAAAAAAAAAGTTTCACTTCAAAAAGAAAAGCGGCTTCAATTTTCAACGACAACTATACTACAATACACATTGTTAAGAATTACTCAAAAACTACTCGTTAGATTTTGCTTAAATTTAAATAGGGTGAAAAATAAATGGGATGGAATGGCAGGAAAATGCTTTCGAATAAAGAAAGAACCGTCAAAGTCGGTCCACCCAGTAAAAATTATGAGGTAACAGACATAGAAGAAGATTTTCTCTTTAAGTTTTTAGTGTCAACTAAACCGAAACTTTTTATACGAATTACAATTCGAAATCCATATTCACTGAAAAAAGGATAACTACCCCTAAAAACGATAACGAAACTTGCAAAACTTTCACAGACACTTGATAGATACCCTAAAACTTGATAACAAATAAGTGTCGATAGTTGGAAAGTCCGCGGAAGAATATATCTTTGCTGTAGATATCTTGGTAAATATTTTAACAACGAGAAAATATTGGAAACGGAAAGAAAAACTTTAGCTTTAATTTTATTCTAGTCTCTTTTTAATTATCTTAATATTTTGTATGTATAGACACGTAGATAGAATTGGTGAATTGGTTTAGCTTGCGCGTCACTATGTGTTACGGCGCCAGACAATCCCACAGAGCCTAGGAGTTCGGGGCCCATCAGCGACCTCCGGCGGACTGTCTGACGTCGGGTACTAATTACCTGTGGGCGATACTAATCGCTCTGCGCGAGACTGCAAATATATTTTATTATATCTACGACTTACCTTAAGAGGGGGGCTCTGGTACTCCGGTTCAAGAAAAGTCAGGGCGGTGTGTAGGTCTGTGGGTGTGTAATGAAGGTTGTGTGTGTAAGAAAGTGGACTGACTTCTCGACGGCCGGCTACAGCGCCACTACTCGACGGCAAATCAGGCTCGACTATCACCCCACTCACACTCACGGTTTACAAGGGTTAAGAGACAGAAATATTAACACGCACAATTAATCGTTAAATACAAAATCCATATCACACGGAACAGTTCACCTCAGTTTTAATACACATACACTTTAATATCAGAATTAACTTCACGCGCCGGCGATAAACGACGCAACAGAATCATTCAATACTCGTTAAATCAATTGCCCATACAATAGAAGTAACACGCCACAGCTCACAAGAAATTAATACACTAACAAAATGGCGCTCGCGAATGCGGTCACAATATTAAAGTCCCGCGTCGTACCTAATACACGAGGTCAACTAAATAATGGGGCTTTAGCACAAATTACACAAACATACAAGAAAGTTTATCAACGTTCAATGCAGGAATTACTACACGTAATTAAATCGCGCTGAAGCTAGTAGCTGCTTCGTCAAAGATGCGTGCGCGCGGCCCTCCTCTCCGCTCTCAGATTGCGACTACTTAAGGTACAGCGTGGCGACAGCAGCGCGCCGCCCCTGCGCGGGGAAAGATGACGCAATACGCAGCCCGACTTCGTCAGACGACCATTGAACGGAAATTAAGCCCTAAACCTGTCGCCGTAAGGGTGCATTTGGCGTCAACAATCCCCCGTCCCGGACAGAAGGGCATTATGTCCGCGAACAAATTGGTAAACGAGACAAATTTCAGAGACGAGTGGACGGGTCGAGGAGTCGCGTGAGAAGAGCGGCTCCGGACAGCTCCAACTTACTGATCGTCAGGAGGGGCACTACAGAGAGCCACTCTCGCAAGAGAGCATCGTTAAGAGGCTCGGGTCTCGCCTAAATACACACTAAGTCCCAGCGCGTCATTTAATGGGACATTAGGAAGAGAACCCACTATATCATAAAAACATGTACTCAAACTAGTATGCTAGGATAATCGCTAGCAGGGACAACACTAATTCAGTTTTTCCCCTAGGAGCCGGAGGCTCAACGCCTCCGATGCCTAGTACTCGGCGCGATCCAGAGCTCCAGGGGAGCCCGAGTCCTCCCACCACCCTAGTAGAGGCCCCACAATGTTGTGAAGGTGGCCGTGGTGGGAGCTAGGGCGGCAAGTTCCTATCTGGAACTGCCGGACCCGTCCTCGCGCCGGGGGTCCTCGAAGCGACAGTCGGACGGCAATCCGACCACCGGCGGCGAGGTAGGGCTACGCGGATAGGCCCGAAACTCAGGGGGCCCCGGCCTCGCTGGCCGGGACAGATAAGAAGTCGCAGGGACTTGATAAAGTCGCCGACACCGACCAAGGGGGGGAGGGTGGCGCTCCAGTCGCGGCCACTCAGCTAGCGGAGGAGACAGGGGTCTGAACGACCGCTGAGTGGCGGCAGATTCCCGCTCAACCTGCGGAGGGGGGGTGCAGACCCCCCCGCCCCTGGCAGGGTGACCCCCCAACTGATCAGGGGAACGTCCCCTGTCCAGGCCAGGGGTGCAGGGGTTGGTGCGCGACTCAGAAGCGTCGCGCGCGTCAGGAGGGCGCTCACGAGCGCCCCCGCCCGTGGCGGAGGCGCGGTCGGGAGGGACGCGAGGGGAAGCGCTGATCGGGCCCAGGCACAAGACCTCATGATGAGGGCCCGAACAGTGCGGACAGGGCCGCTGGTGCGGGCAGTCCCTTTGCAGGTGCCGTTCCAGACAGGAGTAGCACCAGCGGCGTTCTCGCGCTATGGTCCGCCTAGCTTGCGCGGGCTTAGCCCGCAGCTTAGGGCAAGAAACGGCTCGGTGATCCAAACCGCGGCAGTAGTTGCAGGTGTTGCAGGTTGCAGGGGATCGAGTAACCTCCCTGGCCACTAGGCCGACATACGTAGGGAGCGGGCGACGCTCTCCGGAAGAAGCCTCAGTTGGCTTCCGCGGAGTCGGCTGCGACCTCCCTGGCGGGTTCAGCCTTTCAGGTGCCTGGGAGTTGTCGGCGGCGCCCGCCGCGTTTGTGACCTGCCTACACTGTTGCTCGAGGAAGAGCAGCAGGTCCTTGAAAGACGGGATGTGATCAGCTCCGTCCCCGCCGTACCTCTCCTCGAAGTGGATGCGCAGATCGAGGGGTAGGCGGGACAGCACTAGGTGGAGCAATAAAAATGATCCTCCGACCCCTTCGTCGACCGGAAGCTCCAGACGTCTCAAGGAATTGCATGCGACTACGACAGGGTTGATAATGTCCTGGCGTAGTCTCGCCTTGTCCTGCAGTAGCGGAAGGTTAAGCAGCTGACGAGCATACTCGTCCGCCAGTAGGCGGGTATTTGCGTACCTCCTCTCGAGGAGGTCCCTTGCAATCAGATAGGAGTCGTCGGTCAGCGTCAAATGACCAACGACAGCAAGAGCCTCCCCTTCAAGGGAGGAGAGCAGGTATGCCATTTTTTGACCGAGGGACAAGTCCCCTCGAGCGTCGACTAAGCTATCGAAAAGGCCTATGAAGGCCAGCCATTCACCCAGAGCGCCCGAGAACTTAGGCAAGTCTAGAGTGGGCAACCTACCTAACAGCTCCGCTGGAGCTGGCTTCCGGCTCGGAGACACCAGAGGCGCCAGGCTCTGCATCTGGCCCTCAGGCTCCAGCTGGCCCCTTGCCTCAATCAATTCATCCGTTATATCGATGAACTGCTCGTAGTCCTTGTGCGCGGAGTCTTTGACTCCGCTTTCCACGTCAGAAGAGATCAGCTCTGAATACGCGTCCTCGACCACGGCCATCCGCTCATCAATCTGTTCCGCCCGCTGCACCAAATTATGCACGCGATCTGTACGCCCTATCAGAGTGCGGGCGTGCGACGCCCAGCGCAGCTGCTCCTGAATGATCAGTGCAGGTGCCTTGGTTTGCCTGTGTGGCGGCATCATAAAGAAATAAACAATTCAGTGATAGAAACAAATCGGCAAATACAAACAAACACAGCAATACAAATTCAGCAACAGAACAAACTCAGTAACATAAACAAATGCAACAATATAAATTCAGTAATAGAAGCAAATTCAGTAAGTAAACAAGGCAGTAATAGAATTCAGCAATAGAAACAAATTCAGTAAGTAAACAAGGAAGTAATAGAATTCAGCAATAGAAACAAATTCAGCAAATAAATTCAGTAATAAAGACAAAACAAAAACCCGGGATGTCGCACACAGGCCAACCTTCCCCTACCTACCCGCCAGCAATATAGGTACCTAACCCTATCAAAAAGAGCTCGCGCAGCTCAAGGCGCGGTAACCACGCTCTGCTTACCAACTGTTACGGCGCCAGACAATCCCACAGAGCCTAGGAGTTCGGGGCCCATCAGCGACCTCCGGCGGACTGTCTGACGTCGGGTACTAATTACCTATGGGCGATACTAATCGCTCCGCGCGAGACTGCAAATATATTTTATTATATCTACGACTTACCTTAAGAGGGGGGCTCTGGTACTCCGGTTCAAGAAAAGTCAGGGCGGTGTGTAGGTCTGTGGGTGTGTAATGAAGGTTGTGTGTGTAAGAAAGTGGACTGACTTCTCGACGGCCGGCTACAGCGCCACTACTCGACTATCACCCCACTCACACTCACGGTTTACAAGGGTTAAGAGACAGAAATATTAACACGCACAATTAATCGTTAAATACAAAATCCATATCACACGGAACAGTTCACCTCAGTTTTAATACACATACACTTTAATATCAGAATTAACTTCACGCGCCGGCGATAAACGACGCAACAGAATCATTCAATACTCGTTAAATCAATTGCCCATACAATAGAAGTAACACGCCACAGCTCACAAGAAATTAATACACTAACAAAATGGCGCTCGCGAATGCGGTCACAATATTAAAGTCCCGCGTCGTACCTAATACACGAGGTCAACTAAATAATGGGGCTTTAGCACAAATTACACAAACATACAAGAAAGTTTATCAACGTTCAATGCAGGAATTACTACACGTAATTAAATCGCGCTGAAGCTAGTAGCTGCTTCGTCAAAGATGCGCGCGCGCGGCCCTCCTCTCCGCTCTCAGATTGCGACTACTTAAGGTACAGCGTGGCGACAGCAGCGCGCCGCCCCTGCGCGGGGAAAGATGACGCAATACGCAGCCCGACTTCGTCAGACGACCATTGAACGGAAATTAAGCCCTAAACCTGTCGCCGTAAGGGTGCATTTGGCGTCAACACTATGACTTTAATGATTTTACTTATATGACTCAGCATCAGTATCTTAGAGTACCTATACAAGATCAGTATCAGCGTCTGCAACGTAGCCGAAAACGTTCATATAAAAAAAAAACGTAGCCGAAATATCTGGAGTTTCAAAATGATAATAGAGACAAGTCCCGTAGCATTATAATTGTGTTTACTCGCAAACGAAAAAAAATCGACTTCAATAAACCGAATCGTCGAAAAATTGATCAATTGCAGTTTCGTCCTGTTAATTTTTGTGATCCCGACAAGCACCAGCTTTAATATATAAAATACAGTCGAATTGAGAAACTATTAAGTTTTAAGTTTTTTTTTTAACCAGTAAATCCTAAGAAATTTTAAAGTGTGTTTATTTTGGTTATCGAGAGGCATAAGGAAAATTCAGGTTGCTTCCTCTTTCTATTTTAAATAACTTGATACAAGTATATCATCATTGCGATTTTTATATTACAAATACTACTTTACTTTATTTACATTAGCTTATTTATTTATTAGCGAGCTTAGTTAAGCGATAAATATGGTTTATAATATTTAGTATTGATTTTCGTCTTGTTGTACATTATAGCCTGGCAATATAATAAAATAAAAAAGATGTGTATAAAATATACTGTAGTAAACTGTAGAAAGGCAGAAAAGTAATTAGTGTAGAACGGGCTTGTTTTTATGAAAAAACATTTTGTGATAATATTTCAAACCCCGAGATTGTCGACCATATTAATTAATACATCCTTTCACAAAGAAAGACTTTTTTATTAGGATGAGCGAGTCCTTTATTAGTCTTTTCTAATTAACGTTTGGCATATTTTTGTAATTCGTTTCATAAAAATACTATAGTATTTAAAATGGTTAAATCTGAATATGGACATTTTTTTTTATAAAAAAACTTTCTTGTTACTAACTTTGTTATGAAAATTACTATTCCGCTTTTTTTTTGTTTGTTCATTCTATTGTAACTTGTATAACGGCATACCATGTTGAAATATTAAGGACTGCTATTCAGCTCCAATAAATATTAGAGCGACGCTTTAAAACAAAGACATTAAAAGAGATAATGTCTTTGTTTTAAAAGCTGTTACTTATGAATAACATAGTTTGTAGATAGCAAAAAGATTTTTAAAATAGTTGAAAATTTTATCAATTTATTTATATATTTTTAAGGAAAGTACACAGTAAAATAAAAGAAAAATAAAACAATATTAGCGCGTTGGCGCAGCGGTTACAGCGCTGGATTGCGATTGGCTGTTGCGCGGGCGGTTACGAGTTCGATTCCCGCACACGACAGCATTTGTATTGGCCATACAGATGTTTGCCGTGGTCTGGGCGTTTGTGCAGTCCTTGTGGCCTACCCCACCGTGCCTCGGAGAGCACGTTAAGCCGTCGGTCCCGGTTGTTATCATGTACACCTGATAGCGATCGTTACTCATAGTAGGGAATATATCCGCCAACCCGCATTGGAGCAGCGTGGTGGATTAAGCTCCGATCCTTCTCCTACATAGAGAAGAGGCCTATGCCCAACAGTGGGATATTACAGGCTGAATCATGATCGAAAACAATATTAATATCATATAATTTTATATTAATACGCTAAGGTGTAAGATGTTTGCCTCCCTTTTTGGAAAAAGCCTCACAATTATTCCACATAAATTATATATCATTTTATAGATAATTGCTTGCTCTACCGGCATCAACAACTAAAAATGTATTATTGCTTTTATTTTTGTAAATTAATTAATTAGTAAAATTATATAAGTGTATGATAGCTTTAATTTTGAAACAACGTCAACACGAGTGACGGTCGATCTACACTTCGAATATTGTTTTCAAAGAAATTTTGCAATAAAGAATTAAAAAAAAAAATTGTAATTTTGTAAAGTGATAATTATTATACTTGTCGCAGGGATTTAGTCAAAGACGTTATATTATAATTTCACTAGTGAAATTATAATTACACTGATTATTGTCAATAATGACAGATTCGTAGTCTAATATTGAAATTAGATAGGTTAGGGTTATTTTTTTTTTGTTTCTGTGACAAAAATATTTCGATAAACAGTCTAATATTGAAATTAGATAGGTTAGGGTTATTTTTTTTTGTTTCTGTGACAAAAATAAACAGTCTAATATTTAAATTAGATCTGCCTTATAATTTCACTGTCACTGTATCGGTCTAGTGAAATTATAATGTCACTGAAACTAGCCCGTTAAATTGTAAGTACCTAATGCAAACGATTGACAATAAATCAGTGCAAATAATAATGGCACTAGAGAAATTTCAATATCACGGCTTTTTTAATATCCCTGCACACTTATTTACACTACATACTTATTTAGTGTGAATTATTCGCACGGGTATTGCTAGTAATATAAATGTCAATATTGTCACTCATCGTTTGAAATTTAAAGAAGAACAAACATGTGCAAACAAAAAAAATATGACATAATTATTTATTAGCTTGACCTGTATGTATGTATGTAACGGAATCTTTGAACTTCATTTTCACCTACTTCTAGGAGTCTGATTAACTTGGAAATTTGCACAGGGGTCAAGGGCCGATGATAATACAATAATCTCATAACTTAATACGCTTTTATTAGCTTGACCTGTATGTATGAATGTTTGTAACGGAATCTTTTGAACTTCATTTTCACCTACTCCTAGGAGTCTGATTAACTTGAAAATTTGCACAGGGGTAAGGGGAATTTTCTCCTTTTTAGTTCGATTGCTATTAAAGCGTGTTTTTAATAGTTTTTTTAAACTATAATTGATTATTTATAATAATAGTATAGTTAGAGATAAATAAAGTTTGTTACCGGCGAGTGCTGTGAGAGCTGCCAGCGTAAGGAGTGCGGAGCGGCTGGGTGCCATGTCAGCAGGGCATGCCGCGCGCAGCACGCCGCGTCATCGCCGCCACATGCCGCAGACCCCACTCCTGGCGAATTCTTGCTACCGCAACCTACAACAATCAAACTTGCGTAAGTTACAGAAATATTAAACTTCATACTATTTATACGACATATTCTTCTGTCTGAATTCCATAGAATTAAAGTGGAATTAAAGGTAATTCAGTTTTTACGCTAATATTCCAGTTTTCATTTAAAATCTCCTGCGGAATAGTTTACATAAAAAAAATGTTTGCCATATCGTTCTCATCTGCACTTTCCAATCATATTTATAAAGTACTTCAATAAAATGTTTGAATGAATATTTATTTTCCAACCGATAAAATCTGAGTAATATATGAACTGAAGTGAGCAAAATAGTTCGCTTCAGCCTGAAATGTCCCACTGCTGGGCATAGGCCTCTTTCCCCATGTAGGAGAAGGATCAGAGCTTAATCCACCACGCTGCTCCAATGCGGCTTGGCGGATATATTCGCTACTATGAGTAATGATCGCTATCAAGTGTATATAGACATAACAATGATTTTTCTCTTGTAATTATATCATTTACCAAACTGTCACTGTTTGTTTTATTAATTCTTTTTTTTTAGCTAAAAGAAGTTACGGAGAATTAGGTATATGAATACGTGAAGCAAAAACTTTGTACCCCTTTTTTCAAAAAATGCTGGACGAGGAGTAGGTATTAAATTTCGCACACTTATCTGTACTAATATAATTAAGCTGAAGAGTTTGTTTGTTTGTTTGTTTGTTTGAACGCGCTAATCTCAGGATCTACTGGACCGATTTGAAAAATTCTTTCAGTGTTAGATAGCCCATTTATCGAGGAAGGCTATACGCTATATATCATCACATATTATACACTAAGACCAATAGGAGCGTAGCACCAAAGAAGAATGTTTCAAAATCGGGTTTTTTTTTCCTTTTGAGAGCTTCCGCTGCGTAAACGGTTAAAGTTTCGCACAAATCATGTATGGCCACTGTATGGCATAATTGATCCTATTCCACGCGGACGAAGTCGCGCGCAGAAGCTAGTACTTTATATAGACCAGGAGTGCAGAATGCTAATATATTTTTAAAATTATGCATAAAAATACATTAAATCAATAAAAAAAATTACACACACTACCATGTATTTGACACACATACATACTCTTTTGTTTATTATTATAGAAGTATAGTATCTAAAACAGAACCTTAATAATGTTCAAACTTATAATTTAAATTACTTAATTATGATCGAATTTCGACCACCACTAGTAATTATTATACTATAGAGCAAAAGTAGCAGTAGGTAACACTGCAGTGATGCTTTAAAACCTCGAACTTCAGCTGAATAAAGGCGAATATCATTTTTCAGAAAAAAAAATCTATACAAATATCTATAAAAACATCCATACAAATAAATAAAATTGGAGTGTCCGTTTGTAATATTAAAATAACCGCTTTTAACTAAATTCATATTAAGTATGTATGAATACACGTACCTATACCAAAATAACATTTTTTTATAATTTTTGTCTGTCTGTCTGTCTGTTTGTTCCGGCTAATCTCTGAAATGGCTAGACTCTGAATGGATGGAATAAGGAGTATCCTAGGCTATTTTTTTAGTTTTTTTTAAATGTGAACTGTTCAGTTCACATTTAAAAAAAAACTATGTATTTTGTTAAATTCCACGCGGACGAAGTCACGGGCACAGCTAGTCATAAATATATTCATATCAGGTATAGTAACGGAATTAGTATATATCATTTATCACACATGTTTAAACAAAATTATCTGTTATACATATTTTTTTCACTAAATTTCGGATGTTTTTTAGTCAATTCTCGTGTAACAGTGTACTGTGGTGTAATTGCACATTACATTGAGGGCATAACCCAACTCTTACTGACACATATATCTGGTTATCGCCTGATAAAAAGTTGTTAAAAACTTACTTCGGACGACCAAAGAATCATTCCTTTATTAGTTGTTTCATGGCTCCGTCATCAGTGCCCAATGTCTCTGATATTCCGAGATTATAAAAAATATTATTAAACTAGCTGACCCCGCAAACGTTGTTTTGCCATATATGTTATTAACCCCCGCAACCCCCTCTTGTGGGTGGAATTTCGTAAAATCCGTTCTTAGCTGACCTCTACTCGGCGAAAGGAATATTCCTACCAAATTTCAAGTCTCTACGCCTTATGGTTCCAGAGATATCGTGATGAGTCAATGGGTGGAAATCTCTTTTATATATATAGATAAAAATAAAAATAAAAGCTTCCATAACTTTGAGTAAGTATGGGTAGAAAGATGTACCGAAATAGTGATCATCTTACGATTACAATATTTTTAGTTGAAACCAGGATAAATCGAATGAATTTTGTATTACATCTAAAAAATAAAAGTACTGAAGTAGTAAAGCTGTAAATAACTTATGTCCTACGTCAGCGTAATGGTATTACGAGTCTGAATATCTCATTGGATTGAAAACTAGATTAAAAAAGAGACTGGATGCAAAGCATCGAGCTCGACGTACACATTTGATATGAAATTACAGCTAACGTTTTTTAAGCATACACATCAGATACCACGTAAAATATTACTTTAAAGTAGGTCTTTAATTTGTGTTCGTTACCCACATTTTTAGTTTTTCATATTATATTGAAATATGTCATGATGTATATAATTATGTAATTACAAGTAGTTTTAAACAAAGAATATTTTTTTTTTGTGGTCTACTAAATCGATCTTTAAAATTAACATTTTTTTACATCTCTATTTTCTCTCGTTATGTAACAATTAATGAATAATAATAATTTTTAAATAATAAACTTTTTGATTTTCCTTTAAATTTCCTTTTTACAGATTCCATTTATAAATTTTCTCTGATTTGCAAGAAACAAAACTGTAATAACAAAAAAGCATATTACCTTTACCGCTTTTTTGAAAGGAATTAAAACCCAAAGTCTAGTGGCCTAATCTTTTTATGCAAATAAAAACAAACTTGCTGAAAGCATATTAATTAATCTGATCCTAAGGTTTTGATAGAATGATTACCAGGTTGTCGAAAGTGTATTTAATAAAAGGCGTGAATTTATCATATTGATGATCCAGCAGTTTGATTTATTAAAAAAGGCGATACTTTTAGTACATCCTTGTTTAAAATCAAATAGCAAATCCATTCAGATTTACTGCCAACGTTCGCAAAAGTACTTTTGTATGTACATTAAAATATTTCAACTATGTATGTCTAAATATATTATTTTTTATCAAACATTGCCATTCAAGTAATAAGTATAAGATTTAAGTACTTATTTAAATTTTTTAATCTTTATCTACTATTTTATTACGTATTTTTAAGACCTAAAAAGAAACCCTTTTTTATACATCCTAGTAGTTACTACCTAAACTAATAATTACGTTTGATGTTTTTATAAAATAGAAATGTTATATAGAGCCCAAAACATCTCTACAAAATAGACTGTCCAGAGGGACAAACATTTTCCTTTCAGTTAAAATACAGAAAAACAGTAAAAGTTATTTGTGTTCATTTCATCGAAAAACCTGAAACAATTCGAGAAGTATTTTTTTTTCAATTACAAGTTTAATTTCGCATGTGGATGGATGGCGTTACTACCAGTAAAACGCGTAGCCTATTCGTAGCAAAATTGCAGCAGTGTGCAGTGGTGCGGTGTAATATGAACCACAGATTAGTAAATAGTACTACGTACATGAACTGAACACAAAGTACAATTTTAAAATTCTTCACGTCACAAAATAAAATTGTTAGATTTATCCATTGAAAGTTCCTTGCGTAAACGCAACATTAACATTTTAATTTTTCAATAAATAAATGAATAAAATATGGTTACAAGTGGTTTCTTAAAAATTTTGTTTAGAATGATCTATAACTTCCGTATGACCAAGTAAATAAATCAATCACACTAAAATACGACACTAATATATTATGTACACTAAATATTTTAGGGACGTTGACAGTTGTAGGGGAAAGTTTCCATCGAGCTGAGAGTTGCGTGATTAATTAAGCGTATCAAGTTTTTCAAGAATATTTCTAAAATGACAGACTCAATGATAACATAATGAATAACACATTTTTTTCTACCAAGCATCAATCTTAAGATTGATGAACAGCTTTATGAGTAATTTA
The DNA here is from genome assembly GCA_905220545.2 of Melitaea athalia. NCBI lineage: Eukaryota > Metazoa > Arthropoda > Insecta > Lepidoptera > Nymphalidae > Melitaea > Melitaea athalia. Next base: position 12,017,099 of record HG992184.1, on the reverse strand, counting down.
TTTGCAATAGCAAATGCTCTTGCAGACTATAAGTATTTTAATGCTAATTCTTAAATTTTTATATGGCAGAAGTATATATAGTATATATAGAAGTATATATAGAAGTATATATATAGTACATAATTGTCGTTCTAAATCAGGCAACTGTATTACACATAGAAGTTAATGCAGGAATAATTTAAATCAGCTAAAGCTATCTTGAAATAGTTTATCGCCTTTTTACCTAAATTATGTTCGCGCCGTTTGAAGTTACAGCTCTTGAAATTTGAGTAAAAGTGCAAAAAAATCGAAATAAAAGATTTAACTCTTCATTTCATTGCATTCACAGCTGCTTCATTTCGCCCAGATAATTGGAATTGCGATTCAACGAGAAAATGCTGTCAAATAATTTGCCATCGTGGTCCGCGAACATGATTTTTACAATTTTAAATTGTATATATTAAAAGCTTATATTTAACTTGCAATGTATGTGTGTATTATTATTTATTTATATATTTATTATACACTTGATGAAAATAATACAACAACTATAACAATAACAGAAAATGATCACAAATGATTTCTTCCAGACAACCTTAAGGTTTGAAAATTATGGAGCTGAAAGAGGTAGGCGGTGTATTATCAAAATCATATATAACACAAAGAAACCGATACAAACATACATATAGACATAAATACATATATGCATACATACATAGATATAAATAATTACAATTAGCATGGGTAAAGAAAGGGATAGATAGTATTTATTTAATCTTATTTTTTAAATGGCCAGACTGTCGGCCGTGCGAATACTTAAGGGTATAGCGTTCCAGAGAAGTACTGCTTGAACTTCAAACGATTTATGAAACTACTAGCTGACCCCGCAAACGTTGTTTTGCTATATATGTTATTAACCCCCACAACCGCCTCTTGTGGGTGGAATTTCTTAAAATCTGTTCTTAGCTGATCTCTACTCGGCGAAAGGAATAATCCTACCAAATTTCAAGTCTCTACGCCCTATCGTTCCAGAGATATCGTGATGAGTCAATATATGGGTGGAAATCTCTTTTATATATAAGATTTATTTTTGTGAATAGGTCGTCTCAGCGTCAGGATCTCAGAAGAACGTAATACCTTACTTTGTTCTCCAATAAATTCAAATTTTCTTTTTAAGTAAGTAGGGCTAAATGGACAGAATCAAATACACTACAGAAGGGAAAGCATATGAAGATTCCGGCGGAATTGAATAGGCGACCACTTGCGTAACCCGATCATGTACCGTAACGCAACATTCTGATGCCGCTTTCATACATTATGGGTACCAAATGAATTAATTTGCTGTAAATACCAGACTCAGTAACCTGTCTAGCGATAAATAAAAATTAAAACTTTTTAAAATAAACAAGCTTTTATTTAAATGCTCTAAAAAGTCAAATAAAATTTTCTCTTAAAATTTTTACTATCAATATACATATAACGTGATAAAAAAATTATGTGATATAAAAGCTTGTCGCTAGATTAACAGATGTAGATAAACAAGGAAATTAAATAAGTTGATCTGATTGACTTTAATTTTTAGAATTTTCAAACTAAGTAAATAAAACTTTATTTTATACTGTATTTTAAATGTGCTAATACTCGTAAGATATAGGCTTAGTTTTTTTAAAGTATTTTACTTGTAATTTATTTATTTAGTTTGGTTATTTTGAATACGTTATGTTTAAATTGTAACTTGGCTGATACAGTTTATGACTTGGCTATACTTTAAGTTGTTGCCAAAATTACATTTGTAGAGACTAAATACAGTGAATTTGTAAAACTGCGAATTCTCTCAATCCCTGAATGTGACATTCACCCGCACAGAAAATCTCCTTTTGAATTAAATTGGTCTCTTAAATTAAATTTTGATTCAAGGCGTTGCTTCTTTTCATTAAGGTCAATCCATGTATTCCTGAAGGACGAAGTAGTAGAGTATCTCAACTTATCCAAACTCCAAAGATTTGGAATTTATCCTTAAAAAAACTTGAAAACTATTGCGAATGAAAATGTAGCCGTTTACTAATAAATTGTGTTTTCATGACTAAATAACCTAGTCACCGCAACATAATAAGTAGTTATAAATAAAATATTTCATAAATTATAATTATAAGAAACTAGCTGACCCGGCGAACTTCGTACCGCCTAACAGTCAATTCTTTAATTTTTTTTAACGAAACTCATCCACTAACATTTAAACTTTATGGTATGGTATTAAAGTTCAAATTGACTTTAAAGTACTCTTACGAATCTTTTGTATGGGAATATAGAAAAGTGTTGTTTTAGACTTTTTTCAGGTAATTTTTTAAATTTTTCTCTCCGTAAGAGCCATCCTCGTACTTCAAGGAATATCATAAAAAAAGAATTAGCAAAATCGGTTCAGCCGCTCTCGAGATTTGCGCTTAGCAACACATTCAGCGATTCATTTATATATATATAGAGATAAACCTATCTACAAGTATATTTAGTTCCTTCATGTATAAAAACATTCATCATCATAGGCCTTTACGTCTATTACAGACGATTTAAACCTAACTACCTTTTATAAAAACACTAGCCGACCCGTGCCCACTTCGTTACGCATTATTTATTTTTAATAATTACTTCTAACGACGATATCTCAAAAACTATTCATCTGATTGATATAGTGTAAAGGGCAATTTTAATCTGCATTAAATGCCTAAGCTAAATAACATATTCATTTGGATAAGGATTAATACTGAACTAAATAAAATATCTTTAAAAATAACGTAATGTTTTTAATTAAAAATTTGAACATAAAAGTGGTTATTGTAAGTCAACCATAAGAGATAGAGATATGCTATCGCGGACTTTTTTGTAGAATTTTTATAGATTTTGAATTCGCTAGTACATTATACAACTATATCTTTGCTAGTTTACGCAGCGTTCGCGTGGAAAGCTCCCCGATGGCGAGATTTTTTGCGACCTCTTCAACATTTATCGCCGTATTTCTGCTAATTTACTTTAAAACATAATAAATTATATACCTAAACCTTCCTCAAGAATCACTCTTTCTATTGTTGAAAACCGTATAAAAATCCGTTGCGTAGTTTTCGAGTTTATCGCGTTCAGACAGACAGACAGACAGGAGGACAGAAAGACGCGGCCGGGGGACTTATTTTTATAATAAGTATAGATTAACATTACGGAAACCCTCTCTCTAAATGTTACTTAATAAAAGATTTAATAATTGTCTCCAACTTATTGTTTTAGCATTTATTTGTCATATTATTATATATTATATAATAGTAAAATAATATAAAAATACATAGTGCATTATTACGTACACATATAGTATATTTTATTAAACCGTCATAAATAATGTAGGTACTATGTATAAGTAGATACTCAATGTGGTTTCTGCTAATTGATTACCAACCGCAATGCTAAATAGGTATAGAATATGTCTACAAAGTGAAATACGGATTAAATTGAAGGATCAAGCCTGTTAGGCAATTATTATGTTTAGAGTTTGAGTAGCTTCTTTGTTTTTCAATTTATATAAACTAAAACAAGTACCTATATCTAAATATTAACAGAAAAATAAGAAAAGAGATTTACCACAAATGAACAGACTTCTTTAAAAAAAAAAATATTTGACTAAACATATTGGATTGATTTCGTACCGAATACAGTCTTTGTTTATCACATATCTTTAAATATTCAAAAATATTTCCTTAAGCACAGAACGAATTTAAATATGCAACACGTTTGCGTCAACGAAAATTTATTTGGAGTTCTGGAACTTTTATAGTTTCGTACAATTGTAAACGAAATGTGGTATTACTTGGTTTTAAGACATGTAATAAAATTTAAGATATTAAAGCAATACCCTTAAATATACGTTGCGAACACCGTTTACGGATTGAACACTCCTCTTTGAAAAAAAATGGTTTCAAAATAAACTCTTGGAACGATGAGATTGAATTTTATTCTTTGAAAGACGATATTACTTTTGATTGAGATTTAGAAATGTTTTGGCATTTACGATTTAGTTACATAGTAGGTAGATTTTTGTGACATAATGAAAAACCGCAACAAAAAGTGCTACATAATATTTTTAAATGGGATATTTCCTAATGAGGAGTATAGAGAGTTCTTGACCAAGAAAATACTTTAAACGTCACTGATATTAAAATTATAAAAAAAATTGTCAGAAGTGAAACTTCTTTGGAAAACTAATTAAAAAAAAAACTAATTAAAAGAAACTAATTAAAAAAATACAAATTAAAAAAACGAATTGAAAAAACTTAGTTGAAAAAAAGAAAAACAAAAAGCCAACCTCACGCGGTGTTCCCAGGCGGTCACCCGTCCAAGTACTGAACGTCCGGTCGCTCAAATTTTACCTCTCATGCGCCTAAAGAAGTTTTACTTCAACAATTGTTGACATATCAAGAGCATAAGAAAATAAACAATATTGAAATCAATTCTATTTATAAGAAAGAAAACCCAGAATCAGTGAAATTACTACAAACAATATGTTGAAAATAATTTTCAAGAATGAGGTTATGCAATATTTTCCAATAGTAAAACTAAATAATACTTGTCAAAGACTCTTTGATCAGGACATCAGCTGTTCTCGATTATAGAAATTTACTAAAACTGGACATCGGTTGTCGTTTATTTTAATAATTGTGTTTTCTAGCAAATGAAAAAAACCAACTTCAATTACATCGACAAGTAATACAACGTAAGTAGACGAAAAATATTAACAAACGCACTAGTCGTCACTACGATTTTCGAGGGTTCCCTCGATTTCTCTAGGATTCCATCATCAGATCCTGGTTTCCTTATCATGGTAGGTACCAAACTTGAGATATCTCGGGCTGCTCCATATTTTGAGCACGAATTTTCCTGCTGTGCCCTACCTCAGTTAAAATAAATGTATGTAATAAATGTATGTTGCCTCAGAAGTTTTCAATGGGTGGACCGATTTCGATGATTTTTGTTTTAATTGAAAGGTAGTTCGTGTCATGTGGTCCCATTTAAATTTATTTGAGATCTAACAAGTACTTTTCGAGTTATATCTAATAATGCGTTTTTACTTGACAATTTTTTCGTCGACCTACGTTGTATTATACAGCATAACTTTTTACTTGTTTTACCGATTTTAATGATATTTAATTTAATCGAAAGCTGATGTTTATCATCTGGTTAGATTTAATGTGATCTGAACTTTTTGAGTGATCTTTGATAACGCGTATTTACTTGACTATTTTTTCCTCTACCTACGTTGTGTTACTTGCCGATGTTGTTGAAGTCGGTTTTTTTTTCGTTTGCGAACAAACACAATTATTTTTTATCTGATACTGCTAACACTGGGAACGTGAAATGCAAGTTTCCCATGTTTTTTAAAATTTTATTTTTACTAAAAATGTCGTTTAATTTGACATTATTTGTTGAATGTTCATAATTAGAACCGGAAAATTAAACTATGTGTTGCACTGAAAAAATAAAGTTTTTATTTTACAATTTTCTTTTATACATTATGATACAAAAAATAAAAAATAAAATCCTTTAACCTACCAGAAAAAACAAAGAAACGACATTTAAAGTTATTTAACCGATTCCTTTAAATAAAATTATAAATTAAAAGTAAAAAACTTTTTTAATAAACAAGCTTTTGTTTGAATGCGCTAGTTAACCATGCATTGTCATCCAAAATGAACTTTTATACAAAATTTCAGCTCAATTGGTTGAAGATATCTGCTTCAAAATTGAGTTGTAAATTTTCACCCGAACTTACTATACATACATTGCAAGTTAAAAAAAAAGCTTGTAAAAACCATGACAAACATTTGTATTGGCCATACAGATGTTTGCCGTTGATGATGTCTAAGTCTGGGTATTTGTGCAGTCCTTGTGGGTCACCCCACCGTGCCTCGGAGAGCACGTTAAGCCGTCGGTCTCGGTTGTTATCATGTACACCTGATAGCGATCGTTACTCATAGTAGAAATATATCCGCCAACCCGCAGTGGAACAGCGTGGTGGTTTATTAAGCTCTGATCCTTCTCCTACATGGTGAAAGAGACCTATTCCCAGCAGTGGGATATTACATGCTGAAGCGATATTTATTATTTCCATTATACATATACATACACATATATGTATAAAGAACTTGATAAATGCACTATAACTTTCATAACAGGCACACCATACTTAAATAAATACATTTAAAACGTAAAATCTGATGAGACGACAGAAATTCGAAATGACATTCTTGGAAGGCGATGGCTCCAAAATAGAAAATGCATAGTACTTCCTGTGACAAGTGATACAAGTCTAAAATCATTATTTTACAGGAGAGCAAAAACAATATTTTAAAAAATCTTGTTCGTGAACTAAGCTGGTATAGGTTCAACTTGAGTAATGAGTATCTTCTTTTGGAGAATAAAACATTCTCTTTCAAAATGTATAATTTTAGTTTTTTTTAATATAAATATTTCATTTTGAAGGTTCTTTTTATTTTATATTGTTTTGGATTTTTTGTGAGTTATTTAATAAATTGACTAAAAATATTTTTATGGGAGGAGGTTCTCAATTCAACTGTATTTTTTATGTGGGATACTTCATAACTTTTGACTGGGTGTACCAATTTTTTTTTAATCGAAAGATTATCATGTGTTGCCTTTTAAATTTGAATTAAAATATGATTAAAAAAATTTGAGTTATCCCTTGTTAGTAAAAATAGTACTTAGTACGTATGAGGATGAGTTTAATAATACAACTTTTACCCGTAACTTCAATAGATGGGGTTGAAAACATACTCATGAAAAATTCAAAAACTTATACATATTTTACCTTCAGAATCTTGGTTAACAGATACAATATTGGCTCTCCAACGATACCGTATTCCTTTCATTTAAACCACAAACCAAGTAGAAATAGTTGTTCGAAAACAGTACATAACAGGTGGTTCATATTTAATGATAGTGGCTGCAGTTCATCTGTCTATACGTGAGAGATGGAACTTTCTTGGAATGTAAAGCATTATTGGAGTTTCTAAGCAGACGATTTGTGACGAGGGTCATGTTTACATGTGATATAACTTGGCTCCTGTCGGATCGGATTCCTATTTGGCAAATAATATATTAGTTGAATTGTTGTTATGTGAGCGATTTATAGATTCACATGTAAAATATATTGTTAAATATAATTTAAAACTTAACGTATTTTATTGACATTGCTAGATACAAAATGTGTGAGTGGCTAGCTTTGTCTCTGCAAACTGCATGCCAATAATTCACATATGAAAGGCCCTGGGTGTGTCACTTTGTCTTGCAAAAAGGAATATTTGTGTCATGTTTCAAAAAATTTCATTTTTTAATTTTTATAGCGGGATTAAAATTCACAGAGAGTATTTAAAATCAGGTAAAAATTAAAGTATTTTATTTTGCGAACTATTATTAGGATGAAGATAAACGTATAAGAACAACTTACATTATTATTAGCTAAGGTAAAAAAAAAAACATAATTACCCTGAGCTTAGATTGTCATTTGTCATGCAATCTGTGAACGTTTTTACACATTAAATTGGCATACGGTACATACGGACTTGCCGATTATTCTAAGTAGAACCTGCATTGCTACATTATTTTGGTAGCTTTAATTTATCTAAAAGGACATTAAAATTGCATTTTAAAGTACTTTTAAAAATAAAACGTGTAGTAAATTAATTTTTATTAATAAACTTAACTCTGAACGACTTTTGATCAGTATTTACTGAAAATTTTAGATATATGTATTTTAATAAATGCGTACACACATGTAAAAAGTTACGATCTTTTTGCCTATAATTCGCTACGGTCGGGTAAAATCGCAATCAAACACGCCTCCTTCGGGAAGTGGGAAGTAAAACAAATGTATAAAGTTAAGTCCATCCCTCCGGATTGTTCCGGGTTTTGTCCTAATTTTAATGACATGTAAAGGGAGGTTCGGAATGGGTAAATAAAAAGTATTTTAATGATGTTATCGTTTATAACTGATGTCGTTATATCTACACTTCTACAGTCTCTACAGCAGCGTGCCAATAAAAATTTATTATTAAGATGATGTTGTCTGTCCGTCTTTCATCTTTTAATTATTGTGAAAGGTTACTTAAATAAAACCGGCCAAGTGCGAGTCGGACTCGCGCACGAAGGGTTCCGTACCATTGACTAGGTAATATATATTTAAATATATGTATTATATAAATATCGAGCAAAAATAGGTAAAAATTGCGTTTTTTGTATGGGGGGTCCCTTAAATATTTATTTTATTTTATTTTTAGTATTTGTTGTTATAGCGGCAACAGAAATACATAATCTGTGAAAATTTCAACTGTCTAGCTATAGCCGTTCTCGAGATACAGCCTGGTGACAGACGGACGGACGGACGGACAGACGGACGGACGGACGGACGGACAGCGAAGTCTTAGTAATAGGGTTCCGTTTTTACCCTTTGGGTACGGAACCCTAAAAATACTTTTGTACCTATGCACTCCTTGTGTGTGTGAGCTTCTTAGTTCCAAGTGTTATATTTTTAATTAAAATTAAATTGTTTAAAAATTTAGGTATATTTCAGAGGCCTGATTATTATTATTATTATTTATGTAAATAAAGGTTGCTAACAGAGCATATAATAAAAATTATCCAACAACATATATGTATACATACATTTCATTCATAGCTAATCGCTGTTCTACTTACAAGATACGCAGCATTCATAGAGACGAATTATAAACTCTTGAAAACGAAAACCAACAAAAGCAATTATATCAATTCGATTAAAACTAATGACAAATTAAAATAACTTAGAGATTATTAAACAAGAAAAAATAAAATAATAGTGATAACTATTGACATAAAAATTGAAAAAGTTGTTACGAATATTCGTTACTAATTCCAAATTACATCTTTGTGTCGTTTGCAGTACTAACATTTAGATATTAAAGTAGCAATACAAAGAAAAAAAATTACAAAGTATTTGACTGCACGTATCACTCCACCAGTGATGGGAGGATTGATTTATATGCCAGTTATCTTTGCACCATGCCACGCGAAGATAAATTATAACAAAATCAGTCAATAATTAATTTTTAAGGTTATGTATAGGTAATATTGAAAAAATCTCGAAGTAATACTAATAATTCTATTCTATTTCTAAGATAATATTATCTTACATCTGAGAAACGTATTTTTAGTAAAGATCATTTGCTTGGTGTAGCAGCAGACAGCGGACAGAAAAACTAAATTACAATAAAATCGTACCTTTTACAAAGCCACGCTAAAAGATTCTGAATAAAAATAAGATCTCCGTTCGTGATTGCTATTCAACGAGAGATCATTATGGCAACGACAAATAACATTAGGACGTCGTCGTTAATCAACATTAGCATAATGGCGTCTACATTGAAGGTGATTGTGTGATGAACCGCTTTCGTTTTGGCGAAAACGAGGAATAAAACATAAGAAAACGCAATAGAACCGTGACATGATGAGTAGCCGAGGGTGGAAAGCAACAATAGCTGTCACGCACTCACCTCGTAACCTTTGACTCCAATTTATAGACACCTACAATCTCGAGAGATAAATAAACTATAGTTATTGCGCAAATAGTTTCATACTAATCCAAAACAAGAGAAAACAAATCTGAGTAAAAAGTTTTTTGTTGTAAGTATCCCAACAAAATAACAAACATTTGTAAGTATATATTTTATGTCATATATCACATAGTTTTAGTTGCGGTTTGTAAAATATCTTTTCAATACTAATGATAGTCAACTCTTGACCTGAAAAATAAAGCAATGGATTTTGTATAGGTCTTTTGTTTTGTGATTTTCTGGTCATTTTATATTTTGCAGCGAAACAAGTATTTGAAATATTATTTTTTTCGTGGATTGTAATTTTACTGTCAATAAAATTGTACAATTGAGGATTGGAATTATATATTTTTTAATATTCATTTTAAATTGTGTGTGAAAAACCACTATTGTACGAAAGGATGTCAACAAATAGAACGTGATAAAGTAAATTAAATTTATGTAGTATCTACAGATGCGTTAAAATGTGGGATAAATCTTTTTCGAATGATGATATGCAATTATAGATACCAACCACCAACCCGTATTGGAGCAGCGTGGTGGATTAAGCTCTGATCCTTCTCCTTCATGGGGAAAGAGGCCTATGACCAACAGTGGGATATTACAGGCTGAAGCGTCTATAATTATAGATAGTAGTTAGAAACTTTAATGTCTTAAAATCAGCGAATGGTATATAAAATATTAATGCAATAAAATGCTTATTTTCAAACATTCCTCTGGATTTACAGAACTACAGAACTGTAACAACTACCGGGAAAAGTTCAATATCAATCAATTAAAATTTAACACTGCTGATTTTATTTTTGACTGTCGGCGTCTTTTACAGGAACCATTAATAATATCTATAATTTTATTTAAACACAAAATGGTACTGGTATCACGATCACGATCACGATTCAGATTCAGGCGGCGGTACTGGTATGGTATGGCACAATGGTAACGGGAAGCAACTTACTTAGTTTAAATAGAACGATGCTTTTAATTTTTTTATTCATAATGAGGTCAGAAATAAATGGGTCGCTGGTTCACTATTAAAATAAATAAGTGATCTGTATTTTAAGTGGTTTCGCGAGACGGAGAAGTACAACATTCCTTGTCGTTTAAAAACTAGAAGCCACGTCGGGAATTTTTTAGTTATAGTCAGAAATTTAATTTTACCCTTCCACATTTCGTTGCAACAAAGAGGTAGAGTTTATGTTATACAACGTTTAATATTGATTACGTCCTAAATATTGTATGTTCTCTCCACCATTGTTCGCCTCTCAATTTCTTTTCATTAGGTTTTCACAAGAACAAATAACTACTCGCCACTTGGGAACCTGCTTACTAAAAATAATTATGTAATGCTAGCTATGTCTCCAGGGTTCTACTCGCGGTAGTTTGTCAGTGCACACACTGAAATTTACTCATCATTTAATAATAGTTTCAATTCACTTCAAGGCTTCTAACAAACTAGCCGTCTACGTCGTACGTCTAATAATGATCAAGTACATTTAAAAACAGATATTAATCATTAATTGTGATCAACTTTATCAAAGCTAAAACTTAGATAACAATCTTATTAATAAGTCAAGAAATAGCAAAACTTCAATCAAAAATTTATCCCTTTATATCCCATCCCTTAACCAAATTTTTTTATTTAAAATTCTAAATTCATAGATAGAGCACTATTTAAGATTTGTCTATTAGTCAGTAAAGAAGTGAGTCAGTAATCTTTCTCTTTTATAAACTCATCAGTCAGGTGAAGGCTTAACAATATAATTATATTAATTAATAAAGCTAAAACTTCATATTAACTTTTTTAAGATTACATTCAAAATTATAAAACTTTCAACACTGTATAAAATACAGTACCGAAACCTGCAATACTCGTTTGAATACGTCAAGTGAATCAAATAAAAATAAAGGTCCAACTTCAAGTATCAACAGAGATGTGAGTGCACACTGAATAAAAAGAAAATATTTCTCGAAAACTTTCCAGGGATGCTGTATGCATGCGCTTACAGATGCAGAAATTTAAAAAGTTTCTCCTACGAGTAAACTGAATATTTAGGCGTGTATGATGAATGAAACGGTGGATCTTGAGTTGGACTCGAGAACTCGGAATATATTATTACGTCGGAAACCATGGCCCATTGTGCGGTGTATTTTGTCAACAATACACCCTGTTGCAACACAATCGACAAAACAAATTCAACTCTCGACATTGTTCTATTTTGGTGGACGTATTTTGGTGCTCGGAATTAATTTAGAGGACACCTGCGTAGTTCCTAGTAATGTAAAGCTGAAATTCATTTTATCTATACTAATATATAAAGCTGAAGAGTTTGTTTGTTTGTTTGTTTGTTTGTTTGTTTGAACGCGGTAATCTCTGGAACTAATGGGCCGATTTGAAAAATTATTTCACTGTTAGATAGCCCATTTATCGAGGAAGGCTAACAGAAGCTAGTATAAAATAAAATGAAAATAGGAGAAAACAACTTATTCGTATTTCCAGTATAACAGGATTACTACCAGGTAGCAAACATACAAGGTACAATATATGTACAAACGTTCAGAAATATCTTTCATATAAGGAAAGCGGCTGATTACATTTTATTACATGTATAGTGCGATGTAAAAGCAGATCTATGTATAAATATAAAAGCCAATGCCATTCACTCTACACTAAACATCTAAAATCACTTGATGTATAATAATAATAAATATGAAATAAAAGGTAATATGTAGTAGAGGAGACGTGGAACATCGATCGACCTTCACCGATCTGATAACTCGATGAGACATATTTTTTATCAAATATAATTTATAAACAAATATGCCTATGATAACTTGCCTAACGAAAAGTGGTCACGGCTATTTTTTTTTAGTTTTTGCAGGCAAGCCTATATGATTGGTTTTGTAATTACAATATCTTACCTATGATATCAATTTCGATTCGAACAAATCGATGTAGTATCGAATATAGGTATATATTGACCTACCTGGTCACATCTACTTGCCAGGTAGCCATGACCAAAAATAAGTAGGCAAGCCTACCTAGGCATATTCTGTGTGTTAAAAACTATAAATTGAGATAAACCTCATTCGGTTATCATATGAGTGAAAGTGATGAAAAAAAAAATGAATTAAAATTAATTAAATTAAAAGTAGCTATGACCACTTTTCGATAGGCAAGTTATCATTGGCATATTTGTTCATAAATTATATTTGATAAAAAATATGTCTCATCGAGTTATCAGATCAGTGAAGGTAGCTCTTCCACGTCTCTTAGAACATAAGATTATTATCATTTTGAGATTGGAAGTGACAAAATCCAAGTACCGCACTTACTGTTATCAGTCAAAAAATTAGTCGTATATTTATTGTATATTCATGCCCGTTCAATTCTAAGAAAAATATCTTTGTGATAAATGTTTATATGGAGTTAAAAGATCAAGGTATGTACAATGTTTACCATATTTTTATTTATTTTTACTTGTGACATGGTATTTACACTGCTGGTGCTACGACGAGCCTAAAAACAGTATTACTTTTTTAGATATTTTTTGTTATGTAAGCTTTTAACTAAGTTTGCAAAAAAAAATTAGAGATGTATTTTATATTAATATGTTCTTTAATGTTTCAAGTTTTTAATCAAAGGTAATTTAGGTGCAAGAAAGTGCTTTGAGCTCTTCTTGGTAGCTCGTAGTACCCGTGCGTCGAAGGTCTCCAAAGTGCTACGAACATGCTACAAATGATTTTTAATTTAAAAAATAATCCTAATTCTAGGTACTTCTTATACCTTTACTCGTAAGCATTTATTGGACTTTTGGAGCTCGATAAAGGGGAGCATGTCGTAAACAGACAAGATTCGGAGTGTCTTTCATGGGTTGATGAAATCTCTTCCGGACTTCGAGAATATGGATTCCCATAGTCTACTGAAACTTGTGAAAAAAATTTGCACCAGGATATCTATATTTTGGAAGGAGGCACGATCAAAGTCGAAAACTGTTGAAAAGCATCGCGACTGGCTTAATGTTATTAAATAGTGCAGCCTTAGCGCGTCTACGCAGCCTGTTGAAAATACTGATTCAATGCCCTGCACACAGTCAGAGTATTTCATATAAATAAATAACCGAAATGTAATATTTGTGTTTGCTTGCAAAGTAAATACAACGTAGGAAGACAAAAAAAAGTCATGTAAATACGCGTTATCAAATATTACGCAATAAGTATTCATCATATGTCAATTAAATTTAAATGGGACCACAAAACAAGCATCAATTTTCGGTCCTGCACCAGTAGTGGCAGTAGTGGTGCTGGCGCTACCGACTAAGTCAAGGCTTTTGTTGCACAGAAAAAGCCACTTGTTTAAACATTATTTAGTTTATAGCAATTCAGGAATCGATTGGATTTAATAGTTGACAAAACGCGTAATGGCACCACTAATGATGGAAATACGACGCGTAAGTTTTTTCATTACTGCAATTCCAGCTGAAATTACAGAGATTGATAAGGAACTGATCGAAAGATACTGTTACGTGCTGCAATGTCTTTCATAAGGTTACAAAATTAATACGAATAAATTTAAAGAATACGCTCTACTATCTACTGAGAAGCTTGTCAAAGCGTTCCTTGGTATAATTTACCAGCTTCTGTTCACAAAGTTTTGATTCACAGGTCTAAGGTGATTGACTTTGCCTTTTCATATAACCATCATCAATAGGTGATCTCTCTGAAGAAGCTGCGGAATCATCTAATAAGAATATGAAATTGTTTAGACGAGAGAATACTCGTAAAATGTCTCGAGTTTTGACGAACACCGCACAGACTTTTGCACAGACTTCTATTAAATTCTGTTCCTTTTACATCAAGTTTGCGAAAATTGCCAAAAAGAAATCTTTATTATCTAGAGAGGTGTAAGATATGTTAGATATACGAGTATAAGTTAATAAATAAATAAAATCTATAAGTTAAAATTTAGTATTTAGTATAATTATAGTACTTAGTAGTAACTTTTGCATCCTTTAATTTTTTTATTTTTATATTCGTTTTTGTACGAATAAATGCCCGTTTATAAAAAAAACTGTCTTTTAGTTGTAAATTACCTCAACTGTCACCAAAATATACTTTTACTAATGTTAGCACACAGTAGTCACTTAGTCAGTATCAACGCGCAACGGTTCGCCTTAAAACAGCAAATAGGTATATACAAAGCTTAAATAAACATACTAGTAAACAATCTTTAATAATTTGGATTATTTTATTGATCATATCACAATTACAATTATCTCGAAACATAATAATCGTTAATTTTGTCGGAAAGTCGCATAAAAATTACAGTCCGTGCAATAATTACATCGTTACATGGCATCTATGCAGACTCATTTTAGTTGCTTTTGTTGTAATGAATACCACAATGGTAGTCCTATGTCCACTTCTGAAGACTTATTTGTATTAATTGAACGTTACTGAAGTTATAAATTATTCAACGTTTTCGCAGTAATTTATCCTTTTAATTGAATTAAATTAACTTGATGTTTGTATCTGGCTCTGCTTACATTCATATATTTACGTTGTTTCGATGATAATTCGAGTACGTAAATATTTAAATGTAATAAAACAATGTTCAGAAGTATTTAATTTTACACAGTAATAAAATAAAACGATATTTATAAATAAGCAGCAGTAAATATATATTTTTTATATTTCGAATATTAATTCCGATTTATTAATCGGTGATTGTCTTCTGCTTATAATTAAGTACTGTAATTTTTTTATAAAAGTTGAAAACAAAGGAATTTCGTACTTATTAGTAATTATCACTAGTACTACACAGTAATATTTTTGATATCTATTAGTATTTAATTTGTAGTATCTACTAATATATCTTACCTATTCGTTTATTTTCGTCATTCAATTATTCAGGAAAAAGAAATTATGTGTAAAACAGGAACTTCTGAGTCTTATGAAACATTTTAATACCAGCTTCGTGATAAGACAATAGAATAAAAATAGGTAAAAAAACTTTTTAAGTTAAACGGTTTTATGTTAAACATACATTGCAATGTTTAAGATAAATGTACTAAAAAACAAAAAATAATAAAATAGATACAGTCGTGGGAATTATAAACATATGCATAGACTAGACTAAAATAAAACCGTGGGGCACGTCAATTGTCTACAATCGTTGATTAAAATGTTTGTTTTGTAATGTTACACTATAATTAGGCAGTTGTTCAACCGACAACGATGGACGTGTGATAAGTAGGGCTAGAATGTGGAAACAAGCTAGGAAGCTCGATTATAAGCGAGTTTTAGGGTTTCACAGTGGTGAGCGAGTAGTACTTTTATCATATGTTTTGTCGATTAAAGACAAACTACGAGCAGTGAAACGATTCCTCGCCAGCCAGCAGTGTGAATGTCCAACAATAAACTAGTTGAAACATCTCTTTTATTTACATGGAGTGTATAACTATTGGAATTTCCATGAGCAAGAAAATAGTAAGTAATTTCCTCACCGTCTGCGGGCTAACTGCCTAACGACGAATTAAACGATTCTTCTATCGCACATTAAGTCGATAATTTGTAGACAATTGACGTGCCCCACGGTTTTATTTTAGTCTAGTCTATGCATATGTTTATAATTCCCACGACTGTATCTATTTTATTATTTTTTGTTTTTTAGTACATTTATCTTAAACATTGCAATGTATGTTTAACATAAAACCGTTTAACTTAAAAAGTTTTTTTACCTATTTTTATTTTCTAGTTTTTAGTTTTTATTTAGCATTCTGTTTAATTCATTTAGTGCTTTATTATTGCAAGGTTTCTTGCCCGTTAGTTTCATTTGGTGGCTGCGCCCATCTTAAATATTGAGGTTCTATAGTGCACTATATTCTTCTTGTCAAGCCCTTTTATTTGATACCCATATTGGTGGGATTGATAAAAAATTGTTATCAGCCATTTGGTAGCGGCGGCCATCTTAGATTTCAATTTTGCATAGTAAATTGTATTCTACTTGTTGAGACCTTTCATTTGATACCCATGTTGATGGGATTAATAAAACCTAAGTTATCCGCCATTTTGTAGAGGCCGCCATCTTTAATTTTAATTTTATATAGTACATTGTATTCTACTGGTTGAGCACTTTCATTTGATACCCATATTGATGGGATTGATAAAACCTACCTTATCCGCCATTTTGTAGCGGCCACCATCTTGGATTTCAAATTTTTACAGTATATTGTATTCTGCTTGTTGAGACCTTTCATTTGATACCCATATTGATGGGATTGATAAAACCTACGTTATCCGCCATTTTGTAGCGGTCGCCATCTTGGATTTCAATTTTTTATAGTATATTGTATTCTGCTTGTTGAGCCCTTTCATTTGATACCCATATTGATGGGATTAATAAAACATAAATTATCCGCCATTTTGTAGCGGCGGCCATCTTGAATTTATAATGATAATGAATAAACATAATTGTATTGTCACCAAAATCCAAAGTGTATACAAAATTTCAGATTAATCGGTTGGCAGGAAGAGGGTGAAATTTGAATTACTAAATTTGACCCAAGAATAAAACAAACGGGGTGAGCTAAATAAAACCGTTTAAAAAACCGTTTAAAAAACCGTTTAAAAAACCGTTTAAAAATAGTGGCCTATTACAGAACTTTCAAGCTAACTAGATAGTTTTTGCTATTTTATAATTATCTCGGAGAGATGCTAAGCGGGACTTCGGATTCCGGTAAATATTTATGATTTATTTAAAATTAGCTTTACATGGATGAGATGGAATTTACTTTAGTAACTTAATACTCTTGTAATATAATACGTAAAACTCCAATTATCCGCCAATGATACCTGTACTATTTTATTGTTTTAGTTCCCCGCGCATTTTTTTTAATGTTACTAAGTCGACAAACAAGCGTACGGCTCACCTGATGGTAAGTGACTACCGTAGCCTATAGACGCCTGCAACGCCAGAAGCGTCGCAAGCACGTTGCCGACTCTATCCCCAATCCCAGGAGCTCTGGTCACCTTACTCACCAACAGGAACACAATACTGCTTGAAAACAGTATTATTTAGCTGTGTTATTTAAATATCAAGTACCTATATTTTTATATATGAACACTCGGAGATGGTCAGACACTGAAAGTTATTTCTATTTTAGTTTCTTGTACATATTTTATTTTTGTCGGCACTTTTCCACCTTTTTGCGTATACGGGTTTTTATAGATGCCTCTCAAAATCTCAAAGTACGGTTCAGGTTTTTTAGCAGTTCCCATGAACGTACCTTTATACCTGACTCCAATTTGCTTCTAAAAACTCCTAGTAACTAAACTCCTCCAATTCCTTCAGTGTGTCTTCCACTTCCTATAAGACTTGCTCTTACTCCAGCCAGTTTTAAGCAACATCTAAAGAAGCATTATATATGTAATTCTGAAATAACAGAATCTAAATAATAGATGATAAATGTGCAAACAAGGAACTCAAATACTGTAGAAAAACAAGACAATATTGAGGTTGGACGGTAATTCTTTACAGGCACTATTTTTGTAGACTAGCACAATTTCAGCCTTTTCTTTACATAATATTAATCCTCTATATAAATTTAGTTAGTAAGCTTTAAAAATAAAACACTATAAAATAAATAAACTATTATACATGGTTCAAAAATTATGAAAAGTTTTAGAAAAACCTACTCTATATAAGTGTTAAGGCATATTAAGTGAATATTAAGTTCCAAGTAATATTATAAACTCCTCAGTCAGTTAGTCAGTCAGTTCTGCCTTTTGCAGTCCACTGCTGGACATAGGCCTCCAAGTTCCCGCCAGACATCCCGGTTTTCCGCAATCATCATTCTTCTCCTACTATACATTAAAACATATTTCTAATCTAAAAAATAATATAACGAGTGTTCTTGCAAAATCCAGGCACTTTGTTCTTTTATACATTCTGATTCGATGGTCTGCCAAAAAAGCTTCAATAACAAAAGCTTTACACCATGTTTCGCATCATCATGGTAAGTTTCCGGACACAAATGTTTGGTCATGTTCGTCGCAGCGATGGGCAGAAAGCCAATGATGAAAATATGTTATTTGTACTAACAAAACTACTCAGAGTTCAATTTATTTTTAAAGTGCATTGAAGAGCTTTTAAAAAATGAAACATTGTAAATGGATGCAAAACTAATAGAATTTTTATTTGTTGAAATTTTAATTTGGTCACGTCAATCATCTTTGGTTTTAGTAGCGGCCGTCTTAAAAATAAAATAAGAGCAATCTTTAATAATTAATGTAAAGGTTGCCTGGAAGAGATCGCTCATTAGCGATAAGGCCGCCTTTTGTACTTATCTCCTGTTTTTAGTTTTGTGATTTTGCACATTTTCTTTGATGTACAATAAAGAGTTTTTATTATTATTATTATTATTATTAATGTTCTTGTATTATATACACTCTTTATAAATTAAAACAAAAATATTATTTTTCTGTATGAATGCGCGTGTCTCCCTAACCGATATGAAAGTCTAATTTAGAACGTCGGTAATTGGATAACATTTAATGCCTAAATAATCAAAATTTGACTCGCTGACGAAGCTATAAATAAAACGTCGACCGAAATGAAAAGTATTAAACTAGATCGTTATGAGAATTTATTTTCTGAAATAAAGTTTAGACGTTTAAAAATATTTTTATTATTTGAATTTAGAAGTTTTCAAGAGGCATATTAGCGTGGTTTAAAAGTTTATTATATTTGTTAATAGCTTAAGTAGAAAAAATATTTTCACGGATATTACAAATTAAATCAATTAATCAATCAAATCTCATGGGGTTAAAAATATAAAATCAATCTGCCCTTCATAAAATGTCTCCTCTGCCCAGCTATAGAAAGCTTAAGGCTGTTACATTGCAAATCTTACAATATCACCATCCTGAAATCGTCGAATATACCAGTTCCCTTTACTTACTACCATAGAATTATCGATTTTTATTTATACTTATAATTAAACTTTAACAGGTCCAATTTCCTACATCAACCATATTTTAGAAAATTATTCTTGGAGGACATTCTTGGAGGATTTTTTTTATTTTGAAGACAATTTTTTTTGTTTGTCTGTCTGTCTGTGTCTTAGTCGTAGATCACACTCAACTACTGAATGAATTTAAAAGACACTGGATACTTTTTATATTGAAATTTAGCGCAGTTCTTTTGCGAGAGGCAAAGTAGTACATTACTTACACACATTTTACATTACGTGGTCAGTGATTATATATTTTTTTTGGTTGGAAAGGAGATATTATAAAAAAGTAAATACTTCAAGGATCTTTATCAAAACGTCAAAATAATTGAAAACCTGGATTCTACAGAATCTTTTGAACGTATGGCTCATCTTAAGCTGGCGTAGGTACATTTTTCATTTTACAGGCATGATTTAAGAATTTATAGCAACCGCGAACGAAGATTAAAATAAAAATAAATATACGCTTATGCGTTTATAGTCACCTATAAATATAAAAAAAAAAAAAAAAATTGTACATAGTTTACTTAAAATATCTTGAAAAACATTTTTATATACTAGATACCTCTTATGAAAAACTTACTCATTTCATATGAAAATCCTCTACTTCACAAAACTATGAATCAAGCACATGCCTTAGGCTATTTCATATTTTTATCATACTGAGATAGCAAAAAGCGTTGAAAATCAAAATTATATGCGAAAATGAGCACAACGTTCATTTTGTTGGAATGTAGATGATGATGCGTCATTTAACGAGGCCGCACAATTTAATCAAATGAAATATGAAAAAAAATTACCAGAACATTCCTAAGTCCTTTAAAAATGGGTTCACATTTATATTATTAATAGCGTTAATTCATTCCGCAACTAATGATGTTATGGTTTCAAGAATGAAATGAGAACGATGTCTGCTCTCATATTTCTTCCTTAGCTATGATTATGATTTGCTAATGACTTTGGTTTTGTCACATTGTTACGGATGCAAAGCTAATTAACTTGATTTGAAATTTTACGGAGACGCTCAATTTCATGAAATGTGCTTATTAGATATCATTATTTTGATGACGTTTTATAGTATTATATGTACCTACATCTTATAAAACACAATCATTTTTTTAGGTTTTAGTTTAACACAATTTTTATACTGTACTTAATTAAAAAAACTAATAATTTACGGTAGATAGTTTAACGTGACAACGTCATAACAAAACATCTCCTCGGATGCCTATGCGTGGCCTATGCCAATCGAGTGGAAGAGAGATAGGTGCGGCGCAAGCGTACAATGAGCGTAACGGGACAATAAGCCATCCTCTTTTGTGCATGCAGCCGGTGTTGATCAATTTATTAGACGTTGTCACGTCAAAAAGAATTTTAATAAAGTTAAATTTCATTTCAAAAATTAATGAATTAATATTTCATAAAGATATAATAATGTATCACAAACAAGAATGAATAAAAAGTATTTTATTAAAGATTGAAAATTTTAACAACGTAGTTATATAATTTTTTTTAAATAATACCTAAATATGTAGACTGTAGTATTAGTGTAAACTAATACTAAGTAATGAAAAAATGGAAATAAGTATGTAATTATTTATTGTAACTAATACTGTAAATTTAAAAGAGGAAATTAATTTTCAAAGATATTGCAAGTTAATAACCGTAAAATTATGAAGGTACGTGATCTCGTTTCGCACAAATGAAGAAAAATCATCTAATGCGAAAGTGAAAAAAGATATTTGTAAAACTTGCAACGCGTGAGTGTAGGATGTGTTTTATATTTGTCTTATGATTGACACTTAAATTATGATATTATTGTTATAACTGAAGCAGGTGAGGTAATTAACTGAGGTAGGGCACAGCAGGAAATTTCCTGCTCAAAAAACGGAGCAGCCCGACTGGGGGGAGTATAACTGACTGATTATAAAATTATACTTAAGATTATTTTCACAAATATTAAAATGAACAATAATACATACACGTATTAGAATATCTAAATTTTTGATTACTATAATAGTTTTCATTCTAAAAAGATGAAAATTTATTTGAAACCAAAAATAAAGTTTTATCTATGCAGCCGTATAATCAAATATCTTTCAAATAAGTTGGCTCAAAGTTGGTTCGTAGATACAACAACATTGAAATTACTGTAAATTAGGTAATATTTCATATAGAATCATATTTTTTAGTCTCGCCCACGCTGCAAGACATCTTAAACCGATTCCTTAAATGTTAAGATCTAATGTGGTTTCATAAATTATTTCCTTGATATCAGCTTTGTTGTTTTTAAAGAGAATATTTAAAAATACATCGGTAAGTACTGTTAAGATTAGAGTACGTTTGGATTGTTAGATTTGGAGTTCATAAATGAAACTATTACATTTATTTTTGTGCTTTTCCACAACTTTTCCTTTCTTTAAATTTTACAAGTATTGTAGACTAAATTTTGTGGTAAATATAAAAACAATCAGCATAAAACGATTATAAATTTAATATGAAAATATAAATTTAATTAGGTTTTATACTTACAGAATTGAAACAGGCGTGATATTTTCAAATCCTTTTAATATACTGTATACATTTTTATATGAAGTCAACCAGCAACAATCACTTAATAAACTCTCGATTACGGAAAAGCAGAACTTGAAACAAATGTGTCACTGCACGGTGATTCCTAAACAAACCCAATATTAAAGTTTCATGTCAGAGCCGGGCGTATAGACTGGGCTGGAACGAGCTGAGCGCGCAGGCGACGGGCGTCGGCGCCGCTGTGCGCCACCTGTCGCGTGCGGTGCGGCGGGCGGCGGGCGGCGGGCGGCGGGAATGCCGGGCGGCTCTGGGCGCAGCTCGCGAGCGACTGAGGCTGAGCGGAGGCCGGAGCGCCGGCCCGGGCACGTGGGCTGCCGGGCGCCGGCCGCCGCCCAGGTGCACCTGCACCCGCGAGCCCCATACCGCTCGCTCGTGCCTCCTCTACGCCCGACGCACCCCGTTTGTACCCTCTTGCACTCTGTCTGCACGTTTCGTTAATACTCTAATTAAAAATGCGTCCAATAAAAGCGCCATGAATATGACATATAGGACGCAATTGTGCTTGTCTATACTATATAATTTGTATTAACAATTCACGCTAATCATACCTTTTCTATGTAACTGTAACAATACCTAGGTACTCAATATACTTATTATAATTTTCTAACAATCTGTAAATTTCTCACTACTTGACAAATACTTATTATTTCTTTTAACTTCTACATAAACCATGATTTATAAGTACATTCATTGGAACAAAAAAAATCTGAAAATGGAAATTACGCCTGTAACACGTGCTATATTTACAAATTTATATTTTAAAATAACAAAAAAAATCTTTTGTATGTTACTAACCGATAACAATTCATTCAAGGAAATGTTTCAAAAACATTAGTCCATTGAAAAGTTACATTTGGGGTTGCGTTTGTCAGAGGACGCAATTTTATTTTTTAGATATGAAGGGGGGGTTAGTCTAATGTTAAATCCAAGTTTGTGGGTTTGTAGTCCTTGTGCAACGGCCGCCATCTTGGAAAAAGAGGTTCAAATGGTTTTTATGGTTTATCTGCCAAACTATAAGTCTGACAAAAAAAATATTTAACATTTTTTGTTGCAAATAAAATTATCTATAATTTATGTTCAGTAAATTTTAGTCGTAGAATCATAAATAAAAAAGTTATAAGTGAAAAACCATAAAAATTTAAGAGAAAAAATCTATTTGTCGATAAAACTTTTTTTCTAATCATTTTACAAAAAAAATAATATTAGACCATTTTTATAGATAATATTTTAAGGAACAATTTTTATCAGAAACATTTTTAAATTTATTTATTATTTAAGGTTTTACAGCGCTGCGAAACGAATACTATTCTTCAAGTATTTGTAACTATACATGAATACTCGTATATTTTGCCATAATTTTTAATCACCTTGTTATTTTTTATGATGATCTTTTTAATTATTGATAGTAAAATATTAATAGTATATAAATAATTCTTGATTTGACACTCTACCTACGAGGTGGAGTCTGGAGGCACGTTTTTTTACGCGCGTGATTTTCTAAATCACAACTACTCTGTCCTCGGTCTTTTTGATGGACCAAGCTGCGGCTCAGCGGCTGGTTGGCTTACTATATTAAATACTTGAGGGGGAACAGGAGAAGGAAGTTCGCAAGAAGTGTAAAGTGGTTTTATGTGCGGAGACCTTATCGCGTATAACTTGCTGTTTCTCTATGCTTTTTCAGGATGTGACACAATATCAGGTGCTTACAATATGGGTAAACTAAAATTTCCGAAAACCCTGGAGAAACATCTAGAGTTAGCAAGTGGAACGGCGTTGTTCCTCAACAAGAGAGTTGACCTTGCACTGCTCACTATCATTGGTGAACGTTTTTTTATCATTATTTGTGGGGAGACTTGCAGCAAAATAATGGAGCTCTCGAAATTAATTGAAGAAAATGATTTACACACATTTTGACATTTACGCCACTTTCTTCTTCGGTTCTCCCTCAAGTATTTAATATAGGAAGCCAACCAGCCACTCGCCGCAAGATCGAGGACAGTACGTAGTTGTGATTTAGAAAATCACCGTGGATTATGCCTACTGCGGATACCACGTAAAAAAAACGCGCCTCCAGAGTCCAGACCCCACCTCGTAGGTAGAGTGTCAAATCAAGAATTATTTATATATTAACAATATTTTACTATCAATAATTAAAAAGATCATCATAAAAAAGTAACAAGGTGATTAAAAATTAGGGCAAATCATGAATATTTATATTTATTTTCACGTATTGTTATGAATACTGAAGAAAAGTATTCGTTTCGCAGCGCTATAAAACCTTAAATAATAAATAAATTTAAAAATGTTTCTAATAAAAATTGTTCCTTAAAATATTATCTATAAAAATGGTCTTATATTATTTTTTTGTAAAATGATTTAAAAAAAAGTTTTATCAACAAATATATTTTTTTCTCTCAAATTTTTATGGATTTTCGCTTATAACTTTTTATTTATGATTCTACGACTAAAAATTACTGAACATAAATTATAGATAATTTTATTTGCAACAAAAAATGTTAAATATTTTTTTTTGTGTGACTTATAGTTTGGCAGATAAACCATAAAAACCATTTGAACCTCTTTTTCCAAGATGGCGGCCGTTGCACAAGGACTACAAACCCACAAACTTGGATTTAACATTAGACTAACCCCGCCTTCATATCTAAAAAATAAAATTGCGTCCTCTGACAAACGCAAGGTAAGCCCAAAAAAATGTAACATTTCAATGGACTACATATGAAACTAAGTTTTTGCAACTTATAGCAAATCCTTGTCAGCTTTTAGCGAGAGTTTCTTTATTTATGATATATTTTCGATTTTGTTTATTAAAAAAACTTGTAGAAAAGTTATCTAGGCACTATTTTGAAGTAAAATTAATATAATGGTAAAATAAATAAAAATGAATCGCTGAATGTGTTGCTAAGCGCAAATCTCGAGAGCAGCTGAACCGATTTGGATAATTCTTTTTTAGGGTTCCGTACCCAAAGGGTAAAAAAGGAACCCTATTACTAAGACTTCGCTGTCCGTCCGTCCGTCCGTCCGTCCGTCTGTCACCAGGCTGTATCTCAAGAACGGTGATAGCTAGACATAGTATTTGTGTGGTCTGTGGCTAGACAGTTGAAATTTTCACAACTTATGTATTTCTGTTGCCGCTATAACAACAAATACTAAAAACAAAATAAAAGAAATATTTAAGGGGGGCTCTCAGACAACAAACGTGATTTTTTGCCCTTTTTTGCTCGATATCAATAAATGGTAACAGGTAGGCACTTGAAATATTCACAAAACACTTAAATGTATATTTACTTTAATAATAGGTAAATATTAAAATTAAAATAAAAAAAATATTTAGGGGGCTCATACAACAAAAGTGACTGTTACTAGTCAATAGTACGAAACCCTTCGTGCGCGAGTCCGACTCGCACTTGGCCGATTTTTTTATAATATTCCTTGAAGTACATAATATTATAGCATGGAGCATGGTTCTTACGGAGAAAACTTTAAAAAATTCCCTGAAAAAGTCTAAAACAACACTTTTCTATATTCCCATACAAAAGATTCGTAATAATAATTAAAAGTCAATTTGAACTTTAGTACCATACCATAAAGTTTAAGTGTCAGTGGAGGGGTTCCGGGAAGGCAAAACGATTGAGTGACGTTAGTATCGTAAAATATTAATGTCAATATTTGTCAATATTTTTAATACATATTTTTTAATTTTTATAATCCCAGTGTAACGATTATAATAATAAGTACTTATAATTAAAGAATCGACTGTTAGGCGCTACGAAGTTCTCCGGGTCAGCTAGTTTATTATAAATATATCTACTATTTGAAAGGATTTTTTTTTCTTAGAGGTTAAAAGTACCTAAGCAATTAACAAAAGTACCTACTAACAGTTTAAAATTTCATCTGTAGACTAAGAAAACAAAAGGCTTTTATAATAAAATGAAAACTATTATATTATATAAAGTAGAAGATTCTCTAGAGTAGGTTTCTTAATAAAGTGACGTCAGCAATATGACGTCACTATCTTCAGTATAATCATGTTCGTGTTGTACGTCGTGATAAAAAAACTATTTCAATACACAAGAATAACTTTAACGTTACACTCGATGACAATATTTCAATGAATACAAATTCTTACGTTAATACTAAAACACTAGTTGAATGTTAATAGTCCGATGACTCGAATAAGAATAATGGCAGCGCAATCGTCGCACCGTATCTAATGCGCCAGTCACCTGAGAACACCTAACCATATAATATAGGCGTTATATCGCCCTTTTATTATCGAAATATCATCTCATATTACGCCTTTAAAGCGTTTTTAGGGTTCCGTATCTACCTCATAAGGAAGAAACGGAACCCTTATAGGATCACTTTGTTATCCGTCTGTCTGTCAAGACCCTTTTTTATTTAACGAGGTCGGCTAACAAGCGTACAGCTCACCTAATGGTAAGCGATTACCGCAGCCTATAGACACCTGCAACACCAGAAGCATCGCAAGTGCGTTGCCGACCCTATCCCCCTCCCCCCAGGAGCTCTGGTCACCTTATTCACGAGAGGAACACAACAACTGCATAAAGCAGTATTATTTAGCTGTGATGTTCTGTTTTTTTTTTTATGTAACTAGGTTGGCAAACAAGCGTACAGCTCACCTGATGGTAAGACCATAGCCTATAGACGCCTGCAACACCAGAAGCGTCGCAAGCGCGTTGCCGACCCTATCTGTAATTATTGTAATCTGTAATTGTGTAATTGTAATGTATGTATTCTGTAAGATTGAGTTACTACCCCAGTCGGGCTGCTCCATTTTTTAGCAGTGCTGTGCCCTACCTCAGTTAAGTGGTTCAGTCTTTTTCAAATACATAAATCAAAACTGTTTTACGATCAATTCTTAGATCTTCAGCTATATCATAACCACTCAAATGTCGATCTAGCTTTACTTTTTCAAAAATGTCGTCACGTTTATCCGTAACTGGGCGACCAGAGCGAAATGCATCTTTGTTATCAAATTTTCTGACTTAAAACGCTTAAATCTTTTTTGTGCTAATCCTACTGACAGTGCATTAGGTCATAAAAGCACAAATTTTGTTTCGCTGCTTGAGTCGTATTTTTCTCTTTTTTAAAGTAAAACTTTAAAATGTGCCGAATTTTTTCGGTAGACTTACCCATTTTGGCGGACAGAAAAACAAATGAAATGTGACTGGAAACTGTTTTATATTATTTAATTTCGATTTAAAATGTCACCTTTTCATTTTATCATAACTAGAAATTATAGTTAGGGATCCCTAGTACATTTTTTTAACCTGATCAGTATCAAGCTAATTTTCCGTGAGTAGCTTCATTTTGATGAGACGAACAAAAAGTTCCTCTTCGAAAACTCTCGATTGTGGTAGATAATAGAGTTAGCAGGAGGTAGAGCAGCAGTGAGCGTAGGACCGGGATAACGGACCACGCAATTTGGAGGACAATATTACCATCAAATTATATAAATATTAAGTAACTAAAAGGAAAAAAAATCAGCTGGTTAGTAATAATTTTTGATGACCTTACGAGGTCATCAACTTGATGACCTCGTAAGGTCATCAAAAATTGACTTTTTTTTCTGATTTTTTTTTTCTTTTAGTTACTTAATATTTATATAATTTGATGGTAATATTGTCCTCCAAATTGCGTGGTCCGTTATCCCGGTCCTACGCTCACTGCTGCTCTACCTCCTGCTAACTCTATTATCTACCACAATCGAGAGTTTTCGAAGAGGAACTTTTTGTTCGTCTCATCAAAATGAAGCTACTCACGGAAAATTAGCTTGATACTGATCAGGTTAAAAAAATGTACTAGGGATCCCTACCTATTACAAATAATGCAACTAAAAGTTTTTTTTGCAGCTTTTTACTAGAAAATACGAAAAGGCCTTTTCCCAGACCTATTATTCAAGTACCGCTAGTAGGTATTTCTTACAATTATTACTTTTATGTAAAAAAGTGTCAAGGCATTATTGACTACTAAACTTTTAAGCTGAGGAAATCCATCTCGAAATATTAAATACGATTCAGTAACCTTGTATAGATTTGTAATTTAAACAAAATAAAGTATACCTACATACGCTATAGACATCACGATGGAAGCATTAAAATCTGATTTTAAAGAATATTAAAACATTAGTAAAGGAGACAGGCAGCATTAGAGATTTCGTTGAAATCTTTATACTATTTATTTTCTATTAACAAGTATATTAAACTAGTATTTTTAAACTTAAAATGAGTCTTCGTATTTATTTCATTCAATAAAAAAACTAAATATAACGATTAACAAACTACCATATCTGTAGAACTAGTGAAATGTTCAGGCTTAGATAAACACGACCGTCGTAGTAGCTGGCTGGATGATTCGTCATAGCGAATGCGTTTGAGCCACATAGAGCCACAAAAGGTCTTGTGAAAAATGCCGGCCGAGTTCCTGTTTTGACAACGATAATTTAGCCGAAGCTGGAATAATGCCATAGTCACTCAGCTATACAACGAATTATAATACAAATGAGAAAGTGTTGAGATGCATGACAAGGCAATAATTGAATTATGACATGGAATTGAAAATGTTCTCTTTATATATACATATACATATATAAAGAGATACTATTATTATTTATTAGATATTTTATAGCTTTATTATATTACCATTAATTGAATGTATATTTAGATGGATTAATAATCTGTTAAATAGATATCCAAATTAAGTGTAATTTTTACAACGACCTATTATTATATCATAGAATTTTTATATCAATAGAGAATCGGCGAATTCCTTTACATTTACGTGTGTTATAGTTCGTTTGATAATTTCTCGGTGGGTTGTTTTCAGGCTTCTTGTCATAAAAAGACAGTTTCAAAGCCGGACCCGTCGGTGTTTCACCCTTTGGTTTTGTTTTCACATTAATTCTCAAGTCACAAAGGTATGAATCACATCAAACATTTAATTATGTTTCTCACAGAAAATATAAATTAAGTAGTCTATAATCTATTCCATGTGCACTTAATTTGATCATCAAAATTAATATTTTTACGGTCGATTCATTATGATTTAATAGCCATTTAAACTGCTTTTAATGTTGTAGAATATTGTTTTACTTGCTTTTTTCATGCCATACAATTCATATATATTTTTTTGTACTTGTATAAATGCCTCCTTTAGATGCAATGTTTTTTTTTTGTTTAATATTTTGCAAAATTAATTTAAAATCAACTTAAAAACCTGTGCTTATTGTGTCTATTTTAATTTTTTTTTACACAATATTGCTAAAGGCCTTGTTTAAGCAATTTGTTTTATTTATGTAAGTACTGTTTTTGATTTGTATATATAATTTTTCGTGAATTGATTATAACTTTTTTTTTTACTTTTATCGTAAATATCAATGTTACTAATACATTATCTATCTTGTTTAAAAAATGACTTAGTGAGTCTAGTTGGTTCACAATATCTGTTTGTTAATTTAAACGAATTAAATAATTTAATCAATCTACATACTTTTAGTAGTTGTATCTGTGAACATATCTACATTGAAATCGCCATTCACTAGTATATATTTAGTAGTTTCAAATAACCTTTTATAATATCATCCATAATAATCTCAAATACTGTAAAATCTAAAACAGGGGCCGGTATACGCAAGGAATAATGTAGCGCTGTAATTCCACACATGACAACTCGCACATGACACAGTGCGCTCGATAGAGAGTGCTACTAGGGGTCGCAAACCGGGATACCGAATTTCGAAAATACCGGAATACCGGGCCAAATTTAGGTCTAATTAATACCGGTATTCATTTCACAAAAACCGGGATATTCGGTATTTTCGGTTTTAGTAAAATAAATAAAAACAAATACAAATAGAAAAAGTTACGCGCCATTTCATTCAAATTACGCGCGCGCGAGTTAATTAGAATATTATTTGATGATTAGTAAACCAATTAGTGCACCATTGTCGCACCATTATTCGGAGTGTATCCCAGACTTTGAAGTAGACGAGACTAGTGCGGTGCTCGGGCAGCTTAAAAACGGGAGGGGCCCGGGGGATGACGGAGTTACAACTGAGGTACCTACTTAAAGCCGCAGGGCGATCTGCCCTAAAAGCGTTGGCGAGACTCTTTAACGCCGTCATCCACCGAGGTATCACGCCGGAAGCGTGGTCCACTAGTGTGGTGGTACAGTTCTTTAAGAGAGGCGACAAGTCTCTTTTAAAGAATTACATACCGATCTCACTTCTGAGCCACGTCTATAAGCTGTTTTCGAGGGTCGTTACGAATTAACGTTAACGAAACTTACAACCACCGGAGCAGGCTGGGTTTCGAAATGGCTACAGCACCATAGACCACATCCATACTGTTTGGCAGATTATACAAAAGACAGAAGAATATAATCAGCCGCTGTGTATGGCATTTGTGGACTACGAGAAAGCCTTCGACTCTGTCGAAACCTGGGCTGTCCTGGACTCTCTGCAGAGATGTCATATCGACTGGCGATATATCGAGGTAGTGAGATGTATGTACGACGCGGCGACGATGACCGTTCATATTCAAGACCAGAGAACAAGACCCATTTTCCTCCGGCGTGGGGTAAGAAAGAGAGATGTAATATCACCGAAACTGTTTACCACTGCGCTGGAGGATGTCTTTACGACCTTGGATTGGGGGGAACGAGGCATCAACGTCAACGGCGAGTAGGTACATCTCTCACCTTCGTTTTGCCGACGATATCATCATCTTTGCGGAGACGTTGGATGAGCTAGGACGGATGCTGTCCGGCCTAAACGAGTCCTACCGACGAGTCGGTCTCGGTATGAACTTGGAAAAAAACGAAAGTTATGTTTAACAACCAAGTCATACCGAGACCGATATCGATCGATGGTACCCTTCTCGAAGTTGTTCAGGATTGTGTTTACCTAGGCCACACAATCCAACTAGGCCGCAACAAGTTCGAGAAGGAGGCCGATAGGAGGATCCAGTTGGGCTGGGCGGCATTTAGCAGGCTTCGCCGAGTCTTCACATCGAAGATTCCGCAATCCTTGAAAACAAAAGTCTTCGAACTATGCGTCCTGCCTGTGTTAACATACGGAGCCGAGACGTGGACACCGACGAAGAGACTGGTCCACAAGTTAAAAGTCGCTCAACGTGCAATGGAACGGGCTATGCTTGGGGTTTCTCTCAAAGATAGAATCAGAAATGAGGCTATCCGCGAGAGAACGAAAGTAACTGACATAGCCCACAGAATTAACAAGTTGAAGTGCCAGTGGGCTGGTCACTTGTGTCGCAGGACCGATGGCCGCTGGAGCAGACGTGTCCTGGAGTGGAGACCGCGTCTTGGCAAACGCAGTGTTGGACGTCCTCCGGCCCGTTGGACCGACGATCTACGTAAGATTGTCGGCGTCGGCTGGATGAGGATTGCGGAAAACCGGGATGTCTGGCGCGAACTTGGGGAATGGGAAGGCCTATGTCCAGCAGTGGACTGCGATAGGCTGATGTGATGTGATTTGAACTAGGTAATCTAAGTTATTTTAATAAAGGAATAAACGGGCATTTAGTATTAGTAAATTATTGCTAACTAACTAATTGATTACCAACATATCAAATTATAAACCTTGTGTCAATAAATATTTTGTTTTATTTAGAAGATAAATTCATTTAGGTTAGGTACCTACTTACTATTATATAATTCCTCCGCAAACTAACTTTATTACACTAAATTTGCTAATTTTAGCTTAATCCCGGAAATATCGAAAATACCGGATTATCGGTATTGGTCTGGAGCCAATACCGAAAAAACCGGTTTTGCTTAAGTGATTCGGTATTGCGACCCCTAAGTGCTACGTGATTTATAGACGCCGCACGGCCTCACGAATATCAGTACATAAACCTCTAGGAACAGCAAACTATCTCCTACGAAAGGCTGTGGTGTGTACGAAGGTCTGTTACAAACTAAAATTTTGAAAATTAAATATGTAAAAACTTTTTAGCCAATTATCGGTAATACAAAATATAAGAATTTTACAAATACCAAAAAATAATTAATTTTCACGCTCCTTCGGGAAACACACACACACACACACACACACACACACACACACACACACACACACACACAACAAATCAAACCACACTGAAACACACACTCAACGGCCCCCAGTAGGATTTTCTCCTGTACATACTATATCGGAAGATCTGGAAGCACACACAGTACACAAACGCCCAGATGACGACAAATATCTACATACATATATGGTAGAGATGCCACGAATATTCGGCAACTATTCGGCATTCGGCTATTCGGCCTCTTTTTTTCGCTATTCGGTATTCGGCCGAATATGGTTAACCTTTTGGCCGAATACCGAATAGCAATTTATTTATTATTATTTTTTATTACTAACTGTTTTCCCGGGACTTCGTCCGCGTAAAGTATAGCCCATGTCCTTTCTAAGGCTCCAGAGTAGATACTCTTAGAGTTCTGGCGTGAAATCGTGATAAACAGATTCACTTCGGTATTTAATTATTTATATGATTAAATATAGGTAGGATTACCAAATAAATTATGAATATAATATTTAAAATCGACTAAGTGTGAACGAATATTCGGCTGCCGAATGTTCGGCGCTTCGGCCAAGAGCCTCGCCGAATATTCGGTAATCGGTATTCGGCCAAATTACTATTCGTGGCATCTCTAATATATGGCCATAAAAATGTTTCTCGATTGCGATCGAACTCGCGATCGCCAGTGTGACAGCTAGTGCTATGACCGCTGCCCCAACGCTTCGTCAAACAATAACTGTTACTTGAATTTCATTTTAACTAGTAGCATAAATTGTGACTAAATTTTAGAAACTTTTTTTTTGTTCCTACAGTGTGTATCATAGAAAATAATCTATACCTACTAATATTATAAAGCTGAAGAGCTTGTTCGTTTGAACGCGCTATTCTCAGGAACTATGCGAACGTTACGTTCACTGTGTGGGCGCTCACACACCGGCAATTGCGGGTTAGATTCCCGCTCAGGATGGATATTTGTGTATACAATATTTTTTTTCCAGTCTGGTTGTCTGCCCTTGTGGGTCTCCCCACAGTGTCTCAGAGAGCACGTTAAGCAGTCGGTCCCGGCTACTATCATATAGACACCTGAAAACGATCGTTATCATATTAGGGTATATGTCCGCCAACCCGCATTGTAGCAGCGTGGTGGATTAAGCTCTTATCCTTCTTCTACATTTGGACAGAAGAATATGCCCAGTGATGGGATCATGGGATATTACAGGCTAAATCGTAATACATACATAATTATGTTTACATTGTCACGTATTTTTTTTAATTACATGTAGGTACCTAAATGAAACTGTACTTTTAATAATATATTCGAGTTGTACATACATGTAAATAATTGTAATAATTGATAACCAATATTATAATTGTGTTTGCTAGCAAACGAAAAAAAAACCGACTTTAATTGCATCGGCAAGTAATAAATAATAATAAATTAATTAACAAAAGCACTAGTCGTTCGGTTAAATATATTATAAGATTGAAATAAAACTATGTAAAAACCAAAAACATTTCAAGAAATGCTTTCAAAAAAAAAAACGTCTACTGCTAGTAGATCCGTTTTTTATTACTTCCTGGTTTTAGTACGACAGCTTTACTGACCCAGAAAAAGGAAATGAACGAGTGAGATTGACAGGATTGTCTGTAAACCTCTTTATCTAAAAACTTCTTTATTGAGTAAGAAGTTACAAATGTTTTTATCACGCAAACAAATGTCCAAGTTATTCAGAGAGATTTTAGACAACTTTCGAAACGAGGAAGTTTTTATATCAGTGAAATTTTATGTATGCTTTTAGTTTCGTTTGAGTGTGTAAAATAATAATTATATTTAGGTAATTACGTAATATATAAAGTACATATTTAGCTATATCAGCCGGCTGTTTTTGTTGTATGTTGCTTACCGTAGGAACAGACGACCGTGTGTGTATGTTATAAGATAGTTATTATTTATTTATATAAATTAATATTACGTTACGTGTAATTTAGTCATTGTTATAATAACTGGACATTGTATAAAATATTTTATCCATCGTTTATTGTAAAACTCTGCCAGGCGATGCGGTAAAACATAAAATTAGAAACTGTAGTAAAACTTTTAAATATGCACGGATCGAACAAGAACAAAACAAGCAAAACGTACATTCCGAGGCGAGATAACGATCAGCTTAAAGTCAAATTCAAGCAAATAGAGCAGTAGTACAGTTTTTATCATAAGCGCTCAATTTTTTTTTTTGCTATATGCCAAAGGAGTACAAAATTCCTAGACAAAGGCTGAAAAAATCTTATTTAATAAATAAATAACGTTTTATAAGATACTCAATCAAATAATCTATACTTTAATATATAAAGCTGAAGAGTTTGTTTGATTGTTTGTTTGTTTGAACGTGGTAAACTCTGGAACTACTGGCCCGATTTGAAAAATTCTTTCAGTGTTAGATAGCCCATTTATCGAGGAAGGCTATAGGCTATGTGTCATCACGCTAAGACCAATAGGAGTGGAGTCCACGCCGACGAAGTCGCGCGCAGAAGCTAGTGTTTTATAAAATACTCGACTACATAAGAATGTGTGTAAATTTCATAAATCTATACTAATATACAAAGCTGAAGAGTTTGTTTATTTGTTTGTTTGTTTGTTTGTTTGTTTGAACGCGGTAATCTGTGGAACTACTGGGCCGATTTGAAAAATTATTTCAGTGTTAGATAGCCCATTTATCGAGGAAGGCTATAGGCTATGTATCATCACGCTAAGACCAATAGGAGCGGAGTCCACGCCGACGAAGTCGCGCGCAGAAGCTAGTATTTAATAAACATCATTTGTGCTGCAGAAGTGTGTGAATCGGAGGAAAGCAATTTTCTCTTACCCTTTTTTATTACAACATCCACAAGATTTCGACAAACCCGACAGTAAACTAATATATAAAGCTGAAGAGTTTGTTTGTTTGATTGTTTGTTTGTTTGTTTGAACGCGGTAATCTCTGGAACTACTGGCCCGATTTGAAAAATTCTTTCAGTGTTAGATAGCCCATTATGGGTTATGTGTCATCACGCTTAGACCAAATAATAGGAGCGGAGTCCACGCCGACGAAGTCGCGCGCAGAAGCTAGTGTTTTATAAAATACTCGACTAATATAATAAATTTCATAAATATTTAATAAACATCATTTGTACTGCAGAAGTGTGTGAATCGGAGGAAAGCAATTTTCTCTTACCCCTTTTTATTACAACATCCACAAAATTTCGACAAACCCGACAGTAAATTATGAGATTAAATACAATATAATTAGTTAAATAACAAGTCTGCTGAATAAACGTATACGACACTTAACGTATAAAATACGATCTTATACACTTAATTATTGAGTGATCGATACTATAATTGCAGTGTTTTATATAATTTAATTATATATTAAGTTCTCTATACATGTAACTTGCATTCAGGCGTCTGCGAGCGTAATATCTGGCGCAATGCCTTATTTAACGACTAAAGGGGAGCTTTTCTCGCCAGTAATGATCAAATATTCAGGGCGTTAATTAGACCCCTAATACTCATTCAGGCTCCTAATTACTAGTTTATTTCTTATAATTGAATCTTATAATATTGAGCTGTTTTACTTTTCGTACAAACAAATAAGCTAGGATACCTGATATCCTTACAATGTTAGATTATTATTAATCAATTGGTTTGTTTTGTTCTATTTAGTGAGATAAAACGCAGTGATATCATTGCAAAATAACTTATTTCAAAGCTTGACAAAGGAAAAAATATATGTTGTATAATAGTCGCGAATTTAGATCCATACAAGCAGAGAGCAGTGAGCAGCAAGCAGAAGCGAGTGAAGTAAGCCCGAACCCTTCTCTTTGTGGAAGAAGGATTCTTAAATATTTCTTTTAAGCCCATCAACAGAATATATTGTGAATGTTTTTAAAACACTATGCGTTAGAAATTCTTTTTAAGCATACAACACAAAAATCCAATACAAGCACTTCAAGTGAAGAGGTCGGAGCCCATATTTTACCTGCTTTTTTATGTTTTTAACCAGACGTGTTGGGTGTTTAGATTTTTAAGGTTTAAACTAATACTATGTTACATTTTATAGTAGGTATGTAATTTATTTTTTATTTTTATTATTTATTTCTATTGTATTAAATAATTAGTTAGTTTAGGTAATTTCGATATTACAGCTACCTCCACAATTATTAGTAGAGCTAGTGACTTTATATATACCTATATACATATAATAAAATGGTAGGAAAGTCAAAACTGTACATTGAATTTTCTTTTAAAGTTATCGATTGTAGATTGTCAACTTGGCTGGGGGCTGATCAAAAGCGAGTTCTGCGGACAGTCTGCAGTCCTAGCGCACGAAAGTCGAACCTTAAATGCGGTTTAAAAGAGGTCCTAAATAATTGCAATATAATAGTTAGGTATTAGTTATTTATATTGTTAATATTTAGCACATATTCGTAAATATAATACATTAGTACGTGAGCAAAGCCCCGGGCAACCGCTAATAACAAAATAAAATCAATAATAGCTATTAATTAATTAATTATTATTTAAAAATAATAATAAAGTTAATTAATTTTTAAAAAATAAATAAATTAATTAATAGTAGATACCTAATTTATATATAATATTTTTATAATTTTAAATTCTTTATAATCTAAGACTATACTTCGCTTACAGTACTGTTGTTTTCTAATCACAAACCCTCTTTACTTGTAACAATTGCACTTTTCATTAATATGAAGTACAGCGAATAAAAAGTACTTTCAGCGAATCGGGTCACGAATTGAAAAGGCTTATTGTATCGAAAGCATTCGTTTTGTAATGTCGATATTTCTCGTCTATATCAGCCTGGCCCCAAGAAATATTGTATATTAGACAAGGATTTCATTTGATACGCAACAAAACAACAGCATACTCCATAATAATGACTAAAACTGCAGCTACAATAAAGAGTCAGTAGTAAGTTTATTATCATTATAGATATTAGTTTAATTTATTTTTATGTGTTTTCAAATTTTTATAAAAGTTGCCAAGCGGTTGCCCTCAATGCACGTGGTTGCTTTTCTAATTTGAGAAGAGAAGCTATAATTTAATTACGTAGGCTTACCGAAAATAAAAAACCGGCCAATTGCGAGTCGGACTCCCGCACCAAAGGTTCCGTGTAAACCAAATTATTAAACATATTATATTATGTAACTAAAATATTATACTTTTCGCAATTTTTCCATTATATGTAGGTACTTTATGCTGCACAAATTTGGTACATTGCTTCGTATCAAATTTCAAGATTCTCAGTTCACGGGAAGTAGGTTTTAATTCCCTTGCGAGTATCGAAAATTTGCAGCATAAATCGCAGCTCCAATGGACAGTAGACTTGAGTATGTGATATGAATTTCAGCTTGAAACCTCCACGCGTTTCTGAGAAAAAGGGTCTTGACAGACAGACTGATAACAAAGTGATCCTATAAGGGTTCCGTTTTTCCTTTTGAGGTACGGAACCCTAAAATAATAATTATCTAATTATGAAAACAAACAACAAACATACAATTTGGAAATAGCGAAGTTGTAAGAAAAGATACGTGACAAACTTAGATAATATTTCAAACTGTCTTAACCCGATATTATAATGTTGTTTTAAGTTAGGACCAGTATGAGCCCCAGGGGAGTTGCTGGTCTCCTACTGGGCGCGTCCCCCGGGTGGCGGATGGGGGCATGCCACTTGCTTGCCCTGATTGCGAGTTGTAGGGGTCCTAGAGACAAGCAAAAACGCGCTATTATATATTACCTACTCAAAAAGTTGAAAAAAGACTACATGACAATTATTAGCTTTCGATTAAAGTAAGAATCATCAAAATCGGTACACCGAGTAAAAAGTTATGCGGTATAATACAACGTAGGTCGACGAGAAAGTAGTCAAGTAAATACGCATTTATTAGACATAACTCTAAAAGTACTTGTCAGATCTTAATTAAATTTAAATGAGACCACATGACACGCAACATCTTTCAATTAAGAGCGTGCATAAGGCGAGCAAAAAATCAGATTTCACCCGCG
Source organism: Melitaea athalia (assembly GCA_905220545.2). Classification (NCBI taxonomy): domain Eukaryota; kingdom Metazoa; phylum Arthropoda; class Insecta; order Lepidoptera; family Nymphalidae; genus Melitaea; species Melitaea athalia. Next base: position 11,978,725 of record HG992184.1, on the reverse strand, counting down.
CGCCCGATGAAACAAAATATACACAAAGCCTCGTGTCAGAGTGCGATAGACGATATAGTTTTGAGCGCATTACGAATGTAAAAAACGACAAATATGTTATTTTGTATATAATTCCGAAACTAAAAGTAATTACATTAAATGCCTAAGCATAGCCTTTACTCATATTTAAATGTAATTAATTATCAAATTTTTGTCTTAATGGTCATAACCATATCGAGTATAAATAGAAAAAATATAAAAATTAGAGGTTACTTCGTGATTATATTTTATCGAGGAAATTTCCTTATTTTATGTTTTTGATAAAGGTCAACCCTTGCAAATATCACGTAGTTTGTCATATATTTTTATTTTAAGATTTGGTCTAGAACTTTTCATGTCAAAACAAATAGAAGATGGTAATTTTGCATTATGCGCACTCTTAAAACAAAATTGATCGAAATCGGTCCACCCAGTCAAAAGTTCTGAGCTAACATACATTTAAAAAAAATACAATCGAATTGAGAACCTCTTCTTTTTTGGAAGTCGGTTAAAAACGGATGAGAAGCATTAGTATAAAATGTAGGTAATAATTATGACTCCCACAAGTCCCACATGACATTGGCGAAATAATTAATTTGTGCTGAACTGATACAACAAAAAATTATAAAACATAAAATTTAATTTGAATGAACAGGGTTTGCATTTTGCTATCGTTTTGTTATAAATATGTAAATTTAAATGAAAATTAAAATCTAGTGTAATCTAGTAGAAGTACCTATATATACTTTGAGTCTACCATTTTTTTAACATAAATACATTGCTATTAGCAATATATAATCTAAAAATGAAGTAATAGGTTCATTTAGTTCGAAGAGCCTACAGGTAGATAGACAGAATTATGGAGTAGCGAGGCGATCCTTCAGAGTTTGTTAATTATCTTTCACGAGACGCCCAGTTACCGTTGAAATGGTTACGTTTACCTATACTTTACTTCAAACGGTATTAAAAAGTGTAATCATTTCCTAATTATTTCATATATATCATTAGAGTAATAGAATCGAGTTAAAGAATTTTATTAACTTACTAGCTGACCCGGCGAACTTCGTACCGCCTAACAGTTGATTCAAATTTTTATAATACTTATCCTTCCCGGAACCCTTCCTCTAACACTTAAACTTTATGGTATGGTATTAAAGTTCAAATTGACTTAAGTATTATTACGAATCTTTTGTATGGGAATATAGAAAAGTGTTGTTTTTAGACTTTTTCAGGGAATTTTTTAAATTTTCTCTCCGTAACAACCATCCTCGTACTTCAAGGAATATTATAAAAAAAGAATTAGCGAAATCGGTTCAGCTGCTCTCGAGATTTGCGCTTAGCAACACATTCAGCGATTCATTTTTATATATATAGAGATATAACTATTTAATAAACTTCTTTTTGGTATTTTAATCGCAATAAGGCCGAAATAAAAGAAAGTTATGAAATAAATAATATAAGTTTTTAAACTTTCAGCCAACAACACGAAGATTTTTATGTAAAACGGAGTATGTGTGCCATATTTGTTGTTGCTTATTTTAAGTTACCGATAATTCGGCACTATTGCAAGCGTTATGAATCCACCCGCGACAAACGTTGTAAAAATCCCATTTAACAAACCTATCATCTATAGTTCTATACTAATATTATAAAGAGGTAAAGTTTCTAACTTTGTTTGTTTGTAGGGGGTAACCTTCGCAAATACTGATCCGATCTTGAAAATTCTTTCACTACCAGAAAGATACACTATTCAGGATTGATATAGGCTATATTTTGGCTGCTGTGTGGCTACGGCATAGAATTTAGCCTCCCCCTCTCTTCCCGTGGGTGTCGTAAGAGGCGACTAAGGGATAACATAGTTTCACTACCACCTTGGAACTTAAAAAGCCGACCGATGGCGGGATAACCATCCAACTGCTGGCTTTGAAGTACACAGGCCGAAGACGGGCAGCAGCATCTTCGGTGCGACAAAGCCAGCCCTGCGGTCACCAACCCGCCTGCCCAGCGTGGTGACTATGGGTAAAACACATGAGTTCACGCCATTATTGGCGCGAACTTGTGGAGGCCTATGTCCAGCAGTGGACTGCGATAGGCTGAAATGATGATGATGATGATGATGATGATAGGCTATATTTTATTGTTATTGAACAAAAAATTCATTGAAAAATAATAGTGTATGTAAATCAAGTAAGATATGTGCGAGCGAGATGAAAACTCTACTATATATTTGCATCACAAAAATTATTAACGCCCTACGAAGTGGAAACGGGTCGGCTAGTAATCAATAAAACTATACCAACTATTTAAATATATAATTAAAATCTCTACTAATATTATAAATAGGAAAGATTTATATTTTTGTGTGTATGTTTGTATTGAATAAACTCAAAAACTACTGGACCGATTTAAAAAATTCTTTCACCATTTGAAAGCTAAGTTATCCTTGTTTAACATACTAACTAATAATGTACATAAATGTACATAATGTACTTTTTATCCCGGGAAAATAATAGGTTCCCACGGGAAATTGTTTGCGCACACGGGTGAAAGCCGTTGAGAACAGCTAGTATCAAATATACATGTAAGGTACACAAAAAAGGCTACTACTAGACGTCCCCTCCTCTGTTTTCCACTGGATTGAATTTCAATTTCGATTATAAACTTATGTTTTCAACGTACAACCTGCAATAAATCGACTATCGAACAAAAAAATGAACATGTGGCACTCGGGGACTGCTGCGCAGTGTTGCCAACCCGAAGAAACCGAAAAACAGCAGCTCACCATTAAAAAAACAGTAGAAAACAGTAGGGAAAGTAAAAAAAGGCAGATTTCATACTTTCCTCGTACAATTAAAACAATACTCATCTCAACATACTTTTCTCAGTTACCAGGGCTCACATACATTATTATATTTTAAAATTGATAACAATATAATAAAAAAAAAACAAAAATCAAAGTAAAATTATTTTCTACTTTCATCCTCAATTGCCTCATCTTCAATATTTTCACTCATTTTCCTTCTTAAAACCATACATATTGTTATTACATTTCTTTATGTGCTTTTTTGTGGCTTCAGATGAGTAGCAATCGGTATTCGGTTATTTCGGATTTAGTGTGAAAGGCTCCTTTAACCTCTGGTATACCGGACTCGCCCAGCGCGAACTCCCGTTGTCTCCCGCAAGGTTAGATATAACCTCAACACTGAGTCTACCGCACCGCCCGCACGGCGCTGACCTCGCATTTCCCGCGGTAATATGATTCGATAAGCGCGCGTTACTTGAGTCGTAGTTTTTTCCTCATAACTCACAAGTTTTTACACTTAGAACAAAAACGCTTATATTATTTTGAAGAGTATGAACTAAGCTTTAATTTACTGTATAAAAAGTGTTGTACATGTGCATATATCAATTATAAAATCGCGCTTGTTTCAGAGGGAGAGAGAAAAAGTGGTCTTGGTCAAAAAACATGTCGAAAAAATAAAGTATTATGATACATTTGTCGTTGATTCTACTTATTCTGTTTCCCAATAGTATCTATCTAGCTCTAACAGCAAAATAAATAAATTGTGATACAGTTCAAAGTTTCTTTTTTATACTTGAAAATAGGTGGTCTAGATTGAGAGCGCTTGAATCACGATCGACATTTCAATTACACCTTGTAAAGCAATTACCTTAGGTACGGGGTTTCTACTTCATAGTTAATTTAGAAAAACTAATCAAAATTAGTATTGAAGATGAAGAACGCAACGATAAAACTGAAAACAATATTTTTTGGACAATAATATCAAAAGAGGGCGAGAAATTAGGATATTTTTTTGAAAGCAAACTATACATATTTTACCTATTCTCGACAAATATCATTATAAATATTCAAAAAGTACACAAAATATACTTTGCATCGGTGTATAATATGTATACAATTTTCTTATTAAGAAAATAAGAAATCTCGATCCAAACATAGAGCATAACGGTGCAGAAATTGATAGGCATGGGGTGACGTTACTGACCTTGGTTAATGTATGACACAAAATCTACAGCATGTTCTTTTTCCTTCAATGCATTTTATGCTCGTTTTCAATATAAACGTAGTTTTTGTCCAATAAATGAATTTTTAGTTAATGGGTTCGGGTTGTTTATGTAATTAATACGTTATGTAATAATAATATATAATATATTATGTACATATACAAATAAATAAAATTAGAGTGTCTGTTTGTAATATTAAAATAACCACTTTCACTAAATTTTTATGGATGTATACCCGGTACATATACCAAAATAATATTTTTTACGTCTATAAGCTACGGTAATCGCTTACCATCAGGTGAGCCGTACGCTTGTTTGCTGATCTAGTTACATAAAAAAAATTGCGTGCGTACAAAGTACACTTTACAGAAGTGAAACTTCTTTGGCAAACTAATTGAAACAAAGACAACATCACGCGGTGTTCTCAGGCGGTCACCCATCCAAGTACTGACCGCGCCCGATGTTGCTTAAATTCGGTGATCGGATGAGAACTCGTGTATTCAATGTGGTATAAAATCATTTACGATGCGTTGCCTTTGTCTCAAATTTTACCCTCATGCGCCTAAAGAAGTTTCACTTAAAACAAAGTTTTTTTTCGATTAAGTAAAATAAAAATTTTATGGCTCAGTATGGGATTGATCTTTACAACATACAGATATCTATTTATTTTCAGTTTTTCAGATGAAATGATGCAGTAATCCTGTGAACGACATGTACAAATAAAAAGGCAGCATTTTTTTTTAAATATCATTTATTAACGAACACAACTTATAAAAAACGTTTTCCTGTTTGTTGGCCGTCCAGGCCAATGTACTTCGATTACTGCTTTTATAAAACCTATCAGGAACATGTATCTCTTTGCCAGTACAAGAAAACTAAACAAATAAATATTATAGAGGAAACATTCACATTTCTGTTTTTCCCAGTGCTAGAAAACTAAACTAATCATTATTACAGAGGAAAATCATATTTGCCATGTATGCGCATCGCGTATATATAGTTATATACCTACATGTCGCGAGAAACCCATTACAATTTGCCCGTTCCTTTTAAACCGACGTGAGAAGAGAAGAGATGTCGCAACAAACTCATTAGACAGCATTTTTTTCTAATAATCTTAATAATAAAAACATATTTTTATTTCAGGTAACAAATGACCTATTAAGTCAAACAATTCGTCTTAAAATGGATAAAACAAATAAAAGTAAAAATTACGACAATTTGCAAATACAATAATAAAATCATAATAATACCAAATTCAAATAAATAATTTTAACAATAATTTCTTTACAAACTAAAACAACTAATTACAATAACACGAACAAAAATCAAAAATGAAAACTTTTATTTCGCCATACTTAACGAAAGTCAAAAAAAAACAGTCGAATTGAGAACCTCCTCCTTTTTTGGAAGTCGGTTAATAAACAGTGAGGGAGTGGTACCAGAGGATAAGCCACCCCACTCCCTCTCCCCTCTTCCCCCAAAACCTCATAAATCCAGTGGTACCAAAGAGTAGCCCTCCCCTCCCCCCCCGCTCTTCCCCAGAAACCCCATAAATCGATTCCGCACATGGTGGGAGTGGTACCAGACGGTTACCCCCCCCCCCCCCTCCCCCACTCTCCACACAAAACCCCATAAATCGATGTCCGTCTTTCTAAAGCTTAGCCCCATGAAATGTCTCCTTTCCAACAAAAAAAGAATTATCACTTGACGAATTTAAAAACGATGAAGTTATCCGCGAACACCTTAAAATATAAATATACGGTCGAATTAAGAAACCTCCTTTTTTTTGAAGTCGCTTAAAAGTATAATGTCGCAAACTTTACTTGTTCGGGTTGAAAACGCAAAAACAATCACCTGTGTTTGAAAAACGTTAACCGGCCATTTTGAAGCTCACGCACACATAAACAAATTTGAATATGTGTAAGTAGAAAAACAGCCATTTCACATTTACCTATGAAAAACAAAATATTTACGGAATATATTACCAAAACAGTAACTAATGCGTAATCTGCAATAACTTTACTTTACAATAACTACATTTTTTACTAAGGTCTCAAGGAAAAAAATAAAATATCGCACGTTGAAAATGTTGTAAAGGTCATCCACTTGTCTAAGTACATTTTCTATTTGAGTTTTTTTTGTAGGTACGGACATTAGAACAGCCAATGATTGTGTTTGCTGTCATCTTTATGATATAAATACTGTAAAAAATAACAGTAACTTACCTTTTCGTAATAAAGTTTAAGAAAAACACTATAATAAAATACTATAATAAAAAATGGAACGTCTACACGAAAGTGAAGACTTTGACTTGTTGAATCTTGGAAAACTTATATGAAAACTAAATTAATGTTTGGTCTAATTGGTATCTAATTTCGTACTGAATATACTAAAATACGCCTGTAAACTATTTTAAGCTCTATTTTTGTTAAATAAGGTTTCAAAACAAGTTAATTACCTGAGGTTAGATATAAACGCGCGGGAAACAACGGAGAAAAAATTTGTCGTGTAGATATAACCGCGCGGGAGACAACAGACTACAAAACGGATGAGATCGTGACATATGCGTAGATAAATAATTTGAGGTTAGATCTAACCTCACGGGAGACAACCTATTAATAGTTTTATAATTGTGTATTATTATATAGTGGTTATAAATCTTATATCAATAGGTGATACTGATCGCTAATTAAAAAACAGTAAAACTTCGGAATGAAACAGAAAACAGGGACATCAATGATAAAACAGCAAATCTACTGTTAAAACAGTAGGGTTGGCAACACTGCTGCTGCGGTAAAGCTAGTGAATAGCATTTTTATCAACATAATATGCAATTATAATTATTTATTTATTTTTTATTTATGCAGTATTTTTTTTCTTTGATACTAATTCAAGTTACACTTTTTGAGCGTGGTGACCGATAAGAAAACAATTCTTTTTCTTTTATTGAATAAATGAAAAGTTAATATCGTTTAAAATATTTTTATTATCTTACAATAAATGTAGGTTATTCAGAATTTTTTATCATTGAAACTATAGGTTTATGGTAGTGGGGGGTGTTAGGTTTTATTTTCGTTACGGAATCGTTACGGAACGCCGCGCTCAAAGCCCGCGATATAAAAGCTATGCAATACGAGCAATCTTTCTATCAAACTGACTGGCGTTTTTCGTAATTTTATGCATGGTATAATATTTTCTTTTCATTTCAATTATTATACAACGGTCTTCCGTCAAAATCGTTATTGAAATTCTGTAAATTAATGCATAAAAAATACAAAATGCTACTTTCCAACTAATAAACTAGATAAATTTGGGGTAGGTTAGGTTAGTATTAGTGAAATATCTATAACATTGTAGATACAGTTTCATATGTTAAGGACTTAAGGTTCTGGTACGTAGATGCATTTTTTATAAAATAAAAGTAATAAAATAAGTATTGTAACGATTTTCTGCCAAGACTTCTGGACTACGTCTGTACTTTTGAACCACAACGAATTGAAAATTGCCTCGAGGAGTAGAGTTAGTCAAAGTTCCTATCCGGACAATAAAGTTACACCCGGCTGGGAACTGTGCCAAGTCGTTCAACGACTGGTAAGATAATTATGGTCAAACTCAACTGATTTTACGTACACTGTTTAATGTAGGTACACCACTACACACCAATTGACTTCATCCGCGTATACTTTCCGATAACTGTGTATTTAGAAAATCAAAATTATTGTCCTACTATGTATTTTAAATTAAAATAATACCTACTAGAAATTGTTATTTAAAGTTAGCGTATTATATAGTTGTAACAGTAGGTATTTGTCATAGCTCTAAATATATTACGGGAAGGAAATCTGTAAAAGGATTATTATTTTATCAAAATAAAATTACTAAGGTACGAAAACCTATTTTTAAAATATAAAAATGTATTAAGATATAAAAATATTGTTCAACTTATTTAAAACCCCATGTTTTCTTGCATCTTTAAATGTATAACGCGTTATTTTCTCTTCAAGTTTGAGTTGAACATTTTACGATACGTAATAGCATTAAATTCTCCGAAACGTAAGCGCTTCGTATCAGATATTAGCACGGAGTATATGGAGACGGCATCGAACGTTATTTGCTTCAGAACCAGCGTAGCCAACTTTTACACCCACACAATTATATTAAAGTTCGCACACAATTTACAACATTAAAATCTTAATCCTAATTGGCTACGAAGTAGTGTGCGTGTACGCATTGCTACACGTTACTACAATCATAGATGAGTCTCTAGGGCCGTGGGCATTTCGATAAACATTGCAGATTTATCGATAAATGATAACACGGACGAGTATTATTTCAATAAAATTCAATAATTATTATTATCTATGTTCACTGATTACACATTAAATACCTCACATTAATAGTCAACTGGTAGTTTCCTATTACTGTAGACTGTAGTTCTATAAAACTGTTGGGATACTAATCAAATGTCAGAAATTTATTAAAACCAATATGAAACTGAGGGTTCAAAAAAATATATACGAAAAACTATCGGGATGAAACAGTAGGAGCCAAGCATGAAATAAACTGAAAGACACGGTGAAGTGAATTTTAAAAATCATTCACTCATTAAAATTTGAAATCTAATAAAAATGGATATAAAAAATGAAATTCGAATTGTACATATAGTATACTTATGTCTTAAACGTGATAATAAACATCGAACGAAAAACCTTTTATAATAAAAAAAGATTCAATTTATCGATAAACTACGGATTAGGCATTCGTTGCTCAACTAGTAAAGTCGATAATATGGCGGGCCACTGACGCCTGGTACTCCAAGAATTAGTGCGTAGCGAGCGTAACTATAGCCGCGCAATAGATTGCGCATTACGCGCGTTGTTCCCAGACTATCGGTAATGGTTAGCCAGCAGTGTATATCGTTACTGTTACAATTATGAATTGTAAGTCAAAATCATTGTAGAGGACTGGCTTTTTTCCAAATATTAATAATTACAGTAAATTACTACTTATATGTGAAAGGAAATCATTCCTGGGGTAACTTTTAGACCTTAGCTCCCTTGTCGACACGACAATACTACACAACACGGCATTTTAATATTTTTTAAGTCACTAAATACGTCACCCGCGTCTGTACTACGACTGAGATGCGTTTGTTAACAGTGTGATCGCCTGATCATAAGCTCGGTAACACGCGTCACGCCCCTTACCATGTCCACAGAGTACAATGAATATACGGGTATAGAGTCATCAGTCAGAGTTTTCAGTTGCACCGCCATCTCTTGTTAATTTAACGAGTTATAAAACTTTATAATATATCTATAAGTAGGTATACTGTATATGTAGGTTCGTTTCGTACCTAGCTACATTGTTGCTAATTTCGTTGTTTAAAAATCTGTTTTTCTTGATTGAGCCATTTCCATTATACCATGGGTTAGTGTAAATCACACACAATATAAAACATGGTGTAATGAAAACAGGTCAATGTATTTCAAATAAAACAATAACATAACTTTAATCATTTTTTATTTCTTTTTTTGTAATATTGGTGGGCCATTTCCTGCACTCTGTCATTCACTTCATAATGTTTTCTAATGCCTTTTATAATTTTATTAGTGTCCTTACACCAATTGTACAAGAAAAATCTGCATAATAAATCTTGCATTTCGGCTATTATTAATTTTTTATGTTCAAGACACTTAATAAAACTATAATCACAAACCGTGCTTAAAACAGTCTTCATGTAATTTTTTATTTGACCAACATGAACATGGTTCCTTATTAAATATGTGATCATATCCTGCTGTTTCGAAAAACATTCCATGGCTTCTTCAGTAGGGTATGTCAAATATTTATTTTCTATGGAGTAATCTCGCATTTGTATGTAATCTAGATTATTTTTATTTTTCGTAAAAAAGCAAGCATTGCATATTTTACAATTTTTAAATATAGTTCTTAATTTTTTAAAGACATATCCTGTCACATAAGAAATTTGAGCTTTAACCTTAGGATCTTGAATTTTGTTTTTAAAATTCAACATGATATGATCACTATTCATAATTACATCAAAATCAATTTCCACAGGAACACAAGATGGTTTATTATTAAAAAATAATCGTCCTAAGGTACGAAACATACTGTCGTTGCACATGTCTTTTTCGCAATTAGAACCTGCGGAGTGCACACTATTTAAATTATTAATTAGTAGCGCAGCAAAAGAATTTTCAAAGCCTGCGCACGTGGGGTTAGTGTTTCTTGCCCCATGGCTACGAATACAACCAAAAAAATTTTCCAATGGGTCCTGATTTAAATGTCTGAGCCATATAGATTTACAATTGTGCTGCTGGAACAATTTATTGGTCAAATATTCAATATTTTCTAGACTAATTATCCAGTTTGTGATTGATTGCACAACAGAAGTTTTGCCATCTTTAGTCACAAATTTCATTGTTTTCATTAGTGACTTGGCTTCTTTCCAGACTTTGAAGTGAGTCGAATTTGGTGTCACTGCGTGCAAAAGGAGTTTTCCTGATCGCTTTTGTAAATTTTCATAACTTCCATTAACAGAATCGAAGAGGTCATCAAAAAAAATAAGAACTTCAGCTGTAGCTTTAGCTTCTTCAGGCAAAATTCCTTTTTCTGAAAAAAGTAAAACTGTCATATAGTACAACAATCTTAACTTACATTACATTTAATTCAGTTATTAAATACTAACAAAGTACACAAGTGAAAATCATAAAAAATGATATTGAAATAAAATAAAATGGTCAATAATGTGGCCTATGTTCCAGCAAGTGGAATCTTATAGGCCAGGGATGGCGAACCTTTTTTGATGTCCGTGCCACAAAGTCATTAAAATTATTTTTTAAATAGATAACGTGCCATAATGAAATTTCATTTGGAATGTAAGCGTTATAAATCAGTGAAAAAATATAACTTTGCTAGCCATTCTACATCCAATATTTGATTGCATTGGTCAATAATGTTCTCATTATCTAGAAATAATCTTATTTCCTCCAAACTTATCAAATTATTGTAAAAAAATCTTGAAATATGTACGACTGTACGTTTAATATTTGTCTTACATCTTATTAATTTATTCACGAACATATTTCTATCAAAAAAGATAACTTACATTTAAAAAAAATGTTTTTGTGCGTGCCATCAAAATTTTCAAACATGCCACTTGTGGCACATGTGCCATTGGTTCGCCATCCCTGTTATAGGCTGATTATGCTTATCAATAATGTTCTATGAACAATAGTTTGTAAAATTTTTAATATAGTCCTTTTTTTGTAAATATTTAATTTGTAATCAATACCCAGTTTTAAAATATTTATTTTTTATGTAATTTAAAGCTCACCTGCTAGATACCCCATAGCTACAGCAACAGATTTGCTAAACACCTGAGTTGCACATTTAACCTTCATCTTCTTAATTTTGTCTGGTAAAATATGCTGGTCTGTTAGTTTAGGCAACATTCTTAAGCCCATAAATGATGGATTTTCTTCATGTAATTTAATTAAATAATCCCATTTTGCAGTTTTTTGCTCACCATTCTTTACGTATAACAAATCCTTGGTCAGTAAGTTATTCCTTATACCTTTTATAAGGTGTGGCGCATCATATAGGGGCACAATTTCTTTTCCGTCTATTTCAAAAGTATTTTTGTTCCAATCTCTATTTAGTCGTAGATATTTTTCTCTTGTTTCTTTAATTAAATAATTGATTGCACTTTTGTTAGAAGCCCCTTGGTCACAAACTGTTGCTAAAACATTAAGTCCTGTTTCATGTAACTTCTGGATGACTTCCTTTAATTGGCGGACCAATTCCGTTTTTTCTGTACTCCCTGCACAAAAACTATATGCTACTGCCTGTTTATAGTTTTTGGAAATACCTCGTATCATAAAAACTATTGCATGGTCAGCTATTCTGATTTTAATGTTTTTGCCATTGTTGACAAATCCAACTATTTCATCCTTTTTTCTATTGTAATCTAAATGAGGTGCAATAGCAATTTCGTCAAACATTAGTATGCATAGCTTGTCGGAATTTTTCATTTTTTTCACTCTCATTTTTAAATTTTTAAAAATACTCTCGTTGATACCCGCTTTCAGTGCAGCTGTTGCGAGCAACCTGCTTAGAGTTAAAGGCGATGGGAGTACAAAAACATTCCATAACCAACGATATGCTTTAGGTCCTTGTTTATATAGAGCTAATGCCATAATTTTCTCCTTCTTTGTAAATCGGCGGCCCATCTTTTTCTTTTTAATTTCTCTGAATTGCAGCTTTGTAAAAATAAAAGCAAATGCTGAAAACTTTTCTAATGCTGCTTGAAAAGTTAAATTTTGTGACAGGTTCAGGGCCTTTTTAAGTCTGCTGCTGTATGATTCATTTGCTTTCTGCAATCTCTTTATTTTTCTTATTAAAAGGCTAGTCTCAGAAGAGTAAATTAATTTATGTTTCTGCATTCGTTTGTGGCCTAAAATATAAATAAATATTAAAAGTTTACAGGTTAGTTATTGGACAGCAATAATAAAACTATAAAAAAATCGGCCAAGTGCGAGTCGGACTCGCGCACGAAGGGTTCCGTACCATTGATTGATTGTTACATTGATTGTAATAATGGGCAAAAAGCGGCTAAAAATCACTTTTATTATATGAGAGCAAAAATAGGCAAAATGACGTTTTTTTGTATGGGAGCCCCCCTTAATTATTAATTTTATTTTAATTTTATTATTTATTATTAAAGTAAAAATACAACTGAGTATTTTGTGAATATTTCAAGTGCCTACCTGTTGCCATTATTGATCTCGAGCAAAAAAGGGCAGGAAAATCGCGTTTGTTGTATGGGAGCCCCCCTTAAATATTTATTTTATTTTGTTTTTAGTATTTGTTGTTATAGCGGCAACAGAAATACATAATTTGTGAAAATTTCAACTCTCTAGCTATAGCCGTTCTTGAGATACAGCCTGGTGACAGACGGACGGACGGACGGACGGACAGCGAAGTCTTAGTAATAGGGTCCCGTTTTTACCCTTTGGGTACGGAACCCTAAAAACAATAGGTTTACACATTTATACAGAGTGATTATTATCATTGGAAACTTAAATTATTTAAGAAATATAATAGTAGTAAATAAAAGCTGATTGCACATACCCGCAGAAGTCATTGCCTGTTCTGTTACTGTTTTCTCAGTTACATGAATATCGTCGCTTTTAATCCCACAGGTATCTTTCATACCAGCAGAAGTTGAAGGCTGGACTTCCTGAATGTCGTTTGTTGTTGAAGGTCGGAATCCTGCAACAAAAGATATTATTACTATGCCATAAACTTATACTAAACAAATGAAACTAAACAAAAGAAAATGCTAGTAAGTCTTATAATGGCAATCTACAAAATACCAGCTGACTTAGGGCTGTCTCTACGAGCGAGCGTATCGCCGGCGATAGTAGCGTCGTGCCACCTATTTCTATACACTCTCTATGGAGACAGCAATCTGTATGGAGTTGTCTCCGCGAGCGAGCGTATCGCCGGCGAGACGCTCGCTCGTGGAGACAGCCCCTTACACACTTGTTTATGATATAATGGCTTCTAATAAGTACATATATTGTTCAATTAAAATAATATGAACAATAACATTTTTAGTATTATTGCAAGTTCAAGATATATTATTAGATGTTAGTTGGGACTGCTAGCACTATTGCTAGCAGTCCCAACTAACAACTATTTTATCTACAGACTAAAAAGGTTGCACTAATGCTATCATTAGTGCAACCTTTTTAGTCTGTAGATAAAATAAGCAAAAGTATTAATAACTGACCTTGCACATAAAGAGTTGGAACTGCATTACAACTAAGCCGCTTACTCCGAGTGTGATATATTTCTTCAAAGTGGCGGTCACACACTTTACGATATTTTAATATTTTTTGATTGTCTAGTTGCAAAATGTCTCCTCCAATAGTATACAACCAAGTTCTGAATCGATCTGCATCATTATCGGGGTCAGGGAACATATGAAGAGAAACATTATCAGAACCTAAAAGAAAATCATAATGTATTTGTTTATAGAATGTTTTGGATTATTCTGAGGTACGCCTTTCTATTCAAATTTTATGATTATCACAAAATTTAACAAAAAATACAATAAAGATATCGAGGGTATTCTGGCAGAACCAGATAAGTAGTAATACTGTTATAATGAGAAAAAGGCGTTTAAAGTTTTGGATGATAATGGGTCAACGACGAAGCAATAATTATAAAAAAAAAAACACTACTTGTACTTAGATATATTATCTAAGATTGTTAATTTATGCAATAATTGTCATAACAAGTTAAAAAAAGGGGAAAGTTGGCGTGAAGGTATTGCAGTTATTTTGTTTTACCTGAAACAGGTAAATAACGTGTAAATCTGTTAAACACACATTAATCTTTATCTACTATATTAGGAACAGTTCACTGTCCCGTATTAAGTATGTTGATGTTAAAATATATTTGTCGGAGAGTCAATGCAGATAGTTATTAATGTCGGTACATAGGTTATTCGTCTACCCTCACTCATTCTATTATTTGAGTTATACTGACTTGTAGGTCGGTACCTGCGCTGTTGTCGACATTCATCTACCCTCTATTATTCGAGTCATTCTGCCTAAAAGACTGATGCAACCGCAGCTAGGGCAGTCTTGGCTCTGGCGTGGCGCGGTCCACTTGTGTATCCTGCTAGTAGTTTAACCTCGACTCTTGTAAGGGTTAGTTTGTGTACACGAATTAATTGTTACATTATATTGTGGGCAACTCGGGCAGTGGAGGCGAGCGTTAATGCGCATTATAAAGACGGCCGTCTTAAACCTAGACTCGGGTCGCAACTCCCGGGCACTGACTCTGAGTTGCCTCTCTGCCACGCGATAGATCCGGTACCCGCTCGGTGAGTCCATTTAATACTTAGTAGTTTGGCCTCCACCCCGTTTCTGTGTAACTATCTTGTGTTAAATTACATTGTTAATTAAACCAGTTCGGTCATCCGTCCGTTCTTCTCCTACCTACTTCTGATCTGCGACATATTTAAATAATATTTTAATTAAGGCGGTAAAATTTTTTTTTTCTTAGTTATCTGTTTCTACCTGTAAATTTTTTTTGCAAATTACTACATTAAAAACAAACAGGCGATATTAATTTTATTACTTATGAGCTTTATTAAGTTTAAACAGTTTAATTCTGTAGATAAAACAGCACTTAAAAATGCTATTAAGATAAAACACGATTAAAGGAAATTACGTCATAGTTTCCTCTCAAGACATCTCATCCTCCTTGATCCTCCTTTTCAGCCTCTTCAGGAAAACTAACCGTCTTCAGATTTTTATACCAAGGCTCTAATGGGCATGACGACAGTATCAAAAAATCGTCAATTTAATGATTTCAGGGGAACGCTCATATTAAACAAATTCAAAATACTGGTTTAGTTTTATGTAAAATAATAAGATTATTGTGATTTTCAATAAAATAAAACATTAAAATACTGCAATCGGCCATTTCGAATGAAACACAAATTACAGCGTAGACGTCATAACATAACATAATACGTCAGGCGCGCTCCAAAGAGTAAAGTAAAAAGTAAGGCCCACATTATTCTGTGACGTCAGAGCCGACGCCATGACACCTGCAGCCGTTTTGCCGCTCTCATTGAAAACATATTAGAAAAATAGTTTTAATCATCCTTAAACTTAAGTTTATTACCGAAATATAGGTATTTTCGTAAATAGTAAATGTGTAGCCACATTACGGAAGAGGTTTTGAAAATCTTTCGTCATGCCCATTCTTCTGGTACTATATTTTTTTTTAAACTAAATTCAGTAAATCCTTTTTTTTTTGCTTCGGATATAGGTAATGATTCTTTATACAATTTTTTTAACTCCGTTGGAAATTCATCCTGTTCCTTTCGTTTAGTTCGTGTAATTCTAGTTTTTCCTTCTTTACCGGTAACGGCAACGTAATTAAATGTCTCACTCATGTCATAATTGAAGTAAATTCTTTTCTCCCCCTTTACAAACCTCAGTCGTTTGATTTTAAGCCACTGTACTTTATTTCCTGCCTTGTCTTTATCTTTGTTATGAATAATCTTGGATGCCAGATCTTTTAAATCATAAAACTCGTGGTATTTGAACTCTTTTACTTTGTACGGTTCCTTGACTATCTTTTTCCCTTGAAAAGTAATAAAATAGTTCCAATTTCGCAGCTACCTTCTTTACCATTCAGTTCGGACCATAGAAAACAGTATGCATTATTTGGCAAACCTGCTTCATAAACAGTGAGATTAAACACGCACAGCTTTCGAGAATAATACAACAGGCTCACTTTGCAGTGAGGGATCTGAAGTATAAGAAATAAGATTCAATATTTTGTTTTACCTGTTAATATAAAATAAGAGTTTAAATTAGGTGTTTTTGTGGGTAAAGAAAGTAAATCGTTTTATTCCGTTGTCACTGTAATAAACTTTTTATTTTGTTTTTAAGAGTCCATATCACTTTTTGCTTTTAAATTTATAAAAAAAAACGCTAGATATTTTCTTTACCCAGAGGAAAAAACCGTTGTAAGAGCTTCGGCAGTTATATGGTTTTGCTAGATAAAAAATACGGCGAAAACTAATTAACCTATGTTTCTAACTATTTTTTTAAATTCTTTGCACTTGTTCGGTTCTGCCAGAATACCCTCGATATGTGATATGACGAGGATGAAATAATTTATGGTTTCACTTGCTTTTAATGGTTTGCTCATTTACATTAGATTATTTTTATAGAATAAAATACAAGGATTAACATAATTTACTTACGTGACTTTCCACAGCCCGGAACACAACAGATTTTGTGAGCCATCTCAAAAATTTTGCCGTTTCGCAAGGTAAACCAAGAGTCCAGGAAAGGGAAACAATGCCAAAGTCACACAGAAATAACTGAATCGTCGTAGTCCAATAAACAATGCCACAATCTTACGGAAATACTTGAGTCGGAGTCCAAAAACAAAAGCCACAAAGTTAAGATCTAATAAAATACAGCGGAAAACACATGTACACAACAAGAGCATTCGAGTTACACAGATCAACACAGATTAGATAACTGTGTTAGATACTACGGAGTTTTGACAACTGGGCGTTCTTATAATCATCAGTTTACTTTTTATTTTGATTGCTCTCCAATGTTCTCTTAAAAGTACATACATAACATAGACATAAATATAAACAACTCAAAGAAGTTAAAAAAGTTGTAAGAGTAATTAATTATTCAGATAATATTGTACAAATGCACTATTCGTGCTGCTTAGAAAGGAACGCTTTAAAAATTGTCAATGTAGTGTTGCCCTTACTAAATATAAAATTAGTGATACCATGTTTTGAAAAATAATTTAGAACAATGCCATCTATTGTTAATTTATCGAATATATCAGTTTGTGGTCACGTGACACTGAACTAATGTTTTCTTCTGACTGAAACCCCCATGACCATGTCTATAGTATTTCTGTGGTCTGTGGATATTAGTTTACCTTAGCTTAGTTTGAAATAGCAACTTTTAACTTCAAACTTACTTTAAACGATTTCAATTCACTCTGTTACAACTCTGTTAACACGGATTACAATTGTTTATAACGACAGCATAAACTTAGTTATTAAATCGAACTTTTAACATTAAATGATTAATTTCAAATAATATATAAATTTTAAAATATCTATATAATAAATATTTATAATAATGTTTACTTATATATCATAGTGAGTATGTATAAGTGTATTTGTATTTTGGTAGGTATCTTTATTTGTGGCCTGTCCAGCGTGGAGTGCGGAGCGCATCGCCTTATCGGCGGTCATCTGGGCGGATCTTTCACTGCCGGCCTTGATTGCCGGCAATGAAGGCATGGTCGGCAGGCACATCAACCTATGTTGGATTGGGCCGTCTGTGCGTGAAACAATTATCTTGAGAATACCATTGCTGCTGTCTCTCAAGAGGCAACTTTTTTTCGAATTACAGCTTGATAGCAATCCGTATGAGCTTCAGCAAACATAAGCGACGTTGAGCAATATGGAGGCAGCCGCAGCAGCATCCTAAAGATGTTGTTATAAAAGATAAGATGACGGTTATGACTCACCCGTAGGCTGCTCGTGTATAAAGACTGACATAAGAATGAAAAATAGGCCTTCAATAAATTAACTTTTACTGGAATGGAGTATCGAGCGAATTTACGAGCTATCATATTCCCTTAGACTGCCAGCGCTCCCGCTCCAGATCCAGCAGATTATCCATTATAATGTGCCCGAGATAACTGGTTACCAGCTCCAATTCCTCTCCGAACAATTTACTTGGAGGCACACAGACCGGCATAGACACTTAATTTACCGTTGAACAGGAGTATTTTGCTTTTCTTTGTATTTACCTCAGTTCATGTTCCACCGCATATGATGATATATATCTAATATATCGCGAATAGACCCCACCGTTGGTCCCAATTACAGCACCATATCGTTGGTAAAATAATACAATTTTTGAAGTGAAACTTCTTTAGAATCGTTGTGATTTCAAACCGGATGCAACGGCTAAACAACAGGGAAGGCCGCGATGGACGCCGCTAATTTTAAATTAGTTTTTTTTTAATTAGTTTTTTTTTAAATTAGTTTGCCATAGAAGTTTCACTTCTATCGTGTGTGAATCGCACACACACCTTTTTTTTTTATCTAGACGTATTAAACATATAGGAATACCTCATATATGTATTTTTAAAATTCTAAACCAATGCTGTGCTACATTTTATTACACAAATTGGTCTTGTTTTTATGTTTACTTTGTTTTGTTTTCTATGCTTACAGAAATAATTTTCTATAACGGAGATATGTTTTATTCTTAATTATGAAAAGGAGCTGAGCACCAACTTCCTTATTTATAATTTAAAAAAAAACGCTGTATTTTTCAAGCCTTTTATTGCGGTTAAGTAAGAATTCACCGCTCGGAATGAATTTTTAAATCTTTCCTTTTGTTTCACAATCTTTCAAGTAAAATTATGTGTTGTTGTCAGTCTGTCAATACAATCTGTTACGTATATTTTATTGATATTTTTTACTTTAATGTATTTACATACTACCGATTTACCATACATACAATTATTATTTATTTAAAGTTAAAACATTTTTTACGTTAAAATACTTTCCCTAAGTTACACATTGAATTTAATTTTAAAAGTAGATTCTTCATGCCGTCATGCGACAATAAATACCTATTTAAAAGTTTAACCGTCGTATAAAAAAATATTTATGCAGAAACGTAATTAAAAATGTTAACAACGAAATGAAGGCGAACGTTTTAGGCTACCGACTGTGTAGAAAGTTTAGATGAAAATATATTTCCACAAAGTCCAACGGGTGGAGTATCATTGAAAGAGAAGTTTGAAAATGCAATCAACATGCCTTCAAAACGCAAAACTCTTCTTTTAAATTTCCAACCGTACGCTAAAAATAGTTTTCAGCAAGTAGCTAAATTAAAAGCTAGGTACGTATTTCACGGGTTTATGACTTAAATTCAAATGAGCTTGTAGTTAGGAATGTTTTAGGATAATGTAGCTTACTTTATTCGTAAGTAACAAATATGTGCATACATGACTGTATAAAGAACAACATAGAACATACTGAGATTCAAAATAACGGAGCCATAAATATTGATGCGACTGTCGTGAAAGTCGAAACCGTTTTTACATTTAGACCGATAACTGAAAGTAAACGATAGCATACGTGTTGTACCTATATTATTAATATTATAAAGCTGAAGAGTTTGTTTGTTTGTTTGTTTGAACGCGCTAATCTCAGGAACTACTGGTTCGATTTTAAAAATTCTTTCAGTGTAGATAGCACATTTATCGAGGAAGGCTATAGGCAGGTCATCACGCTAAGACCAATAGGAGCGGAGCATCAATGAAGAATGTTTCAAAATCGGGGTATTTTTTCTTTTGAGAGCTTCCGCTGCGTGCGCTGCGTAAACAGTTAAAGTTTCGAAAGAATCATGTATGGTAGAATTGTTCCTATTCCACGCAGATGAAGTCGCGAGCAGAAGCTGGTCTATACAAATAAATAAGATTGGAGTGTCTGTTGTAATATTAAAATAACCACTTTTTACTAAATGCATATGATCTATACACGGTACATATGCCAAAATAACATTTTTTACCATTTTTGTCTGTCTGTCTGTTTGTTTGTTCCGGCTAATTTCTGAAACAGCTGGACCAATTTTGACGGGACTTTCACTGGCAGATAGCTAATATAATAAGGTGTAACTTAGGCTACCTTTATTTTAGATTTTTTTTATAACTGCGAACTGAACAATAACTTTTTTGTTAAATTCAACGCGGACATAGTCGCGGGCACAGCAGCTAGTACCTACTAAATAAAACCTTGTTGTGTCAAATGGTTACGACAAAAATTGTCACTATTTTCTTTATACCTATAAAAATTAACTTGAAGACAACTGATGACTTTATTTCAACTCTCCTCACTAGTGGTCTAGAAGAGTTGTAACATATAGTACCTACCTAGTTACCTACAAAGTTATAAAACACACATTTAAGAGTAAATGTTCAATTAAAACATAATTAACTTTTATTTAGTTCTAACTGCTACTAATTCATCTTTCGCTGGCGTATCAGTTAATATAACCTTTGTTATTAACATAATGGGTTGTCTGGAAGAAATCGCTAAATAGCCATAAGTCCGCCCATTGTACTTCACAGTCTGTAAATGTCTTTAAATGTATTTAATGTTTAAAATGTAGTTGTGGACTGTGGTGTACAATAAAGTATAAATAAATAAATAATTGGGGGTGATCTGACTGTTCAGAGGTGAGCCGGACAGTCCCCATGGAGGAGAAGTCTGGCCTTTTCGCCGAGGCCAGCCTGTCGCTGGAGGGATCCTGTTGCCTGCAGATCCAGGACCCTCCAATTAAAGCGGCTGAAGGCTCCCGCAGGGGGTTTAGTGGGGTAGTGGCACCCCCAAGTGCTGAGTCCGACATACGGTCTAGCACTGCCTACCCGGGAGTCCTGGATATCACCCGTAAATGGGTTACCCTGCGATATAAAAAAAATAAAAAATAATATATGTTCCGTTTTGTAACGAATGTTATGTGTGATAATTGCTGGTAAACAAATATATAAATAAATAAAACTAATCGAAATTATCATCGTTGTATGGTCGATAATTAATTCCTAAACAAGCTATTAGAAGGTCCTGCTAAGTATAAGCTGCAAACAATACCTAGTTATAAAGAAGTGCGTGGAGGCGTGCACTTTTGGATTTTCCAAATAAGTATTTTAACTTTTTTATGAAGGGCAAATTAAATTAGGTAAGTCAATTCAAACTACGAGTTAGGTGTTTGTTGAATTTATGATGTGGGTTTGATGTTTCATTTGAATGTATTTAATTAACGTTATCTGCCTTCAATTTAATTTGTTTAAAATAATATTCTATTTCAAATTATTTAAAAGATATGCTCGATAATTTGTTTGATAAGAGTAGGTACACGTGTAGGTACTAGCCAATATAGTGAAGCGCAATAATTATCATTATTACCAAAATCAAATTTTTTAGTAGTAGTTTAGTAGCGCTAAATTTAGTCCAGATGAGGAGTGATTTTTATAGAGATTAATGGTATTTAAAAGAGATGTTGAGTATCTTGCCAATTCTGTTCACCAGAATCTCCAGTCTGAATCGGTATAGCTTCACATTAACTAAAATTATATAATTTATCAAAGGTAAAGTTAAGGTATTCTATAAGTACCTACTCTAAAAATTTTCGAATCACAAGTGCTTTTGAAATTTCCTTAAACAAAGATTTTCTAATAAAATTAGAAATCAGTCATCCTGAAAAGAATGTTGTATTAATATAACTTATAAGGTATAACTAGCCTGCGTGCCTCTTTTTAAAGAATTAATATGTTTTCAGTATTTGCTAAGGTTCCCTTATAAGTCAAACCAAACATATCAAACACTATTACATTATTGATGGTTATTTGGTGCTTAAATAAATAAATAAATAAATAATTAAGTTTGTTTAATATTATTTTCGAATTCGTATTACACAGTTGACGTCATCATAGTTTTTTTTTAAACCGCGCAGCCTCTCTGAAGCTCAATATAGTTTAAGCCCAAAGAAATCTCAGACAGACACAAAGTTTCTATTCCGACATCAGTCCCTATATTGGATCTACGCCAAATCCTTCAGCCTACAAGCATGTTACACAGTATAAAAAATATTTGCGACCTCTTCAAGGTTTATCTGCGCATATCTTCCACAACACATCTTAACTATTAATTGTATGATGTTTATGTATTAGATAACCAATTATTTAGTCAAACGAAACGAATTTTAGGCATATAAAAGTATAAGTAAAAAAGTATTATTCAATTACAAAATTATGTTCTGTTTTAAGTATGGCAACATAGCTTATTTTCAACCAAACAAAAAAAGAGGAGGTTCTCAATTCGACTGTATTTTTTTATGTATGTTAACTCAGAACTTTTGACTGAGTGGACCGATTTCGATCAATTTTGTTTTAATTGAAAGGTGTTGCGTGTCATGTGGTCATCTAATCATGTGTATTTACTTGACTACTTTTTTGTCGACCTACGTTGTATTACACCGCATAACTTTTTACTCGGTGTACCTATTTTGATGATTCTTACTTTAATCGAAAACAAATACTTGTTACGTAGTCTTGTTTAAATTCGATCGAGATCTGATTACAACTTTTTGAGTAATCTTTAATAGCGCGTATTTACTTGACTATTGTTTCGTCTTATTACGTTGTATTACTTGTCGATGTAATTGAAGTCGGTTTTTTTAGTTTGCGAGCAAACACAATAATTTATTTTTATAATAAAGTGTAAATCAGTCAAAAAAGTTTTAGCGAAACCAAGTTTTTTTTCCTTATCATTACATAACTTAGGTACCTAGGGGAGACTGGGTACGGTTGTGCCAGGGTACGGTAGTGACAGTCGTTATAACCGCGAAACTATACGGAATGCGGGGAAGAGTGTAAGGGAAAAAAGAAGCGCAATGCATGTCTACACATGTTGCCTAGTATTGCGTTAGGCAGTGCACGACGTAAACAAAAGCAGGAGGCCACATTGCTTTTCAACAGCCAAAAGTAAGTTTTTTTGTTCAGATTCTTTTAATATTTACTTTTATTGGTATACAGATATACTATAGCAAATATTTTTTGTTGTCAATTGAATGTTAGTAGTTAATTACAAATGATTACTTTTTACGTAGATAATTTAGGTTACTCATGATGTTTTATTGTTTTCAGAAGTATGCGTTGGGTACGGTTGTGACAAATGTAGATGGGTACGGTTGTGACATGTATATTCTTCATGTTTTTGATTTTAGATGACCAGAAAACGCTTGCGGATGAAGTAAGACGTGAGACTTCTTTACGGAGAGCTGCGGAAATGCATAATATTAATCGCATGTCGTTATTACGATACATTCGTAAACCTGATGAAGTCGGTGCGATTGACGATGTAAACAGCATCAGCATGTGATATGCAGCTCATAGCAAAGTATTTTTAAAGGAGCAAGAAGAGCTGTTATCAAAATACATGTACCACACGTTGCGCGGAAATATGTTTTGGCCTTACTACAAGAGAGGTACGAAAACTGGCCTTTGAACTGACAAATAAATACATACAACATAAACCGACCTGCTGCTTGGGATGAGAATGAGATGGCTAGTGAGGAATGGTTTCGTTCATGTCTGTACGCGTAGCTCAAGCTACAAGCCTTTCAAGAGCTACAAGTTTTAACAAAACGAATATTGAAGCTTTTTATAACAACTTGCAGACTATTTTGGACATACACCTATATGAGCCACAACATATATATAATATTGATAAAACTGGTTTAAACTTTATATAGAAGAAAAGTATTTTATGTTATGTTAAACATTTGTAACAATAAAAGTCATTATAAACCATTTCTGTGAATGTTTATGTCTGTCACTACTGACCCCAACCACTGTCACAACCGTCCTTGGGGTAAGGACGGTTGTGACATTTTCCTTTTTTTTTTCAAATTTGATGCTATAAGTAAAACAGCATAATTTGAGACAAAATTTCAGTATTTTTATGTGGACAAATGTATAAGCTACGATTTAAGTAATTTTTGTCTCAACTAACTAGTAAATTAACAAAATTATTGGCAGTGAAACCGAAATTGTCACAACCGTACCCAGTCTACCCTACTTTATTTCGATTAAATTATCTTTTGTTTCAGTTAATCCTCAGTTAAATTGAAAATATTGAAGATAAATATTTAAATTTACTTAAAATTAAACTTATAATCGTACGAGTATTTAAACTACACAATACAAAATGCTTAAGCTTTAATCTAAGCGTTTGATGGAAGTTACAAAGTTTGTTTAGGCATAAACTAGACACCAATTAAGCTAGCTCGTTCGTAGTGCCAAGTTTTCTGGGTACCTAATAAATCAAACAAAGATGTAATTTGTTAAGTAAGGCTCCGTCGCAATTTCGACTGCTTCAAATTTCAATTCCCTACAGATTGGTTGATTTTTAAGATCACTAATTCGCTCTTACGAGTACCTACAGGTCGAAACGTGGTATTTTACTGCCTATTGTTTTTTTAGGAGACGTAGCTTATATATAAGCTTATATATATATATATATATATATATATATATATATATATATATACTTGAATTATTAATTTTAGACTTTATTAAGAATAAATAACATCTGCAACATCGTTTGCTCGATTATTAAGTACCTACCTAATACATTAACCCGCTACTTCGTTCAAAACTGCCGTCCCTTTAATTAAGCATAAGTACTCGTATAAGATGAAGTATAAACGCGAACTTAACATAAACTATTACGTTAAAAATTTTCTATACATTTCAGTTAGGTATTTTGAACCTTAAAACCTAATTTTTTTTTAAAAGAATTGAACTGAAAGAAAAGAAACAAGAAGAAGAAGAGAAAAGAATTAAAAAGAAATAAAGAATGTTGCCTTAATAGGCTTAAAAAGCCTGTGTGCTTCTTTTTAAGAAATTAATAAGTTTTCAATATTTGCTAAGGTTTCCTCATAAGTCAAACCAAGCTTATCAAACACTATCAATGTCAGTTACATTATTTATGGTTATTTTGTGCTTAAAATAATTTTGTTGAATAGGTACTATTCTCAAAACCGTAAATAAATCCGTCCGTAATATCTTTTTTATAAAAACCGCACATAGTTGAAAGTAAATGTTTTATTAGTCAGGGGGGCAAAGTGCGCCATACTTTTTTCATAGTTGACTTTGGTGCAATATTTCTTGTGTTTAAGTTCACGAGTGATACTAAGTCATGGTACCATAAGGATCTGTGATGTTTTGCAACAACAACCAATGTCGTGTCATTAGAATCTGACAGCAAATTAAGGGGCCGTTCAAGTATTACGTAACGCTATTAGGGGGGGAGGGGGGGTCTTGTAAAACGTTACGATGCGTTACAAGGGGGGGAGGGGGGTCTCGAACAACGCGTTACGTAACGTGTTTTTTATTTAAATAAAAAAACTAGTGTACTAAAATCTCCCAAATTGGCAACCCTTTTCGTTTATATCCCTTTACGATCCCTACGCGATTTTTTTAAGCGACTTTTCGGTAGTTTTCGCAACAAAGTTGTGACATTTGGGTAAAAATGGTCAGTTGGGGTGTTACGTAACGTTTATGGGCTGGGGGGGGGGGGTACAGGAAAACGTTACGGCGCGTTACATGGGGGGAGGGGGGGTCAAAAATCTTCCAAATTTGCGTTACGTAATACTTGAACGACCCCTAATGAATTTTAGCAAAAAATTTGAAAACAGTCTTACCAGGCGCACTTTGCCGACAAATCGGGTAAGTGCGCCTTGTATTCATAAAACGTAATATTATAGCATTAGAATAAAAACAGCCTTATATGTATTATTATAGGAAAACAAGAAACAAAACGAATGATATTTATTTATTTTTCATAGCCACATTCTAGAAGAATCTATGCATTTAAAACCAAATTTCGGCTAAATGCGCCATACAATCTTAAGTCAGAGGCTATGAACCTTTTTTCCAAATATTGATAACCGAGTGTCAAGTATATTTTTTCTTTTATTTACGATGGGAATACCCCATGGTATTCCCATCGTAAATGGAACTACTTATTTGGTATTATAAACGGACTGAAATAAGAAGTTAGTCATTGAAATTAGTTATTAAGTGTAATATTTATTTTCTCGCCTTAAAACAAAAATGGGAAATATGACATTTTTGAACAACATTACGATTTTCTCGAATTTTAATATTTCATATTGCCTCCTCGTGCTTCCATTCCTGCGTTTACCCAGTTTAGCATGCTGTACACCAAGTTTTTTGTACGATTTTGGGGAATATTCTCCCATTCCTCTGTGAGAGCAATTTTGAGCTCACGAAGCGTAATTTTTTTACGCATCTCCCTAGCTAGTCCCAAGCATGCTCGATCGGATTGACATCTGGGCTGCGTGCTGGCCACTCCATACGAGTAATGTTCATCTCTTGAAAGTAGTCACTCACAATCCAATATGTATGAGGTCGGGCATTGTCATACATAAAAATAGCATTCTCACCCAAATTGACCATAAATGGACCAACGTGTTCATTCAAGATTTCTTTTTCAAATTCATTTGCAAGATTTGACCCGACCATACAAACAAGCAAAGAAACATTGCAAGTTAAATAAAGACTTGTAACAAAGACACGTTTTAAAAAGTTTGTAACCTCTGGATTGCGGCGAAGTGCGCCATATAAAAAGTCAGTATGGCGCACTTCCCCAACTATATAAATTTTAAGTTAGAATATTGAACTGCAAAAAAATATATAAATTTTACTAGATAGGAGTGAGATATAGTCAGAAACTTAAAGAAAAATATTTAAATTGTGCATTTACCTCACTCGTATGTTGGTAAAAACTAGATTTCCTGAGATTTACGAAGATGATCAACCCATAGTCATCTCTGCTCACCACTTTGAATAGCAGTGAAAATAAAATGGCGCGTATCTCAAACTCACATGACTAGAGCCATCTGTGACTTTCACCAAGAACTATGATTTAGTTTGTAGCATCGATATATAGTGTGCGTTTTCCAATATCAGCACTAAAACGCATTATGCGGTATAATGCTCAATGCTCAACGTTGAAAGTTCCAAAGCTACAGCAACGCTTCACACAACGAGCACTCTCAAATGTAGGGCTTCCGTGTGCGTGCTTGCAATGGATACCAACTCAGTGGTGGCTCAGTGGTTTAGTATTGTGCGCCACTGAGTCGCATCATGCTCTGTAATTGGAAAACGCATAGTGTCACTACTAGTATCCAATCGGTAGTTTTCGAGATATTTGTGGTAGGTGCACTCACAGAGTACATTGTAATAGTAGGGAAGGTGCACTCGCCCGGTAGGCGCACTTTGCCACATTAACCTATATATTTATAACACTATTAGCCTTAACGTTATCAATTCGAGACGGACTTAACCTTTCTTATATTTTGTGTATTTTTTTTATTTCCGCTTAATAGATTGTTGAATTATTTCTAGCAAAGTTACAAGGGATCTTATTCTTCTATTCTTCTTAGGCATGAATCATGATGACAGTAACCAACAATAACAAAAATAAGGTGTTTATCGACTGAATAGAATTATTATTTAGAAGAATATTCGTTTATTTGAATTTATTATTGTAAGATTTATTTAATTAAATAAAACTTCTACCAACATTTTTTTTTTAATTATACTTTCTGATTTCTGAAGGAACTTCAAATCCGAGCGAATTCAATTAGAGTTGATTCGAGCTAAGCCCTCTACTCGAGTCAACTCGAGTTAGTAACTCGAGTTGCTATCACAATCACTTCACTACTAGTAACTTGTCAAATGTCAATTGTCATTGTCGTTGTCAGTGATAACAATTGTACAGTGTTTATGTATTTTTTCTGTTTTTTAAAATATCTTGTGATAACTATGTACATGCCATAAATGTTTAGCAATAAAATTTCCTAGTCGCTTATCTATATAACGTTGTGTAATAAGAATAACTTAATAATACAGTAATCATAGATGAATTTATATTATGACTAGATAATAATTGATGATGTAATTTTTAATTCTCATTTAATTGCTCATTAATAATTATTCATTAGTGATTACGTAGAATGACATTTTAATCTTTATTAATAAAAAAACGAATCTACATATTCATAACTTTAAAGATGCCTTCGGATACTTTTCAAGGTGTAGTGGATAGATATAATGGTGTTACTGTCGATACTCATGATGAACCATGTGAAACAAATCAATTCATTGATCGTTTATTAGGTACATAGCGTTATTAAACACTGTTTTCACAAAAAAATCAATAAAAATTTTTTTCTCTTATTAATTTTTTTTTTCAGCTTCACTTAAAAAATGGGAAGATGAAAGCAGAAGATGTATTTGGTTCAAGGTTTACATATCAGATGCAGCTTTTGTTCCTATCTTAGCAAATGTATGAAACACTTCAAATTTTATTTTCCATTCTAAAGTAATAGAAATTGAATTAACTTAACAATATAATTATGTATAAATGTATTTACGATGATTTTAAACATTTTCAGGAAGGCTTCAACTTCCACCACTCAAGAGATGGATTTGTTGCCATGTACAAATGGTTACCTAGAAACTGTGAAGCTAATTTACCCCCAGCATGTCACACTAATCTCGGAGTTGGAGGTTTAGTTATAAATGACAATAATGAATTACTTGTAGTGGTTGAAAAACATAATGAGATCCCTCATTGGAAATTTCCTGGGGGATATGTGGAGAGAGGTAAATTAATACTAATTTTTTCAAAATTGAAGTAAGACAATAACTCGTCAAAATTCATATCCTTATCCAATGGGCATGACGAAAGATTTTGAAAACCTCTTCCATAATGTGGGTACACATTTACTATTTACAAAAATACCTATATTTCGGTAATAAACTTAAGTTTAAGGAATTTTAAAACTATTTTTCTAATATGTTTTCAATGAGAGCGGCAAAACGGCTGCAGGTGTCATGGCGTCGGCTTGACGTCACAGAATAATGTGGGCTTTACTTTTTACTTTACTCTTTGGAGCGCGCCTGACGTATTATGTTATGTTGTGATGTCGTGCGCTGTAATTTGTGTTTCAATTAAAATGGCCGATTGCAGTATTTTAATGTTTTATTTTATTGAAAATCACAATAATCTTATTATTTTACATAAAACTAAACCAGTATTTTGAATTTTTTAAATACTTGTGTTCCCCTAAAATCATTAAATTGATGATTTTTTGATACTGTCGTCATGCCCATTATGTTATGCAATAATTTTTTTTTTAAATTGTTTAGTAGCTCTTAAATTAGTGTCTAGCTAGGTAATTGGTTTGCTTCAGAATGACAAAACAAATAAAATTTTCAACATTTTATTATTGATATTAATATATTTAGAAATAAATAAGACTTTCCTTACCATTTTTTTTTTTGTTTTGTATATTTATAAATCAAATAACAAACAGCGTTTTATTGCAAATAAATAGAAGTATTTCCGTGTGTTATATTTTTAATATCAAATCATATTATATCCACAAATTTAAAACCTCTGTCTATCAAATACAATCACAAATAAAATATGTAATGTATTATTTGTTAGGTGAAGACATCAAAGATGCGGCTATACGAGAGGTAAAAGAAGAAACTGGTATTGATGCAATCTTTGAATCAATGATCACTTTCAGACACAGGCACAATGCTACGTTTGGCAATTCGGACATTTATGTTGTTGTCTTATTAAAGGCTACATCAACGAATATAGTAAAATGTGAATCAGAAATAAAAGAATGTAAATGGATGAATATAGATGAATATTTAAATCATCCAGATACAATTGAATTTAATAAATTTATTTTAAAACAAGCATTAGATTTAAAGGAAAGAGGTATATATTTTGACTTGAAGAAAAAGGATGTAACTGTTGGGAAATTCACAACTTGTATTACCTCATTTACCGTAGAAAACATTTGAATTTTATTATTTTATTAACATTTAAGTAGTCTTCTACCTCAAGACACTATTCTATGTATTGCAAATAAAGAATATTATATTATAAATATATATAAAATATAGCACTTTATGTTCGTTTGAAACTTTTTGCTTTAAAATATGATTGTTAATCAAGTAAAACTTAGATTTATTAAAAAAAATATATTGGTTAAAGTGGCATTTAAATATAATGTAAACTAAACTGTGATTGATTTTATTTAATTTAAGATAATTTCCTGTTAATTAAATAAATCAAATTCCAAATATGAAAATGTTATATAATATATTGAGTTTTTTTTTTTAAATACTACATTCCCTTAAAATATGTAATATGCCAAAAATAATGTGTCAAATTGAGGTTCAGTCTATCTATTATGATAAATAGATCAAAGCATAAATAAATACTTAAAAAAAAAATATATATTACTAGAACTAGTATAATCATAATGTTAATAATCAATATAATACAATACATAACAGATTATTGCTTAAATATAGTTCAGTATTATAAAAATGCTTTTAAGACTTAGTTCTGAATGTTACTAAAGGTTTTACTGACAAACTCTTGAAGCGACAAATGGTTTTGAACTAAAGAGTATACATTTGTATTTTGCAGTGAACCAGCAAAAACATTAAATATATTTTGCACAGTATTAACAATAAACCACTAAAAACATTCACCAAATATAAAAATTCAATTAGCTCAGTCAGGCACACTGGATGTTTTCAAATGAAGTTTAATAATTCAGTAAAATGTGTCCTTAAAAATTCCCGACTAGTCTAATTCCGGGACTGGAGCATTATTCCTTTCATATTCCCCTTCTTCATCCGAAGTATCGACATCAACATCACCTATAATGGATTTAAGAAGACCACCAAATATTGAGTTATGATTTTTATCTTGAGGGAGTTCAATACCAAACCAAATGCGACCAATGGTGTCCAAATACACTGAGTAATTTGGATCACGCTTTATACTTATTGCATAACAATTTCTTAAAATTTTAAATTGAACAACATGTTTCCTGAAAATAAAGAAAAAATTATACATACCAAATATATGTGTGCCTGTGTGAGTTTACTCCTTGAATTATTTTTGTGATATTTAAAAATATATTTCTCTTTCTCGCAAGAGACTATGGGTGGTAAGATTCCAACTCTCAGTGCAGGTCAGCATTACTGTTTCATACTACATATTTTACTTCCCATAATTTTTTTCATACAACTGACCTTATATTTTTTTCTTATGGAATAAAACTTAATAGGTACATTTTTTTTTGTATCAGCCTGTAACATCCCACTGCTGGGCATAGGCCTCTTTCTCCATGCAGGAGAAAGATTGGAGCTTAATTTACCACGCTGCTTCACTGCGGGTTGGTGAGTATGTTACCCTCTACGAGTAACAATTGCTATTAGGTATTTATGATAACAACCGGGACCGACAGTTTAATGTGCTACGGTGGGAATAACCACAAGTACAGACATCATAACCAGAAAGAATAATTTGTACAAATATAAATATCCCTTCAGAGCGGGAATCAAACTCGCAAACCGTCGGTCTTTTAGGCAACTACTCGCACCACTACACCAGTACGTCTACCATGAGTTTCCAGAGACAAAACACGTTAGCGAGTGTAGTTTTCTATACGGAAGAAAGATAAACATATCAATAACTAATACACAATATAACGCATTTAAAACTATAAATCTTATCGAGTGCTCGATAGACTATAGTAAAATTTAGAAATACTCATAATAGGTATGGTATAGATAAATATTCCTGTTGCGTTTCTACGTTTACTACTGTAGTTTACGTCATGTGCGCTTGTAACAAAACTCATGGTAGACCTACAGAGCAGTATAATAATAGTGATATGTATATATAAATTGACTTACTGTTCAATAGCACGTAAAAGAAACCATAAAAAATTTAATAACGGGAATAAGTATGGAGGACCTTTGTCATTTTTTATTGTAGGGTGTGATCCCGTATACTTATTGAATGCTTCTGTGGCCATTTGAATGTTACGCAGACATAGACATTGGAGAACAGCCTGGGCAATAAACAAGTCTATTTCTGATTTTAGACCTTTTGTTGTATGCAACTCAATCAACATGTTAGCATAAGTTACTCCATCACTTGAGTGTAAGAAATGCCTATGTGCTGATGTAAACTTTTTTTCTTGCCAGTATATTTCAGCAATTTTCTGTTCAAGGAAAAGTAGAATAGAATGTTAAGTACACTGAAGACAATTTATATGTAAATAATAATAATTTCTTTAACAAACACATGGTGTCATCTGTTCCTAAGATAGACAACTTAATGCCTGTTTTAGGTAAGAGACAGCTGATACAGCTATATTTTATACTAGCTTCTGCGCGCGACTTCGTCGGCGTGGACTCCGCTCCTATTGGACTTAGCGTGATGATATATAGCCTATAGCCTTCCTCGATAAATGGGCTATCTAACACTGAAAGAATTTTTCAAATCGGATCAGTAGATCCTGAGATTAGCGCATTCAAACAAACAAACAATCAAACAAACAAACTCTTTAGCTTTATTATATTAGTATAGATATGTATTTGAATCCTTGCCTTGGGGTGAGGATCAAACCTACAACCCCTGGAGCAGAAAACAGATAACTGCAAACTGTGCTAGGCTAAGGTTAGTCATATTATATACATATAACACAAATACAAGTTTTAAGTTTCTCCTTCCCAATTCTTCATCATTTTATTATAGTTACTATAAAATCTAAGCCAGAATACTGTGGCGAGCTTGGAATTTTTTGTAAGAGATTTGTGTTTTTAGGTTATAGTTTTAGATTATTCTAGATTGTTGTCCTGTAAAATTATGAGCTAACTTTGAAATTTACCTTGTGAAGTAAAGGATGCCCTTTTTTATTATTATCCATGGACCATTTTACAGCATTTGTAAGAAAAGTCTCCCTTTCTGGGATACTTGAGCTCATCTTTTCAAATAATTTGGCAATTTTTTCTATCCATTCTTGACATGGTTTTGTTTCTGATTTATTTAAAACTTCAATTAAAAGGATTGCCAAATCGGCTCCACTGCCTTGTTGATCGCGTTGTAATAAAAGAGTTGAACCTTTATACAATAAATTAAGTAAATCGCTGTACTTCTTTTGACTTAGATATCTGAAAAAACATATAATTACATCGTGTATGAGGTTAAATTATGCACGATAATCCCAGTTTAGTTATTTACCTGAAATAAAGTGTTCTGTACATTTGATGTGCCTCATAATATTGACCCGAATTAACAGATGCTTCTAACTTATCTAAAACTCGCGATACACCTCGCTCTCCTCTTCCAGCCATTATTATTTTTATAGATTATATTGTTATTTACTGAATCTTTTACATCACTCACGATAATTTACGTCTTCGTAGTGGTTATATACTCTTTGACGTCTTCACAAAAAGTCATTTCACCTTACGAAAATCCGTATCTCCAATCCACAGAGCATAGTAATACTTACAATCTTTAACATTGGCAGCAGGGCTTGTTACCGGTACCAATTACCTTTATAAAATACCGGTAAATAGCGTTAATTTTATCCGATACCTGTTTTACCGGTAAAAGTTTTAAAGGTAATTCGGTACCGGAAACGATTTTTAACGGTAATTTTTAACGGTAAATAGAATTTTAACGATACTGGTACCGGTGCCTCTGACGTCACGATTAACGATATTTTTATCGGTACCTCTACGACGTTGCCACTCCGTGCAAAGAAAAAATGTTCAACTCGAAGCTGCGCGGGGGGGCTGATAAGAGCGGCTACAGCGCGTGACATTAGATTATAACGCTGTTAGATCAAAAATAAAGAAAAGTAGGTAGTATTCTATTAGCGTAATAATTACCGGTACCTATAAAGGTAACAGTAGCAATAGGGTACTTTCCGTAGTGAAAAATAAACTATAAATTTTGATAAAAATTAAAATTTATATAGAAATACACCTAAATATTCTGATTTAGAATCATAAAAGCACATTATTGATTTATTATATTGAAATTAAAAGTCGTATATTTTAATCTGTATATCACGTGACCAAAAACACGAGCCGCCATGGTATGACGTCATAAGGGCAATAACAAAGTTCTGTCAGTGCTGTCAACAGCTAGTGTACATACTAATATCTATCAATTTTAACTTCAAGGAGTAATAGTTGTGATCTTTCGTATAATAGCTCTTCATATCTTGTTCCAACTGAAATAATATGCATTCATTACTAATTTGTTGATGGCTGTCATAGTAATTGTAGGTTATGTTACTCTCTTAAATACGTCATACACTTTTGTTATTGCACATATTACGTCACCAAAATGGCTGTAGCGTTTTCGCGGTAATAAAAAAGGTTTAAAATTTAATTTAATTTTATGGCATGAAAACGTGTTTATTTTGCCGAAATATATTTTTTTTGTGGCTTTTTATTAGAAAATCAACATTTTGAAGTACTTTTTCAAACATAGTGGAATACCCTATTAACGGTACCGGTATGGATAGGTACCGGTAAAAATAACGTTAAACGAGTTTTTACCGGTAAAAAATTTAACGGTAAAATGGCTCCAAAGTACCGGTATTTAAAGTACCGGTACTCCATAAATAACGATACGTCTGCCGAGACAAAGTACCGGTACTGAATTTTTACCGGTATTCCAAGCCCTAATTGGCAGTTGGCTAAAATCACAGCATACAATAGTAGGGCTTAGTCTTGGGCTTAATCGGACATTGTTGGGTGCGCGCACTATTCGTACAATAGGGTGTTCCACTATGTTTGAAAAAGTACTTCAAAATGTTGATTTTCTAATAAAAAGCCACAAAAAAAATATATTTCGGCAAAATAAACACGTTTTCATGCCATAAAATTAAATTAAATTTTAAACCTTTTTTATTACCGCGAAAACGCTACAGCCATTTTGGTGACGTAATATGGGCAATAACAAAAGTGTATGACGTATGTAAGAGAGTAACATAACCTACAATTACTATGACAGCCATCAACAAATTAGTAATGAATGCATATTATTTCAGTTGGAACAAGATATGAAGAGTTATTATACGAAAGAACACAACTATTACTCCTTGAAGTTAAAATTGATAGATATTAGTATGTACACTAGCTGTTGACAGCACTGACAGAACTTTGTGATTGCCCGTATGACGTCACACCATGGCGGCTCGTGTTTTAGGTCACGTGATATACAGATTAAAATATACGACTTTTAATTTCAATATAATATATCAATAATGTGCTTATAAGATTCTAAATCAGAATATTTAGGTGTATTACTATATAAATTTTAATTTTTATCAAAATTTATAATTTATTTTTCACTACGGAAATTACCCTATTCGAAAATTGTACTAGTACACCTTATTAGTACAATTAGTACTTAATAGTACACAGATTTTTTGAAACGCGTCACCGCGTCACGAGTTACGAATTTTTAAACCTCCATAATACCACGTTGAACCGAAGTAAAGCAACGTCGGGCGTGGTCAATACTTGGATGGGTGACCGCCTGTGAACAACTGAACACCTCGTGACGTTGACGTGTTTTTTTTTTCAATTTTTTTTTAAATTAGTTTGCTAAAAAAGTTTCACTTCTGGCGTGTACGGTGTACATTTTACGCACGCAATTTTTTTTTCATTTTGATAATATTAAGTGTCTTTTAACACTAAAGATACGATTGTGAAATAACAAACCTCATTATTAGATACACACTAGCTTCTGCGCGCGACTTCGTCGGCGTGGACTCCGCTCCAATTGGTCTTAGCGTGATGACACATAGCCTATAGCCTTCCTCGATAAATGGGCTATCTAACACTGAAGGAATTTTTCAAATCGGCCCAGTAGTTCCAGAGATTACCGCGTTCAAACAAACAAACAAACAAACAAACAAACTCTTCAGCTTTATATATTAGTATAGATTAGTATAGATTTGATTTCCTTTCATACTTCAACAGGCTTTTAGGACTGTCATTCTGTTATTATTTATTAACCATCACCGCAGTTAAAAAAAAAAACACACACACACACACACACACAAACAAACCTTAATAAAGAAATAATAAAATTTTATACTTTTACGTAAAAGCGTTTTTAAAAAGTTTTTAAATTAATAAAATTCTCAATTTTTACTAACCTACGCTAAACAATATAGGTAGGTAACAAAAACAAGTTTACTTTTACG
The DNA here is from genome assembly GCA_905220545.2 of Melitaea athalia. Taxonomy (NCBI): domain Eukaryota; kingdom Metazoa; phylum Arthropoda; class Insecta; order Lepidoptera; family Nymphalidae; genus Melitaea; species Melitaea athalia. Next base: position 11,942,342 of record HG992184.1, on the reverse strand, counting down.
TAAAAGGAATTAGTTTACGTTATGTTCATAAATATGTAATTAAAAAGGGCACATTAAAAGTATTAAAACGCGAAATGCACGACGCGATGTAACTTGTACGGTCTTAACACATTCAACATTAAACGAACGGTGTACGAATAATAATTATCAGCTCTGACTGTACTGTGATCGCCTAAGCGCCTAATCGGACAGTCGGACTGTAATCGGACACCGGACAGTCGTACACTCGGACAGTGACACGATACAAACTTGTCGGACCGCGGTGAACGTAGATCAACAGTACTGTACTGTTACAGTGTACTGTTAGTCCGCTATTCGTACCTAACGAATAGCGATTGACGTTTGGTGCTATTACATTTAGTACCTCAATACGTAACGTTACCTTTTAGCACATCGTACTTGTGCTACCCAAGACTAGTAGGGCTAAAATATAAGTATTATCTTACTAAATTTAAATTTCATGACACAGCAACATGATTTTAAAGACGGACACTCCTATTAGCATAGAGTAAAAGAGAAGAAAGATATCCATGGTAGACATAACACAAATATCGGTTAATACTCGTTCAGAATTTATTTTTTAATACAGTTGCTCAAAAAGTGGCATATTGCAGGGACGTATAGCGTTCGGGAAGTGGGCTATTACACACGCGTGCTTTTTTTACCCTTCCCCATGGACATAGTAACTAAGCCCCGTCCGGCGACTAATGATCTTTTTGACAGCCCACGCCTATAAATTACAGTTGTTTTTTTTTTCGGAATAACGTACTAAAATTCTGCTGTAATGTCATACTTTATTGACGATTTGATTGATTGAGTGAAGTACCCTGTGCATAACAAACAACCACAGACTATGAAACAGTTCTTGAAATAATAAATCGATAATAAATCGATCATATGATAAAAATAATTTTACGTCATGTGATTATTGTTTCTATAAAAATACAAAAAAGGAAATAAAAATAGACCGCCCCTACCCCAGCCTATAAAAGTATATTTTTTGTAATAATAAAAATACTGACCGATGTATTTTAATTAGCTCTATCCAAAAACATCGCCAGCTTAAACTGCTCCACCTTATATTTCTAATGAAAAATCAATAAAGATTTGGGAAAAAAAAATTTTATCTTAATTTTGATACAGCCATGTCTTTTTAAATAAACAATATTTCAAACTGCTCCAAACTGCTCTACATCCATATAATACTGCTCCATAGTAATTTTTATCGGCTCCGCTATAGTTAACTGTAAAATAAGTAAAATTCATTTTGTCATAAATGAGCTGACTGAAGCGGGTAGCGCGCAGGCGCGGATCTCATTCATTGCCGTATTGCCGGGATAAAGTTTAAATTAAGGTCAAGAACTCATGCGTTCGTGTCATCATAGTTTTGTTTTAAAAACATGATGTGTGGTTTCAAAATTTTTTATTTCATTAATAATTTGAAAAATTAAATAATTGCACTCGCATTTTATTCGAATATGAACTTGACTGAACTAAGTATTTGCAATTAATATTAGAAAAAAATTTATCAAGTTACTACTGAGATCTATTAAATAAATTTAATAATCCTTACATCGCATAAAAAATAATAAAATTGTAATTGTATACTTTTATACAAATGTGGAGCAGAAATATTTCTACCAAGATCTTAAATATAGCCGACGTGTGAGGCCTTTTGTCTCGATGTCATTGCCTCGTCTTCTTTTGCCACAGAGGCTCCTCGCGTTTTTCTGACTGGCCTTTTTGCCTCGCGAGTTTCCTCATCTAATTTGAGTTCGGATGCGCGTTGCACACCCCAGAGAATAAACTCTGGATAAAGATAAGCAGCGCTACCGTCCGACCATTCGTTGGCGCAGCGAGATAAAAATTTGGTCCAGCGCTGCTCGAGACAGAGACACAAATGCATTTCGCGTTGATGCATTTTTTCCGCGTCCAGTGCATGATCCTGCGGCAATGAGTCAAACGGTTTGACTAGCAGAATCGGACCAGCGATCATGATTTCCCTGAGCAACTCGGTTTGCACGCCTCTTGCCAACCAAAACGTTGAATTGTCGAGCCCAAGCTCAACCCACTCCAGTGTGAATGAGTTTGGATAGAACAGCTTGTTGGCCCTTTCGGAAATTCCCTCAACGATTTTGGGATAAAGCTACAATCTACAATTCAATTAATTGTATCTGTGGATATAAAAAAGAAGATAAAAAATGTGTTTTACCTCTTCCAAATACACGTATTGTCTAGGCAAAGTCAATTTCAAACTCTAGAAGAAGAATTGAAAAACATTTACGAAGGCAGAAAATCTGTATATTTAATCAAATGTGTCATCAGTCTTGTGCATCAGTAAAGTATTTGCTCGGTCCTTATCTATACATTGACACTGATGATGCGTATGCCAGCTCAGGTTATGCTAAAGATCTGAAAATAGATATAAAGAATTTAACAACAAATTTAAACAACATACCAACAAAAATCACAATTCAACAACAAATTTATATCATGGGTGATAGTCAAATAGGCCACTACGTTGCTTATGTACTGCTATACTGCTCAAAAGCGATGGATTGAAAAAAATGATCTCTTGAAAAATAGTGTTGTTCTATCCGACAAGCAGTTGCCATCATTCAAAGTTTCTGCAATTTTGTATGTTAAACGTTAAAGAGTGCTATTGTTATAAAAAAACTATTATTAATTCTAACTTGAAATTTCAATAGTTGAAAATTGTGTTTTAGTATTAACATTAAGACTGAATTTAAGTGAAATAAGCGTTTGTGAAAAGTAGAACAGTAAAATATTGTAATATTGTTGATACCTTTATTTATATTATGTGATTAATAAACAAATAAGTAGGTATACTATAGCGGAGCCGATAAAAAATACTATGGAGCAGTATTATATGGATGTAGAGCAGTTTGGAGCAGTTTGGAGCAGTTTGAAATATTGTTTATTTAAAAAGATATGGCTGTATCAAAATTAAGATAAAAAATTTTTTTCCCAAATCTTTATTGATTTTTCATTAGAAATATAAGGTGGAGCAGTTTAAGCTGACGATGTTTTTGGATAGAGCTAATTAAAATACATCGGTCAGTATTTTTATTATTACAAAAAATATACTTTTATAGGCTGGGGTAGGGGCGGTTAAAAATAGTGTCTATGACCCCAAGATTGATTACTTGCAAGGAATTAAGTCGAAATCTTGAAATTTAATAGGGTATTCCACTATGTTTGAAAAAGTACTTCGAAATGTTGATTTTCTAATAAAAAGCCACAAAAAAATATATTTCGGCAAAATAAACACGCTTTCATGCCATAAAATTGATTTAAATTTTAAACCTTTTTTATTACCGCGAAAACGCTACAGCCATTTTGGTGACGTAATATGTGCAATAACAAAACTGTATGACGTATGTAAGAGAGTAACATAACCTACCAGCCATCAACAAATTAGTAATGAATGCATATTATTTCAGTTGGAACAAGATATGAAGAGTTATTATACGAAAAAACACAACTATTACTCCTTGAAGCTAAAATTGATAGATATTACAGATATTAGATATGTACCCTAGCTGTTGACAGCACTGACAGAACTTTGTTATTGCCCGTATGACGTCACACCGTGGCGGCTCGTGTTTTAGGTCACGTGATATACAGATTAAAATATACGACTTTTAATTTCAATATAATAAATCAATAATGTGCTTTTATGATTCCAAATCAGAATATTTAGGTGTATTTCTCTATACATTTTAGTTTTTATCAAATTTTATAATTTATTTTTCACTACGGAAAGTACCCTATTGCAAACCAAGAATAAAGAGCAATAACTCTGTTAATTCATTTATTTATTATTTATATATTTCATTTATAATTAAAAAAACTAATAATCGCATAAATAATATTTTTAAATTAAATGTATTTAATTAATTCGATTGAAAGTTCTTCTTAAATAAAATCGATTATTATTTCGAATCGAATAAATAACGTGTGAGGCAGTCACTAATGTCAAAATTTCTTGAAGTGTCAAAAAGATCATTAGTCGCCGGACGGGGTATAAGGACAGAGCACTCGTAGCTGAAAAACGAGCCGACAGAGATAGTTAGTACGGAGGCCTTGTGTCCCTTTCTAATAGGGTGACATTAAGATTTGGAAACTTGAAAAATCTGACACCAGTATTGACGACTATTATTATATTATTAGATTCATTTATAATGAATAAATAATAAATATTATATTATTATATTTATTATTTGTTTTCTTGTGTGTCAATATACAGACATTTGCACAAGGGATGGATTACAAAATCAATACATATAATAAAAATGTAACAGATCGCTTTCTGTATGAATGGAAATGGAAGATATATAGAAAAAATATTATTGGGACCTTTATCAACGCAAATAGCACTCAAAACAATGATTGTTAGAATTTTTGTCTGTTTCAGAAATGTGTTTGTCTGTCATCTCAGAAACGGCTTATCCAATTTAGGTGTAGTTTTCACTAATATATTGTGCTAGGCTGCACTTAACATTTAGTGTTTGTTTTATGTCAATCGGTTCATAAATAAAAAGTTATGCCAATTTAAAGAATCACGTTAAACATGTAAATAACCAAACGACGGTGCTTATAATCCAAAATAAACCAAAACATGTATTGAAAAAATGCTGTCCAAAGTCACTATTCCACGCGGACGAAGTCGCGGGCACAGCTAGTAAACAATACAAATAGTACGAGTTATTTATTTATTAATCTTAGACCTTAATGCTATATTTGTTACAGTTGGCAAGTAAATACAGTCCAAATAATGTCATTACAATTATTTTAAATTTAATATTTTATTTTTATTTGAACAACAAATAGTATTTATAACACAAACATTTCTTTAATATCAATAAAAGTGAATAAAGTGACGCATGGTCACCATAGTTGTAGATGGAAATTTGTTTATACGAAAATGAACACTAACACAAGGTGTTAAGCATTATATTCAGTTTTATTACAGTCTTAAACAATGTCCACTGTGATGTTTACGAGAGTTACCGTAAGAAAAAAAAGAAATAGGCAAAATAATTATTTATGTTTTCTTTTTATTTAAGAATAAATTTAAAGAAATTAATTTTAATTATGATTTGCTGACTTACAATTGGTAAAATAACATTAAAATACAATTGTTTCAATGGAGTTTTAGGTCAGCCATAATTTTTGATCAGAAACATTTTTATGCTGGCAATATGAAAGAACGAGACACAAGGCCTCCGTTGTGACTATCTCTCTCGGCTCGTTTTTGCATTTGTATAATGCGCAACCGAATATAATACTTAAGTCGTTGGACTAGTGTTCATTTTCGTAAATACATATTTTCAGAGTACTCTGTCCTGTTAGGTAGGTATTACGTCCATGCCTTTCCCGCACTCGTGCGTTCTCTTTCCCAACTGTCAAACTCAAAGTAATGTCTATTAAAAAGAAAAACCAACCATGAAGTTTTTACTAAAAAAATTCATAGAAGTTTTATGATTCATGCAAATACGTATATTTCTTAAAAGAAGCTACTAATTTGTTTCAATATCAGATTTAATGATTTGATTGAATGAGTTTGGGTAGGTTTCATTTCATTTCATCTCATTATATTTCATTTTCATTTCATATCAATAAAAAACTTCTACTGAAGACTTGGCTGTATGGGCATAGTTTCCCTTTGCCTACCAGAATGGGTGAAGAAAAAAAAACTCTGCTTATATTCTACGGTTGCCGCCATTTTTCAGAAATTTTTATAGATGTGCCAACTCGGAATAAACAAAACTCGATTTAACCCGAGTTAAAATTCACGTAACTCGAGTTGAACTCGAGTTACGTAACTCGAGTTAACTAGATGAAACAGAGAAAATGATTTTTTAAATTTTTTACCAATTTATTCCCCAGCTTCGCAATAATAATTTAAAAAAAATTGCGTGCGTACAAAGTACGTCAGAAGTGAAACTTCGTTGGCAAATTAATTTAAAAAAAAAACTAATTAATAAATAATAATTAAAAAAACGAATTAAAAATACAAAAAAAAACTAATTGAAAAAAAAGTTGTGTGTGTCAGCTACGACGCACGACTGGAGTTTACCCCTTCAGATTGACTGTCTAAATAGGTACAAAAAAAACTTACTAGTCTTAAGAAAAAGGTTAATTCTACCCGTATATTCAATGAACTCTGTGGTTAATACCATATCAAATGGTAAATAAACGAATAAAGTAACGCCTTTACTATATCTACCGCGCTATACTTTGTCTACCGAGCGATGCCGCTATTAGAAAACTATTTTATTAGTCTACCGACGATGTATTCGTGGTTTCCGACCACTAATTCAATCGCCACCGGTCAATCGTTCAACAGATTTTACACCTCATATTTTTTTCATACCGGGGGCCTTATATGAAAATCGATTCTTAAGGAGTAAACTCCAAAAAAAAATAATTAAAGCCAACGTCACGGGATGTTACCAGGCCCGGGGTCACCCATCCAACTACTGAACGTCACGACGCTGCCGCGTTACCGGTAACGCAAATTTTACCCCTCATGCGCCTAAAGAAGTTTCAGTTCAAAAATTGGAACGGACAAATTATATTTTTACTAGCTTCTGCGCGCGACTTCGTCGGCGTGGACTCCGCTCCTATTGGTCTTAGCGTGATGATATATAGCCTATAGCCTTCCTCGATATATGGGCTATCTAACACTGAAAGAATTTTTCAAATCGGACCAGTAGATCCTGAGATTAGCGCGTTCAAACAAACAAACAAACAAACAAACAAACAAACAAACAAACAAACAAACTCTTCAGCTTTATTATATTAGTATAGATTTGTTTCAATTCTTTCATTTTTAAACGGTTTTATTTAGCTTGACTTGAGTCTTATTTCGGTCAAATTTGGTAATTGGGATTTTACCTCCTTCCTGATGACAGATTGATTTGATGTTTGGTACACACTCTTAATCTTGATGACAATACAACATAATATATGATAATATATTCCTTATGATTGCAAATCCAAGATGGCCGTCGATACAAAATGGCGGATCACATAGTACTTCACAACAACCTCAATATTTTATTAAGTCCATGATATGGGTAATGTGTATGAAATGAAAGGGCTTGATTGGTAGAATAGAGCTCACTATGAAAAATCCAAGATAGCTGCCGCCACCAATTGGTGGATTACATATTTTCCACAAATACCTCAATATGGGAATCTAATAAAATGGCTTGATTCGTAGAATACAGCTTATTAGACAGTGTAGGTATATTTGTTACTAATCTAAAAACTACTCAACAAAACTAAAAACTGGAAAATAAAATAAACAAAAAAATATTTTATGTTAAAAGGTTTTATTACAATAAAAATGATGTAGTTAGGTTATATACTAAAAGCTAAAAAATAATTCGGTAAATCCTAGCTACCAGATCGCACCAATGTTCTCATCAATCTGGGGTATTGATCAGACAAATATAAAATCATCATCACTCACTGGTGGTTCAAATATATCCCAAACCAAATTATCAAAGATTTCCTTTTAGGATCCGGCATTTTTTTCAAAAACAGAACACTAAAAATTTAAAATTAACTCTTAACTTGTTTGTTATGAATGAATATTATAGTCTCAAATGATCGGCAAACTTCGCTCCATGTCGGTTTCATTCGGTTTTCGAACTCGAGTCGGAGAGAATTCAACTCGAGTTGATTCGAGGTAAGCCCAACTCGAGTTAACTCGAGTTAGTAACTCGAGTTGCCCATCACTAGAAATTTTCTTTGCGAGTTTATTTTATTAAATTGTTTCATTTTTTCGCAACTGTATTAAAAATAGTCGTTCAGTACACGTGCGGAACCGTCATTGCAACTTGTTCCGACTGTCAACCCTCGCCTTCGGCTGCGCCTCGGCTAGGGTAGACATTTGTCGGAACTCGTCTGCAATGACAGTTTTCCGCACTTGTAATGAAATATACTATTTTACGTTTCATTTTATAATAAATTATGTTACTGTAAATGCACGAATTGCGGTAAATCCTAAGATTTAAGAGTAAAACCTAAAAGTTACCAACTCTTAATGGTAAACGCCCGAACGATTTTGCGATTCGAACTTTTACCACCATTTGCTTGGTACGTAAGTCTATTATTTACTAGCCGACCCGTGCCCACTTCGTTGGGCGTTATAATCCATTTCACATAAGAAGGGTACGGTGAAATTTGATATGTTCCAATACACTCTCACTATTTTCAGCAAATCAGATAAATATAAATGTTTTAAAATCACCAATTAATTTCTAAGGCAAATAATAATGCTTGAAGATAAAAAATATAAAAAAATATTAAAGGTTTTATCAAAAAAAAATGGGGATTTTCTAGAAAAAAAATCGAAAAGAGGATTACTCATTAAACTTAGGGCAAAATGTTATTTAATTAGGCGCAATAAGTAGCCAACACCATCACCTATCCACCATTTTCCTATGGCTACTAACCCTCCAAACATCCTGTATACTGTGCTGTGCCCACAGAGTACATTGAATATACGGGTAGCTGTGCCTATTGCCTACTGCCTATAATCATAGCCTATAATCCATTTCACATAAGATGGGTACGGTGACATTTAATATGTTCCAATACACTCTCACTATTTTTAGCAAATTAGATATATATAAATGTTTAGAAATGATCAATTAATTTATAAAGCAAACAATAATGCTCGATTATATTGGATTGTATTTAATAATATACAATATATTGCGTTTTTACATTTTAAACAAATTAAAAAAGGTACAGAAAAAATAATAACCTAAAATTAGAGGCATGAAACGAAACGTTTAATGTATAGGGATTGACACACGTATTAATTGGCAAAAACAAATAATCGTAATGGCCGCCTTGTGAATCGAGTCAAATCATTTATTGTTATAGTTGTATATGTAGCTGTTTTATTGTTGTTATATTTGTATTTGTTGCTGTTTTATTGATGTTAAGTTCTGTTATTATGTTGTTCTATTTTTTGTTAGTTATTCCATTTTGTGTGTGTGTTCAGTTCTGTAAAATGCCGATAAGAACAAAGAAGACTGTTTTAAACAGTCAAGCCCGGGAGTTGGTTGTCCGCTTTCGGGAATACAAAATTTAATTTTTAATAAGCAGTTAAACATATTTTTTTTATTGATTGAAGTCTATCTGCAAATGTACTCGATAATCGAATCACATAAATTAATTAAGCATGGTCACCTCACTATACAATTAATTTGACATGTGTCACCGTACCCATCCTAGGCAACTTCCAACTTCATATCCACTCATGATCCACTCTCGGACTAAGTTCTTAGTCCGAGTCATGGACATAGTAACTAAGGACAGAGCACTCGCAGCTGAAAAACGAGCCGACAGAGATAGTTAGTACGGAGGCCTTGTGTCCCTTTCTAATAGGGTGACATTAAGATTTGGAAACTTGAAAAATCTGACACCAGTATTGACGACTATTATTATATTATTAGATTTATTTATAATGAATAAATAATAAATATTATATTATTATATTTATTATTTGTTTTCATGTGTGTCAATATACAGACATTTGCACAAGGGATGGATTACAAAATCAATACATATAATAAAAATGTAACAGATCGCTTTCTGTATGAATGGAAATGGAAGATATATAGAAAAAATATTATTGGGACCTTTATCAACGCAAATAGCACTCAAAACAATGATTGTTAGAATTTTTGTCTGTTTCAGAAATGTGTTTGTCTGTCATCTCAGAAACGGCTTATCCAATTTAGGTGTAGTTTTCACTAATAATTATATTGTGCTAGGCTGCACTTAACATTTAGTGTTTGTTTTATGTCAATCGGTTCATAAATAAAAAGTTATGCCAATTTAAAGCATCACGTTGAACATGTAAATAACCTAACGACTGTGCTTATAATCCAAAATAAACCAAAACATGTATTGAAAAAATGCTGTCCAAAGTCACTATTCCACGCGGACGAAGTCGCGGGCACAGCTAGTAAACAATACAAATAGTACGAGTTATTTATTTATTAATCTTAGACCTTAATGCTATATTTGTTACAGTTGGCAAGTAAATACAGTCCAAATAATGTCATTACAATTATTTTAAATTTAATATTTTATTTTTATTTGAACAACAAATAGTATTTATAACACAAACATTATTTTCTTTAATATCAATAAAAGTGAATAAAGTGACGCATGGTCACCATAGTTGTAGATGGAAATTTGTTTATACGAAAATGAACACTAACACAAGGAGTTAAGCATTATATTCAGTTTTATTACAGTCTTAAACAATGTCCACTGTGATGTTTACGAGAGTTACCGTAAGAAAAAAAAGAAATAGGCAAAATAATAATTTATGTTTTCTTTTTATTTAAGAATAAATTTAAAGAAATTAATTTTAATTATGATTTGCTGACTTACAATTGGTAAAATAACATTAAAATACAATTGTTTCAATGGAGTTTTAGGTCAGCCATAATTTTTGATCAGAAACATTTTTATGCTGGCAATATGAAAGAACGAGACACAAGGCCTCCGTTGTGACTATCTCTCTCGGCTCGTTTTTGCATTTGTATAATGCGCAACCGAATATAATACTTAAGTCGTTGGACTAGTGTTCATTTTCGTAAATACATATTTTCAGAGTACTCTGTCCTGTTAGGTAGGTATTACGTCCATGGTCCGAGTATCCACTTTCATTTATATTTTATCTATGATCCTAGACCACACTCCACAGGGAGCCACAGGGTCTTTCCGTAGTATCTAAAGTAATCTGTGGGTCTTTCTCTTTAACTCTTTACTCTTTCTCAAATGTCAAAACCCGTATAGTTATTGTACTCTGTGGTCAAAACACTCAAAATATTTTGATGACTATAATAAATTATAATTTTTTCTAAATTCATTCAAATTATAATTTTTGGTAATGGTGTCGTGATATATTTTGATAGTATTGACACTAGAATTTTATTTACTTTATTTAAGGGCGACAAAGTTTTCCAAAGATTATTAATATTGATTATATTTTGTATGACAAAATTAAGTACATGACAGTACATTGTAGATATTATGTTGAAAATAAAAAATCTCTTCTTTCCTTTGAAGAATGTGAGGTAATAATTACTACCTACGTTATCTTAATTTAAAACAATTTACTCAATTATACTGGTATGTACATGAGTATGTATTTTTAATTAATATTTAATTTTAGAAATATTTCTCGTACTCAATGTAAACATTCAACTCTTCAGTATGAGACGTTTAAAGGCGAAAAAGATAGATTCAATGGCGTAACTGTAAATACAGCAAATCTGCAATGTAAAAAAGAAACATTTCTGGATAAATTGGAGGGTATGTGACTTAGTAATTATTATTCTTTATTAACCTTTTCACCGAAATAGACTCAACATATTCTTTTGACTTTGAAAGGTTTTTTAAGTAAATAATGCAAATTTTCGTTATTGAATAGGTTCTTCAAAAAAAGAAACCTTCAAAGTAAACAGCATTTTTCAGAAAAATAATTTTTTTGTGAAGAGAAGAATTAAAATCCGTAATGAAAGTTAATGACTGCAACGTCTTTCGTACAGACAGAAAGATATAAAGTAATGATCAATTTCAGCTAAGAGACAAAATAGATGCAATTCTACTCGTTTTGTCTGGAGAACATATTAAAAATGGTCCATAGCAAAAGAAATAAGGAATCATAATTCTAGGTACATAAGAGACAATCAAGATTTATGCTTACTGCAAGTAAGAATAAAAGTTGTGTCATGTATCAAGCACTATGCACATATATTAATTTAAAGAGCTCCAAGGTATTTAATGGTAAGCCTTTAGACAATAGTATTTCGATTTATGGGGTTTTTTGAAAAAGTGGGGGGAGGGGGTGTGGTGGATTATCCTCTGGTGCCTCTCCCATCCCTAGAAATCTCATGATTATAACGATATCACGGCAAAATTTTTTAAGGTAAAAATTATTTAAATACTTACCGAATACCTAATTTTAATTATACGTATTTTAGCTCCGATGCTGCAAGAAGTGCATTCATACTCCATTCCGTAGCTTTTAAAACACTTACACATTATAATAATACACGTATGTACGTAGAAACTATTTGTAACACTTTTATACATAATATTATTCGTATTTACGTTAAAACTATCTCTTGAATTCTTGATTGACATTTGACAAGAGTAATTTATACGATACGAAGAACAGATTAATATGAACTGACATATCGATGTAGATGTTTTCGTTCTATCTATCAAACAGGCAAAAGTCTAAGACCATACAGCCTATTCAGTCGGGATTATTTTCAATACATTTTTTATATGAAGGCAAAACCTATTTAATCGTAAATCTTTTTAATTTTCAGCTTAGATAAATTAGATTATCGACATAATTTCGTTATAAAAAATAAATAAATAACCCTAACCTATCTAACTTCAAAATTAGACGGTTTATCCACATAATTACGTTACGAAAAAAATTTAACCTACCACCATTGAAATTAGTATAACACGGCTCCGGCGCGGAAGGAGGACATACCTCTCCCGCTGTGCGAAAGCGCATGAACGAATGCGTAGGGATGCGTAAGGAACCTTATCCGCTCCGGGCTCTCAACAGAACACTCTAGGGGTAAGACAGACCAAGACCACGTGGATAGTGGGGTGCTCGGATTGGGTTCTGGGTATTTTTCGGATTTCTGTATATATATTCTAACACACAATTTTACTAATTTTATTAGAATATTATGTCGTTCTAATTTTTCCTACAATGCACAAGTATTAATTTAATATACAGGGTGTCCCGCGATAAAGTGCAACCCCGAAAGAGGGTGAAACTAGACCATAAATTATCGACAAAAACCAGAAAAAAATTAAAAAAATTAAAAAAAAATTTTTTTTTTTATTGACGAATTAAGATTTTTGTATAGCTTACGTAGCCTCTTTGTACAAAAAATGATGATTTTTGTACGTGTTTTTTGGGATACAGGCGTAAATTTTTTTTTATTTGAATGGTAATATGGTAAGAAATAATAATAAATCATAAAATTTCCTGGTATTGGGGGCATAATTCTGAGAAAATTAGAGATCATTGAAAAAAACAGTCATAAAAAATGGATTTTTTTTCACAAGAAACATAGTTAAAGACATAATGCCACTTTTTTGCGAGATAATTTTTATTTTATCCTTACCGCCAAGTACGTGGCGTAATATTTTATTTTATTTTAAAGTAATCGACCCACTACTTTGGAAGAAATCATCATTTTTTGTACATAGAGTCTACGTAAGATATAAAAATCTTAATTCGTCAATAAGAAATAAAATGTTTTTTTTAAAAAGTTTTTTCTATGTTTTTTGTCGATAATTTATTGTTTAGTTTCACCCCCTTTCGGGGTTGCACTTTATCGCGGGACATCCTGTATAAAAACTGAGTTAGATTAACGAAATTATGTCGATAATCTAATTTATCTAAGCTCAAAATTAAAAAGATTTACGATTAAATAGGTTTTGCCTTCATATAAAAAAATGTATTGAAAATAATCCTGACTGAATAGGCTGTATGGTCTTAGACTTTTGCCTGTTTGATAGATAGAACGAAAACATCTACATCGATATGTCAGTTCATATTAATCTGTTCTTCGTATCGTATAAATTACTCTTGTCAAATGACAAATTAGTATAACACGGCTCCGGCGCGGAAGGAGGACATACCTCTCCCGCTGTGCGAAAGCGCATGAACGAATGCGTAGGGAGCGGATGAGGCTGGTCGCCTTCGGCGGATGTCCTTCGGCGACCAGCCTTATCCGCTCCGGGCTCTCAACAGAACACTCTAGGGGTAAGACAGACCAAGACCACGTGGATAGTAGGGTGCTCGGATTGGGTTCTGGGTATTTTTCGGATTTCTGTATATATATATATTCTAACACAAAATTTTACTAATTTTATTAGAATATTATGTCGTTCTAATTTTTCCTACAATGCACAAGTATTAATTTAATATATAAAAACTGAGTTAGATAGGTTAGGGTTATTTATTTATTTTTTATAACGAAATTATGTCGATAATCTAATTTATCTAAGCTCAAAATTAAAAAGATTTACGATTAAATAGGTTTTGCCTTCATATAAAAAAATGTATTGAAAAGAATCCTGACTGAATAGGCTGTATGGTCTTAGACTTTTGCCTGTTTGATAGATAGAACGAAAACATCTACATCGATATGTCAGTTCATATTAATCTGTTCTTCGTATCGTATAAATTACTCTTGTCAAATGTCAATCAAGAATTCAAGAGATAGTTTTAACGTAAATACGAATAATATTATGTATAAAAGTGTTACAAATAGTTTCTACGTACATACGTGTATTATTATAATGTGTAAGTGTTTTAAAGGCTACGGAATGGAGTATGAATGCACTTCTTGCAGCATCGGAGCTAAAATACGTATAATTAAAATTAGGTATTCGGTAAGTATTTAAATAATTTTTACCTTAAAAAATTTTGCCGTGATATCGTTATAATCATGAGATTTCTAGGGATGGGAGAGGCACCAGAGGATAATCCACCACACCCCCTCCCCCCACTTTTTCAAAAAACCCCATAAATCGAAATACTATTGTCTAAAGACTGGCCTATTTAATATACATAAATAACAGGAATTTTTACATTATTAAAATGCTACTGTACATATTTTGTAAGTTTAAGTTTAAGTCCGGTTCTCATACAGATCCAACAAAATACAGATATTTTACCTACCTGTAGTAAAGTATTTGAAAAAGTAAGTCTCCATCAGCTTCTTAATAATTTTACAAGAAACAAGCTTTTACATAACAAACAATTTGGTCTTATTAGAGGATGTTCAACAACTGATGACGGTGTAGAGCTTTTTACTTCGATTGTCAATGCTTGGGAGGAGTTGAGAGATCCCTTGGGGGTATTCTGTGATTATTCTAAGGCATTTGATTGTGTACATCATGACACATTAGTCAGGAAACTCAGTTACTATGCCATTACAAATACTTCGCTAAAACCTTTGACTTCTTATCTTAGTCATAGATCTCAGAGGGTTGAAGTAAATAGTATTACGTCGTCTGGTTCTGTTGTATAGATGTCTGGGATGACAGGGTTCCCACAAAGCTCAATTCTGGGTCCCTTTTTATTTTTAATATTATAGATAATTATGAGATCGTATTGTTTGCAGATGACACTTCATTCATTTTTCATTAATTTTAGCACTCAGGAACATACTAACATTTCTTAAATGCCGGCTTATAAAAAAAGGATGATTCCTTTATAACAATTTACAGTACCTGGGTGACCGAGCCTAGCTCGGTATTTTTTTTTTGTTTTTTTTTCTCGGTATTTTTATATTTTAATTTTATTTAAAGAATAAATCACGAGTGAAATTAAAAAAAAAAAAAGAAAAAATAATAATCTGGAGACTGAGATTTGAACCCGGGTCAACACGATTCGACACCCGCCGATTTCCTAATTAAGCTATTACAGCTATGTTAACAATGGTGAAATTAAACTTCGTATTCTAATGATATTTTTTCATTGCCTAAAAACAGGGATAAAACTACATTTTTTAAAAATGAATCCTAGCTTCCCCTGCATACTAAATTTCACGAAAATCGTTGGAGCCGATTCCGAGATTCAGATTCTATATAATTATATATATATATATACAAGAATTGCTCGTTTAATAGTATAAGATTTTAATATAATATAATAAAATTCTGGATGTGGTCCGATCTCTGCCCTTACAGAAGTTTAACTTATTAAACATTAAGCGAACTTTGTGTAGAAGCTTATTATGATAAGCATGAATACCTTATCAATGAAAAGGCATGGGATTGAATTAAGCTTGACCAGGTTATCCCTATGTCAATACTATAAGCAGGAGGCGTGTGGTGATTTCGACACCCACAATTGGCAGTCTCGTGTTCATCCTGATCATTTCATGGTCATATTGTGAATTTTATTTTTTATTATTTTGTTAAATTAAATTTTTAAAAGAGTAAAAAGAGTTTTTAGACTCCGGTTTTATTTTAATTTCATATCGATCGATTGATCGATTCAGCCTGTAATATCCCACTGTTGGGCATAGGCCTCCTCATGTAGGAGAAGGATCAGAGCTTAAACCACCACGCTGCTCCAATGCAGTTTGGCGGATATATCCCCTACTATGAGTAACGATCGCTATCAGCTGTACATGATAACAACCGCGACCGACGGCTTAACGTGCTCTCCGAGGCACGGTGGGGAGACCCATAAGGACAGACACCCGGACCGGTAAGAAATATTTGTACACATGCAAATACAAATATCCATACGGAGCGGAAATCGAACCCGCAACCACCGGTGTTTAAGCGCCGCGCACGTACACACAACACTACACCAGAGCGATGTAGCGTTTGAAGTGAAACTTCTTTAGACGCATGAGGGGTAAAATTTGAGCGACTGGTAACGCGGCAACACGGCAACGCGATCAGTATACTTGAATGGGTGGCCGCCTGGGAACACCGCGTGACGTTGGCTTTTTATTTTTTCTTTTTTTTTATTTATTTTTTTCGCGTTAAGCACGTTTAAGGGGATCTTTACCATGTTTATTATTTTCGCTTTACGGAGCTCCATATTTCGATATTGACTGCGAAAGTCTTGTTCACGATACTGTGACTCCGAGACTCCGCAAAGCGAAAATAATAAACATGGTAAATATCCCGGTTTCGAATAATTTTCGTAAACTATAATCCGACAAATTTTAAATTAATAACTAAAAAAACTTTTTTTCTCTCCTTGCGTGGGTGGCTGCCCCTGCCCGCCCCACCCACGGAGTCGTAGTTGACGGTCGCGAATATTCATATTATAAACCCCTAATGCATTTTACGAAGTTTCGATTGGGAGGAAATTGGTCATGAAAATCTGTCATTGGCTCCCGGACCATTCGTTATACCTACATTTAAGTGTGTTGTACGTAGGCGGTGAAAAGGTTAATTTTACTTGGATACATTTTACAAAAGTATTACTTAACTTAAAAAAATACATATTTTATTTCATTAATATTTATAAAAAATTAGACCCACAATATTTATAAAAATAATGAAATAAGTATGTTCGTATTTTTTACAATTACTTTATAATCATGTTTCAGAATCTTTGAAAAATTGGTCTATAGAAGGAAAAAGGTGTATATGGTTTAAAGTGCATATAAATGATTCACTTTATATTCCTATATTAGCAGAAGTAAGTATGTTTTAGCTCTCTTTTTTCATACAAAGCGTTAGATATTGGATTAATTTTTAAATTACATTGCTATTCTCAGAAAGGTTTTCATTTTCATCATGCCAGAGAGGATTTTGTTATGATGTATAAGTGGTTGCCAGTGGATTCAGAGCCTAACTTACCGCCAGTTTGTCATACAAATCTAGGTGTAGGAGCTTTAGTGTTAAATGATAAAAATCAATTGTTGGCTATATCTGAAAAAAACTATGACTACCCTCATTGGAAGCTACCTGGTGGATATGTTGAAAGAGGTAATTCTATATTAAATATTTGTAGTCTCCTTATTATATATCGTATTACTAAGTATATAGGTATACATATTCAATATTAATCTATACTAATATAATAAAGCTGAAGAGTTTGTTTGTTTGATTGTTTGTTTGTTTGTTTGTTTGTTTGTTTGTTTGAACGCGCTAATCTCAGGATCTACTGGTCCGATTTGAAAAATTCTTTCAGTGTTAGATAGCCCATTTATCGAGGAAGGCTATAGGCTATATAACATCACGCTAAGACCAATAGGAGCGGTGTCCACGCCGACGAAGTCGCGCGCAGAAGCTAGTTATTAGTATGCGCCGAGCAGAGGGGTTAACAGTTACTGAAACCGGCAATAAGCAAGAGCTAAACGTTTTAATACAATTGTTCAATCGTAAACTAAGCAGCTTTTACTTAACTGGCAACCTTTAATGAAAACTTTTACAGTTGTGCCTCTCATTAAGTCATTAATGGAGGGTAGAAGTAAGGAGCACATGGGGAAGAGGCCTATGCCCAACAGTGGGATATTACAGGCTGAATCCTGACACTTTTTTAACTGTATAGATGAATTTACTTTTACTGTTTTCACTATAGACGCTAGAACAAACTGGTTTATTCTATGAATGCCAGGATAACTATTTTAGCATACCTATGTTGAATAATTAGATACATCCAACTAGAAAGCGTGAAGATTGAGACACTTGGTTCTGGCGCAGCGGCTAACTTACCACCGAAATTCTAGGATAAATAATACGCACAAAAACTAGTCACCTACACTGATGATTTAATTGACACGTATTGATGCTTGAAAGTTGAAATCGTCTTGGGGTGAGAATTTGCTGAACTATCTAGACTGCATTAGGTATATGGTTTGAAAACATTCTCTTAAAATCACACACACGTACACTACATAAAGTAGGCTTATATTGCGTGTGTTTGTCTAATTATAAGTTTAGTTTATTAAAACTGTATTTTTTTTTTTGTTTAGGTGAAGATATAGTTGAAGCTGCTAAGAGAGAAGTTAAAGAAGAAACAGGGGTTGAATCAAAATTCACATCTTTAATTACATTCAGGCATACGCACAATATGACTTTTGGTAATTCGGACATCTACGTTCTTCTATTGATGAAAGCTTTATCGGATACAATAACAATATCTCAAAGAGAAGTCAAAGATTGCAAGTGGATGAACATTGATGAGTACAGAAATCATCCCCACGTCCATGAATTCAATAAGTTAGTGATCAATCGCGCACTGTTTTATAAAGAGAGTAACTTGAAATTGGACATACAAAAGAAAACCGTAAAGTGGTCACAGTATACGAGAGAAATGAATTATTTAATGGTTACCAGTTATGACTAATTTTAACATTATTGTTAATTTTTACATTTGTTGTATAATATTGTTGTATACTTAATTATTGTTATTTGAATAAAATTTGATTTTTACGATTTATATTTTTATATACCATTCTATAAACTATGATGACGATAATATTTAAAATACAAGAATGAAGCACTTCGTAATTTTTAAGAATTGTTTGAAAATGAAGTTCTGTTCAAACTATTAAATGATCAAAATCCACATAACGTTTTACTTTCTAATAGAGTTAAATAGGTATCTGTAACTTACAAAAAATGCCAAGGCTGTGTTTCGGTATTGTATTTAGTTACTTTTATTCTTTTTTATTGAACATAATTATATCTATCTATAATTCTATACTTAATATATAAAGCTGAAGAATTTGTTTGTTTGGTTGTTTGTTTGTTTGTTTGAACGTGCTAATCTCAGGATCTACTGGTCCGATTTGAAAAATTCTTTCAGTGTTAGATAGCCCATTTATCGAGGAAGGCTATAGGCTATCGTCACGCTATGACCAATAGGAGCGTAGCACCAATGAAGAATGTTTCAAAATCGAGTTTTTTTTCCTTTTGAGAGCTTCCGTTGCGTAAACGGTTAAAGTTTCGCACAAATCATGTAGGTATGGCAGAATTGGTCCTATTCCACGCGCACGAAGTCGCGCGCAGAAGCTAGTTTAATATTATAGTCTGTGCATCGTGACAATTTTTCCATTTTGTTTAAAGTTAAGTAGGTATTAGGTACATCATTATATCTTCAAACAGTTAAGTTTGTAGAATAAATGATATATTTATCATAATGACGTACAAGAATATTCTAAAGGCTCTGTACTGTGATAAATGCTTAGGAAACGTAAACGATTATTTTGTATCTTTTTTGTTTGTTTCGTCATGCGTGTCGCGTACTTTTTGTGCAGGTCAATTATTATGATACTAGCTTGATTTTCATTTGTTACATGTAGGTACCTATACTTAAAATAAGGTATTTCCAGTGCTACGTAGACAGCCTAAAGTTTAGGCTTTAGCCATGTACAAAGAGCACGTGTATTAGAATTACATATAATTCTGTTGAAAAAAATATTTAAAAATTGCGTGCGTACACAGTGAACATGTTAGAAGTGAAACTTCTTTGGCAAATTAATTCAAAAAAAAAAAACTAAAAAAAAACGAATTGAAAAAAGTAATTGATAAATTGAAACACAAAAAAAAAACTTGAAAAAAACAAAAAGCCAACGTCACGTGGTATTCCCAGGCGACATCCATCCAAGTACTGACCGCGTGACGCGTTGCCGTGTTATCGATCGCTCAAATTTTACCCCTCATGCGCCTAAAGAAGTTTTTCAAAAAATATTCTATAGATTTAACACATATAAGTAGGTATGGTAAATAATGAATTGAAATTCAAAATAAAACAGTTGCAAATCAATAGATTTATTATATCCATGCAATTCAATCTCTGAACTTAAAAATACGTTAGTTAATGAGTAAGTTCAGAGATGTCATGCTATGTTTATAGCTATAATTAGCTAAATATTGTGTTGATTGGTTAAATACAACACATTGCAAAACATAAATATACAATTTTTAAATTTTACATCTTTATAATCTTCACAAGTCTGAATGAACAATTTCGGTATTTTTATAATTTTAAGCTAGTAATATTGTTGTAGGCTTCCGGGCTATAGGATAGTTTTCGTACAAAAAGACGTGAAAGTCTTGTCCATGCACATAAAGAGCGGTTGCTAGTTTGCTTTGCCTGTACGTTGGTCTGTAACAAAAATGCGAATGATATAAATTGATGTCTGTGAATATAAGTTGTGTAATGCATAAGGTATTGGAATAATGATTTATAACGCAATATAAATTAGGTAGGTAAGTGATCGTTTACTTTTACTTTGACTCTTTTACTAAAAAAAGTTTATAACAATAAATCTTATTTCAGTAGGCAGGTAGGTACTACATAGGTACGTACGGTTAAGCATAGCAATTTTTTTATTATATTGAAAATAAAATTGCAGTAACTTTGAAACCTGTTGACCTGTCTAATCGAATTTTTTAATATTAGGTAAGTAGGTATAGGTAGGTTCATGTTTTTTATTTACTTGATACTTTATTAATTTACACACGCGTATTATATAAATATTACAATGCATATAAGATTTAAAAAAATATTGATTAGTTACTTTTTTTAAATGAATGAGTATGAACTAACTACAATAATCAATAAATTATTGAACGACATTTGTTTTCGACGTTTACTTCAAAAATTAATTAATATTAAATGGTATGTTCAGTTCATAAAACGTATTTGCATTTTCTAAATTAGGTATGCTTACGTTGTTATTAAAGTAAGAAGTATGAAACGTAAAGATGTTTTTGCTTACCGTAGCCTCGGTTTTGCTGTGTTTGTAAGTAATCACTAACGAGAAACCAAGAAATAACAACTTGAATGATATAGCTATAGTAGCAACTATTAAAAATGCGTATGTCATGGTAAAGGCTTAAAATATCTTTAAAACAAGGTTAATGCACCGGCACCGTTTCGAACAGCGAACGAAACTGACTGCTGGTTACAGTGATCAAACCGCCTGGTAGGTACAGTTTCTAGGGTTCCGCTACAAATATTCAAATATAAAATAGAGTTCCTTAGGTGAAACATAATTTTTTTCTATCCGTAATTACATGGTTAATACCATGTTTTTAATCACATTTAACAGTTATGTGAGGCACTATACGATAAACAATGAAAACAATATATATTATATCCAAAACCTTAACAGCCATAATAATGTATAGAATCGTCAAATCACAATTTTTTTCCTACGTTTATATTAAGTAGGTATATGTATGTACCTACAAGTAAAAAGTGATGGAATTTGACAAAGCATGAAAACAAGTTATAAACATGTTTTGAATTATAATTTTGAGCAATTATAATGTCGATTTTATCTATCTTCTATCTATACTAATAAATGGAGTGCCGGTTTTTTTGTTCGGTTCTACTTCGAAAATTACTGAACCGATCGGAATAATACTTATACCATAAGATGCAGCGTGTTTCAGAGAAGATTTGAGTATACCTATGATATGTTGGTGATTACCACAGAGTACATTGAATATACAGGAAGTGATTACTTATCGTGTAAAAAAAGAGGTCGCTAGTACTAGTACATTATCAAATTAATTTTATTTGTCTTTTATAAGTAATTTCCAATTATCTACGGAACCCTCAATTAGTGAACAATCGCTAATTACTAATGAGTTGATATACAATACTTATAATTTACATATTTAATTGATATACTATTTTTCAGATTTGTATCACGATGCCTACGATAATTTTGTAAAATTCTATCCATATTAGTCATACTTCACGCTGGCGTCGCGGCTCCAAAATGACATTCACTCATTGTCTGCAAGGTTTCGTCCATGAATCCATGATTATGCGCGTTTTTCGAGCGTATTTTTAAACATTCACACCTCGTCAACGTCTTAACTTTTTGGCGAAAAAGATTTTCAAGAAAAAAAAAAAAACTTATCAATAGGTATTGGTTTACACCAGAATTTCAAGAAAAGATTGCACAGTATGTATGATTGAGTGTATGCAGTATATCACTCAGCTTGGAGTTGGGTTTCAAAAACCCAACACTGATTTTCCATTGATACCCTGGATATTAAGTTTTGCGCGACAAGTAGGTATAATTCCTTTTTCAGAGAAATAGTTAAAAAAAGAAATAAAATATATCTACTATCGCCCAAGAAATAATCCAGAGTTTAGGTACTTATACATACCTACTTATATATGTTTATAGTTCTGAACCTTTTTTTTACGTGGGAAAATCCATCATGGATACCCTCCGGCGCGGGGGCACCAGAAGGTTATGTCAGACTCCTACTGACTAAAAACCACCACGTGCATCAACTTATCTCTTCACCTACATTATATCACTCTCAATTAGACTCGGGCCCTTTTTCAGCAGTTGTTGATAACGCTATTTGACGGATAAAGATATCCAACAGATAAAAGTTTTTGATGTTTTATTCTATATCACCATCGATTTCCACTGTATTTATGAGATATTTATATTCTCAAAATGGAATCTAAAAGCTTAAGAATCTAGTTTATTAATTGAGGGGAAACAGGCTCTAGAAACCTATTCTACCTCGTGCTGTTAATGTCTTATCTTATTTGCTGGATAAACTTTATACGCAACAGGAGAAACAGGCCCTAAATATAATTATAAGATACTAGTATCCCGCCCCCGCTTCGCATGGGTATTTGACGGTGATGTATTTGTTTTGAAAATATAATATAGCCTATGTCACCCGCTGATAGTGTAGCGTCCCAAAAGTGAATTTTTTTTTCAAATCGGTTCAGTAGTTTCGGAGCCTTATCAATGCAAACAAATAATCAAATCTTTCCTCTTTATAATATTAGTATAGATATATTTTATAAACCAATCATGATCACGATTCAGCCTCTAATATTCCACTGCTGGGCAGGGCCTCTTCTCCATGTAGGAGAAGGATCGGAGCTTAATCCACCACGCTGCTCCAATGCAGGTTGGCGGATACATTCCCTACTATGAGTAACGATCACTATCAGGTGTACATGATAGCAACCGGGACCGACGGCTTAACGTGCTCTCAGAGGCACGGTGGGGAGACCCACAAGGACTGCACAAACACCCAGACCACGGTAAACACCTGTAGTGCCAATACAAATCTTTGTCATGTGCGGGGATCGAACCCGCAACAGCCAGAGCAAAAGGCGCGGCGTCTATAGGTACTATAATACAGCATGTTTGGAGGGTGAGTAGCAGAGGCGGCCTTACCCTTTGCGAGGCCCTGGGCGGCAAGTCTTTGCGAGGCCCTTTGTCCTTCGTGAAAAGTATTTGATGCGAAAGTAGGTCTGGTTGTTTGGTTAAGGTATTTGTCAGGTTTGAGGAGAAACGCTAAAGTCATACAAATAAATAGACTTTGAGTTTTAAAATATTTTACATTGAAAAATTTACAAAATTAACAAATATTCATAGAACGTCCTGTGGAAAAAGTCAAATGGCAAAGTTGTAGGTAAAATTTTAGGTCAAAATTTAATATTTTTTACACCATCAGAAAAAAGAGTTTTTTAAGAACAAAAAGCCCACCGACTTTTTTTAAAAAAACTGATATTTTAACGTAAGAAATTTCGATTGAAAATGACGGGGCTTTTTCGATAAAGAGGTCAAAATAACGTGAAAAAGAAATATTTTAAATCAAAAAATATACAGTGTCTTTATTTAGGACATAAAAAGGTAAGTTTATACCAAATTTCGTGAAGAAAAAATTTTTCTTGTAAAAGAAAAATAAAAAACCAAATAGTTACTTGGTTTTTTAAATTTTTCACATGAATTTTGAGGTTAAGCGAAAAAAGTGTAAAAAACAAAAGTTGTAGATCTTCTTATTACCTACAACTTTGCCATAAAGGTTTTTTTCCACAGGACTTGTAGTTTAGCCGGTAATCGAGATAAACCGTTTTTTCTCCTTAAACCCCCTCCCTACCACTGCCCGACCTCAGATCGCCCGTAATTTATTTCTTCTTTCATTTTCGTTGTATTCTCTTTCTTTTACAATGGGTTTCATCCTACTATAATTTTTTTTTAGTTTCAAAAGCTAAACGCACTGGTCTATACGTCATTTTTGATTGAAAGAATAGCAAGGACTGAAAGCCGATCTTGTGTCATCGAACTATTCAAAAATATGTTTTAATAATTTTCGATCGATCGATCGATCGATTCAGCCTGTAATATCCCACTGTTGGGCATAGGCCTCTTCCCCATGTAGGGGAAGGATCGGAGCTTAATCCACCACGCTGCTCCAATGCGGGTTGGCGGATATATTCCCTACTATGAGTAACGATCGCTATCAGGTGTATATGATAACAACCGGGACCGACGGCTTAACGTGCTCTCCGAGGCACGGTGGGGAGACCCACAAGGACTGCACAAACACCCAGACCACGGCAAACATCTGTATCTGTGGTATGGCCAATACAAATGTTGTCGTGTGCGGGAATCGAACCCGCAACCGCCCGCGCAACAGCCGATCGCAATCCAGTGCTGTGACCGCTGCGCCAACGCGGCGTCTATTTAATATAATTTTAATAAAACAAATACAGTTAAAATCTCTATAATTTTAAATTTCCATGGGTTGTCGCGCGAGGCCCCTGCAAGCGCGAGGCCCCGGGCGATTGCCCCGTTCGCCACCCCCTAAGGCCGCCACTGGTGAGTAGCCATAGGAAAATGATGAATAGGTGATGGTGTTGGCTACTTATTGCGCCTAATTAAATAACATTTTGCCCCAAGTTTAATGAGTAATCCTCTTTTCGCTTTTTTTCTAGAAAATCCCCATTTTTTTGATAAAATCTATAATATTTTTGTTATTAATAATTAAAATGTCAAAAAAATGATTTAAATTGTTAGTCTAGTCTTGTCTTATTCATATTTAATCATAATTTCATACAAACAATTTACAAAGAAATAACAATGACGTGTGTGAAACTTCCAGAAATCGAAAAGAAAAAATTGTAACTTTAACTTTAGAAGGCAAAAGTAATAAAAAAATATGAAGTTTGGGATTTCAAAATGTTTTTATAAACTTCTCTAATTAGTACTATTTTGATCGGTATGTAGCATGTACCATAAATAATCAGGTAACTTAGCAAAGAAAACCAGTTTGTCTTCAAGGATGCATTAAAAAGGTGACGAGTAAATTCAATTGAGCAGGTCAAATCTTTTGTTTAACAAAAAAGTGAGATAGGTTTAGCTGTGGCTGTGTTGAATTAACTAATACAGCTAAATATATTATATAATAATATAGGCGCAATAAGTAGCCAACACCATCACCTATCCACCATTTTCCTATGGCTACTCATCCTCCAAACATTCTGTATATAAGTCAATACATGAATATTCTATACAGATGTTTACACATTAGCTAGTGAAAGCAAGTGTATCTCTTAATTTATATTTAAAGGAAACAGGAAAAGGATTGGTTTGAATGACTCTTGGAAGTTTATTCCATAGTGTGGACTGTGGAGCCATACCAAAAATGAATTTAACCTGTTTGTATTACATTTCGTTATGTCTAAACTGTAATCAAATGCTAGAGCGCCTGAAACGAGTAGGAAGGCAGGAGGTGAAATATGGATCGCAGATACGAGGGGGCATTTGGATCGTGAAGGTTATTAAAGAGAGTGGATAGGATGTGCATGTCACGCTAAAGACGAATAGGGAGCCATTTAAACTGAGCACGCGTCTTCCGTAGAGATGGCGGTTCGATCTTAGCACATGCGTCCTGAACACAGCAATCCAAGGGCCCTCCTCATGCTCTACCTTTCTTTACCATATATTGCGCCAGAAGGCGACGAGGCGTTAACCTTCGTACTCGGTTTTAGGGAAGTAGAGCACAGGAAGAGATACACTCACGAAGAGGCGATTTTGTCGGAAGCGTTCGACTCTCTCAGAGTACCTACGAATGCGCTTCCCTCATGCCACGATTTTCTGCATCAGGCTGTCGATGCACTCCGTTAGTCTATCCGCTATGTCGGGCTGGTCGAGGTCGATGCCTAGGTCGCTGAAGGCAAACGCAGCGAACAATCCTTGACCTTGTGTTTCCCAACCTGAAGGATAGCAGCCTACCAATAAGAGCCCTCGCCAGGCTGATACGGCGTTCTATTCTCCTCGCAGGCTGGTATATCGCTACTCTTATGAGTAGGGCTCGGATAAATATGTATACTAATATAATAAAGCTGAAGAGTTTGTTTGATTGTTTGTTTGTTTGTTTGTTTGTTTGTTTGTTTGTTTGTTTGTTTGTTTGAACGCGCTAATCTCAGGATCTACTGGTCCGATTTGAAAAATTCTTTCAGTGTTAGATAGCCCATTTATCGAGGAAGGCTATAGGGTATATATCATCACGCTAAGACCAATAGGAGTGGGGTCCACGCCGACGAAGTCGCGCGCAGAAGCTAGTATGTATTATAAAATTCAAAATATGTACATATAATATGGACCAAAAAATGTAAAATATGGAAAAAATATGGAGTATAAAGTAAAAATATCTTTCATATTAAACATTGTTTATTGTGAAAAGTTACTGCAGTAACAGTTATGTACATTAAAAAATTTATAAAAAAATAGCGATATGTTTAGGTAATTCAAAAAAAAAAAAAAGAAGTTTATTCATCTTCCACTAAATCTGTCTTATTAAATTGATTGCAGTACACAATCACACGCTTTAAATATAGCCTAAATATAGCCTTATATTGGCTGTAAGATCTTTCCACGTCACAATAAAGGCAAATAAGTAAGGTAGGGCACAGCAGGAAATATCCTGCTCAAAAACTGAAGCCGCCCGACTGGAGAAGTACCTCAAACATGCAGCAGATCACTGCTAAAAAATGCTGCTTTCAACCAGTGTTGTGTTCCTGTGGTGAATAAGGTGACCTGGGGGGTATTGGGAGTATGGTCGGCAACGCGCTTTCAATGCATCTGGTGTTGAAGCTACGGTAATCGCTTACCATCAGGTGAGCCGTATGCTTTTTTGACCTACTTAAATATTTAAAAAAAACATGATATAATGGGAGCGTACTTAAAGACGCCTAGTTCCGTAATTGGGTAAGGCACGTCTGCAGTACCCTCAAAACTCAGTACGCACTTAATTTTATTAATTGTTTTTAGTGTTACGAAGTCTTTATTTTTGTCTAAAGTCTATTATTTTTTTTATTTATTTTTTTATGTTACTAAGTCGACAAACAAGCATACGGCTCACCTGATGGTAAGAGACTACCGTAGCCTATAGACGCCTGCAACACCAGAAGCGTCGCAAGCGCGTTGCCGACCCTATCCCCAATCCTCCCCAGGAGCTCTGCTCTCACCAACAGGAATACAATACTGCAAATTTCCTGCTGTGCCCTACCTCACTATTGTATTAATTTTCATTTTCATTTTTATTGGATTGATTTTAATGTCGTTGAATTTGTTTATAATTTATGATTGATTGTTTTATTTCTAATTATTTGTGTTTTTAATTTTATTGTATCAATTTTAAATTTATCATATCAATTTTAATTTGTTAATTAATTTAAATTTGACTGCTTTTTTCTTAACTTTAGTAATAATTTTATTTTTATCGATTTAATTAGTATTGTATTAATCTTAATTTTATTGGTTTAAATTTTTATTTTTATTATTTGTAGATGCAAACAGATGCTACGTGTTTTTGAAATGAAATACTCTCAAGTAAGTGGTATGTGCCTATAATTGAGGTAGGTAACACTCAATTCGTATGTACCCTGGTGTTAATTATTGTGAATGTATTAGTGTCTACCTTGTTGGCGCATTATTATAAATAAATAATTTGAGTACCTACTGGTATACTCACTCGGAGAGGCACTCACGCTTTCCGGCTGCGCAGGTGTTTGCAGCTTTGGTTGCGCTTAGTCGCCTTTTTACATCATCCTATACTATAGGATAATAGGACCTATAGGCAGAGGAAGGGATGGCTCTATTTTAATCTGCCGGGAACGATAAGGCATTTATTGTTTTTATTATTGTTAATTATCACGACGTATAGCACGAACATGATTATATTGAAGATAGTAAAATCGTATTGCTGACGTCACTCACTTTATTTTTCTTCGTTATACGTTTTTCAAATTGTTTACAAGCCATATATTTACACCTTTAATACCTTGATAATATATGTAGATAGTTGATGCGTATGAGAAGCTAGTCAGTATCTTGTTCCCTCCCGATCGATACATGTCAGAGATAAATAAAATACCATTGTGACATTACCGAAACATTTTAATATGAATTTCAACATTGTTTTTGTTGCAATACTTTCGGCAACTTTCGTACTTAATTTCGTGTTTATAGTTGGAGCCGTCATATTTACTGTTCTTAACCAAAAAAAGGTAATTTTATTTTTTACATAAGTAGTTTGATTGTTTACTTATGTGTTTGATATGTAGAGTATGTGACGCCGCGTTGGCGCAGCGGTCACGGCACTGGATTGCGGTTGGCTGCGCGGGTGGTTGCGGGTTCGATCCCCGAACACTACAACATTTGTATTGGCCATACAGATGTTTGCCGTGGTCTGGGGTTTGTGCAATCCTTGTGCCGTGGGTCTCCCCACCGTGCCTCGGAGAGCACGTTAAGCCGTCGGTCCCGGTTGTTATCATGTACACCTGATAGCGATCATTATTCATAGTAGGGAATATATCCGCCAACCCGCATTGGAGCAGCGTGGTGGATTAAGCTCCGATCCTTCTCCTACATGGGGGGGGAGGCCTATGCCCAGCGGTGGGATATTACAGGATGAATCATAATCGTGATCGTAGTTTGATTTATTACGCGACTTGCGACTTTTAAAAAGAGATTCTCATTGAACTATTATTATTATATTATAGTAATGAAATATCAAGGAAACTCAGTGTTCTGCAACAATATCTTATGCCACCACTAATTTTCCGATTATTATTTTTTGGTCAAGATTTTTTGCTTTGAATGTTTTAAATGAAATAAAATTAGTTAAATTACGAATTCTTAGGATTTTTTTGGTTTTTATCACTTTTATGGCCGTTTACACTTAACATTAGCATTAAATTGTAGACTAAACGCACAGCTGAGTTGTTTACTTTTGCGTTGTTTAATAACGGTATGTCCTCCCCTTTTCAAAACACATTTTTGAAGTCTCGATGGCATGCTTTCAATAAGATTGCGAATGTTTTTCTCTGGCATCTTCTCCCAACACCTTTTCAACAATTGAATTAACTGTTGCTGGTTGTGCACATCCTCTTCAGCTGCCCACTCATCTGTATAAAGCACCTTACGCCATTCCTCCATGCCCAATTCAAGATGTTGACGTGCAAACCTTAATCGATTTACACGATGAGACCCCTTCAGTTTGGTGCGGGTCTTCGTGAACGTTGCTGCTCTTCGTGCAAACGATTCCTAATAGTCTGGTCGCTGACAAGGGTACTAGTAGTCCCCGTAATCGGTTTTGTAATGCATGTGCTGTCACAATGTGCCAACATTACGATCACGTAGTGCAGTAAGTCGCACGTACCGGTATTCCTAGGCGGTGGTAGCACGAATTCTTCCAGAGCCACGACGCCGGTATACACTCCCGGTCCCCTGATACCTTTTCCAACCGACCGACCAGCCTCTATCATCGTTACGGCTCTGGTAGCAGAAGCATTGTCCAAATGGCGTCGCATTCTTATCATTTTACAGATAAATGAACAAATTTCACGTTTAACTTCCAAGTATACCCGTAGTTGTCAGTAGACTTGCATAAACTAACCTGAAAACAAATCCGAAAAAAAAAACTGTACGCACCTCACAACCATGTGAGGTATTAAAATTCTTTACCATACCGTCAACACTAATATCACTACCTAGTGCTTCATTGTTGTTATCTCGACACTTGAGAACATAGTGGCATTCATAAAAAATAAATCTAGCAGCGAAGGTCAGCAAAAAATGGTCTCAAACAAAAATAGTCGGGTGGCCCTTATTTTGTTTTGAGTAGTATTAACTATTATATATAGTATATAAGATCTC
Organism: Melitaea athalia; assembly: GCA_905220545.2. Lineage (NCBI taxonomy): Eukaryota > Metazoa > Arthropoda > Insecta > Lepidoptera > Nymphalidae > Melitaea > Melitaea athalia. The sequence goes on along the minus strand of HG992184.1, from coordinate 11,911,806 downwards.
ATTCTCTTTTTCTCTCTTTTTTCCTATGTTTTCACAGCTTAATGAGTCTAGAATTTGCAGGATACTACAAACGACGCTAAGCCGCTAAAGTATATGCCATCTACTAGCCGACCCAGCCTTGTTCCGACTCTGCCCCAAGTTATGATGTACAACGCGCTGGTCAGAAGTAACAATTCAAGCACAGTGTTCAACTAAACAGTACGAAGATTAGAAATAATGAAAGAGAACTAAACAGCTTCTTTTTTTTTCAAATATACTTTATTTTTGAAATGATGCTACAAAAAATTTCGAGATCCCTTAGACCTATTTAGTCCGCCCTGTCACAAAATCGTCGCATTTTTTGGTGGACGTCTACTAACAATTAACTACTTCTTTGTCCAACTTTAAGTTCATAGCACAAAAATGAAGAACTTTATTATAAGCTTGTGAGGGCCCTTAGACCTCTTTGGTGCGGCCCTAGTCACGAAATTCGTCCTTATATTACGTCTACCAACTATAAACTACCTCTCTGCCAATATAGTGATATACGAGTATGTATACAATATAATAATATACCTATGTATAAGATTATATAGAAGAATGATAAGCACAACAACAAGTAGTAATCACTATCAACTAATAGTCTGGTATTACGTTGATATGTTAATATAAGTCAAAATATTATATACAGTGTACAGATGTAGGTACTGTAAGTATTTAGGTATTTGTTTATCATTAATGTCGAATTGAATAGTGACACCAAAACGTTTTTTTTTTGACGTTGTTATCAATTTTATCTTTTATCTCTTCGGAATTATTATAGTCATTAAAATTATGAACATCAAATGTTTTTAAGAAAAGATAAACAAAATAATAATAAAAATTGCAATTGCAAAACAGACATGAGTATTTTTTTTCCTATAAATGGCTTCAATTTCGAAATATTTTACTTCAGAATAAATACACGAAGTACCTACCTGCATTAAATTTACTATTGTGAGAGCCTTTTTCACCAGTTTAATATGTGGAAAAGATCATCTTTAAAACGGTTAGGAGTTCAATCATATTATGACATACAGTTCATCCTTAGAGTGAGTGAAGTATTATTCAAAAAGAATTATTACAATTAATTGTATTTATTTTTCTAAAACGTGAAGACAACGAAAGGGCACAGCCGTAGATATTATTTTTAGATTACATTTTTTTTTGTTATATTGTATATTAAACAAAATGGAAAAAAATACGCTGGCTATATAATTTAACATGTCTAGTTTCCGAAACATACTTTTTAGGGTTCCGTACCCAAAGGTTAAAAACGGAACCCTATTACTAAGACTTCGCTGTCCGTCCGTCCGTCCGTCCGTCCGTCTGTCACCAGGCTGTATCCCAAGAACGGCGATAGCTAGATACTTGAAATTTTCACAAATTATGTATTTCTGTTGCAGCTATAAGATTAAAAACGGAACCCTATTACTAAGACTTCGCTGTCCGTCCGTCCGTCCGTCCGTCCGTCCGTCTGTCACCAGGCTGTATCTCAAGAACGGCGATAGCTAGATACTTGAAATTTTCACAAATTATGTATTTCTGTTGCCGCTATAACAGCAAATACTAAAAACAAAATAAAATAAATATTTAAGGGGGGCTCCCATACAACAAACGCGATTTTTTTGCCCTTTCTTGCTCGATATCAATAATGGCAACAGGTAGGCACTTGAAATATTCACAAAATACTCAGTTGTATTTTTACTTTAATAATAAATAATTAAATTTAAATAAAATAAATATTTAAGGGGGGCTCCCATACAAAAAACGCTATTTATTGCCTATTTTTGCTCGATATCAATGAATGGTAACAGGTAGGCGCTTGAAATATTCACAAAATACGTACCTAAAATCATCATATCAAGAATTTCGACACGGCTAGATGAGGATCCATAGCTCAGTTGGCAGAGCGCTGACACGGCACGTCAGAGGGCGCGGGTTCAAATCCCGCTGGGTCGAAAAATTTTGATATGATTTAAAATGTTTACAAAATACGTAATTGTATATTTACTTTAATAATAAATAATAAAATTAAAATAAAATAAAAATATTTAGGGGGCTCATACAAAAAAGCGACTTTTTGCCGCTTTTTGCCCGATATTAAAATCAATATACAGTACGCGCGGCGAGAGTTTGGCTTTGACCGTTATTGCGCAGAAATCAGAAATTGGGTATCAACGGGCAATTAGTGGGGTGCGGGGCGGGTGTGTAGGCGCACGCGGTGCTCTGATTGGCGCTCCAGTCGTTCCCTGCCTCTCGCATCGATACGACGTACCGCGCACTCCTGTTGTACAATCACGTTCACAAGTGAATTGCTATTTTCGTTAATTGTTTATTGTTGTCGATTGTTATTATTTGTTGAGTTTGTTTGTTTAAGTTTGTCAGTTAAGTTTTTTTTGTTAAATATTAAAAAGTGATTTGAAAATGCGTAAAAAAAACATTGTTTTAAAAAGGCAAGCACGGAAAATGATATATGACGTGAATTGCTTTTTAAAGAAAGAAGCTGACGAATGTGTCGATTCATTGAAGCAAATTCGAAGTCAGATTGAAGAAGTTGCTTCTTTACTCAGTCAGTCGGAGAATAACCAAACTATACAGACTATGCAGGTAATGAAAACGGAAACTGTTTCTAAATTAAATTGTGTAGTCAGTAAATTAGCTAAAATTCAAAAACGGACATCGGAGGCCACTAAGACTTCAATTGGAACTGTAAAAAATATCGCAAATCAAGCCAAGAGTTCCGATTTGCTAATTACTTTCAGAACACCTGGAAAAAAACGTCCCAGAGCTAAACCAGTTACGAATATTGATAATTTTGACCAAGGTATTATAAAAAGATGTATACACAATTTTCACAAGACGAATAATGAACTTCCCACCATTGGGAAACTAAAAAAGAAACTTGAGGAAGATATAAACTTTAAAGGGTCAGAAACAAGTCTTCGTGTAATTATAAAGGAGTTAGGATTTCGCTGGAAAAAAACAGAAAACAACCGTAAATTACTAATAGAAACATCGAATATCCGATTACAACGCATTGAATATTTAAGTAAAATAAGAAAATATCGACAAGAAGGAAGACCCATTGTTTATACAGATGAATCCTACGTAGATTCATCGCACTCAACAACCAAAGCCTGGAGCGATGGCTCTACGGAAGGACTAAAAAAAACCATTTCTAAAGGACAACGAGTCGTGATAGTCCACGCAGGATCTGAAGCTGGGTTTATACCAAATGCTTTATTAACTTTTAAAGCCGGCACCAAAACAGGGGACTATCACGACAACATGAATTACGAGAATTATGAAAAATGGCTTAGGACACAATTAATTCCCAACCTACCACCCAATTCTGTAGTGGTTGTCGACAACGCTTCATACCACAATAAACAATGGGATTTAGCACCGTCCTCCAATACCAAAAAAGCCGATATGCAGAATTGGCTAACTGATAAAGGCATACAATATGATTCAACAATGCTCAAGCCACAATTGTACAACTTGATAAAAGCTAATAAAGAAAGATTTAAAACTTTTTCAATAGATCAAATTTTAGCAGAAGCAAACCATAGCATATTGAGATTACCGCCTTACCATCCAGACCTCAACCCCATAGAAATGGCATGGGCTACTATTAAACAATATGTAGCTAGCAAAAATGTTAAATGGAATTTACAAGAATGTACCAAACTTATCAAAGAAAAAGTATCCTTAATGGGTGCCCAGGAATGGGGAAAAATATGTAAAAAGGTAAAAGATATAGAAGAAGAGTACGTCAAGAGTGACCATGTAGTTGATTTACTTACCGAGCAATTTATAATTCGCGTCGATGATAATTCCGAAGACGATGATTCTGATGATGGTTATGAAGATGATGATGATGACAACTGCAACCGAGGAAGCCCTGAACCCGGACCCTCAACAAGCAAAAGACGTTGCACAATTTCGTGTCGCGGCAGCACCACTGGACCATGCGGTGATTTCATAGAAGGCGTTAAACCTTTAACTGATTCAGAATCTGAATAGCACTGCTGCTAAGACTTTTTTTTAATGTTAACTTTTGTATTTAATAATTATTTTAAGTTTTCTTTTGTTTGTATGTACCAATTTTACATGTATCTTGGAATAAATAATTTTATTAAAAAACAATTATTTAGAATTTTCATCGCTGTCTCTGTAAACTTTAAAAGGAAATAAACATTTTATATAAGTAAAATAACTATCAATAGTTTTAATAAATGAAGAAGTTTATCTATTTCGTATTATTTTCTAGCATTATTACCACTGTACATGAATTTTGACCCACTCAAATATCCAACCTGGTACATAAAAAAGGAAAAGTATTGTGTGCGTGACAGTACCCATGCGCAGTAATCCCCTCCACCCGAAGGTCAAAGCCAAACTCTCGCCGCGCGTACTGTACCTCCTGTTGTTTACCTAGTCAATGGTACGGAACCCTTCGTGCGCGAGTCCAACTCGCACTTGGCCGATTTTTTTAATTCAGTTCCTAACTTAACATTTAAGAACGATTTTATCTTGGAAAATTTACACAGAGCCGTCTTTCGATAGTAGAGCACACCCACACGCTTAAACGTGTGGGTGTTACGGGTGCAATAGAAAAGAAGATTTAGTTTACAAAAACACCGACAGATGGCAACAGTGTTCTAAAAAGGAAAACGGAACAAATGTTATCGATAATAGAGTCACTAAAAAGACCTTTGGTAAGTTTTGTTATAAATAGGTAAATAAATAAATAAATATCATATAACATACACACGGTCGTCTGTTTCTTATGGTAAGCAACTTATTAATGCTTGTGTTATAGGTAACAGCCGGCTCAAATAGCTAAATAATTTTTTTGTGATAAATATACATAGAAATATTACATACATACATATATAAATATATAAATACAAATATTACACCCAGACTCAGGCGGGAACTGAACCCGCAACCCGCGGAGCAGAAAAACAGGACCACTACAAACTGAGTCAACGAGCTAGTCGTCGACACATAATTATGTATACTTATAGGTATAGATATGTGTAACGAGTTATACAAATACATAGGTACCTTACCTACTCATAAAACAGTTCTATTTTTTGTGTTCTTTCTGTGGTACCTACGGTATTGAGTTAAGTACACCATATACTTAGATGATTTCAAGACAACGTCTTGTCAAATGAATTAAAGTTACTTCAGTTTCTTTAACTAAAAATAATAAAGAAGTCATGAGATCAGCTTAAGACTGGTATTATACGCCTTCTTATTTCTGGAGCTGCATAAAACTTAATGAAGACTGTTTTTTCTTTACGACTTCCGATCCAAGCTAGTTTAGTTCGCTATTGTGTTAACGTGTTGGTATATTAAGTTATTATTAATGACAATGGCAGATTTGAAATTTTACTGGACATTGCATCAAATTCAGCAACAGTTTTATTACCAAATAAACACTATAAGAAAAAATGAGACACGTTCACTTGAACCAGAAACGATTAGTAAACACAAAAGAAAGAAATAAAGCAATTGAACAGAAGTCAGGAATGCAAACATATTGTCACTGAGCTTAGAAAAATCTAAATATAAAAATATCCTGATAGAGATAAAAATTTACTAGAAAGTGAAGATAATCAATATGAAATGGGAAACACATTGCAACTTGACGAATTATCATAATAATGTTATTAACATATCTCATTATTGATTTTCTGTATTATTGATTTTCTGTATTTTCTGTATTATTGATATTCTATGTGCATTCCCAAGGAGGGTTGATGTCAGGCAGGCGGCGGGGCCGGTCGTAAAAAAGAACATGCCAAATCACTTACAACATGAGTCTGAGGAAGAGGAGAACATGTTGTGCCGACCCTGTATAAATAGGATAAGGGCAGGGAGATGATGATGACACCATATACTTAGATAATAATTACGACCTGATATGAAGCAGGCAACAGAAAATAATGTAAAATAGGTAGAAGTTAATAAAATTAATGAAGTCTAGTATTGTCAATCCCTCGACACTGGATTTACAAAATACCTTATTTACACTGTACGTAAAGAGCCAATCAAAGTAATCTATACAAATAAATAAAATTGGAGTGTCTGTTTGTAATATTAAAATAACCGCTTTTTACTAAATGCATATGGATGTATACACGGTACATATACCAAAATAACATTTTTACAGTTTTTGTCTGTCTGTCTGTTTGTTCCAGCTAATCTCTGAAACGGCTGGACCGATTATGACGGGACTTTCACTGGCAGATAGCTGATGTAATAAGGAGTAACTTAGGCTACGTTTATTTTAGATTTTTTTAAACACAACTGCGAACTGAACAATGACAATTTTTTTAATTCCACGCGGTCGAAGTCGCGGGTACAGCTAGTTCTTAATAAAAATCTATTTTATGTATTTTAGGAATTTCTTTGTCTTAGGTACTTATTCGTTAATATTTAATCTAGTCTATTACAAAAATTACAAAAAAAAAATCCGTGACCGTATCACAATCACAAGCATGAAAGTAGAAGTAGGTGAAACACTTGTTGCTAATCAGCGAGTGTTGAAGTACGCAACAGGTCTTAGAACGGGCTTTGAATATTTACTACTAGAACTTAATATTCGATGATAGTAAGGAGTGTCTGACAGTTAGAATCATACTATTGGAATATAATACCAAGAAAACTCTATCACATTATTATTGAAATACTTTAAATAAGTTTTTTGATATTTTTAAAAGATGAAGTGTCTCCAAGTATTGAAAATTGTCTCTTATTTATATAATACATTCAATTACAATAACTAAATATCAACTTTTAAATTTCTTTATCATAACTGACTGGCAAGGCTTATTGCTAAATCGATATCAGAATGCCAAAATTTATCTTAATTACATTTAATGGTGCTCAGCCTTGAAAATATAGGTATTACAATACTAAGATACAAATTAATCCGAAAATATTATTGTGTTTCTATAATTTAAATAACAGTATTGGGCTACCTAAGATGCCAATACATTTTTGTGGGCGCAATATTTTGTTATTCACAATAACAATTAGCATACGAGTAATCATGTTATGATCGCAATGAAGACGTCATTGATAGATCCATTCGAAGAGACATGTGCTAGTAAATATAACAGACGGGGTAGAGCGTGATGCTCTGTTAAGGGTTGTTCGTGCTGATTGCTGAGTGCTGACGTAAGTCGAGCCTCGCGCAAGTTTGCAAGCTCCAATCGCCCCGCATTTACGCTGAGTCTCCAATTCTCCAATACGAGTCGAGTAGTCGTCGTGGATGGATGCCTGTGTTACACGGCGCCGCTGCGGACACGTTTACTTATTCGCATCTCGCGCACAGATACGCGGAAACTATCACTTTCGCTAGTTACATTCTTGTTTGAACCATGATGACGCAGTGAAATTTATCTTGTGCACTTCCTCGGCACCTCGATCACGGCGGCATTGCAAGGTAAGTTCTGATCCCAAGTCAGACAAAAATTTAATCTACGCTACGTGTCAGTTCTGAGTGCTAAGTGAAAGGCAAATTCTTTGATAAATTACATAAATAGATTGACAAACAATATTTGTAGTGCATCTCGTAAGAGATCTAATTTATTTGATATATCCTCAAATACCTCTTTTAAAAAATAATAAACCGGATGTGGAACTATTAGGTATTATTTTTGTTTACAGCTCAAATAGAATTATATATGTTTAGTAATTTAAATTAATTTAGTTTTATTTTTAATATTACTTAAAAGTAATATGTAACAACATCAAAGTTATACGAAACATTCACTTTCACAAATTACTCATTTAGAAAGAATTTAGAACTTCAATTTCAAAAGGATTTAGTTAGTGTCAAGTCTCTATCTCTAAGGTTATTTGTGGTATATTTAAACTGGAGCATAAATTAAAAATATGTTATCTATGCATGCTGGTAAACGTGTAAAATTAAACCCGGGAAAATACTTTACTGATATATTGTTACTTTTGTTTTTAACTTCGACGAATTTTCTATCTTAACCACAAATTATTTATCAACCAAAATAGTGTACTATTATATCACGGAGCTGTGTTTTATATCATGTACTAGTTGCTGTGTCCACGACTTCGTCCGCGTGGAATTTAACAAAAAAGTTAAAAAGTTATTGTTCGTTTGCAGTAAAAAAAAAAATCTAAAATAAAAGTAGCCTAAGTTACACCTTATTACATCAGCTATCTGCCAGTGAAAGTCCCGTCAAAATCGGTCCAGCAGTTTCAGAGATTAGCCGGAACAAACAGACAGACAGACAAAAATTGTAAAAAAAAATGTTATTTTGGTATATGTACCGTGTATAGATCCATATGAAATTTTATTTATTTGTATAGATTATTGAGTTCGCTACGATTATTTTTCTGATTTCAACTCTACCTTTGTTTTAAAGCAAAAAAGTATATTTACAATTGTGTAAATAATAATTATTACAAAAAGTTGATGTAACCAATACATGATAACGATAAATAAAATAAATAACACTTTATCGTTACACGTTAAAGTTAGTCATAAATCAGTATGAGCCATTTAAAACTTAAAACGTGGGTAAAACGCCGGTAAAACCACTACATAATTACCTATAACATTCTGAATATTAAGAATATTATTATTTATTATTTATATTTTTATTATAAAAATAATTAAAAAATATTTTAATTATATCATAGGTTTTTACTAATATTATTAAAGATAAAGTAATTTATTACAATTATTTTAGTTTATAGTTCATATATTTCTTAACATTACCTATACGATACTACGCGTAGCTTTGTGAATTGAATTATCCTTATCAAAAACTGTTTTATTGCCGTTTTTATTTATCAGAGCATTTATAAGGCTAGAGATTAAAATGTATTAAGGAAACGCTTTATTCACCTCCCTACATCGCAAAAGTAACTAAGTACATCCTTAATTTAGCAAGATTTTTTTTATAAAAAAGATTCGCTACCAAAAGACTGAAATATAATTTACTTTGTTATTTAGTACGAATAAAAGAAGCTTAACAATTAAATTAAATTATTTAGTTATCTTTGGATTTAAATAACTACATTAATGCATAATACGAGTAGGTACTATGTTACAAAATTTCAGCAAAATTGTAATAATTGCTTAGACCTTAGAGTATACATTGGTATACTCTAAGACTTAGACGAAGAACGTGGCTTAGTATTTAACTTTAATTCTGCACCTTACCATAAAAATAGGTAATTTATTTTAAAAGAGAGCGTTTTTTTTTTTCAAAAATTCGTAACTATTTTTGTCGGAAAAAACATTAAAAAATTAAAAAATTCTGAAAAATGTCTTTCGGGGGGTAGAAAAAGATCGACGAAATGATCGAAATCGAAGGGGGTCGGGTAAAAAATTTGTCGATTTGGCGTGGAATGACCCATATATACTTACGAAAGCGAAAGCGAACACCATCACTTTCAAAACTGATGCTAAAATTGAAATAAATAGGTAGGTACCTATATTTCCAGCAAATTGTTGCATTAAATTTGCTTTACTATGTAGGTATGAGGTAATTTTCGTTGTTTTGGTGTTATTTATAATACACATTCCAGTTTTTTATCACAACACTCCATTTTAAGCTTTAGTACTTATTCCATTTTTTAAATAAAATTGTATACGTCCTTACATTCTTTATAAAAGATTAGGATTGATGTGATTTTAAATCTTATATATTTTATACATTCAATCTTTTAGGGTTCGCCGAACCTTTTTTACGATATCATATCATAAAATATTTTTATTTACACAGGCATTGAATAGTTTTATAGAAAACGTTGTAGAGTTACAAAAACACTATTTGTGTATTTTGCAGAACGAAAAAACTTCGAGGCTATAGGTATATCTCTATAACGAAAGAGATATATAGGTATATATATATGTATACATAAGTATATATATTTATATATAATGGTGATATTTGTAATAATAAGTAATGAAATATCACTTATTTTGTTAATCAAGATTTAAGACACGTTGCTCTGTCAGTAAGCTTATAACAAAGTAATGTATTCCGTATGTTTATAACGTAGACTGTACTACGAGTGTTAATAAGCTCTGATACTTCTCCTACATGGGGAATGATGCCTAGCAGTAGTAGAGCAGTAGGATATTACAGGCTGAAGCGAAGATGTATTTACAGTAAAATCAAAAATCAAATTAAAAAATATATGTAAATGTTGTGTACAATTAAGATATTACAATAATAAATTAAAATGTTTATTTTAATAAATTGAAAAATATTTATTTTTCAAGTGTAGGTAAATATCTTATACTAAATATTATATGTCTACAAAATTCTTAATTATAAACCAGTGAATACAATTAAATTACTTCATTTGTTCTTGTTTGATCAGCTGATTTCGTTGCTAACGATATTGAAAACAGTCTGTGTGCAATCAATTACATTTATACACGTACATACAACGCCGTTACGCACGCGTGTACTATTGAAATACTCTCACGTACTAATAACATTCGGAGAAGATGTTATCATTAAACTCCAAATTCCAATAAAACGGTAATTTAACAATCACATGTAAGACATTTGACTTTTGACAATTGACTTATTAATTCAGATAGAACTACTCGTAGAAACAAGCATAATCCAGAACATTATAGGTACTTTTAGTACTTTCTGATAATTTACAGTATTTTCAAGGTTAATGTTATATATTTATTATTATAATAATGTGGTTACTCAAAGAAAACAATACAATAAAATATTATTAATTTATGCAATGACTTTTGTAGACACTTTACATTGTGTAAAAAATGTTTATAAAAACAATTTAAAGATGTTATAAGTAATATTACTTTTAAATAACACTAGCTGTGCCCGCGACTTCGTCCGCGTGGAATAGTGACTTTGGACAGAATTTTTTGTAGGTATATATATCTTTTGGTTTATTTTGAACATCAGAATAGATCTAATATTTTGTCTCTTGTCGCAAACTTATAAAACATTCACATAAACCTTAAATATTTCCATACAAACTTTCATCCTCTATACCCTATTGTTATTTTAAACCCTTGAGGGTAAAACTTTTACGAACTTTGAATGTCATATTTATTTATATTGAATCAACAGTCTAAAAAATAAGTTTCAAGCTTCTAGCTCTAAAGATGACGATACTTCCATACAACTTTTCATCCCCACCTTTCAGCCCTTTAAACCCCTTTTTCGCATTAAAAAGTAGCCTATGTCCTTTCTCAGGCTCTACACTATCTGTGTACCAAATTTCATTTAAATCGGTTCAATAGTTTTGGCGTGAAAGCGCAACAGACAGACAGACAGAGTTACTTTCGCATTTATAATACCTATTGGTATGGATTAGGTATACCATTATTTTCAAGAATGAAAATAAGATCAGCCAAGATACAAGCTGCAACACGTCAAAAATTGTCTTACAGTGCTATTATATGATATAATGTGATCTAATTTACCGAATTATAAAATAGAAGTATTGCTCTACCGATGCATGACTTAAATATAAGTGATATTGCAAATTGCAACGCATGTAATTTCTGTAATAGGGTTGGAATATCTTAGAAGTTTTCATCGCCCTTTTCATCCCTTGAGTATCAATTTATTAAACTTTTTTATAATAACAACGTCACAAGGCTTAATAATCTAATAAACGGAATTCGACATTGAATTTTAACACACTGCAAACTTTATGTTATCATACAAAGTGAAGATAAAAAGAAAGGTACATTAAGAAGGCTGTTAAACAAAAAGATAAATTAGAAAGTAAATTGTTTCAACAACATTATTATTAAGCTCTATTTAAAGCTCTATCGCTGTAGGATAGTAAAAAAACAATTCAAATTTATTGATGACGCTACAGTTAAATTAATGTTACACAAGAGAGGCACATTGACAGGAAAACTGCTCTGTATACTATGTACTACTTGTTTATTTTCTATTCAGAAACAAAACGAGATGGATGTAAGTGGTTAACGGTAGTTGTAAGGCGAAAGTGTAAGGTACGGCCAGTGAAGGTCGTCCGCCACGCTGCTCTCAATGACGTATTTATTATCTAGACATGGCATGAATAAGTCATTTTATGAAATAGATATGACTATAAGTAGTTTTATTTCATTAGTAACATAGAAAAAAGTATTATTTCATAAATAAAATACGGAAAATATCTGTGTACGTGCTCTAATTTAATATGTTTTTTTATTTATTTTAATATTGATAAATAAAAATATTTCGAGATATCTGACCACATTACACCTATTGTAGAAGCAAGTTGGCCTTACTGATTGTGCGTTGTTTTAAATGCCAAGCAAATGTCAACGATTGAACGCGTTCTTATACGTCTTGTTACTTGATTTTATGTAATCGTTACAAACGGGTTCACAATATTTACGAGTATAACATTTAAAAAAAGATAATAGCGTGTATTTCTAATCTACATAGTTTTATATTTTCAAAATGGTTATACATAAACATATAGTGTTATGTCCTTTTAAACATCTCGTACCTAATAATAAATTCTTCGAAACCCATTTTAAATTATTGTGTGGCAGCTCCGACGCACGATTGGAGTTTACTCCTTCAGATCGACTGTCTAAATAGGCACAAAAAAGGCTTACTAGTCTAAGAAAAAGATGAATACTATATCATCAAATGGTAAATAGACGAATCAAATAACGCCATCTATCTAGATGGCGTTAACAAAAACGTAATAAGGTCATTCGTTCACAGTGGCGTAGCTAGGCAACCGAAGGCCCTGGGGCAAAATATAAACGAGGGCCCCAACTAAACTATTTAAAATCGTTTGTTCTGTATTCGTCCTGTTCCGAATTCGACATACTCCAAATTTTTCGTAATACAGTCGACTTCGTAAAATACAAATTTAACTTATTTTAATAAATAAATTAAAACTATTTTATGAAAATAAAAGAAAATATCTACCTTTTACCGTTCCAAACAGTACAGTACAGTCCTGTAACAGTATGCAGACAGCGGAGGTACGTTAATATGATCCCGTTGAGCACCCTTTGGGTGGGTCAATCAGTCAGTCTTATTGTAATCCACTGCTGGACATAGGCCTCCCCAAGACGCTAGACATCCCGATTTTCCGCAATTCTCATCCAGCCTACGCCGGTAATTACAAATTATGTAGATCGTCGATCCAACGGGCTGGAGGAAGTTCCACACTGCACTTGCCAAGACGTGGTCTACACTCCAGGATACATCTGCTCCAACGGCCGTCGGTCCTGCGACGCAGGTGACCAGCCCACTGCCACTTTAACTTGCTAAATCCGTGGGCTATGTCGCTTACTTTCGTTCTCTTGCGGATAGCCTCATTTATCCTATCCTTGAGAGCCCTAAGACCCTAAGCATTAGCCCGTTCCATTACACGTTGAGCGACTTGTGGACCAGTCTCTTTGTCAGTGTCCACGTCTCGGCTCCGTATATAAAAACACGCAGGATGCATTGCTCGGAGACTTTTATCTTCAAGTAATGCGGAATCTTCGAAGTGAAGACTCGACGAAGCCTGCCAAACGCCACCCTTCCTAACCGAATCCTCCTATCGGCCTCCTTCTCGTAGTTGTTACGGCCTAGTGTGACGAGAAGGGCGAAACGAAGGTGATAGATGGATTCGACGTTGACGTTGACGCCTCGTTCCCCCCAATCGAAGGTCTTAAAGACATCCTCCAGCGCAGTGGTAAACAGTTTAGGGGGTATTACATCTCCCTGTCTTACCCCACGCCGGAGGAAAATGGAGTCTTGTTCTCTGGTCTTGGATATGAACGGTCATCGTTGCCGCATCGTACATACATCTCAGTACCTAGATGTATCGCCAGTCGATGTGAAATATCTGCAGAGAGTCCAGGACAGCCCAGGTTTCGCCATACATAGCGGTTGATTATATTCTTCTGTTTTTTGTATAATCTGCCGAACAGTATGGATGTGGTTTACGGTGCTGTAGCCATTTCGAAACCCAGCCTGCTCCGGTGGTTGGAATTCGTCAAGTCTTCTTGTGAGACGATTTGTAACAACCCTCGAAAACAGCTTATAGACGCAGCTCAGAAGTGAGATCGGTCTGTAATTCTTTAACAGAGACTTATCGCCTCTCTTAAAAAAACAGTACCATCACACTCCTGGACCTCGCCTCCGGTGTGGTACCTATCGGTAGATAACGGCGTTAAATAGTCTCGCCAAGGCTTTTAGGGCATGGGTCACCCTGCGGCTTCAAGGAGCTCAGTCCTAACTCCGTCATCCCCTGGAGCCCTTCCGTTTTTAAGCTGCCCGAGCGCCGCACTAATCTCATCTGCTTAATGTTCGGGATGTCTTCCGAATAATAGCTCAACAATTGCGCACACGGATCTTCAGTGTCCCAAGTCTCAGGCTTGCGTGCGCTCGACGAGTACAGCTGTCCATAAAATTTCTCGACCTCTTCTCGGATCTGAGGGCGTGAGCAAACGGTCCTACCATCCGCTGTTTTGAGCTTCGTAAAAAGGCTTCACCCCAATGGTCTTTGGAAAACCTTTAACCCCATATTCTGCTCAATAAGAATAGTAATCTCTCTCGTATTTGAGCAGCGGAAGTCTCGGCGTACAAGTTTCCGTATCTTCGTGGAGAGCCTTCTGTTCTGCTGAAGCTGCTTGAGCAGCGGGCAACTCGCACCTCCGCCGCATCAGATCCAAGGCCTCGGGAGAAAGTTTGTACTGCTTCGTTGACTTCGTCATCAGAAAATATCTGCGATCCAGTATATACACCGTCTTCACCGCGTTGTCGGTCATCTCGTCCACGTCGCTAGTAGTTTCTAGCGAATCGAATCGGAGTTTTAGAATTTGGAGTTCCAGTTGGAACAACTCGGAGCCACATAGTATTTGGGGCAGCGTAGCTCGGAGAGTAGATTTCATCAAGCGGGTCCGCTCTTTTAGGGGACATATATTCAGAGTGCCAAGCAATAGTCGGAGGTCGCTGCCGGTGTTAAACCTATTAACTACTGAGACATCTCTGAAAATAAGCCTTTTATCTGCTCTGATGAAATCGATCTCGTTCCTCGTCACAGTATCGAGGCTTTGCCATATTCACTGCTTAGGGGCTTCTTCTCGAAAATGAATTAATCAAGAAGAGCGCCCCCCCCCCCTTCCCCGCTTCGAGGATGTTGACGATTATCTACCCCCCTGCGATTCCTGTGCCCCAATCCTTGTGGTCCAATTCTCGATTCGTCGCTGTCTTTTACTCCTACTTTAGCGTTGAAGTCTCCCATAACAACGTTGTAGAAGACCAAAGTAGTGCCATGTATGGCCTTTGAAATATCTTCATACAAGGCTTAGGTATACTTTATCGTCAAAAGCCAGCTAGCATGGCTATCCCGACATCGGTCGGCTTCAATAGTTCCAAGGTGGTAGTGGAACTTTGTTATTCCTTAGTTGCCTCTTACGACACCCACGGGTAGAGAGGGGGTGGCTAAATTCTAGACTGCCGTAGCCACACAGCAAACCCCTTCAATGACATCGACAAGTAATACAACGTATGTAGACGAAAAAAAATGTCAAGTTAATGCGCGTTATCAAAGATTACTCAAAAAGTAGTGATCAAATTTCAATAAAATTTAAATTGATACAAGACAAGTATCACTTTTCGAATAAAACAAGAATAATTAAAAATGCGGTATAATATAACCTAGGTCGAGGAAAAAATAGTCAAGTAAATATGCATTATTAGGGGGTGATCTGTGATTATTACATATATAACGAAAAATGGTTGTTAGATCGCAATTAAATTTAAATGGGACCACATGACAAGCACCACCTTTCGATTAAAACAAAAATCATCGTCGAAGTCGCTTAAGTTGGTGTTGTAAAATTGATTATTTAACTGACTGCAGAACGTGCATTTAACTGAGTTATTGTTGTGTCTAGTACATTATTGAAAAAAGTAATTTATTTGTTTTGCAATCGATAATCTGAAGATAATTCTTCAAAATATTTTTTTTTTTTTGTATTTCCGTCGAGTGTTTCTCATAGGTCCCACGCTGGAAAGGAAACACGCTGGAGACAGGAAAGTTACCTCCACGTTTCAAACAAAGATGTTCGAGACTTGTTGGAAATTCCTGTGTAATTTTTCATATACGTTACCATTATTAATTTCGCGTTCATGGAATCTGGTTTATTTTATTCCGAATGTATGAGAAATTTTCATTAGTTAAATTTATAGTTTGTAAGTCACAGAGTCCGAGGGGCCCCCTGAGCTTGAGGGCCCCGGGGCACCGCCCCGCCTTGCCCCTTAGTAGCTACGCCACTGTTCGTTCAGTAGATTTTACTCCTCATATTTTTTTCATATCGGGGCCCTGGGGCCTTATATCTATGAAAATCAATTCTTTACTCCAAAAAGGTTTTAGTAAGGTTTTCAAGTTCTCCATCTCTATATCAAAATGTCATTGTCTGGCAACACGCTGATAATATTATAGTGACACATGCGGTAAATGTAAATCAAATAGGTTAAAGTTTATGTACATAATTATAATAATTACTTATATATTTATAATTATTTTGTAACTTTTGGTAAGTATAATTACTTTAGCGATGTTTATTTTAATGGTATATTACATAATATTCCTAATATCTATATATATTATTAATTTATATTTTGTTGGTTATCCTTTAATAAATGAATTAACTTGGAATTAACTCATTAAATACATTTCAATTTTGACATTCATACATATCATTATGTTATACATGAAATCATTAATTTGTCTTACAACTCAGTTTCAACAATATTAAAAATAGTTATTAAACTTGGACAGAATATTTATTTATTTCAAATATTTTACTAACTAACAAAGTACCTATGTAATAAGTTGGAACACAAAGCATAATGTAATACCTTCTGTCACTCTATCTCGCTCAGTCAACCTTTAAGCCAAATAGAAAAAAAATCCATAGCATTAAATAAAAAATATATAAAAATCGGCCAAGTGCGAGTCGGGCTCGCGCACGAAGGGTTCCGTACCACTGCAGCACTTACTAGGTAAACAACAGTAGGTACACACATATTGTAATCTATTTTTAGTTTCTCTTGTCCTGGTAAGCTAAAATAGGCAAAAATTGGCGTTTTTACTTTATTTTAATTTCAATATTTATTATTAAAATAAAAATAGAATTGAATATTTTGTGAATATTACAAGTGCCTACCTGTTGCCATTATTGATATCGAGTAAAAAAGGGCACAAAAATCGCGTTTGTTGTATGGGAGCCCCCCATAAAAATTTATTTTATTTTCTTTTGAGTATTTGTTGTTATAGCGGCAACATAAATACATAATTTGTGAAAATTTTAACTGTCTAGCTATTGCGGTTCTTGAGATACAGCCTGGTGACAGACGGACGGACGGACGGATGGACAGACAGCGAAGCCTTAGTAATAGGGTCCCGTTTTTACCCTTTGGGTACGGAACCCTAAAAATTAAAAGAAAAAAGTAATAAATATTCTTAACAATAAGAACATTTATTGAAACAAGTGCATACTTGTGTATGACGCAGGTTGTCTTTATTTATTTTTCATATAGTGTTATGTTTTATTCAACCGTTATGAAAAATACTTTATCATGTAGGTAAAAATTAATAAAAATTTAAATATGTATTTGTGTTTTTTAAAGTGTACATAAATTATTATTATTACGTATATGTATATTTATACCTACAGGAACATTTAATACTGTATTGTATACAATTTATTTGTATCTTATTCTATTTGGTGTACGTTTATTATACACCACCTATTTTTTTTTCTAAATTCTAACCCTAAGGTATTATTAACCTTATTAATGATATAAAATCATTAAGGTAAAGTTAGCCCATTCGTTCCAGTCTATCACAGTTCACGGCTGGACATAGACCTCCCCAAGTTCACGCCAGACATTCCAGTTTTCCGCAATCCTTATCCAGCCTCCACCGGCGATCTTACGTAGATCGTCGATCCGTCGTCCCACATTGCGTTTGTTAATACGCTTTCTCCATTCCAGGACACGTCTGCTCCAGCGGTCGTCGGTCCTACGAAACAGGTTGAAGTGCCAGTGGGCTCACTTCAACTCGCTGATTCTACGGGCTATATCGATTAGTTTCGTTCTCTTGCGGATAGCCTCATTTCTGATCCTATCTTTGAGAGACACTCCAACCGTAGCCCTTTCCATGCCACGTTGAGTGACTTCAAACTTGTTGACTAATCCCATCATTAGTGCCCACATCTCGGTACCATAGGTGTACATATTGCGCGAATTCGACTTTTGTCTTCAAACATCGGAATCTTCGAAGTGAAGAATCCAAAAGTCACTGAAACTAACCTTCTATCTCTCTACTACCTTCTTGTAATTGTTTCGGCACAGATGCACTGTATGGCCTAGATAGACATAATCCTGCACAACTTCAAGAAGGGTACCAATGACAGATACCGGTCTCGGTATGATTTGTTTATTAAACATAACTTCCGACTTGTTCATATACCGATTCATCTATGCAAAGATGACGATATCGTCGGAGAAACGAAAATGAGTGAGTCATTGACATTGATGCCTTCTCCTCCCTAATCCAAGATCTTAAAGACATATTCCATCGTGATGGTAAAGAGTTTCGAGGGCATTACAGTCAGCTCTAACCCCGCGACGAAGAAAAATAGGTCTCGTTCGTTGGTCTTTGATTTAGAATTTGACGGTCATCGTCGCCGCGTCTTACATCTAAGGTACATACATCTTAAGTACCTCAATATACCACCAGTCGAAATGACATCCCTGCAGTGAATCGAAAACAGCTGAGGTCTCGACAGAGTAAGGCTTTTTCGTATCCACAAATAGATAAATTTATAAGGGTAAGGGTATAATAATTAAGATATGAATTCGTATTGTGCAAAAAGTATTAAACACAAAAATAGGCTAGAAGTAATAATAATTCTAAATACATATCATTATATTTAAAAAAAAAATGACAGAGGTAAAAGATTACGAAATATACGTCCTACCTACCTACATCAATAATTAGGGAAATCGAGTCAAAATTAATAAAAACAACGATAAATAATAACAAATTTATAAATACAACCTAACCAATTAAAAATACAGTTAACCAATGTATCCAAATTACCTATCTCTTGTTTTTTTTTAACACCAACGTAAAATAGAATCAATAAATTCAATTTAAAACAATCAACTTGTATTAGATGCAGTGGAGTTGGCCTTAACGCTAATTCAGCTACCTATTCCTGCAACTTTTAGGGCAGGGTAAGTAAGTAATGCAAAATTTACATTCATCGTAAAAGATCTCTATTCCTCTTCTAAAAACGTCACAAAATGTTTCTGTAATTCCAATCTTATTCCTTATATATATTTTAAGTAGAAATTCGTAAAAAAAAATTTCACCATTAAAATACTGGTGACATAGTCGACCTGTCTCAAAATAAGGACTGTGCTACACGGAATGCTAATTCAATCTATGAATAATTTAACTCATGAATTTGCTACATTCAGTCGTTGAGAGAGAGAGTTTGTGACCATGATCGTCCAATAAAATTAATTATGGCATTGATTTATTGATTTATTTATTTGTCAAGTACTATGTTACTTAAATGAATAATTAAATAAAGCTAAATATTTTTTTAATAACAATTATTTATTTTTCCTATATCCTACTACAATATTATAAAATTTACCAAAGTTTGTAAGAGAGATGAATAGGTAATGGAAGTTTGTTACCTACTCTTTCAGGCAAAAAGTTAATATTATAAAATTTACGAAAGTTTGTAAGAGATGTGAATAAAATGGAAGTTTGTTACTCTTTCACGCAAAACGTTCTTAATTCTGATTGTATTATATATTATTATATATAACATTTGGTATGTAGATGGCTGGAGATACAAAATAATACATAGGCTTCTTTTTGTCCAGACGTTCCCACAGTATATAAATGACAAAGAAAAAAATGTTTGCATGCAAATTGCATTAAAATGTATAAATGATCCATGAAAATATTAAATCTGATACCTATATTTTTACCGATAAAATATTTTTATTTTACAATAACTATAGTAACACGTTAAGTTACAAGACTTCTTGTCGTTTTCTTCTTTAAAATTCACGACATTCATATTTTATTTAAAGTGATTTGATAACGTTTCACCGTCTATTATCCATTCCGATAACTTCAATGTTTAATTTTAAAACAACGAAAGGTATTAATAATTTCCTTATCTTAGCTTTTTATCTCTGTTTATCAACGAATGCAGCGAAATTCTGTAGAGCAATGTTATTAAATAACTAGCTGTGCACGCGACTTCGTCCGCGTGGAATTTAAAAAAAAATATTGTTCAGTTCGTAAAATTACAAAATAATTAAATTTTCTAAAATATAAGTAGCCAAAGTTACTCCTTATTACAGCAGCTATCTGCCAGGGAAAGTCCCGTCAAAATCAGTCCAGCCGTTTCAGGGAATAACCGGAACAAACATACAGACAGACAAAAATTGTAAAAGTTATTTTAGTAAATGTACCGTGTATAAATCCATAATAATATGCATTTAATAAAAAGCGGTTATTTAAATATTACAAACAGACACGCCAATTTTATTTATTTGTATAGATTAAAGACGACATCGGTAATTTAACGCAACAAACAATAACATAATGTAGATTACAAAGTTCAAATAATGTGTTAATTGTGTATTTACGATAAATTATTCATATAAATCTTTAAAAAAGCGTTTAATACAACGTTACTTAAGAATGTAATACAATACAGATTTCTATTTTCGTCCTTAAAATTAAAATAAGGATAAGAAGCTACGAGCTCTAAAATAGAACATTACACCCATAAATAAATTAAAAGTAAACAAAGCTTTTTAAAAAACAAGCTTTTATTTGAATGCCCTAAAACAAAAACAAAAAATTTACTTTAAAACTTTTACTATCTACTTATAAAGTCACTAGCTTCTGCGCGCGACTTCGTCGGCGTGGACTCCGCTCCTGTTGGTCTTAGCGTGATGATATATAGCCTATAGCCTTCCTCGATAAATGGGCTATCTAACACTGAAAGAATTTTTCAAATCGGACCAGTAGATCCTGAGATTAGCGCGTTCAAACAAACAAACAAACAAACAAACAAACAAACAAACTCTTCAGCTTTATATATTAGTATAGATATAGATAGATTACATAACCTATATGATATAAAAACTTGTTGTGAGATTTGAGTACTCGTATTTCCTTAGTTTGAAAATTTTAATAGTTAAAATTACTCACTCAAGTTATTTAATTTACTTGTTTATCTAGACAAGTTAAACTTGTATACAAAAGTACAGCTCAATTGGTTGAAGATATCTGCTTCAAAGTTGAATTGCAAGATTTCACCCCAACAAATATAAACTACATAGATACATACATACATGCATACATGCATACATACATATATACTAGCTTCTGCGCGCGACTTTGTCGGCGTGGACTCATATAGCCTATAGCCTTCCTCGATAAATGGGCTATATAACACTGAAAGAATTTTTCAAATCGGACCAGTAGATCCTAAGATTAGCGCGTTCAAACAAACAAACAATCAAACAAACAAACTCTTCAGCTTTATTATATTACTAGCTTCTGCGCGCGACTTCGTCGGCGTGGACTCCGCTCCTATTAGTCTTAGCGTGATGATACATAGCCTATAGCCTTCCTCGATAAATGGGCTATATAACACTGAAAGAATTTTTCAAATCGGCCCAGTAGAACCAGAGATTACCGCGTTCAAACAAACAAACAAACAAACAAACAAACAAACAAACAAACAAACTCTTCAGCTTTATATATTAGTATAGATATAGTACACACATACATACATACATTGCAAGTTAAATAAAAGCTTCTAATAAACCTGTTAAGAGACCTTCGTAGCGGCGTAGCACATGCCACGTAGAACTATTGACACGTGGCATTCAGCTTCTTCGTGACGTAGCTCGTAGGTCTTCTTCTTCGTGTTACAAAATGTAATTTCAGTCTATTATAATTTATGGTAATATAAAAATTCTCTACGTAAGTAAGTGTAAAATATAATTAAAATTTAATAATAGATACTATTACTTTTTGGTTAAGTGTTGTACTGTGATTTATAATTTTAAATATTTGAGAACTCACAAGGAACTATAGTTTCATTTGTTAGTAACATCCTAAATAACGTCGCAATGTATTCAGTACACCTCTGTTTGTCTCAAAGATAGATTACAATGTAAATATGTTCTATAAGGGTAAAAAATAAAGTGATAAATTGAGAGCAACTTGTACATACGGAAAAATATATCTATACTAATATATAAAGCTGAAGAGTTTGTTTGTTTGTTTGTTTGAACGCGGTAATCTCTGGAACTACTGGGCCGATTTGAAAAATTCTTTCAATGTTAGATAGCCCATTTATCGAGGAAGGCTATAGGCTATGTGCCATCACGCTAAGACCAATAGGAGCGGAGTCCACGCCGACGAAGTCGCGCGCAGAAGCTAGTTTAAAAATAAATCTCTAGAAAAATAGGCTTGTAGAATTCTGTATGTACGTACATGTTTAATACTAACTAGTCTAGAAAATATGATACATTTTAGCCAGAGTAACCAAAAATAGATAATAATCATTTTGGATTCACAATAGAATGGTGTATTAAATTTTTAGGCGTATTAAATCCTGTCTTTTATATTATACAAAAATATCTTTTAAGTGTACAAGATATATGTATTAAAATATACGTATATGGGTAACACAAAAATAAAAATAATAGGAATTAAAATATAAGTTTGTCTTCGTGGAAAAATTATGGTAGGTAGATATGATGGCTTTTTGTAGTTTTTGTCAAATTATTGCCTGTTATAAATTTTCATTCATTCAACAATTCTTCTTCGATTGTATTTTTTTATATGTGTATTACCTCAGAACTTTTTGCTGGATGGTCCGATTTCAATGATTAATGAAAGGTGGTACTTGTTATAATGATCCCATTTAAATGTATTCGAGATCTGACTAGTAGGTACTTTTCGAGTTATATCTAGTAACGCATTATTTACTTGACTATTTTTTCGTCCACCTATGTTGTACGAGTCGTAAAACTCGTATTACTTGTCGATGAAATTGAAGTCGGTTTTTTTTCGTTTTCGAGAAAACAAAAATATAAAATAAATCTGAAATACTTACTTTATTAAAAATGTGAGTGGACGGACACACGCTAATAAACACTTTAGTGTGTATCCACTCACACAATAATAAAGTGTATAAAAAAATACAACTGGTAAATTAAATGATCTCTACACTTGAAATCTATAGCGCGGTGAGTTTGAAAAAGAAACAATTATTATAAGTTAAAATTTTTGTTGAATTTCTGTGGTCATTTAACAGATAAGATATTCCTAAGGTCACTCAATTAAACAATAGCCATACTCTTATGAATACTGAAACTAATCTTGTCAAAATATTATTATGTTTTAGTTTCATATTTTAATTTTGTGTTACAATAACAAATTATTTCAAAATTGTAATTGCACATATCTCTACAACTTTTCAACAGCGACATGAATACTTATTTAACTTGGGTAGGATAGGGCAAAATATATCTTTATGATTGTTATTTAGTTGTTGTTCGGCTTCTCTTCTATTTAAAAACTTTCTTAGGCTGGGGCTGAAAATAGAACAGATGGTAATCACGAGTTATATTTATATGTCAGTCATTTCCTTTTATCATGAAAAAAAATTTAAAGATACTACCATTTTAACAACCAGTAATCATTCTGTATATAACAATTATGTCCTCTAGGTTCACTGAAGTAGAGACATGGATGTTAATGTCATTTGTCGATGGCGCCGCTTGGGCGCCGCCGACAATGGTTGCCTGGCGACGGTAAGCCCCGCCTGCGTTTGAATCCTAGAATAATCTTTTTAAGATAAAAAATTAATTTATTTCAAAAATAGCTCGTAAATTCAGTGATATGATAGTATTTTACGTTTATAGAAACATATTAACACTTTTTTATTATTATAAAACAATTTTCGAATATGTTATGAAAATATTAACGTGTTATAAAAATCGCTTGATATTTTTTATTAAGAACAGGGATTTGTAAAACTAGTGGTATCCGGTAATTTCCCACATAAAACAACATTTTAGTTCCAATAAATTGCGTTGATTATGAGCAAGGATAGCACGTTAAGTAGACGGTCCCATTTGTTATCATAATTATATATACAAAATAGCGATCGTTACTCATAATAGGGATATAATTATTATCCGCCAATTCGTAGTGGAGCAGCGTGGTGGATTAAGCTCCGATACTTCTCCTTCATGTAGAAAGAGGCCTATACCCAACAGTGCGATGTTACAGGCTGAATCGTCGTCGTTGATAAGTAGTTAAGTTCTTCTTATTGTTATTACTTATAGAATGCATCAGGATAGTCAGTACTTAATATCTAAGTTGCATTGTAAATAAGAAGCAAACGGATCAAGCCAATGTCCTTATTTTTACGCCTGGAAATTTCGTTATAGGTCGTCACCTCCAGAATCATTTAAAATTAGCTTTGGTGGCCCAATGTCATGCCTACGTATACGCTACGGTAAGGGCTACGTTTTATTTGGTTATACTTACTATATATATTTTTACGTTACGTAATTATTTGGGTAGGTAAGGGCTAGCCCTTACCTACCAAAATAATTTTCTAGAGGGACTCACTGAAACGATTTTTAAAATGAGACTTTATATTTCATATAGTATCAAAATTTATATCAGACAGGTACCTAATAGCTACTCTTATCCGTAAGCATGGAATTAATTTACCTTTGATAAGCCTAGAAAATTGAAAAGACTGAAACGAATTTATGATTATAAAATGTAATATGCACCCAGGCACTTGGAAACACGGGCGTAAGAGATTTAAAATGGTCGAGTTGTGATTTAATTGACGTAACTTGAAGCAAACATATAAACTAGCCGTCTTCCGTAACTCCGTCTTTATTCGTACTGTACCTATTTCTTTATTACCTATTTACAGACTTGCTTACATGCATATTATTGGGTTGTCTGATAGAAATGGTTAATTAGCCATAAGTCCGCCCATTGTACTTCATTAATCATAATTCATAATACATATAAGTATAAATATTAAAAAATTGTTATTATATTTTCTTGACAATTGACATTACAAATAATATAAAAGACAAAATATAATCGTTAATTTAACGTTTTGTAACATTAGTACGGTTATTAATAATTTCTTTCTGTAATTGTATTTATTGAATTTCAGGGAACAAAATGCCTCAATGGGCCAGCGCTGAGGGCAGTGGTTCAGAAGCGGCATCTCCCGATCAAATGATGCTGTGCTACGACGACGGCGCTTCTGAGTATTTCGACAGTAAGCAAGAAGAAGTCGATATAAAAATCGAACAAGCTGGAGGTTAGTTGTTTAATAACAATATTAATTGACTGTTACATCCGACCTTCACGCCTAAATAAAGATTTAATGGCTTAATATTCATTGTAGCAGGCACCAGATCCAATGCTGTGCGACATTTTTATAAAATTATCGAGTTTAATTGTATCTAATGTTAGCCCTTAACTTCGTACGCTACTCACGTTTACGTGACACGTGTACAAATATGTCAATAACAATAACGATCTATAATAATAAAAAAAAACGTAAATAATTAAAATTAACGTGTCAAATATTTTTATAAAAAAAAGTAGAAAAATAGCTTTATAGCTGTTGTCTTTATCCTATCCTTTGAAAACTATTATAATAACGACAGAAAACGAGTTTGAATATATAATTTGTGTAGGTATATTTAAATAGTACAGAGTACTGCGAGAGTAACTTGACTGGTACATTTATAGCATAAACTAATGACTTGATAAAGTATTATGTATGACCACGTATACATTCTACTCGGCCTTAGTCTCGCGGACATGTTTACTACGTGTGAAACCGGCGCAAATGACGAGGTTGATAAGAGCGTTACGAAAATCACCCGTAGCAGCGCGTTAAAATCGATTAGTGTGATCTTACGCAAATATTTTATCAAGCGTGTAGTCGCGTCACGTAATAGGTACTCAAGTTTCGACCAGGTCACTTGCAATGTTCAAGTGCTCTCAATGTAATACTTTAATTTTTATTTGCTAGGATGGCCATGATAAATTTCTAGCCAATTAATTGAATATTTTTCGAAGTAGTTAGAGATGTGGTATATTAAATACATATTAGTATTGAATTATAGGTACCTAATAGTTTTATCTTCATTATTAAAACGACCAAGTAATAAGGAAATTACAAAATACAATAACAATTGTACCATATTAGGTATATCAAACGTATTTCTGCTTAAAATTACTTAGTAAACATTGATAGAAAAAATTGTCAGTTATTATCGCAATGGGAAACCATTGAACTTAACCACATCGATAAAAAAGATAATAAATAATGACAATTAATTGGATACAATTTTATTATTACAAGCATACAAAAATTTAAATTAGACAAGTATTATTTCAACTTTTAAATGTGCCTATTGAAATTGCCTATAAAGAATACAATTCGCCACATCTTTATGTACTAGATCTAGCTGAGAGCTATAAACATCTGATTACGCCGTTAAGCAACTTTCACTTCAATCGCAATAAGTATTATAATAAATATTTCAGATTTCTACGACAGTGGGAGTGGTAGTGACGAAGTCGTTCCTCGAAGGGTGTGCAGGCCACGACGGACACCCGCCGGCTCCTCGTCTTCGGGAACCACGAGTGGCTCCACTGGGCCCGGTCGACGACGCCGCTGTGGCATATCCGCCCGCGAGCGTAATTTGCGTAGATTAGAAAGCAATGAACGGGAACGAATGCGGATGCATTCGCTAAATCGTGCGTTTGAGGTAATTACGTAAATTATCAAGATAAGCTAAAATTTCTTAGCAAGTTATTTGTTCCACGTACTGTTTAATGTCCAATAGTTTTGTCTTAATAGTTTGTCGCTTTGTATTTCAGGATCTCCGTCGTGTTATTCCCCACGTTAAAAAGGACAATCGTAGTCTGTCAAAGATAGAAACATTAACCCTTGCCAAAAATTATGTAAAAGCCCTGACAAATGCCATATGCACCATGAGGGGTGAAGTTCCTCGATACCTGTAAGATATTTTATTATTACTTGGATTCGATTTTGACAGACGAAAATCATTGATAATAATTTATGGTATTTTTTAAATTAATATTTGTAAATGCCTATATATTTTACAGATTTAATAGTGATGATGAAAACGTTGAACCAGTTTTCGTTCTTAGCAGGGAACAAGAACATAACAACAACCTACCAAATGTTCAAGTAACTGAGGACCCAGAGCCGGTACAAAGAGGATGCCTTTGAGAACACACTATTTTCTAACGTACGGGCCAGTGGCGTAGCGTGCTTTTGAGGGGCCCTGTATCAAATTTAGTTAGGGGGCCCTCAAGAAGGGTAAATATTTCTCACAAAAGAAACAAAAATGCTTGGATTAAATGAAAGTAAATATTTATTGATGCGTTGGCGCAACGGTCACAGCACTGGTTTGTGGCTGTTGCGCTGGCGGTTGCGGGTTCGATCCTTGCACATGATAAACATTTATATTGGCCATACAGATGTTTGCCGTGGTCTGGGTGTTTGTGCAGTCCTTGTGGGGTCTCCCCACCGTACCTCGGAGAGCACGTTAAGCCCTCGGTCCCGGTTGTTATCACGTACACCTGATAAGGATCGTCGTTACTTATAGTAGGGTATATATCGGTCAACCCGCATTGGAGCAGCGTGGTGGATTAAGCTATGATCCTTCTCCTACATGTAGGATGTGTTCCTGTTCCCCATGGGGAAAGAAGCCTATGCCCAGCTGTGGGATATTACATGCTGATGAGATAATTATAATAATAATTATCTCATCAGCATGATTATAAAATTATAATAATAATTATAAAACTTTAATAATAATAATAACTTATCACTTCTTCCTAAAAATTGACCTATTCAAACAATTCAAATTAAATATATGCACTTTTCTAGCCTTTTTTTCGGCAAATTGATTTATTAAATCATCTATATATATTAGTTACAGACGATCTCAGTTTTTTTAAAATTTCTGTCTCTATAGGCAATAGTGACAAGTCTGATAACCGTACAATGGAATAATTTTATTTCAATTTCGGACTTTAAACATGTTTTCAGATCTATTAATTGTTCATAAAGATTGATTGAGATGTATTTACTGTATTAATTTAGCCGACAGTTTTCCGGAAGCGTTTTTATCACTTCATTTGAAGAATATACGAGTTTCTCAGGTTGTAATACTTCGAACATATAACTCAGGTTTTGGATGAGCACAACTTGAAAAATAAATCGGCCAAGTGCGAGTCGGACTCGTGCACGAAGGGTTCCGTACCATTGACTGAACTAAATATAAGTAAATTTTCTACAAAATATTTATTCTGTAAAATATTTATTTAATTGTGACGCCATCTATGCCGCTATTAGAAAACTATTATTACTCTATTGACGAAGTTTTCCTAATTTCTGTTAGAGGGCGTTTTAGACTAATAAAAAACAAAAATAATTATCGCCCCCTTATATGTTTATTTCATTTTGTTTTTAGTATTTGTTGTTATAGCGGCAACCGAAATACATAATTTGTGAAAATTTCAACTGTCTAACTATCGCCGTTCTTGAGATACAGCCTGGTGACAGACGGACGGACGGACGGACGAACGGACAGCGAAGTCTTAGTAATAGGGTCCCGTTTTTACCCTTTGGGAGTTTGGGTACGGAACCCTAAAAAGCTTAATCTAAGCTTCACACTCAACGCTTCACACTCAACGGCCCCCAGTAGGATTTTGTCCTGTGTCGGAGGTCCGGAAACACACACATTACACAAGCACAAACGCCCAAACCACGACAAACATCTATATGGCCAATACAAATGTCTGTCGTGAGCGGTAATCGAACCCGCAACTGCCAGCGCAACAGCCAGTGCTGTAACCGCTGCGCCAACGTGTCGTCAATCTTTGTGATTAAGCAATCTTTTATTTTTTTACTTTTGTCATTTCTGAAGTGAAAAATCTATAGGCACATATGACAGTTTTTTTATATGGTTTGTCTCGGAGAGCACGAAATTTATTAACATCGTGGATAACATTTTACATTTTTTTTTTGCTTAGGTATAGGTACACGTTAGGGGCCCCTGTAGCCCGGGGGCCCCGTATCATTGATACGGCTGATACGGCGGTAGCTACGCCCCTGGTACGGGCTCTCTAACTAGAACTACGTCAGCATGCACACAAGGAAAAACGTGTAGAAATAATGTTCGATAACGTTAATTCTAAATATTTTTCCCTTCATGCTGCATGAATCCTACGACTACCTGGCAATGTATGGACGTCGAGACAGAACAAACATGATATATTACCTAGTCGTAGATTTACTTACATAAAAAGGTTATTTATAACATTGAAAAAATGATGCTATTTCAAGAATAAAAAAATCTAAAAAATATATTTAGTTAATTGGTTATTGTGTGTACCTGCTATACTAAAACTGATTTAAAAATGGAATCGAATTTCGGCTTTCCCATATTTTTTACTTTATTTTGATACATACTATAGTAATAATAACTTATTGTACCAAACAATAATAATAATAAAGTGTACGGTCTATTTATACTTAGGTAATAACAAATAGACCGCACACTTTATTGTACATCAAAAACAGAAATATAAATATAATACATAGCAAAGAAAGAAAGATTTTAACAATATATCATTAGGTACAATAAAAGGCGGCCTTATCGCTAAAAGCCTTACTGCATAATAATTACGCGACATACGGTAACATTTAGATATGTTTTTGGTACATTACAGAATAAATACATAATAAAAAGTAATAAAAATAACATTTATTCGTCTAAATAGTGCAAAATTAACTGAAATTTCACTTTCAAAGTAGGTAAAAGAGTCTTTACCAAAATTATATAAATTTTGAATCGATTATTTCGACGATCGAAACAATTTAAGGCAGTTTCATAACCTTCAATAATAATTGTAATTGTAAAGCAGTTTAATACGAAATAAATTAAAAGTACCTAATAATACTTTTTTTTGAAAAACATGCTATTATTTTAAATTTTTAATGCATTAAAAAGAATAAAATGAACTTTTTCTTTTATTTATCTTTGTTATATTTATATTATTTTTCTTGTACTTAGCACTGATTTATATATATGATAGAAAAGCTTGTCAATAAGTATTCGTATTTACCAAGTTTGAAAATTTAAGAATTTCAAATCAATCAGATCAAGTTATCTAATTCTACACAGGTAAACCTCGGGATTACTTACCTATATTATAGCTTCGAAATTAAATTGCAACATTCCACTCGTATCTACATTGCAACTTAAAAAAAGATTCTAAAATTGTTTAATTTGCTAGAACATTTAAAAAATATATTATGTATTTTGTATTTTTTTTTCTTTATAATTATGCATTATTTGAACAAGAACATATTTTTATTTATAAACTACTTTCTCTAGCTCTCGTGGTGCCAATTACGTATTTTAAGTAAAAATATGTATTTTAGTAAATTTATATTTCGGAACAGCTATACAGGTATATTGTCAATTCATTTTCATATATATAAATATATATACCATTGTAAAATTAAATTGATAAAAATGTCTAAAAAAGAAAGCCCTCTATATTTTTAAACAAATGTTACTGCAAACTATTAAGAGTGCGCATAATGCAAAATTACCATCTTCTATTTGTTTTGACATGAAAAGTTCCAGACCAAATCTTAAAATAAAAATATATGACAAACTACGTGATATTTGCAAGGGTTGACCCATATCAAAAACATAAAATAAGGAAATTTCCTCGATAAAATATAATCACGAAGTAATAACCTCTAATTTTTATATTTTTTCTATTTATACTCGATATGGTTATGACCATTAAGACAAAAATTTGATAATTAATTACATTTAAATATGAGTAAAGGCTATGCCAAGGCATTTAATGTAATTACTTTTAGTTTCGGAATTATATACAAAATAACATATTTGTCGTTTTTTACATTCGTAATGCGCTCAAAACCATATCGTCTATCGCACTCTGACACGAGGCTTTGTGTATATTTTGTTTCATCAGGCGCACGGGTGAAATCTGATTTTTTGCTCGCCTTATGCACGCTCTTAAGTCATGACCTTTATGTAGGTACGTACTTATTTAATTTTAATTAAAGTAATCTCAATTTATAGTTACCGAATGTAAGTTCAAATATGTTGTTATGTATTATAGGTAAGCAATTTGCAACTCGCATTTTGCCTAACCATATTATATCTAGTTTTAGTATACAATTTGTGATTTAGTCTAGTATTAAGGTCTTGAAAAATTATTATTATACAATTTTAAGGAACGACGTGGCAAACTACTGAAAATGTAATTATTTAACGATGGTAATAAATGATATGCAAAAATCTTTTGCTCTTTATTATCTATATCTATATACCTATATAAAAGAGATTTCCACCCATTGACTCATCACGATATCTCTGGAACCATAAGGAGTAGAGACTTGAAATTTGGTGGGAATATTCCTTTTGCCGAGTAGAGGTCAGCTAAGAACGGGTTTTACGAAATTCCAACCACAAGAGGGGGTTGCGGGGGTTAATAACATATATATGGCAAAACAACGTTTGCGGGGTCAGCTAGTAGGTATAGTTAGATCAAGTCATCTTTGCGCGGGGCTCTATGTGTGCGTGCGCTTGTAAATATAACACTTTGCGCGCACTAGTGACTTTTGTTTAAAGAATTTATTGTCACGGTGACAAAAGTCACTAGTGCGCGCTTAGCCTTAATTTGTATAGCAGTGACGCGACCGCCATCATTCGAAATTTCAAACAACACGTCTTCTTATTGGTCATTTTTCCACCGGTACAGTCGTTAAAGAAAATGACTAGTTCTTCACGGAAATTTTTTTAAGGAGTCTGGTAAATATTTTCAATGTGCTAATTTCGATATTATTAATATTTACTATTATTAAATAATGTATCTATACCTACATTACTAACTTACTTTAAAAACTATTTTATTTTTAAAGTGAACGTATTATTTTTGTTTTAGACTCGTGAAACTATTGCCAAGGTGTTCAAATTTGTAAAAAAGGAAAACATAGTTATATTGCAGCTAGTATAAGTGATCCAATTTGCAGTGCAGGTCCAAATTAATATCAAAATTGAATGAATATTTAAACAGTGTGCGAAAGAGAACAGCAATGGCAGTGGGGTATCAGAGAGAATAATAACTAATATATTGGCTGAAGGACAAAAAACTGACTCCAAATTTAAATCTCCGTATAAAGACCGCAAAACAGAAATGCATAGACATGGTTGACAGAAAAAAATTACTTATAATGCACATATAAAAAAAAGTAAACTGTATGACTTGATAAAAAAAGAAGACCATATCTATACTAATATAATAAAGCTGAAGAGTTTGTTTGTTTGATTGTTTGTTTGTTTGTTTGAACGCGCTAATCTCAGGATCTACTGGTCCGATTTGAAAAATTCTTTCAGTGTTAGATAGCCCATTTATCGAGGAAGGCTATAGGCTATATATCATCACGCTAAGACCAATAGGAGCGGAGTCCACGCCGACGAAGTCGCGCGCAGAAGCTAGTTTGTTATAAGATTGATGACATAATATGACATAAAAGTTCTTCGACTACCGCCGTATTATCCTGAACTAAACCCGATAGAAAATGTATGGGGAATTTTAAAAAATTATATTGCTCCGCATAATATCGAACAAAGTGTGACTGGAATAATGAAATTAATAAATGATCATTTAAAAAGTCAAATTTTTTTTATTTTTTTTTATTTTTTTTTTAATTTAAACATTATACATATTTACAAGTCAAAACTTAAGAAATAAATATTTAATATTTTTTTTTATTTTAGTCAAATTAATGAAGAGATGTGGCGTAATACTTGTCAACACGTAAAAAAGAAGAAGAATTTTTGATATGGAATCTGAAATAATAAATAAACTTGGTGAAAGCAGCGAATCCGAAAATTCATCATTTTATTCTTCTAGTAGCGATACAGATTAATATCTATACTAATATAATAAAGCTGAAGAGTTTGTTTGTTTGATTGTTTGTTTGTTTGTTTGTTTGTTTGAACGCGCTAATCTCAGGATCTACTGGTCCGATTTGAAAAATTCTTTCAGTGTTTGATAGCCCATTTATCGAGGAAGGCTATAGGCTAAATATCATCACGCTAAGCCCAATAGGAGCGGAGTCCACGCCGACGAAGTCGCGCGCAGAAGCTAGTGTTCAATAAATATGTATTAACAAATTATTATTATTTTTTTAAATCCATATAGTTACTATTCCAAGTATTATAGAAGGACAAGATAAAAAGTACCCAAAACCGGCGTGCGTGTATGCAACGATTATTGAATGTTGATTATGTTGATGAAGCGTTTTCGCATAAGTTTGTCAGGATCGTGGCAAGTGTCATTATCTTGTCTCTGCCTACCCCTCCGGGATACAGGCGTGAGTTTATGTATGTATGAATACTATCCGTCACCGAGATATAATTTTTTATTTTAATTTTTTTTAAATAACTTATAGCGCGTAGTAATAGGGCCACCGCGCCTAGCGTTCCCTCTCGCCCTTGCTTCCCGCGACGCTCCCCGCGTCTCCGTGCGCCCGGCGGCGCCAGCGCTTCCCCCCCGCCAGTGAGCAATTAACCGCATTGCGTAATGCACGCGTCACGCTGACGTTCGCCACTCATCCCGCTCGCGACCGTTGTTCCTTTGTTTTGTAATTCACTATTTAGTAATTACGTTTAACACTATTTTGGTCTCTAAAATACATTTATGTGGAACAATTACGGAGTTTCAATGATTGCGCCCTATAAATGGCAGCCCAACGCGAGGTTCGAATGTGAAAAGTCGTGTACCTGTAGGATGATGCAATCATTTTTAAATATTAACTCCTGTTAAAGTGTTTGTGAATTGTGTCGCGAGTCGAACTGAAACATAACATTATTAGTGTATAGTGTATACGGTTAAATAACAACAAGTTACGTGCTATTTGATACATAAGTTTGTTAAATATTATTATTTTGTCATATTGTATAATAATATATACTTCGTTAAAGTATTTTGTGTAATCGTTGCGTTGAAATGCGTTGTTAGCACGTAGGTACATAAGTTACCTGTTGTCACCGTTGACCGTTGTATACATTCATTACAGAACTGTAAAATTCTGTTTCGGTTTATTCGGTTTTAATTAATAATAAGTTTTGTTTGCTACGATTAGATTCATGATAATATTATTAGCTTAGAATATGCGTTATTATTCTAAGATTATTAGTTTGTTATATTGGATAAAAGTATCTATCGAAGTATTTGTGTAAATCGTTGTTAGTAAGTACTTATGTTAATACATACGCTATTGTATACATTTTAATTTTAGTACTGATAAAGGTTTTAATAATAAGTTTTGTTTGCTACGAGTTGATTCATGATATTATTAGTTCGTTGTATTGAATAATAGTATCTATCGAAATATTTTGTGTAACTATTAAATTGCGTATAGGTATAACGCTGTTGCATAGATTTTAATTTTGTTAGGTGATGTATAAGTTTTGAATAATAATAAGTACTAAGCGTTATGAATAATTATAGATGTGTCGCTTAGGTACATACTACTTATTCTTTTAATATTATTATTCTGTTAGAATATTTGCTGTAGGTATAATGAATAGAGTGAATAGCGAATTATTATATTGTGTTGTAAGATATAGGAAATAGAATAATTTTGTTTTGTGTGGTAATAATACAGCTTCATTTTGTATTGTTTAGTACTGACTTTATATAGCTATAGTATAGTGTTTTAGTGTAGAATAAGTGATAGGTATAAACGTTTTTTTTTATTAAGTGACTTTTGAACTAAAACAGTTTTAATAGTGCGTGACTTGCGTGTTGATATTATATCATTATGGTGCTTACACGGTCGCGAACAAATAGTAACGAGACTCAGAGGGCACCACAGCAAAATGCTGGAGAGCGTAGGGCTCTCTCGCCAGCGGCGTCGGATGCGCCGCCGTCTCCGCCTACTGGCCTAGATGAGGCCTGTTCCGCTGCGCCGTATGCGCAGTCACCGTCGTCGGCATCACACATGCAAGCACCCGGTAGCCAAGTGGTAATGTCAGATCAGCAGCTGGCGCAGATATTAGGATTGCTGCGCGCGCCAACTACTTCACCATTGGTAACCGCTGTATCAGGTAACTTTGCTTCTTGTTCTTCGCGGTTCGATGGCGGAAAAGGCAGTGATGTACTCGCTTTTATTGATGCAATAGAAACATATAAGGAATGTGTGAATATGGATGATAATATTGCTTTGCGAGGCCTTCCTATTCTGCTAACGGATCTTGCCGCAACGTGGTGGCAAGGTGTAAAACCCACCACACAAAGTTGGCATGAGGCAATAGAGCTCCTTAAACAAACATTTGGTCATCAATTACCACCATATAAAATTTATAGGAAAATTTTTAGTAAAGAGCAAACTCAGGAGCCTACTGACATATTTATTTGTAATATTAGAGCCTTATTTGCACAATTGCCTCCTTCGCATTTGACTGAAGAAGTTAAATTGGATATGGTTTATGGTCTCCTTAGTAAACGGATTCGAGAAAAGGTACCACGCAGTTCTTTCACGTCTTTTTCCGAGTTATTGACGCAGGCTAGACGGTTAGAAGAGTTAATGGATGAGAGTCGAGTCGAAGTCAATCGACCTAATCTGTCGCACAGTCAGAGATCAAATGTTGCGTACAGTCAGAGACAGGGTATTACACCTGCCTCTTCTTCTTCAGAGTCTAATGAACCAGTTAAGGTACCAGTGATAAATAGAAATAAGTGTTCCTATTGTAAACGATTTGGACATAATAAAGACGCTTGTGAGAAGCTGTCATATAAAAATCAGCAAAATAAAAAGGAGTCGATACCCCAGTTGACTTGTTTTGGATGTGGTGCACCGGGAGTGATTCGTTCCAATTGCGCCACGTGTAAAGGGAATAAACCAGTGGCGTCAACTAGTAGTGACTTTCATTCGGTTTCAGCGAGTGTGGACTGTATGGATTCACGTGTGCGCCCAGTGATTAGTATAGGTATTTATGGCGCTAGTGGTAAAGTGTTAGTAGACACTGGTGCAAAACATTGTATAGGAAGTATTAGCCTTAGAGCCCTTTTAATTAAGAATAGACATAAGTTAGATACTGTTTATACTGAACTTAAATATGCGGATGGTCGTGCATGTGCACAAAACGTTGAAGTGGCGCACGTCCGCGTAACATTGAGAGGGATAACATTGGGTGTAGATTTTATTATGCTTCCTAACGCGACGGAAAGTTTATTAGGTATGAATTTTATACAAGACATTGGCATGGTTTTAGATTTTCAGCGCGGTATTTGGTATTTGAGATGCGATCAGACGCCCCAACCCATTGAATATGAGTGTAAGTCTTTGCCGCCTATTGATTGCTCTTCTTTGGGTCTTCGCGACGACGAAGGTTCCCACCTTAGCCTAGAGCAACGGCAGCGGCTCTCCGATCTCTTGAATGTCCATGAAGACATTTTTACTCCAGGGGGAGAACCGACTTCATTTGCTATGCACCGTATAGACACAGGGGATGCGGCGCCAGTTACTAGCCCTCCGTACCGCGTTTCGCCGGCCAAGAAGGAAATGATCCGTCGAGAAATAGAAGCTATGCTTGAAGATGGCATTATTGAAGATGCGGAGTCAGAGTGGGCATCGCCCGTGGTGTTGATACCCAAGAAAAACGGTGAGGTAAGATTCTGTGTAGATTACCGTAAGTTAAATAATGTAACCCGTACTGATAAGTACCCACTTCCCGTTATCGACGAATTATTGCAGAGTACCAAAGCGGACTGTGTAATGTCTACTATAGATTTGAAGGCAGGTTATTGGCAGACCATGGTTGCTCCAGAAGATCGTCATAAGACGGCTTTTACAACTCCGTTTGGGACCTTTCAATTTCGCCGCATGCCTTTTGGCTTGAAGAATGCTCCGGCGACGTTCCAACGTTTAATAGACCGGATGCGGTCCGGCCTTAATAATATTTGTGTATTGGCTTATCTGGATGACATTTTGGTGATCTCGCCAAATTTGGATCAGCACCTACGTGATCTTCAACAGGTGTTTGATCGTCTTCGTCTGTTTAACCTGAAAGCAAACAGAAGTAAGTGTGTTTTTGCTAGAGACAGGGTTACTTACCTGGGGCATGTTGTTTCTTCTCAAGGCATTGAGCCCGACCCGCAGAAGGTTGAAGCCGTGATCAGCATGAAGCCTCCGACTAACGTTAAAGAGTTAAAGACGTTTTTACAAACCTGTTCTTGGTTCCGCAAGTTCATTCCGCAGTTTTCAGATGTGGCGCGATGTCTCACCGATTTGACAAAGAAGTCAAGACGCTGGCAATGGGGGGAGAGTGAGCAACGAGCTTTTGAGGAGCTTAAATTACGGCTTACCACAAGTCCCATTCTTAGACAGCCAGATTTTGAAAAACCTTTCGTCCTCCGAACTGACGCTAGTGCGTATGCCTTAGGGGCTGTTCTTATGCAAGGTGAAGACACTCAGGACGAGAGACCCATTGAATATGCGAGCAGATTGCTAACCTCTGCCGAACGCAATTATCATACGACAGAGCGGGAAGCTCTGGCGGTTGTATGGGCTTTGGAGAAGTTTAGAGGATACGTCGAGGGATCTCCGGTGAAAATAGCCACTGATCACCAGCCACTTAAGTGGTTGTTGACACTGAAAACGCCTAGTGGAAGACTAGCCCGTTGGGCTATGAAAATCCAATCATATAATTTGGATATAGATTATGCACCCGGGAAAATCAATGTAGTGGCGGATACGCTGAGCCGTCCTGTTAGTACTGAAGAGTTTCATCCCAATTCTTGTGATATTTGCCCGGTAGCTGTTGATTTACCACGTCAGAAGCCTGAGGACATTCGCGAAGCTCAGATTAATGATCCTGACGTCAGTAAAATTATATTAGCTTTTGAGCAGCCTGAGCACGCTGACGAAGCTTTACGTTGGACTGATCGAGGTTATTATCTTTCTCAAGGTATTTTATATCGATGTGATCCGGATGGCGAGTCCGAAGAACCCCAGCTAGTTATTCCAGAAGCATTGAAGGCTGAGCTCATGAGAGAGCTACATGATGCGCCTACTGCTGGACATTTAGGTTTAGAACGCACGTTACGCAAAATCAAAGAAAGATATTACTTCAAGAATATGAGGACATATGTAGCACAATATCTTAAGTCCTGTGATCTATGCCAGAAATATAAAGCTACCAATTTGAAGCCTGCAGGTTTGCTTCAAACTCCAGTTCCTCAGCAGCGTTTTGAAGTTCTTGCTATGGACCTGTTTGGCCCTTTGCCAGAGGGGGCTAATGGCGAGAAATGGATTTTAGTAGTTGAAGATACAGCCAGTCGATGGGTCGAGTTATTCGCATTGCAAGATGCCACCTCAGAAACATGTGCTAAGGTGCTCATCGAAGAAGTTTTCCTAAGATATGGCTTACCGCGTCGAGTAATATCCGATAATGGAACACAGTTCGTGTCAGCGGTAATGCAAAAGGTCATGTTTGTACTAGGGATACATCAATCCCTGATACCGGTTTACCACCCGGAAGCCAACCCGGTTGAGCGGAAGAACCGCGAACTGAAACAACAATTAGCGATTCTGATAGGACCAGAACATCGACGCTGGCCAGCTGTTTTACCCATGGTTCGTTTTTCTCTTAATAGCGCCTACAACCAGGGCACCGGCCAGTCTGCTGCGTATCTTACTTTTGCGCGAGAGATGCGCTCGCCTTTGTCTGTACACACTGATCTCAGAGGCATCGTAAGTAAAGAGAACTTTGTACCTCAGATTACACCTTATTTAAAGAAGTTTGCGCGAGCTCTGGAAGACGTAAAGCGACGGATAGAAGATCAGCAGGATGTTCGGAAGGTAGACAATGATAAACATCGCAGGAGTTCTCCGTCTTACAAATTGGGTGATCTTGTGTTGGTGGAGTCACATTTAGCTAGCAACGCCTCCAAGGGGTTTAGCAGTAAGTTTGCGCCAAGACGGGAGGGACCTTATCGCATATCTCAAATAGTCAGTCCTTCGTCTTTTATAGTGTCCGATAGCCAAGGTCATGTTAAAGGGAAATATCATGCCAGTGCCTTAACGCCGTATGTAGGGTCTTCTAAAGCTATTGTACACCAGAGACGGCGTGGCCGACCAACCAAGTCACAGTCGGGTCGTCCTTGTGACTTGGAGGGGGAGGTTATAGCGCGTAGTAATAGG
This sequence comes from Melitaea athalia, assembly GCA_905220545.2. Classification (NCBI taxonomy): domain Eukaryota; kingdom Metazoa; phylum Arthropoda; class Insecta; order Lepidoptera; family Nymphalidae; genus Melitaea; species Melitaea athalia. The sequence continues at coordinate 11,872,331 of HG992184.1, read as the reverse complement.
GCCACCGCGCCTAGCGTTCCCTCTCGCCCTTGCTTCCCGCGACGCTCCCCGCGTCTCCGTGCGCCCGGCGGCGCCAGCGCTTCCCCCCCGCCAGTGAGCAATTAACCGCATTGCGTAATGCACGCGTCACGCTGACGTTCGCCACTCATCCCGCTCGCGACCGTTGTTCCTTTGTTTTGTAATTCACTATTTAGTAATTACGTTTAACACTATTTTGGTCTCTAAAATACATTTATGTGGAACAATTACGGAGTTTCAATGATTGCGCCCTATAAACTTTATTTATATTTTTCACTTCACTGTACCCCTTGTCACGCAACAAAGTCACTGTATATATATACAAGGTTTACCTACACATAGCGCCGCGCGCAAAGATGAGTTGAACTTAGTGTAGGTACGTATATTTATAGGAACATGACAGTTATATCCACTCGCAAATAAAATGAAAACTTTTTAACTTTTTACTTTATTTTATGACTAGTAGCTATCGCTGCTTATGTAATGCAAAACATTTCTTTGTTCACTTTCGGTTGTTTTACACTTTTTGATTTTGCTTGATATTTTGTAATTTACACAGACATGTTTTTTTTTTGTTTACTTGTAGGAAACTGGTAGCGTTGCCTCTTCTTACGTTTCTCCTCTTTAACTAATAGGAAAGTATCAACTTCATCATGCCTTAAATCTCAAGGACACATACTTTACATCTTAATTTTAGTCATATCATCATTCATCAAGGACAACTTATAAAAATAATTATTGAAAGGCCAAAACGTTTTGCTAATTTTACATTCTTATACCTACCTATAGCTTTAAGTACGCAAAAATATTGGTTAATTCTATACTCCGTGGTTATTTCACATAATTATGGCAGTGTATACGTCGTCGTAGGGTTAAGAAAGTGCTATGAAAGTCTACACTTGCTAACCAAAAAAGTAAAAGTTAACCATACTTTAAAATTTTGTTTGTCTTAAATATGAATTTTACTTATTATTCGATTTTATGTGCTAGTGTAGTACACATACAGTACAACATTGACGGTTTTACACAAAAGTGCTTGCGTTCAACTTAAAAAAGTTACCTACATTAATTTTATGAGGCCACGTACCCGACGGTTGCTAAGAAAACACTAATTTACCCACCTATTACCCAACTAAGATGCTTCTGTTCTTTCTTAAGTTATTCAAAAGGTTTTACTTTTGAAGCTTATCTTACACTTGATGTTACAAAAAGTGTTTGTGCAGTCCTTGTGGGGTTGTGGGTCTCCCCACCGTGCCTCGGAGAGCACGTTAAGCCGTCGGTCCCGGTTGTTATCATGTACACCTGACAGCGATCGTTACTCATAGTAGGGAATATATCCGCCAACCCGCATTGGAGCAGCGTGCTGGATTAAGCTGAGATCCTTCTCCTACATGGGGAAGAGGCCTATGCCCAACAGTGGGATATTACAGGCTGAATCGTACAAAAAGTGTGATTTTCAAATACCTTGAGCAAAGCCTCAACAATGATGCGTTGTAAGAGTGGCCGCAGCAAACTGACCGGTCGCACTAGGTTCGAACCCATGACAGGCCAAATGACTTATGTCGTGTCTTGCGCGTCTATAATTTATGTGTGTGGTGTGTTTTTATAAACCTCCGATACACATTTCGAATCCTACTGGGGCCGTTGCATAAGGAACGTTTATTTATTGTCATTTATTATTAGGTTTCTAATAAATATGGACTGTTAAGTATCGCACTGGCACAGAACCTTTTGTGTGGAAATCCAACTCGCAGTTGATTGTTTTTTTTAATTTATAAAAGTGGTAGTAAATGTAATCCCTCCCAGTACCTATAGCTATGTAGCTAAGGTAAATTAATAAATAGTATTTTTAAAACCATATTTGTTTAAGTTTTCGCTGTCTGGTTTCGGCAGCAGTAAATAATATAGAAGCCACCCTGTCTCTTCCCGTGGGTGTCGTAAGAGGTGACTAAGGGATAACAAAGTTCCACTGCCACCTTGGAACTTATAAAGCCGACCGATGGCCGGATAACCATCAAACTCTTGGCTTTGACATACACAAGCCGAAGACGGGCAGCAGTGTCTTCGGTGCAACAAAGCCAGTCCTGCGGTCACCAACCCGCCTGCCCCAGAGTGGTGACTGGGTAAAACACATGAGTTTGCGCCATAATATCTGGCGCACACTTGGGGAGGAGATATATATAATACACTAGCTGACCTGGCGAACTTCGTACCGCCTTATATATTTTTTGTATATATTAATTATATATATCGAAATAAAATATAGCCTATCTCTCAAGTTGGATCGAACTGCACATGGTGTGCGAATTTTATTATAATCGGTTAAGTGGTTTAGGAGTCCATTGAGGACAAACATTGTGACACGAGATTTATATATATTAAGATAATTATATGTTAGTGAAGATAGAAAGAGAGAGAGAGAGAGAGAGAGTTACGTTAGTAATATATTACTGTAGGGGCAAATAAAATGTTTTACTTCAGTCGGGTGGTCTAAAGCACACTCGTTTTTTTGAATTAAAACTTTTTTACGCACGCCTGTGCACGCGATGCACGACGACAGTGTTACGAAAAGTGTGATCGGGAGAGGCGAACGGGAGTTGAAAGGGAGATATAAGTTAGTGAAGACAGAAAGAGAGAGAGTTACGTTTTTTATATTACTATAGGAGCTAAAGAAGTTTACTTCAGCCTTGTGATCTAAAGCACACTCGTTTTTTTCTTTTTTTTTTTTGTTATACTCGTACTGTTACTCTTTGGCTATTTGTGTACTAATTATAGGGTAAAACATATACGTTTAGCTAAATTTGTATTACTTTTACATCTTACAAAAAATATATTTAAAAATATAATAAACAAAATGCTAACTAGAACGCATCATTTAAAAAACGAATGAATGGTAGAATGGAGTGGTCAGACGTCAGATAACATGATTACATTATCTGTGAATGAGAAAATGCTAGAGAATGAATAAGATTGAATTGAACGACTATTTGAGATACAAAAATTCCTCGAAGGTGCGTGTATGAAAAAGTGAAATAATTTGTATTTTATTTGTGAAAGAAATCTTGCTTAAATTATAATTTGCTGTTAATAAACAATAAGCAATTTGTTTCGGTTGACTTTAAGTTTAATGTATTTTCCCTAGCTTAGAGTTCAATCTAATAAGTTCTGCGTCTGTCGCAAATATGGCCGTCCTGTAATGAATCGGTGGTCAGTGATATTAAAGTAATTTCACATAATGCAAAATTTCAAAATGGAGCTTCGTGTCGGTAACAAATACCGACTAGGACGTAAAATTGGATCGGGATCATTTGGAGACATTTATTTAGGTAAGTTGGGAATGAAGTTATAGTAAACAAAGAAAGATGGTTACTATTGTAGGCCAGCTGCACTTTTTTGTTTCGAAATAGCTGCAACTCCTTTCATGGTACATGATCATTAGATAATGAGGTTTTTATTTCAAGTACAATTATTTTGTAATGTGCTATAGTAATTTTCATATAGTTGTTTTTAAATAAGTGATAACATGTGACTTGTTAAACCTCATCTCTGAGATGCTGTCTCATTATTGATTGTAAATTAAATTAATAATATAAAGGTAGCAGCTCATCTAGTAGTTATACCATAATCTTGTTGATATCTTAATAATTAATATATTGAAGTTTAGTCGTTAACATATATTCACGACATCAAGAACAAGTTTCTATAACTTAATTTTAAAATTATAACTAGCGACTTATCTTTTCAAATCTTTTAAATTAAACAGTATAACAATCTTTTTCAACACATGTAGATTAAGTAAAGTTATTTCTGATGTGTTTTAGTATCTGAAAAAAATTGTTTTTAGGCACAGATATTGTAACGAAAAAGGAAGTAGCCATTAAATTAGAATGCAAGAAAACAAGACACCCACAATTACACATAGAGAGTAAATTTTATAAACTGATGCAGGGAGGCAGTAAGTATATGGTTTATATGTTAACTATGTTGACATGATATAACCTGATTTCCCTATTGTATATTGGCAAATCTATGATGATCATATTATTTATCATATCTGTCAACGTAACTCAATAAAAACATAAGTCAATTCATTCATTTTTGTTAGTCTATAAAATATGTTACCTTTTTTTATTAATCTATTACACATACTATGAATATGTAAATGAAGAATACAAATGGACTACCATAACTGTTAAGGTATACTAGAAACATGGATACTTCAAAATTTAATATTAATTAAGAATAGAAAGAGTGAGAAAAGATAATCATAACTTTGATTTTTCTCATTCCATATGCAATGGTTGAGTTACTACCTACTACCAAAATTATTAAATTATTTGATTTTACTAATGTATTAATGTATCTATTACATCAGTTTTATATTTGCTTCAAATTTCATATAACTGAAGCTGAAATGAATGAATATGAAATTAAGAACTAACATGTTATGATTTTATCCTAATAGTTGGTATACCGGCAATAAAATGGTGTGGCTCAGAGGGAGACTACAATGTAATGGTAATGGAACTGTTAGGTCCTTCCTTGGAAGACCTATTTAACTTTTGTGCTCGTCGTTTTTCCCTCAAGACTGTACTTATTCTTGCTGACCAACTCATCACTCGTATTGAGGACATTCATTATAGGAGTTTCATTCATAGGTAAGATTTCATTCATAAGTAGGGACTATTGTATTTTTATGTTTATTAATAAAAATTGAATGATTACATTGTAAGTATGATTTATGTTTTAGTTGTAGTTTTTATAAAAAATGTCTTCCCTAAACCTGATGTATTCCTGATACCTGATGGTCTCCCCACTGTGCCTCAGGGAGCATGTCATGCAGTGGGTCCCGGTTGTTATCATGTACATCTGATAGCGATTGTTACTCATTTTAGGGAATATATTTGCCAACTCGCATTGTAGTAGCATGGTGCATTAAGCTCTGATCCTTATCCTACATGGGGAAAGAGGCCTATGCCCAGCTGTGGGATATTACGGGCTGAAGCGTATAAGTCAATCAATCATTAATATATAATATAGCTATTGCATCTATAACATCTATGCAATGATATCTATGCCCAGGGTAACTTATGTTTATACTTGATGCAGGTCATTCTGCAGGTTAAAGATAACGACTAGAATGTTGTCTATAGGTTGGTAGCACGCAGTCTTGGTTCCTGCCTGATACAATTTCAGTAATTGATTTGAGATGCATTCAATCTAATGCTATATATGTACAAGGCCATACAATTTGCTTATTTGTACATTATATTAAACTTATGTTTAGTATAAATTAAATTTAATAATATTGTGATATTCTTAGCCTAATCTCTATTGTATTTTTTCTCATTTTAAATATCTATCATATTATTTTTCAGAGATATAAAACCTGACAACTTTTTAATGGGCCTTGGAAAAAAAGGGAACTTAGTGTACATTATAGATTTTGGATTAGCAAAGAAGTACAAAGACTCACGTACCAACCAACATATACCGTACAGAGAAAACAAAAACTTGACAGGTGAGTAGACTGGTTAAGTAGAGATAATTGTTCTGGTTTTGGAATTACAATATTTGATATTTGTATATATCTTGACAAAAATTGCTTTATATTTATTATGTACAGTAGTTATAACTACTGTGATTTAATTATCTATCTATACTAATATAATAAAGCTGAAGAGTTTGTTTGTTTGTTTGTTTGTTTACCTACTGGTCCGATTTGAAAAACTATTTCAGTGTTAGATAGCCCATTTATCGAGGAAGGCTATAGGCTATATATCATCACGCTAAGACCAATAGGAGCTGAGTCCACGCCGACGTAGTCGCGCGCAGAAGCTAGTATATTAATACGTGAGAAAAACTTTGTACCCCTATTTACGAAAAATGCGCTGACGGAGGAGTATGCCATTTCGCACACTTGTAGTTTATATAGAGGAGTGCAGAATGCTAATTTTTTTTAAATTATGCATAAAAATACATTAAATCAATAAAAAAACATTACACCCACTACCATATATTTGACACGCACCCATATGCACTATTGTTTATTATTATAGAAGTATAGGCTTTGACAACAGAACCTTAATAATGTTCAAACTTATAATTTACAATTATTATGGTCGAGATTCGACCACAGGGCGACCACTAGTATTTAATTAATTAGTCATATTAGTTAGTCATGTTAACATGAATATGACATGTAATGACATATTTATTAAATGTATACAGGTAAATAGTTATATATTTACAGTATATTAAATAAAATAAAACGCGTTGGCGGAACGGCTACAGCACTGGATTGTGGCTGTTGTGCTGGCGGTTGCGGATTCGATCCCCGCACATGACAAACCATTGTATTGGCCATACAGATGTTTGCAGTGGTCTGGGTGTTTGTGCAGTCCTTGTGGGTCTCCCCACCGTGCCTAAGAGAGCATGTCAAGCCGTCGGTTCCGGTTGTTATCATGTACATCTGACAGTGATTGTTATTCATAGTAGGGAATATATCCCTATATTTATTTATATATCCCTATAATTATTTTCGATAAACATACTTATAAATAATACATATATAAATAAATATATACATTACATTCAGACTCGGGGTGGGAATCGAACCCACAACCCCCGTAGCAGAAAGCAGGTTCACTACAAACTGCGCCAACGGGCTAGTCAATCATGTCAAAAATGTATGCATTATGGTTATCAAATCGTAACTCATCAAATATTACAAAGTATTTATTAGTATTTTATTACCAACGATTCAAAATGTATATTTCTACTATGAAGAACAAGCAAGAAACACAACATTTACTCTAAAATATGTTGCTTCAACCATTATAAATTCAGGCATACATTCTGCATGAAAGCCAGCTTTACTGAACCCTCACATCTGTGTACTTTCAATAATATACTTTGGCATAATTACAGCAATTAATAAATATAAACTTCAAGGATTTTTTTATTATATGTGAAGACAGTGGCCTAGAAATGATATGTTAAGTTTGCAATGTCAGAAACATAGAATGTTATCATTTCTTCACAGTTTTTGTCAAAGCTAATCAATATTTATCTTATCAATATCGAAAATTACTTTATTTAGGCTTTAAAATCATCTTTATGGTCGTCATTTTACTCATAAAAATTATATTAGTTTTTAGGGTTCCGTACCCAAAGGGTAAAAACGGGACCCTATTACTAAGACTTCGCTGTCCGTCCGTCCGTCCGTCTGTCTATCTGTCTGTCACCAGGCTGTATCCCAAGAACGGCGATAGCTAGACACTTGAAATTTTCACAAATTATGTATTTCTGTTGCCGCTATAACAACAAATACTAAAAACAAAGTAAAATAAATATTTAAGAGGGGTGATAATTATTTTTGTGATGCAAATATATAGGTAGTCTCCAACGCCATCTATCAGAAATCAAGAAAACGTCGACTTTTAATATATTAGTTATATTTAATGTGTAGCTCCTGCCAATTAAGAATAAGGAAGATATACAGGAGAGTAGGCAAGAAATTGTATTATAATGTCAAGTCTTATTTTACTAGTACTGGATAACGCTGTTTGACGGATGACGGCATCGAATACTACTTCACTTAATTTTATTCGAAAACTAGCCGACCCGTGCCCACTTCGTTGCGCGTTAAATTTATTTTTAATATTTATTTCTAACGACGATATCTCAAAAACTATTCATCTAATTGATATAGTGTAAAGGGCAATTTTAATCTGCATTAAATGCCTAAGCTAACTAATATTCATTTGGATAAGGATTAATACTGAACTAAAGAAAATAGCTTTGAAAATAATGTAATGTTTTTAATTAAAAATATGAACATAAAAGTGGTTATTGTAAGTCAACCGTTAGAGATAGAGATATGCTATCGCGGACTTTTTTTGTAGCATTTTTATAGATTGGATCTAAAATTTTAGTTAGTGTAGTTTATTAATTGAGAAGAACCAGGTCCTAAGGGGCTATTCTACCTCCTGCTGTTAGTCTATTCGTAACTTATCTGCAGGATTAGCTTTATCCACAAGTGGTGAAACCGGCGCCAAGGGCCTCAACTCCTTATCCTAAAGGAAACCTGCCAGATAAGGCATCCTTCTTTACCGTAGCGTAACGGCAAATGAATGTAAAAATTATACGAAACATGTACAATTTTTTTTTGTCAAATCCTCTGTTAATCCTCAAATTACGTGACGAATTAAAACAAAAAATCTATCATTTGAAAATATTAGTTCTAGCACGGATTTGAAGCCCTGTTGGTCAGTTACGATTTACGTTTTCTGTTAACTGGGTGACCTCGCCTTGTTTAATACATACACCATGTTTCATATGAATGAATAGTAGTTATTAGTATTAAATATTTTAGAAATATATTAGCATTCTGCACTACTTCTCTATATAACCTATAAGTAAACGAAATTTGATACTACTCCGCCCACGCAATCTTCGTAAAAAGGGGTACAAAGTTTTTGCTTCACGTATTAATATATAGAAGATAGTTTAAAAGGAATATGATAATTCAAGTTAAACAAATATTGGCATTAATTAACATTTCTTGTTTTAGGTACAGCGAGATACGCATCAATAAACACTCACTTAGGCATTGAACAATCACGACGGGATGATTTGGAGTCACTCGGATACGTTCTAATGTACTTTAACCGTGGCAGTTTGCCGTGGCAAGGTCTTAAAGCGGCGACTAAACGTCAGAAATACGAAAGGATATCTGAGAAGAAATTATCAACACCTTTCGACGAGCTTTGCAAAGTAAGTTTATTTTAACGTAACTGACACGGCGAACTTCGTACCACTATATTTTTTTGTGAACGTGTTAATTGTATTAATATACAAACCATGTTCAGACAATAACGAACACAACAAAAAATTAATTATCCAATTTGGTACTGGTTTGGTGGGCGAAACAAATATGCTACGTACAATTGTACACACTGTCTCATGTTCCTAAGATGAGCAACTTAAAGCTTATGTTATAGCAGCTTTATCGCAGTCCACTGCTGGACATAGGCCTCCACAAGTTCGCGCCAAAAATGGCGTGAACTCCACATGAGTGCTCCACATTTTGCCCACAGTCACCACGCTGGGCAGGCGGGCTGGTGACCGCAGGGCTGGCTTTGTCGCACCGAAGCCTGCTGCCCGTCTTCGGCCTGTTTACTTCAAAGCCAGCAGTTGGATGGTTATCCCGCCATCGGTCGGCTTTTTAAGTTCCAAGGTGGTAGTGGAACTGTGTTATCCCTTAGTCGCGTCTTACGGCACACACGGGAAGAGAGGGGGTGGCTATATTCTTTACTGCTGTAACCACACGGCTAAATAGTGTTTATATTTTGTTGTTTTATAAACTAAGCGTTTCATACGCGCCATTGCCTGTAATATCCCACTGCTGGATAGGCTTCTTTCCCATGTGGGAGAAGGATCAGAGCTTAATCCACCATGCTACTCCAATGCGGGTTGGCGGATATATTCCCTACTATGAGTAACAATCGCTATCAGGTGTACATGATACCAACCGGGACCGACGACTTAACGTGCTCTCATAAACACCCATACCACGGCAAACAAATGTTTGTCATTTTTTTTAATGAAGTTTAATTTTTTTATCATATGTAATCTATAATTATTTTCTCACCTTATGTTAAATCATTTTTATCAACTTTTCATCTATATTGGCCCAATAATTTTTTTCTTAGTCTACTTCAAAAAAGGAGGAGGTTCTCAGTTCAACCGTTTTTTATTGTGTGTTACCTCAAACATTTTTACTGGGTGTACAGTTTTTGTTGATTCTTTTTTTATTTTTTACGAACTAGTAGTTGTCGTGTGGTCCCATTTTTTTTGAGTGAGATCTGACTAGTACTTTTTGAGATATCCCTACTAATACGTCTTTGTCTTCATTTTATAACTTGTCGATGTAAATTGAACTCAGTTTTTCTCTTTTTTTTTTGTGAGCAAACACATAAAACTTATATAACTTATTAGACAACAAGACCATAACCCTTTGAACTGAATATCAGGTATATCTTATATATAAAATTCTCGTGTCACAATGTTAGTTACAATACTCCTTCGAAACGGCTGGACCGATTTTTATGAAATTTTATGTGCATATCAGGTAGGTCTAAGAATCGGCCAACATCTATTTTTCATACCCCTAGGTTACGGGGGGGGGATTAAGGGGGCTAATAACAGCAGCAGCACAGCAGATCGGCTAGTGATATAATTATAAGCCTGTCTTTTTTTTAAATAAGTTTTAATAAAAAATAACATTTTGTGTTTTACTGTCTTCATTCCTGTCCGTATTGCAGTAATTAATTTATAACTTATTGTTTCTAGAATCACCCTATCGAGTTCCAGCTCTACTTAAAGTACTGCCGACGACTTCGTTTCGAAGAGAGACCTGACTACGGCCACCTGCGCCAGTTGTTCCGCACGCTCTTCCACCGACAGGGCTTCACTTATGACTTTGTCTACGACTGGAACATGCTCAAATTTGGTACGTACCTACAAATATTCAAAATTAAAGTAGAATAAGTTATACAGAAGGAGTAATCTGGACAGTCGAAATCATGCCTTCCCACTATAAAGTTTAGTGTGTAATCATCTACATCTAGACTGTGTGGAGCCAGGTCCTTTTTGCGTGTTTTTTTTTTTTGTCTCGACTGCGATTTTGGTGTAATATTACTACGAATATAATCATACTTGTTGTATTTGCTGAATTTTTCATCAGTAGCATTTCAGAAAACAAAAAAACACAACCATCGTACACATTTTCATTGCCTACTTAGCCTACTTATGTTCAGTTTCATTTTTTGTATGTTGGTTACAGAAGTACTGAGTACTTGAGCGAATCGAGCGACATATCATTTTGTGTGGTATTTTTAGTTAGTTTCGAATCAGCTTGGCTTGCTTGCGTAAGCTTGGTTATCGTATTTGTGGGTTATTTAAAAATACTTATATCTACTGCGTAGATTCTGTTACTGATGTTGCCTATTCTTCCTATTTGTAAAAATATATTAAGGCTCCGTCGCATGACAAAAGTAGGCATTTAACGTCTACCCCGTCCCCCTTGGACACACGTCGCGCGAACTCGTTGCTGTTGAACTCAGTCCGTGACCTGAAAGCGTCAGTGGCTGTAAAGCGAACTAATTTGATTTGACTTTAAAATAGAAATGCATTTATTATGATCATTTTTTAAAGTAGTGATAAATATGTAATACTTTCGTAAATAAATGAAATAAGTAAATGATTTCAGGGTTATTTATTATAAAGACTGTTGGACATAAATAGAATAAGCTATATAAAATAAAACAAATTACATATTAAATCTATACAAATAAATAAAATTGAAGTGTCTGTTTGTAATATTGTAATACCCGCTTTTAACTAAATTACATATTATATAATATACATGGTGCAAATACCAAAATAACATTTTTTATAATTTGTCTGTCTGTCTGTTCCGGCTAATCTCTGAAACGGCTGGATCGTTTTTGACAGGACTTTCATTGGCAGATAGTTGCTGATGTAATAAGGAGTAACGTAGGCTACTTTTATTTTAGATTTTTTATTATTATTTTATAACTGCGAACTGAACAGTAATTATTTTGTTAAATTCCACGCGGACGAAGTCGCGGGCATAGGTAGTTTAAAATAATTATTATTCAATAAAACGTATCTCAATAAATTCCACAATACAATTACAATATTTAAAAAAACTAGTTGGAAAAAAAAGCGGTCACCCATCCAAGTACTGACCGTCGTGACGCTGCCGCGTTACCGGTCGCTCAAATTTTATCTTAAGTAACTTATATCTCCCTCAACTTCCGTTCTCCTCGACCGATCACACTTTTCGTAACGCTCTCGTCACGCATTAACCTGCTTACTACCCAATTTAAGCGCGCCTAAAGAAGTTTCACTTCAAAAAAACTAGTTGAAAAAAAAAGCGTCACGCATCCAAGTACTGACCGTCGTGACGGTCCCGCGTTACCGGTCGCTCAAATTTTACCCCTCATGCGCCTAAAAAAGTTTCACTTCAAAAAAACTAGTTGAAAAAAAAAGCGGTCACCCATCTCAGTACTGACCGTCATGAAATTTTATTTGGCTTTAAAATAGAAATGCATTTATAATGATCATTTTTATAGTAGTGATAAAATAATAATACTTTCGTAAATAAATAAAATAAGTAAAGGATTTCAGGGTTATTTAGTATAAATACTGTTGGACATAAATGGAATAAGAGCTATTAAATGAAACAAATTACATATTAAATTTAAAATAATAATTATTAAATAAAATTTATCTGTATAGGTACAGTAGGCAGTATTAGCTCTCCGATGTTGATGAATTTTAAAATTGCTAATTTGCTACATCGCCATAGGCGTAAAAATGTAACAGACACACTTATACTTTTGAATTTTGTACCTAATTGTATTAACTCGAAATAAAAATATAATTTAAATTATTCATTTTGAGCTGTGTAACATACGAATGTAAAGTTTGTCATGAAGCGCTGCTTAGTACTAGTGGTCTAAGATCCGAATCTAAATCGATCTTCACCGAGCTGATAATAATATAATGAAACATACTTTGTAATAAATTTAGTATATATATTAGATAATATTATATTAAAAATGGGTTACCTCTATTTTGAAAACTCTATTTTGTTGTTATGTATTATTATTATAATCTATATAATAAAAAAGAATGTTGCTAAGCGCATAACTCGAGAATGGCTCGACCGATTCGGCTAATTTATTTTTGTATGTTCCTTAAAAATTCCACAGTAGGTTTTTATATTTAATAATTCTTATTTTAATATTAATTAAATATAATATATTATAACAAAGAAAAAAAATGGCAACGTCACGTGGTGTTCCCAAGTGGTCACCCATCCAAGTACCTGATGCTGCCGCGTTACCGGTCGCTCAAATGTACCTCATGTGATGAAATGCGCCTTAAGAAGTTTCACTTCAAAAAAACTATTTGAAAAAAAAGCGGTGACCCATCCAAGAACTGACCGTCGTGACGCTGCCGCGTTTCCGGTCGATCAAATTTTATCTTAACCAAAATATCTCCCTCTCAACTTCCGTTCGCCTCGACCAATCACACTTTTCGTAACGCTCTCGTCACGCCTGCTTACTCTCCAAGTTAAGTGCGCCTAAAGAAGTTTCACTTTAAAAAAAACTAGTTGAAAAAGAAAGCGGTCACCCATCCAAGTACTGACGCTACAATGAAGGTAACGCTACAAATAGCGTAACTACAAATATCGTAACGCTACAATGAGCGTAACGATATAAATAGCGTAACGCTACAATGAGCGTAACGCTACAATGTGTCATCCTTTTTCATGCAAGTCGCTGCGCCGCGCGCCCTTCCCTGTCGTTTTTCCGTTGCATCTGGTTTGAAATCACAACGATTCTAAAGAAGTTTCACTTCAAAAATCTAATTGAAAAAAAAAGAGGTCACCCATCCAAGTACTCGTCGTGACACTGACGCGTTACCGGTCGCTCAGATTTTACCCCTCATGCGCCTAAAGAAGTTTCACTTCAAAAATGTTAATTTGGTGTAATATGTACCGTGTATTTATACATACATATGAATTTAGTTAAAAGACGTAATATTACAAACAGACACTCCATTTTTATTAATTTTTATATAGATAAATAGTGTTTACAAAAACTTAAACAGCAACAAAATAATTATATTAAACTAGCGGACCCGGCAGACGTTGTCCTGCCCGGAAAACAGCTACCAAATTTGATTGCTTACATACCGATAGCAGCGCCACCTATCGGGTCAAATTGAGATAAAAAATTCCCTATCTCTCGAGTTGGACCAAATTACAGATGCTTACGAAATGTGATAAAAATTGGTTCAGTACTTTCGGAGTTACATAGCGATAGCAGCGCCACCTACCGGGTCCAATTGAGATAAAAACTACCCTATCTCTCAAGTTAGACCAAATTACAGAAGCTTACAAAATTTGATACAAATTGGTTCAGTAGTTTCGGAGTTACATACCTATAGCAGCGCCACCTACCGGGTCTAATTGAGAAAAAAGTACCCTATCTCCCAAGTTGGACCAAATTACAGATGCTTACAAATTTTGATACAAATTGGTTCAGTAGTTTCGGAGTTACATACCGATAGCAGCGCCACCTACCAAATTTTACCCCTCATGCGCCTAAAGAAGTTTCACTTCAAAAATGTTAATTTGGTGTAATATGTACCGTGTATATATACATACATATGAATTTAGTTAAAAGACGTAATATTACAAACAGACACTCCATTTTTATTAATTTTTATATAGATAAATAGTGTTTACAAAAACTTAAACAGCAACAAAATAATTATATTAAACTAGCGGACCCGGCAGACGTTGTCCTGCCCGGAAAACAGCTACCAAATTTGATTGCTTACATACCGATAGCAGCGCCACCTATCGGGTCAAATTGAGATAAAAAATTCCCTATCTCTCGAGTTGGACCAAATTACAGATGCTTACGAAATGTGATAAAAATTGGTTCAGTACTTTCGGAGTTACATAGCGATAGCAGCGCCACCTACCGGGTCCAATTGAGATAAAAACTACCCTATCTCTCAAGTTAGACCAAATTACAGAAGCTTACAAAATTTGATACAAATTGGTTCAGTAGTTTCGGAGTTACATACCTATAGCAGCGCCACCTACCGGGTCTAATTGAGAAAAAAGTACCCTATCTCCCAAGTTGGACCAAATTACAGATGCTTACAAATTTTGATACAAATTGGTTCAGTAGTTTCGGAGTTACATACCGATAGCAGCGCCACCTACCAAATTTTACCCCTCATGCGCCTAAAGAAGTTTCACTTCAAAAATGTTATTTTGGTATATATACAATGTATGTATATTATACATACCTACATAATATGAATTTAGTTAAAAACCGTAATATTACAAACAGACACTCCAATTTTATTTTATGTAGATAAATAGGTATTTTTTACAAAAACAGCAACAAAATATATTAATTTA
The DNA here is from genome assembly GCA_905220545.2 of Melitaea athalia. NCBI lineage: Eukaryota > Metazoa > Arthropoda > Insecta > Lepidoptera > Nymphalidae > Melitaea > Melitaea athalia. The sequence goes on along the minus strand of HG992184.1, from coordinate 11,857,273 downwards.
AATTTATAAATAGCGAATTCAAATTTCAGTAGGTACGAATATTGAATGCATACTAATATTTAAAAAATACGGAATACGAAATACGAATACGAAAAATCGAAAAATTTTTCACACGTCCAGCGTCTATGACGTCCGACAGGACACTGCACAGTGCCGCTAGAGCAAAAAAGCGGTCGAAAATCACTTGAATAATCGATTAAAAAAAAATTATGGAATTAAAAAAAAACACTTGATCAAATTATTCCAGTTATATATGAACTTTATTTTGGTAATTTATTTATAATATCAAATCAGTTATTTTAAGAATAAAACCCAATCATAGTAAATAAAATGACCCGAAAAGAGGTAACTTTGTGAATTTATTCTATCGAGCCAAATTTATCAAATCATGTTTCCGACAAAAGCCTGAACTAGAATATACCCTCAACAATATCAATTAAATTTATTAGATAAAAATTTCACTGTTTACTATTTCAAAACTGAATTCATAGAAACGTGTTTTGCAGGAATACATCAATTACCCCACCTTAAAAACGCGAAAAATAAGTGAATAAAACAAAACTTTTGAGTCTAACAAGTAATTTGGCGTGTTTAAGTTTGACATACTTTGTCTTTTTATTTTAATGTTATTACTACGTAAAACGTAAGCGTCAGGGCTATTTAGGACACTGCTAAATAGTTTTGTATGTTAATTCGTAATATCATCACATGCAAACCTTAAAGGTTAAGATATTAGGATAGAAGACTTATAGACTACTCAGCAGCAATTTAATTAAGTTATGAAAAGTTAACTAACACTATACAAGTTATAATTTTTCAGTACTTCAATTTCTCTGACATTCATAATCAGATCCCGACATGATGGATAGAGCTTACCTTTAATGCGCTTAAAACAAACTAAGAATTATCAAAATCGTTTCACAATTGACGAGACTGGTGCATTATGAGTTCTCCATTTTCCTGAGACCCCATATTCATAATAAATGATAAATGCAAGAGAACTTTAGTAAAATTTTTTCACAAGAGGATTTGAGTTTTTGCAATTAATGCGGAAAACAGTGTTTATTTATTTATTTTAATAAAGCTTTCTAACAGAGTATACAATAAAAAGATATGAACATAATAAATATACATTTGTTTCATGATTATTTGTTGCTCTGTTTTCAAGCAATACTAGCTTCATAGAGATAACGACTATAGTCTATAGCTGCCGAATGGTTTTTCGGTGATTAATAACAGGCTGAATCTTTGGTTTGATACGACGAGAAGCCCATCTTTTTCTCTCTGAAGATTCTCGATACGAGTAGTGTATAGTAGTTAACTGAGGTAGGGCACAGCAGGAAATTTCCTGCTCAAAATATGGAGCAGCCCGACTGGGGTAGTACCTCGACCTTACAGAAGACCACAGCTAAATAATACTGTTTTCAAGCAGTTTTGTGTTCATGTTGGTGAGTGAGGTGACCAGAGCTCCTGGGGGGAATTGGGGGTAGGTCGGCAACACGCTTGCAATGCTTCTGGTGTTGCAGGCGTCTGTAAGCTACGGTAATCGCTTTCCATCAGCAGAGCCGTACGCTTGTTTGCCGACCAGGTTATATATTTTATTTAGAAATTCAAGGTAAGATTATGCAGAATTTTTTCCAATTAATTACTATAAAATATATTAATTACTATATAACACGCACACTTTACACTGCCTAAAGAGGTAAAATGGTTCCATATCATAATGTCTTAAGAGAGAATCGCAAATGAGTACACGGTCCATTAGGTTTCTTTCAGTGAGAATCATGTGGCACCCATACGTCGAGCTTTTTTTTGTATAGCCAGCCTTTTTCAAATGCGTCAAAACTATTTTATGGTCAATTCTCATTTTGAGCTATATCGTAACGACTCGAATGTCGATCTACCTTCATCTTATCAAAAATGTCGTCATTTTATCTGTCCGTTGTGTGCGACCAGAGCGAAATGCATTTTTGACATCAAAATATCCTGACTGGAAACGCTTAAATCAATTTTATGCTACTCTTACTGACAGTGCATTATAGGTCTATAAATGTCACAAAAAATTTTCGCGGCTTGAGTCGCATTTTTCCCTTTTTTAACGTAAATTAAAACTTTAAAATGTACCGAATTTCTTCGTTGATTTCACCCATTTTGGCAGACAGAAAAAGAAATGATATTGGCGTAAAACTGTTACTTTTATATTTCATTTTTTACAAGCTATTATTTAACTTGCAATGTATGTATGTAAGTATGTATGTATGTAAGTTCGGGTGAAATCTTGCAACTCAATTTTGAAGCAGATATGTTCAACTAATTGAGCTGAAATTTTGTATACAAGTTTAATTTGGATGACAATGCATCGTTGACGCAAATGGTCACAACGTGACGTCATTCTAAATCCAACATGGCGGCATGCATATCCAAGAGTGCGGACTTTTTAGTGCACTTCTACAATGTGGGTATCAAATGAAAGGGCTTGCTAAGAATAATTCGAATAAAGTGACGTGATAACAGAATAAAAAGTCAAAAACAAATTAAAAGTAAAAAACCTTTTTATAAAACAAGCTATTTGTATGCGCTAAAACGAAAAATTTTTTTACTTTAAAACTTTTACTATCTACATACAAAGTCATTACGTAATCTATATGATATAAAAGCCTGTCGCAAGATTTGCTTGTAAACAAGTAAATTAAATAAATTGTTGTTATAGATTTTAAATAAATAAATAAATTTTAACTATTAAAATTTTCCAAACTAAGGAAATACGAGTACTCATATCTCGCGACAAGCTTTTTTATCATAATATAATCCGGGCGGCCGGATCGATGGTCGATTTATTATAATTTTTTTCTTCGATTTAATAGGTCCTTTAAATTGCTATGTTTAAAAAACGAATGCGAGACATTAATTTTATATTTAATTCGTTTTTATTTTTGTGTTACCCACACATGAGGAAATTATAAACATTTTAAATCATATCAAAAATTGTCGACTCAGCGGGAATTGAACCCGCGCCTTCTGACGTGCCGTGTCAGTGCTCTGCCAACTGAGCTATGGATCCACATCTAGCTGGGTCGAAATTCTCGATATGATGTTTTTTAATTTTCGACTCAGCGGGATTTGAACCCGCACCTTCTGACGTGCCGTGTCAGCGCTCTGCCAACTGAGCTATGGATCCACATCTAGCTGGGTCGAAATTCTCGATATGATGTTTTTTATTTTGGTTTTTAAGCAAACCTTGGCGCCGTCTATAGCGAGTTCTTTACAGACCCCGACTACTCAAAGATTTCATATTATAATGAATTCTTTGACAAGAGACGATACCATGCTATTTTTAATTCGTTTTTTCGTAATTTTGGTGACCTAGTCAACAGAAATTTTGTATAACCAAGAACAACTGTTTTTATTATTATTATTATACAGATTCATCCAGTGGATGTTTAATATTAAGAAAAAGTAATAATGATTTTTTTTTTATTAACGTCGCTTTTGTGTGGTATTTGTAAAAATGTAATAGTTGCTTTATAAGTGCTAATTTATTTGTTGTGGTATTTTTATTTATTTTATCTTTGTTTTCGTTTTGCTTTCGCACAAAGCTATCGAATCTCTTACTCTTTTTCTTCGATTGATACTTGCAAAATTTCATGCAGATTGATTCAAGGCTAGAAACTGACACGTAGGAATGGCGAAAATATTAAAACTAGGTTTCCAAGTTCTCCTTCAGAAGTCTGAAATGTATAAAATTGTTTCAGATATTGCAGCGGTTTCGATTTAGAGTTCTGTCACTTTCTTTAAGCTGTAGCTATTATTTATTTAGCTTTTTTTGATTCCCCATTAAATTTTACAGGACTCCCGCGTGTATATGTACATCCAATCGACCGCAACCAGACAAGACGTCAGGATCAAAAACAGGAACCAGTTAACAGTATGTATTACGTACATAGATGAAAAAGAAAGATGGACGTGTCAAAATTTCGTAATATAATTCGGTTGGGTAGTCTAAAACCCCATGTAACATTGTCATTTTCGCCTTTATATTAAAGTGTCCATAGGTTTGAATCAATCTGCAAAAGGTTTTTTTCTTGGTAGATAGTCAATTTCTTTGTGCATTCTTTTCTGCATGTGTTTGTAGGGTAAGATGTCGTTTGAAGGTGTGTCAAAATGAAAATGAAGTTTCTCTGATAGTGCTGTGTGGCTATAAAATGGTTATGGTATTATTATTTTCGAAATTGACGGCTAAAAGTTGTACTAAAAAAAAACGTAAATCTAGATCGTAGCTCTAAAGACTAAAACTCATGTCTCAGTTTTCTCAATTGGTGGCATGTTGCCTTTAAATTGACTCATCTATAATTTAGAAAAAATCGTTCTTTTGTTGTATAAAGCTGCTTTCGAAACTAATGTCAACTTTTACTTTAAGCTGATTTGTTGCCGACTCTTAAGATATGTACACCAACAGTAACAAAACTCACACTACATGACACATATAACACATGATTTATATCATGCAGCATATACTATTTATAATGTGTATAATAAGTTCTATTAAATATTGTATTTATACCATAGCGCAGTCGAGTACGAAAAAAAAACCACGTGCATCGGTCTCTTATCCAATAAAATAAAAATAGCTCCTTTCATAGTACAAAATCCACTTGGGTTGTCTGGAAGAAATGGCTAAATAGCCATAAGTCCGCCCATTGTACTTCACAGTCTGTAAATGATATTTGTAGTTGTGATGTACAATAAAGTATAAATAAATAAATAAATAAATAAAATCCAACATAAGGAACATATTATACTGTCATGTCTTTAATGAAAATGATCCAGCACATAAGCAAGATAGGTAATACATATATCACCAATTATTATCTGATAGGTTGCCTGCGCGCCCAGACTATGTTAATAAATAATAAAATAAATTAAATTTAGGGGGTAAGTTGAGGTAAGTACCATCCTTTCATTGTAAATTAAAACCGTGCTTATGCGCTCATTGGACGGCGGCTGCAGAACTAACTTACCTTCTTAATTTATTTACTGTATTGATTAATTAACGTTGTCTGGTCACGATTTCATTATGCAACCTATCAGATATGTATATGTTGATATACCGGGTGAGAAAAAAGTATGGAAACCCCGGAAAATTCGGAAAACCGTACGGGTTAGTTGGGAAACAAAGGTTATACATACCCTAGGTAACATCTACACGTATTCTGTCGTAAAATTTTTAAAAATGGGGGTACAATTTAAAAAAAAATGAGGTTGACCTTAAAATTACCTTGAAAATGAAGTTCTAGTTCAAATCAAAGGTCACCGTTGGATTCCTCTTTAAAAGTTACCTAAGGTATGACTTTTGTTTCACGACTAACTCGTGCGGTTTTCCGAATTTTCCGGGGTTTCCATACTTTTTCCTCACCCGCTATGTGTAGGATCATTTTCATTAAACACACGAGGGCGTACGTTCCTTATGGGCCCCGTAAACGATCAAACTTGTTTGATCAAACTTCATGTTTTCATATATAACAAACATATCAAAAAAGTCCTCGGCCCCGCACACGATCAAATAATTTAACAAACACGTTTGTCAAACAGAAATTTAATATGAAGTTTGATCAAATATTTGATCGTCTACCGGGGCCCTTTACGTCGGATCTTATGGGCCCCGTAAACGATTAAACTTGTTTGTCAAACATGTTTGATCAAACTTCATGTTTCATATAAAAAACATATCAAAAAAACCCGCAGCCCCGCACACGATCAAATAATTTGACAAACACGTTTGTCAAACAGAAATTTAATATGAAGTTTGATCAAATATTTGATCGTCTACGGGGCCCTTTAGAGCATGAATATAACGAGCGGTGAGTAATAAGTTTGTGTTGGGTTGGGCAGCGCCGACGGCGGGCGCGGCGGGCGCGGCGGGGGCGGCGGGCGGGGCGGCGGGCGCGGCGCCGGGCGCGGTGGCCGCCGTCACCGAGTGGCGGTGAGGCGGCGCGCGCACCCGCGCACCACTCCGCAGCCTCCGAATGCATGTTCACTGTTAAAACTAACGATACATTTTGTACGCATCCATGTTAACGTTAACGTTTATATTGTAAAGTACTCGTAAGAGAATCGAGTGGGCGGACTCGGCCCGTTTGGCCGTAGCCAGTGGGGCCTAAGCGTCTGTTGTACTTCATGCTCAGTTATATTTAGATGTAAGACGCTCGAGGTGTGCGAGGCGAGAGAGTGACGCGTGTGTCGGCGGTCGCGCCGCGCTCGGAGGCGTGGCTCCGGGCGGTTCGTTGCGTGTGAGTGTGACTGCCCTCGACGAAAGCATTCATTTGATAAAATGTTGACTCTAAAAGTGGTTTTACCGGCTATTTCGCATCCGATAAATTGTGCATTATGAATAATGTTCGGCCAATTCGAGAAGTGCCGTTTTGTTGCACTAATACAAAACAAAATGTTCATTTTATTTTCACACATGGTTGTACAATTTAAAATTGCTACTCCTTAAGTTATATTTTTATTGTAAAGTGGGAGTTTATGTGCAATATATAATTTCTTAAAAATTTTGTCTTCCATTTACATATTTGCGTTTGCACCTTTAGAATTCGAATTGCCTAATTTGACTACTGCATGTTAATCATTTGACACGTCCAGCCACTGCCATAGGTTTAATTAGATAGGTTTTTGAAGAAAAAAAAGTAGGCATTTCTCCATAACACAACTTAGATTTTGACTTTAATTTATGGAAGACAATGTTGTTTAGTACTCTTCAATTGGCTGTACTCTATCTTAAATTTAAATTAAATAATAGGAGTTAATTCCTTTCACAAAACTATACATCTATCTAAATAACTTTGATCTCATATAAATTACCAAAATCTTTCACCTATGTAACTTATTATGTAAGCTACATAAGCATAATATTAAGGGCAGATTATCTAAATGTAGCTACAGAGCAACCGATATTGATGATAAATGTGTTAACCTTATGAAATTAACAATGATGTACATTTGTCTTTAATGATGAAGTCACAAAATTATTATTGGATGCGTAGTTACTTGCAAGGTATTCACCCTTCAGATGTGCCTCGGTAATGCCACTACCGAGATAAATTTTATAAATATAATTTTAAACTAGGTACATAATGATCTATGGTACTAGTTATTAAATTTAAAGCAAAATGCTATATTAATCTAAGGTTTAACTTAGAAAAAGGTTATATTTATCAGTACCTGTCTTTTGATTTTGTGTATTTTTATATCGTAACTGTCCTTTAAGTCATTATTTTCGAAAAGTTAAATACTGTAAAAGTTATATGGTAGACCTCGTTTATGTTTTACAAATTTTACTTCTCTTGTACGTTAAGTGAAAATTCAGGTTTTTGTATGTAAATAATATGAATGATCAGACGAAAATAAATATGTTCTATTGTACAATATGTTGTAGCTTCAAAAGACAGTGTTTGTATATTCATGATTTATAAAATCTCATTTCATCTTTTTAGTTATTCATGACGATGTAATGTATAATATCTTAGATATTTGTATAATAAAACGGAATAATGTAAAGAAAATATAATTTTCACTTTTTATTACACTTATTAGAATTTGTACTGGATTAATCGTAAATTGTGATCTGAGAATTTTCGAACTCAAATATGTACGTCAAAATTATAACTAACTTCAGCGATTGTTTTTGAGTTTGTATAATCTCAAATGGCAATGTAATTATTTAATAGTATAAGAGTCGATAATTTTCTCAGGTTTAGGTGTGCGAATAATTAATAATAATAATTACTAGTTTTAAATCATCCATATCTAATATGACTGAGAATTAGGTTCAATTTTATGTAAATATTATATTAATATTTTGTTAATGGATTGATGAAGCAGGAAAATAAGTCTTGTTTGTAAGATATTCCATAAGGCTTTAGTTATTAAATAAATTTTGCATTAATTTTTTTTTGTAATTTGTTTGAAAAACAACACATCGAAAGATGAACTGCTGTGTTGTGAATTGAATTTTAACCGAGCTATTTCGTCTTCTATCGCAGTTGAGGAAAATACCTAGCACTCCTTGACTGTGGTTATTGTTAGTTTAGTCAACAGTACATAGTTGTAACATTTTTTTTTCAAATCGGATTTTCTTGATGTTCGAATTGAATTCAAATTATATCAAAAATATTTTTTTTCAATATCCTATACCTCTGTAGTCGAGTGCCAACCGTTTAAGTATTGGCATATTGTAGTGTGAGCGCTGTTTGATAATAATGGAAGGATAGTATGTTAATATTACCCAAATATATTTTAATGATATTGTTTTACTAATACTTATAGACACGTTTATTGTAGACAGGTTAGGATAAAACATCCCATCGGGGAACGTAAATATTGTGCCGACGACAAGGATTCATGGGTGTTAAGTTAGCCTCTGAGTTGACGCTGGTTCCTCAAATGAAGGAGACAGCGATCTCGCGTACAGTGATTGTGTACTTTACCGATGTGAAGTGACGTACAGGTGTAAGAGTGCATCGAAGAACGTTACCTGACGTGACGAGGTCGGCTTTATACCAACTGTCCGCTCTGACAGACGAAAGACTATCGACTTAATATTGTATATAATTAACTATTGTAACACTGATGTCTAAGTAGATAGGTACTTAGGTAAGCCAGGAACACTGTTTTTTACAATATTCTAGGTAAATAAATATATTAATATTAGGTAACTGTTGTAGTATATAATAAATTGATATAATTTCGGCTCTCGTTCCTTAATGTATTGATTGCCTCCCGTTTGTTCCGTAGCCGAGCATCGTGTACAGCTTTATACTGATTAACTTCTAAAACGGTCTTAGACATCAGTGATCTGGATACTACTGCGAAAGGAGGGAACGGATCAGTAGACGTAGGATAAGGGAATTAGGCAATGGAAGCTTTTAATGGATTTAATAAATTCTAAATTTAAGGATAAGGGAAGTGTTCCCTCCATTTTGAATATATAACTAAACTAATATGTAAAATGTAATAGGTCGTGTATTTCAACAATGTTTGATTTACATTATGTGGTCATGTTTCTTTACGCAATCTGTATATGCTGGCCCACGTAGCTTTGCATATTAATATGCTTTTATTACATAAATTTATTATGCTTGCATTGTTTTCTACGTCCAGTATGTATCGATTCCTTTGGCACAATAAACTGAATAAAATAAAACTAATAAATTGTATTTATTCATATAACTTATGTTGCAAGAAAACCTCCATCCACAGGCAGTTGAACTCCATTGATCATACTCGCTTTGTCACTGAGAAGAAACACGATTGCGTTCACAGCTTCTTGTACTTCGCCGAACCTATAAAGATATCAGAACAAATTAGGACATAAATAGTTACAGTTGATTATTAAAGAAATGTCTATTTGAATATTGGCCTCTTACCTGCCTAGTGGTATTTTTGAGAGGAACGCTTGCGCTTTCTCAGGATCTGCCCAAGCTCGTCTGCCCAATTCCGTCATAATGACTGTAGGGTTGATCGTATTCACCCTTATTCCATGCGGACCTAGTTCAAGAGCCATAATACGTGTCATAGAATCTACGGCACCTTTGGACGCCGCGTACGCTAAGTGATCCTTTATTGCCGCCTGTTGATTTTTTATACTCTGTATTAACTGCCATCTCTTACTAATTTAATAAAAATATAGAAGTGTTAAGTTTTAAAATCACATTGAAAATATTTTCTTCGTTGGTTTTATAAATATAGAACGATTTTATTTATATCATTACATATTTTAAACATAGAACTTGGAATAAACATTTTTCTATGTTGAAAAAGTAACATTAGGTATGTCCTTGGAATCCAAGGACATATACCTAATGTTACTTTTTTTTTAACTAAAAATATTTGCTTACTTTTGAGACTTGAGAAGATATATTTACTATGGAGCCTTTTATGCCATTTTCTATCATTTTCTTGGCTACAATTTGGCTGACGTTGAGGATAGCTTTCACATTAACATTCATAGTTCTGAAACGAACAAAGTAAGTATAAAATGCAATATTTATATTACATTTATAGACAAACACCTGTATTTAATAAAATTAATAGACTACTTACGCATCAAAAGCTTCCGGAGAGCACTCTAAAAATGGTTCATTATTAATATATCCTGCGCAGTTGACTAAACCGTCGAAATCGCCCAGAGAATCGACCACTTGCCGTGTCTTGGCCCAGTCTCGAAGGTCAACACAAGCAATTTCTACAGAAGGAACTTCTCTTTTCAATGCTTCTAAATTGTCTGCTTGCTGTGACAGTGCAACTACTTTAGCACCTAACCGCCACAATTCTAAAACGGTTCCTTTTCCTATACCTGTTAAAAAATATCAAATGAGGGAAGTACCTAAGTGTGTTTAAAAATCAAGTTGATTTACCTACGCATTTTACGTACAATGTAAATCTAAAAGTTGTAGTTTATTAATGGTCCATGGTTGTACCTACTTCTATTAATAATGGAGGTACAACAGGTCATAATGGCTTATTGTACCTCCTACTGTTAAAGTTTATTAACTTAATTGCAGGATAAACGTTATCTACAAGTTACGACTGGTGAAACCGGCCCTTAGGGTAAATGGGTAAATATTGCAAGATAACAGGTATAGAAGTTATCTTTATGGTAAAGATTGCAAGATAACAGGTATGACTGCACCAAATTGAATAATTCTTACTTTTTGAGTTTGATATTAAGGTACGGTATAAAAGAAAACAAAAATTATCGATATATCTACAAAAAAAAAAAAAAAAACATTGGAGGACGAAGTTCTTCGGGGCAGTTTGTTTGTAACAAAATTTTTAATGAAAATAGGTACCTATAGTAAAAGTAAGGTTATTTTACCTTGGCATCCTCCCGTTATTAATATTCTTTTTCCCTCAAAATATTTATACATCTTCACTGAATCGTTGACTAAATAAAAATTGTCTTACGTTTCTGTATTATCTTTCTTTCGAATAAGAATTATCTAAACGTCGACCGCAAACATATACAATAAGTTTCGATATGATAAGGTCATGCTGGATTGATAATAGTCTTTAATATTCAAAACAATTCACGCGTACAGCTATTTCTATGGAAAAAAATGTCATAAAACAGATACAAATGCAGACCAAATTCTTATACCGAGCTATGAGAATTTGATCTGAATTTGTCCGTGTTTTATGAGGTTTAAGAGATTTCTTCCATAGGGATGCTACGTGTAAATACTGGAAGAGTATCTCACTACATATAAACTGAGGTAGGGCACTGCAGGAAATTTCTTGCTCAAAAAATGGAGCAGCCCGACTGGGGTAGTACGTTGACCTTACAGAAGACCACAGCTAAATAATACTGCTTTTAAGCAGTGTCGTGTTCCTGTTCAAAGAGTATATAACCACCACGTTTTATTCCAGTAAGGTGACCAGAGCTCCTGGGGGGGAATTGGGGTCGGCAACGCGCTTGCCATACTTCTGGTGTTGCAGGCGTCTATAGGCTTCGGTAATTGCTTACCATCAGGTGAGCCGTACGCTTGTTTGCCGACTTAGTGATATAATAATATAATAGTAAGTTTTATAATTGCGAAAAGTAGTTACTTAAACAAATAAAACACAAAATTTGTAAATAAATTGTATTTTTCTTAAAACAAAATATGTTAACATATTTATGGCATTTTATTTCAGACGTTTTTAAAATTATAAGGGTTTTAAGGTAGAAGTTTTAGATAGGTAGGTACTTAGTTATACTAATTTACTAACAAGTTTTTAAAAAACTTTTCTTCATGTTTCTTTTTAAGGTGCGAAACTGCGAACACTTGCGCGTCCAAAAAACTGTTAAAAAAATTAATGCGTTATTTCATAATTATAGTTCTAATTGATTTCTTCATTACGCAATTCTGTATAACTTTAACTGTAACAATTATAAGGAATTATCTTTATTTGTAAGATATTAAAATTATTGGCTATTGTAGATAAATTCTTATCAAGACAACTAACTACAAAAGCATCATATAGAAAACGCTAATTTAAAGGCACTAAGTATTTATGAAAATATCAAATAGGTATTAATGACATTTTGTTGATTAAAAAATTAGTAATTTAACAAGACAGGTATTATTTTCTTTGGTACTTATTATTATAAACAATAAAAAGTATTAATTAACAGATCTCACATAATTACATAAGGTAATAAATGATTTAAAAAATGTCAAAGGAATTTTTCGAGTTCCACATCTTTGGTTCTTGGGTCATAGAAGTTATGTAGCAAGGAAACCTCCATCAATAGGCAGTTCTACGCCATTTATCATGCTCGATTTTTCACTCAGTAGAAAAACAACTGCATTCACCACCTCTGAGACTTCTCCAAATCTGAAAAATATTTCAATTCTGTAAGATTTTCTTTAACTTGCTTCGTTCGCCTATAATCGAAAGCGTCTACAAAAATTGTGGTATGCCCCTATAATAATATTGTTACTTAGTGAAAGTATAAAAAATTGTATAGTTTTAACATAAAACTTTTATTTTAATGTTATACTTAAAAAAAAAACAATACGTAATATACCAGATTGTTTATTATGCTGTGATAACCTACATCAGAGGCCAATTTTATCACATTAAATTAGTTGTTAATACCAAAGTCAAACAGTACAATAAGTCGTTTTAAAAAGAAAATAATTATATTTATATTATATTTAAAAAAACTTAATTTTTTATTTTTCCATGTTTTTCAATTTGTATGAAAGTATGTCTTGAAGAATATTAAAAAAGTCTTTGATGAAACTTAGTATAAATACAACTTTTATACCAAATTTTCAAAGAAATACAACATTTCTTTATTTCTGTAACATTTTTTTTAACAATTACTATATGAGACAATTTTTAATCACCTACGTTATTGGATACAAACATTGCAATATGAGGAATATTGCGATGTAGGTACTATGATATAATTATGCACAGATAGAATAGTATATATTTTTTTATACAACTAGGTAAGGAATCGAGTGTATGATTCACCTTATGGTAAGCAGTTACTGTAGCCTATAGATAATTGCAACACCAAAAGCATCGCAAGTGCATTGCCAACCCTACCCCAATTAATTATAAAAGAACAGGTTTCGCAGTTACTTCTTGTAATTTTAAAATCAAGAGAAAATAATTATTACCTTCCAAGTGGTATTTTTGCTAACATTTCAGAACTCTTCTTGGGATCAGACCAACCGACCTTGGCCATAGCAGTCATAATAACAGTTGGATTAACAGAATTAACTCTTATTCCATAAGGTCCTAATTCCAAGGCCATTGCACGAGTTAGAGCATCCAATGCAGCTTTCGAAGCACTATATATGGCATGGTCTTTTAAAGCAGCCTAGAAAATAATATTTTATACAAAATATAATCTTAATTTTGGAGTTTTTTTTTTGATAAAATAACAATATTAGTGTTAATTAGCTGTAAGAGCCAAATAAAATTGGAATATTTTAAGTAATTAATGGTTTAATTGTTATAGTTAAGCATATATCTTTAGATTTAAAGTGTTTAGATAGACATAATAAAACAAATAGAAGAACAAGTCAAAGCATCTTATCAAATTATATAAATATGAATTTATATGAATATATGTATAATTCAAACTTGACATGCAACATTAAGTATCAGTAACATGTACAAACAGTGATAAGCTATGTAATAAAATACAATTATACCTTTGATGCTTGTGATGATATATTCACTATAGTACCGAGAGTCTTATTTTCCACCATTTTTCGAGCGACTACTTGGCTTATATTTAATACAGCTTTAACATTGACGTCAAATGTTCTGTAATGGTGAAAAGAGAATATATAAGTTAAAAAAACAAATGTATGTAAACACATATGATTTTTACAAGTTATAAGCATATTATGAACAATTCTAAAAACCATTTACTGAAAGTTTTTTGTTTTGAAATCAAAAACATTGTTTACTAATAAATACCACACAATCTCTAATGTTGTGCTGTACAATAGATTCGTTACTTAATAGAAATAAAATTTATAGATTTGAGGTTTACCCTTCTAATTAATAGTTTTCAAAATTACATAGACATTCTAAATTTTTATCCAATTTCTTTTGACAGGTAGGAAATAATAAAGCATATGTATTAACATACTTGTTAAAATCAGTTGGAGAACATGTTAAGAAGGGATCGCATATAGCAACAGCTGCATTGTTCACTAGTGCATCAAAATGTCCTAAGGATTCCACAACTTGTCTAGTTTTATCCCAATCAGTGATATCGACATCCACAATGTCTATGGATGGATATTCGCTTTGTAAACTTTCTAAGTGAGTTCTCGTTCTGGATAGTGCAACTATATTAGCTCCAGCTCTCCACAGTTCAATAGCAATACCTCTACCTATGCCTGAAATTTGAAAATTTATTGATAACGACTAAAACAAACATCTTAGATTAGTCTTTCCTCGTGGTTATTACATCTATTAAAATATAAGCCGGTTATTCGTGCTCTGTGCGTTTAATCATTTCAATAATTAACTTAAATCACACTTACCCTGTCCGGCACCGGTCACAAGTATTCTTTTTCCTTTAAATGAGATTTCCATCCTGTATATTTTACTAGAATAAATAATAATAATAATCAGAAGATTTACGATCAATACATATGACAAAGTTAAACTATTGAGATTAAATGTGCATTATATCGACGCGGTATTCGTAATTTACAACTTTACAGAAGAAATTGCTATTTTCGCTACTAGACTACTAGTGTAAAGACGATATTCGCAAATATGCAAAACTGAGAAATAAAATGTTAATGAAAAGATTGAAAAGTTATTTGCACACTTTTGACGCTTAAATGACAAGAGTCAAGATGACAACTCAAGTGAAATGTTAGTCAGTGCTGCCAACTCTTGAAAAAACTTCCCTAAATATTTTAACAAAAGTCCCGAAATTAAAGACAAAACCCCTTACACCCAGTGGCGTAGCTATCATAGGGCCAGGTGGTGCGGTGCACCAGGGCCCCGGAGCTCAGGGGGCCCTCTAAACTTAGCTTTGAAAAAAAAATTATAACAAAAAAAATAAAAATTAAAATTAAATCTTGTATTGCAGGCTTAAAAAAAATAAAAAATTATAGGCGAATGCGCGAAAATTAAAGCGCGCAAGAGATTGTGAATTGGATGCGGGGAATTGTGTTAAAAATCGTTTTTTCCCTTAGTTAATCTCATCTAATAATAAGTAAATATTCTATATTGTCATGTGTCTTTTTCTTCTATTAAACACATGGAGATTCTAATAGTATGGATACTACGTATGGATTTAGCCTACTAGAGATAAGTTCAACTCATTGTTTGTTATTCTTATTTCTATCAATAATTTTGAAGGTCAATATAAGTTCAAACTACGCAGAAAGTGGGGAGGAGGGCCCGATTCTTTCCCTATGCACCAGGGCCCTTGTCCCCGTAGCTACGCCACTGCTTACACCTAAAATTGAAATTATTTAAAAATCAGTCAGATTATTATTTTCATTAGAGTTTTTATTGTTCAAAGGGTTTTAAAATAGAAAATAAATTATTTTGCATACTTTGCTTGAATATATTCATTGAAAATGTTCTTTTAAAATTTGATACTTCAGGAATTGTTATTTTTTATAAGTTTTTTATATTAAAATATCTGACAAATTAAAAATTCCAAAAAAATTACTCTAAAAAAATTATTCCCTAAAACTCTCCCGCTATTTGCAAAATATCCTTAAATTTAGGGGAAAATCTCCCAAGTTAGCAACAGTGGTGAGTTAAACTCATGGTTCAACTATTTTATAAACTACTCTGATACTGGCAATTCCGCAAGGGAACTAAAGCCAAAGAAGAAGAAGAACTGTATGGACAATTGGACAGTAATGGACAGTGGCGGCCCCGTATTTTATTATTATACTCTTTGGTGGCGGATTTACCAATAGGCTGAGAAGGCTGTTGCCTAGGGCCGCAAATTCTAGGGGCAGCAATTTTATTTTTGAAACGATAAAAATGTTATAATATAAATCCAGAAAATGAATGGAGAGGGCCATGCCCTTAAGGGCAGCCGAAAGAATCGCAACTTGGCCGTTTTTCGGGTGACTGTGACCAGAATCTTTTTGGGACCTGAATCCACGACTGACTGTACTAGAATTTTTTTTAAATGATATTAACAACATCCACGGCCTCTTAGTTGTCCATGCCATTTGTACCTGTACCTACATAAAATATTTATTTCATTATCACCGTGCGTTTTTTAGAATAGTTTAACTTCAGACGATCACCATCACGATTCAGCCTGTAATAACCCACTGTTGGGCATAGGATTCTTGCCCATGTAGGAGAAGGCTCGGAGCTTAATCCACCACGCTGCTCCAATGCGGGTTGGCGGATATATTGAACTAACTATATATAAAGCGCTATGAAAGTCAGTTACGAATTACATAGGTATATATATAACTAGCTGTGCCTGCGACTTCGTCCACGTGGATAAAATAAAAAAAATCTAAAATAAAAGTAGCCTAAGATACACCTTATTACATCAGCTATCTGCCAGTGAAAGTCCCGTCAAAATCGGTCCAGCCGTTTCAGAGATTAGTCGGAACAAACAGACAGACAGACAAAAATTATAAAAAAAATTAGTTTGGTATATGTACCATGTATACATACACGCCGCGTTGGCGCAGCGGTCACAGCAATGGATTGCGATTGGCTGTTGCGCGAGCGGTTGCGGGTTCGATCCCCGCACACGACAACATTTGTATTGGCCATACAGATGTTTGCCGTGGTCTGGGTGTTTGTGCAGTCCTTGTGGGTCTCCCCACCGTGCCTCGGAGAGCACGTTAAGCCGTCGGTCCTGGTTGTTATCATGTACACCTGATAGCGATCGTTACTCATAGTAGGGAATATTATATCCGCCAACCCGCATTGGAGCAGCGTGGTGGATTAAGCTCCGATCCTTCTCCCACATGTATTAATTAAGTGGAGACAGGGCCCTGTGCCCAGCAGTGGGATGTTACAGGCTGAATCGTGATAAGGGGCCGTTCAAGTATTACGTAACGCAATTAGGGGGGAGGGGGGTCTTGTAAAACGTTACGATGCGTTACAGGGGTGGGAGGGGGGGTCTAGAACAACGCGTTACGTAACGTTGTTTTTTATTTAAACAAAAAAACTAGAGTACTAAAATCTCCCAAATTGGCAACCCTTTTCGTTTATATCCCTTTATGAATTTAAATATTTATACTTACCGCAAACTCGATTTTTTTAAGCGACTTTACGGTAGTTTTCGCAACAAAGTTGTGACATTTGGGTAAAAATCGTCAGTTGGGGTGTTACGTAACGTTTATGGGCTAGGGGGGGGGGGGGTACAGGAAAACGTTACGGCGCGTTACATAGGGGGGAGGGGGGGTCAAAAAAATCTTCAAAATTTGCGTTACGTAATACTTGAACGACCCCTAAGTTAATGCGGGTTTAATTTTAGGACATGTTTTCGGGATGAATTGTGAATTTTAAAATATTTTCTAAATTATCTAAACCATGACACGTACCTAAGCATTATTTGTTAAATTATTAAACACCTTAATTTTCATTAAAATAATTGAATGTTAAAGTAAATTTACCTTCAAAACTTTGAAGAAAGTATGTATTCTTTTTACCAGAAAGGAAGGGAAGGAAAAATTAATAAATTAAAATTATTTCACAAATCCAATTACTTAAATAATTTTAATTCTTATAAAACATATTTTAATATCATTTTAATAACATTATTTTATTATAAAATAATTTATTACACATTTAATAACTTATTACGTATGGTAACTTAAACTAACATTAGAAAAAAAAACTTGAAGTCTTTTGCTATATAAAAAAATAACAAAACTTATTTTTAAAAAAGTCACAAATCTGCGAACAAACCCTTTTATTTCTTTTAACGCACTTTATAGTTTTATTTGAAATAATCTGATTATTACGATTTTCAATATAATAATTAAACCATTAAAATACTGCTATCGACCATTTTGATTGAAACACCGATATCAGCGGAGACAGCGCATGACGTCAAGCTTAGGTAAACACCGCTCTCAGTACTCTTATTGACTGTATTTTGTTAGACACAGTCACTTTACCAGTTCAGTTACCTAAGAGTAACGTCAGAGCCGACGCCATGACACCTGCAGACGTTTTCGCGGACTATTTGAAAATATATTAGAAAAATACTTTTAAACTTCCTTAAACTTAAGTTTATTACCGAAATAAAGTTTTTTAAATAGTAAAATAATGTGTACCCACATTACGGAAGGGGTTTTCAAAATCTTTCGTCACTCCTATTCTCATTAAAATGATAATAATTGTTTTATTTTTTTATGATAAAAAAAAATGTTATAAAATTAGTCTCTTAAAATAATCACATACAACATTTATTACATTTAAATTATAAAATTAGCTTTTTTACGTTTGAGATTTATAAGATCGATTAAGACCATTTTATAATGTAATAGTATGTACCTACACATAATTATGTACTTTAATTTTATTAGTGTTTTGTGTTTTTATTCCCATATTTTGAAAAAATTATATACCTATCCTTATAAAACAATAGGTTCGTTATAAAATTCATAAAAACAAAAATGTTTTAATATTTTAATATTACATTGTATGTACAAGCCGGTGAGATTTTTCACGTTTTGCATACCTATAATATGTAAAAATTCAAAAATTCACTTAACAGGTATACAACAAAAAATAGAATATATTTAACATTTTTATTACATCAGATAAGGCACTTATAATTTACGATACCATAGTCTTAATTTTTTTTTTGTTAGTAGGTACTTCGGTGGCTTTCTTATCGCTTGTAGGGAGCTTTCCTGTACCGACCGCGTACTTCATCGTCGCGAACATCTAAATAGTGGCTGAATACAACTGCCCAAAGATAGAGGTATATGCCTGAAAAAAAAATTATACATATTTATTTTTTATTTTAATTTATTTAATATCCAAAAATATTTTTACTTTAATTAATTGTATATTTATTAAAACGGCGCTTTATTGACCAACAATAAAGTTAAAAAAAAAACAGTCGGAATAAAAGGTAGACGATTGTACCTATAAACGAAAAATTTCAAAATAAAGAAAATTAAAATTAAGACGATAATACCCAAGTATTTTATAGTATTAGATGTTATAAATGAAATATGTAATTAAAATTTAAGTTTTAAAGTTGTTACTATTAAAGTATATCTAGTGATTTTTTTTTAAATTAGCTCACATAATAATTAGGTATTTTTTGCTATTTAAGTAGTGTCCTTTGTCAGTATTTAAGAAGGTTGTCCTCATTATTTTTAATTAATATTCCAAAAGCCCTTATCCGAATAATATCCGGTACCTGATGAGATAAACCGAATTTAATTTTATGCCTATTATCTCTCAAGCCCACGCTCCATTAATGTCGTTCGTAACCGAGCGTATTTCCTTGTCGGTATTTCTAGGGTCCGTATTAGTTGCTTCGCTTAACTTATTCGAAATAACTATGTCTTAATTAATTGAAATATACATACATTGTATTATATACATAATTTAATTGATTGGGTTCTGTGTTATATATACCTACTCGTATAAAATTATGTCACCTACATACCTATATACGTACCCTTCATCTTTTTGTTTTGTATCTGATTATTGAGAGAGCTGGCAATATAAATATTATGAAGTATGTTATTGTATTAAATGATTACCTAAATATACTAGTCCTCCAACTAGAATTAAGCTAGCCAAAAGCGCGTGGTCCTGTCCATCGAGGTAGTAAGTGATGGAGGTATGGAGGACGCTTATCAACAATCCAACAGCCAGCACGATACCGAGCACCACCCACGGCAACATTAGCCAGGAGCGTCTCTGAAATATTAGTAACCAAGTTATTCACTGCAAATCTTCCCTAAAACTTGCGTCAAAACATCTATCTACTACCCTATGGAAAATATCTCATATAAATATCATAAAAACAGGGACAAATGTAGAGCGAATTCTCATATTACCGAGTTATGACAGATTTATGAGATTTTGGTTTTTATGTTTAGGCTATAAGCCTAAAACACTTCAGAATAGTTTACTTTATAATGTGAGAATGAAAATATTGTCTACAAACTCTAAAGTGAAGTGTAAAAAATGATCTCTAATTTATTTTTATATACGATCACCTATTATTCATTTTGGTAGAAGATCCGAATCTAAATCGATCTTCACCGAGCTGATAATAGAATGAAACATACTTTATAATAAATTTAGTATATTAGATAATATATTAAAAATGGGTTGCTTAAAAAAATCCTGGACTGATTATTTTTAATTATTTAAAAAAAAGCAAACGAAAAAATTACATTTAATTGAAAATTGCAACATCAAGACAATAAGAAAATTTAATCTGACTTGATAGTATTATGAAACGTATAGAATGTGCAGCCGTTGGGTTGCTTATTATTTACCTGGACGAACTACTGGGTTACCAGGTAGGTATAAACAATCTCGATGCCAGTTATCTTCTACATTTTATACGTTTCATACTATCAAGTCAGATTAAAATATTATTGAGGAAATCACACTAACAGGGACCGACAACAGTGATATCACTCATATCTTTTAATTACTAAAAATAAAAGTGTAGTTTTTAATATAGGTACCTATAAAGTTTAAAATTCTTACCGAAAATGACGTCTGATAAGCAGTAAAACAAGAAAAATTATTTATTTGAATAGAATTACAAATAAGTATGATTACCTAATGTATTTCCAAGAAAAAAAAAGAATATGTGTCATACCTTTAGAACAGCCACGATGAGTAGTGAACATATCAAAATTGTGAAACACAAGTTGATTGTCAATATTATCCTGGGAACTGAAAAAAGTAAAATAATGCTTGTTAATTAGTTAACGTTTTGTACCTAAGTATAACTTTTTGATCATTAGAAACCACTAGTAAATATTTTTGTGATTTTAATTTGAAGAAATATAACTGCCCTTCTAGGACAACTAAATGCGATTTCTCGCAATTTTGTTATTATTCATAAGTAGCAATAAAAGATCTAAATCCGATATCGGTACAAATAACACTGCACTGATATAAGAGGCATAATTATCTCCAATCAGAGAGCTAACTAGCATATTAATAACTTTGGAGAGATGAGTGAATAGACAAATGAGTTCTTTCCATTTATTTTTCCTTATAATGCATGAAAATATATTTATTTATGAGAATATACTCACTGTCCATATCTGACATTTTTTTGTCGAAGTCTTCTGCGAAGATGAATGTCTTGTAGGAGACATTGTGCTTGTTCGTAACCCAGATGGTAATAATTGTTGCTAAAGAGAGAATAATTCCTAACGCCCCTGTGATGATGGTTCCTGTGCGGGTAGAGGCACAACAACAGCACTTCTGTAATCTCCCCATTTTGATCTTTGTTTTCGCTCAGTACAAATAGTAAGATCCCCTAATACTATTAAGTCGTTGCTAAGAATGTTTTTCGTCGATCACCGTTTCATGGTTTCTGAAATTTAAAACAAAATTTTAAGGTTTTGTGTGTTTATAATCTAACTAGCTGCTGCCCGCGACGTCGTCTGCGTGCGTTCACTGCTCGTTCCCCATAGGTGATAGCGTGATAATATGTAGCCTATGTTCTGACCCGACTTCTTAATAATATTCGTGCCAAATTTGAAGTAAATCCATGCAGTACTTTTTGATTTTATCCCGGACATACATTTGAAGAAATAAAGGTTCACTGCTCGTTCCTCGTAGGTGATAGCGTGATAATATATAGCCTATGTTCTGACCCGACTTCTTAACAATATTCGTGCCAAACTTGAAGTAAATCCATGCAGTACTTTTTGAGTTTATCCCGGACATACATACAGACAAACAGACAAACAGACAAACAGACAAACAGACAAAAATTCTAAAAACTATATTTTTGGCTTCGGTATCGATTGTAGATCACACCCCAAGTATTCTTTTAAAAAAATATTCAATGTACAGTTTTGACTTTTCTACCATTTTATTATATGTATAGATTCCGTACACATAATCTTAATTCCGTTACATTTGTAAACACGATATTTATTATAACATTATTGTTTCAAATCAAATTTTTGTTCTCATTTATTGTTCATATACAGATGTTTGCCGTGATCTGGGTTTGTGCAGTCCTTGTGGGTCTCCCCACTGTGCCTCGGAGAGCACGTTAAGCCGTCAGTCCCGGTTGTTATCATGTACACCTGATAGCGATCGTTACTCATAGTAGGAAATATATCCACCAACCCGCATTGGAGCAGCGTGGTGGATTAAGCTCCGATCCTTCTCCGACATGGGGAAGAGGCCTATGCCCAGCTGTGGGATATTACAGGCTGAATCGTGATCGTTCATTGTTCAAATCTCCAATTGATTTAAAATTTTCTCAAATTTTAATACACTTTACCTTCAATCGATAAAGTTATTTAAGATGTTAAATTATTATTTGAAGATGTTAATAGAACGTATAATTAACTTGATGCACGTAGTTGTGCGATTGTGAGAGACACGAATGTACAGTACCTACTAGATAGTACATCATGCAACGTGAACGTCACAAGAGGAACAGACAAATCAATATTTTTGCAAAAAAAAAAAAATATTAAAATTGAGATAAATATCATCAATAATGTTAAGTTTTATAGAATAGAACATATATTTGTTTAGACAAAGACTGCCACGTCAATGTCACACATACCTATACACAGTTATGTATGTACAAGCTGCCGTAGTAACAAAAATACGCACACATGAGTTGAACTATTTATGTAAAGTATTAGCATTTATCTAAATTTCAAAGAGAATATAATGGTCTAAGATCCGGGATATAACAAAATATTCCCTCATCTGTTAATTAGATGAAACAATTTTTTATAGGCTGATTTCAATATTGTGAATTTATAAAAACAACCTCTGCCACCATAAGCCTGCTGCAAATAATAATACTAAAAAAAAAATTTTCCCACTCATGTTAATTACATGTAGTAAGCTAAAACCGTCAATATTTTACATTATATACCTGACTGTAGTAGGCAGTAGGCACCCATCTCTATGATTGCTATACTTACCTGCAGCCAGGTTACTGCTGATTGAGGTTACTGACCTGGCTGCAGGTAAGTATTGGCTAGGTGCGAAGTCATGGTGGAGGTAAGCCGAATCGACACAAGCGTACGCAGTGGTGAATTTTTGAACCAAACGGAGATGTTTTATGACTCTGTCGTATAAAATACACGTAAACATTTTAATTTTTTATCAATAATAACATTTTAATAAAATGAGCAACCGGAGTTGCTGTGTCGTTAATTGTAGAAATACTAGTAGAAAGAGTGAGTGTAAATTTTATACATTTCCAACTGCGAATTGGAAAAAAATCAAAGAAAAAAGTGGATAGTAGCAGTAAGACGGCGAAAGTATGTAGTATCATAACCTTAATTTCAGTATTAATAATAAAAGAGTATAACGGGCATTTGGAAAATGGTAAATGTTGTTGACACAATAATATATTATCTAAATTAGTAATTTGAAATATAAATGTTTTTACTTGTGGAATTTATCAAAATTTAATAAACTATTGTATGTATTTTATTAAGAATTTCATATAAATAATGAAAAATATTTTGCTACTCTTTAGATTAAACAACGTGTTTATTAAATTTAAAAAATTTAGGTACTAATTTGGAACTCAATTCGATGATTTACTGCTTGAAACCCAGTTTGATGATGACTTCCATGTTTTCGTAACGACTTAAATAAAAAAATATTAAATTAAAAAAATTTGTATTTTACGTTATCTTCAAGATTCAGCTATTACATTATCTTTTTATTTTTATTCTTTACTTTTACCTTTACAATTATAATTTAATTAATTATACTCTTTGTTTCCAAAGTTTGTTTCCTTTTAGTTTTGTTAAAATTAATTTTACAACTCATATGTACTCAGCTATGCTTTAAGCCTGATTTACACCAAGGCAACAACGTGCGGCATTGTCGCATGCGACATATTGTGGCGTGCGCCATCTTGTGGCATGCGACAAATTGCGGCATATGTGGCATGCGACAGCGTATTTTATGCCAAGGCAACAGTTTTTAAGCGTCGTGCTGTCAAATTTTAGTCTGCCTACTTGATTGATAGAGATAGGTTAGAATTTCTTCAGACAAAAACACAAAAAAAGTAGATTTTATATATTTCTTTTTTAGATTTTCTGTAGTAAGGGTACAATTTCTAGAGATACCAGACGATTAGTGAGTTTGTTAATTTTTTTCGTCTACGTAGGTACATTGTATTACTTGTCGATGTGATCTAAGTCGTTTTTTTTCGTTTGCTAACAAATATAATTATCATTACACCACTCCATGTCTGATTTATCTCATTTTGTAAATAAAATAAATAAGTACAATCAAAACATAACCTAGAAACTGGCTTGACGCATCAAAAATTGTCGCACGGAATCCATCGTGATCGGATACAAGCTGCGACACTCTGCCACATGACGCAAGGTGTTGCCGTGCCGCAAGGTTCTTGCCACAACGTGCGACATTTTTCATGCGTCAATGCCGCATGCCACAATGCCGCACGTTGTTGCCTTGGTGTAAATCAGGCTTTAGAAATTAGAATTGACCACAGATTACACACAGATAGTATAAAACAAAAAAGCTAGCTAGAATTGACTTAATCTAATCATGAACATATTAAATAATTTGTTTATCAATGATACTTAAGTTTTTTTTTAAGATATTTAATTCAATATAAAATAGCACGTAATTTCGTCAGTTCGTCACTACATTTTTTTCACATATTGATAGTTATTTTTTAACAATAAAAAATATAGTTATTGTCAAATATCATTAATATACTGCCAATCACATATTGTATCTGCCAATACTGTCCCCTTTTAGTTCATAATCGAGTGGCGCTACCGTCACGCACCTAGCCAATAGCAATCATAGAGATGGGTGCCTACTACAGTCAGGTATATAATGTGAAATATTAACGGTTTTAGCTTACTACAGTCATGTAATTAACATGAAAGGGAAAATATAAAAAAAAATTGCAGCAGGCTTATGGTGGCAGAGGTTGTTTTTATAAATTCACAATATTGAAATCAGCCTATAAAAAATTGTTTCATCTAATTAACAGATGAGGGAAGATTTAGCTTCTCGGATCTTAGACCATAAACATAAACTGAAACCAAGATGACTTTAACTAGTAATAGTATCTTAAACAAATAGCGGGTACAATTATTAATTTGATACAATTGAGGTGTCGAAAAAATTGCTATTCAAACATAATTGTATTTATTCTAAATGTACTCTTATATATGGAAATAATAAATAGCTGTTTAGTTACAACGTTCACGTTTGTTATCTATCACATAAACCGGTTTTTACAACAAAAATGTTGTTAAAAACGATGCTCAATTATGTTTGAGTATAAGTTCTTTGCCTATTGTTTCAAATAATTTTTAGGTAGGTAGATATAGTTGATTATGAATAAATTTAAAAAAATAACTTGGCTATATAGCATGAGATTTATTTTTATACGTTCAAGTTCTTTAAAAAAGTTTTGATACACATTTTCTATGTTCTGAATTTAATAAAATTTTGGTATAGCTGTGTCTAAATATAATATAAGCACGCATGGCTAGCTCATTATAAATTCGAAGCGACGAAATATCCACGTGAGATGCTTTTTAAAATTAGCATATTCACAGCGGCGCCAGAGACTGTCGTGTTGACATATTGAATTCGCTAAAAAGAGAAAATAACTTAATAAGAATTTAGTCGACTATCGTGTTTATAAAATGAGTTTGCTTTCTATACGACAGAAGTAACTATTCTCGTACATCAAATATTGTTTAGGACGTTAATTTGTCGTAACCTAAATAAAATTTGGCAAGATAAAATTATATCTTTTAAGTAGTTATTTATACAAGATGACATTTTATTACCTAATACGTCGTAGTATTTCCTTTTGTAAACCTAATGACAATACATTTACATATCTATAATTTTTATGACTATATAAGCTCTACCACTAGTATTTCTGTGGTCTGTGAGCTCTACCATTCTGTTTTATTACGTATTGCATAAACTCGTTTATAACTATTCTAAAGTTTAGTGGTTACTATTAAAATAATAGCATTTTATTATTTTATTAGTTCAAGTATCGCTTTCCTATCGAATAGAGGTTATCAATCGATAGCATAGAGTATTTTGTAACAAAAATGAACTCTACAATCGTATGATTAATGCATCTAATTCTGGAACGAAAGCATTATTCGGAATAACTGTTGCGAAATTATAATGTACTATTTATTTTTAGTAGTTGTTTCGTTTGTACTTTAAGCGTTCAAGATTTTAGTGTTGTATTGTGTAATATAACAAACTTCTTTGTTTTGTATCGCTTAATTGCAGGAGGTGAAGCGTCGTCTAACACAGTGTTCCGCAAACTTTTTGTGTTCAAGGTACACCTAGGAAAAGTAAAATATTTTGGAGGTACACCACAAATAAAAAATCATTTTTTAAATAACATAATTCTACAATTATTTATTAATCATCGATACAATGTTTATTATTAATCAACAAACGTAAACTTTATTTTTCCAAGGCACACCAATAAACGACCACGGCACACCAGTGTGCCGCGGTACACGCTATGCGGAACACTGCTCTAACAGAAGGGTAATAAGCACGACTAAATACTAATTATATTATAGACAGAAGAATTACTGTGATTAGATTTAAGTTGTTTTATATGATTCCTAAGGGATTTCTACCCATGCGTTTTCTCGTCGAAGGTTGCTGGTTGTTGTCTGAGCTTATACATTTAACATTCTAATCTATCTCATTGTCGGTAGGTCGCATTACCAGTCCATTACATTCAACATTATATCATTAGCGTATAAATGTTCGCTGTAAAATATTAAATAACATTATAAAGAGGAAAGATTTGATTGTTTGTTTGTTTGCATTCAATAGGCTCATTATATTTTCAAAAAATTGGAGAAAAAATATATTTTGAAATTTTTGTTAAATACCCGTGCAAAGCCGGGGCGGGATGCTAGTATTAATAAAAAAAGAAATTGAATCAATGAATTTGATAAAATTGATCATGATCATGTTAGCCGTAACTTTAAAGCTCGACTGAACTATCTGAGCTATAAAGAGCTTCTATATTTTAGAATACCTATATTTTAGAAAAATAGATATCAATAAGCCATTAAGGTTTAACACATATAAGAACAATATTTATTTAATTAAAATACCACAAGTGAAGTATAAAGCAAATACTACTGCCCACGGGCTCACCTACTCTCTTGAATTCTTGATCTGCATAACATTAACATAATGACTGTTACTTCCGTCTTTATAGTGAGATAATTTCGTAACGTTTTTAATAATAAGCTGCTAAAAAGAGCTTCATAACAATCTTATATCCTATACTAATAATCCCATCCCGGATTGTGTACTGAATTTTAGAATTCTAAGCAAAGTTTTGTAGAAACCGAAATACACTTTATTTTTATTCAATATAGTTAAGAATTCATTTATAAATTATGTTACATACTTAAAATAAGAATTATTTTTATTGTTAAGTACATATTACCGTGTCAAAATGTACATTCTATCTAATTGATTCTACAAGGAACTAGGTAGTTCCACTTTTAAAGAAGTTGACAAACATATACTATTATATTATAAACTTAGCAGAATACCTTTTCATACATGGAAAGGATGAACTTGCTCAGCAGTGCAATGTTTACATAACTGACTCAGAATAGGTACCATGCGAGAAATTCAGTCCTATACATTAAATTCATCGGTTCAAAAGGTAACATATTATTATGTCGTAGAAACAGATTTTTTAATAAGTGAAATGATAAACTTACTTGAATTTAATAACTGACGTAATTTTTTTTTAATATAGTGCAAAAAAGTTTTGCAACAGGAAGGGTATCTCATTTTAAATTGGATCGCCGCACTGACGCGATAACCCTCGCCTCGTAACATTGACCTGACCTATATTGCAGATAGCCTAGCCTTAATGTTACTGTAAATATCAACCAGCAATAATACTTGAAGCCACGCCCAATCTTTTACTACCCATTATCTAATTTTTTAAGGTTCTATGAAAAATACGTTTTAATACGGTTGTAATGTAGTTTAATATGTACCACTTATCTAATTTATTTCATTCGTTATAAATACATACCTATAGGTATTACATACTCGTATAAGTATCAAACAGTTCTTCAAGTAAATTGAAACAGCTTTTAAATACAACAGAAGCGAAGTCCCCCACGAACATACAATATAGTAGGTAGGGATCCCTAGTACATTTTTTTAACCTGATCAGTATCAAGCTAATTTTCCGTGAGTAGCTTCATTTTGATGAAGCGAACAAAAAGTTCCTCTTCGAAAACTCTCGGTTGTGGTAGATAATAGAGTTAGCAGGAGGTAGAGCAGCAGTGAGCGTAGGACCGGCATAACGTACCACGCAATTTGGAGGACAATATTACCATCAAATTATATAAATATTAAGTAACTAAAAGAAAAAAAAATCAGCTGGTTAGTAATAATTTTTGATGACCTTACGGGGTCATCAACTTGATGACCTCGTAAGGTAAAATGATTCTTTTTCTGATTTGTTTTTCTTTTAGTTACTTAATATTTATATAATTTAACTAGCCGACCCGTGCCCACTTCGTTGGGCGTTATAATCCATTTCACATAAGAAGGGTACGGTGAAATTTGATATGTTCCAATACACTCTCACTATTTTCAGCAAATCAGATAAATATGTATAAATGTTTTAAAATCACCAATTAATTTCTAAGGCAAATAATAATGCTTGATTATATTGAATTGTTGACACGGCACGTCAGAGGGCGCAGGTTCAAATCCTGCTGACTTAAAATCTTTATATATTTTTATCTTTTTCCTTTTATCTTGTCACTCCTGAATAGTGTAGCTTTCTGTTAGCGAAAGAATTTTCATGATCGGATCAGTATTTGCGAAGATTACCCCGTATATACAAACAAAGTTATAAACTTTACCTCTTTATAATATTAGTATAGATAGTAACATTGTCCTACAAATTGCGTGGTACGTTATCCCGGTCCTACGCTCACTGCTGCTCTACCTCCTGCTAACTCTATTATCTACCCCAATCGAGAGTTTTCGAAGAGGAACTTTTTGTTCGCTTCATCAAAATGAAGCTACTCACGGAAAATTAGCTTGATACTGATCAGGTTAAAAAAATGTACTAGGGATCCCTACCTATAGGCAAAGAGTGGAAGCTTAATCCATAACATTGTTTTACTCCAAGTTAGCAAATAATTTCTCGCACAGAAGTAACGATTATTACGAGGTCGCAATACAAACATACTTTAGAAGCTTTATATGCTGTACATGATCTCCAGGACATGTGGAGGACTGACAGGAACAAACACCCTGATATAAACGAACATCCCGAGGAGTCTGGAAGTTCGTTTATCAAATCAAATATCAAAAAATATTTATAACATGTGAAATACTAATTTTCCCTTTAAGTGGGGTATTGAAACTGTGATCATTGTCATTAATAAAACGTTTGTGACACTAAACCAGAAAGGTTGTCAATAGTTATATAATTTTACTAGCTTCTCCGCGCGACTTCGTCGGTGTGGAGACTCCGCTCCTATTGGTCTTAGCGTGATGACACATAGCCTATAGCCTTCCTCGATAAATGGGCTATCTAACACTGAAAGAATTTTTCAAAGCGGCCCAGTAGTTCCAGAGATTACCGCGTTCAAACAAACAAACGAACAAACAATCAAACAAACAAACTCTTCAGCTTTATATATTAGTATAGATTAGTCTTGTAGCTTTATATATAATTGTATTCAATACAACAATGCGATAAGTTCCATATAAAATAAACACATACTTTGAAGACATAAATAAAAATTACTGAGCAATTAAAAGATAACCTCAAACTAACTTGAAACAAACCATCATATCAACGCGGAGCACAAAAATACACACGGATTTCATAAACAATTCCCTAAAGCGTAACTATTAAGTATGTTAACGACTAGTTAATAAATCAGTACTGCGCTCCTTTTTGGGCGCGGTATGTATAACATGTACTAATATATCGTATACATTCAGCCTTTGTTTGTCGGATTATTGCGCAACACTTGATGACTATAATAGTACCCGTGTTATTGCTTCTTACATACTCTTAGAAATGTAATTGTATTCGTCGCTATGAAGTTTGATACACAAAAAATAAGTAGGTAAGGAAAGATTTATGTTCATTAAAAAAAAACATCTTTATAATATTTTTAGAATCTTGAATGATAGGTACATGTACAATGTACATAATTATATGCGAAAGATTGGATGAAATAAATGTTTGTTACTTAATCACGCTAGAGCTTCTGGACATATTATCTGGGTAAACTGTGGCATATACTTATAAACTACATAGTAGGCTCCTAATTTTATCTCAGAAAAAATTATGTTCCCCTTAATTTATTGTTCGATTTCCACCGAAAAGAAGTTGCATGAACAGTTAGTGCTTAACAAACATTAAGAAATGTTTTTTTTTTTATAGGTTTAAAATACAAATATCGAATGCAGTATCATTTATGACACTGTAGCTATTCTGTCAGTTGCGGCGATGAGCACAATCATGTAGTAACTACATGCTATGCAATTTGTCTATTAACAAACGAGAGATAAACTAGCCTTTCAAGAGCTGGAAGGATTTATCACAAGTGGGCATAAATATTTCTATTAGGAGAAAATCCTACTAGGGGCCATTTAGTGTAAAGCCTTTATTTATTATTTGTTTATTTATATACAACGAAAAATGTATGTTTTTATTTACATTGTACTACTTAACTATTTATTATTAAGTTATATTATATTGGCCACAGCATCTGTAGTAGATGATTGTTGCAGCGCTAGTGGGTTGGTAGGATCCCACATCGTCGTTGATGGCTATAGAGCCCTATTGCGGCCCGGCATTAAGTTATAATAGCACCATTTATGGATCAAGTTTCTTGAAGTTGATTCCGGGTTAAAATTTAAGAGGATGTGATATTTCATAGCTTGTGCTTAGCTATAATCTTTTTTTCTAAGAAAGATGACGTTTTCTAGTTTGATCTTAACAAATATTTTTTTATGGTTCAATGTCTGCCTCCTCATATGCCTTGGTGTTGTACGACCAGGTTTAACAGAAAATATATTGTACTAGCACACAGACTTCGATCGGGACATGTTCTAAGAGAAAAGTTGAGTCATCTCATAAGAAAAGCGGCTTTACCTAACCATGATACATGTGGTGTCATAGATGAAGCACACCACTTTTTAGTTGAGTAACCGGCTAGGAAGCATCAATCCTTTAGATTATACCACGATTATACAGAACAGTAGTGCTATTCTGTAAGAACATTTTCGTGTCTCGACAGCGGAATCCGCGGTGAGAAATCAAATTCGTATTCTCTAAAACTCGACAGTCCCGGTAGCGCCACACTGTTGAGTGTAGCGACGAGTCGAACCCTGTTGCGTGAGAAAGTAGTATGAATTCGGTATTCTGTGTTTACAGAATTCCAAATCAAGGTCAAGTGGGTTTGCTTTAGAAGTGAGGTTTGTCACTCAGGTGAAGCTCGATATCGAAGTGGTTTTTTACAGAATAGCACTACTGATGTGAGCGTATTCCATGATGTATTGACAATTTGATACAAACAAACTCAGAAGAAGCTCATAATTTGTTTAGATTACTTTATAATATATGATTTTTGTACATCTTTTATCGTTCGTTATTTAATTTTGAGTTTTTTTATTGTGTTATATTTTAAATATTTTAGACTGTAGATAAATAATAATAAAAAGCAGGTTTATAATTTTGACCTTAACAATAGTTTAATAGCCTATAATGTCCCGAAATCAAACAGTATTATTTACATTATTTAATCGTTCGCCACAAAACAAAAACTCTGGCAAAATAAAGTCAATTACGATTGTCTAATCTTGGCTCTCAGTTGATGGTCGAAACATACCTACAGTTCCACAATATGCTACTGACTGTGCTATTAGCAGTATTACTTTCGTATAGTATAGTACCTATAATAAGTTAGTTTGTATTGACACAAAAAATATAACTGCTTTTTATTTTGGTTATAAGTGCACGCGTTTGAATGAAACAGTAGGTATACTTTACATAAGAATATTACATAGAGACACAGATCACAAGATAGGATAGATCTTCATTACATTTAAACTTAATGCTGTGTGTTAGGCAAGTTATCATAGGCATATTTGTTTATAAATTATATTTGATAAAAAATATGTCTCATCGAGTTATCAGATCGGTGAAGGTGGATCTTACACCTCTCTTAGACCATAAGCAATGCAGTATCAAAGGAATAAAATTTATAATATTTATTACTAAAGAAAATGTTACTATACATGTCATGTTCTTATGAATAATAATTCTTTTATTAAACAGTGCTGACTTGTTTAACACATTAAAATCTATTATATCTTGAAGTGTTTATAAAGTTCGGAATGTCTGTTCCCAGATATTCAATTATCTTAATCACTTTATTTTAATTGTACGAGTGCGTTGCCTCTCACAGATATCAAATAATCCGTAGCAGTAGGCTTGCTCATGTGGTTTAAGTATAGATGTTATGAAAACTTACACATTCAACGGTTACCTGCAACCGCATCCGTAATTTAATAGTTATAAGTAATAAAAATACTATTGTTTTTATTTATTTATTATGATTTAGTTAAATTTTAATGTGAAGTAAGTAGTACGTACTTAGTAGCTATCACAGATTTAAGAATTTCTTCAATCTATGGCAGCTATGCATGTGTTGATATTCTTAATTATTTTGAAGTGAAACTTCTTTAGAATCGTTGTGATTTCAAACCGGATGCAACGGAAAAAAGACAGAGAAGGGCGCGCCGCGCTGCACGCCGCTAATTTTAAATTGGTTTTTTTAAATTAGTTTGCCAAAGAAGTTTCACTCCTATCGTGTGTGAATTGCACACACACCTTTTTTTAAATTACTATATTTTCTTTTGCTTTTATTATAAATACTGTATCTATGTGTTAGATTGTAATTGTATTGTAAATTTGTAGTAGGTCACCAAACTGCCTGCCCTGCGTGGTGACTATGGACAAAACACATGAGTTCACGCCATTTTTGCCGCGAACTTGTGGCGGCCTATGTCCAGCAGTTGACTACGATAGGCTGAAGTGATGATGATTATGATGATGAGTAGGTACATTTAACTCGTATATTAGGTACTAGCTGACCCCGCAAACGTTGATTTGCCATATATTTGTTAACACCCCCGCAACCCCCTCTTGTGGGTGGAATTTCGTAAAATCCGTTATTAGCTGACCTTTACTTGGCGAAAGAAATATTCCTACCAAATTTCAAGTCTCTATGCTTTATGGTTCCAGAGATATCGTGATGAGTCAATATATAGGAGAAAATCTCTTATATAATATACCTACTAGCTGACCCCGCAAACTTTGTTATGCCATATATAATAGTAACCCCCACAGCCCCCTCTTGTGGGTGGATTTTCGTGAAATCCGTTTTTAGCTGACCTCGAAAGGAATATTTCTACCAAATTTCAAGTCTCTACGCCTTATGGTTCCAGAGATATCGTGATAATCGTGATGAGTCAATATTTGGGTGGAAATCTCTTTTATATACTCGTATGTAGATATAATTATAATATATATAGATTTATTTTTAGCATTTAATCAAGTTTAAATTAACCCATGTTTGAAATAACCGAGTTTAAAATAATTAATGATTTCAAAATAACCCATGTCGTAATTTCTTTGTTCGTTAAAAGTAAAGGTCACACGAAGAGTCATAAACGCTGTTCATTAACATTGACCTTGTTTGTTATTTATATAACACTAAGTGCGTGTGAAGTGCACACATTATTAAATGCATATAGGTAAGTATATTTAATATATATTGTATACAAAATTTTGAAATATTATTTTATTTCTCTGGGTCGTAAACTCGTAACGTAAAAAATCGGCGAAGTGCGAGTCGGTCTCGCGGACTAAGGGTTCCGTACCATTGACTAAACTAAAGGCTATATTTTATTGTTATTAAAAAAAAATACATTTAAAAATGGTAAATAAACTAGTCAAATAGGCCTATCTATTGATCCAAGCCGCTATTGGAAAGCTATTATATTAGTCTATCGACGAGGTTTTCTTGATTTCTGATAGATGGCGTTGGAGACTAATTATATACAAAAATAATTATCGCCCCCCTTAAATATTTATTTAACTTTATTTTTAGTATTTGTTGTTATAGCGCCAACAGAAATACATAATTTGTGAAAATTTCACCTGTCTAGCTATCGCCGTTCTTGAGATACAGCCTGGTGACAGACGGATTGGCGGACGGACAGCGAAGTCTTAGTAATAGGGTCCCGTTTTTACCCTTTGGGTACGGAACCCTAAAAAAGAACTATTGATATACCTACATTGTTTGTTTCAAGTTGCAACTTATTCGCCATGAGTCATGATGTAAAATAGGTACCTACTTAAAATTATGTATTAGGTATTATGTTTAGATTACTGGTGACTATTTAAATTCTAGGTATTGCACATTTGAATATAAGGTAGCATAATAATAATAATAATAATTGAGAACTTGAATATTCTATGATTTTGACAAGACAGTTTCAATCCAATTATTTTCTGAACATTATTGAATAACAGCTGTGTATTCAGTAATAACTCTAAAAATAGTTGCGTTATAAATACGGGACCATGAAAAATTCTCAGAGTTGATGTCTATGCCGTGGCGTCCTTAGTTAATCGATGACGTCCTCATATCACTCACGCCGAAGCGTACCAATTTATTCTGCATGTCCTTAGCCTCTTTTCACATAAGTCGTAATCTTACTTCGTAAAGTTGTAACATTCCACATAAATATTATTGTTTGTTTGTTTGGTTGAACGCGTAAGTTTCAGGAACTACTAATTTCGAATACTTATAAATTGAAAATTATTTTTGTGTTTGATTGTACGATAGTTTATTTACGAAGAAGGCTATAGGCTATATAACATTTTAGTACGTTTTTCCTCAAATTAACGCGGGTCAAGTCGCGGTGCATATTTTATTTAATGCGGCAGAATTGTGCCTATATAAATATAAATATCGCATAGGTAATGAAACGATAGATACATTTGAAATATTGCGTTATTTAATTAAAAATTCCGAATATACTTCGGTTGAAGCGTCCCGAAACCTGCGTGCGGTTTGTTTATGTACCTACGATGACCATTAATGTGATTTTAGCGATTTAGTCGTAGTCATTGTTGGGTACCTACTTAGTCATTTGAGTCACGATGATGATGTCACGATTCAGCCTGTAATATCCCACTGTTGGGCATAGGCCTCTTCCCCATGTAGGAGAAGGATCGGAGCTTAATCCACCACGCTGCTCCAATGCGGGTTGGCGGATATATTCCCCAATATGAGTAACGATCGCTATCAGGTGTACATGATAACAACCGGTCATTTGAGTAATTTCCACAAAAGAGAGAATCCTACTGTGGCAATCACTGCAAACTTTGATGGTGTTATATATACATAATATTATTGCTACATATATTTATAAATAATCGCGCTAATCTCTAGAACTACTACTTCGAATTGAAAAATTATTTTTGTGTTGAATGGCTTATTTACCGAGGAACGCTATAGGCAATTATTTTTACAAAGTAATGTGGGTACACCAGGGCATAGCTAGTCTATACTAATATATAAAGCTGAAGAGTTTGTTTGTTTGATTGTTTGTTTGTTTGTTTGTTTGTTTGTTTGTTTGAACGCGGTAATCTCTGGAACTACCGGGCCGATTTGAAAAATTCTTTCAGTGTTAGATAGCCCATTTATCGAGGAAGGCTATAGGCTATGTATCATCACGCTAAGACCAATAGGAGCGGAGTCCACGCCGACGAAGTCGCGCGCAGAAGCTAGTTTTTAATAAAGATATTAAGTAAGTATTAGTTAAGTAATAAAGATAATTATTAAGTTTTATGAAAATCATTTGCAACATAAAAAATATTTGGGATGCCACATCGCAAATGTGCGCATGCCCTACGAGTGACATAAGATGTGTAACACGCTGGCGTTGGCCTTTTATTTTCAGTGATACAACGAAAAGGCCGGCTCGACCGCAGGTTTGTGACGTCATCGTGCTCGGCTTCTGTGTGAGCCAGACACGTTATATTCATTTTTACTAATATAATGTTTAAACACGCTAATCTCAGGAACGACTGGAAAAATTCTTTTTTTGTTGTTGGCTAGTCCTGAGGAAGGCTATATGCTAAATAACATCACGCTACGACGAATAAGAGTTAAGCATTAATAAGAAATGTTACGAAAACAGGAAACAATATTACTTTTTTTTATGGTAATCAAGATTGTTCTAAAATTATGCATTATTTGCGAAGTTATAGTTTTATAGACATGATATAAATCCTTATCGAAATAAGTACGTTATTCGTCGCAAAGTGGTTAAGTCGCCCGAGTTGCACAGATTTTCTCAAATTAACGCGGATGAAACCTTGGGGCACAGCTAGTTCATTAATAAGCAGCTCTTTATTTTTAACGTAAACATTGCGTTATTGAAAATATCAAATATGAATTTGTTCTGCAATTTATGTATTTTAAGAAACGAGTGTGCTGTGTGGTTACGGCAGTCGGCACTAAAGAATGTAGCCACCCCCTCTCTTCCCGTGGATGTCGTAAGAGGCGACTAAGGGATAACACAGTTCTACTACCACCTTGGAGCTTAAAAAGCCGACGGATGGCGGGATAACCATCCATGCTGGTTTTGAAATACACAGGTCAAAGACGGGCAGCAGCGTCTTCGGTGCGACAAAGCCAGCCCTGCGGTCACCAACCCGCCTGCCCAGCGTGGTGACTATGGGCAAAAAGTTCGCGTCATAATGTCGGGCGCGAACTTGTGGAGGCCTATGTCCAACAGTGGACTGTGATAGGCTGAAGTGGTGGAAGTGGTGAAAGAAACGAGTAGGTATTAAGGCCGCACTAAGAGACGTTTAATGATCTCTGAGTGAGGCCGTAAGTATTTTATTGCAGAAAAGCATACTTTAAATTAAAAATTTAATATGAATAACTATTTAGTTCAATAAAAACATATTAAGGAATCCCATATTACTTAAATTAATTCAGAGTTCGTGACCATTAAAAGATAAAAAATATCAAAAGGTACCTACATAAAATGTAGAGCTCTGTTACGAGAGGCTATATTCTCCTTGTAACTTGTAAGTATTAATTTGTTTTTACTACTTATACCTATATACTACTAGCTGACCCCGCAAAAGTTTTTTTGCCTTATATGTTATTAACTCCCGCAACCTCCTCTTGTGGGTGGAATTTTGTATAATCCGTTCTTAGCTGACCTCTACTTGGCGAAAGCAATATTCCTACCTTTCAAGTCTCTAGGCCTTATGGTTCCAGAGATATCGTGATGAGTCAATGGGTGGAAATCTCTTACATATACATATATAGATGTAGAGAAACAAATATGACAAACATTGTTATACGTATACAGTGTATATACTGTTACTCACCTAATTTGTTTACTTTAAGTAGTAGTCAGATAAAAAAAAAATCATAAAAGGGCATTGACACTATAACACGTGTTTAATATGGGATCACCGACGACGAATCAGATAAGTTTAGTTTGTTTCTTGGTGTATAAACAATTTAAAAATTACTAATTTGAATTATAACATCTTTACATTTGTTTTTGATTTTGTAATAAAATAAATATTATATTACTGACTCGAAATAAAAAGCTTGAATTCACATTTTTTTTAATTTCATTTAAGCACATTAAAATATTCTTTACTTTAGCCTTCATTTCATAAAGCTAGGTCAGGACCTGACCTAGCTTTATATATATTAGTAATATTGTCCTACAAATTGCGTGGTATGTTATCCCAGTCCTACACTCACTGCTGCTCTATCACCCGCTATCTCAGTTAGCTACCACAGTCCACAATCGAGAGTTTTCGAAGAGGAATTTTTTGTTCGTCTCATCAAAATGAAGCTACTCCCGAAAAATTAGCTTGATACTAATCAGGTGAAAAAAATGTACTAGGGATCCCTACCTAATATTTTTTATATGCAAACCTTGTGCTAACAATAATAAATTGATGCTAATTCTACATTTTATATAAAAAAAAAAAACAAGTACGTACGGATGGTTCATTAGTTAGTCATCATAGATATAAAAGAGAATTGTTCATATTAAAATAGCTATACTACGTACTTTGTAAATAATTGTTCTATAAAGATACTTCCTGTCATATCGCCTCAAGATAAGGTAATAACATTGAACGTTCTGCGTTCATGTTACGTAAATAGTATTTCATCGTCGCAAAAACCATGTATGGTCGTGGACCTCGGAGGCCTAACATTGACTGGAGAACAAGGTCGACAACTCGTTACATTCGATCATGCCTGAAGCCCTCTTTCCGACCGGTAGATATAATAATTGGTGCATTAATTGAGTAAATTTCTTTCGATTAATACCAATTTTTCAATATACGTTTGATGTTATCTGACAGAGCTGTGGGTACCAATTTGTAGAATTTTCCTGTTATATTTTTTCTTGTTAGGCACTTGTTTTTGTTAAATGAAAAAAACGAAATTCTTTTTTCCACTTAGGGTTAATAAAAGGATTTCTTGCTTTAATACTGGTTTTCATCAAATATTTTTAAACGATTTATCAAACGTCAATTTTTTATACTTTTGTTATTTTATAGAAATTATTTATAAACGGATAGCCAGGATACAATTTTTTAGTCATGAGGGTCTTTCAGTTGTCTTAAACGTAAAGATACACAGAGGAACGGACGTGACATAGTTAAAGAAGAAATCAAAATGAAATCTCTAACTTATTATCGATATATAATTTTATATCATTAATGAAAACTATTCATAAATATAGATATTAAAATCGTATTTATTTAACAGGACAGGTTTCGCGACTTACCATACAATCAAATTTTAGTTAGAATTACTATTATAATTAGTTACAGGAATTCTAAATATTCAAACGATCATGTAGTCGTACAGTAGATGGCGAAGTTACTCTTTATCTCTATATATCTCTATGTATATACAATAAAAATGAATCTCTGAATGTGTTGCTAAGCGCAAATCTCAAGAGTGGCTTAACCGATTTTACTAATTCTTTTTTTATAATATTCCTTGAAGTACGAGGATGGTTTTTACGGAGAGAAAAATTAAAAAAAATGCCTAAAAAAGTCTATAAACAACACTTTTCTATATTCTCCTACAAAAGATTCGTAATAATACTTAAAAGTCAATTTGACCTTTAATACCAATCAACTGTTAGGCGGTACGAAGTTCGCCGGGTCAGCTAGTATTTTATTAATTTTATGTCGTAATAAAATTGCATAAACATTACTTGGCTCTTAAACAGAAATATAGTAATCACAATGACATCATACCGAACAGTATTACTGTTGTGATGTGTAATGCAATATGCGAAAGAAGTGAGTCAGAATTAGAAGTGAATTCCTTGAAATATTTGAGGGCCGTACTGAGCTTTCGTTTGATTATGATTGTTTTAAACTATAGGTATAATGTTAGTAACTTAGACTCGTCACGTAGTAAAACATACACATTACACATATGTAAAATTACAATCATGTACTAATTATAAACACATTTAGGTTTTATGCAGTGGCGTAGCGTGCCTTAGAGGGGCCCTATATCAAAATTAGTTGGAGGGCCTAAATGAAGGGTAAAGATTTCTCACAAAAAAGGGATTGCTTTTTTTACTTTTGTCATTTCTGAAGTGAAAACTCATAGGCGAGTATTACAGTTTTTTAAATGTTTTTTCCCGGGAACCACGAGATTAAGTGCCATCGTGGATAACATTTTTGCTTACACACGGGGCCCCGTATCATTAATACGGCTGATACGGCGGTAGCTACGCCCCTGGTTCTATGTATGTTTTTAATTACATCCAGAACCTCTCTAAGATCTGTCTATATGTATAAGATGTCTGCGGCTCTATTTGTTTTAACTAAGTTCTTTCCCTGAAAGTTATTTTATTATGCAGATATAGTTTCTGTATTTTTATATACATAGTTGCCTACTTTTTGCTAAGACTATTAATTTTAGAAAATAGCATTAAATAATCATGTTTCCAGAATCATGATAATTTCGAAAAACCCGCATATTTTTCTTAGTATCTATATCTATACTATTATACAGGGTGGGGATGATAATACAACGATAACTTGGACAGCGTATATGTAATGACATTCCAAGCCCACATACAAAAAATCAATAAAATACATCCAGTAGTTTAGTCACAAATTACGATTTTTCATTTTTTAAAATTTCTACGTATGTATCAGACTAAAGACCTGACCTACCCTAAAACCGGCGGTTAACGACTCAAGGACAGCTATTATTATTTTTAAAAACATAGATTAAGAAATAATGGATATGGCATCGACTGCCACAAAAAGGCACAATTTTTAATCATTGCCATTTAGTGACAGTTCGCAGACCAAATAATATTATAATAACTAATGTTTAAAAAAAAATAACTTATTCAGTATCGGCTACTGATCAGTTCTGCATATTTAAAAAAAATTGATGGTTTGAGAAAATTTAAATCAAATAGTTTTTTATTCAATTTAATTTTAAATGCGTAACAATTTATTTTAATTTACTTTTCTAACTTACTATTTTTTATTCAATCAAAATAATGAAGTTTTGTAGGTACAAGCACATAGCATTTCCACGCGATTCTGCCGCGTAGAAAGAAGGCCACGCGCGAAGGCGGGGCGATGACGCGTGTAACAGGTCAGTGATCCTGTAGTTACAAAAATGATGTTATAAAATTTTATTAAATTATATTGAATTAGTTTGTATGAAAAAATCTTTTTTTTTGATTTTGATGTTAGGACTTATCTAGGGAATGCAATCCCGCAACAAAATTTTAATCCCGGTATTTGCGGGACTGAAAGGTCTAAGTCCCGCGGGATCCTGGTATTAGCGGGATCCCGCATGTTTCTTAAAGACATTGAGAAAAATGGCGAAATCCTGTATAATACATACATCTAGAACTAAAAATGAAACAAATATATATTATTTAAAATTACGTATTGAGATATTAATAAAAATATGTAATTAAAGAATAAAAATTATTACAAAGAGACAATATGTAGGTAGTTTAGGCATTATTTTGAAAAAAACTGCGCATAAACATAGCAAGTTTAATAGTCTTGTCTGCCAAACTACTCCTAACTTTATATGCCAGATAGCCAGCTGCAGAAAACGCTCGTTCTGCTTCAACGCTTGTGGGTACAACTGTTGATAAAGCGTTGTAGACGAATTGAAGTTATTCTCCACTAGACTCAAACAAATACATTTCTTTCTCGAGAGAATGAACTCCGAAATGAGTGCGACAAGCAGTTTTAAAACTCGATAGAGTTTAAAATGTTATTTATTATCATATCAAAATTTCAATCCAGCGGGATTCGAACCCGCACCTGACATACTGTGTCGGTGCTCTAGCCAACTGGGCTATGGAACGATGTCCAGCCGAATCGAAATTTTTGATTTGATTTTATTCGGTTTTAAGCAACCGTGTCGCCGTATATAGTGAGTCCTTTACAGCACCCAACTATTCGAAGTTTCATATTACAATGAATTCTTTGACGAGAGACGACACCATGCTATTTATATTTCGTATTATTTTTATTTTGTGTTTCCCACACATGAGGAAATTATAAAATGCTATTTATTATCATATCAAAAATTCGATCCAGCGGGATTTCAACCCGCTCTCCCGACATACCATGTCGGTGCTTTAGCCAATTAAGCTATGGACGATGTTCAGCCGAATCGAAATTTTTGATATGATTTTATTCGGTTTTAAGCAACCGTGGATGGAAGTGGTGAAGAAACTGGATTCGAATACCGCCGGAATCCAAATTTTGATATGATAATAAATAACATTTTATAATTTCCTCATGTGTGGGAAACACAAAAATAAAAATAATACGAATCGATAGAGCTTGTTAAAGTTCATCTCGAAGATACATCGGTTCAGGCTCTGCAGTTTCAGCTTGCATCATTGCGGCCACTGTAGCAAGAGGTAAATCATCATGTTCTTCGTCATGAGCCGAATCAGTTCGCGCGCTTTCGCGTGCCGAACAACACAAGGCGTTTACCGTTGCGCAGTCCCGCTAATCCCGCGGGATCCCGCTCGATTTATGTGCGGGACTGGTCCCGCAAAAATAGTGCGGGATCCCGGTATTTCGGGATCCCGGTATCCCGGTATTGCAATCCTTAGACTTATCTGATGGTTTTGAAATACTTCTTTATACTAGTACTAACGGTGTTTTCAATTATCGTTCTATTGTCATCCACACCTTGTATAAAGCTGAAGAGTTTGTTTGTTTGGTTGTTTGTTTCTTTGTTTGTTTGTTTGTTTGAACGCGGTAATCTCTGGAACTACTGGGCCGATTTGAAAAATTCTTTCAGTGTTAGATAGCCCATTTATCGAGAAAGGCTATAGGCTATGTGTCATCACGCTATGACCAATAGGAGCGGAGTCCACGCCGACGAAGTCGCGCGCAGAAGCTAGTTATTTTATAAAAACCGTATTACTAATGTACATAATACCCATAAGGTATTGTTATAGTTTAGTTATAGTGTTTTTTTATTAAATGCCTAATAAGGTCAGGTGACAGGTCTTGGTCTGACTGACAGTTTCTATCTGTTTTATACTGATGTTAATTAAAAATATATATTTTATTACCAAAATATCCAAATATAATTGAGCTAAAACTCTATTACTCTCATAATTAGACTCATTTATTACTCAGTAAAAATCATGAACAAATAGAGTAGATATGAGGTTAATGTACGATAATTAGAACTTTAGTAATTTCAACTCGTACGCTACAAATTACAATGGGTCTTTGATTCGTTTCTGGGGTGTTCTAATTCGTATAACAAATGCGATAATTATTAAAAAACTATGAGTAGCTATGATAAGGCTAGATTTTGTAACTAGGTTAGCTTGCTCTTGTTTATTTATAATTTTATCCAATTCGAGTATAATGTGCGTTGTTTTGTATGTACTTTTTATTATATTTATACATGTACTTACGTATTTGACTTTTAAAGCATTTAAATACTTAAATAAGTTTGATGTGATTTATTGATTTGATGAATCAAAGGTGCCAAAGGTAAAAAGGTGTTTACGTAGAGTTACAGTAAAACACAGTGCTTATAAATCTCTAATTTTTTTTTTAATAAAGTTAAAATTTGAATATAAATTATATCACTTATACAATGTTAAATCCATGATCAAAAAATGTATTTGTGTACGTAGCTTAAAGTTTGTATCTGTAAAAGGAAGATAATTGTATTCTTTCAGATTTAATATAATAGGTATGCATATTGCATATATATACTATTATCACACTATACTTATTGATATAATAAATAAAACATCAAATAAAAAGAAAAAAAGTAATGATACCTACACCATATTTATAAAATAAAGTAATGTGATATTTTTTGTACAATTTATGAATGGTTTGTTCGAATAACGAAAATTGATTATAAAAAACTAGCTTCTGCGCGCGACTTCGTCCACGTGGAATAGGATCAATTCAGCCATACATGATTTGAGCGAAACTTTAACCTTTTACGCCGCGGAAGCTCTCAAAAGGAAAAAAATACCGATTTTGAAACATTCTTCATTGCTGCTTCGCTCCTATTGGTCTTAGCGTGATGATATATAGCCTATAGCCTTCCTCAATAAATGGGCTATCTAACACTGAAAGAATTTTTCAAATCGGACCAGTAGATCCTGAGATTAGCGCGTTCAAACAAACAAACAAACAATCAAACAAACAAACTCTTCAGCTTTATTATATTAGTATAGATAATATAATAAACAAGAAAATAAATATAAATTTTGTTAATTTGTTCTATCTAGTTAGGGTAACTATAAGTGCATTCAAGTTATGTAAGGGACGCGGACGTCGTGATCGCTTTACAAAGGCAGAGAAATTAGAAAGCTTGGAAAATCGTGGATAAACGATAAACAGTCAAGTGTTACTGATGTTTGCACAACCTTATCTGGACGCACCGCTTAAGGATACGTAGGAACTAGGAAGACATGTTCTCACGTATCTAGTATGAGAAATCTGTAGTATTTATGTACTTTGTACCGTTGTAAGCCAACCCTCTGCTCGAATGCAAGAAACGGAGCAAGTTGCGGTTTCAATACTGTTAGTTAATATGTAACACCTAGTGTGTTTCTAGTTTGTACATGGTTATTAAATTACTTTGTCTCTATACTAATTCTAATTAAATATTAACAGTTTCAATTATGTGCATTGAAAGTATTTTATAG
This sequence comes from Melitaea athalia, assembly GCA_905220545.2. Lineage (NCBI taxonomy): Eukaryota > Metazoa > Arthropoda > Insecta > Lepidoptera > Nymphalidae > Melitaea > Melitaea athalia. Next base: position 11,812,690 of record HG992184.1, on the reverse strand, counting down.
TTTTTATAATATACTAATCGATAATTCATACTAATATAACTTTTGTTTCAAACTTTTGTCTGTCTGTTTGTCTTTCTTTATCTGTCTTACTTGGCCTCGTACCATATTGTTGCTAATAACAGTAATAAAGAAAGTTATTAAATTTCGATTTATAGTATTAGAACTAGGGTAAAAGATACTTTTTATCCCGAAAATTTATTTTGAATAAGTTGGGAAAAGAGAGGAAAGCCAAATCAATGCAAACTGAGATAAGGCTCAGTAAGAAATATCCTGCTCAAAATCTGGAGCAGCCCGACTGGGGAAGTATCTCGACCTTACAGAAGATCACATTTAATTAATACAACTTTCAAAAAGTGTCGTGTTTCTTATGTGTGTAAGGTGACCAGAGTTCCTGGGGGAATTGGGGGTAGGATCAGTAACGCGCTTGCCATGCTTCTGGTGTTTCAGGCGGTCTATAAGCTGTAATCGCTTATCATATTTTATTTTATACATACAAATATTTTTTCTGTATATTCTAGCTATAGCTGTTCTCTGCGGTTTTACCCACGTAATTGCCGAACTCACAATGTCGTAAAAAAGGTTTAAAAATAGAATTCTAAAGCTCCAATTATTTTCACACCAGGTTACACTGAAAACGCTAAGAGTAACAAATAGCCAATTTTCGTATTGAATTACTTTTAAATGAGCTTACAGAAACAGATTATGCTACACGTCATTTTATATTTTTATGTAGAAAGAAGATAAGCGCGATAACTCGTAAATAATATGTCAAAAGCTTACGGTAATGCGTGGGCAGTCGATCTCCCACATTGAAGCTACAGCCCACCACCAAATATTTTCGGCATATCGCGCGGAAACAACCAATCATCATTTTATTCGATAAAAAATTTGAAAAATACTAAGCTATCCATTTATGCATTTAAAATTTCAAATGAGATTTTATTTTATATTTGTTTGTTTTTTTTTTAGTATATCCTTAATATTCAAAATGTTAATTACCCTTAGTATTCATATTTTTTTATTATTATTGTAATCTATGCTAATATTATAAAGCTGAAGAGTTTGTTCGTTTGTTTGTAACGCGGTAATCTCAGGAACTACTGGTTCGATTTAAAAAATTCTTTCAGTGTTAGATAGCCCATTTATCGAGGAAGGCTATAGCCTTATATTTATAGCCTATAGGCTATATATCATCACGCTAAGACTAATAGGAGCGGAGCACCAATGAAGAATATTTCAAAATCGGGGTATTTTAAGAGCTTCCGCTGCGTGCGCTGCGTAAACAGTTAGTTTCGAAAGAATAATGTATGATAGAATTGTTCCTATTCCACGCGGTCGAAGTCGCGACCAGAAGCTTGTATATAACTAATATTATTCGACATGCTAACAAAGAGCATCAATCTGTGATTAAATGCCGTGTTTGAAAGCACAGTCTGACGTTATAAAAATAATTTTAAAAAAATATTTATCATCTGGACACGCGACCTCCGAATTCGTAACATGTTTTCGTTAGATATCTAGATTCGACTTTTATGTAGACATGACGTCATCGGTAATACAACAAGACATTTTTAAGTCTGATGTAGATTGTAAACTCGTCATTTTATATTTTTATTTAACTTTTTTAAATATATTTCAAATTTTGTAACGGTATTATAAAAACAATCTTAATTAAACAAAAGCTTGAATTGAAACTTACAATTAGTTGCTTGAAAGTGGATTTATAAAACATTTTTTTAAAAGTTAGATGACACTTTTCTATTTTAGAATATACAGCGAAATAACGTAGAAATATTATGATTATTTTTGAGATTCAATGTTTACAAATGTTTAACGAAAGGATATTTGTAATAAAAAAATACTTTCGCAGCGATAAAAGGAATAACGCTGCGTATTTAATGAAACCCAAAATAACTTACGACTCAGCAGTCTCAAGGTAAGGACGTAACCCACATTACGTATTCTAAAACAAAATCAAGGTCTGCGTAGCGGACACATTTTCTTAATCTACACAACAATTAATACTGTTGACATATTATCGTGATTAAACTTACATATTATGTATATTTACCTCAGCGTATAAACCAATATGTTGCACAATAACACTGATGTACTAATCACAAAATGTTTATCTTTTTTACTAAAGTAAATAAGGCACTGGATTAAACGCGCGTGTATAATGGGAGGCCGGGAACGAAGCCGCGCGGTACTCTCGCTAGTTGGAGATCATCTGACGGTAAGCGACTGACGGGTTTAGCGCGATACTGAGTTACTCATGAGTTACTGACGCACGATGACGGCTGTGTAGTCGCTACTCGCAACTTGCAGTGTTAGTAAATAAACGATAGAACAGTACACATAGGTAGGGATCCCTAATACATTTTTTTTACCTGATTACTATCAAGCTCAATCAAAATCAATTTTTGATGACCTTACGAGGTCATCAATTTGATCAGAAATTAATTTTTTTCTTTTAGCTAGTTAATATTTATATAATTTAATAGTAATATTGTCCTACAAATTGCGTGGTAGGTACGTTATCCCGGTCCTACGCTCACTGCTGCTCTATCCCCTGCTATCTCTGTTAGCTACCACAATCGAGAGTTTTCGTAGAGGAATTTTTTGTTCGTCTCATTAAAATGAAGTTAGGTACTCCCGGAAAATTAGCTTGATAATAATCAGGTGAACAAAATGTACTAGGGATCCTAGGGGGACCTAAAAAGTTTATCCTGCAAATAACTTTTAAGGCAGAATATGCCATTGGCGTCTGTTTCGCCTTAATTAAAAAACTGCAACTTTTAAATTGACAATTGCGAATAGAATGCCACTAAATATTAGTGGAATTCGATGGGGAAAAAGAATATAATAATACACCAAAACATTTATCTATTGGTTATCGTCACCAGTCAAATAGCGTAAGTATTAATTAAGACACTGTAAATGAATTACAATAAATGTGTTTGCTAGCAAACGAATAAAACCCACTTCAATTACATCGACAAGTAATACAACGTAAGTAGACGAAAAAAAAACGCACTAGTCGTCACTACGATTTTCGAAGGTTCCCCTCGATGATTTCTCTGGAATTCCATCATCAGATCTAAGTTTCCTTATCATGGTTCCAAACTTGGGATATCTCCTTTCCAACAAAAAAAGAATTATCAAAATCGGGTCACAAACGACGAAGTTATGCCCGAACATACATAAAAAAGTTGTATATACGGTCGAATTGAGTAATATCCTCGTTTTTTGAAGTCGGTTAAATAAATTATAGGAAACATTTTAAAAGTTGATTTCTCTCGTGGCTGCCCATATTACACCACTTCTTATATACCTACATACATAGAGTAGAATACATTTTAAAAGGAATATACATACGAGTATCTATAAAATGCATGAAGTATTGACTCTCTTAAAAAATATTTATAAGACTAGCTGACTCGGCGAACTTCGTACCGCCTTACAGTCGATTCTTTAATTATTATTTTTTAATACTTATCCTTTCCGGAACCCCTCCACTAACACTTAAACTTTATGGTATGGTATTAACCCGGCGTCATGGGGGTGGAAAATTGTTACACGGACGTGGGGGCTGGGTCATTTTTACCCAGATAAACAATTCAAATATTTCACTATCTATTTGAGGATATTATTATTATTTGTTACCTACATTAATTAACGGGTATTATTGATAATAAAACTCAAAAAATATAATGAAATATAAACTTTTAATTATAAAAACGAAGCTTTGAAAAAAATACTCAATAATATTAACAAATTTGGTTCATCTAGCAAAACTTAAGCTAGTTATAATATTTATCAGTTTTTATGATTTTAATGCCACTTTTATGAATCTACTAATATGAAAAAACACCAAAACACTTAAAAGAATCATTATTATTTAAACAATTTGTCACAGAAAGGCACTATATGTTGAGGACAAATGTGTGTTGCATCCTGGACGCACGTGGGTAGTTTTGCGGTCCTTACTTGCAGGGCAAACCTGACACATTTTACGAGCATTTGGTTTTTTTGCTGCAGGTTCTTTTCTAGGTTCGTCAGAAAATTGTCTGATTCTTTTACGCAGTTCTGGCGGCAAACTTTGAACGCTCCGCCGGACTTTCAAGTTCTCACTGACATCTGATACTCAATCCTTAAAATATCGCCGTCGTAGGCTTGATTCATTATTTGTACATTATATTATAACTCCATTAATCGACGCTATGTTCAACACGATATGAAAAATTGTCAGCAGCCACTTCTTTGAGTTACGGCACACGTCCATACGTAGCGCATAATTCAACCCAGTCAACCCCATTTGATTGTGTTGTAATAGGTGTTGATCTCCGCTTTTTTTCTTATCGCTAGTTGAACAGGCTCAACATCAGCAAAACTATCTCATTATTTTTAGGCGTATGAGAAACAAGAGCTATCTTTTTCGAAAGCAAATCGGGATGTAAAACCTTAAGTACGTTATAGTAGTTCTTACGTAGGGTCCCAACTGACGTCAACTTATGTTCACTTAGTAAATGCTGAACAAGTTGTCAAACGTCACGTTAAATTAAAAAAAAGTTTTTAAACCATAAAAAAATGCAGTAATACAAATAACAAGCATAAAAAACAACAATAAACACTTAAAGTGCGTTTGAAAAAAATGGCGTGAAATAGATACACGGAGTACGGGCATGGGTCATATTTACCTTTTTCACGTTACAGCCCTTATAGCACTCAACGCGGTCGCTGCCCAACTGATTTAGCGACACAAACGTGTAGAGGGACTCAATAGCTCCAGCTACTGAGAAATTTGGCAACGTCACATGAATCGTTGTAAAATTATAGGCAAATTAAAAAAGCTCGGGTAATTTTGACCCAGCCCCCACGACGCCGGGTTAAAGTTCAAATTGACTTTTAAGTATTATTACATTATTTCGAATCTTTTATATGGGAATATAGAAAAGTGTTGTTTTTAGACTTTTTCAGGCAATTTTTTAAATTTTTTCTGCGTAAAAGTCATCCTCGTACTTCAAGGAATTTTATAAAATAGAATTAGCGAAATCGGTGCAGCTGCTCTCGAGATTTGCGCTTAGCAATAGCAACATATTCAGCCATTCATTTTTATTCATATAGATTAAAAAATATATAATTATATTGTCTTTAGGTAAGACTCATTTTAAATCTATGGACCCAGGTACTAACAAACTTAAAAATGTTACATGTCAAATAACAATGTCTCTAACAAAACAAAACAAAAATTACAAAATATGAATGAAATATAGAGAAAATATTATTTAACAAAATGCTTATAAAATACCAAAACGTAATAAAAATTGTAAAACAATGATAAACATACTCTCTTATATTGGAATGAGCCTGCAGTCCGAAGTATGCCTGTGGACGGTTCTTGGTATTTTGCGGACAATTTTCGACGCTACCCTATTTCAAGTGAACGCTAATCTTAAACAGGTGCCCAAACTACCGTAACATTTTACCAATAAAAGATGCAGTTGCTCATTAACGTAAATTTTGTTTCCTACAAAAATCAGCAATAATTTCATAGGACTAAAGACCAAATTTCCTTGGCGAAATGACTTTTGTTTCTGATCTTGGACAGACTACACGTGTTTATGCTTTGCTTTACATTAAGCAACTACATACATCACTTCCTATTATAGTTACTATGAGTAAAACCGTAAAACGTCGAATTATAAATATTTATGAGTAATGAAGGCACATTTAACATTTACTTTATGGTCTAAGATCCGAGAAGGTAAATCTTCCCTCATCTGTTAATTAGATGAAACAATTTTTATAGGTTTATTTCAATATTGTGAATTTATAAAAACAACCTCTGCCACCATAAGCCTGCTGCAAATTTTTTTTAAGCTATTGCATAGCTTCTTTCGCGGGCCTTGAGCGCGGGGACAATTTCAAGAATTACAGTAACGAAAAAACATCACGCTCCCCACTCCGACGGGCACGGAGGTGTGGCTTGAAGGCCGTGCATCGTCTAACGTCGTTTCAGTTCGGCAGTCTTCGACACGGCGTTGTGTGCGTGCGATTAAGGTAGCCCTACACGCTAGGTTATAACCGATGGTTATGCACAGTTGAACTGTGCAAGCATAACTGAACGTGTGTAAGACATAATTTCTTGCCTGCGCAAGCAAAATTAAAAATATAGAAATTGATATTTTTGCCGCTCGGTTATGCTCGCGCAGGTCGCTTGCGCAAGCATAACTGAACGTGTGTAGCAGGTGCGCTTCAGGCTTCAGTCATCCAGCAAGTTCCGAGGGGATAAGACGTCGTTTTGTAAATAATTATGGTAATCTTTCGGATATATAATATGTCAATTCTTTCAGGAAGTTGACATGGCTGTATTTTCTCATCTTCAGTAACCACTTTTTACACCACTCTGTACGGCTTCGTTGTTTATCTATCTCTCTTTTTCTTCAAAATTACAATTAATAATCCTATTAACGCTATTGCGTCGATGTCAACCACCGCTACCGGTGCCATGATGGAAACTGAGAGCTTGTGCAGGTATGTTGTTACGTGTGTGTGCCCTATGAAACTCGGTCGAACCTGTCGGTTTTGCTTGCACAGGCAAAACTGACAAGCATAACCTAGCATGTGTGGCCACCTTTAGACGTCTAGGTCGGCGCGGCTAGGCGGTGCGCTTGACGTCTGAGCTTCGACGCGAGTTTGCCGGCATTTATCAATGAATGCGTGATGAAATAAAAAATATGACCTACATGAACGGGATAGCACCGGCGTTAGTACTATTATCTAGTTGAGCGTATTACTCATTGATGCAAATATGATATTTCCTATAATGTTACTATTTCCGGATAAAATTTGGCATTTAATTTTTTTAATAAAAGAAAAAAAATTGTTTTCTTATCGGTCACCACGCTCAAAAAGTGTAACTTGAATTAATATCAAAGAAAAAGAAATACTGCATAAATAAAATAAATAAATATTATAATTATTGCATAAGTTGATACAAAATGCTATGCAATAGCTTTACCGCGGCAGTCCCCGAGTGCCACACGTCTTTTTTTTTTTTAATCTTTGGCTTTGGCTGCAGGTAAGTATAGCAATCATAGAGATGGGTGCCTACTATAGTCAGGTATATAATGTAAAATATTGACGGTTTTAGCTTACTACATGTAATTAACATGAGAGGGAAAAGATTTTTTAGAAGAAAAAAAAATTTTTTTTTAAGTATTATTATTTGCAGCAGGCTTATGGTGGCAGAGGTTGTTTTTATAAATTCACAATATTGAAATCAGCCTATAAAAAATCATTTTATCTATTATTATTTATATTATATTTTATATATTATTTTATTGTTTCATCTAATTAACAGATGAGGGAAGATTTTGTTATATTCCGGATCTTAGACCATTAGGTGTTTTACATTTTAAAAATGTTAATGTAATAACCAGTTACTAACAACATTTTCAAATTATATAGAATCCATTTATAATACAATATCATAAATATAATAAAAATACATAGTTCTTATGATCCGTGGTTCGAGTTATGAGTATAAAAATTTCGTTTTTATCACGAAATATGTATATATTTAATAATTATTAAACTTTTCTTAACTGTTCTGTCTGTAGTTGCTTTCTAATCTAATGAATAGTTGAATACCTACTAGACACTAGTCATAATACCTGGCTGTGTGGTACTATTTATCATATCAAAAAATCGATTTCTGAGTACGGTTACTTGCACTGAGGTACACACACCGTAAAATTTTTTTGCTTATTCTCCAGGTATGGCACATGAAAATGCCAGAAGAATTGTCCCTATCCGTCCAACGTGTTCTAAGAACTACTATTTCTGGCGTTATGCTCGTGGAATGTTTCACGTTGTACGTCTATCTGGCCTCGTATATTGTTCTTCTATATCCAGTTTTTTTGGTAAGAGACGATCTTTCACCTTCAGGTGTCCATTTCATCCAGCTTACATTACACATTGTCATTTGTTCGTTCGTTCGTGACTAGCCAGTTTGTAGTGGCCGTGGCACTGTGTGTGCTTTCTGTTCCGCGGGTTGCGGGTTCGATTCCTGCCTGAGTCTGGGTGAATATTAGTATTTATATATTTATATGTGTATTCGTTATTTCTATGCATATTTAAAAATATATATAGCTATAACAGTCAGCTGTTTTCTGTAACAGAGTAACACAATCATTAAATTGTTTATCATAGGAACAGACGACTGTGTGTGTATGTATGTTATAAGATATATAAGATTTTTGTTACTTATATATACATAATAAGAAATTACTGGCTTAAAATATAAGAACAAATAATAACTTACGAGCAGAATTTTTCATTCATGCAATGTACGTATTTTCAAAATATGTATCTATTCATAGTATTTTTTTTATGTAACTAGATCGGCAAGTATATTTTTTGCGTACTTTTTTTATATAACCTGGTCGGCAAACAAGCGTACGGCTCACCTGATGGTAACCGATTACCGTAGCTTATAGACACCTACCACCACTACCACCCACTACAGCCTATCACAGTCCACTGTTGGACATAGGCCACCACAAGTTCGCGCCCGACATTATGACGCGAACTCGTGTGTTTTGCCCATAGTCACCACGCTGGGCAGGCGGGTTGGTGACCGCAGGGCTGGCTTTGTCGCACCGAAGACGCTGCTGCCCGTCTTTGGCCTGTATACTTCAAAGCCAGCATGGATGGTTATCCCGCCATCCGTCGGCTTTTTAAGTTCCAAGGTGGTAGTGGAACTGTGTTATCCCTTAGTCGCCTCTTACGACACCCACGGGAAGAGAGGGGGTGGCTACATTCTTTAGTGCCGGAGCCACACAGCACCTGCGACACCAGAATCATCGCAAGCGCGTTGCCGACCCCATCTCCAGTTCTCCCCAGGAGCTCTGGTCACTTTTCTCACCAACAGGAACACAACACTGCTTGAAAACAGTGTTATTTAGCTGTGATCTTCTGTAAGGTCGAGGCTAGCCCAGGCTACCCCGGTCGGGCTGCTCCAAATTTTAAGCAGGAAACCTGCTGTGCCCTACCTCAGTTAAAAATGGTATATATGTGTTGCTCTAAATTCTTGTAGTCTGTTTATTGTCAATTCATTAAAAGGGTCATATTAACTATGGATTGATATATCAATCAATTTGTTATGACGTACCAATGAATTAATCAATGGCTCCCTGCCAATTCATCACTACACACTCATAGATTTTATTGTTAAATAAATGCTACATTTAGTTGCAACAAAGAACAAAAAATGCTTTAGGTAATGAGCCAGTTATGAAAACTTAACAAAAAAGTTACGATTTTCTTGAAATTGCTATGAGATAAAGTAATTGAATTTTTATTCCTAATTATACTTTATTAAATGTATATAGGTATCGCTTAGATAGTAGGGTAATTAGTAAAATGGGAGGTTGAATTGATAGATGAGTGCTACATTGTCACACAAACATTACATAATCGTGTGACACCGCGCTGGCGCAGCGGTCACAGCACTGGATTGCGATTGGCTGTTGCGCGGGCGGTTGCGGGTTCGATCCCCGCACACAACAACATCTGTATTGGCCATACAGATGTTTGCCGTGGTCTAGGTGTTTGTGCAGTCCTTGTGGGTCTCCCCACCGTGCCTCGGAGAGCACTTTAAGCCGTCGGTCCCGGTTGTTATCATGTACACCTGATAACGATCGTTACTCATAGTAGGGAATATATCCGCCAACCCGCATTAGAGCAGCGTGGTGGATTAAGCTCCGATCCTTCTCCTACATGGGGAAGAGGCCTATGCCCAACATTGGGATATTACAGGCTGAATCGTATCGTAGTGTTCGCGAATTCTAGGATGAATGATGATAAAAGGAATGTAGATAATGGAAGATCCTTTTTGTCATGATTTTACGTTATCCCAAAGCTTACGCTGATAAATAGTGGTATTACATACTTTGCAGATTGAATTCGGAATGCTTTAGGTAACTAAACTAAATTTTTGCTATTATTTTACAATAGGAGGAACGGTCTACTCTCGTGCTACCTTGGCTCCTTCTAGCCGCAGTGAGAAATTTTCTTTGCCAGTTGACTAGTTTGGCGTTAGGTCTAGGAACATGTGTTCTACTGGGACCAGCCAGGCCACCTTGTGTTAAGTTCGTCATAATGAAACTCGTCTCAATTATGCCGGCGTTTTACATGTGGATGCTCATATTTAAGTAAGTTTTTTAAATGTACAAATTATTAGTAGAGGTAGTAGCGGTATAAAACCTTTTATTCTAAGAGGCAGTATTATCGCTTGATAGGTGTTGCCTTCAAATTGTCCTTTAGTACATGTCAATTAAATCAATATATTATAAATCTATACTAATATATAAAGCTGAAGAGTTTGTTTGTTTGTTTGTTTGTTTGAACGCGGTAATCTCTGGAACTACGGGGCCGATTTGAAAAATTCTTTCAGTGTTAGATAGCCCATTTATCGAGGAAGGCTATAGGCTATGTGTCATCACGCTAAGACCAATAGGAGCGGAGTCCACGCCGACGAAGTCGCGCGCAGAAAAGCTAGTAAATAAATAAAATTGGAGTGTCACATAGATAATTTGCGTCAGAGACAACGCTTGAGACGAACTTGATATTAGCAGAGTGTGTCTTTCCAAAGGTCGATGTGTATTATTTATTGCCGGGTACTGTATGTATCATATCAAGTCAATCTAAACTGTAACATATCGACCTGCAGTTGTAAAAGCTCAAATTTTAACGTTACTAGATTAAACTTGAATTCACAATATTGGTAAGGCTTCAAGAGGCCATTTCAACTTTTTAACCGACTTCAAAAAGAAGAAGGTTATCGATTTCACTGTATTTTTTTAATCTGTGTTATCTACCTCTGAACTTTTACTGGGTGAACCGATTTTAATGATTCATTTTTAATCGAAAATCGGTGCTTGTTATGTAGTCCAAATTAAATATGATCTAGATCTAACAAGTACTTTTTAATTTATCTCTAATAATGCTTATTTTTATTTACATGACTATTTTCATTTTTTTTTCGTTTGCGAGGATACATAATTATAATATGGGTACATATACTATTTCAGTATACACAAATTCCAACATATTTTAAGAGTTTTTTTGCTTTAAATTACAGTTACTATCACTATTTAAAAATGGCACCCGCTTTCAAAACGTTTCCTGCGTTATTACCACCGAAAGATTTGGACTACGGATTAGAACTTGCTGTACGTAGACGTCGAACTAAGTCGTTACAAGGCGAAGATCAATTACGAAAGAAACTTATTGCGAACTTGTTAGTAAGAATGTTTTATATCACAACAATAATATTGATTACATTTTAATGAAATGATTTTGGTATATTTTACAGTTATGGAGAACCAGCAACGTCGATTAAGAGGGTAGTCACACAATCACTAACAAAAATAAGCGAAATAAGTAGAGATCCTTCAATCTCCAATAACGAGGTTTTAAACGTTGGCTTAGATAATCTGTATCCCTTGTCCGTCAATTCTAACAGAACAATGTCTGATATAGGCACATACGAAGACTGGTTTGGTAGCGAAGTTATCGTACCGCGCGATACCGACCGCATACTCGAACAGTTCGTATTAATGTTGTTACGAATAGGTGTATTCATAAAAAAAGAATGTACTGATCCAGTAAAATTCCTATCAAATTCACAAGCGTTTTTGCCAGAACGGAGTAAAATTGAATGTCCCGCTATATCTACGGAAGAAACAGAAACACCACCTCTTGTAGGCAACAGTAAAGGTAAAACGGCGTCTTATCTACGTGACTATCCGCAAATATTTATGAAAAAGCCTTCGGATTTATTTGGATCGCTTCACTCACCAGAAATTAGAGCTCAGAATAGTAGTATTCACAATAATGCTGAGAGTCTTTCATCTTCAGAAACTACAAAAGAAATTTCTCTAGATACCGTGAGCCTTGAACAAGAAAACAATAACACACTACAGGTTTCAAAGGAAAGGAACATCAAAATGCACGTACATTCTCAAAATGACGCTGTAAATTATTTTGATAAAGATGAGAATATAAAACAATTAGAAAATATTGATAATAGAGAACCGGACCCAAATTTGAAACAGCAATCAGCGGAGAGTATTGAAAGTGTCATCAATAGAATGAAGGTGCGAGCTGCTCGTAATGAAATATCTATAGAGGACGACAAGGAAAATGATTTCAGTACTGGATTTGTTGATCGCATTAAAAACAACGAATGTGTTAATCTGTCGACAAAATCAAGTAAACAAGCAGAAAATATCTTGTTGCTAAACAAAAAATCTAAAGTATCAAACAAAGATTTTTTGGGTGAAAAAAATAATAAAAAAAAGTGAAACTTATTTACATTAAAATAAAACAGTTATTTTTTTTATAAAAGTGTTTATTTCTGATATTATATATTCATCATGTATAATACACCATATAAAAAAACAATTAAATCGGTTGACATACAGTATTGCGAACAGCACTTACTGGTTCCATATACATTACTCTATAATTGTAATCATTAGGATTGATTAAATTAAACTGATACAAAGGTAATCTGTTCGTAATAATCCACACAATCTGCGGTACTTCATGGTCAATTCGCAAATCGTTAGGAAATATCATCGTAACATTATTATACGCTACGATGTCTAAACTGTCAACCTTATACTCATCACGTGTGTCCCAACATCCTATGCTGTCAAGCGAAATTAGGTTGAAGAACATGACCCCGTTGCGGTCTACAGCTGAGGCGGAAACCTGTCCCATCGGACCACGACTCTCGCCAAGGAGTTTAAATTCATCCACAGCATTATTAACACGTGATGGATCACGTATAACTGAAGTTTTAACAACGAACTCTCGTGAGGCAGACATAGCGTGATAATATAGGGGTCGATCACCAAGGTGATATTTACCTAAGGACATGCCAAACAAACCGTCTGACCATTGATAATTTAAGCCGTGGAGAGTGTAATTTGAAAGTAAAGGCTCCGGATAAAACGTGTAGTGGCTAAACCTCCAGAAGGCAGCGTCAGAGCTTCTAAAAACGATTAATCCAAATCGCCAGGCATCAGCAATATATACATGCAAGTCTCTACACTGTGCATCTCTTGAGTCAACGATGAGATTAGTAATAAGCGAGTTTTGTAAAACGAATTCACTGGGGATAGGAAAACGGCCAATCACAGTGTCTGTTTGTAGATTTATAGCGTACAGTGTAGGCGGACATAATTGTCTTGGCGTTTCAAAGGCCTCGACCTGGCCGGAGTCAAGGGCCCACATGATTCCGCAATGGTCAATACTCATTCTGAATATTGAAGTGAATCCTGTACAGTTACCTGTAATACAAAACACATAACATTAAAAGGAGAACTCTCTTGACTGATACATATTGTATAAGTAATTTCTCATATAAGTTTAAAATGTAAAGTTAAATACTGGTTCACGTGAAACTGGTTGTTACGATAATACGTATATTAATTTCATATTTAACGCCTGCATGTAGTTAATTTCTCAATTTAACAGGTTACTAAATTCATTCAACTCTGTCTCGTTACAGGTGATATACGTATAGTTATTGTTACTTGAGCGCAATGCATAAATATTTAGATTATTTCACTTCTATAACGAAATCTAGGTTACGTCTATCAAAATATATGAAACAACATAATTATTTCAATTTTTTGTAACACAAATTGTAACGAAACAATATTATTACTAATTTAACTGATAAGTTATATTACTAATTCTATTTTTAGGATTTTCTTGATGATTTGTTTCAAAACAAGCTGGTCTAATTTTCATTTTAAGTACTTAATTAAATAAAATTAAAATAATTTACTAATTAAAATTTAAAAATAAACTATAAAACTCACAGTATCGGAAGACTTTCACGAAGATAGAATCAAAGTTAAATAATAGTTAACATAATGAAACAAAGCCTATCACACTAGCTCAGATAAATTGTATCTGTCAAAGGGCTAGGCGTATGGTAGGTGTAGTACCTACCTGCATTGTGCCAGTCCCAGTTCGGGAAGGGTGCGAGCAACGGTGACTCTGTCTGGGCTATAACGGGTAGAGCCGATAACGTTGCTGGTACACCCTTCTTCCATCTCGGAGTACTTACAAATACTCGATTTTTCCATCGCTCGATTCCCAAAGGTATAACATTTATTTGGTTAAATTCACTGAAATATAAAATAAAATTGTCGATTTTATGGGAACGTCGGGATAAAAAGTAGCCAGATTACAATAAATTCAGTAGTTTTTACATTAAACAGTAACAAACATACATTCATCCATCCTCACAAACTTACTCATTTATATTTATAAGTAAGTCATACTCATATGAATCGTAAGTAAAATTGTACTTCAGAGTTAATGATTCAATTTATTTAATATTTTATTATAATATTTAGGTAGGGAATCGTCCATAATCATTGATTACAGACCCACCACTGTCCTTGTGGTGTTTTGTGATTCCCCCCTCCTTTCAAGCTTCACGTGTTTAATAGAGAACTCCTAAATTGTAAATAAATTTAAGTTATAATTAAAAACTAGGCAGTTTGAATTGTGGTTTGAGGTTTAGAAGACGATTATTTTAAAAACAAAAGGTTAATTTTCATACCCGTTCTGGATAGCTTGCTGTCGATGTTGGGGTGTCGGAAAATCAAAGTCAATCTGCTTCCAGCGGTACAAAGTGCCTATAGAACTTGTTTGTATTTGAATACTTTTGCTACTTATAACTAGACTCGCAGCTAAAATTATTATCTTAAATATCATCTGGAAATAATAATAAAATACATTAAACTTTATAAGAAAAAAATTATTATATACATACATATATAATATTGCGAATTAAAATATATTGTAGTGGTTTTAATGTTATATAAGACTGATAAACTTTGTGAAATATATTTTATTCAAATTATATAATACATATTATATTGCAATTTCTTTCATAGATATGTATATAATTTATGTAATGTGGTTGTCTCATAATAGTGATTAGTGTCATGATGTAGCTCATGTCACTCAGGACATTT
Organism: Melitaea athalia; assembly: GCA_905220545.2. Lineage (NCBI taxonomy): Eukaryota > Metazoa > Arthropoda > Insecta > Lepidoptera > Nymphalidae > Melitaea > Melitaea athalia. Next base: position 11,797,616 of record HG992184.1, on the reverse strand, counting down.
TATGTAAATGGAAGTGTACCTATAATGTAGGAGCAGGGTTGGGCAGTATTTGAATTACTTGTAATTAAAATACGTAATTGAAATACAAATACGTATTTAGTATTTGTATTTCAATTACTTCCTTAAAATGTAATTTGTAATTAGTATTTCAAATACCTGACGCCGAGGTATTTTGTAATTAGTATTTCAAATACTAGTAGCTTCAAAATACATTTTAACATTAAAATACAATTTTATTGTTTTCGAGAACAGAGACAGTGATCAACCAGGGACATCTAAAATGGAGGGGATTGGGATGGGGGGATTTTAACTGAGGTAGGGCACAGCAGGAAATTTCCTGCTCAAAATATGGAGCAGCCCGACTGGGGAAGTACCTCGACCTTACAGAAGACCACAGCTAAATAATACTGTTTTCAAGCAGTATTGTGTTCCTGTTGGTGAGTAAGGTGACCAGAGCTCCTGGGGGGATTGGGGATAGGGTCGGCAACGCGCTTGCGACGCTTCTGGTGTTGCAGGCGTCTATAGGCTACGGTAGTCACTTACCATCAGGTGAGCCGTACGCTTGTTTGTCGACTTAGTAACATAAAAAAAAAAAAAAAATGGAGTTAGAGTTAGTGAACTGGCTGAACTAGTCAGCCCTTTTTCACGCATAATGGACCAATATTTAGTCTAAATGCGTAAAATCGAGCCCACAACTAACTAGCTAACTAACTAGAGTTGGTCAGCTTCCTAAATGATAGAAGCAAAGAGCTTTGAATTCTTGAGCGCTATTCAAATCTAAAAAATGTGTTCATACAATTATTTAACACAAGCTAGTGCTTATCGGGACCTGTAGAAAGATAACTCTCTTTAGCAGCTCTTAGCTTCTCTTTAGCAGGTTTTATTCACTCTCCAAAAAGAGGCTGTTTGTCTGACAGTACATTTAAAAATCTAGTGTTTATGAAAGGAAACTGGTTTTTCAGCCCGTGCTGGCCAAGATTACTTATTTTGTATTTTGTAATTTGTATTTTGTATTTCAATTAAAAATGGCTAAAATACTGTATTTTGTATTTTATATTTTAAATACCTTACTTAAAGGTATTTTGTATTTCGTATTTTAATTACTTGCGATAAAGTATTTTTTAATTTGTATTTCAATTAAAGCAAAGCATGTATTTTGCCCAGCCCTGTGTAGGAGTATACTTTTATTATACACTAGCTGTGGCCCGCGGTTTCACCCGCGTTAATTGGAGGAAAAAAGGTAATAAAATGTTATATAGCCTATAGCCTTCCTCGAAAAATGGGTTATCTAACATAAAAATAATTTCTCAATTACAACCAGTACCTAGTTCTTAATGTTTGATTGAAAAATATGAAGATTCAAACGCTTTAGTTTTATACGTATTAGATACATATATATTCATACTAGCTGACCTCGCAAACGTTGTTTTGCCATATATGTTATTAACCCCCGCAACCCCCTCTTGTGGGTGGAATTTCGTAAAATCCGTTTTTAGCTGACCTCTACTCGGCGAAAGGAATATTCCTACCAAATTTCAAGTCTCTACCTTAGTGCCTTATGGTTCCAGAGATATCGTGATGAGTCAATGGGTATATGATGATGTTGATAATTAATGTCACATATATATAATTATATTGTATGTATACACATATATATTTTCGCTATAACAAATGCAACATTAGTGTGCATATTATAATTATACTTCCATAAGAAACTAATAATAAACCTGAAGAGACCTGTTAATATACCTGACACATAAGAAACCTGTTTACAAAAAAAAAAATACTGAACGCACGCATAAATATTTGACAACCAATATATTATGTACATGTATATTTTGAAGTGAAACTTCTTTAGGCGAATGAGGGGTAAAATTTGAGCGACCGGTAACGCGGCAACGCGTCATGCGGTCAGTATTTGGATGGGTGACCGCCTGAGAACACCGAGTGACATTCAGTCGTGTTGTCAAAGCACACTCGTTTTTTTCTTTTATTTAGTTGTTAATTTTTAAAAATCTAAAAGAAATATTGGGGATTGGTTGGCGGCAGGTACAACTTTATGTTCCTAAACCAAAGTTTATTGTGTAAAATGTATACTTTAATGTTTATTTTTATCAGAGACGAAAACATTGAAAAACATGGTGTCATAAAGTTGCTAAGCTACTATCGGAATTCTTAAGACCTTGTTTGTTATGCATATTAAGTTATTTAACCATTTACGAGTATATTCAAACAAAGTAAAAATTAATTAATAACTATATCCGATAAAAAAAATTGCATACAAAGTACACATGTCAGAAGTGAAACTTCTTTGGAACACGAATTTAAAATACAAAAAAACCAATTGAAAAGAAATCAAAAAACAACGTCACACGGTGTTCCCAGGCGGTCACCCATCCAAGTACTGGCCGTCATGACGCTGCCGCGTTACCGGTCACTCAAATTTTACCCTTCATGCGCCTAAAGAAGTTTCATTTCAAAAACGGTTAAAAGTAATTTATTAGTAACTAGCTGACCCCGCAAACGTTGTTTTGCCATATATATATGTTATTAACCCCTTAACCCCCCCCTTTTAACTTAGGGTATGAAAAATAGATGTTGGCCGATTCTAATACCTATCCGATATGCACACAAAATTTCATAAAAATCGGTCCAACCGTTTCGAACGAGTGTTTTAACTAACATTGTGACACGAGAATTTTATATATGAGATATAGCTGAGATTTTTTCTTGCACTTACGCTTCAGCCTGTAATATCCCATTGTTGGGCATAGGCCTCTTTCCCCATGTAGGAGAAGGATCAGAGCTTAATCCACCACGCTGCTCCAATGCGGGTTTTGCGGATATATTCCCTAGTATGAGTAACGCAGTGTAGTCTTGCACTTAAATTATTTAAAAATAATTTACAAAGATTTAAAGACAATGGACGTGGTGACTATGGGCAAAACACATGAGTTCACGTCATAATGTCGGGCGCGAACTTGTGGAGGCCTATGTCCAACAGTGGACTGTGATAGGCTGTAGTGGTAAAGACAAAAAAAAAAAAAACTTACCTTGTTTTAGTATGCAAGCCGTAAATATTTCTTGGACAGGTAAACGCGTCACGTCTTCACTACTGTGTACAAATAAATGAAAACGCTCGGCCAATTCGCTAACAACTTGATACTTATGTAAGGATGTATGTAGAGCAATACGCAAACCAGTTTATCCTCGGATTTTATTCATAAATGCAAGGGTATCAATTTCAATCAAATTATTATAGTTTCATATTACTATTTTATATATTTGTGGTCGAAATATCAGTAGCGTTAAGTCATTAATACCGGTTGTTTTGTTGTGTCATACATACATATATGTCGTTTGTACCTAAGTTTTATTTCAACTAAATAAACTCAAGGTCAGAATATTTTAAAATGTAATAAAAAGAAGTTAGAGAGCATTAAAATTATTTATTATATAACTAAATTTTATTTTGTTTAGTAAGTTTGTCAGAAACTGATTTGTCAGAAACTGAACTGACTCAAGTTTATAGTTAGAGAATAAGTTTAATTTTTTTTCTTTTATTCGACTAGGACGGCTAACAAAAGTAAGGTCAACCTGATGGTAAGCGTTTACCGTAGCCTATAAACGCCTGCACCACTAGAAATATTGCAGGCGCGTTGCCGAGTTCCGACTCTAACCCCGACCCTCCCTAGGAGCTTTGGCCACCTATCTCACCACAGGAACACAACACTCCTCGGGAGCAATACTATTCGGTTGTGATCTTCTGTAAGGTTGAGGTAAGTACATCCCCAAACGGAGCCCTAACTCTCGAGTTTATGCAATTAAGAATAATAATTTTAATGTCAATTTTTACTTAAATTAGATTGTAAATTTTTTAAAGATATTTTGTAGTTAAAACTTTCCATGATGTTTATTTTTATTTGATAGCTGCTATTTTTATCTGTTAAATAACATTTTTTTTTCATCTGTAGGACCTTTCTGTCATGAGAAATCTGCATCTTTTTGGCAGAGGTATCTACTACGTAAGTGGGTGGAGGGTTACCCCTCGGCAGGGAGATTAAGTGGCTGGGGGTTAGGGCTGTAGGCTGAGAAATCGGCGGACAATCCTAGCCGAGTCGAGTAACATCGCCTTCTGCATCCTGGCTGCGTGCAAACCGTCCCGGATCCCCATTTGCCTCAGATGGTGAGCGAGGCTAACCGGGATCAAACCGTTGGCATATATTACAATAGGGATGGTTTTAGCCGACCTCACATCCCACATGTCGACAATCTCGTGCGCCAGATCCAGATATTTAAATTTTTTATCAGTTTCGGGTTTCACGAGATTCACGTCATGCGGGATGGTGATGTCCACTAAAAACACCTGTGCCCTGTCGTCGAAATTTGTTTGTAAACAAGTATATTAAATAAATAGATGTTATAGATTTTAACTATTAAAATTTTCAAACTAAGAAAATACGGGTACTCATAGCTGGCGACAAGCTTTTATGTCATATAGCAGGGATGGCGAACCTTTTTCGATGACCGTGCCACAAACTTTTCAAAATTCTTTTTTTATGTAATGTAAATGTAAATATGCGGATGACCTTTTTTTTTTTCGCGGGCCGATTTGATCGCGGACAAATTACAGTCATTTCTTTAACACTGTACGTATTAAAAAATACTCACTACATCTACTGTACACTATGTTACACTGAATCTGGACCCACTGGCGTGGCGAAACTATGCGTAAGTATCTAGGACCTACGCTACGTGGAGTTCGCTCCTACCACCGTTTCCGAGGGGGGACGTAAAAATTAAACAACTGCAAACGATGGGGACAGCCCATTTCGTTACGACGTTTTTGTGCGTGCCATCATAATTTTCAAACGCGCCACTTGTGGCACGCGTGCAATGGCACGCGTGCCCAAGTGGCCATCCCTGTCATATAGGATATGTAATGACTTTATAAGTAGATAGTAAAATTTTAAAGTAAAAATTAATTTTTTTCGTGTTAGCGCATAATAAAACCTTGTTTTTAACCGACTTCCAAAAAAGGAGGAGGTTCTCAATTCGATTGTATTTTTTTTTAAATACAAGGTGTGGATGACAATAGAACGATAATTGAAAACACCGTTAGTACTAGTATAAAGAAGTATTTCAAAACCATCAGATAAGTCCTAACATCAAAATAAAAAAAAAGATTTTTTCATACAAACTAATTCAATATAATTTAATAAAATTTTATAACATCATTTTTGTAACTACAGGATCACTGACCTGTTACACGCGTCATCGCGCCGCCTTCGCGCGTGTCCTTCTTTCTACGCGGCATAATCGCGTGGAAGTGCTATGTGCTTGTACCTACAAAACTTCATTATTTTGATTGAATAAAAAATAGTAAATTAGAAAAGTAAATTAAAATAAATTGTTACGCATTTAAAATTAAATTGAATAAAAAACTATTTGATTTAAATTTTCTCAAACCATCAATTTTTTTTTAAATATGCAGAACTGATCAGTAGCCGATACTGAATAAGTTATTTTTTTTTAAACATTAGTTATTATAATATTATTTGGTCTGCGAACTGTCACTAAATGGCAATGATTAAAAATTGTGCCTTTTTGTGGCAGTCGATGCCATATCCATTATTTCTTAATCTATGATTTTAAAAATAATAATAGCTGTCCTTCAGTCGTTAACCGCCGGTTTTAGGGTAGGTCAGGTCTTTAGTCTGATACATACGTAGAAATTTTAAAAAATGAAAAATCATAATTTGTGACTAAACTACTGGATGTATTTTATTGATTTTTTGTATGTGGGCTTGGAATGTCATTACATATACGCTGTCCAAGTTATCGTTGTATTATCATCCCCACCCTGTATATATGTTAATACTCACAACTTTTGACTGGGTGGACCGATTTCGATAAATGGAAGTCGGTTTTTTTTCGTTTGCGAGCAAACACAATTATTTAAAAAGGTTTTTTACTTTTAATTTATTATTATTAATCTTGAATCTTGAAAAAAAAATCTTGCTGATCTTTTGTTCCAGTATGTGTATGAATTTATTCGATCCCAATGAATGCTAAACAAACAGATAGGAACTTACAACATTTAACAGAACACTTTTGCAGTGGTAAAAAAACCTACTTTGAAGTGTGAAACAATTGTGAGCTCAGCACAGCTATCTTTGAATTGATAAAAGCGTGAGATAAAGAGTGAAAGGATATGCATCAGTGCAGCTAACAATAAATATGGTTAAACGTGGCAACTGACAGGAGACATTGCTCAATATGTTACGATGAATTCATTAACTATCAAACGTGAAAAGCTACTTTAAGTCTTTTGTTGTGAATAATGTTTATGTAAAAGATTTTAATCAAATATTCATTAGTGTCCGACTGAAGGTTCGAATTTACTTGGAAGTTAAAGCTGAAGTAGATTCTTTGATTATTGTTCTTTTTCTTGACCTTCAATTAAAGAACAAAAAGTAAAACAGATCAAACGTAAACCTTAATTTATAATAATTAGTAGGATTACTAATATTATAAACGCGAAAGTTTGTATGTATGGATGTATGGATCTGTATGTTTGTTCCTCTTTCACGCAAAAACTACGAAATGGATTTTAATGAAAGTTTACAATAATATAGCTTATACATTAGGATAACACATCGGCTATATTTTTTAAAGATAGTGTATGAATTGTCCAAAATATAACGATAATTGTCAAGTAAGTCGGAAAAAAATCTGTAATCTGCGAGCTATTCTGGCGTACGCTGGAAAAACTGTAGAATTTACACGTATAATGAGAGAAATGTTTATCTTAATTAGTCCTACAAAAAAATCTGCGAGATATAATAAAAATGTATGTTGCTAAGTTCATAACTCGAGAATGGCTCGACCAATTCGGCAATTTTTTTCTGTATGTTCCTTAAAGCCCACGGAAGGTTTTTTTAATACTAAAAGTTTTTTAAATAAATATGTATATTTTTACTATTAACTATATATTGAAAGAACGAAGTCTGTCCGGGCAGCTAGTTGAGAAATATTTTTTGCCGATTCTTCTCTGTAGAATCTATGTTCCGAAATGGTGTCAGCTTCACAGTAATTAACTATAATTAATTTTTTAAAAGTGAAATAATTTGTAAAATGACCATTCAAAAGTGCTTTTGAAGCTAACTTGAGTAAAGTAATTTTTAATTTTGATTTGGTATTGAACCAGGGGCGTAGCTACCGCCGTATCAGCCGTATCAATGATACGGGGCCCCCGGGCTACAGGGGCCCCCAACGTATATAAACAAAAATAAATAAATAGTAAAATGTTATCCACGATGTTAATTAATTTCGTGCTTTCCGGGAAAAAAACATATAAAATAACTGTCATACGTGCCTATAGAGTTTTCACTTCAGAAATGACAAAAATCAAAAATAAAAGATTGTTTAATCACAGAGATTGACGACACCTTGGCGCAGCGGTTACAGCACTGGCTGTTAATCTGTCAGTCGCGGGTTTGATTCTCGCTCACGACAGACATTTGTATTAGCCATAAAGATGTTTGTCATGGTATGGGCGTTTGTGCTTCTGTATTGTGTGTGTTTCCGGACCTCCGACACAGAAGAAAATACTGGGGGCTGTAAGTTGAGTGTGAAGCGTTGTGTGAATCTTTATTTTTTTTAACCGACTTCCAAAAAAGGAGGAGGTTCTCAATTCGACTGTATTTTTTTTATAACTCAGAACTTTTGACTGGGTGGACTGATTAGGATCAATTTTGTTTTAATTGAAAGGTGTTGCGTGTCAATGTGGTCCCATTAAAATTTAATTGAGATCTGACAAGTACTTTTAGAGTTATATCTAATAATGCGTATTTACTTGACTACTTTTTCGCCAACCTACGTTGTATTATACCGCATAACTTTTTACTCGGTGTACCGATTTTGATGATTCTTACTTTAATGGAAAGCTAATACTTGTCATGTAGACTTTCTTTTTTAAATTAGATCGAGATCTTATCACAACTTTTTGAGTAATCTTTAATAGCGCGTATTTACTTGACTATTTTTTCGTCTTATTACGTTGTATTACTTGTCGATGTAATTGAAGTCGGTTTTTTTTTCGTTTGCGAGCAAACACAATGTCCAAAACCTGAGTTATATGTTCGAAGTATTACAACCTGAGAAACTCCTATCTTCTTCAAATGAAGTGATAAAAAACACTTCCGGAAAACTATCAGCTAAATACAGTAAAGACATCTCAATCAACCTTTATGAACAATTAATTGGTCTGAAAACATTTTTAAAGTCCGAAATTAAAAAAAAATCATTCCATTGTACGGTTATCAGACTTGTCACTATTGTCTATCGAGACAGAAATTTTAGAAAAACTGAAATCATCTGTAAATATATGTAGATGATTTAATAAATCAATTTGGCGAAAAAAGGCTACAAAAGTGCATATATTTAATTTTAATTGTTTGAATAGCTCAATTTTTAGGAAGATATGATAAGTTATTATTATTATTAAAGCTTTATTAATCTCATCACTTCATCAGCATGTAATATCCCACGGCTGGGCATAGGCTTCTTTCCCCATGGGGAACAGGAACACATTCTACATGTAGGAGAAGGATCAGAGCTTAATCCACCACGCTGTTCCAATGCGGGTTGGCCGATATATTCCCTACTATAAGTAACGACGATCGTAATCAGGTGTACATGATAACAACCGGGACCGACGGCTTAACGTGTTCTCCGAGGCACGGTGGGGAGACCCAAAAGAACTGCACAAACGCCCAGACCACGGCAAACATCTGTATGGCCAATACAAATGTTTATCATGTGCGGGAATCGAACCCGCAACCGCCAGCGCAACGGCCATAAACCAGTGCTGCGAGTTGCGACCATTGCGCCAACGTATCAATAAATATTTATTTTCATTTAATTAAAGCATTTTTGTTTCTTTAGTGAGAAATCTTTACCCTTCGTTAGGGCCCCCTAACTAAATTTGATACAGGGCCCCTCAAAAGCACGCTACGCCACTGTATTGAACCCTTGATTTAAAAAAAGAAAACAGTAAAATTTTACAACAATTCTCCTGTGTTTTTATAGACGCAATAACATATTTACGTATCGTTGCAGTCTTAAATTATAATTGATATTATTATACCTAATTATAATTAAAATGTAGATATTAAAATTTAGCGAAATAAAACAAGGAATTATAACTGTTTACATTTTGTATTTAGCTTAATGTTTTGTTTTCTTATGATGCTGTATATACATATATTGTAATGAATAGATTACGACTAGTTTCATAAATTTTGTGGTCTCCCTTAAGATAAATGATATAGGTAAATTTTATTATATTCACATTTCTCTTCAATTACTTAATTAAATACATTAATATACTATATTGGGATCACAAACTGTTTCTCGCACTGCATCGATCGTATCTGCGTATAATATACGATAGTTGTAATCGTTTGGATCTAAAAGATTTAATTGAAACATTGGTAATCGATTAGAAATTACCCAGACACTTTGTCGTTCCTCTTGATCAACTTTTATGTCGTTCGGAAATATTAACGTCTCTTTATTCATCGCTACGACGCCTAGGTTTCGTTTTCGATATGAATTTCTTGAATCCCAACACCCAACAGTGTCTCTTGTCACTAAACCGTAAAACATTACGCCTCGTTTGTCAATAGCAGATGCGGAAGATTGGCCGAATAATCCTCTACTTTCGCCCAATAATTTAAATTCGTTTGCGCTGCTGTTCACACGAAAGGAATCACGGAGGACTGATGTGTCCACATAAAATTCTCTGTAACTTGACATAGAGTGGAAATATAACGTTCTTTGTTCATATTTATCGACGGGTGAGAGCGCAAGACCGAATATTCCGTCCGTCCATTGGAAGTTTAGACCATGTAGAGTATAGTTAGACGCCATTGGATCGGGATAGAAAAAATGATGTGAGAACCTCCAAAAACTCTCGTCACTTTCTCGGAATACTAGTAACCCAAACCGCCATGTGTCTGCTATGTAAGCATGAAGATCAGAGCAGTCTTCTCTCCTTGTATCCAAAACTATGTTGGAATACAATGAACCTTGGAGAACGTATTGCTCAGGAATAATGTACCTTGCTATAGGCGTGTCAGTATTCAAATCGAATACTATAATACTTGGTGGACAAATTTGTTTAGGACTATCTTGAGATTCTATCTGTCCAGAATCCAGCACCCACAATCTGCCACAATGATCAATATTCATTCGGAACACTGATGTTAAGCCAGTGCAATTACTGTTTTTATCTGAAACAATTAAAGACATTTATTTAATTTATATGTAAATAATTTTATATAAAAAACCGGCAAAGTGCGAGTCGTACGAGAACGTACGAAGCGTTCCGTACCATTATCTATAAAAACGGCAAAAAAATACGTTTGTTGTTTGGGGGCCCCCTTAAATATTTGTTTTATTCCGAGTATCTGTTGTTATAGCGGCAACAGAAATACACCATCTGTGAAAATTTCAACTACATATCTAACTGTCACGCTTCATAAGATACATCCTGGTGACAGACGGACGGACAGCGGAGTCTTAGTAATAGGGTCCCGTTTTACCCTTTTTTTAAAAAAATATCTATTTTGAATTACAGAAAATAAAAAACCTTGACAATATACGCGTATAATGACCCGTTTTGTAACACGAGGATTATAATTTTTTACCCGACTACGGCAAAGCCAAAAGCAGGGTTATAATTTTAGCAGTCTATATATTTGTGTAAGTTCATCTGGACAAATTGATGTACTCAAAATTTTTGTCATAATCAGATTTTAGTTTTTAACTTTCTTTATCTTTTTTATACACACCTTTAGCATTACGAATAGGATCAGAGCTTAATCTACCACGCTACTTCACTTCGGTTTAACGGTTATTAGGGTTCCGTACCCAAAGGGTAAAAACGGGACCCTATTACTAAGACTTCGCTGTCCGTCCGTCCGTCCGTCCGTCCGTCCGTCCGTGTGTCTGTCACCAGGCTGTATCTCAAGAACGGCTATAGCTAGAAAGTTGAAATTTTCACAAATTATGTATTTCTGTTGCCGCTATAACAACAAATACTAAAAACAAAATAAAATAAATATTTAAGGGGGGCTCCCATACAACAAACGCGATTTTCTTGCCTTTTTTGCTCGATATCAATAATGGCAACAGGTAGGCACTTGAAATATTCACAAAATACTCAGTTCTATTTTTACTTTAATAATAAATAATAAAATTAAAATAAAATTAATATTTAAGGGGGGCTCCCATACAAAAAAACGTCATTTTTGCCTATTTTTGCTCTCATACAACAAAAGTGATTTTTTTAGCCGCTTTTTGCCCGATATTAAAATCAATGTACCTAGTCAATGGTACGGAACCCTTCGTGCGCGAGTCCGACTCGCACTTGGCCGATTTTATTTATTACTGTGAGTAAAATCTATAGGCCTCTATGATAACAACTAGGGTCGACAGCAGGGGATACCAACAAGGACGTCTAACTGGACCGAAAAAAAAATATTTCTACAAATTGTACAAAATATAATACAAATATCCCCCCGAACGGTAATCAAACTCGTAATCACCGGTACTTACCGTCCTTGCGCACCATTACACCAGAGTGGTTGGCATTTTAAAAATAACTAGATATTACTTATTTATATTAGATCTTCATTAAGAAATATTGAAACGCCTGTAAATTTTTTATTGCAAAATATATAGAACGAAATAATGATTTAGATTTTTAATGCATAAATAATAATCGATGAAAATTAACAATGGAGATAGGTATATATACTTAAACAACATCTTCATAAAATTAATACGTACTAAACGCTCTGTGGAAACTCCAATCTGGATAAGGCTTCAGAGGTGGCGACGTCACTCCACCGTAGCGAGAAATAGTAGCCAGTGTGGCCGGAACTCCCTTTCGCCAACTCGGTATCGTCACCCATATTCGAGAGCCCCATATCTCTAAGCCTAGGGGTAAAACGTTCTCTGGAATGAAATCCCTGAAAAATAACAAAATAGAATATCAATAATTGTATTTGTTAATCATTACTGTTTCATTTCTTAAACTAACTTAACTCTGCGATCGATACTCGTAGTAAAAAAAAAAAACCAAGCCGTTACGGAGAAAGAGGCATTTCCCAGTTATGGGATACTACAGGTGGAATCAATCAATTAAAAAGATTGGAATTAAGTTTCATTCAATGGTTATTAACGACGTCTTAGTAGTTGTTACAGCAACTGGTGCTCTACCCGTGGCAGATAGACCTCTGCACTTGACAAATTAATATTTGTACCCGACCATACAAATGTCGCGGTCTGGGTATTTGTGATTTTTGTGCATTTTCTAGACTGTTGTCACAAGATTCACATACTATTGGAGCCCTTTAATTCTTAAGTGTTTATTATTTACAACTCCTATGAAAACGAAAATTTCGCAGCTAACATTGTTGATCACGAGTAGTATATGTATATGTTACGCTCAAAGATCGAAAACGCTCATTGAGCGGAGAACTAGCTTACAACGCGATGTGGTCACAGTAAAACATCCACATAGCGAAATTCGTGTTATGGCTCTAATGAAAACGCGCACGACGCGTTGTGGCAATCAAAGAAAGACCAAATAGCGAAATTCGTGTCGTGGCTTACATGCTATTCGATCTCAACGCGTTGTGGCAATGAAGAAAAGCCATGACGCGTTCTGAGCATTCATTGTGTTAACCATATCACGACGGACAGGTTGTAACTTGTCGGTGTCTTAGACTGTCATGAATATGTACACCACATGTACACGTTATCTGTGGAGAAAGCAATGAGAAGGAAGGATTTGGAGCAAATGTAACTTGTAAGCTCTGTTTCAGAAAGAATAGCATAAACATTGAAAGAGAATGTGCTAAATTAGGTCTACAGGAACAGGCAAACAAAATGGTTTCATTGTCTAATTTGGAATTTCCCTGTGTTGAAATTGGTACTAACGTTTTAGAGTTCCTGAAGTTTATAGAGGACGTGCAGCACCCAGGAATGTTATGTGTATTGTTATGAGCATTAATCCATCAGGTCTCTACCAGTTAGGAAACAAGGAAGGTACACTCGATAGACTTTATGCACGTAATGAATTTACACTTTCTGAGACCAACTTTATTAACATTTGTGATGTGCCCTCAACTTCATCGTTAACACTTCGCTCAGCATCTATGTTATCGTCTGGAAGTAAGCAAGGGTTTATAATGTGCCACTGCAAAGTATACTGTATTGATAAAAAGTGCAAGTGTCGCTCCAAGAATATAAAATGCAACTCAAAATGCCACAGTAATAGTTCATGTAAAAATAAATAGCAATCAAATACTTATTTTTCACAATTATAGTTATTTCTAATATAGGTAAGTACATTGTTGTTGTTTATTGATGATCAATAAACATTTGTGTTAAATATTTTTATTTCTTGAAAGAATTTTAATTGTCATGAAAAAATTAAAACCCTTATCATTTTATGTGAATTATGAGTAATTTACAAATGATATGAATATTTTGTGTTCAGTGATTTATTACTTAACTAGCTTCTGCGCGCGACTTCGTCCCCGTGAAATATTACCAATTCTCTAGGAAGCTCTCAAAAGGAAAAAAAAAAACGATTTTGAAACATTCTTCATTGGTGGTACGCCCCTATTGGTCTTAGCGTGATGATATATGGCCTATAGCCTTCCTCGATAAATGAGCTATCTAACACTGAAAGAATTTTTCAAATCGGACCAGTAGATCCTGAGATTAGCGCGTTCAAACAAACAAACAAACAAACAATCAAACAAACAAACTCTTCAGCTTTATTATATTAGTATAGATACATTGATTTTTTTAAATATAAAGTAATCTCAACAAATAATAAATATCGTTTCATTTTAATGTATATAGTTACTAGCTGTGACCGCGGTTATCCCCGCGTTAATTTGAGGAAAATCATAGCTATAGCCTTTCCAAAATTTCAAGTTTGTAGGTGTATTTTTCTTCGAACTTACATACAAACTACCATCCCCTGTTTTAACCCCAAAAGGGGGTTGATTTCTCAAAATACATTATTAGTACACCTCAACACCATCTATAGAGCATACATTTTGAATTTCAAGTCTCTTACTTCAAAAACATAGGACTTTCATACAAACTTCCAACCCCCCTTTAACCCCCTTAGGGGTGGAATTTCGTAAAATCCGTTCTTAGCTGACCTCTACTCGGCGAAAGGAATTCCTACCAAAATTCAAGTCTCTACGCCTTATGGTTCCAGAGATATCGTGATGAGTCAATGGGTGGGTGTCTCTTTTATATATATAGAAGAAGATAATATATCTATACTAATATATAAAGCTGAAGAGTTTGTTTGTTTGGTTGTTTGTTTGTTTGTTTGAACGCGGTAATCTCTGGAACTATTGGGCCGATTTGAAAAATTCTTTCAGTGTTAGATAGCCCATTTACTGAGGAAAGCTGAGGAGGGCTATGTATCATCACGCTAAGACCAATAGGAGCGGAGTCCACGCCGACGAAGTCGCGCGCAGAAGCTAGTACTTAATATACTTATTTGATAATGAGAAACACGTTATGCCGTGATTTTATAAAATGAAAAATATTTCTTAAGGACATCTACCAAAACGTTTCCAGCCTAGGCCTAGTAGGATCTATATCGGAAAGTAGTGTGCGTTGTAATCAAATAGTATTCCATACGCGTCATGGCTTTTCTTCATTGCCACAACGCGTTGAGATCGAATAGCATGTAAGCCACGACACGAATTTCGCTATTTGGTCTTTCTTTGATTGCCACAACGCGTCGTGCGCGTTTTCATTAGAGCCATAACACGAATTTCGCTATGTGGATATTTTACTGTGACCACATCGCGTTGTGAGCTATTTTTCCGCTCAATGAGCGTTTTCGATCTTTGAGCGTAACATATATAAATCTAGTGTAATGATGTTTGTCAGGCGAATCTCCGAAACTACTGGACCGATTTTAATAAAAATTTGCTCAAATACTTATATGATATATGTAGCTTAGTCCAACTTAAAATATTGGCTATATTTTATTTCGATATATATAATTATTATATCCACGAATAAATAAGACGGCACAAAGTCGCCAGATCAGCTAGTATTACTAGTATTACTCGTATAAATAATAATATTTACCCATTAGCGATAGCGTAACTTCTGTGTCTGTCGGACGGAAATTCAAAGTCCAATTGCTTCCATTTGTACAGAGTGTTGAAGGGTGGAGTCTCAGTGTCCGCTGATATGGATTGAAGCCGTGTTAGTCCTAGCATCGTTAGCCATAAAGCCATACCCTCTGCGCGCATTTTATCTGAAACGATGCATATTGAAAATTACCCTTCAAGTACAAGATAATGATATCTTAAATATTATTACGAGGAGTATGAAATTTCGCACATTTGAGATTAACACATGGGCTACTTTTTATTCCGTCATTCCCACGGGATCGAAAATTACGCGGGTGAAAGCGCGAGGCGTAGATAGTACCGAGGTATTATCATAATGTTAAAATTTATTTAATTTTTTTTGCGTACTAACTGTACCCCTGACTTTCGTTGGTATACATTTTCAATTCCATTTTCTGTCTCAATTCAAATTTATTGAATTTTGGGATAAAAAATACCCATTAGACATAACTCGTAAGTATGAAGTTATGGACTCAATTTACACCAAGACGTTAATTTCAGTTTGATGCACGACCATGGTACTGACGTATGTAAAGACAGACAGGCAAATGAAATTTAAAGAAATCTCAGTTTTAGCTTCACTATCCACTATAGAGAGTTTTAGAGAGTGCTCTCCAAAAATATTTCTTAAATATCTTCAATGTAAGTAAATAACCTTGTTACAGTTTCATTATAAGTCACTGGCGTAGTGATATATTCTCTACTATGAGTAACGATTGCTAATGATAACAACCAGATCCTCCTGCTGAATGTGCTCTCCGAGGCACAATGGAGAGACTCACAAGGACAAACAACCAGACCGGGAAGAGTATTTGTACAAATACAAAATACTAGCAATATCCGTGCGAATAATTTGCACTAAATAAATAAATTTACCGACCGTCAATCATGTTGACGATGTTCGTCATTATATGTATACAATTTTAATAATTAATCAATTTACAAAAACAAAAGCAATAATACATTTTTTCGTTGTGTGGGTGCTGGTAGAGCAAGCAATTATCTATAAAATAATATATGATTTATGTGGAGTAATTATGAGGTTTTTTCTAAAACGGGAGGCAAACATCTTAA
Source organism: Melitaea athalia (assembly GCA_905220545.2). NCBI lineage: Eukaryota > Metazoa > Arthropoda > Insecta > Lepidoptera > Nymphalidae > Melitaea > Melitaea athalia. Next base: position 11,781,288 of record HG992184.1, on the reverse strand, counting down.
CCTTAGCGTATTAATATAATTATACTAGTGGATGTCCAGTAGTCGAAATAAAAATTTAAATAAAAAAAAAAAAAAAAGAAAAAAAAAAAGTTTTTTTTTTAAGTTTTTCAATTTGACTACAGTACAGACTGACTACGTAATAATATGCGTGTGCGTGTCAAATACATAGTAGTGTGTGTAATTTTTATTTTATTTGATTTAAAATATTTTTATGCATAATTTAAAAAAAATATTAGCATTCTGCACTCCTTCTCTTTATCACAGGGGAGCCCAGAATGCTAAATGTGTAGTCACTCGAGCGTTTTGAAGACCTATTGGATCGTGAAGATTAGATGCTAATAATTGTGTTTGCGAGAAAACGAAAAAAAATCCGACTTCAATTACATCGACAAGTAATACAACGTAAGTAGACGAAAAACATTAACAAACACACTAGTTGTCACTACGATTTTCGAGGGTTTCCATCGATTTCTCTGAGATTCCTTATCATGGTACCTAAGTTGGGATATCTCCTTTCCAACAAAAAAAGAATTATCAAAATCGGTTTATAAATAAATAAATAAATAAATAAATTATAAACGACGAAGTTATCCCCGAACATACATAAAAAATGTTCGAATTGAGTAACCTCCTTTTTTGAAGTCGGTTAAAAGGAAAAAACTTCACATGATGTTTACTCTTTTAGTGGTGGAGGAAGTGTGTACGGATTTTCAAAAATGTAAAAAAAAGAAATAAAAAAATTCTCGAGCGCGTCAGATTTTGATAGCGCATATTATAGACTACAAACTTCTGTTTACAGAGATATTATATTAATCTGACGGATTGTTCGGTGTGGAAAGCTGTATAAATAGGTAGACTTTTGAAAAAAAAAATTCTCGGGCGTGTCAGATTTTGAAGAGTAGTGTTAATTGAGCCCAAAAAGTATCCTATTATAAAAAACTGACGATTTGGACGTGACCAAAAATACCTAGTTGATTTTTGAAAATGTAAAAAAAAATCGTTACAACAATAAAATACTCAAGCGCATTAGATTTTTATACAGATTTTTCAACTCGATATACTAGTGGTACTCAAACCTTAATCTGACAATTTTGTAAAGGAATTTTCTTAATCTGACAACAGGCACCCGTATGATTCCGTCCAACGTGGGGTTCTCAACAAGAGCCCTCCTACCCGAGACGTATGAGTAGGTCTCGGCAAGAAGCAAGAACCTCCGCCACGATTTACCACGGGGGGTCGCCGGCTAGAGCAGATATAGATGATGTGTTAATAAAATATGATATAACGGACACACATTTATTTGAAACTTTTTTATAATCTATACATATAATAAAATGGTAGAAAAGTCAAAACTGTACATTGAATATTTTTTTAAAAGAATACTTGGGGTGTGATCTACAATCGATACCGAAGCCAAAAATATAGTTTTTAGAATTTTTGTCTGTTTGTCTGTTTGTCTGTTTGTCTGTTTGTCTGTTTGTCTGTTTGTCTGTATGTATGTCCGGGATAAACTCAAAAAGTACTGCATGGATTTACTTCAAATTTGGCACGAATATTGTTAAGAAGTCGGGTCAGAACATAGGCTATATATTATCACGCTATCACCTACGGGGAACGAGCAGTGAACCTTTATTTCTTCAAATGTATGTCCGGGATAAACTCAAAAAGTACTGCATGGATTTACTTCAAATTTGGCACGAATATTATTAAGAAGTCGGGTCAGAACATAGGCTACATATTATCACGCTATCACCTACGGGGAACGAGCAGTGAACCTTTATTTCTTCAAATGTATGTCCGGGATAAACTCAAAAAGTACTGCATGGATTTACTTCAAATTTGGCACGAATATTATTAAGAAGTCGGGTCAGAACATAGGCTACATATTATCACGCTATCACCTACGGGGAACGAGTAGTGAACGCACGCAGACGACGTCGCGGGCAGCAGCTAGTTATGTAATAACAATAAACACTATAATATCAATCAATATAATAAAATGATACAATGAATACTAATTAAAAAAACAAATATTCATTCCATTCTTCCATTAACGAAGAATTGTTTTTTTACTTTTGTCCATAGCATTTCATTAATCATGGTTTAACGATTAACTTTTCTCAATCAAACCCCTGTTGCGCGACGACATTGTTGGTGTCAAAGTTTTTTTTTACACTGAATGTAATTTAAGAAAGGCTTATTCTGGTACTCTTTCTTGTCAATTTATCTGTGAGCGATTGTTGATGATGAGCGAAAATTAATACCCTATTGCAAAGAACACTCTTATTAATTAATCACCCTATCAAATTTTATAGGTTCTTAAATTGTATTTTAGCTAGTTACATATTAAATCTAATATAATTTATGTGAGTAGATTTTTGTTCTGTTTATTTATTTATTTATTTAGGACAAGTTATAAAACATATATAGGTACTCTGATAGTTACAAACAATAATATCACAATGTTCAATTTATTACAATAATACCGTGAGTGCTGCTTTATTTACAAGTTGTCACGGCACGTTATAATATTATGTAAACAGTTATAGAAAAAAAAGAACAAAATACATTTGTAAAAAATATATATACCTATTTAGTAGTCCTCCCGAAGAGTCGGTCTCGGTATGAACTAGGACAAAACGAAAGTTATGTTTAACAACCAGGTCATACCTAGACCGGTATCGGTCGATGGTAATCTTCTCGAAGTTGTTCAGGATTATGTTTACCTAGGCAATACCATCCATCTAGGCCGCAGCAACTTCGAGAAGGAGGCCGATAGGAGGATTCCTGATAGGAAGATTCCGCAATGCTTGAAGACGAAAATCTTCGAGCAATGCGTCCTGCCTGTGTTAACATATGGCGACGAGACGTGGACACTGACAAAGGGACTGGTCCACAAGTTTGAAGTCGCTCAACGTACCTACAATGGAACGGGCTGTGCTTGGGGTTTCTCTCAAAGATAGGATTAGAAATGAGATTATCCGCGAGAGAACGAAATTACGAAAGTAAGCGACATAGCCCACAGAATTAGCAAGTTGAAGTGCCAGTGGGCTGGTCATCTGTGTCGCATGACAGGATGTTTATATAAAACTAGCTGACCCGGCGAACTTCGTATCGCCATTTTTTTATAAATATATCGTTTTTTTTTCTTTTATACAAACTTTGGCCTGACTGTAACAGAAACAAACATCGAATTTGGTGCTGTCGTTCGGAAGTTATACAAAATACGCGTTCATACACTTTGGTGCTTTCTATTCTATTTAAGTATATAAAAATTTATTTACTTGCTGAGAATGCTGCACTTATCTTTAAAAAAAAAAAGAATAAAATGTTGTGAGTTAACGTTCGACTGAATATTACAGAGAATGAATCAACAAACATTCAACAATTTTTATTAATTAAAACGTGTACCTACCTCCGGCAAAAACAAAAACAAATAATAATTTTTGAGCACGTGGCACATTTCGCGTAGACATTGAGTCACGTTGTTTCGTTCAGAATTCATTTACTAGTTAGTACCTGTAGTAAAAGACACTTTGATTGACAAAATGATACTTTGATTGACAAGGGCAACTTTGACAGTCAAATCGCAAAATTATTTTTTGATTTTTACGTGGTCCACATTTAGTGCATAAAGTTAAATTTATAAAATTTGTTTACTTAACAAACTTGGTAAATGAACTCTCTGAAAAAAAAAAGAAGCTGTTAAACGAAGTTAATGTCAAAAACTTGCTAAAAGTTCCACGCGCAATTTTTGTATTTTTTTCAGTTGAAAACTTTTAGATAGAGAGATAAGGATAACTCGAAAATTTTGCCACTATTAAAGTATGGTAAAACATAATACAACTTTTAATATGTATAATTTTGGATACACAGATAATTTTTAATATTTGCGGTCAAAATGAAAATGTAGAGGTGTACGATTTCTATGCTCTCGAGTGTATTTAAAAGTTATGATTCCTGCGACAAATCTCACCTGTGTCAAAGTTACCCATAAAGGGGGTATAACTTTGACACACAACAAAATTGCCAATTTTTGATACATATCATGATTTTTATAGACGTTAAATAGCTTGAGAGTATGAAAACCAACCTGAGAGCACCTATTAAATTAACTCTTTATCTCATACTCAACATTGTCAAAGTAATGGGCCCCGTAAACGATCAAACTTGTTTGTCAAGCTTGTTTGATCAAACTTCATGTTTTCATACAAACATCAAAAAAGCCCGCAGCCCCGCACACGATCAAATAATTTGACCAACACGTTTGTCAAACAGAAATTTAATATGAAGTTTGATCAAATATTTGATCGTCTACGGGGCCCATTAGCTAAAAAAATATAGAAATGATGTGTCAAAGTTACCCCGATTGACTGTACCTACGCAATACAAAATACAGAATTTAATATTAATGCTTTTTTAATTCTAAAATGGTAAAAATGATTAAAAAGATACAAAAGGAAACGTCAATATAGATTAAAAATTATTTATATAAAAATTTATAACATACCTATATACAGACTAAATATAATTATTATCTACTTATTCAAAACAAAACTTGGAGAAAAGAAAATAACGTTGATATATCATATTTGAAAACATTATAACATCAGTGTTTTTGTGCTTCGGTAATCAGCTGTTTTGAATCAGCTGAGTGTTCATACCCACAAAACAGTTAATAACATTTTATAAACAAGTTTTATTATTTATTATTATTTATTTGTTTTTGTGATTTTTTACTTGGATTATTATAACAAAATAATAGTGATACTTTGCGGAACTTATTTAATATCCAAGATTGTGCTTCGGTGATTAGCTGTTCCGAATCAGCTGAGTATTCATACCCACAAAAACAGTTAATAACATTTTATTAACAAGTTTCTTTCATTATGTGATTTTTTAGTTGGATTAATATTACAAAATAATAATAATACATTGCGGAACTTATTTATTGTCCAAGATAAAAGAGAATTGTATAAACAAAATATAATATAATTTCATTGTGACATCTATTGAGAACGTTGCGTACTACGTTTTTTTAAAATGGCTAGCAAATGTAATCAATGCGGTAAATTCTTGTCGCCCGTAGATGGCGCAAAATGCAATAAATGTGCAGGCGTATTCCATCGTACATGCGTCAACTTAAGCCCTGACTCCCGCCCCCCCACGCGGTGGATGTGCCGCTCATGCCGCGGCAATGATAGCAAAGGCAAGTCTACAACCGTTACCGAGACTACGATGTCAAAAGAAATATATGAAGACGCAAATGAAGAAGAAAATATGGAAAGGAGCTCGACAGGCTCTCTAGCTGAGGAGATGCGGCTGCTACGCTTGGAGATAGTAACAGTTACGCGAGAGATGACGTCCTTTAGGCTGGAACTGGGTAGGCTCAACGAGACCATGACTGAATTTAACAAAAGAGTTGAAACGGTGGAAGAACGCTTAACATCACTAGAGGAAAAGGTCACAAATAAAATGGATTGCGAGCACGATACAATGCAAATAAACGAAGTGATAGAACAATTAAAAGAGGACATAAACGAAAGGGAACAAATTCTACTGCTTAATGATATACAGATAACTGGGGTGCCTGAACGGAGTGGAGAAAATGTGCTGCACTTGACTCAAGCCATCTCAAGCAAGCTCGGTATCACATTAGAATCTCGCGACATCGTCAGCGCTGAACGCGTCGGATTGCGCCGCCTGCCGTCGGCTTCGGCGGGTGAGGAGCACGATCGCCCGCGGCCGGTGATCGTGCGGTTGGCAAGGCGCGCGCTGCGAGATGATATTATAAAATCAGCGCGGGTTCGGCGCGGCACTGATACGTCTGGCGTTACCGACGGCAGCCAGTCTCGAGTCTATATAAATGAGCATTTGACGCGAAATAACCGCCTGCTGTTTTATAAGGCGAGAGAGGAAGGGAAACGACATGGTTGGCGTTACACGTGGACTCGGGACGGGAGGATATAAATGCGTCGCGAGACGGGTTCAACGGTCCAACGCATACGTAAAGAAAAAGATATCGTTAAAATTTTTGGCACAGTTTAAGTTGGGTTATTAATTTAAACATAGCTATTGTAAATATTTGTATTAAAAACTGTTTATATTATAAACTGACTAATAGTAACAAGTTATCTCATTTTGTAATATATGAAGAGTTTGTATTTCTGACTGTTTTTAGCTCATTGTTTTTATATAAATGTTATTCGACTTGTATATGTTATCGTATTATGCTAAATAATAGCTTTAGAATATTGTACAATTTGAGCAACAGTGTAGTGTACCCAGTCGGTATTGTGAGATTAGTGGTCTTAATTATATTTAAAAACGCTATTATTTTTATTTTTATTATTTCTGTGTTCTTTTTTTTTAGAATATTGTACAATTTGAGCAACAGTGCTGTGTCCCCAGTCGGTATTGTGAGATTAGTGGTCATAAATATATTTAAAAACGCTATTATTTTTATTTTTATTATTTTTGTATTATTATCATATTATAATATGTCTAGCAATTTATTAAAAAGCGAATATAATTACATTATGTATTGCAGTTTAAATATTGGTAAGTACTTTAGTCTATATATTTCTTTTTTATTTAATATAATTTATAAATGACAAAAATAAATAACCTCACGTTAGGCTTATTCAACCCAGGTTCGCTTGGCTCACATCATGACGAATTTATAGTACTTATGGAGCGTCACATGGTGGATATAATCGCAATTAACGAAACCTGGTTGCGCCCTGGCGAGGAAGGCAGAGCCCCTCGTCTGCCTGGTTATCGTTTACGTCATATACCACGATCAACGGAAATAAGATCGAGGGGTGGTGGTGTTGGCTTTTATATTAAACGTGGCATATCTGTGCGGACGCTTGCGCACCCTGATACAAGCTTAGTAGAACAAATGTGGTTGAGCATAAAAATAAATAAAAAGATAATTATTGTCGGCACCGCATACCGTCCCCCGTGGGGAAATATTACAACCTTTTTTGATGCATTATCGGACACCATCAGCTCTCTGCCACATTACGACAACTTGTATCTATTGGGTGACTTTAATATAAATTGCCTAGGCACGCGCGAATCCCAGAAACATATCTTTGACCAGTTTCTTTGCGCCCACCACTTAACACAGCATGTAAGTAGTCCTACACATTTTACTGCAGAAAGCGAGACCTTGATCGATGTTATCTGTTCAAATGCGAGGGTTAATCGAATTATAATAGATTATGTAGCAGAATTCGGTGGCCATGCCTTTGTATTCTGTGAGGTAAATATTGTAAGAATGAAAATACCACCGAAATCTATAACGTACCGAGCAATCAAAGATATTGACCCAGAACATCTAATTACTACACTAGGATTAATTAACTGGGAAAGTGTCATGGGTTTCGAGGATATAGATGAAATGGTAGCTGTTTTTACTGGCAACATTCACTCGGTTTTCGACGTACTAGCTCCTATTAAAACTGCTCGTATTAAGGAATCTCACTACCCATGGATCACGTATAATATTAAATTATTGATGCGGCGTAGGGATGAAGCTAAAATCAGGGCTAGAGGGGCAAACTCAGAGTCGCGCATTAATTACTACAGGGATTTAAAGTATCAGGTGGTACAAGCGATTTCCAGAGAAAAATCTGCTTACTTTAATACATACATTAATGCAAATTTTAAAAACTCTACTATACTGTGGAAACATTTAAAAAGAGTTATTAACATAAAACAAAAAAATAGCCATAGTATACCAGAACATCTTAATGATCCTACGCTGATAAACATGAATTTTCTTAGTGTGCCAGGTGGTAATAATATTTCTTTAGAGACTATTAATTTTTATATCTCTAATAAATATACTGCAGCAGAATTTAATTTAATACCTACGGACGAACTTGCAATCGCGAAAATACTAAACTCTTTGAAGTCAAATGCCGTCGGTATTGACGGCATATCTTTGGACATGCTCTTGCTAACATTACCAAGTACACTGCCCATTATAACTGCAATTGTTAATGCGTCGATTTTAAGGGGTACATTTCCTACATTGTGGCGTACGGCTTTGGTGAGACCGATTCCAAAAAAAGAACATATATGTGAACTTAAAGAACTAAGACCCATAAGTATACTACCATGCATTTCAAAGGTACTGGAAAGGATTGTTTGTGGTCAATTGACAAAGTACTTAGAATCTCAAAATATATTACCGGATAGACAATCAGGGTTTCGAAAACATCACAGTACCACTACTGCATTATTAGACGTAATTGATAATGTACTGTGTGCTCAGGATTCGGGCGAAGGTACAATCCTCGTGTTGTTGGACTTCTCACGTGCTTTTGATACAATTAATAGATCTTTGTTTTTATCCAAATTACACTACTATGGATTCAATTCCAATGCAATCAAATGGTTTGAGAGTTATTTGGAAAACCGAAAGCAAATAGTGGAAATAGTGCATGAGGATGGCTCGAACGCTCGTTCAGACTGTTGCTCGGTTGATAGAGGCGTCCCACAGGGTGCAATATTAGGACCTATTATATTTGCACTTTACTGCGCTGACATAGTTAACAACATTAAACACTGTAAATATCACATTTACGCGGACGATATACAGGTATACATATCATTCAAAAAAGCAGAAGCTAGTATAGCAATTCAGAAGTTAAATGATGATCTCAACCGTATTGCAGACTGGTCAGATTCGCATAATCTTGTCTTGAACCCGTGTAAAACAAAGTATATAATTTTAGGTACAAAAAAACAAATTAATCATATAAGTGTTTTAAATCCTTATATACATATAAAGGGCGAAAGAATAGAACGAATAACGGAGGTGCGAAACTTGGGTTTATTGATGGACGAAGAACTAAGGTTTGAGAAACATGTCATTAATATAGCTCGTAATTGTTTCTATAGACTAAAAGTATTGTATCAAATAAGGAATTATCTCAGTAGGGATATGCGAGTAAAATTGTGTGATACATTAGTACTCTCAAAGTTTAATTATGTTGACGCTGTAATGGAACCTAGGCTACTTGCGCGTTCTAAAAATCTTATACAACGGGTCCAAAACGCATGTATTCGTTACTGCTTTTATGTACCGCCTCGCACGCATGTTACCCCTTACATTAATGACGCACGAATAATTAAGATGCAGTATCGTAGACAATTACATCTAGCAACCTTATTATTTGGCGTTGTTCTAAATAAGGCTCCTATGTATCTCTACAATAAATTACACTGGACAGAAGAAACTAATAAAAGGTACCCTACAAGAGCATCATCCTATATGTTAAATGTTCCCCTGCACCATTCTGCAGCGTTCCGGGGTAGTTTCCGATACGCAGCGACAAAATGTTGGAACAACCTGCCACCCCCACTTCGGACCCTGAAAACTATAAATGCATTTCGTGTTAAATACAAAACATATTTATATAATCTACAGCTTCATTCCTCATAATTCATAGCGGAAGATAAGAAGAAATAAGGAAGGAGAAAAGGGTGAATAAATAGGAATTGGTACTTTGGATTACATTGGATTACTTTACTAGTACTTACCTAATCGGCCTGGCTCCGTTGCGACCGTCAGGTTGGTTCAACATGGGTTAGCGGTGATTGTCACTGATTTATAATATGTTCTTCGTTTTTTAAATAAAAAGAAAGGGAAAACTGTTACAAAAGGGAAATAATAAACTTGTTTCGTATTATTTATTTATTTACTGTTATTATTATTTATTGCTATGTTTGCTCCGTTCTTTCGTTACGTCATATAGCTCATGCTCTCTCTCTAATTACAATTTCTTGAGACAGTGATGTGTGCATGTGTTTGTGGATGTGTACCTATATGTTGTGTGTATATGTGTGTGTATGTGTATATGTATGTATATATGTATATATAGGTATATTGTTATTGATATTATTATTATTATTATTATTATTGTATAGGTACGTACTTAAATCATATCTCCAACTACCTAGGTATATATATAAATAGTTAGCACTTGTCGCGGCCCGTCATGAGTAAAGAGGGTATCACTGAAAATCAGTGTTGGGCTCTCACGCCCAATATAAATCTGAGTGATACGCCTTTTTGGGGCACAGCACAGTTGCAGACATTGTTCACATATTTTTTATTATTATTAGGTATTTATTATTTCTTTGTTTTTTTTTTTTTTAATCTTTAATTACATTGTTTTTTTATTTCTTTTTAATTTTACTTTTTAGAATAGAATAGAATACTTTTTTTTTCACTTTTTTAATTTAGTAATGTATGTTTTCATTTTTATTTTATTTTTTATTGAACTGTATTTATATTGTTTTTTTTTTTTGTATAAATTAGTTGTAGTCTGCATTTTCGTGTTGTCCCAAATAAATATATTTTTCTTTCTTTCTTTCTTTCTTTCTTGATATTTTCGAAAAAAAACCAGTGAACTGTCACTTGTGAAATAATTGTGTTTGCGAGCAAACACAATTATTTTATCGAAGTTGTTCGTTCGATATTTCCGTGTGTGGCAAAACGATTGTGTTAATAGCCTTAACTTTCACCATTGCCCATTACACCAATGGCTTATAAGTTATAACGTTGTAAAGACCATGAGCATGAGCAGAGTCACGAAATTTGTGGTGTCTTTAACGGGTCATATTACGAAAATCCACATAAGTCGTAACGGTTTATTTCAATTATTGTAATGAAAATTTGCAATTAAATTTGTGAAAGAAATACTCCTAAGCTATGTCTAGATATTACTATGTAAGCATTGCCGACTAATCTATTGTCGCGAGTGTTCATTAAACTAAAAATAATTAAAATTAAAATGTATGTTAATTTTATTACTATATAAGAAAATAGGTATTGCATATTACATAGCATATTACAAAGGTATTTAGATATTTATCTAACCTTTCAAAATTAGCGCTTAAATAGTATGCGTACACGTAAAATAGTTTGCGTACAGTATCTACTTATTTAAATGTTTTCAATGTTATATCCATTTAACATTCATTTGCTTAAGTAATACCAACGCAGCGAAAAAGTCACTTTCAAAAACGCTTCACTTCTCTTGAGTGAAAACGAGAAAATGTAATTAATAGAGCCCATTAAAGAATAGCTATAGTTATTTTTAGACGCTTTAAGAAATCAAGTGGCTGTGGATAAGCTATTCTAATTTGTTTTAATAAAATAACTTATTAGGATTCTGTTATTTTTTATACGTATAAGATGTACCTATTAATTTGTAAACAAAATAATTTTAGTTTTATCTGCTGGAGTTTTAAAAAGTCACTTTCAAAAAGGCCTAACCTATACCTATATCAGGTAGATATTATTATAAAATAATAATTAATGTATTTTTAAAACATTTTCCGTCGATAACAAATCAAATAAAAAGTAACCTCTGTTGAATGTTTAACAACAAAAAAAAATTTGTTGAATCACTCTGTTTTTAAGCGACTTCCAAAAAAGGAGGAGGTTCTCAATTCGACACGTATGTTTTTTTTTTTTTTTTTTTTTTTTTTTTTAATGTATGTTAGGCTGTTAGCTCAGAACTTTTGACTGGGTGGACCGATTTCGATCAATTTTGTTTTAATTGAACGGTGTTGCGTGTCATGTGGTCCCATTTTAATTTAATTGAGATCTGACAAGTACTTTTAGAGTTATATCTAATAATGCGTATTTACGTGACTACTTTTTCGTCGACCTACGTTATATTATACCGCATAACTTTTTACTCGGTGTACCGATTTCGATGATTCTTACTTTAGTCAAAAGCTAATACTTGTCTTGTAGTCTTGTTTAAATTAGATCGAAAACTGATTACAACTTTTTAAGTAATCTTTAATAGCGCGTATTTACTTGACTATTTTTTCGTCTTATTACGTTGTATTACTTGTCGATGTAATTGAAGTCGCTTTTTTTTCGTTTGCGAGCAAACACAATTATTATTGATTTTGATTAAGAATTGGCAACTTATCTTTTCTTGTTTCTATTATTTCCATATTAATTGGAAACAAAAAAAAATACTTCTTGTATAAACGTACCTTATGTGATTTACAATGAAATATTATGAATACAGTATAATTGGAATTTTTAAGTGACATAAATTACATATCTAATAATTGTTGAATGCGAATTAAAATTTTCTATTTCTTTTCCGTAAAATACCTATGTTGTGTTTTTTTGCTATTTTGCCTCATGATTAGAACGATACAGCCTGTAATATCCCACTGTTGGGCATAGGCCTCTTCTCCATGTAGGAGAAGGATCGGAGCTTAATCCACCACGCTGCTCCAATGCGGGTTGGCGGATATATTCCCTACTATGAGTAACGATCGCTATCAGGTGTACATGATAACAACCGGGACCGACGGCTTAACGTGCTCTCCGAGGCACGGTGGGGTAACCCACAAGGACTGCACAAACACCCAGACCACGGCAAACATCTGTATATCATGTCATCTGTATAACATCTGTGTGTCATGATTAGAAAAGAAAAACTAACTTTAGTATACCTACATTTCGACATGTTTTTTACCTCTGCGGGATAAAAATTTGTTTTTAAAGATGTTATTATAATCGTATTGGATTTGAGATCATTTATTTTTTAGAATAAAGCTATAATGTCACTTTATTGGTTTTTAATAGTTGTAGAATATAATAACTTTTTAGCCGACTTCAAAATAAATAAGTATAAAAGTAAAAAAACTTTATTAAAAAACAAGCCTTTATTTGAATGCGCTAGTTATTAACCATGCATTGTCAACGAAATTGAAATTGTATACAAAATTTCAGCTCAACTGTTTAAAGATATCTGCTTCAAAATTGAGTTGCAAGATTTCACCCGAACAAACAAACAAGCATACATATATACATACATACATACATACATACATACATACATACATACATACATACATACATACATACATACATACATACATACATACATACATACATACATACATGCATACATACATACATATATACATACATTGCAAGTTAAATAAAAGGTTGTAAAAAGGGGGAGGATCTTTCGAGTGAACCGATTTCGATGATTATTTTTTTAACAGAAAGATGGCGGTTGTCATGTCGTCCCATTTAAATTTATTAGAAATCTGACAAATACTTTTAAGTTATCTCTAATAATGCAGATTTGTTTAACTATTTTTTCGTCAACCGTCGTTATATTATACCTCATAAGCATAACTTTTTACTCGGTGTACCAATTTTGATGAAACTTTCAATCGAAAGCCGGTGCATGTCACATAGTCCCATATAAATTTTATTGAGATCTGACGACTACCTACTTTTTGAGATATCTTTAACTAGTTTTTCATCCACGCGGCATTGTATTACTTGTCGATTTAATTGAACTCGGTTTTTTTTCGTTTGCGAGAAAAAACAATTATTTAATCTACTTAAAAATTATATAAATGCTTGTTCGTGATTTACTTGATTGAAATATCAGAATTTAATTATATCAATATCTACAAAATTTATCATAACAATAAGAAATCATTAATAAAATATTTTATTCGTAGTCATCACTAAATTAAGCTAATTGCTAAATATTTTGATTACTAAATTGTTTGATAAAAGTATCATTGAATGTTATAAATCTGCATTACATGTAAAATTTAATTGTAACTTACCATTATTTCTCCTTTTATCAACAAATCTCAAATCATTTGTTTTTCCATATCTGGATGGATATGGTGGCGGTCTGTAATATTCTCTAATGGATCTAGAGGAGGGAACTTCAAATTGGTGTCCATAATTATCGTTGTAGTTGTTCCAATGCGTATTCACATTTTTAAATCCTTTATTTACATCAGCGAACACCACTGATGGTGACGACCACTGAACGAACCACTGATGTGACACGGCCATTTTTGCTTTTAAAATGTGAGTGCAAATAACCTAACAATATTACGTGATCTATGTTACAATGTTCGTGCACTATGCGGTAGTTCGATTTAATAGTAGAGTGCAGACTTGCATCGTCTATTCGTGTGAACGTAAGTGCACCACCGGGTCTAATCTCAGTCTGTTGTAGAGGCGGTGGTCGCCCTTTCATAAACGGCTGTGATTACTTTGCCTTTGAATAAAAAAATGTACTACTCTTTACTATTAGCATAAGTACCTATATATAACTTCACGTTAACATTGGATTATGTAATTTTATGCAAGATAAAACATTGCGATTATTATATTTAGAAAAAATAAATGTTAAAATATAATTATACCCATATGGTAATTAACATTGAAATTGGTATCGATGATTATTATCAGGGTCGTATATTACTTTTTACTTTAATGTGAAATGATACTTTCATTCGTAACATTCACATTTACTTTTATATACTTAAAGCCTTGATCTAAAATAGTTTTCATAGTCTACGATTTAAATAACCTGGACTTGAGGGATTTATCAAAAATAAATGTAATAAATATCATGGGAGACTCAAATGAATAAATTGTATCTTTCATCGTTGATTATCATCATCTGCTTATTAACTTAACTACTTAATAATGGATATTTTTATTGGTACAAATAGGTATTTGTTTCAGGTTTGGCTGTCTATCCTTGTGGGTCTCCCCACAGTCCCTCGGAAAGCACGTTAAGCTGTTGGGAACGGTTGTTATAGTATACCCACCTGATAGCAATTGTTACTCATATTAGGGAATATAATATCTGCCAACCCGCAGTGGGGCAGCGTGGTGGATAATATATAATGGGTAAGTTTACTTCAATCCTTCTCCTACATGGAGAAAGAGTCCTAGACCCAGCAGTCTTAACTTTTCCTAATTTATCTGTATTTTTTCCGTCATTACTTACGTTTCTTAAGGCATAAGTCTTTTAAACATTATTTTATCAGTTCTTAATCAGTTTTTTTATACGTTTTAAATAGACCAAACAACGACTTTATTTGCCAGTATCGTTAGTTAGGTCTATTACATATTATACATATAATATGTAACGTATTTCTTTCTTCGAATCATCACAGTTTGATATAACTTCCTTATTCGCCTCAGGAACACTAAACTAGGTACTTGAGAGTAGTATTACTTAGCTTTTATTATAATTATGTTAGGATGAGGTACATCTACTATCGGTCAGCTCTAATTGAGCAAAATATTTTCCGTTTTGCCTTACCTTGATAAAACACTGCTACCAATCAAGGAAATTTAACGCAAAAAGTAAACATAATGTGCAATAGTCCTTACACCAGTTTCACCTAATTGACTTGTGTATACGATAGTTTTATGAACTATGGCACCAATCAACAGCAACCATGTAGCCTGAAAGTATTTTATAGCGAGTCTTTGTTATTTCTTTACATTAGTTAGGTATTATACAATTTAGTTCTCAAAAATGTATGGAAAGTGCCTCGTGTTGTTAACGTTGTTCGGTGTAATCTTTGCAATTTATCCGTATTTTGATACTCAAGACTTTATTTATAATATTCCAAAGGTTTATAGAATCTCCATCACGTTGGATAAATTGTTAGAATATTATGAGAAAAAAATGTCAAAAGACCCAGAATGGTACATTGCCCTTAG
Organism: Melitaea athalia; assembly: GCA_905220545.2. Taxonomy (NCBI): domain Eukaryota; kingdom Metazoa; phylum Arthropoda; class Insecta; order Lepidoptera; family Nymphalidae; genus Melitaea; species Melitaea athalia. Next base: position 11,765,729 of record HG992184.1, on the reverse strand, counting down.
AATGGCAAGAGGTATGTTTTTGTAAATATTGTTAGTCATATAAACTTTTTAAAGTATTATATTGAAAATAAATAAGATTTAAAATATTTAAGTAAAAATGTAGAACAGTATATTCACAAAGTAACGTTATCGTATATTAACAAAACTAGCGACCCGCCCCGGCTTCGCACGGTTGCAAAAACTATCAGTGTTCCTCTACTATATTATGCATGTATTATACATATAAACCTTCCTCTGGAATCACTCTATTTACTAAAGAAAACTGCATCAAAATCCGTTGCGTAGTTTTGAAGATCTAAGCATATATAGGGACAGACAGACAGCGGGAAGCGACTTTGTTTTATATTATGTAGTGATAAGTAAAAATGTAGAATAATATATTCACAAAGTAACGCTATCGTATATTAACAAAATGTTACTCGTAATAAAATTAAACATTGTCCCGTTGGGGCAGTTGACAGTGACCTCACTTTCAACTCCAGAGTTGTGGGTTCAATTCTCGCAATTAGGCTAATAATTACCTTAGGAAATGACGACTTTATGTATACGTTGATCATAAAAAAATAATGTTGCCATAATATAGACTTACATTTAAATCATCGCGATTCAGCCTGTAATATCCCACTGTTGGGCATAGGCCTCTTCCCCATGTAGGAGAAGGATCGGAGACCGGAGTTTAATCCACCACGCAGCTCCAATGCGGGTTGGCAGATATATTCCTTTTACTATGAATAACGATCGCTATCAGGTGTACATGATAACAACCGGGACCGACGGCTTAACGTGCTCTCCGAGGCACGGTGGGGAGACCCACAAGGACTGCACTAGCACCCAGACCACGGCAAACATCTGTATGGCCAGTACAAATACTGTCGGTATCGAACCCGCAACCGCCCGCGCAACAGCCAATCGCAATCCAGTGCTGTGACCGCTGCGTCAACGCGGCGTCGTTTTTTTTTAATCCATAAAACAGTAAAATAATTTAAATCATAAAACAGTAAAATAAAAACCAAACGAAAAATCATAAAAGGACAATCAAATGGATTATATGACCAATTAAAAAAGAACCCATAAATAATTCTCACTAGGTCAGCTGGAGTATACAATAAACGAGCTGGACAAATCAGTGCCGCCTAAGCTAAAGGAAAATTTACAGAATATATCGAGGAGAATGGATCGTATTTGGAACAGTACTGATTTCGCAACATTAGTATACCGCAGTAAAGACTACGAATATGGTTCGTATCTTTCGTATTTTAGTATCAACATAACCTTTAAATACCCATCATACTGCTTTACATTTACCTACCTATCTTTACAAACGATTATATTATCGTAATGTGATTGTATACACGCTTAGACCTTTTTTTAAAAGGACCAAGGCCTGCGCGTGATTTTTATTGGTTATAGAAGCTCTTCGTGGAATTTAGCAACTTCATTAATGCTTTAATGAAGTTGCTAAATTTTGCTTTGAAGGAGATATCTTAAAAGAATCGTGTAACATAGATAACTATTTTGAAATTAATATTGTCTATCATTACAGACTGTGCAATCAATCATACACGAATTCTTGGCCTATGTATTAACCATATCATTTTAAATGTTAAAGCGACCAATCTTGATATAAAAATTGATTAGCAACGTAAAACGGCGTAGTTTGTATAGCGTAAAAATTTGCATCCGGTGACCTCATTGCACTTATAATATTATTCTCTAAATTATTTATAATAATTCATGTGGATGGTTCAACACCTAAACTATAAAATTCGGTTAGCTTATTTCATTGAAATCAATTAATAAATAAACTCTACGACCCACATTAGTAATAAATATAAAAATCATTTGCTGTTCGTTAGTCTCGCTAAAACTCGAGAATGGCTAGGCGAATTTGGCTAATTTTAATTTTGAAATGTTTGTGAAAGTTCAGGGAAGTTTTAAACGGTGAGAAACTCAAATAATATGCAACGGAAAATACTAAAAACGACGATTTAATTTTCCAATACAAAATGTTCCTAGCGGGGAAAGGAGATGGGGACTTTTAGGCTAAAATGTATTAAGTACCGATATGGTTTAAAAAATTGGTCATATTTTTTTATTTTAAAATATAAAATATCATCTCAATTCTGAATCTGGAAGCTGAGAGAAATGAAAAAGATAGTTTTCGTCAAATTAATTGGGTATCGATTTAACTATAATCGATTATAGAATTTAAAAAAAAGGTTTGCACTAAGTAATTAACTCAAAGTATTTAGATACACAATTGAAGTTGTAAACAATAAAGTGTATTTAAATAAAGTTACATTAATATCGAAAATAAAAATTAATATCTGATAAACCAAAATTATTATCGATTTCGTATCGATTGAAAATAAATCATAATTATTTTTAATAACAGCTTTGACAGCTGACTGATATTGAAACTGTGTGCCCCGTCATGGTCCCTTCACTCGTTTCATGTAATTATGTTTATAGTTGTTTAATGTTTTCAGTGTATTCAGATGCATCCTGAGTCCATTTTTGATATTTATTTATGGTTTCAAGTGATTGATATTTGTAATGATATAATATGATAAACATTAGTGCTTCAAGAACTTAGTGATTGGGTTTTTCATAGACATTGTAACATAACCTCAATTTTACAAAACGTGTAATAACTCCGCTCTCAGATAGCCAAAATGTACAGAATTTTCAGCGAGGGATCAATAAGCGTAAATACATTAATTGGTATAATTTTCATTACGTTATATTTTACGTTGCATTTTGGCCCAAGAATGTATGGAATCGTATCCGTCTCCTTTAATGTCTTTTGTCAAAAACGTTGTCAATTGGTTGTCAAATATTTATAGGTGCGTTCAGAAAGTGTTTTGTGTATATTTTTCACAAATATATGTAAGTATAGTAGTATGTGATACGAAGTTCACCGGGCCATCTAGTTAGTAATAAATTCCGCTTTAGAGATCTAGCACCATAACACAAACGCTAAGATCAAGTCATAATTGCATGGCATACACAGACATTTTAGGATCAGGAAACGAACAAGCCATGGTTAAATCAGCAATAATTTTGTGTGATTTGAGCTATAATAAATACTTTAACTCGATTATTACTTTGAGTTGCCGCTGTAAGTCCCGTCTAAATGAAAGTTTTAATAGTGACAATGTAAGATTAAGAACTTATACAATTTTGTTTATTAGTGAGAAGTAGAAACTTAGTATTCAAACATTCGAAGTATTTAGTATAAAAGACGGCTAATTCTTGAGCTAATTTGATTAAATTGACTTTAAGGACTCTTTAATTTAATGAAAAAAACGCCTTCATCACAGTATCTGCGATATCGTGAAACACCTAAATGTGCTTGTAATGTTGTTTTCACCTCACGGCATGATGTTAAGATATTGGCAACGGCCGACGGCTATCGACCACTCGACGGCACGCTATCGGTACTTGTCTCACAGAATCTTACAATGAAATTAAAGATGTAGGTAGATAGGTAGGTAGTACTACGTAGGTGTATTTTCTAAATCTACATCTTATAATAAAAATATCATATCATAGTCTCATAAGTAAAGAGAAGAGAATTCCAGCGTAGCACCTATGTACTACAAGTATAAAAATTCTGCCGTTTCATTCAATGTACTCAATAAAATAATTGTGTTTGCTCGCAAACGAAAAAAAAACCGACTTCAATTACATCAACAAGTAATACAACAAAAATAGTGAAGTAAATATGCGCTATTAAAGATTACTCAAAAAGCTGTTATCAGATCTCGATCTAATTTAAACAAGAGTAGGTACATGACAAGTATTAGATTTCGATTAAAATAAGAATCATCAAAATCGGTACACCGAGTAAAAAGTTATACGGTATATACAAGGTATATATAATACAATGTAGGTCGACGAAAAAGTAGTCAAGTAAATACGCATTATTAGATATAACTCTATAAGTACTTCTCAGATCATTTCTTTGACAAACTCATTGAAAAAAAAAATTAATAACTAATTGAAAACTAAGGTGAAGCGGGACACGAGGCGGGTGATGCCTGAACCGGACGAAGTAGGCAAAACGTCGCCGTTTCATCAAAACGCGTTGCCGTTTCATCCATAAAAATTTTACCCTCATGCGGATAAAGAAGTTTCACTTCCAAAAGCCTAATAAATAAGTCTAAAGGTTTTTACATTACACTAGTTTTTTTTATATACACATATTATGACAGTTTTTAATGACGTTCATTATACAGGTGTCCCTTCCCGAGCTAGCGATAATATAAGGTTACAAAATATACCTAATTTCATCGACAAAAACACCCATACCTAAATGGGGTCCTGTCGGAATGGCCGCCGTTTTAATTTTTTTATTCTTGTAGATACCTCTGCCAAAAGATGGGGATATCTCTGGACAGAAAGGTCCTACCTACCTTACTGACTGTACCTTATTGATCCGCGATTTCATTTTCTTTGATTCTAGTGGGATATACCTATTCGCTTCGACTTTTTCTACTTTTTAAGTAAAATTTTATGATCTTTATCTTTATCGAGGATCCAGATACGTTTATATAAAAAAAAACTGATTGTCACCTTTAACCATTATATATTTGTATATAATTATGGACAAATGCCCTTTTGAGCCTTTTGAGACAACCTTTAGACAAACTTTCAACTATTTCCTTTTCCGTTTTCCTCTGAGGTCAAACTCCAAGCAGTATGTAATTCAGTGTTTCACTATAAGCAGAAAGGTTTATATCATATAAATTGTGTAATGATGTTATATGTTGATAGTTAAAGTTGTATGGGAAAAGTTTAAATAAAAACGCGATTAAAATAAAAACTTGCTTTATAAAAAGTTTTTTTACTTAGGGCCTGTCTCCACGAGCGAGGGTATCGCCGGCGATAGTATCGTCGTGCCACCTATTTCTATACACTCTCACTCTCACGCTCGCTCGTGGAGACAGCCCCTTAGCTGCTTATGCCTCTATTCGCCTGTATTACGTCACGTATACGGACGTTGCTATGGTGCAGTCTGTTCCATAATTGGAGTTGTTTATAGCGTGCAATTTTTAATCTATTGTTTTCACGTAACTTTCAAAAGTTTTAAATGATTGAACAATGATCCGAGGTTATATTATTCAAATTGGAACATGTGTTATGCATATTATGTTACTGATCTTGATGTAACCAAAAGATAAAAACTATTATAATCCACCTAATTTTTCACTTGATTTTCAATTTATTCTTTTTGGGGGTTTCGAAGATACGCTAAATAATCTTCATTCGTAGTGTTTTGCTATAATTTAAAATCTATACAAATAAAAATTAATCGCTAAATGTGTTAGTAAGCGTAAAACTCGAGAAATCAAAAAAAGAAAAACATTCTAATACTTTGCTAAAATTTCTTGTAGAATACAACAAAAAAGAAAATGCACATAAATAAGAAAATTAAAAAAAAAGTTAAAATTATTTAAACTTTACTCATTTTACAATTTACAAGACAGGACAACTTGTTTCGAATAGTCAGTTTAATGATATAAACAAATGTAAGCACCAATATTATGCATACGTAAAAATTGTATAACGACATAGCGACGATCCTTCTTCTACCACAGTACACGTCGACAAAAAAAACTAATTAAATAAGATAAACTATACTTAAAGTATTAAATTATTTTTAAAACTATTTTGGTTATAGATAATCGAGTTAAAATAAGGAATTACTAATTGTGGACGTTTACGGTAACACAAAATTTTTATCTCTATCTCTTCTCTATATATATAAAAATGAATCGCTGAATGTGTTGCTAAGCGCAAATCTCGAGAGCGGCTGAATCGATTTCGCTAATTCTTTTTTCATAATATTCCTTGAAGTACGAGGATGGTTCTTATGGAGAGAAAAATTTAAAAAATTCCCTGAAAAAGTCTAAAAACAACAATTTTCTATATTCCCATACAAAAGATTCGTAATAATACTTAAAAGTCAATTTGAACTTTAATACCATACCATAAAGTTTTAAGTGTTAGTGGAGAGGTTCCAGGAAGGATAAGTATTAAAAAAAAACGAAAAATTAAAGAATCGACTGTTAGGCGGTACGAAGTTCGCCGGGTCAGCTAGTCTTAAATAAATATGTAAATAAATGTTTGTATAAAAACACGGTCGTCTGTTCTGACGGTTGCTTGTGTTATAAATTTATAATTATATAACAGCCGACTATAGCGTGATTATAGCTAATTTCATTAAAGTATACTTAATCAAATTAGATAAAATTATAATATAATAAGATAATTTAATTAATACAATTAAATATATAATACTAACAAAATAGAATTAAATTAGATAATATTATTATACTATAAATAGATACTTTAATTAAATTTAAAACAATTATTTACAAAAAAATGTTGCAAGTATGCATTTAAAAATACATACGTATTTCAATGTTGGCACATTTTAATGAAATAAAATTGATAGCACGAAACATCGAAAAGGAATGGCAAACAAAAATACATAATGACATGAATAATTCAAACCGATCTTAGAGATAACAAGTGAATGTTACTTTTAATGAGTCGTTATTGTATTACAACGTTCATAAAACGTTAGATTAACAATAGATAATTTGAAATTCTCATATAGTATATCCGTGGAAAATTAAAATATTTTAAACGCAACTAATATTTATATCGAATATAATGTAACACGAACTAATTTTATATTATCACAGTTCACAATCTACATATTATAGTTATTAAAAAAAAAAATTGCTGAAACGCATGTGCGCAGCTTCCGAACGTAATATATATGTTACTGTAAAAGGTCGAACTACAGTAAATCCTAAGATTTAAGAGTAAGTCTTAGGATTTACCGACAGGAGTTGGTAAATGTAAGAATTTATGAAAACGGGACATTTTTTTCGGGCTTTTACTATTAGAATTTAGTACATGCTAGGTCTTACCACTGCAGCTAGTAAAAGTTGGTTTGGAGAATAAAACAAAGATAAAAATTCTTATTCATTTATTTCAGTCCAAAACTTAGTCTTTAGATTAAGACCCGTAGACCGTTTATCGGCATAATTTCGTTACAAAAAAAATAACCCTTACCTATCTAACTTCGAAATTAGAGCGTTTATCGGCATAATTTCGTTACAAAAAATAACAAAAAATAACCCTAACCTATCTAATTTCAATATTAGACTGTTTATCGGCATATTTTTGTCACAGAAACAAAAAAAAATAACCCTAACCTATCTAATTTCAACATTAGACTGTTTATCGGCATATTTTTGTCACAGAAACAAAAAAAAAATAACCCTAAACTATCTAATTTCAATATTAGACTGTTTATCGGCATATTTTTATCGCAGAAACAAAAAAAATAACCCTAACCTATCTAAATTCAATATTAGACGGTTTATCGGCATATTTTTGTCACAGAAACAAAAAAAAATAACCCTAACCTATCTAACTTCAAAATTAGACCCTTTATTGGCATACTTTCATTACAAAAAAAACCCTAACCTATCTAACTTCAAAATTAGACCTACGCAGGTTTTAATCTAAGGACTAGCCACGTTATAACATGCCTTTTTCAACATTTACCGTGCCTTAATGTAAATCCTAAGAGTTACCAAGTGAATGGTAGTAAAAGTGCGAATCGCAAAATCGTTCGGGCTTTTACCATTAAGAGTTGGTAAATCTTAGGTTTTACTCTTAAATCTTAGGATTTACCATAATTCGTGCATTTACAGTAACATATATACGATACGGTCTACACGAAATCAGATTTTATTTTTTGTGTTTGTTGTTGTCAAGGCAAGGTTTGTATAAAAAATGACGGTACGAAGTTCGCAGAGTCAGCTAGTTATTGAATAAAATCGTAATATCAAGTAGTTTACATAATTAAACTCGGCTTATATTTTAAAGGCTTAGCTATAAATTATTGTTAGTATTGATGACTTTCTCCTTACGTAACTTGTTACCTAGGAGTCTGATGTACACCACGTTTAAATTAATACCTAATCAATAAGTCATTTTATCAATACATCTAATAAAATGTAACGGATCGCTGTCTGTACATGGAAGATATATGAGAAAAATACTATTGAGACCTTTATCAACTCAAATAGCAACCAAAACAATGATTGTTAGAATTTTTGTCTGCTTTTTCTGTGCGTTTATGCACGCTAATCTCAGAAACGGCTTATCCGATTTAGATGTGATTTTCACTACATAATATAATATTGTGGTAAGCTTCACTTACAAATATTAAATTTAGTGTTTGTTAATTGTTTCATATCAATCGCTTCATATATAAAAAAGTTATGCCAATTTAAAGAATCACGTTGAACATGTATACCACCACCAACCAAAGCTCGGACGAAGTCGCAGGCAAAGCTAATACAGCTAGTAAGTAAATAATTTAAAAAGTATAGCGCTGTACCGATTTTTAATGTATGCAGTTAATAATATATTTCCATATTTATTTATGATAATTTTACTAGTGAAGAATTACAGTGAATGGTTTTTTTAAACGAGGAGGTCATTAGACTTCCAAAAAATATTCTTTACCGTCCGACTTTCAAGTAACAAGCAGACGTGTGACATGACTATATTACCATATCCTTTAATCTAACGTTACGTAAATATCATTTAAGTTGGCAAGACATGAAATACAAACGTCTGTATGTATTCGGCAAGCTTTCGTAATCACGTGCGAGTCACGAACTAATCCAGTAGTAGTAGTCTTCCTGTCTGCTCCGTTATAGATGGAATCTTAAGAGGGCGCATAACGCGAGCAAAAAATCAGATTTCACCCGCGCGCCCGTGAGTAATTGATGAAACAAAATATACACAAAGCCTCGTGTCAGAGTGCGATAGACGATATAGTTTTGAGCGCATTACGAATGTAAAAAACGACAAATATGTTATTTTGTATATAATTCCGAAACTAAAAGTAATTACATTAAATGCCTCGGCATAGCCTTTACTCATATTTAAATGTAATTAATTGTCAAATTTTTGTCTTAATGGTCATAACCATATCGAGTATAAATAAAAAATATATAAAAATTAGAGGTTACTTCGTGATTATATTTTATCGAGGAAATTTCCTTATTTTATGTTTTTGATACGGGTCAACCCTTGCAAATATCACGTAGTTTGTCATATGTTTTTATTTTAAGATTTGGTCTGGAACTTTTCATGTCAAAACAAATAGAAGATTGGTAATTTTGCATTATGCGCGCTCTTAAGAGAAAACGTTGTTTTATATTTAAGGAATTAAGTATCATATAGTTTTCCTAATGTATATTATACATTTATTCTGTACTATATGCGCATCGCGGTTTCACCAGAGTAATTTACGATCCCGTGGAATGTCAGGATAAAAAAGCCTGTGTATTATTTTGTCTCGCCAGGTATCTACGAAGTACGAATCAAGTTTCTTGGTTGCGTCGCGCCTCAATACAAAATTACTTTCTCGTTTTAAATAGAACCTATTGTATACATCGAGGTTACAACTTCAAGTATTTTATGGGGCGATATTCACAACAGTATTTTCTCCATGATTTACTGGAGCGACAACAACAACATCGCTTATTTGTTAAGCAAAACTTACTGACGTCTAGTTTGAGAAAGCTAAAGTTATGAACTCAATCTTAGTATGAGTTGTTTTATACATAGCGCACTTGTAACGGAAAGTGCAGGGTCAGTTTTATTTCTATCACTGTAACTCGAGGATGGCTTGACCGATTTAGCTAATTTTGATCTTGAAATGTTTGTGGAAGTTCAGGGAAGGTTTAAACGGTGAGAAACATAAATAATATGTAACGGAAAATACTAAAAACGACGATTTAATTTTCCAATACAAAATGTTCCTAGCGGGGAAATTTATTTATTTATTTATTTATTTATTTATTTAAGGTTTACCAACAGATATACATCAAATATAGTATAAAAAGTACAGTGTATGTAAATCATCATGTTAGGATGTAGATCCAATTATAGGCAAACACAGCTTCCTCATTATAATTCTAAATATTTGAAAGGGAGAGAATAATACGAGTAATATTATAGGTTAAGTTATGAGAACATAAAAATAAAAATAAAAAATATGTATATTTTATGTTAAGTTACGAGCTTTAAAATTTTTAACTAATTTTTTATATCCATTAAAACTACTGTGAAACATGTCTGTCTTAGTTTTTTGATAAAAAAAGTTATGATTCCGACAGATTCTCGGTAACAAGCTATTGAAGCCCAAGTTGGTTCTATACCCTTTGACATACAATGGCTTAAAGTTAGCAATTCTAGAATTACGTCTTGGAACAACAAAACCAATCCGAGATAACAGTTGTGGACAGTCCAATAGGCCTCTAGAAATCTTGTACAATAGGATTTGGTCAGCAATCCAACGGCGATCGACCAATGCGGTGATGTTAAAGTATTTTAACCGGTCCTCATAGGAATGCAGCTCTTTTAATTTGCCTTGGTGAACCGCAAGATAGAAAAGAAATCTCTTTTGTATACGCTCTAATCGATCAATATGACAATGGTAGTGAGGGTTCCAAATACTAGAACAATATTCTAAAATGGAACGAACTAAGGCATTATAGGTGCATTTTAGAGCAGATATATTTTTAAAGTTCTTACAGCTTCTCCATATGAACCCTAGCATCTTAAAAGATCTGGAGACTATAGAATCAATGTGACTAGTGAAGGATAATTTTTTATCTAGTATTACGCCTAAATCCCGAACTTGGTCAACTACATCTAAATAATCGTTTTTGACATGGTATTTTGTTAAAATAGGCTTATGTTGTTTAGTGAATGTTATATGCTTGCACTTTTGAATATTAAGGGGTAATTTATTACTTATGGTCCAGTCAAAAATACGAGTCAGATCTTCTTGAAGCAAATCAGCATCAGATGCACATTTAATTGTTTTATAAATTTTAAGATCATCTGCGAATAAAGAGAAATTTGAGTGGCGAATTTCATTTGACAAGTCGTTTATAAATAATAAGAAAAGAATAGGACCTAAATGTGAACCCTGTGGAACGCCAGATGTTATTTCATATTCCTTAGATTCATAGCCACAAACCACAACTTTTTGGAACCGAGGTGATAGATATGACGAAAACCATTTTAGTAAGTTTCCATGGATGCCCACATGGTTTAATTTATTCAGAAGTAAGGAATGGTCTACCCTGTCAAAAGCTTTACTAATATCAGTGTAAATGGCATCAATTTGTTCACCTTTATCGATTGCTTCTGTTACTTCAGTAATGTATGTGGCAAGATTAGTTGTCGTGGACATTTTATCACGAAACCCATGTTGTTCGGATACTAATATAGGTTTAAGATGATTGGTTAAAATTGGACACACAACCGACTCTAACAACTTTCCGAAAATGGATAAAAGTGAAATAGGCCTGTAGTTTTGAATGTTATTAGAATCCCCACCTTTCGGAATTGGAGTGACATTAGCGTTCTTCCATGTTGAAGGAAAAATTCCACTGTTGAGGGATTTGTTAAAAATGATGCTTAGGGGCCGGGAAAGACTTGAAGCGCAGTTTACAACAAAAATAGCCGGAATGTGATCAGGGCCAGTACTTTTATTTATATTTATTTTTTTAGTAATTAATGTTTTGATTGTATCTTGTTTAATTGTAATATCGCTAATGCAACGACAAGGGGTGTTATTTGGATAATTTATTTCTGTGTGTAAATTTGTAGTACTTAAGGTGGTCGGCACTCTTGTGATTCTGTAAATATTTGAGAATTGATCAGCGAAGGCGTCACAAATGGAAATAGGGGACGAATAAGTGGTTCCACTTAAATGCATTTCGGCTGGCATTCGACCCATTGATTTACGTTTAGATGTTATAAAGGACCAGAATGCTTTAATGTTATTATTATTAATAGAATTTTCAATATTTTCCAAATATATGGAATACGATATTTTAATTAGACTATGACATCTAGATCTGGCTAATGAAAATTCGTATCCGTCAATAGGGTTTTTATACTTTTTGTATCTTTTGCGAAGTTTTTCCTTTTCCTTCAATAAATTTAATGTCTTTTGTCAATTGGTTGTCAAATATTTATAGGTGCGTTCAGAAAGTGTTTTGTGTTTATTTTTCACAAATATACGTAGGTGATACAAAGTTCACCGGGCCATCTAGTTTATAATACATATATATCTTTTATTTTATGACAAAGAATCGTGTCATAAAATGATAGACAATGGTGGGGAGTGTACGTGATATATTAGTAATTTATTTTCAAATTTTAATAGCGCTTTACTCGGCACATTAAACTAAAAATAGAGAATAGATGAAAACCAGCACTATTATAGTTAGAGCATTAATTAGAGATAATGAGTTACAAGTTTCATGTAGAAAATTATTATATAAGGAATACTGAATATGCTTAACTTAACTAGAGATACGACTTAACATAATAGCTAATTGTTGAGGCAATAAATAGTTGATAACTAGCTACAGCCTTCAGAAAACGTAACACAATATAAAACGTTAGTGCATTTTTTGTTCCAGTTTTTCTATAATTACGAACGATACTTGCGGTATAACTTTCATATAAATAACCATGCTAACGAGCTCGTAAATAACTTTACGATTTCAAACTCTAACCGATTTTCTATTTCAATTTCATTTTTAAAAATAAGTGCAATTTTCTAATCAATATGTTTTTAGAAATAAGACTTTAGCTAACGATAAGCTTAAGCTATGTGCTATAGGAAAAACTAAGTTAAACAATGTTTAAAAGATAAATTTTTTTTAATATAAATAAGAAATAATAATAAGAGCTAATCGTTATTTCTTTAATGCGGTTATGGAACACCGGACTGGCATTTTCGTCTTTCCTTAAAAATGTACCTATCTAAAAATGTGTGTGCTGTGTGGTTACGGCCCCTCTCTTCCCGTGGGTGTCGTAAGAGGCGACTAAGGGATAACACAGTTCCATTTAATATCACCTTGGAACTTATAAAGCCGACGGATGGCGGGATAACCATCCGTGCTGGCTTTGAAATACACAGGCCAAACCGCCAAAGACGGGCAGCAGCGTCTTCGGTGCGACAAAGCCAGCCCTTCGGTCACCAACCCGCCTGCCCAGCGTGGTGACTATGGGCAAAACACATGAGTTCGCGTCATAATGTCGGGCGCGAACTTGTGGAGGCCTATGTCCAACTGTGGACTGTGATAGGTTGAAGTGGTAGTGGTAGTGGTAGTGGTATCTAAAAAAACCATAGAAATTAAAAATATAATATAGGTACCTACATAGTTTTCTCAATAAAACTTAACCATATTCAATTGATATTTTTAACCATAAAAAAATGTTAATAATGTTACGAGTACACAAAAAAGGAGCTTGCGCCATCTAGCGGGGAGCGAAGGAACCACGTTGTGTGCTGTACAAACCACTTTGTTACAAGACAACGTGAAACATCCACTCAATACTAGATGGCGCTAGAGGACATATAGGTAAATGAACTCAGGATCGAGTACACGCACGAAGGTTCTAGAACTGTCTGGGTTTAGGCTCGGCCCGGTATAAAAAGGCCGATTGAGGCCGAGCGGAGTCAGTTCGGTTTGAGCTAACGACGAAGCGACTTCGAAGTGAAGACTAGAAGTGATACCAGCGGAAACCTACGACATTGGCTACGACCTCGGACATTGTTAGTGCTTAGTGAAGTGTACCTGGTGAACAGTGAGTGTACCTAGTGCTTAGTGCTTGTACTTAGTGCGAAGTATTTGTACCTAGTGCTTGTGTCGGACCTAGTGCCAGTGAATAAAGTCTCTGAAAGAGTCAGAAGGTCTTTCTCTCCAAATCGTTCGAACCCTAACACGTAACAATAATGATGAAATAAAATAAATATGTTATATTTATTTTCAATTATCCTTTTTAGTTGTCAAGGCCATTTTCGAAAATATCGATGTGTTTTCTTCAGTTCTGGAACCGATCACAATCGGTACGATGGGAACGCAAAAACCGTTTCGCTTTGATTTCGAACAATATGTTCAAGAGGCCAGAACAAAAATGCCGACTAGAAAAGTAGCAGGTATAGTTACATTATCTATATAATTATTAATACGTGAAGCAAAAACTTTGTACTCCTTTTTACGGAAATTGCGCAGCCGGAGGAGTAAGAAAGTTCGCACACTTATCTCTATATCTATACTAATATAATAAAGCTGAAGAGTTTGTTTGTTTGTTTGTTTGTTTGTTTGTTTGTTTGTTTGAACGCGCTAATCTCAGGATCTACTGGTCCGATTTGAAAAATTCTTTCAGTGTTAGATAGCCCATTTATCGAGGAAGGCTATAGGCTATATATCATCACGCTAAGACCGACAGGAGCGGAGTCCACGCCGACGAAGTCGCGCGCGAAGCTAGTGTATACATATATAAAAATGAATCGCTAAAGGTGTTGCTAAGCGCAAATCTCGAGAGTGGCTGAACCGATTTTGCTAATTCTTTTTTATAATATTCCTTGAAGTGTGAGAATTGTTATTACGGAGAGAAAAATTTTAAAAATTGCCTGAAATGTCTAAAAACCACACTTTTCTATATTACCATACAAAAGATTCGTAATAATACTTAACACGTTGAACGCCAACGAATAAATGTATATGTTTCCGGACAGGCCATGTCGGACAATGTTGACCGGCACTAGTATGTCTCGTTCGGGCCATGGGGGACAACGCTGTCCGACGGTCAGACCAATTTTCAAACTTCTCCGTTGAGCCGCCGGGCATTAATTTTAGGCTGTTTTGTATGTGGTATGACCCGCGCGGCTCCACGGAACAGTTTGAATATCGCAGCACTTAAAGTTTTTAATTACTTGTTAAGAAATTGCCTCTTTTTACTTAGACTTTTTTACAGCACAACTATAGACGAACTACTTACTTATTTAATTACTTAATTACTGAAATGTAATATTAATACGGCTAGTCAATGATGAAACACATTAATATCCAATGAAATTAAATTTTTTATTGATAATGAATATACAAATATCTTAAAATCTAGTAAAAAAATTCGAAAATATGAGATCGTTATGAGACCATTCTTGTTTTAAATCACATTATTGAGATAATCGCAACAGTTTTATTATAATAACTTTAAAAAATTAAATAACATAACTTGTTTGTAATATAAAAATATTTTAAACAAAACGATGTGCTTTATTAAAACAATTCAAACATCGAAATGGTTTGTTTGGGCAATCGTCACAGAACGTTTGCACTTTTTTCACCTTGTTAAGCTATTGCATAGCTTCTATCGCGGGCCTTGAGCGCGGGGACCGAATCCAGAAATTCCGTAACGAAAAAACCTCACGCTCCCCACTCCGACGGGCACCGAGGTGTGGCTTGAAGGCCGTGCATCGTCTAACGTCGTTTCAGTTCGGCAGTCTTCGACACGGCGTTTTGTGCGTGCGATTAGACGTATTGTACGACTCTACGAAACTCGCACGAATCGAGACGAGCTGCTCCGAAATCGGACGAATACATAGTGTAACTTGAATTAATATTAAAGAAAAAGAAATACTGCATAAATAAAATAAATAAATAATTATAATTGCATAAGTTGATACAAAATGCTATGCAATAGCTTTACCGCGGCAGTCCCCGAGTGTCACACGTCTTTTTTTTTTTTAGTCTGTTTTCTTCCCTGACTCTGTATAATGTTCTTGTAACACTGAGAGCATGATCTCCTAACAATTGAACTCTTTCCTTCTTTCTTTACCAGTTAGTGTTTTAACCTCTTAGGTCTTCCATCTTTAATATCTGTCTGCATACAAAAAGATTTCACGATATCTTTTCTAAAGTCACTTATAGAAATCTTTTTATTTGTGCATTTTTGGTAGTAAATTGGCGGGCGTGGTTCCGAAAGGCCGTCCAAGAAGGACTTTCGAGGATCAAATCCGAAAAGTCTTGGAAATCGGCCAAGTAAGAAGTACGCACAATCGCCGACAGTGTATGAGAAGATGCATGACTGTAGATGAGGCACGAGGGTTTGTCAGGATCGTGGCAGGTGGAGGGACGTAATCTTTGCCAACCCCTCTGGGATACAGGCGTGAATATATGTTATGTTATGTGTTTATTTTTGGTACAAAATGTAGTTGACCAATGTTGTATTGAGCAATAAATTAATGGCAAGCTTCTTGTGCCACTTAAGAGATTTTCTCAAAGGTGTTGAATAAGCAGCCAATTGATCAGCCAAATCAACCGCACCTTTGGCTTTATTGTAGTCGACAATAATTTTAACGGTAAGTTTTACAAAAAAGTTTACAATGCGAAACTTTATTCTCTACAAAAAAGGTCTGAATAACTTTTGCCCTAAAGTGAATAGCTTTCGAGATATCGGCCAAAAACTTTTCTTTAAGATTGCGATCGACGCTCCACCTGGATCTGTCAGCATTTTGTGTTTTTAGGGTCAGTAAGTGACCCTTAGCCTAAAAAAAATTAAAATTGGATCGGAAATTTAGTGCGAGGTTAAATGCTTTATTTACTGGCCTAACTATTTACCAATGATATTTTAATATCTTCAAGTTGCGTCAAAACGTCATCTGTAATGTCAAAACTATCGTCGAAGTCAGCAATTATAATTAGTAATTGGAGGGAAAAAACACAGTGCTAACGTAAAGCGTGTAACGTCCGGCGCGGTGGCAAACAGAGTGACCGACGACGTGACCCGCGCGGCCCCATACGTATTAAATGCCGATGATCGTACGCAGAGGGCCGCGGGGGACAATGTTGGGTGACATGATCTATTGTCGTAATCAGACTGTTTTCGCCAGTTTCCTTAATACTGATATAGTTTAAAAAGCTTAACTATTCATATGCACTAATAAAACAAAAATGGAATTTTGGACATTTTACTATTTTTTTGTATGGCCTGTGAAGAAAGTTAAGTGTCGCCCAACATTGTCCGACATGGCGTTCAACGTGTTAAAAGTCAATTTGCACTTTAATACCAATCGACTGTTAGGCGGTACGAAGTTCGCCGGGTCAGCTAGTAGTTTATAAGTATAGAGAAAGAGTGCAGAATGCTAATATTTTCCAAAATTAAACATGAAATATTCTTTAAATTAATAAAAAAGCATTACACACACTACATCACTCACACACGCATCTTATACTATTTGTTGTCAGTCTGTAGTCAAGTTGAATTTTTTTTTAAAGTTGTTTATTTTCATAATTATTTAGTTTTCTTGAATTAAAACTTTTAATTATTGTCGAATTTCGACCGCTGGGCGACCACTAGTTTAAATAAATTTTTGATTACAAACTGTCAGTCATTTTTGTGTCATTATATAATTTATATGATACTAGCTGACCCGGCGAACTTCGTACCGCCTAACAGTCGATTCTTTAATTAATACTTAGTACCTGGGTGACCGAGCCCAGCTCGGTGTTTTTATTTTATTTTTTGTTTTTTTTTCGGTATTTTTATATTTTAATTTTATTTAAATAATAAATCACAAGTGAAATTTAAAAAAAAAAGAAAAAAAAATAATCTGGAGACTGAGATTCGAACCCGGGTCAAAACGATTTGAAATCCGTCGCTTTCCCAATTACGCTGTGACAACTATAATAATAATATTGAAATTAAGCTTCGTATTCTAATGATATTTTTTCATTGCCTAAAACAGGGATAAAACGACATTTTTTTTAAATGAATCCTAGATCAATTTTTCGCCCCCGAAATCCCCTGCATACTAAATTTCACGAAAATCGTTGGAGCCGATTCCGAGATTCAGAAAATATATATATATACAAGAATTGCTCGTTTAATAGTATAAGATACTTGCCGTAACCCCTCCACTAACACTTAAACTTTATGGTATGGTATTAAAGTTCAAATTGACTTTTAAGTATTATTACGAAGAATCTTTTTTATGGGAATATAGAAAAGTGATGTTTTTATACTTTTTCAGTGAATTTTTTTAAATGATGGTAAGAACCATCCTCGTACTTCAAGGAATATTATAAAAAAAAAATTAGCGAAATCGGTTCAGCTACTCTCGAGATTTGCGCTTAGCAACACATTCAGCGATTCATTTTTATATATATAAGAGATATGTAAAAGCTTGTCGCGAGATTTACTTGTCTAGATAAACAAGTAGGTACCTAAATTAAATAACTTGATGAGATTGATTTTAACTATTAAAATTGTCAAACTGAGGTAATACGAGTATTCATAATTATCTCGCGACAAGCTTTTATATTATATAAATTTAAGTACTTATATAGTAAAAGTTTTAAAATAAATAGGTACTTATTTTTTTCGTTTTAACGCATTCAAATAAAAGCTTGTTTTTTAAAAAGGTTTTTTACTTTTAATTTATTTATTCATCATATTTCTAAACATCTACTAAGCTAACTATCATCAAAATTGCTTATTTGTAAAGGTTTGTGTATTTTAGACGCATGTATGATGCAACTGCTGATATCTGCGATGGAAACTCAGACGGCACAAACAGACGGAACCTGCGAGTTGTCTCCGGAATGTCAAACGCAAGTTATGCAAGGATCCGGACTAGCATTTCAGCAAACCAGTCGAGTTCGTGCGATGATTTTGTCTCGTCTCTTTGATTGTATGGAAGGCGTGGATATTTCGGCGTTGATTTATAAGTTATGTATCCAAATTTATAAGGAAACAAAATCTCTGGAAGCATGGGATCATCCGGCTGGGACTAAAACATTGTTTATGCAGCAAAGTAAGCAGTATTCTTCGCGATAACTAGTTATCGTTTGCGAAAATATAAATGAAGCCTACTTCTCTGATATTTTTATTTTGTTAATCGTTATAAATTGTTGTTTTAAAAAATATTTACAAAAAAAAAAATAGCAAATGTGTAGAAACGTGTCTAGGTGTAGATCTACTCCTTAAGAACGGTTACCGTAATATTTAACCCTCGTCTCCTACGGTGCGGTGGTTCAACATCGCACATTACGGTGGGGTCGGATTTGACCATGCTGGCTCGTGAACGAAGTTATCATTAAAATAACCATTTATTAAAAATTAAAATATTAGCTGTGAAATGAATCAAATTATAATGTTTTTAAACAATAAAACTCCAACATCCAAACATTGCTAGACATATCGGTACCTACAGTAAAGGCCAGTACACTAGTGTAGGTATGCTAGTGAGTAGCACCGTAGCACGATATAGGTTATCTTAAGTAAACGGTTAAAACCACTGTAAAAAGTCACTCGCAGCGTCACTAAGTGCCAGCGTTTCAGCCAAATTTTTTAATGTCACGGCGCTTTCATCGCTTCATAAGGAGAAAGCTCCAATAATTATTATTAGCTTTCACGTTTCAGTATTATTATGTGGATCTCAAGGCTACGGAGAGTTTATAAAACCACGATGGATGAATAAAATATTATCATGGCAAGAGCCGAAAGGATGTTACGCAGATGACCGTCAGCCGTTTTTGAAACTTAGCGGTTTTGTAGGACCTGCGTCGTCACCGCCGCCAAAAGATAGAGAGGTATGTATGTATCAGGGACCAATCCTTGTACTTAACCGAAAGGGACACGACACGACACATTGACACGTCACGATATGTTTGCTGATTAATTGTTTATGATATCACAAGGGTAGGTTGATGACAGTGGCCTATTTATCAATTGTCCAGTCGCTCATCACCTTAATATATATATATTACTAAGAATAGAATAGTAAATAACAGTAAACGTTAGTAGTGTTGTCTTTATTCTGTCAACTATCTGTTGACATGCAAGAAATTTAACGACCTTAGAATGAAATCAAAGCTGCGATAATAGAAGCAATTATATTAAGTAATATGCAGAAAAAAGTGCTTCCCTAGTGTCAAGCGTCAGTTCCCAGGATTTGAATGTTTTCCACAATCTGACTAGATTTTTCATGATGCACGACCAAAAACGGTCGATTCCAACGTGCATTGCCAACGCCGACTAAAGAGATTCCAGAAAATGATAACAATCAAATGCAAATCATCAAATGTTAAGCAATATGACGAGTATTAGAAGACAATTGAAAGTAAAATCAGATTTTTCGATTGGCATGCAATTATTGATCTGATTAATACACTTTACTAGGTGTAAATTGAATAATTATTATTGTCAAAATTTGAATAATTGATAATTTAATTATACTAATCTTTATAGGAAGAATACCGAGTGAAGAAAGCTGCGTTGTCTGAAGGAGGTTCCTGCAATTCTTTGACGTCAGCGATGGCTTTGGGCTCTCTTGTAATGTACGTCCGAGCACTACTAGAAACTGACCAAGCATTTCAATATGATGTACTTGTATAAGAAATGCTTTGTGTTTATTTCATAAAATATATGATTATTATATATACTTACTGCGTCTTTTTTATTATTTTCTAATTTATATATTAGCAAAACTAAAAAAATTACAGTACTTATAAAATTGTAATCATAAGACATCTCATTCATTAATAGGTAAGCGTATACTTATTTTATTTTATTTATAGATCACCAACAAAGTATACACCATATTTCAAGTACATACACATGCAATAACAATAAAGTCTAAGTGTAACTTTAATTATAGGTGGTAACTACATTAAACTTAAGTAACATACACTAATAACTAATAACATATACAAATAACATACACATGGCAAGAACTTATGAGAGTGTTTTACATTTCAATTACAGGTACCTATAATAAAAGATGAAAAGCATAACTGCACTGAAAGATAATAACAATAAAATCAAAGAGTTAAAGAAGGCTAACTTGTAAATGTATCCAAACTGATCACTGTGTTGATAACTACAATTTAATATTTTTTCTAAATTTAGAAATTTTGTCATTAAAAATATCAATGTCCAGATTTTTTGAAATAGTGCTGTGGGATCCCATCATCCTGTTTAAAGGTGCTTATAACCTAAGTTAGAATAAGCTGAGGCACAATTAAACAGCATTCGCTTATTTCTACGTAGACATTTAGTAGGTGCCGATAAACAGACAGAACTAAGCAGATCAGGACAATCCAATACACCATTAATCAGTTTATGCAGAAACAGGTTGTCAAGCAAGCATATTCGACTTTCCAGAGTGTTCATATTGAAGTGACTTAATCTATCGCGATAGTGCGGGATTTTATTAGGTAAGCCAAATTTAAAACTAAAGTGCCACATAAAACGTTTCTGAATGCGTTCCAATCTAGAAATATAAATATTGTAAAAAGGGTTCCAAACAACGCTACAGTATTCGAGCCCACTGCGAACGAATGCGTTATATAAAGCTATAGTAGTTTGGGGGTTGGTGAACTCGCCACTATTCCGCAGTATAAATCCCAAATTCCTAAAACCCACACTGCATATTCCTTCAATATGATTATTAAATCGTAATCTACTATCTAGCATTACACCCAAGTCGCGAATAGTATGTACAGTTTTCAAAGTGTACTGATTCAATCTGTATTCCCTTTGACTCACTAGTTTGTCTGGTAAAGCACATGACATGACACTTTTTATGGTTTAGACTCATACCATTCAAATCACACCAATCCATGAGACGATTCAAATCACTTTGAAGTAAAACAGTATCTTCGGGAGAAGAAATGATGCGAAAGAAGTTAAGATCGTCAGCAAACAAGAATATTTTTGAGTATAAAAAGCATTCATTTATATCGTTTATAAATATATTGAACAATATTGATCCAAGGTGAGAACCTTGAGGAACACCTGACAAAACATTGTAGATATGCGTTAGATAAATAGCCATTTACGACAACAATCGACTCTCTTTTGTTAAGGTAAGATTAAAACCAATTTAACGAAACACCGTTATTACCGTATTCATAAAGTTTTTTTGCTAAGAACTTGTTTAAAATACCATGTAATAATATTAGGACATAAAAGTTTTCGTTGATCGTTTTCTTCTATCGTTGAGATAATAACTACATATTTTATTTACTTACCTCAGTTCCTGAATTAAAAATATGATAGTGATGACAAAGGAATCTGAGACCTAGTCTTTTTTAATTTGTCTTAGATAATTTAAAATCTTCTTTGTAAAGAAATCAAATTGTCTATAATCTATATATTAATACGTGAAACAAAAACTTTGTACCCCTTTTTACGGAAATTGCGCGTACGGAGGAGTATGAAATTTGCAGAATGCTAATATATTTTTTTTAAATTATGCATATAAATATATTAAATCAATTAAAAAACATTACACACACTAACATGTATTTGACACACACACATGCATAATTATAGTCAAATTGAAAAATTTAAAAAAGCTTCTTTATTTTCATAATTTTTTGGTTTTCTTTAATTTAAATTTTTATTTATTAACTAGTGCGTTATTAAAATGTGTGTATTGTTTCATGTGTGTTGTTTGAGATTAAATTAATAGTATATATATATATATATATATATATATATATATACTGTGTATTACGAGTATATTAACTCATAGTACCTACTGCATTGTCATAAAATTTAGTTTTGAAATTTTTGCGTTAAAAATAGTAGGTACCTACCTAAATGTAAGTTATCTTTTCACGTCGTCATTAATCATTCATAGGACTATAGTAGCCTATTTTAATAATAATCCTACTAATATTATAAATACGAAAGTGTGTGAGGATGGTTGTTTCTCTTTGACGTAATAACTACTGAACTGATTGTAATGAAACTGTATCAAGTTTCATTGAATCAAGTTTCGTTGACAGCTATAGATCAAAAACAACACATAGACCTTTTATTCCGATATTCCCAAGGGAATTGGAATGAAAGGATAAAACCGTAAGCCACAGCTACAGCTAGTATTATTGTGTAATATTTAACAATTGGACTGAGTTTATCCTCTTTTTTTTTCTAACGTTTACGCGAATTTCAGTGCTCCCGTCAGTCGTGACCATGGTTGCTGTAAAGTATCCGAAACGTCGGGCATTTAAAAAACCTAATAAAATGAGTTTATCCTCATTTAAATATTTTTGTTTTATTTTGTACCGTATTGTATCTTTCATAATAATATATTGCCTGAATAATCATATTAATAAAAAAGATTTACAGCATAAATGGTAATCCTATAGAATGAATTAAATACTTATATGTAAACTGGATTTTAAGAATCGAGACCAGTAGATATAACACGGATTTTAACTCGCAGGATGGTAACATAACTCGTAGCGGAATAATACAGTTAAGTTCCATTTATTCCTCAATATAGGCGAAGTTGATTATGCCCAGCAGTGTACTATACTGTGATGTAGGTATCTATGTGTTAAGTTCCTTTAACTTTTACATTTATAAAGAAGATGTATAAATGCTTTGAAATACATAATATTACTTATTATATCGTTTAAACGTATGTACCTACGTATAACTTCGAAACGACTGCACATTATGATTGGATATTTCTTTATGGTTAGAACAAGAGTTTTACAAAAGAAATTTGAAAATGAAATCGATATATTATTCGCACAAAATTTCCTGGGGTTCGAATTTCGCCAGGTGGGCCAGTGTGTTATACACGCGAAAGGTTGTCCGGAATGACGGATAGAAAGATGTGTGTGATCCTTCGATATGTACGAATTTCGTGTATAGTTAAAAGTCCAAGTTAATACTGACACTAGACGTACTGGATTAAGACTGCGGGATGAGCCAGTAGGTAGGTACTATTATAAGCTAATAATTTAATAAACGTGAAAAACTCCTACATCATCATGCACTTAGAATGCAAGATGTTACACAATTGTTGTTGTAACGACCTAGACACAAGAACTTGATTCCTAACTATAAATATATGTAGTCATCATATTTATAGTTTTAATGTAAAAAATGTGCATATTAACTACGGTAAAGTAGTAATACCATATCTTTATCGTGCCAGAATAATTGTTATTATTCCTTATTCATACAATAATAAATTAACTGACCCTGACTTGTGATGGTTATAAAATTAAAAAAATATATATTGTAGGTGTACATTGCAGGTGGTCTAACTCCTAGACTTTTAGGCCCACGATAAAACTTTGCAAGGGTCGTCTATGTACCATAATCTATTTTTAGTAAAACAAAAATAAAAAAATTTAAATCGATCCACCATCAAAAAATTCCTACTTAAAAAAATTTAATTCCTTTATTTTTAGAATTTTTGTTTTCAAATTTCCAAATTTCTAAAAATGATATTAACAGACTCATTTAATTATGTACGAATTTAACTATCTCTTTTATTTCATAGAAACTTTTCAATATTTATAATAGTAGATCATTATATACGGTATAATACGTAAATGATTATAGATTATAAGATATACCTAAATATAAAAATAATAATAAGCTAAATAGTCCGATCCTTCTCCTACATGGGGAAGAGGCCTATGCCCAATAGTGGGATATTACAGGCTGAATCGTGAATCGTGAAGCTAAATAATAATAGTAATATGGTAATAATAAATAGGAATAATTTTCATTTAAGAATTAAAAGCAAGTGAATGTCTACTCGTATTTTACATCCAGTCCTATTGACCTATGGTACAGGATCTACATTTTTCACGCACCGGTCTCCATAAAATTTAAATTAAGTAATAAATAATTACTCTAAATATTGTATTATTAAGCAATAATAATATTAATTTCGCACATATATTGTCATTAATTTAAATAAAATCATTTATCACTTACCGAGCTAACACTTCCGCTAGAGTTATGAACTTGAAGAAACACTCGTTTCTATCAACAGTTTATATATACGAGCGTTGTCTCGAAGAACGAATGCCAAATGTTAGGACTTGTCTAAGTATTTATATTTTTTATAACCTAAAGTAGGTATGTACATTGACACCATGCCATTGGGTGATATGAATGAGTACTTTGTTAAAGTAATGGGTATAACCAATATCGGATCACAGCTCTCAGTAAATTAACCGGCATTGTTTTTTTTTTGTAATTAATCAATCAAGTCAGTGTGTCAGTCCAGTGCAATTTAATTTTACTGTTAATCAAACTTATACCATTATAATCTCGATAACATTATAAGTAGTTTCGCCCCGGCTTAGCAATGACACATTTCTATACAGTTATTATATAAATATAATATAATTTTATACAGTTGACGTATGTAGGTACATGAAATATATTTAGGAAAATCGAATTTGGGTTTTCGATCCGAATTAGATTAGGTGTTCCTGGCTGGTACAGCTGTGATCTCTAGACGTACAACTTAAAATGAATTGTATGAATAGTCTTGATACCCCATCTAGTTGAATTATTTATCTATACTAATGTTATAAAGAGGTAAAGTTTCTAACTTTGTTTGTTTGTAGGGAGTAATCTTCGCAAATACTGAACAGATCATGAAAATTCTGTCACTAACAGAAAGCTACACTATTTAGGAGTGACATAGTAGCCTATGTCACTCCTATTTTAATGTGATTGAACAAAAATTCTGTGAAAAATAATAGTATATGTGAATTAAGAAATAGGTACGAGCGAGATGAAAACTTTACTATATATAATTAAGTACATCACAAAAATAATTAACGCTTAACGAAGTAGGCACGGGTCGGCTAGTTAGTGTATAAAGAATTATAATTATGTCATATTGAAGTTGTGTCGCACCATCATTTTTTAGGGTTCCGTACCCAAAGGGTAAAAACGGGACCCTATTACTAAGACTTCGCTGTCCGTCCGTCCGTCCGTCCGTCCGTCCGTCCGTCCGTCCGTCCGTCCGTCCGTCCGTCCGTCCGTCCGTCCGTGTGTCTGTCACCAGGCTGTATCTCAAGAACGGCTATAGCTAGAGAGTTGAAATTTTCACAAATTATGTATTTCTGTTGCCGCTATAACAACAAATACTAAAAACAAAATAAAATAAATATTTAAGGGGGGCTCCCATACAACAAACGCGATTTTCTTGCCTTTTTTTGCTCGATATCAATAATGGCAACAGGTAGGCACTTGAAATATTCACAAAATACTCAGTTCTATTTTTACTTTAATAATAAATAAAAAAATTAAAATAAAATTAATATTTAAGGGGGGCTCCCATACAAAAAAACGTCATTTTTGCCTATTTTTGCTCTCATACAACAAAAGTGATTTTTTTAGCCGCTTTTTGCCCGATATTAAAATCAATGTACCTAGTCAATGGTACGGAACCCTTCGTGCGCGAGTCCGACTCGCACTTGGCCGATTTATCTTAATATTGACTGCCGTCTTTACGATGAAATAAACACTAACTTGACAACAAAAAAAAAAAACTGTTTATCTTTCTGAATGCCTAATTATAGTGTAATAAGCAAAGCAGTGGGTGTCATAAGAGGCGACTAAGGGATAACATAGTTTCACTACCACCTTGGAACTTAAAAAGCCGACCGATGGCGGGATAACCATCCAACTGCTGGCTTTGAAGTACACAGGCCGAAGACGGGCAGCAGCATCTTCGGTGCGACAAAGCCAGCCCTGCGCTCACCAACCCGCCTGCCCAGCGTGGTGACTATGGGTAAAACCAGGGACCGGACAACACCGCTTAAGAGTTAAGCCTTTTCGCAGGGTAACCCCTACATGGTGTAGCCCTTATCGCTGAGTATCCTTTTATTCGAGTTACACCTCAAAACCCAGCGAAACGGGTAACTCCTTTAATATAGTAACCACGTGAAGGGGTTAACCCCTTCAGTGGCTTAAGCCTATGAAGAGGTTACCTACACGAAAAGGTTTTATTCGGGTTACCCTGAATTAACTAATAAACTTGAGCTCATGAGCTGCATGTAGAGGAGGGGGGATACTTACACCCGAGCATGGCTTTATCGCCTTAATACTTAATAGTTTTGTTTAGTTAAAAATAACTGACTACTTAATCTATATATGTAAAAGAGTTACCCACCCATTGACTCATTACGATATCTCTGGAACCATAAGGCGTAGAGTTTTGGTAGGAATATTCCTTTTGCCGAGTAGAGGTCAGCTAAGAACGGGTTTTACGATATTCCACCCCTAAGGGGGTTAAACGGGGGTTGGAAGTTTGTATGAAAGTCCTATGTTTTTGAAGTAAGAGACTTGAAATTCAAAATGTATGCTCTATAGATGGTGTTGAGGTGTACTAATAATGTATTTTTAGAAATCAATCCCCTTTTGGGGTTAAAACAGGGGTTGGTAGTTTGTATGAAAGTCCAATAGAAAATACACCTACAAACTTGAAATTAGGCACGTAGGTTACTTATAGAGAGTAGACATCCGCTAAGAACGGGTTTTACGAAACTCCACCCCTAAGGGGGTAAAACGGGGGTTGGAAGTTTGTATGAAAGTCCTATGTTTTTGAAGTAAGAGTCTTGAAATTTAAAATGTATGCTCTATAGATGATGTTGAGGTGTACTACTAATGTATTTTGAGAAATCAACCCCCTTTTGGGGTTAAAGCAGAGGATGGTAGTTTGTGTGAAAGTCCAATAAAAAATACACCTACAAACTTGAAATTTGGCCGATAGGTTCCTTAAAGGGAGTAAACATCCGCTAAGAACGGGCTTTACGAAACTCCACCTACAAGAAGGGGTTGCGGGGGCGTCAACACTTGAAAATTGAACCGTAAGGCGTAGAGACTTGAAATTTGGTAGAAATATTCCTTTTGCCGAGTTAAGGTCAGCTAAGAACGGATTCTACGAAATGTTACCTACAAGAGGGGGTTGCGGGGGCGTCAACAATGGAAAATTGAACCATAAGGCGTAGAGACTTGAAATTTGGTAGAAATATTCTTTTCGCCGAGTAGAGGTCAGCTAAAAATGAATTACGAAATTCCACTCACAAGAGAGGGCTTCGGAGGGTTAACAATAGAAAATTGAACCATAAGGCGTAGAGATTTGAAATGTGGTAGAAATATTCCTTTCGCCGAGTAAAGGCCAGCTAAGAACGGATTCTACAAAATGTTACCTACAACTCCTACAAGAGGGGGTTGCGGGGGCGTCAACAATGGAAAATTGAACCATAAGGCGTAGAGACTTGAAATTTGGTAGAAATATTCTTTTCGCCGAGTACAGGTCAGCTAAGAACGGATTCTACGAAATTTTACCTACAAGAGGGGGTTGCGGGGGCGTCAACAATGGGAAATTGAACCATAAGGCGTAGAGACCTGAAATTTGGTAGAAATATTCTTTTCGCCGAGTAGAGGTCAGTTAAGAAAGGAATTACGAAATACCACCCACAAGAGGGGGTTTCGGAGGGTTACCAATAGAATATTGAACCATAAGGCGTAGAGCCTTGAAATTTGGTAAAAATATTCCTTTTGCCGAGTAGAGGTCAGCTAAGAACGGATTCTACGAAATTTTACCCACAAGGGGAGGTTGCGGGGGCGTCAACAATGGAAAATTGAACCATAAGGTGTAGAGACTTGAAATTTGGTAGAAATATTCTTTTCGCCGAGTACAGGTCAGCTAAGAACGGAATCACGAAATTCGACCTACAAGAGGGGGTTGCGGGGGCGTTAACAATGGGAAATTGAACCGTAAGGCTTAGAGACTTGAAATTTGGTAGAAATATTCTTTTCGCCAAGTAGAGATCAGCTAAGAACGGATTCTACGAAATTTTACCCACAAAAGGGGGTTGCGGCGGCGTTTAGAATGGAAAATTGAACCATTAAGCGTAGAGACTTGAAATTTGGTAGGAAAAATCCTTTTGCCAAGTAGAGGTCAGCTAAGAACGGAAATTTTACGAAATTCCACCCACAAGAGGGGGTTGCGGGAACGTTAATAATGGAAAATTACCGTTTTTAAACTATAGCTCCTATCGGCTCTAAATTTGGTAGGAATCTCCTTTATGTCATGTAGAAATGACCAATGAGCGGATTTTATGGTAACTCATCCCCAATAAGGATTGGCGGGGGTGGGCGTTAATAATGAAAATTTTAAATTTCCGTGGCTAATAGAAGATAACGCTTAGTAAAATAACAAGGTTTGCAGATGTGTGTTTAGATATTTAAAACTACGCAATAGATTTGATGTGGGTTTTTTTTTTAATAGATAGAGTGATT
Organism: Melitaea athalia; assembly: GCA_905220545.2. NCBI lineage: Eukaryota > Metazoa > Arthropoda > Insecta > Lepidoptera > Nymphalidae > Melitaea > Melitaea athalia. The sequence goes on along the minus strand of HG992184.1, from coordinate 11,736,722 downwards.
CAAGAGGAATGTCTATATGTGGGTCATTGTCAAATTTTGCGCAGCTAAACTAGTCCCTGAGCCGTGTAATTTTTTAATTAGAATTATATACACATCATCGTATAAAAAATACATTAAAAACACAATACATCACATTAATAAACACTGATTAATAAAATTAAGACTAAGTTTCTTAATATTTAATTAAACTGTTTCTTATTATAAGTAAGTCTGTAAATGATATGTGTAGTTGTGATGTACAATAAAGTATAAATAAATAAATAAAGTATAAATAAGTTTCGATATTTTTAGTTTTTTTCTTCAAGTAACATTGTGGTTGTTTCTGGTAACAGAGCGGTATTCCTTACAAAATCTATATGTCCCTAGTAGGACACTGTTACAATAAAAATTAAAATAACTTTATTTTTTACTATGCAACCCAAGGTGGTTAAATTATAATTAATAACAGATTATGGTTAGTATTACAAAATATACCTAAAAACCGGTAAGTATTACAATTCTGATTAATAATTATTTTCTAAAACTTGGTCCCGCGTATGGTTTGAAATGACTGGAATGTTATGTTACCAAGTAATTCACAACGTAAAATAGAGTTAGCGCTGCTTAGATTAAGTACTAGATTGGGCGAGAAGTCGGCATTCATTGTGGATGATCGGGAGATCGGGTGGCGGGGTACGGAAGGTTTTTGTCAACCGCGAGGCGTGGATTAGGCTGCGTGTTTTTATTGTGCATCCACTTTGTTACCTACTATTTACGTAAGTAGATAAACGTATTTCAATTTATTTCCTGTTCAGTATGTTGTCAAAGTGGCAATTAATCTAAATATGAAAGAAAGATTGTTACTTTAATCATTACTTTATGATTTATGTCTTATAGTATGTAAAATTTACTACTCTGTTACTACGCAACTCTGTTACTACCGCGGGGTAACAAAGTAACAAAGTCGAATTATGACTATATCCTTGCAGTTAAATTTCATGTTTAAAACGTATTTGAAGCGGGCCATGGCAAAGGTTCAGCAGATGGGATTGGCGGATTTTTGAAACGTACCGCTGATCAATTTGTTGTACTTGCTTTGAAAGCTGTTAGTAAAGTTAGATTACATCTGATAACCAATGAAGATATTGAGCAAAGTTCAAAGCAGATCCCGGAGCATATCCTATCATTATTAGGTTGGTACCTAAAAAGTACTGAAAGTCCATCAAGTTTTCACTGAGGAGATTGGAGGTCTTAAGTATAGAAATTTGAGTTGTTTTTGTCAGCGTGGCTTTTGCTCTTGCATGAATCCCAAGCGCTATGTTCCATTCCAAAATACCGTGAAAAAATCAATTCCTTCCGCTTGCGACAAAAGTTATCTGTCTGATATAAGCAACCTTTACCAAAAGCGAGTAAAAGGGTTTTACAGTATAGTCTACAGTCCCTAGTTTCCAGTACAGTTCCTCTAACATCATTAAAGAAAAATCTACTAACGCTTATTTGACAGAAGAACCCAGCACAACGAAGCAAAGTAACGATGCATTGATCAGCAACGAAAATATTCACGATAATAAGATAAAAAAGTGTTTGTGTCTTGATTAAAATATCCACCTCAAAACAAGACTACACATGTTTGGGTAAGGCTTTATCTGAAGTCGAAGATGATGGTGAAGTTAAAATTATGTTTTTTAAGTCAATGGATCATGCAACCAAATTTAAATTAGTTGCGTCTGATTTATCCTCTGCTTTTTGATATTTAATTACTATTGTTCCAGAATCTAAAAAAGTATGTAAAGGAATTTGATACTGCTTTAGACATATTTGAGAAATAAGCGACTCACTTTTTAGCAGTGTTGGGCAAATTTTAATTGCAAGAACAATTAAAGATTAACAATTAATTAATTGTTAATTGCTACTACTACAACTAACAATTAATCAATTGTAATTGTGGAAAATTACAACTAACAATTAATTAATTGTTAATTGCGGTTTGCTACAATTAACAATTAATTAATCTTCAATTGTTTTGTGAATTTTAATTAAAACTAACAATTAAAAAATACTGCTGTATAATATACAGCCAGTATATATAAATATATAATATACCCGTGTGGCTCCGGGTATTAAAATAGTGCCCCCAATTACCAATGCAACATTGTTATACATAATACTAGCTGACCTGGCGAACTTCGTACCGCCTTTTTTTTCTTAAATATAATAATTACATATACCAAAATAAAATATAGCCTATCTTTCAAGTTGGGTCAAACTGCACACGGTGTGCAAATTTGACTAAAATCGGTTAAGTGGTTTAGGAGTCCATTGAGGACAAACATTGTGACACGAGATTTATATATATTAAGATTAAGATAAACACATAATTAAAAGAAATATTCATTTCTTTATCAACAAGCAGTTTTTTTATGTAGAAATAAAGATTTAGAAAAATTAAAGGGTCGGGTTTAGAATCGTTTGGCACGAACTTAAGGGTGAAAGTTAGTGAAAGGGGTAGTAGGGAGTCTCCCATGGCCCCCTATACCACTCGCGATACAAGAAATTACAAGGTAATGCACCATTCCGCCTTCCGACAACTGTTTTTGCCTTTTTGACTCTGATATTTTTTGTTTTATTTGCATAATTACTCAGAAAAAGGAATGTCACTTAACGAACATTGAGTTCTATGGTCACAGAACGGAATCAGCTGACCCCGACTCCACGTAGTCTTGTCTGTCTTACCCCTAGTGTTTTTTTTTTTTGAATCGGAGGCGCGGAGGGAGGGCAGCCCCCGTCCGCCTTCGGCGACCAGCACCTCTGCCGCTCCGTCTCACGCTGATGCCTGCGTTTTGTTACGCAAGGGCGAAGGGGCTGCACCTTCCGAAGCGCCGGAGCCGTCACGGAACGAAATTATGTCGATAAAATGTCAAATTTATAGGTTAGGTATGTCAGATTTCTTTTTCAATTTTTTCTAGAACGGTGCATTACCTTGTATTGCGAGTGGTATAGGGTGGATGCCCCCCTCCCCCTCCCCCCTCCACACCCTCTCCCCCTTAAATTCGTGCCAAACGATTCTAAACTTCAACCAAATTAAACTATACTTACAGCCTTTGACCACTTTTTATGTGTCTGAGACCGCTTAATTTTCCTAAATTTTTACTAATTTTGTTTTGATACATAAAGTTAATTGTTAGTTTTAATTGTTTCATAAAACAACTAAAAAAGTTAATTGCAATTATTTTAATTGTGAGTTACAATTGACATACATTAATCGAATTAATTTAATTGCAAGGTGCAATTAAAAGTTTAATTGCGATTAATTTAATTGCAATTAATTTAATTGCAATTAATTTTTTAATCAATTAACAAGACAATTGACAAATTAATTGATTAATGCCCAACACTGCTTTTTAGTTACTTTTTTAAGATTTTTTTTTCATAAAGTTAAGTATAGATCAGTAAATACTTACCGGCAATAACGTTGTTATTAATATTGAAGTTTATGTTAATAATTATGATCTCAACACCAACAGAGTCTGATTTAGTCAAGTAAGATAAGAAAAACAACAACTGTGTTACTGAACTACAACTCTGTTACTTTTCTGTCCCAAAGACTAAATGACTTAATTAAAATTTTTATAAAGAGAGTTGTTATAGTATGATAACAAAAATTCTTTAACTTATTGTTAGATATTCTTACAGTCATATGTTGCAGCTAGCGGTAAGTATTTCGGGACAATTTAATGTTTGCAAACATTCAAAAAGTAACAGTGTTGTGTAGAATATAAGTTAATGATTGTTATACTTTAAAAAAATGTTGTGATTCAAAATATGATTAAAAGATAAAAGACTGTAGTTAACATTCATGACAAAATAATTGCGACTGAATTATTTTATTTCATAAGTTGTTGTTTCATAGGTTGCAGTTGTATTGACCGGGAGCCGCGGCCGGCGCGACAATTTTTTCGAAATTGTATGTTCGTACTTTATAATTTTTTAACTTCATTTATAGTACGTACATTAGGTTGGATAGGATTAGACTAAAACCATAATTTATCAAGTCGAGAGTAGCCTCTAAAGAAAACATGTTTTATTGTCTAATGACAAAAAAGTTGTGAACGTTATATATAAAGACATTCTATAGTATATTTAGTATCGGCATGTCACCCGTGCGAAGCCGGGGCGGGTCGCTAGTACAATATAAAAATGAAGTAGGCACTACAAAACACACTTAAACAAAATCACTGCTAAATAGTTTTAAATTCCTTCCGTAGTTTCGTCCGAGTTACGACTTCCAATTTTCGAATTGAAATGATAATAATTATTATAATAATAACTCTGAGAATGAAAAAGTTCAGACACGAAAAAACCGGCGCGAGCGTCGGCGCGGCGGGAAAATGCCACGTGTGGTAGAGGTTAAGCAATTCTCAATCTAATGTCGACTACGAAGAGTACATATTTAATGTACTTTGTTGGATTGGCTTACCATGTTACAGTGTTACAGGGTTTGAAAGGGTATCCCTTATCGGAAAAGGGTTGGTTTAAGCCGTTCGCAGGTGTTACATGCATCAAAGGCTTTATTTTTTTAGCGCTTCAAAATACCCCTTCAAAAACCCTTTCAACGAGTACCCGGCCGGTCCCTGGGTAAAACACATGAGTTCACGCCATTATTGGCGCGAACTTGTGGAGGCCTAGGCTGAAATGATGATGATGATGATGAAGCAAAGCAGTGACAGTTAAAATGAAATGGGTAAAACCACATGGATGAGTTAGTTTTAATAAAGAAAATATTTCTAAATTTCTAATCAGCATAAAACAAATTAAACTTCCAAATTATTTTAGTATAATGAGAACATTTTCTAGGACTATATGTGTTAATGTTGTTTTCATTTAAGTAACGTTTGTCATAATTAATGCCATTTAATGGTTGTCATTTAATTTAATGTTTTTGACCTAAAATAACATCAAAATTATTATCTTCTTGAATTTTCAATTTTTTTTTTACATTTAATTAAATTATAAATGGGAAACAAAAACAAAAAGATACTAATAAGTTATTCACCAATGACGCTGTTTTAAATAATTGTGTTTGCTCGCCAAAGACCAATATAACGTAGGTACACGAAAAATAGTCGAGTAAATGCGCGTTATCAAAGATTACTAAATAATTAAAAAGTAGTAATCAGATCTCGATCAAATTTAAATGGAACCATATATCAAGTATCAGATTTCGATTAAAACAAGAATTATCAAAATCGGTACACCCGGTGAAAAGTTACATGATAACATGGGACTACATGATACGCACAACCTTTCGATTAAAAAAGTATCATCGAAATCCTATCGGTCGGTTGAAAAGGCATTTGTTTTTGTTTTATTTAGATATACATAGAAATGTCACATAGATAATAATTTAGGTACCGAATAAGTCTATATACATTATTAGTCTTATCTCTAACATTTTACTATAAAATAAAAATTGTTTGGTGGCCCGCATTAGTATATTAATTTGCGAAAATTATTTTCTTTAACCGACTTCCAAGTACGGTTCTCAATTCGACTGTATTTTTTTATGTAAGTATGTTACCTCAGAACTTTTTAATGGGTGACCCGATTTCGATAATTCTTTTTTTAATTCAAAATGTTGCAAGTATGAGGTAAGCCTGTAATATTACAAACATTTATAACTGTATTTTTCATGGAGTGCAGCCACAGAAATAGTAATAATAGTGCAGCCGAAGGTGGATGTTCACTTCAGCCTATCGCAGTCCAAGCTGGACGGTGAATGTTAGTATAATGTACCTACATATTATGTTGATGAACTCTCTTCTGCCAGCGGCAAAAAAATTAAATTATACGTAAGACGTTGAAGTGTAATCTGTTAACATTTGGTTGTAAGTATTTTTGACGTCAGTTTTTACGTACGTTTTTTAGGCAGATGTCCACAATGTTTTATAATAATTTTGTGGAACAACCAGGAAAATCGTTGTCGTAGTTTAGTACAAAAATAATCTACATAAAACATTTTTTTATTTAGATTGCTTATAAAATTGCCGTTTTTTTTTATAAAATGGTAAATGGCAGTGAAAATAGCTATCTTAAAGATACACATTTTAATTTTTTTTTTTCAGAAATTGCCAGTCAGAAATAATGACCAGATAATGATAACAATTGTTTTATTCTACTTATTTTCCTTGTAAGTAATACATTCTTCATATTCTCGCTTCAGCCTGTAATATCTTACTGCTGGGCATAGGTCTCTTTCCCCATGTAAGAGAAGGATCAGAGCTTAATCCACCACTCTGCTCCAATGCGGGCTTGCGGATATATTCCCCTATGAGTAACGATCGCTATCAGGTGTACCTACATGGTAACAACCCAGACCTACGGCTTAACGTGCTCTCCGAGGCACGGTGAGGAGACCCACCAGGACTGCACAAACCCCCAGACCACAGCTAACATCTGTATGGCCAATACAAATGTTTGTTAAGTGCGGGGATCGAAAACGCAACCGCCAGCGCAACATCCACCAGTGCTGTGACTTTGACAGTGTGAAAGTCAATCGTCAAATGATTTTTAGCCTTAAAATTTTTCCAATAGTGTTTTACCTTATTGCTCGCGGTTCTTAAAGACCCGAGTGTTTCAATGATCACGTCAACTCAAAGAAATGTCTAATAAATTGTGCAATTATTTTAAGTAATAGATTCTTCTTCAATTCTTACTTAAGGGTGAAATTGCATGTCATCATTCGATACAGTCCTTTTGGAGAAACCTCATGGTTTATTTTTACTCCATTTTATTTAATCTACCACGCCATTTTACTACAAATTGACAGATATGACTAATATTTCACACGAGATACCGGTTAGTGGTTACCTAATAGAAAATTTATTTACCGTTGAATGCAAGATGAATTTTGAGCTTAGTAATTGCAATAATTCACTAAAGCTAATCCTAGACAGCTAGACTGACGACTTTACTTTACCGGTTAAGGTTTATTGTTCTATTAACTTGAGCATCGAGGCTATTTTTTGGGCCTCTTTTAAAAAAAAAATTGCTAGAGCGCGCGTCCGTGCTAGCTGAATATTATAGACATACGTTTTTCATTTATTCAACCATACAAATAATTATGTAACATACCACTGCTTTTTTTTTTGCAATGCGTGCTGTGTGGTTACGGCACTAAAGAATGTAGCCACCCCCTCTCTTCCCGTGGGTGTCGTAAGAGGCGACTAAGGGATAACACAGTTCTACTACCACCTTGGAACTTAAAAAGCCGACGGATGGCGGGATAACCATCCATGCTGGCTTTGAAATACACAGGCCGAAGACGGGCAGCAGCGTCTTCGGTGCGACAAAGCCAGCCCTGCGCTCACCAACCCGCCTGCCCAGCGTGGTGACTATGGGCAAAACACATGAGTTCGCGTCATAATGTCGGGCGCGAACTTGTGGAGGCCTATGTCCAACAGTGGACTGTGATAGGCTGAAGTGGTGGATACCACTGCTTGCTATAACCCTCTTTCTCTAAGTAGGTGAAGGGTACTTCTGGATGTTAAATGTTTCAATAAAATTTGTTGTCTTGTCTAGGAACCTGTTTTTATCAAGTTAATAGCTACACAATAATATTGAAATTTTTTCACACTATGTTGTAATTTTTGTAGGACATTTCAATTAAACTACATCATGTGCATGTAAGCTGTCAAGAAGTAACCATATTCAAATGTAGTAATTTTTTTTAATACTAGTTAATACTAAGAATATATGCGTACTGGTAACTATTTGCATTATTTCAAAGAATAAGTTCATATATTAAATTGAGGAAAACGTTGGGAAATGTAATTCACATGGATGTTGTGATAGGTATTATATTGCATTTGCAGCATGCCGTAGAAAATTCGCTGTTGTCGGAATTAAATGTCCACCAGTCTTTGCTTGATTACAATTATCTAATTGATTAAAATTACAAAAGGGAGAGAAAAATCACCAATCTTTATAAAGGTTATTAATGTGTAAAATAATGCCTGCAAATTATTTATCGTTATTATCGTATTTATTATAGTTAAAATTAAGTTCTTCTAATTGTAAAGCTACAAAAAACAATACTTATGAAACATTGCTATTTGATAATATAACACTTAATTACGGTACTGGTTAATCTTATATTGTTTAAAAATATTAATCGATAAAATATTTAACTTTAAACGATTATACTTAATTTTTGCATTTAATTATCCATTACTAGTAAGAATTTGCACTTTTCGTAGTGTTTACATTAATAATAATAACTTAATGAGTAACTAACAATAAGCCGCCGCGTTGGTGCAGCGGTCACAGCACTGGATTGCGATTGACTGATGCGCGGGCGGTTGCGGGTTCGATCCCCGCACACGACAACATTTGTATTGGCCATACAGATGTTTGCCGTGGTCTGGGTTTGTGCATTCCTTGTGGATCTCCCCACCGTGCCTCGGAGAGCACGTTAAGCCGTTGGTCCCGGCTGTTATCATGTACACCTGATAGAGATCGTTATTCGTTACTCATAGTAGGGAATATATCCGCCAACCCGCATTGTAGCAGCGTGGTGGATTAAGGTCTGATCCTTCTCCTACATGGGGAAGAGGCCTATGCCCAACAGTGGGATATTACAGGCTGAATCGCGAACAATAAGCCGATTCCGCCGACATCTATAGGTATATACTGATCCGATTTTGAATTTAAGCGCTTCGCAATGCATTGGGTTAAAATAGAAATAATTTAGGTACAATTTTTTATTATTTCTAACTAGCTTTATTATTTTAAACTAGCTGTGCCCGCAACTTCGTCCGCGTAGAACTAAAAGAAAATTATTGTTCAGTTCGCAGAGTTACAAAATAAATAAATTTCTAAAATAAAAGTAGCCTAAGTTACTCCTTATTACAGCTATCTGCCAGTGGAAGCCCCGTCAAAGTCGGTCCAGCCATTTTAGAGATTAGCCGGAACAAACAGACAGACATAAAGACAAAAAAATGTTATTTTGGTATATGTAGGTACATCCATATGCATTTAGTAAAAAGCAGTTATTTTAATATTACAAACAGACACTCCAATTTTATTTATTTGTATAGATGTATAGATTATACCTACTAAATACTAGAACTCATGACGAGTGCTGCTCAAAATATGGAGCAGCCCGACTGGGGTAGTACCTCGACCTTACAGAAGACCACAGCTAAATAATACTGTTTTCAGGCAGTAGGTATTGTGTTCCTGTTGGTGAGTAAGGTGACCAGAGCTCCTGGGGGGGATTGGGGATAGGGTCGGCAACGCGCTTGCGATGCTTCTGGTGTTGCAGGCGTCTTTAGGCTGCGTGCGTTAGCGTACGGCTCACGTGATGGCAAGACCGTAGGTCTTGCCATCACGTGAGCCGTACGCTTGTTTGCCGACCTAGTTAAATAAATAAAAAAATAAGGCAAAAGTCAAAACAACGTTTGCGGGGTCAGCTAGTTATTTATATAGTATTTCGATAAACGTTTACTATAAAAACAAATATTCTATATGTTCCACACTACAGCTTAACATCAGCCAGAAGTCACAAATATGTGAGACCTTACCTGTGAGAATTGGTAATGGGATTCCAAGCAGCTATCGCTGTTTCAGTCATAGGGCTGAAAATGATAGTGTCATCTCGAGGATCCACGGCTATGCCGAGACCCTGGGAAGATTTGCGTCCCACGAGATTAACGGGTAAGTCAGTTCCTTCCGCAGGAGGACCAGATGCCAGCAGTCAGCACTGCTGTCGATACATAGCTTAATTGGCTAGCGCACCCACACGGTTAGTCGGAGATGCGGGTTAGATCCCCGCTGGAGCCAAACTTTTTATATGATATTAAAAATAAGTTAAGATATGGTTTAATTAACAAAAACTCGCAAACAATATCTGAGAAAAAAGTTATTTTTCATTTCAAAATTAATTATTATGTAGGTATAATAGCTAATTACAACTGCTTATACATATAGTAATAACATTTTGTATACATAGTTATGTAATAACATTTCGGTATTTTTGTTTGAAACATATAAATGGAGGCCATGGTGCGCACTCTAGACCTGGGTTTTGTCACCAACGCGGCGGGCTGGTTTCTCTTTAAGATCTTTCGCACTTTCGGCCGTCGTGGTCGTGGTAAGTAGTTACTACTATAGTACTATTTCTACATTCTTATTGAAGTTCCCGACTATGTGTGTCGTATTTCCGCAGACCCGGTTATGAGTTAAAAATAAATAAATAATCAAGTGTATTTTTTTTTTTGTCTTGGTGTAATTTTTACGCCTTCCACTATTTTATTTTTAGAGTTTGATTGCGCTTCAGCCTGTAATAAATATTCCACTGCTAGGTATAGGCCTCTTTCCAAATGTAGGAGAAGGATTAGAGCTTAATCCACCACGCTACTCCAATCGGGTTGGCGGATATAATAGGTACCTACTATGAGTAAGGATCAATATCAAGTGTACATGATAACAACCGGGACCGACGGCTTAACGGGCTTTCCGAGGCACGGTGGGGAGACCCACATAACTGCACAAACACCCAGACCACAGCTAATATATGTATGGCCAATACAAATGTTTGTCAAACCAGTGTTGTGACCGTTGCGCCAACGCGTCGCGAAGATGATGATGATGATTAATTACGAATAATCTACCAAAAAGTTTCGCTTTCGAATGTTCTCACGAATGCCAATGACAAAATCTTTTAATTGCTGTCATAATCATTAAAATACATAAATATGACAAGCAGTCAAAAACTTCATTATATTTACACTATGAAATTAAAAAAAAATATTGTAATAATTTGTTTGCAAGGAAATGTTAAAAACATCGATAAGAATTATGTGTACAATGGCAAAGTCCATAAACACACCTATACCAGTATTTGGTGAGTAAAAGGAAAATATTTCTTTTGGTCGAACCATTGATAGTTGTTTTTCAAACTTTTTTATTCTAAAGGAATTGAAGGACGATACGTGTCTGCGCTATATAGTGCTGCGCTTAAAACGAAACAAATAGATGAAGTAGAAAAACATATTCGTGCTTTCGAAAAAGAACTTGTTAAACCGAAAATACTAGAATTCCTCGAAACGAGCATGATTTCTTCAACTGAAAAAGCGAAACTTTTAAAGGAAGTCGGTGAACAAACAGGTTACGAACAGCTCTAACAGTAGTTCTATCATTTCATTATTCGTCAATACGAACATAATAACCAAACCTATAAGTATAATGTTACAGGAATGCCTCCAACAGCAGTGAATTTTTTAGTAATCGTAGCCGAAAACGGTCGCTTGAAGTTATTGAAGCGTATCATTAAAATGTTCTTAACAGTCATGATGGCTCATAGAAATGAGGCTTTATGCGAGGTTATAACCGCTAAGCCTCTTGACGAAGAGTCACGCAGAGCCCTTACGGATGCTCTTAAAAAGTTTGTAAGGGGAAAAAATATTCAACTCACCGAAATAGTAGATCCAAATATTATAGGAGGCGTAATAGTTGGCGTAGAAGATAAACACATTGATATGAGTATTTCAAGGAAGATTCAAATGTACACTGATATTATTAAACAATCAGTCTAATATATATTTTTCATTATTTTTTAATAATATTTAAGCCTATTTTATTGTAAGTAAAGATATTGTTCACGTCTTAAACCATTCCAAACTAAAAGTTCGGAAGTTTTACAAATGGTCACTACTTTTACAAATTATGATTTACTAGCGACCCGCCCCGGCTTCGCACGGGTGCAATGCTGATACTAAATACACTACAGAAAAACTGTGAACGTTGTATATAGAAATATAGCGGCCCGCTCCGGCTTCGCACGGGTATAAAATATATAGCCTATGTGATTAAAAGTAGTTTTGATTTATTCATCACTGCCCGTGGCCCGCACGCGTTAAATTTGGAATAAAACAATCCCCCTTTCCCTATACCCTGAAGATTTCCTGCGGAATTTTTTTGCTGCATTTAGAATCTCGCATAGGTACATGGAGAATTCTGGTTTAAAGTCCCGCAAGGGCCGTGTACCATATGTTACTTTACGATTTCGTACAGGATAGGATCTTCATCTTTATCCGGTAATTCGATGTAATTGAAGTCGGTTTTTTTTCGTTTGCGAGCAAACACAATTATTTTATACTATGTAGTGATGACAACGACCTATTATACTAATAGACGCGGCATACGCCAACATCATTGCATTAAAAATTACCTAATAATATTTTAAAAGGACAGAGAAAACTTTTTACTTCGTAAGCCGAGAATGAAAAAGAACATAGGTGTCAACATACGCCTTATCTGTTATTAGAAAGAGATGAATATAGGATCTTAGTTACACCGGTCGAGTATCATCAGCAGCCAATCACGTAACGAGAGGAGGTTGGGCAAAAGTGAACAATCGAGTTTAATTCAAAATAGACTAATAAATTTATTAATTTATTTATAGATTAGGTAAAAAAAAAACAATTTTTTTCTTTTTCAAATTTATTAGTGTTATAGTACGCGCGACGAATCTTGGCGAGACTGAACATAGGCTCTGCGAACTTTTGCGCATGTACACTCACGAAAAAAAAGTGCCATTACCAATTTTTATTTTTATTTGTCTTTTTCTTATTTATTGAATTTTTTGTTCAATTACAATAAAATATAGCATAGTCACTCTTGAATAGTGTAGCTTTCTATTAGTGAAAGAATTTTCATAATCGGATCAATATTTGCGAAGATTACCCCCTACATAGAAACAAAGTTATAAACTTTACCTCTTTATAATATTAGTATAGATGGATATTACGAAATTAACACACACTTAACTACTCAGGGTCTTATCGACTTACATGAGTTAAAATAGTAAATAACACAGCTTTCCACATCACCACGGAGGTACTGTGTCGTACGATGCGTCTTTTTGTAATCTTAATTGAAACATGTTTTTAAATTAATGAACATTTTAAATGATAAGTAATTAAAATTCAAGCATTTTTATTAAAATAAACTATTACAAGTACTTTTGAATCATCGAATTTATGAATATTTAGTAACATGATTTTAAAACAAACAATTTCAGGTTTTTATATAATTTTGTGAAGGTGAATGAAGACTAGTTCCATTTCACCCAACTTCCCCTAGCAGTGACAATTAGCTGTTCTCTCTTTCACTCTGACGCACGAGTCCACTACATGTCTCACTCATGTACTTCGTAATAACAACTGCCGATTAAAATATAAAAAGTTACATTTTCGGTTAGAATAAATAAATTTACAGTATTTACTTATGAAATGAAATGTTTTTATTTCCCCTAACAGTTCCAGTATAATTCCTGCAACGTCTAAAAACACACGAAGGCATTTTGTGAACACTTTTTATGATAATATGCGTTAAACAAAAGGACGTCTAGCTACGACACTGAATGGTGCGTAACTAAGTGAAACTCAGGCAATTACCTTAGTTTTTTCTTGCCAAAATAGACAGCGGGTAACGTATCTATTGTTTTAATATATCATAGAGTGATGATGATAAAGATAAAGATGTACTGGTGGTCGAGCGATGCGTCATGCGGGGCAGAGGGGATTGACTCACGCCGCGCAGTAGGCATAGCATAGTAGGCGCTTTAGGAACTTTAAATGTTTCGCTGCTAATTGCTTCTAACGACGATATCTCAAAAACTATTCATCTGATTGATATAGTGTGAAGAGCAATTTTAATCTCCATTAAATGTCTAAGCTAACTAACATATTTATATGGATAAGGATTAATACTGAACTAAAGAAAATGGCTATGAAAATAACGTAATGTTTTTAATTAAAAATTTGAACATAAACGTGGTTATTGTAAGTCAACCGTAAGAGATAGAGATATGCTCTCGCGGACTTTTTTGTAGAATTTTTATAGATTTTGAATTCGCTAGTACATTACTAAACTGTATCTTTGCTAGTTTACGCGGCGTTTGCGTGGAAAGCTCCCAGTTGGCGCGATTTTTTACGACTTCTTCAACATTTATCGCCGTAATTCTGCTAATTTACATAAAAGTATACTAAATTATATACACAAACCTTTCTCAAGAATCACTCTAGCTATTAAAAAAAACCGCATCAAAATCCGTTGCGTAGTTTTAAAGATCTAAGCATACATAGGGACATAGGGACATAGGGACATAGGGACAGAGAAAGCGACTTTGTTTTATACTATGTAGTGATATACGTTAATATCGCTGTGCATAATGCTGATTTAGATTTGTAAGTTTAAGTTTATATATGTATATATATTATATATGTACATATATATGTACTTATATACTCCTATGCGTGGATGTTCTTAACATACTCTATCACTCTTTAACCGTCACCATAAATATAACCTAGGGCTAATGTAAGGTGCAATAAAAATATTTTCTAAATAGGAAATAATTTATTCAATAATAATACTTATAACAAACTTTGATGATAATTAATTATGGCCAGTTATACCAAGTAACTCTAACAATATTATAATATTCTTTGATTTTTATAGAAAGGCGACAGCACCATATTTATATATACGCTTTTTATGGTGAGGTAACAATCGATCGGCGTATTTACCAATGTAGTCGCCCTTTGAGGGGTGCTTGCATGGTGAGTTTTCTAAAAGTACTGGGATTTTCTCAGCGTGAATTCTGAAATTGATTCTATCTGAAGTGATCGATCCTGTCATCACTCTTTGAAAACTCGATGTAAGTACCCAAAGTTCTTCTTCTCCTTTCATATTTTTGACAATTTTCATGCCACTAGCAAATTGTAAAGTTTCTTTGTTGATTGCGATTTGATGGAAGTTGTGCTTAGAGAATTCTGTACCGGAATTCCAACACCAGATACCTGGAGGCTCCATCAAACCAAAGTATAAAATGCCATTGCTGTCCATTGCTTCTGCTGCTGATTGGTTCGGCCGCTCTTTAGAAAATTCCTGTAAATTTTAAAGACACAAATAAAGTATTTATGTTTATTTTCAGTTACAAATAACGTGAAGGAGTTCTAACCTAATAGTACCTAAACATGTTATTTACTGTAATATATACACCAAACATTACGAGTATAATGTTTATTATTAAAATACTCGTATAATTTGTATGTATGAGGTTCATAAAGTACTAACATTTATGGACTGGGGATCAGCGTTAGAATCAAGGATGAAGGAGTCATTTCTGAGCACGCTTGTTCGGACTACATTCTCCGTTGCAGAAGCTAGCGCGTGGAAGTAGAGTATACGATCGTTTCCAATTACGTATGGAGACAGCGCCATACCCAATATACCGTCCATGAGGTCGAAACTCTCTCCTGGAAATGTATAAAAATTATGTATTAAAATGAATGTCTTATTCAAGTAATTTATTCAAGTAATTTATTCAAGTAAATTACATTTGTCAATAAAAACAGTAATTAATAGCGGGACCCAAACTAAGCTATGCTTGATTATTGATACATAAATTAACTCAAATTTATATAGACTAAATCTTTTTACACGCTTAAAATTGTCTCTGAATCCAACTTTCATCGCAATTGGAGCAGCAAACTTCGCAATAAATAAATTAAATTTATAGTATAATTTATTGATGCTATATTTATAGTAATGTATCTTATCTTCTTCTTCTTCTTCTATATATATAAAAATCAATTGCTGTTCGTTAGTCTCGCTAAAACTCAAGAATGGCTTGACCGATTTGGCTAATTTGCATCTTGAAATGTTTGTGGAAGTTCAGGGAAAGTTTAAACGGTGAGAAACATAAATAATATCTAACGGAAAATACCTAAAACGACGATTTAATTTTCCAATACTAAATGTTCCTAGCGGTGAAATTTAATGTCTTTTGTCAAAAATGTAGTCAATTGGTTGTCAAATATTTATAGGTGCGTTCAGAAAGTGTTTTATGTATATTTTTCATAAATATACGTACGGTACACGGCTTTAAAATGGTCTATATATATCGTATTGTAACGTTTTATAAAGTTCTATTAAAACAATATCCTAAATTATCATTAAAAAATTATTATTAATTAAAAAATAAATCACTATTATACTATTAATTATATATTAGTAAGTGTTATCAGATCCTCAAAACTAGGTTCTTGTCTTATTTATCGGATTCATTTAAGAGATTTATGAGCGTAGATGAATGATTTATCTGCTAACGATTTATCAGTGAACTACCTAGCTTACTCTACAAAGCTGATAAATCCTTTTCCATTATTACGAATTCAAAATGGCCAATGAATAGATGAAATCATAAATCTTGGCTGTTGATTTTAAAATTCTAAAATTTTCCTTTAAAATTTTTATCATTCTTTACAGGCTATTCTTGAAAATTATGAAAACGTTCATTGGAAACTTGGGTGTTTGTTATAATTTTTTTAATATATACTCGTACTAGCTGTGCCCCGCGGTTTCACCTGCGTTGATTTGAGGGGAAAAAATGCTTTCCTTTTTTTTAATAGTATAAGATTTAATTAGCTTGATATATTTTCCTTAGTTTACACTAAATAAATTTCTGAACGCACGCATAAATATTTGACCAAAGAGTATAATTATAACCACTACGTTTTATATTTGACAACCTCGTTGACAACCAATATATATTATGTCAATACGTTTTAATTACTGACATTATTATGCATTATTAAAATGTAAAATACGCCACTATCCGTATATTGTGGATATATGTTGTCGATTCGAAACCTTTATTTAAATACGTTCTTTAATTTTATCGGAGAGTTTACCATATCGACGGGATGAACATTAAATGTTTGACAGTTACGAACACGAACATTATATCTCATACAAATTTTCATTCCAACATTTCAACACCTTACATCCCTTTTTTCGCATTAAAAAGTAGCCTATGTCCTTTCTCAGACTCTAGACTATCTGTATACCAAATTTCATTTAAATCTGTTCAGTAGTTTTGCCGTGATTGCGAGACAGACAGACAGACAGACAGACAGACAGACAGACAGAGTTACTTTCGCATTTATAATATTAGTATGGATTCTACTTGTTAATAATGATAGTAGAAATATACCGTCAATAGTGAAGGTTCCATATGAAGGGTATGGAAACATGTACTTGTTGGTCACTCTCCACGAGCGGTCTCGTAGCACGTCGACCACCAACAAACCGAACCCAGACACGTCAGCCACGTACACAAATGTATCAGCGCAGTCACTCGGTTTTTCACCTCGAACGTCAACTACCTGTGGACAAAAAATTGACGAAATCAAATTAATAAAAATACATAGCCAACTGATAGGTGTTTAAACTTGCAAGCCTAAATCTGAAAATCTTGAAAAAGCTACGATGTCTGAAATACATAACTTTGTACATAACGTACTTAAAATATCTTGTCCGGTGGTCATAGTTTTTGATGATTACTGGCACATTACTAAAAAGTTTCTATAATACATCTATGAGATGTATTATAGAAACGCTATAAACCATGTTATCTAATTTTGAAAATATTTAGATTCATACAGAAACTAAAAAGAACTTAAAGTATCTTTAGTAGGTAACTAAAGTTTAAAACGTCATATCGTTAATACACGGAGCGCGTTCCCATCACTTCTAATTTTAATTTTCATGTTTCACCAATATTTTTAGACTTAAGGACTCAACTTCAGGACTAATTTTTCTACCATTATATAAAATACTAGCTGTCCCCGCAAACGTTGTTTTGCCATATATGTTATTAACGCCCGCAACCCCCTCTTGTGGGTGGAATTTCGTAAAATCCGTTCTTAGCTGACCTCTACTTGGTGAAAGGAATATTTCTACTAAATTAAAGTATCTACGCCTTATGGTTCCGGAGATATCGTGATGAGTCAATGGGTGGAAATCTCTTTTATACAGAGTGTTAAGGGAATGGTTAGCCATAGAGGTAAGTTGGGTAGGGGTGGTCATTTGGAACCTATTTAGGCTAACTTACCTATATGCAAAGTGTTACGGATTTTTTTTATGATTTTTTTTTCATTTTTCGAAAAAAGTGCCGAAAATTAGTGATTTGACCATCATATCTTTTTTGTTTATTGATATATCAACGCTATTTCTTTTTTGTTTTGGTCATCAATACATTGCGCATGTAAAATTAATGTGATTTAATTTAGAAAACATCTACAAAAAAAATTATGGGCCAAAGAAATCTTGACAGAGACAAAAAGTAAATCAAACCTTCAAGTTTAGGTATAAATAAAAAAAATTAAAGCCTCAAGACAATTTAAAATAATTTAAAAAACTACTCTAGTTAACACTGTTTTAAATAATATTACTTTCATTCACCTACCTTACTTACTTCTTTTTTAAATGATGAAATAACGAAATGGTTTCTACCTGAACCCGCACTCTATGCTGACAATAATTATAACAATAATTGTTATTACGCAGGGCGGTATGTCCCTGTATAGCACATGGTAAACTACCATCTTGACTTTGGCGACATGTTGCCGCAGCGGTCACAGCACTGGCTGATGCGATGGCGGTCGCGCGTTCGATTCCCGCTCACGGCAGATATTTGTATTGGTCATATAGATGTTTGTCGTGGTCTGGGCGTTTGTGCTTATGTATTGTGTGTGTTTCCGGACCCCCAGACACAGGAGGACTCTCATCAGGCGAGGATTTACATCCTTATTTGAAGGTCATCCTTATTTCCAGTAATGTAGATTTGTGGAAATTCACGACCGAATTCACAATATTTATAAAAATAAAATAAATTTGTTACTCGAATTTATGACTTGTTTTATTTTGATACCTCATCATTTCAGCCTATCGCAGTCCACTGCTGGACATAGGCCTCCACAAGTTCGCACCAATAATGGCGTGAACTCATGTGTTTTACCCATAGTTGCCACGCTGGGCAGGCGGGTTGGTGACCGCAGGGCTGGCTTTGTCGCACCGAAGACGCTGCTGCCCGTCTTCGGCCCGTGTACTTCAAAGCCAGCAGTTGGATGGCTATCCCGCCATCGGTCGGCTTTTTAAGTTCCAAGGTGGTAGTGAAACTATGTTATCCCTTAGTCGCCTCTTACGACACCCACGGGAAGAGAGGGGGAGGCTAAATTCTTTGCCGTAGCCACAGCAATTTTTGATACCTACCGGCATTAATTTCACTCTATGAGAGACATTTGTGGTGCCCGTGGAAACTCATACCCCAAATTCCAAGATAAAAAGAGACAGCAGGTAGTTTGCCATGTGCTATACAGGGACATACCGCCCTGCGTAATAACAATTATTGTTATAATTGTCAGCATAGAGTGCGGGTTCAGGTAGAAACCATTTCGTTATTTCATCATTTAAAAAAAAGTAAGCAAGGTAGGTGAATGAAAGTAATATTATTTAAAACAGTGTTAACTAGAGTAGTTTTTTAAATTATTTTAAATTGTCTGGAGGCTTTAATTTTTTTTTTAATTTATACCTAAACTTGAAGGTTTAATTTACTTTTTTTCTCTGTCAAGATTTCTTTGGCCCATAATTTTTTTTGTAGATGTTTTCTAAATTAAATCACATTAATTTTACATGCGCAATGTATTGATGACCAAAACAAAAAAGAAATAGCGTTGATATATCAATAAACAAAAAAGGTATGATGGTCAAGTCACTAATTTTCGGCACTTTTTTCGAAAAATGAAAAAAAGATCATAAAAAAAAATCCGTAACACTTTGCATATAGGTAAGTTAGCCTAAATAGGTTCCAAATGACCCCCCCTACCCAACATACCTCTATGGCTAACCATTCCCCTAACACCCTGTATATATAGATTAGTTACTCTGATATTCATTATTTCTAAATGATTGTGATATTTAAAAAAAAAAAATTTTATTTCGATTAGAAAAAAAATAAAAGCACCCTTAAAAGCAGCAACAAAATAAATTATTGTTTTTTAAGCAGTTCCAAGAATTTTAGATAAATTAAAAATTCATGCACAACTTAATTCCAGCTAATTTTTTAACAACATATTTTATCGTTGTTATTAGTGATAATACGTTCATACCGTTTAATTTTCGAATTAATTTAGCATTTTTGACCACTTACTTTTTTACGTACAAAGCTACATTTACTGAAGTTTATCAATAATAATAGTTTTTAAGCACTCTATTTCTAGTATAGGTACGTTTAGTATAATTAGTACAATATAATACTAAAAAGTAAATATTTCATTAGTGATTAAAATCTAATCTTCGATTACGTATAAATATTACATTGGATAAGGTATACAGTATAGATAACTTACTGGTGTGATAAATAACGATGTGGCGATATAGCTCGAACTATTTGGTCGATGTCGGTATATCAGCTGGTCAGTGTTAAGATCAAAGGCCAGTAGTTGTGGAGGACAAACTGCTGTGTCTCCTATTTTTCCCGCGTCCATTACCCACATTCGATTACATCTGTCTATCTGAAATTGACACACATATTATATTATTCCGCGAGATTTGTATGCCATAGACTTTATTCATTTTGATATTTGATTACGCTATAGGCAGTTGGTACTGACCCAGTTTTCTCCCTCTGGGATTGTGATTTAAATTTATAAAAAAGATGCATCTATATTAGCTAACTGTTACTTGAACATAGGCTCTCATCTTAGGAACAGAAGATTGTGTGTAGGTATATATTAAGCACATTGACTTCTATCAATATTATCTATTTAATTTTTTTAACAATATACTTATACATATTAAAACAAAGACTAAAAATTATTTTTCTTCAAAAGAATTTGAGGATAAGAGTCTTTATTAATTGTGACACTAGCTGTGCCCGCGACTTCCTCCGTGTGGAATAGTGACTTAGGACATAATTTTTTGGATATATACATATCTTTTGGTCTATTTTGGTCTATTTTTTTTTTATTTACATCAGAATAGCTCTAATATTTTGTCTCTTGTCGCAAACTTATAAAACATTCACTTAAACCTTACATATTTCCATACAAACTTTCATCCTCTATTCCCTATTGTTATTTTATACCCTTAAGGGTAAAACTTTTACAAACTCGATTTCGAATCAACAGCCTAAAAAATAAGTTTCAAGCTTCTAGCTCTAAAAATGACGATACTTCCATACAACAGTAACTTTTTATTCCCTTACACCCACTTTTTCACATTAAGAAGTAACCTATGTCCTTTCTCAGACTCTAGACTATCTGTGTACCAAATTTCATTTAAATAGGTTCAGTCGTTTTGGCGTGAAAGCGTGACAGACAGACAGACAGGCAGACAGACAGAGTTACTTTCGCATAATTATAATATTAGTATGGATTAGGGGTAAGTCAATATGACGTAGGTGTTCGCTTTTAAATATTGGCTTAAGACGTAGAATTATGTGGGAGTACAATGGTCTCTGTTCATTGTATTTTACATTAACAAAAACTCGATCAAGAAAGAATGGTCTTGTTCTAGCTCTAGCTCTTTGTTCGTTTGGTCTAAATCCACCCTTATATATTTTCCGTAAAAATGTATTTATTGTCACAATGCGTTTTCATTATGTTACACGAAATTATTTTAAATTTTTGAAGCGACTTTAATTTCCGTTGAAAATGATAGGGTTTTTTTTCAAAGAGTTACAACGGAGTTTCATATGATTATTATTTATACAGAATCTACATTCCGAATCTGTGGTAGCTTCACTTTAACCATAATTAATTTATTAAAAATATATAATTTTAATAAAAATAAAAAATGACGATTCAAAAGGGATTTTGAAACCTTGAATAAATTAATTTTTGATTTTGATTTTTTATGTTTAATAAAATTTCACATAGATAAAAAACAAAGTAGGCTTAGTAAACAAATATCTTCAATTGATTTGACTTAATTTGGGAACGCAAAATCTTCAATTATATTACAAAAAACAAATGGGAAATAAAAGATAAAATTAATATATTATAAGGCCAAGTGATGTAAATTAGTACAACAAAAACGTAATCAGGTCATTAATACAACAACTAATGTTTTTATAGCTAAGTTGCGATATATTTTAAGCGTAGTTTATATAATTTTAAGCGTAGTTTATCTAAGACGAAGCGTACACTAAGATGCAACGCAATAATGTCTAAAATGAATAGAGTATGGTTTACTAAGAGTAGTTAGTGTGCTAAGTAGGGGATGCACGTATGTCTACAATAAAAATTCCTAAATCTGTCCTAAAAATCAGAAGTTGGAAATGTTGGTAAGAAACGCGATATAAGAAGATATGGCTCTTAGCATTCTAACGGTTGCTTTTTTTCTGTTATACTTTAAAATTTCGCCTTCTAAAATGCTACTATAAATTAAATTATCTTCGTTTTTAAGTACGCTTAGTTTGCTTGATAAAAAAAGTCTCACTTACAGCTACTCTGAAAACAGACGTCATTCCATCACAATTGCTTCCTTGATTGTCATGCCAAGAATAATCTGGGTAACCTCTGATCAAACCATCATCCTCAACTGTACCTAATGTCACAGGGCGACCTTCGTCGAACCTCGGTATTGTCACGAAAATTCTCGATTTGGCTGGCCCTTAAACGAAGAAATAAACTTGATTTTTAGTATCAATTGTAACATTTTTAATCGCGCAATTTAATTGTCTCTTTTTATATTTAATATAGAATAAAAATTAAAAATCCAACTCATGCAATCTATGTAAATAATCATTAGCTTTAACAAAATACACAAAAAACTTACAACGAAAATGTACACGTTTTGTACGTAATTATCAAAACTCATGTCTAAAATTTTCGCTAATTAAAAATTAATTATTATTTTTTATTTTTATTTTGTATTTATTTAATTATCAAATAAAGAAATAATATGTATAAAGTAGGAAGGGAATTATAAGAAGAAAGAAAGCCACTTAGGTTTGTACAAATGCTACACTTTACATTTCATGAATGTTTTTTCAAAAGGTTCATTTTTTATACAATTTATTTTAAACATTTGTTTAATATTTTTGTTTTTGATACATTCAACCAAATATGATGGTAGTAGATTTATTAATCGATGGATTATGAAGAGGCAGTTCTACCACCTACATTGTTGGCACGAGCTGTGTTGAACTAGTTTCTCGTTACTGGTCAGGGACCCAGAGACAGATTTTCATGACCAATTGGGAAGAAATAATTGATTAAATTTGTACCTGGCTGGCAGACCATACAGTCCGTGTAATTGTAATTCAACACGCTGCCTAAACTTACTATTACAGAATAAAAAAGGACATTCATCATACTCTTGCCCTCACGTTTGATTACATCTCAATATTTTATTAAAGCGGTATTAGAGTAGTGGAATATTTCATGATCAGTGCTATTATCGGCATAGTTGATATGTTGTGTTTTTAAAGTTATCAATTAACTATCTCTGTTAATATTTTCATTCTTTATGAGTTTCAAACAAGAATTCGGGAACTGACAACTCGAGACGCGCAAAGTTTAAATTAGTCGTTTAGTCGTCGCGTGACGCGTCGTCTGTATTCTATTTTATATTTTTTGGTCGCTATTCTTCATTATATCCCTACCTTAAAAAAAGATAAATGAAATTTGTCAAATCGTTTTTAAGTTATGGCATGGGTAAGGGATATAGTACCTATATCATTTAAAAATTCTCTTTACTCAATAGGTGTATTTAGTCATTTATAATTATTTCGAAAAAAAAAACTTTTTACGTATTTTATAATGATGTTATATTACCTCTTCTATGTTGAACGTCGACATCAATCGGGACCGGATTTCCAGGTACAAAGTTGCGATTTGCTAAAGCTGTTACTCGGGCGGCCTCACTGGGGAATACAAAGTCTAACTCCGCCCACTGTTTGACGATCCTGAGATCCTTAGCCCCCAGTCCTGACCAGCAACAAGCTAGACAATATGATAATAAGAAAAATCTGTCTATCCCGTACCCCATTTCAGTTTTATAAATGTCCAAGAGATATGGATCTGCAAAAAGGAAATAGTCATTGTTAGAAAATGTTATATTAAATAATTTCATTTTTATAGGATCAGAAGTCACCAGGATGTTTAAAATCTTACAATATCTGAGTCGATTATAATTATCACAACACACACAAACACACACACATACACACACACATCAGCATGTCACAGTGTACTGGTGGACATAGGCCTCCACAAGTTTGCGCCAAAAATGGTGCGAACTCATGTTTTGCCCATAGTCACCACGCTGCACTGGCCCGACGGGATGGTGACCGTAGGGCTGGCTATGTCGCACCGAAAACGCTGCGTCGGCTTTTTCAGTTCCAAGGGTGGTAGTGGAACTGTGTCATCCCTTCATCGCCTCTTACGACACCCACGGGAAGAAAGGGGGATAATCATAACATGGTACTCATTATTTAAAATGGTACAATTTTTTATTTATTAGAATTTATATATTATGTCTCAATACTGTTTTATTTTAAGCTTTACAAAAACTTTTGTATATATTTTTATAAACATAGATCTGAGATATATATATTTATTTATTTTTATAACATTCACACACGGTCGTCTGTTCCTATGATAAGTGTAACTTAATGCTTGTGTTATAGATAACGGCTGACTGATATAACTAACTTTTTTTATAAATATGCATAGAAATCAATAAATACAAATAATACATCAAAAGTTAGTCGGGAATCGAACCCGCTACCCGCGGGACAGAAAGCAGGACCACTACATACTGCGCCAACGGGCTTGTCATATATATATTTGTAATATTAAAATAAACGCTTTTACTAAATGCATAATTATGGATGTTTACACGGTACATATATATATATATATATATACCCAAATAACATTTTTTTTTAATTTTTGTCTGTCTGTCTGTCTGTTCCGGCTAATCTCTGAAACGGCTGGACCGATTTTGACTGGACTTTCATTGGCAGACAGCTGATGTAATAAGGAATAACTTAGGCTACTTTTATTTTATAAATTTATCTATTTATTTCATAAAACTGCGAATGAACAATAACTTTTTTGTTAAATTCTACGCGGACGAAGTCGCGGGCACAGCTAGACAAATTTCGTTAATTTAATTATTTATTGTCTCGTTTTACTGACATCATAAAAATTCATAATAAGAAACTTGTAGCATGTTTAATTCAGTCTTGATAATTTAGCAGTGATGATATTTTTTACACCGTAATCACTGTATAATATATACATCGTCATATTTCTTTAATATTATTTACGGTAGGCACACTTACTTACCTTATTTCTTTACGATATAAATTAAAATTAATAATTTTATTTATATAAAATGAAATTACCATATTGACTAAGAAGAGATCTGCACTCCCTGTTATGATGCGATGAAACCATTTTGATTCACTAATTGAAACACACTGATCCCATTTGCTATATTTATAGTAGTTTTCTCATTTTCTAAATAGTTAAAACGAGGTATTGTCACTGACGTGGCGTATAGTTACAATTTTAAAGATAAGGATGCTAATTACATTTGAATATTTAGCGCTGTTTATCAAAATTCCTATGTGATATTCGAAACTATAATAAAATTTAATGTATTCAGTCGGATATCACAAAACTGTAACAATAAACATATCCGATTTAGCACTGTTTATCAATTCCTATGTGATATTCGAAACTATAATAAAATTTAATGTATACCGTCGGGTATCACAAAACTGTCACAATAAACATTTCCGATGCACAAAACTTGAATTTCGATAATTAAAGGGTCATTAAGATAATACTACTGTCACTAAATTAGTTTATGACCCTTCGAAAATACTCGTATAATACCTAATAATAAATAAGAAACAAAACAGAATCATTTACGGTTCACGATTACGGCAAAAAGTTAAATAAAGAATGAATGCAATTTAAGAGAAACGTGTAGGTAGGTGCGAGCTTAATATAAAACTAAGAGCCGGTGTTGAACCTGAGATTTGGTAACCGTTACAACTGTTTCAATAATTTGTTATGCAAAAAAAGTCATTCTTTATTTAAATCAATTTTAATGATAATTGTATTGATAGAGTATGGCATGGTTTCAATAGAAACTAAAAACTAATGTTAAGCTTATTCTACGATATGGAAAGTTTGCTATGTGTGCCTCTTTGACAGTAATGATACTTTCCACATTTGTGCCGCTTAAATATGTTGCTGTAAGTAAACATTAAATGGATGTGTAATAATCTATCAATAGGTACATAATAGTATATTTCATTACAAGTGCGGAAAGGCTGTCATTGCAAAGAGTTCCGACAAATGTTGACAGTCGGAACAAGTTGCAATGACAGTTCCGCACGTGTACTGAACGACTATTTTTAAAACAGTTGCGAAAAAATGAAACAATTTAATAAAATAAACTCGCAAAAAAAATTCTAAAAAATGGCGCCTAATGTAGAATATAAGCACAGTTTTTTTTTCTCCACCCATTCTGGTAGGCAAAGGGAAACTATGCCCATACAGCCAAGTCTTCAGTAGAAGTTTTTTATTGGTATGAAATGAAAATGAAATTTAATGAGATGAAATGAAATGAAACCTAACCAAACTCATTCAATCAAATCATTAAATCTGATATTGAAACAAAGTAGCTTCTTTTAAGAAATATACGTATTTGCATGAATCATAAAAACTTCTATGAATTTTTTTAGTAAAAACTTCATGGTTAGTTTTTCTTTTTAATAGACATTATTTTGACAGTCGGGAAAGAAAACGCACGAGTGCGGGAATGGTAAAAAAAAAAGCACGAGTGTGTAACACTTCCCGAACGCTATACGTCCCTGCAATACGCCACTTTTTGAGCAACTGTTTTAAAAATTATTTTCCGATAAACATTAAGTCGGGAAAAATTAAGATCATCGCTCGCTTCAGCCTGTAATATCCCACTGCTGGGCATAGGCCTTTTTCCTCGAGTACCTAACGATTGCTATCAGGTGTACATGATAACAACCGGCTTAACGTGCTCTCCGAGGCACGGTGGGGAGACCCACAAGGACTGCACAAACACCCAGACCACGGCAAACGTCTGCATGGCCAATACAAATGTTTGTCATGTGCGGGGATCGAACCCGCAACTGCCAGCACACCAGCCACAAACCAGTGTTGTGACAAAAATGTAGATACGTTTTATATGTATAAATTAATAAGACAAGACTGTTATTAGTATTAATATCAAGAATGGGCACATGTATTTTAAAAATATTGCTAGAGTTATTTAAAAGAGTTAAGTAATTTAAAATATTGAATGTAAAACATTGACATAAAATATACCTAACACTTTTTGTAAACAAAGGGAAATTAAAGAATTTTTAGGTGAACACTATATACTTAGTGTTGTTCCAACTGTTTCGCGATTAACTCTTAACTTTTTTATTTAATTCACTTATCACCGTGTATTGTAAAAGTTCTACTGAAATGAATCAATGATCAGACCACATAATATAGGTCGGGATATAAGGATAAATTGTTGACCAACTAGATAATAATTGTTATTGCAAGACAAAAGCAAAATAATAATCATAGAAAATGACTGCGTGACTAAAGATGGAACGACTATTTTCCTTGTTCTTTTGATTGCGTTTGAAGAATATTTCTATTATTAAACAATCGGACGGATTCCGTGTTCGCACGAACTCTTAGTAATCGTCTCATCGTGACATTGAACTTGCCTCGTTGAGATTTACCTTATTAAGAACCGGCGTGGGTAATATCGACCGTGATTCGATAATCACGGTTTTGTTTTAGTATGAAGTTATTAATATAAGATATTCATGTATAATACTTATAATTTCAATTTACATTTGTAATATCAAGATAATAAGTGATTCGACATTTCACTATTTAAATAATATCTTCAGCAACGTCAAGACAATTCGATAAGCCCATTATTTTAAACATTTTGACTAGTCCTTTGTGGACTTAATTTATGTCATTGGACAGTACCCCCTCTCTTCCCGTGGGTGTCGTAAGACGCGACTAAGGGATAACATAGTTCCACTACCACCTTGGAACTTATAAAGCCAACCACGGAGTATATGGAGACGGCATCGAACGTTATTTGCTTCAGAACCAGCGTAGCCAACTTTTACACCCACACAATTATATTAAAGTTCGCACACAATTTACAACATTAAAATCTTAATCCTAATTGGCTACGAAGTAGTGTGCGTGTACGCATTGCTACACGTTACTACAATCATAGATGAGTCTCTAGGGCCGTGGGCATTTCGATAAACATTGCAGATTTATCGATAAATGATAACACGGACGAGTATTATTTCAATAAAATTCAATAATTATTATTATCTATGTTCACTGATTACACATTAAATACCTCACATTAATAGTCAACTGGTAGTTTCCTATTACTGTAGACTGTAGTTCTATAAAACTGTTGGGATACTAATCAAATGTCAGAAATTTATTAAAACCAATATGAAACTGAGGGTTCAAAAAAATATATACGAAAAACTATCGGGATGAAACAGTAGGAGCCAAGCATGAAATAAACTGAAAGACACGGTGAAGTGAATTTTAAAAATCATTCACTCATTAAAATTTGAAATCTAATAAAAATGGATATAAAAAATGAAATTCGAATTGTACATATAGTATACTTATGTCTTAAACGTGATAATAAACATCGAACGAAAAACCTTTTATAATAAAAAAAGATTCAATTTATCGATAAACTACGGATTAGGCATTCGTTGCTCAACTAGTAAAGTCGATAATATGGCGGGCCACTGACGCCTGGTACTCCAAGAATTAGTGCGTAGCGAGCGTAACTATAGCCGCGCAATAGATTGCGCATTACGCGCGTTGTTCCCAGACTATCGGTAATGGTTAGCCAGCAGTGTATATCGTTACTGTTACAATTATGAATTGTAAGTCAAAATCATTGTAGAGGACTGGCTTTTTTCCAAATATTAATAATTACAGTAAATTACTACTTATATGTGAAAGGAAATCATTCCTGGGGTAACTTTTAGACCTTAGCTCCCTTGTCGACACGACAATACTACACAACACGGCATTTTAATATTTTTTAAGTCACTAAATACGTCACCCGCGTCTGTACTACGACTGAGATGCGTTTGTTAACAGTGTGATCGCCTGATCATAAGCTCGGTAACACGCGTCACGCCCCTTACCATGTCTATAGTATTTCTGTGGTCTGTGAAGCCAACCGATGGCGGGATAACCATCCAACTGCTGGCTTTCAAATACACAGGTCGAAGATGGGCAGCTGCGTCTTCGGTGCGACAAAGCCAGCCCTGCGGTCACCAACCCGCCTGCCCAGCGTGGTGACTATGGGCAACCCACATGAGTCCACGCTATTTTTGGCGGAAACTTGTGGAGGCCTATGTCCAGCAGTGGCCTGCGGTAGGCTGAAGTGATGATGATGATTGGACAGCAAGAATTTTATATTTTTTGCATATACCTTATGGACTATACCTACACATGGACCCCGTCACTGTACTCAGTGTCAATGTACTCTTTTACTGTTTTACAAGATGAGTAAATACTAAAAAAATATATACGAAATTGTCAAGTTCTGTGTAATCCACACGACAAATAAATTTATCGTCTTCACAAAATCAAATAAATTTATCGTCTTCGTGGAAACAAAAAGTTATAAAAATAGCCCTGTATTTAAATGCTAGCTGTGCCCTCGATAAATGGGCTATTAAACACAACAATATATTTTTTAATTCCAACCATTAGTTTTTGAAATTAGCACGTTTATTCAACAAACAAACTTTTCAGCTTTATAGTAAAATTAATATCATGTTTATAAAAACACCTTAGCAAATGATGCATTATTTTAGAACTGTTTAGCATAAAAAAGGCTATAGTAAGCTAACCTTAAAAGATAAACATATGCTGTCAAGGAATTTTTTTTAGAACTTTTAAAGGGAAACGATTCTGTCAGAGATGATTTTTTCGAAACTTGAACTGTTTTCGCAGTGCACGCAGCGGAAGCTCTCAAAAGGACAAAGAAAACCCTGATTTTGAAACATTCTTCATTGGTGCTCCGCTCCTATTGGTCTTAGCGTGATGATATATAGCATATAGTCTTCCTCGATAAATGGGCTATCTAACACTGAAAGAATTTTTCAAATCGGACCAGTAGTTTCTGAGATTAGCGCCTTCAAACAAACAAACAAACTCTTCGACTTTATATATTAGTACAGATACCTACCTACTCGTAACACATATACATATATTCCATAAATTTGGTCTCTAGCAACACACTTAATAAGTAATAACACATAATTTGATTTCTTTGTAAGGAAGATTTTAAATTATTAAACTTAAGGGCCTATGCAAACCGCGTTTTTTAAACG
The DNA here is from genome assembly GCA_905220545.2 of Melitaea athalia. NCBI lineage: Eukaryota > Metazoa > Arthropoda > Insecta > Lepidoptera > Nymphalidae > Melitaea > Melitaea athalia. The sequence goes on along the minus strand of HG992184.1, from coordinate 11,706,424 downwards.
CGATACAGACGCGATGCAAACGCGCGTGTGACGCGATACAAACGCGATGCAAACGCGCGTATGTCGCGATACAAACGCGCCGTCGACGCGCGTTTGAATCGATACAAACGCCAACAAACTGCTCTGTAGGATAAAAACGCGCCGTCGACGCGCGTGTCACGCGATACAGACGCGATGCAAACGCGCGTATGTCGCGATACAAACGCGCTGTCGACGCGCGTTTTAGAAACGCGCGTCGACGGCGCGTTTAAAAAACGTGGTTTGCATAGGCCCTTAAACATTGTCGATTTTAGGTATTTCTTGTTATTTTATCTTTTAATATTTGATTGCCATAATGTCTTGATTGTTTATTGTATAACTAAGTTCATTTATACATTTACAAGTACGTAACAAAAAATATAAAACAAATATAAAAGTGTACGTGTAAACTTTGCTTACTTATCTAATTATTTTTATATTGTTTGTGGTATAAAATCACTATAAAATCCAATCATCAAATAATGTACGTAGCTCACGATTTATATATTGCCTATATTTTTTTTCACATATTATTTATTCTTATATAATAAAAAATAATGCATACTAAATATTTATATGTGGAGTTGTATGGGCAAATCTTATCTTATATTAAACTAGCTGTGCCCGCGACTTCGTCCGCGTGGAATTTAACAAAAAAGTTATTATTCAGTTCGCAGGGTCATAAAATAAATAAATTTCTAAAATAAAAGTAGTCTAAGTTACTCCTTATTACATCAGCTATCTTGCTGGGAAAGCCCGATCAAAATCTGTCCAGCCATTTCAGAGATTAGCCGGAACAGACAGACAGACAGATATAAATTTTAAAAAATGTTGTTTCGGTAGGTATATGTACCGTGTGTACATATGCATTCAGTAAAAAGCGGTTATTTGAATATTACAAAAAGACTCTTCAATTTTATTTATTTGTATAGATTTTCTATAGGTACGTACATACTTAAATTAAAATTATAGCCGATCAATATTTTACGTAAAAGATATTCAAGAAAAAGAAAGTATTTTTATGTCTGTCTTCTTATAAGAGCAATTACAGTAAAAAAAATAATCATAAACATCGATACAAGCTAAAACATTTGCATTTTTTTTTAGAACTTGCATGCGGTTGTGAAAATTGTGATCCTCGATCTAACTTAAAATTGTCGATACACTACTGTCTAAAAGTGAGATTATTAATCCTTTATATTCGTATTATATTGTAGTAAAATCGTAAAAAAGTTACAACAAAAAAAGAACTGTTTAAGCGTAAGGAACTACTGGTCCGATTTGAAAAATTCTTTCAGTGTTAGATAGCCCATTTATCGAGGAATGGTATAGGTATAGGCTATATAAAATCCTGCTAAGACTAATAGGAGCGGAGCACCAATGAAGAATGTTTCAAAATCGGGTTTTTTTCCCTTTAGAGAGGTTTCGCTGCGTGCGCTGCGTAAACAGTTAGTTTCCCAAAAATCAATCATATAAATGATAGAATTATTCCACGCGGACGAAGTCGCGAGCAGAAGCTAGTATAACATCTATACTAATATATTATAAAGCTGAAGAGTTTGTTTGTTTGGTTGTTTGTTTGTTTGAACGCGGTAATCTCTGGAACTACTGGGCCGATTTGAAAAATTCTTTCAGTGTTAGATAGCCCATTTATCGAGGAAGGCTATAGGCTATGTATCATCACGCTAAGACCAATAGGAGCGGAGTCCACGCCGACGAAGTCGCGCGCAGAAGCTAGTAACTACTAAAATACCAAACGAAATATATCTATTTTTAAATGCTTAAATTGAAATAAATCGATTAGTCATATTACCTATTAATATGTAAAGTTAACAGTTTTACAAATTAGTTATTATTAACACAATAAACGTGGCTAATTGTTGTTTTATGTTTAAAATACTTAAAAGTTCTGTGAAACTGCCATTTGGCGAATTGAGCAACGTATGTTCGTTCATAGTTTTAAACAAATATGAATAGTGATGGATTTCCCACCGAACAAGTTTAGACAAATATATATATAATGGTCCGTTCAAAATCGTTGTCGTTTTGACGTCATAGCAAAATGCTTAGAAGTAACCTCACGATAAAGTCGCGTTAAGATATATAATCTTATTAATTGAACCCCTTAAAACTTGGGAAATACCAGGTAATAATCAGAGAAGGAGAGTGTTTCGTATGAGTGGAGAGTCATCGTTGGGGTATGTAGCTACATTTAAAATGAGAATAACTTTAGAGTAATAAATAAAAAATTAACTTGTATTAATTATCATCACTAGGGACCGGATTATATACATTTGCATATTTGCATATGCATTTGCTTATTTAAGCCATTCTCAGCGATAATGGCATATTTTACCTAAGATCTAGTTACGATGCATATAATCGGTACATTTACAATATTACATAGCCGTGATTTGCACTCATTTTTCCTACATCCCTGAAAGTATTAAAAAGCTTGAAACTCGCGGTCTGGCATTGACTGAATCTATCTTAACAACGCCAAATTAACTCTACGTTGCCAATAACATTGCCGCATAAACTTAAAAAAAACTTTGAAAACATATTGAACAATAACCCAGGTTTAAAGTTTGTGTCTAATTGATAGTTTCATTAATGGGACGGCAGAACTTTTGCCAGAAACTATAAGTACTAACATAGCACCCAAGTTAAAATGCTACCCATAGTTACCTCAGTCGATGTGGAGCGAACCTTTTCCACTTACAAAAATATTCTAAATGAGCGAAGACACAATCTTACTACTGAAATTTTGGAAAAATACTTGATTGTTTACGTTTACAAAAAATTTAGATAATTTTAATGTCATGTTACGATACTTATTTTCGCCTATCAAAAAGTAATTTACTCATTGTATGCTGATTTTGAAATAAAAAAATGAAAACATATTTTTTTTGTTCATAAAATTTATCATTTAATTTTGTATATTCTGCCTATTTCCATGCATATTTCAAGCATTTTTCATGCATATTTGCATGCATATAACAAGCTTTTTATGTTGCATATAATCCGGTCTCTAATCATCACTAATGCTTAGTTCAATTAATAAAAAATAAATTTAAAGTAACACTTCTTTACGCACGATTGGCGCAAGGAGTAAGTTGGCGAATGCGTAACGAGAACGTTACGAAAAGTGTGATCGGGCGAGGCGAATGGAGCAAGAGAAAGAGTGAAGTGCGAGCACACAATATTATCTTTCTCTCATAGCCAGTTACGTTTTCTATATCTAAGACACAGTGCAGGCCTATTGTGCAAAAGTTTTACTGCAGCCGTGTTGTCTGGAGAACACTCGTTTTTTTTCTTTTCTTTTATAGGTACTTGTAAAGTCGAAAAATTACATATTGTTATTTAATCGCCTTCTCAGGACTTCACCTTATTCATTTTTAAAATAGTTTGTAAGAGACGCCAAATCTTCATCAATCTTTCATGCACGGTTCACAAGTGACTGACGAAAATCGACAATTTTCAAAGGTGTAGCTAGTATTTTTATTTATTTTATTTTTATATCGGGTAAAGGTTATATTTAAAATAGTTTGTCTATCTTCTTTGCTAGGTATAATTTAATGACCTTTTTTATTCCATACATAATTTTAAAGTCTCGTTATAAGACGTTTCTTGCATAGATTTAATAACCATTACGATATTATTATTTTGTTCAGTAAAAAAGTAGTTAAGCTATTATTAATTGATATTACATTGTACTTATTAAGTTATATCATTTTAATAGTAAAACGCGTAACAAAGTAATGGCCATCTTAATGTGCAATAGTGCAATAGTAAACATTTTCGAGTCTTTCTTGTCTGATAAGCTTTGACAAAGTCAATTTAGTAACACAAAATCAAATTAAAATATACATTTATCAAAACTTTAAATTCATTCATATTATACTATTTTTTGATTGTCAAAGTCTTTAGTCAAGTTGAAATTTTTTAAAAAAAAGGTTCTTTATTGTCATAATTATTTGGTTTTCTTTAATTAAAATTTTTAATTATGGTCGAATTTCGACCTCTGGGCGACCACTAGTAATAATAAAAAAGCTTCACTATACTTCACTAAGTTCCATTTATTGCTCAATATAGGAGAAGTTGATTATGCCCAGCAGTGTATAATATGTTAAGTTTTTTTAACTTTTACATTTATAAAGAAGATGTATAAACGGTTTAAAATACGTAATATTACTAATTATAGTCACTTAAATGTATGTACCTACGCGTAACTTCAAAGCGACTGCACAAAATTGGATATTTCTTTATGGTTAGAACATGATTTTTACAAAAGAAATTTGAAGATACAATCGATATATACACAAAAATATATAGGTATCTGGTTGTCGAAGCTCGCCGGGCGGGCCAGTGTGTTATAACTTTATAAGCGCGAAAGGTTGTCCCAAATGACGGATAGAAAGATGTGTGTGAGTGATCCTTTGATACCGGATGCGTACAAATTTCGTATATAGTTAAAAGTCCAGGTTAAAAGAGTAACAGACACTAGACGTACTGGAAGACTGCGGGACGAGCCAGTAGGTACTATTATAATGTATAGATTAGCTTATAAGCTAATCTATACTAATATTATAAAGAGGTAAAGTTTCTAACTTTGTGTTTGTAAAGGGTAATCTTTGCAAATACCACGGAGTATATGGAGACGGCATCGAACGTTATTTGCTTCAGAACCAGCGTAGCCAACTTTTACACCCACACAATCTTAGATTAAAACAAAATAGCGGAAGATAGGTGACTTGCCTCTAGCGCGTGGACCGCATTTAAAATCAGGTCCCCGTCGCCTAATTTCACTCAGTCGCAATCGTCAAGTGACCTAAGCTGACGTGTTATACAAATAGATTCTTTTATTGTTTTAAGACTTTTAAGTGGGATAAAGGTTACCAAAATGCCTTCGTGTGCTTTTATGCGTTGTACAAATCATTCAAAACGAAAAAACAAATCTCATGGAATAACATTTCACTCGTAATTTTAATATTTCACTCGATTCATTTCTCATTATTTTGCACTCCGTACCTCGCCATATTTTCGGTTGTAGTCGAAAATTGCCGGCTCGTATCGGTGACTATTACTATCTCGTTTGCGCTCGCGACCGAATACGTCTTTCTTATCCTTTTGTTCATTGCATGCGCACAACGTATTTGTGTGAGTGTATTTTTGCGTATAGTTGTGACTGTGCCACTTGTCGAGATCGCGAAGTTATGACGTACCGTATCTTCCCCTTTTTGTTTTAATCTAAGCACACAATTATATTAAAGTTCGCACACAATTTACAACATTAAAATCTTAATCCTAATTGGCTACGAAGTAGTGTGCGTGTACGCATTGCTACACGTTACTACAATCATAGATGAGTCTCTAGGGCCGTGGGCATTTCGATAAACATTGCAGATTTATCGATAAATGATAACACGGACGAGTATTATTTCAATAAAATTCAATAATTATTATTATCTATGTTCACTGATTACACATTAAATACCTCACATTAATAGTCAACTGGTAGTTTCCTATTACTGTAGACTGTAGTTCTATAAAACTGTTGGGATACTAATCAAATGTCAGAAATTTATTAAAACCAATATGAAACTGAGGGTTCAAAAAAATATATACGAAAAACTATCGGGATGAAACAGTAGGAGCCAAGCATGAAATAAACTGAAAGACACGGTGAAGTGAATTTTAAAAATCATTCACTCATTAAAATTTGAAATCTAATAAAAATGGATATAAAAAATGAAATTCGAATTGTACATATAGTATACTTATGTCTTAAACGTGATAATAAACATCGAACGAAAAACCTTTTATAATAAAAAAAGATTCAATTTATCGATAAACTACGGATTAGGCATTCGTTGCTCAACTAGTAAGTCGATAATATGGCGGGCCACTGACGCCTGGTACTCCAAGAATTAGTGCGTAGCGAGCGTAACTATAGCCGCGCAATAGATTGCGCATTACGCGCGTTGTTCCCAGACTATCGGTAATGGTTAGCCAGCAGTGTATATCGTTACTGTTACAATTATGAATTGTAAGTCAAAATCATTGTAGAGGACTGGCTTTTTTCCAAATATTAATAATTACAGTAAATTACTACTTATATGTGAAAGGAAATCATTCCTGGGGTAACTTTTAGACCTTAGCTCCCTTGTCGACACGACAATACTACACAACACGGCATTTTAATATTTTTTAAATCACTAAATACGTCACCCGCGTCTGTACTACGACTGAGATGCGTTTGTTAAAAGTATGATCGCCTGATCATAAGCTCGGTAACACGCGTCACGCCCCTTACCATGTCTATAGTATTTCTGTGGTCTGTGGCAAATACTGATCCGGAATCTTTTTGGAAATATTTGAAAATTCTTTCACTAACAGAAAGCTACACTATTTTTGATTGATAAAGGCTATATTTTATTGTGTTTGAACAAAAAATTCAGTGAAAAATAATAGTATATGTAAATCAAGTCGGAGAAATGCGAGCGAGATGAAAACTTTACTATATATTTGCATCACAAAAAGTAATTAACGCCCAACGAAGTGGGCACGGGTCAGCTAGTAATTTTATAAACGTGAAAAACTCCTACATCATCATGCACTTATTGTTTATTGTTTATTGTTTATTTCATAGGTACATCCACAGAATACATATAAAACATTACATTGAATCATTATTACATTATTATCTAATATGTATCCCATTACGGAGTACACAACTTAGAATGCAACTTAGAATGCAAGATGTTACACAATTGTTGCTGTAACGACCTAGACACAAGAACTTGATTCCTAACTATAAATATAATATGTAGTTATCATATTTATAGTTTTAATGTAAAAAATGTGCAAATTAACTACGGTTAAGTAGTAATACCATACCTATTCGTGTATATTTATGAGCCCTGCTTTATTATATTAACGAACATATAGATTTATTATATAAATCGGCCATTACTCCTTCTCGCAGAAATTTTCCGTACCATCGAAAAATATGTAATAAGGCATGATCTTTAAAAAAAGATCGAGTTCAAAAACCAGAATCTACATAATTATATATTAATACGTGAAGCAAAAACTTTGTACCCCTTTTTACGGAAATTGCGCGTACGTAGGAGTATGAAATTTCGCACACTTATAGTTTATATCACAGAAATAGTAATATGGTATTATTACTATTTCTGTGGTTTATATAGAGAAGGAGTGCGGAATGCTAATATTTTTTCAAAATTATACATGAAATATACATTAAATTAATAAAAAAGCATTACACACACTACAGCACTCACACACGCATATTATACTATTTGTTGATTGTCAAAGTCTGTAATCAAGTTGAATTTTTTTTTAAAAAGGTTCTTTATTTTCATAATTATTTGGTTTTCATGAATTAAAATTTTTAATTATGGTCGAATTTCGACCTCTGGGCGACCACTAGTAATTATTACTATTCCTTGTTCATAGAGTAATAAATTAACTGAGGCTGACTTTTGAGTTTTGGCGGGTATAAAATTAAAAAATATATATTAGGTACTAGCTGACCCGGCGAACTTTGTACCGCCTAACAGTCGATTCTTTAATGTTTTATTTTTTTTGTAATACTTATCTTTCCCGGAACCCCTCCACTAACACTTAAACTTTATGGTATTGTATAAAAGTTCAAGTTGACTTATAAGTATTATTTCGAATCTTTTGTATCGGAACATAGAAAATGGTTGTTTTTAGACTTTTCAGACATTTTTCTAATTTTTTCTCTCCGTAAGAACCATTCTCGTACTTCAAGGAATATTATAAAAAAAGAATTACCGAAATCGGTTCAGCCGCTCTCGAGATTCGCGCTTAGCAACACATTCAGCGATTCATTTTTATATATATAGAGAAGATATATTGTAGGCATTGAAAGTGGTCTAGCTCCTAAACGACTTTTAGGCCCTCAATAAAACTTTGCAAGAATCTTCTATATACCATAACCTATTTTTAGTACAAAAAATATAAGCGGTAATATAAGCGGCTCAGCTTGAAAAAATCCTACTTGAAAATTAAAATACATTTTTGTAATAATATGACAAGATAAATAATAATAGTATATGGTAAAGACAATAAGAATAATTTTCATTTAAGAACCAAGAGCAAGTGAGTATCCATTTGACGCCTAGTCCTATTGATACATATAGGATATATATACATACAGGATCTATATTTTTTAGGCACCGGTCTATATAACATTTTTAATAAGTAATAAATAATTAAGTACTCTTAGTATTGTATTATTCAGCAATAATCATATTAGTAGAGGACACGTCTCTTAGACCATATCGTTTTTGGCTTTTCGCACATAATGTAATGTCACTAGTTTAAAAAAAAACTGTTGGTGTCGCGGTACACAAGATAGGAACGACGTTCCTTATTATAAAATATTAATTTCAACTTATATTCGAGATATAAATAAAATAATTATTCGGGTATACATTTTTTATTATGTTTTTTTATCGATAAAAAACTACTTACTACACAAAATAATTTTAACAAAAAAAATTATTATCGAATGATAAATAATAATATTAGCAAACTGCAACAATAATGACAGTCATCACGTAGACTATACATTAGACACTGTATAGCCACCATACATGACTATACATAAAAATCTTACGCATTTTTTAACGTTACGGACGTTTTTTGCCGGCTAGGGTACCCCTCCGCAACGCCCCGTAAGGAACTTCGTCCAAAAATCACGTTTCACTTACCGCGCTATAATTGAGATGACACTTCCGCTTATGTCTAATGAACTTGAAGAAACACTAAATCTCGTTTCTGTTAACAATTTATATATACGAGCGTCTGTGTCGAGGAACGAATGCCAACTGTTAGGACTCTTGTCTAAATATTTATATTTTTTATATAACCAATAGTAGGTATGTATATTGATCATGGCATTGGATGATATGAGTAGTACGGAGGTAAAGTACAGGGTATATAACCAATCTCGGGTCACAGTTCTCAGTAAGATTACAATACATAATTGTTTATTTTTAATTTTTTACAAATTCATTTTAATAATCATTATTTTAAGGTGAGGTAATTGATGTATTCCTGCAAAACACGTTTCTATGAATTCAGTTTTGAAATAGTAAACAGTGAAATTTTTATCTAATAAATTTAATTGATATTGTTGAGGGTATATTCTAGTTCAGGCTTTTGTCGGAAACATGATTTGATAAATTTGGCTCGATAGAATAAATTCACAAAGTTACCTCTTTTCGGGTCATTTTATTTACTATGACTGGGTTTTATTCTTAAAATAACTGATTTGATATTATAAATAAATTACCAAAATAAAGTTCATATATAACTGGAATAATTTGATCAAGTGTTTTTTTTTTTAATTCCATAATTTTTTTTTAATCGATTATTCAAGTGATTTTCGACCGCTTTTTTGCTCTAGCGGCACTGTGCAGTGTCCTGTCGGACGTCATAGACGCTGGACGTGTGAAAAATTTTTCGATTTTTCCCGCGCAACATTTCGTATTCCGTATTTTTTAAATATTAGTATGCATTCAATATTCGTACCTACTGAAATTTGAATTCGCTATTTATAAATTTAAATTAATATATTTTGTTGCTGTTTTTGTAAAAAATACCTATTTATCTACATAAAATAAAATTGGAGTGTCTGTTTGTAATATTACGGTTTTTAACTAAATTCATATTATGTAGGTATGTATAATATACATACATTGTATATATACCAAAATAACATTTTTGAAGTGAAACTTCTTTAGGCGCATGAGGGGTAAAATTTGGTAGGTGGCGCTGCTATCGGTATGTAACTCCGAAACTACTGAACCAATTTGTATCAAAATTTGTAAGCATCTGTAATTTGGTCCAACTTGGGAGATAGGGTACTTTTTTCTCAATTAGACCCGGTAGGTGGCGCTGCTATAGGTATGTAACTCTGAAACTACTGAACCAATTTGTATCAAATTTTGTAAGCTTCTGTAATTTGGTCTAACTTGAGAGATAGGGTAGTTTTTATCTCAATTGGACCCGGTAGGTGGCGCTGCTATCGCTATGTAACTCCGAAAGTACTGAACCAATTTTTATCACATTTCGTAAGCATCTGTAATTTGGTCCAACTCGAGAGATAGGGAATTTTTTATCTCAATTTGACCCGATAGGTGGCGCTGCTATCGGTATGTAAGCAATCTTTGGTAGCTGTTTTCCGGACAGGACAACGTCTGCCGGGTCCGCTAGTTTAATATAATTATTTTGTTGCTGTTTAAGTTTTTGTAAACACTATTTATCTATATAAAAATTAATAAAAATGGAGTGTCTGTTTGTAATATTACGTCTTTTAACTAAATTCATATGTATGTATATATACACGATACATATTACACCAAATTAACATTTTTGAAGTGAAACTTCTTTAGGCGCATGAGGGGTAAAATTTGGTAGGTGGCGCTGCTATCGGTATGTAACTCCGAAACTACTGAACCAATTTGTATCAAAATTTGTAAGCATCTGTAATTTGGTCCAACTTGGGAGATAGGGTACTTTTTTCTCAATTAGACCCGGTAGGTGGCGCTGCTATAGGTATGTAACTCCGAAACTACTGAACCAATTTGTATCAAATTTTGTAAGCTTCTGTAATTTGGTCTAACTTGAGAGATAGGGTAGTTTTTATCTCAATTGGACCCGGTAGGTGGCGCTGCTATCGCTATGTAACTCCGAAAGTACTGAACCAATTTTTATCACATTTCGTAAGCATCTGTAATTTGGTCCAACTCGAGAGATAGGGAATTTTTTATCTCAATTTGACCCGATAGGTGGCGCTGCTATCGGTATGTAAGCAATCTTTGGTAGCTGTTTTCCGGACAGGACAACGTCTGCCGGGTCCGCTAGTTTAATATAATTATTTTGTTGCTGTTTAAGTTTTTGTAAACACTATTTATCTATATAAAAATTAATAAAAATGGAGTGTCTGTTTGTAATATTACGTCTTTTAACTAAATTCATATGTATGTATATATACACGGTACATATTACACCAAATTAACATTTTTGAAGTGAAACTTCTTTAGGCGCATGAGGGGTAAAATTTGGTAGGTGGCGCTGCTATCGGTATGTAACTCCGAAACTACTGAACCAATTTGTATCAAAATTTGTAAGCATCTGTAATTTGGTCCAACTTGGGAGATAGGGTACTTTTTTCTCAATTAGACCCGGTAGGTGGCGCTGCTATAGGTATGTAACTCCGAAACTACTGAACCAATTTGTATCAAATTTTGTAAGCTTCTGTAATTTGGTCTAACTTGCGAGATAGGGTAGTTTTTATCTCAATTGGACCCGGTAGGTGGCGCTGCTATCGCTATGTAACTCCGAAAGTACTGAACCAATTTTTATCACATTTCGTAAGCATCTGTAATTTGGTCCAACTCGAGAGATAGGGAATTTTTTATCTCAATTTGACCCGATAGGTGGCGCTGCTATCGGTATGTAAGCAATCAAATTTGGTAGCTGTTTTCCGGGCAGGACAACGTCTGCCGGGTCCGCTAGTTTAATATAATTATTTTGTTGCTGTTTAAGTTTTTGTAAACACTATTTATCTATATAAAAATTAATAAAAATGGAGTGTCTGTTTGTAATATTACGTCTTTTAACTAAATTCATATGTATGTATAAATACACGGTACATATTACACCAAATTAACATTTTTGAAGTGAAACTTCTTTAGGCGCATGAGGGGTAAAATCTGAGCGACCGGTAACGCGTCAGTGTCACGACGAGTACTTGGATGGGTGACCTCTTTTTTTTTTCAATTAGATTTTTGAAGTGAAACTTCTTTAGAATCGTTGTGATTTCAAACCAGATGCAACGGAAAAACGACAGGGAAGGGCGCGCGGCGCAGCGACTTGCATGAAAAAGGATGACACATTGTAGCGTTACGCTCATTGTAGCGTTACGCTATTTATATCGTTACGCTCATTGTAGCGTTACGATATTTGTAGTTACGCTATTTGTAGCGTTACGCTCATTGTAGCGTCAGTACTTGGATGGGTGACCGCTTTCTTTTTCAATTAGTTTTTTTTAAAGTGAAACTTCTTTAGGCGCACTTAACTTGGAGAGTAAGCAGGCGTGACGAGAGCGTTACGAAAAGTGTGATTGGTCGAGGCGAACGGAAGTTGAGAGGGAGATATTTTGGTTAAGATAAAATTTGATCGACCGGAAACGCGGCAGCGTCACGACGGTCAGTTCTTGGATGGGTCACCGCTTTTTTTTCAAATAGTTTTTTTGAAGTTTAACTTCTATAGGCGCGCTTAACTTGGGGAGTAAGCAGGTGCGTTACGAGAGTGTTAAGAAAAGTGTGATCGGTTGAGCCGAACGGAAGTTGAGAGTGAGATATGTTAGTAAAGATAAAATTTAACTGACCAGAAACGCGGCAGCGTCACGACGGTCAGTACTTGGATGGGTGACCGCTTTTTTTTCAACTAGTTTTTTTGAAGTGAAACTTCTTAAGGCGCATTTCATCACATGAGGTACATTTGAGCGACCGGTAACGCGGCAGCATCAGGTACTTGGATGGGTGACCACTTGGGAACACCACGTGACGTTGCCATTTTTTTCTTTGTTATAATATATTATATTTAATTAATATTAAAATAAGAATTATTAAATATAAAAACCTACTGTGGAATTTTTAAGGAACATACAAAAATAAATTAGCCGAATCGGTCGAGCCATTCTCGAGTTATGCGCTTAGCAACATTCTTTTTTATTATATAGATTATAATAATAATACATAACAACAAAATAGAGTTTTCAAAATAGAGGTAACCCATTTTTAATATAATATTATCTAATATATATACTAAATTTATTACAAAGTATGTTTCATTATATTATCAGCTCGGTGAAGATCGATTTAGATTCGGATCTTAGACCACTAGTACTAAGCAGCGCTTCATGACAAACTTTACATTCGTTATGTTACACAGCTCAAAATGAATAATTTAAATTATATTTTTATTTCGAGTTAATACAATTAGGTACAAAATTCAAAAGTATAAGTGTGTCTGTTACATTTTTACGCCTATGGCGATGTAGCAAATTAGCAATTTTAAAATTCATCAACATCGGAGAGCTAATACTGCCTACTGTACCTATACAGATAAATTTTATTTAATAATTATTATTTTAAATTTAATATGTAATTTGTTTCATTTAATAGCTCTTATTCCATTTATGTCCAACAGTATTTATACTAAATAACCCTGAAATCCTTTACTTATTTTATTTATTTACGAAAGTATTATTATTTTATCACTACTATAAAAAATGATCATTATAAATGCATTTCTATTTCCAAATAAAATTTCATGACGGTCAGTACTGAGATGGGTGACCGCTTTTTTTTTCAACTAGTTTTTTTGAAGTGAAACTTTTTTAGGCGCATGAGGGGTAAAATTTGAGCGACCGGTAACGCGAGACCGTCACGACGGTCAGTACTTGGATGCGTGACGCTTTTTTTTTCAACTAGTTTTTTTGAAGTGAAACTTCTTTAGGCGCGCTTAAATTGGTTAGTAAGCAGGTTAATGCGTGACGAGAGCGTTACGAAAAGTGTGATCGGTCGAGGAGAACGGAAGTTGAGGGAGATATAAGTTACTTAAGATAAAATTTGAGCGACCGGTAACGCGGCAGCGTCACGACGGTCAGTACTTGGATGGGTGACCGCTTTTTTTTCCAACTAGTTTTTTAAAATATTGTAATTGTATTGTGGAATTTATTGAGATACGTTTTATTGAATAATAATTATTTTAAACTACCTATGCCCGCGACTTCGTCCGCGTGGAATTTAACAAAATAATTACTGTTCAGTTCGCAGTTATAAAATAATAATAAAAAATCTAAAATAAAAGTAGCCTACGTTACTCCTTATTACATCAGCAACTATCTGCCAATGAAAGTCCTGTCAAAAACGATCCAGCCGTTTCAGAGATTAGCCGGAACAGACAGACAGACAAATTATAAAAAATGTTATTTTGGTATTTGCACCATGTATATTATATAATATGTAATTTAGTTAAAAGCGGGTATTACAATATTACAAACAGACACTTCAATTTTATTTATTTGTATAGATTTAATATGTAATTTGTTTTATTTTATATAGCTTATTCTATTTATGTCCAACAGTCTTTATAATAAATAACCCTGAAATCATTTACTTATTTCATTTATTTACGAAAGTATTACATATTTATCACTACTTTAAAAAATGATCATAATAAATGCATTTCTATTTTAAAGTCAAATCAAATTAGTTCGCTTTACAGCCACTGACGCTTTCAGGTCACGGACTGAGTTCAACAGCAACGAGTTCGCGCGACGTGTGTCCAAGGGGGACGGGGTAGACGTTAAATGCCTACTTTTGTCATGCGACGGAGCCTTAAGTATAATTATAATTAATTTCTATAATTATGGTATTATTATAATGGGTTTGGATTATTTATTTTGAAAACGATTTATTTTGTGTTAGATTTTTACCATAAATTAAGCAGCAATGTTTGTTTTGTAGTTAGTTAATCAAGTCAGTGTGTCAGTCCAGTGTAATTTAATTTTACTGTTAATCAAACGGATACCGTTATAATCTCGATATTTAGTAAGTAGTTCCGCCTCGGCATGACACATTTCTGTACAGCTATAAAGTTAAAAAGTAAGTTTTGTTATAAAACTTTGTTATAAAACAGTCGACGGCTGTACAATTATTATTATTTATCACCAAGACTTCGATGTCCGTCCGTCCTTAATCCGTTTGTCTGACACAACACAAGGATGTATCTCATGGACCTTGATAGTTGGATAGTTGAAATTTTCAACACTAAAAACAACAAACACAAAAAAAAACCGAATAAATAAATATTTAAGGGGGCTCCCATAAAATAAACGTGATATTTTGCTCGATATTGATAACGGCATCAGCTTCAAATATTCACAGAATATTCAGTTATATATTAACTTTAAAAATAAACAATTCAATTAAAATAAAACGAATGTTTAAGGGGGACTCCCATACAACACGCATGTTTTTTTTGCCGTTTTCATAGATACGGAACCCTTCGTGCAGGAGTCCGCTTCGCACTTGGCCGGTTTTTCTAAATATTAACTGATGTCCTTACTATGAATATAAACAGAAAAATGAGAATAAAAAAACTGTTTATCTGTCTGAATGCCTAATTATTACTACCTAATTAAGTATTTGTATTGTATTGTATTGTATTAGGTATAGGGTAATAAGCAGAGTAGTGACAGTTAAAATGAAAGTGGGTAAAACCGCACCGATGAGCTAGTTTTTAATAAAGAAAATATATTTCGTATAATGAAAACATTAAATTTGATAACACTATTTGTGTCGATGTCATTTTAATTAAAAGTTTTGACCTTAAAATACATCCTAATTATTATCTTGTTTTTGAACTTTAAAAAAAATTTCGTCAATCCAGACGTTGACATTCACCAATGATGACGTTTTTTAATACGGCATTTGTTTTTGTTTTATTTATACACTAGCCGACCCGTGCCCACTTCGTTGGGCGTTATAATCCATTTCACATAAGAAGGGTACGGTGAAATTTGATATGTTCCAATACACTCTCACTATTTTCCTCCAATCCTCCAATTAATTTCTAAGGCAAATAATAATGCTTGATTAGATTGAATTGTTGACACGGCACGTCAGAGGGCGCAGGTTCAAATCCTGCTGATTTAAAATCTTTATATATTTTTATCTTTTTCCTTTTATCTTGTCACTCCTGAATAGTGTAGCTTTCTGTTAGCGAAAGAATTTTCATGATCGGATCAGTATTTGCGAAGATTACCCCGTATATACAAACAAAGTTATAAACTTTACCTCTTTATTATATTAGTATAGAGTATAGATAGAAATGTCACATACATAACAATTATTCCGATTAAGTCTATACACATTAGTTTGTAATATTTTACAATAAAATAAAAATTATTGACTTCCAAATAAGGAGGAGGTTCTCAATTCGACTGTATTTTTTATGTATGTTACCTCAGAACTTTCTACTTGGTGGACCGATTTCGATGATTCGTTTTTTTAATCGAAAGGTAGTTTGTTGTCATGTGGTCCCGTTTAAATTTAATCGAGATCTGACAAGTACTTTTCGAGTTATACCTAATCACACGTATTTATTTGACTATTTTTTCGTCGATCTACGTACCGCATGATTACAATTATTAGATTAATCGTCTCTAAGAAAGCGCTTAAAACATCTCCCACATTATCTATAGATTAATAATTTAATACGTGAAGCGAAAACTTTGTACCTCTTTTTACGGAAATTGCGCGTACGGAGGAGTATGAAATTTTGCACACTTATAGTTTATAATATAGAGAAGGAGTGCAGAATGCTAATATTTTTTAACATTATACATAAAATATAATTACTTACTCATAGTAGGGAATATATTCGCCAACCCGCATTGGAGCAGCGTGGTGGATTAAGCTCTGATCCTTCTCCTACTTAGGGAAGAGGCCTATGCACAACAGTGGGATATTTCATATTACAGGCTGAATCGTGATCTTTGATACATAAAATATACTTTAAATTAATAAAAAAAGCATTACACAATACACACACTACCATGTATTTGAGACACACACGCATTTAGGGTGGATTTAGACCAAACGAACAAAGAGCTAGAGCTAGAACAAGAGCATTCTTTCTTGATCTTCGAACACTCGTATTCATATACCTATATATATAACAACGAAAGAATGCTCTACGCCTGTTTACACTAAAAGAATTTGATAAGAATTTGATAAGAATTTGATATAAGTAGTGGGGATAGAATGAGCATTCGCTCGTCTGATGTAAATCGACCATTATACTATTTTGTTGATTGTCTAAGTCTGTAGTCAAAATGAATTTTTTTTAAAAAGGTTCTCTATTTTCATAATTATTTGGTTTTCTTTAATTTAAATTTTTAATAATGGTCGAATTTCGACCTTTGGGCGTCGATTAGTTATTATAAATAAATATATTTGAACTTAAAATGTCTATATTTATCTAATGTTATAATATTGAATGCGACAATCTCAAAAACTACTGGTTCGAATCAAAATGTTATCTTAAGGGTTGTATAGCCTATAAGTAGGGTTGTATAGGCTACATAACATCATGTTCCGACTAATAGAAGCGGAGTAGTAGGTTGCAATTGGCCGGTAACATTACAAACATTCAAACTGTGTTTTCCTGGTTTCGTGTGAGTGAAGCTGAAGGTGGATATTAGTATAATGTATTATGTTAATGAGTAAGTGTAATCTGTTAATAAAATTGGTTGAAAGTATTTTTGACGTCAGTTTTTACGTAGTTGTAAAAAAAGGTTTTTAGGAGAATTTCACAATGTTTTACAACAATTATTTCTTGTAACGACCAGGAAATTAATGGTCGTAAATAGTTTAGTACAAAAAAAATTTTTTATTTAAATCGTTTAAAAATTTGTCTTTTTTTGTATAAAATGCTAAATGTTAGTGAAAATATCTATCGTAAAGATACATATGTATATAAATTTCAGAAGTTCCCTGTCAGAAAATTTCCAGATAATGACGACAACATTTTTATTCTCCTTATTTTCTGTGTTAGTACTCGTAATAGTCCATTGAAATGTTACATGAGCTTAAAATTTTTTAGGGGATGCAATTTTATTTTTGGGACATGTGTGGGGGTCAAACCGGTCAATAGAAGCTTAACCCCAAGTATGTGGGGTTGCCACCCTTGTCCCCCGGCCGCCATCTTGGAAAAAGGGGTGCAAACATCTTTTTCGCGATATCTCGGAAATTATGCGTCGTACAAAAAATTCGTACATAATGACAATAATTTTTTAGCAAATCGCTTTGCTTCCAAATATGTTCATATAACTTTATGTCCTAAATTTAAAAATAAAGAAATCATAAGCAAAAAAGTCAGAAAATTTCTATAAAAATTTTCTTTTTTGCTCTATAACATTTTACAAAAATAAATTGCCTCAGACCAATCTTGTAAATAATAGTCTTTTGAGGAAAATTATCCTCTCTAATTTTTTTTTAATTTCATTCAGCTGTTACAGCGTTCCAAGTTGACCGGGTGCTTCAATGCTCATGAGAATCCGGTCAAAACGAAATGCTTAACTTAGTTTTATATATTTTTTTTATTTTATTATAAATACATTCTTAATTATTTTTTTTCCTCCTATAATGCAACTGCTGCCTGTCCTCTAATAATGCAATATCAGGTCCTTAAATTGTAACATTTCAATGGACTATAATACATTCTTTATATTCTGTCTGTTACTAATTAAAATAGTGACATTTTCATGGAATTATGTGTAACTTACTCAAAAATGTGATGAAATACTAATTTGACGTATTTATCACATGTGACGTTACGTGAATTTGTGGGTAAAATTATTGCAAATTTTCCTTGAAATGTTACAAAAATACTATTGTAGGTATATTCTATATTTTTTCATTTGTCATTGAGGTCAATCTTCAAATGATTTTTAGCCTTGAAATTTTTACAATAGTGTTTTGCTTAATTGCTCGCGGTTCTTAAAGACCCGAGTGTTTCAATGATCACGTCAACTCAAAGAAATGTCTAATAAATTATGTAATTATTTTAAGTACATAATTGATTCTTAAATTCTTACTTAGGGGTGAATTGCATGGCATCATTCGATACAGTCCTTTTAGAGAAACCTCATTGTTTATTTTTACTCCATTTTAATCTACCACGTTATTTTATTACAAATTAACAGATATGCCTAATATTTCACTGTTCACATCTCTTTTCGAGACACTGTTTACTTTGAGTTTACTTTATTCTATTAACTTGAGCATCTAGGCTATTTTTTGGGCCTCTATTAATACATTACATATTGTACAAATATTGCTAGAGCGCGTCCTTGTTAGCTGAATATATTTTAGGCATACGTTTTTCATTTATTCAACCATACAAATTTATAACATACCACTGCTGGCTATAACCCTCTTTCTTTAAGTAGGTGAAGGGTACTTCTGGATGTTAACTGTTATAATAAATTTTGTTTTCTCGTCTAGGAACCTGTTTTTATCAAGTGTTGTAATTTTTGTAGGACATTTCAATTAAACTACATCATGCGCATGTAAGCTGTCAAGAAGTAACCATATTCAAATGTAGTAAATAAAAGATAAATTTAAATTTAATACTATATGCGTAAAAAAAAATTATGGGTAAATTGCGCGTGGGGTATGAATTTTCGCACACTTATTATAGTTTATATAGAGAAGAAGTCCTGAATGCTAATTTTTTTTTTAAATTATACATATAATATACATTAAATTAATAAAAAAAGCATTACACAACTACCATGCTACTATGTATTTGACACACACACGCATATTATACTACTTTGTTGATTGTAAAAGTCTGTAGTCAAAATGAAAATTTTTAACAAAGTTTTTTTTTCAGAATTATTTGGTTTTTTTTAATATATATATTTTTAATTATGGTCAAATTTCGACCTCTGGGCGACCACTAGTATATATTAATACGCTAAGGTTAAAATGTTTGACTCCCTTTTTAGAAAAAAAAACTCACAATTACCTACTCCACATAAGTTATACATCATTTTATAGATAATTGCTTGCTCTACCGGCATCAACAAATAAAAAATTAAATATTTGTTTTTGTAAATTAATTAATTATTAAAATTATTTAGTGCGAATTATTCGCACGGGTATTTCTAGTCAAACAATAAACTTACCTAATTAAGTAATTACATAATGTCAAAATATCAGCGCAGTTGATTTTTCGTGACATTTATGACTTCTTAGTGCCTAAGCACACTAAAAAGCATTTTTTGTTGAAATCCGGGTTTAAAGTCGGTGAATGTGAAAAAAAAAAATTGTATTGTATCTAAACACTTCATCTAATGACACGAAATGAAACAAAAATATAATTACTTATGTCTGCATTTCTTAACATTTATTAAAATACTATTAAAAAAAAACATCAACGCATCTGGAACCACATTTGTTTATTAAGCTTATAAATGCTGCTAATATGCGTACAAATTACGTAATATACATTACGTACTTACTACATATCGTATGTTTGTTTTGAAAAACAATATTTATGTTCGACAGCATGTACCTATACAAGGGAAGGTTATAGGATATAGGTTATACAAATAGCGCTGTCTATACTAATATTATAAAGCTAAAGAGTTTGTTTGTTTGTATATTTGTTTGTAGCTCAGGAGCTACTGGTTCGAATTGTTTTTTTTTTTTTACATATTCTATTTGTCGATGAAGACTATAAGCTATATAATATCTAAGTACATTATTTGATTGTGAAGTGTCTTTAAAAAATAAAGTAAAAAAATATATATAAAAGGCAAAAAATCCATTTACACTATTGCGTCTTTATCTTTACGACAGTAACAGCAAAACATTTATTTATTTATTTGAATCATAACTTACTACTATCATTACAGGTGGTATTACCTAATTCGATAGTGAAGCACACATAATTTAACTAATACCTATATAACAAATAACATATAACGCTATCCTTGTAAATTCACTCAGTGTACAAGTAAAAATATCCGTCTCCTCTGCTATAAGGTTGAGAGTCCGAAGCGCCCGCGTCAGTGGCGCCTCGTTCAGTAAATTAGTGCGACATATCAGAAGAACCTGGAGAGACTCAGCGGGAAATTAATCGTCTTCAGGGCGATAATTTATTGTAAGGAATGAAATGGAAATAAATGTCTCTCAAATAATCCTTTGATTACAATGTTGTTTTCTTATGTTTACAATTTAATTACCTTGCATTTTTTTTGTTGTAAACTAGAACATGATAATTACTATCTTTTCATCTTTATGAAATGCAATGGTTAAAATTTTTACGTTTTGTTTAAATCACGAGTGTTCGAAGAATAACAAACTACAATTAAAACGAAGTTAATATTGAATTAATAATTGAGATAATTATAGTTTTTGTAAATCATTCATGTTGATGTATAATTGGCTTTTAAAATTCGTTAAAAACTAAATGAATTGAATCAATAAATAATAATAGGATAGGTATCTTGAAATATTAACAATTTTATTAACAATTAATTGTTTGGTAACAATGTAAATTACAATAATGAATAATATACAGCCACTGATCCGCAATAAAATTCTGCTGCGATGAACTTACCGGTTAAATTTTTTAAATTAATTTTAAACATTATAGGCCAGAGCCAAGGCCTTTGAAAATGATAAAGTAAGTAAAAACAAAAAAAAAGGTGTGTGTGCGATTCACACAGGATAGAAGTGAAACTTATTTGGCAAACTAATTTAAAATAAAAAGGTGTGTTTGCGATTCACACACGATAGAAGTGAAACTTATTTGGCAAACTAATTTAAAATAAAAAGGTGTGTGTGCGATTCACACAGGATACAAGTGAAACTTATTTGGCAAACTAATTTAAAATAAAAAGGTGTGTGTGCGATTCACACAGGATACAAGTGAAACTTATTTGGCAAACTAATTTAAAATAAAAAGGTGTGTTTGCGATTCACACACGATAGAAGTGAAACTTATTTGGCAAACTAATTTAAAATAAAAAGGTGTGTGTGCGATTCACACAGGATACAAGTGAAACTTATTTGGCAAACTAATTTAAAATAAAAAGGTGTGTTTGCGATTCACACACGATAGAAGTGAAACTTCTTTGGCAAACTAATGAAAAAAAAACAAATTTTAAATTAGCGACTTGCAGCGCGGTCCGGCCGCAGCTCGGCTCGACCTTTCCTGTTGTTGCCTTCCGGTTTGAAATCACAACGATTCTAAAGAAGTTTCACTTCAAAAAGCTAATTTTAAATTAGCGGCGTGCAGCGCGGC
The DNA here is from genome assembly GCA_905220545.2 of Melitaea athalia. Taxonomy (NCBI): domain Eukaryota; kingdom Metazoa; phylum Arthropoda; class Insecta; order Lepidoptera; family Nymphalidae; genus Melitaea; species Melitaea athalia. The sequence continues at coordinate 11,684,452 of HG992184.1, read as the reverse complement.
CCGGCCGCACTTCGGCGGCTCGCTCTTTCCTGTCGTTGCCTTCCGGTTTGAAATCACAACGATTCTAAAGAAGTTTCACTTCAAAAAGGCGTGTGTGCGATTCACACACGATAGAAGTGAAACTTCTTTGGCAAACTAATTCAAAATTAGCGGCGTGCGGATCGCCCTTCCCTGTCGTTTTTTAGTTGCATCCGGTTTGAAATCACAACGATTCTAAAGAAGTTTCACTTCAAAAATAAAACAGGATGAAACCCATCCAGAAATATAAATTCCAACGACAAAAACGCGCACCGATTATTTTAAAACATATATTTTGCCGTGGTCTGGGTGTTTGTGCAGTCCTTGTGGGTCTCCCCACGTGCCTCGGAGAGCACGTTAAGCCGTCGGTCCCGACTGTTATGATAGCGATCGTTACTCATAGTAGGGAATGTATCCGCCACGCCGCATTGGAGCAGCGAGCGTGGTGGATTAAGAGATTAAATACATTTCATTATTAACTTCTTAAATACTCAAATGCTGTTCTATTTTTAATGAATAAACTATAATGTTTACCTCCATCATATCTGCTAAAAATTCTGCTCATCGGATGAGCAAAGTGATTTAACCTCTAGTATAAATAACTGTGTCGATATAATAAAAAATGCCGTGTATTGTTTTCCCATATATGTACATGTGCAGAAATTCGTGCGTTATCTCTAGTAATATAGTATTTCCCTGCAAACTACGACATACTCTAGCGATAAACGTGAATAATTATATTTTACTGATAATTTGGAAAACGGCCAATTGTTATGCATGGCTCATAAGTCATAACTAATTCTTAAATAACTGAGGTAAGGCATAGCAGGTTTCCTGCTCAAAATATGGAGCAGCCCGACTGGGGTAGTAACTCGACCTTACAGAAGACACAGCTAAATAATACTGTGGTGTAATGGATAACAATCCAGCAGTATTGTGTTCCTGTTGGTGAGTAAGGTGACCAGAGCTCCTGGGGGGGATTGGGGATAGGGTCGGCAACGCGCTTGCGATGCTTCTGGTGTTGCAGGCGTCTATAAGCTACAATAATCGCTTACCATCAGGTGAGCCTAGTTATCTATACTAATATATAAAGCTGAAGAGTTTGTTTGTTTGGTTGTTTGTTTGTTTGTTTGAGCGCGGTAATCTCAGGAACTACCGGGCCGATTTGAAAAATTTTTTCAGTTTTAGATAGCTCATTTATCGAGGAAGGCTATAGGCTATGTATCATCACGCTAAGACCAATAGGAGCGGAGTCCACGTTGACGAAGTCGTGCGCAGAAGTTAGTATAAAAATAAAAACATTAAAGGTTAAATATATAGGTACACTGTTTTTAGTTTTTGTTATCACCTTTACGTGACGTTTGATCAGAAAGTGAATCAGCGCTCTAAAATTAATTCTGATTTTTGTTGATGTAACGTATCGGCTCAGTAGTTACGTATGATTTAATGCACCTCAATAAGTATATAAAATACACGCAAACGCATGTTATACTATTAAGTTAATTAAGTGATAGTAAAAGTATCTAAAATCACCTATTGATGATACGGCACAGCAAAAATAACGAATACGAATTTACGGCACTGCAAAAATGACGAAGTTAAACAATTAGCAATAAAAGTTTTTTGAAACAGAAAATATGTGAATTAAACATAAATTCATTAAATTCGATTCAATTTTTTAATAACACAAGGTAACAACAAAACAGGTAAAATAAAAAATTATTTCACATTTGACTTTTTATTGCGATATAAAAGTACAAAATGATTTTTATGATGTAATAAATAATTTAAAAATATTTTAAATTTGGGTTCGACGGAAAACACATTTTAATAATACACATCGTTATAAAATTATTACGTCCATATTCTCAATAATTACACAATTATTCATATTGATGAAAGAATTTATAAGTTGACTCACTATCTTACTTACAAATGAAGTTGGTAGTTTTAACTTAAGTATACTTATGGACCTTATGGTTACTTGTCCCATTCGAAACAATTTGATAAACGTAGATTATACTATAATAGTTATGAAAACTTTAAAAGAACATAATTACATGCGCAATGATACATATTAGACAAAAAATAATTTTTCATTGAACATTTTTGGGTTTGGAAAGATCATCCAAAAAAATCTAAACACTAAAATTATGATTAATGGTATTTATACAATGGTCTACAGACTGTCACAGTTGTTATTTAAACTATACTGCGCCTTAATTATATTTATATCTAGTCTAACTTTTCAAACACTGGCATAATATTTGTAAACTTCACAGCAACGTTATTAAAAATTAAGTACATAATAATTTACTATATTAATAAATGTACATATATTAAGAAAATATTATAAACAATAGTATTCTTTTCAACATATTTTAGAAATAAAGTGCACTTGAATATGTGTTCAACATAATAATTAAATGATAAAAATTCAGGATGTTAAAAAAGTAAACACCTTGAATACTCTTCAAATTAAAAACAAGATTCATGAAAAAAGCCGCAATAATCTGAATCAACGCATTGTACACAAGAAAAAAAAAATAAGTTACGAAAACAAGAAAACGTACAAAAGGCGGCCTTATCACATACATCAATTATTCCAAGCAATATTTGGGTGGAAAATGAAAAATAAGAATATAACCAGCTATATTCTTTACCTCTCTCTTTTTATCTTATTTTAAACGTTATTTTTATTTAAACCAAAAATACATTACAAAGTATAATTATTATTTTTTTACCAGATAAAATGTATAAATAATTATGTTAATTTTATATGTGTGTAAATTAATTAATATGTATATATATTTAAATTATAAATGCGCTGCTGTGAAAACAGGTGTCATAAAATACGTTATAAAAGGCTTAAATAATTTTAAGAAACAAATGAAAATTGAAGCAACACACAAAAACTAAACTGACAAAAATTAAACTATTTATTTTCCTTTAAAATATGGTCAATTAGAATAATAATATACAGTCTGTAGCTTTACAAACATCGTAGATGTAAATGTTAGCATTAGGTATATACAGGTGTATTTAAGTATGTATATAGATAAGTAAATAGGTAACTACACATGACGCTCGGTTATTAAATAACAAAGAATAGTCGTGTAAAAGATGTTTTTAAGCCCGATAAAACTTACAATTCTAAAAATAACACAAACAATATTAGTTTTATTTCAATTTTTTTATTCGATAAGACGTCTATAAGTTACGTAAATTCATAATACGTTATATAAAATTCATTACTTAATCAATATATATTCTTATTTTATACAGTAAAATAGGTACCTTTTTTGTATACAATAAATATACAATAAATCGGGACACAAGCGTACGGCTAGCCTGATGGTATCGCAAGAGCGTTGCCGACCTTTCCCCCAAAATGGGGATTTCCACCAGGAGCTCTGGCCACCTTGCTCACCACAGGTACACAACACTTCTTGAAAGCATTATTGTTTAGCTGTTATCTTCTGTAAGGTACTTCCCCATCGGGCCGATATTTCCTGCCGTGCTCTACATCAGTTGCTGTGGACTATTTCCTATCTGTTGGACCGTTTCTCACTCTCAGCTAAAATTGAGTTGATATTATAAAGTTAATTATATGAAGTAAAATTCCAGTACCTAACCATTTTTTTACAGCTTTATATAAGGATGAAAATTCTGGAATATTGACCAACTCACTTCTTGTCCTCTTCTTTATCAGAGAAGACTTCCTTTTTATAGCCATGACATACAAACTTGCTTTTTACTAAACATAATACTAGATAAAATATAAATACCGGGCACTTTTACCCACAACACTGGACAAAAATGTAACCGAACGTCTTAATATAAAATAAAATAAAAATATTTCTAATATATAAATAATAGCTCACTCAAAAACCAAACACTAATAAGAAAATTGTTTTCACTCAACGGTTAGTCATTATTCAGTAAAGTGGGGATGTGTAGTTGGCAGACCGGCGCAGTATGTGAGGCTGCAGGGGTACGTAGCTGCTACCGTAGCCAGCTTCCACAACGCGGACGATTCGGACATTGATCTGCAAGACAAAAAAAATAGTAAGTTAGTGAGTAAGTCAAAGTAAGGGACTCTGAGTGAGTAAGTAAATAAATGTGAATGAAGGAATAAATAAATAAATATTATGTTTATTATCGACCGAGTACTATAAATTGGCAAGATGTATAGCAGCATCTACAAGATCAGAGGTCACCCGCAATCTTCGCATTACATTTGCTGCGACAACTATGCGGCTCTTCAGTAATACTTATGTATAAAACTGTTAATAGGTTAGAACATATTAAATTACATCTTATTTATTTATTTATTTTTATTTATTTATACTTTATTGTACACCACAACTACATTTTAAACATTAGGCGGACTTATGCAGCCAGGTTACTGCTGACTGAGGTTACTGACCTGGCTGCAGGTAAGTGTAGCAATCATAGAGATGGGTGCCTACTATAATCAGGTATATAATGTAAAATATTAACGGTTTTAGCTTACCACATGTAATTAACATGAGAGGGAAAAGATTAAAAAAAATTGCAGCAGGCTTATGGTGGCAGAGGCTGTTTTTATAAATTCACAATATTGAAATCAGCCTATAAAAAAGTGTTTCATCTAATTAACAGATGAGGGAAGATTTAGCTATCTCGGATCTTAGACCATAATGGTACGACTAACAATATCAACGCCCAGCGTAAACCACTAATGATCCTACTTTAAAACTCATAGGATACTAGCTGACCCCGCAAACGTTTTTTTGCCATATATTTTATTAACCCCCGCAACCCCCTCTTGTGGGTGAAATTTCGAAAAATCCGTTCTTAGCTGACCTCTACTCGGCGAAAGAAATATTCCTACCAAATTTCAAGTCTCTACGCCTTATGGTTCCAGAGATATCGTGATGAGTCAATGGGTGGAAATCTCTTTTATATATATATAGAGATTGATTTTATACTGTAAGTGTCAATTAAGAAAAAAATTTTTTTAACCATGACTATAAGGAACATTAAATATAGCTCTATCATTTTTTAACTCTATATAATTATGTAAATTAAAATAAATCGCCGAAATGTATCTATTTACGCATTACTTCCAAACAACTGCACCAAATTGTAAAATCAATTTTTCTCGTTACTATCTGGAGTGTCAGGAGGAGGTTTGGATAAAAGAAAATCCTAAAAAAATCGACACTAACGATTACTACGAAAATCTAAAGAAATGGCGGTACAAAGTTCGCGATATTAGCTAATTTTGAAAAAATAATAAAATAGATTAATAATTTTTATTTTTCATTTTAACTCATTAGCGAGGTAAACGAACTACTAACTACATTTACGTATAAGTAAAGATATGCTATTCGTGTTGTACAGCTTGTTTACACATATGCTAAACGTTGGAAATAGGTACTCATACGAGTTCATTTGATAACGGTAACAATGAAATGAATTTTCCGACAATCGACACATTATACATTAAACAATAGATTACTCGGTAAGCTTTATACTTATACATGTTTATAAATATAAATGTCATCGATACAGGCTGATGCAATTAAAATAGAAAATACGATATCTATGAATCAACTTCATAACCAAAACAATAGAAATGTTATAATACTTCCTTATTGAATTCCATATTAATTTATTATACTTCAAGTTTGTTCATCAGATATACATAAATAATACCTTATGTGTTTAAACTCTTTATTTTTATTTTTTGTAAATCAAAACACATACTGTCTTGTTTGCATTAAAATTCAAAATAAATTCCTTGCAGTATAATTTTCGGAAAACCCACAAAATAATGCAATAAACAAGCTAGCATCGTTTGGTTTAATTTCCTCTAGTTAGGCATCTTTCTTTAAAATACAATGTGACTAATTTATTACTATGTCCTGATAACTTTTGGGAAGTAGTGAACACTTTTATATTAAGCTAAGATAATTTTTTAGATTAAAGATTATTTAAGACGCCGCGTTGGCGCAACGATCGATCGATCGGTTCGATCTCCGCACACGACAACATTTGTATTGGCCATACAGATATTTGCCGTGGTCTGGGTGTTTGTGTAGTCCTTGTGGGTCTCCCCACCGTGCCTCAGAAAGCACGTAAAGCCGTCGGTCCCGGCTATTATCATGTACACCTGATAGCGATCGTTACCTATAGTAGGGAATATATCCGCCAACCCGCATTGGAGCAGCGTGGTAGATTAAGCTCTAATCCTTCTCCTATATGGGGAAAGAGGCCTATGCCCAGCAGTGGGATATTACAGACTGAAGCGTATAAGCGTAAGATTATTTAGAACTTAAAATAAAAATATACACCAGAGTTGTTTAACTTAAGTTTTTCATAAGTAGGTACTTGTGGAGAAATGTAGTAAAATAATAATAATAAATTAATTGTCAAATACCTCATGTTTCGAGACAGTGCGTTTGAAGTATTTGTGGAACCTAGTAGAGAGGGCCCACACGACCCCGTTGTCGCGCTCTACCCACCGGACTTCCGCGCAGAACTGCAGTTTCTCGGGGTCCTGTGCCAACACCCTGAAATCACACAAACATTTTGTAAGTTCATACATTTTAGTACGACCTAATTTTAATTACTTTATACAGTTTAGACTACGTTTTACATTAAGACATTTTCATTCAATACAAAATACATACATAAAAAACTTCGCGATGCTTTGTGATAAAATAGATAGATATAATTTACATTTTAAGTCTATACCTACATGTTTTTTATTATTTTTATTTCATCTTTAATTTTTAATCAAACTAATATAAAATTACACTAAATACTCGAACTCGTGACGAAATAATATTTTTGTGTTTTGTATATTTAATAAAAAAATGGAAATGTAAATTAATGTTTATAAACTCGTTTTTAAGACTAATTTAAGGATATATCTGTTGTTATTGTATTTTTACATTTATGCAACGAAAAAGGAAGCTATAGCCAAATTAAATACAAATATTATCTTCTTGATGTGTAAATTGATATAATAATAAAAAATTACACTTAACATTAACATGTTAATTCTATTTAAATTTCGCATTCATTCAAACATAAGAGCTTGTTGTTATTTAATATTTCGATAAACGTTTAATATAAAAACAAATATTCTATATGTTCCACACTACTGACAGCTTAACATCAGCCAGAAGTCACAAATATGGGAGACCTTACCTGTGAGAATTGGTAATGGGATTCCAAGCAGCTATCGCTGTTTCAGTCATAGGGCTGAAAATGATAGTGTCATCTCGAGGATCCACGGCTATGCCGAGACCCTGGGAAGATTTGCGTCCCACGAGATTTACGGGTAAGTCAGTTCCTTCCGCAGGAGGACCAGATGCCAGCACTGCTGTCGATACGCTGAATATTCTTGAAACAAAAATTATAAATTAATTGTCTATTGTATATTTCAATTATAAATTAATGAACATAATTAATTAATTGTCAAATACGATTTTCGTTCATATTTACGAAAGTACAAAATGAAATCAATTAATAAAAAAATTGATTGTATTTAACACAATGTGTCTAATACTTAAAAAAAAAACACCAATGCTGTTCATATTACCAATTCACATTTTCGCTCTACTTACTATCTGACATCGATATTACATTTATCGTATGCTTTGACGTCTCCCGATTAATAATTAACTCCATTTTAGTATAGTCACTCTAGGGCAATATGTTAAAATAAGGTTTATTTAACAAAAACGCGTAAACAGTATCATAGAAAAAAAGTTAAAATAAGGTTAAAGATCATTTAATTCTCAAAAGAATACAATTCACTTACATGAGAAATTACACACACTAAAATTAAACGATATAATTATGTTGGGTACAGCGCAATACAATATATGTATAAACAATTCATAATTGAGACAAGAAACAAATAATATATATAATAGGGTAGGATTAAAGTCTATACAAGTATAAAATGCGCAACAGGAAGTGTCATTGTTAGAAATTTATTTTATGTTTCATTATATATAACAAAAATTACTACTACTTTTTTTTTAATTGCCAACGTATTATTGCTATATTATATGTACCTACATAATTTTAGTAAATTTTATTTATTACATTTTATTTTATTTTTTTATTTTATAATTATTATTCTTTTTCATTGCCAAATTCCATAATTAGTTGTTTAGTTTTAACTTAATTGCATTCATATAGTTTAATTTTTAATTTGATATTTTTATGAAATTAAAATAGTGCTTAGTTTATTTATTTTGATCATATTATTTGATTTTTATATAGCTTTTAGGTAGTTTCTTGTAAGTAAAAAGCGATTTAGCTTCCTTTATATCTTCCTTTGCGGTCTTAAGCACACGACATTTTTTTGTATTTCTTATTTTTTGTAAAAGTTATTTTAGAAATTTAGAGTGTAAATCTTTGTAATATTTTACGTATCAATAAGCAATTATAATTAACATAAGTTTGATGAACACTCATAAGACCAGTTTTCTTGTAAATTTTTTGATTGGAGGTGAAGAAGTTATATTTAAATAAAAATTTGATTCCAAATCCATAACTAATATTATAAATGCGAAAGTAACTCTGTCTGTCTGTCGGTCTGTCTGTCGCGCAATCACGCCAAAACTACTGAACAGATTTAAATAAAATTTGGTATACAGATATTCTAGAGTCTGAGAAAGGACATAGGCTACTTTTTAATGCGGAAAAAAGGATGTAAGAGGTTGAAAGGTGGAGTGAAAATTTGTATGGAAGTATGTTAATGTTTCGTAACTGTCAAACATTTAATGTTCATCCCGTGGATATGATAAACTCTCCCCTAAAATTAAAGAACGTTTTAAAATAAAGGTTTCGAATCGACAACATAATTATGTCCACAATATACGGATAGTGGCGTATTTTAGATTTTAAAAATGTAGAATAATGTCAGTAATGAAAACGGTTTGACGAAATGTAGTGTGTGAAGTGTTTAAGCTAAACATGGCAGTATAATTATATGTTAATAAGTACATAATTATAATTAATTTACCTGTCAGTGGCCAAAGGTTGATAGTACAATAATCCCTGCGCAGGAGAATGCGTAAGGCCAACGACACCGTCCATGAGAGTGAATTTCTCTCCCAGAATGTCATACTCTCCGAAGTCGGGATCGGGGTACATAGATGCATGCGTTACTCGCCAAGCATTGTCTCTGCGACCGTCGTAAACGATGATGCCTGGAGAACAGAACATTATAATAATTATTATTCAACAAATATATAAATAAATAAACGTCTGACACTCAATGCCCCTTCCCAATAGGATTTCCTCCTATGTAGGGTCTATTAACACGCAAGTTTAGCGGTTTCTAAGCCGCTAACACCTGTATGCTTTATTTTTATACTCATATTAAAAGTCCCAAAACATTATTTTGTTAATATCTTAAGACAATTATTTAAAAAAAAACATTCAAATCGATAAACCATAAAACCATAAGGTAAAAAATAAATCATAAGGTAAGTTTACTAGTGCTTGCCCGAGCTGAAGTTTGATCGACTATCTTGTCATTGATCCAAATGTTCCATCCAATTTGCCATTACAATACAATACTCTTTATTGTACACAACATCAATCAACAATAACATAATAAAAATAAAAAATAAAGATCAGTGTACAAAGGCGGTCCTAACGCTAGAAGAACGATCTCTTCCAGACAACCTTTGGGTCCTTTGGGCATATAGGACACGGCATAGTGAAAGCGGTAGGGACGTGTACACAGAGAAGTGACGAATAGTGTCACCTAGAATTATAGCAATTATCAGCTTCAAAACGAAACTAAATTAATCCTGGGCGATATTTTTGTTTCCTTACTTAATATTTTAATGCACAAGCATAATAATTATATAACAGATTTATGTTTTAATACAATTCATACTTTGGTAAACGCGGTGCTATCATAGTAAATACAAATTTGTATACATACCTACTTATGTAAGTTAAAATGTTGTAATTTAATGTTTGAAATATATATATTATATTAATATACACAGAAATGAATAATTATATTGTATCAATACTAACTCATAGTTAAAATAAGACAAAAATGTTAAATTATTATTTAAATTCTGGCCGTTAACAAGTTACCACTATATGAACAAGTATAGGAAGCAAAATGATAAATAATATAATAATCTTGGTGGAATATAAGGAAATGTGTTGAATAAACTGAACTTTCTGGACTTAAATTTACCATGAAAACCCAAAGTGCATTCATTCAGTGAGGGAAGCTTTATTTATAACTGACTTGGATTAATTGATAAATGGCTCAATATATTTGAAGTAGCCTAATATTATCATGTCATTTTGGCAATTAAATTACTTACCTACTACAAAAATGTAATTTGTACAATTTTCAGTTACGTAAATAATTCGGAGAAAGTCGAGTACCGATACACGTCGTTGAGTTAAACAGTGAAACATACACATTAAAATGTTGTTAATTAGTATGTTTTCAACTGAGAAAGCAGTAAAAAAAAATATGAATTTTTAGCTGAGGTTTCATTTTAGGTATTATATCTTTTACTTTAGTCTTCAACTTTCTGTACTTGAACAAAGAATATATATTATAATTTTATAGTTTTTTCTTTTTCAGTTATAACCTAATTTCCATTGTATTTTATTTATAACTAGCTGCTGTGCCCGCGACTTCGTCCGCGTGGAATTTAATAAAAAAGTTATTGTTCAGTTCGCAGTTATAATTTAAAAAAAAAAACGAAAATAAAAGTAGCCTAAGTTACACCTTATCACACAAGCTATCTGCCAGTGAAAGTCCTGTCAAAATCGGTCCAGCCGCTTCAGAGATTAGCCGGAACAAACAGACAGACAGACAAAAATTTTAAAAAATGTTATTTTGGTATGTGTACCGTGTATAGATATAGATCCATATGCATTTAGTAAAAAGCGGTTATTTTAATATTACAAACAGACACTCCAATTTTATTTATTTGTATAGATAAGATTACGCTACTACGTACCATAAATAAGTGTTTAATTATATCACTTTGAAAAAATGTATTAAAGATATATTTTTATAAACTAGTAGTGAAAAGCAAAAATTTTCATCACAACAGTTGAGTGTCAATAATTAAAATTAAGAAGAAGGGGAAAAGATTGATATTGATAAACGGAATGTTTGTCAAGCATAATATAATTATAATAATTGTGATTATTATTTATTACTTTACCTGAATAGAATCCCACAATTTAGCTATATTTATAAGAAAGACAATTATTACTTCTCAAGCGCGGTTACACCTGGATGTTTAGTAACGCGAGCGTAATCAATCGTAGTCTCCGGTTCCCAAGCATGTCCAATTACCTTACCAAAACCTACTTATTACCAAATCAAATTTCATTAAAATTCATCGATACATTATTAACTGAATTATTATTAACTGAATCATATTTCATGTATGATAACCAGTGTATTTAACCCACACATATTTGTCAATTTTGTATCGAGTAATATGATTTGGCTATAAAAGTCTTTCTAATAATAAACTTTAAATTGATTTCTTTGCAATTATGTTAAGTCGTTTGTAGCATTTTATTATAAATGCGATTGCCGACTTATTTTGCGAAATCGGAAACTTGTAGTTCAAATTTTATCATTCCTTTTTGTGATTAGGTATACCACGTTGGGTGGATATTAGGACTTAACTGTAGATACAGCAATTTTAATAAAATATCCCGATGCCTTATGCTCTAAGATCACAAATGCCACGAATACCTAGTACTTTTTTACAATTTTTTGTAGAGTCACTGTTCTATTGATAACTTATATTATTCTTGCATTGTTGCGTTAAAAACCCATGAGAGCTATTTACCTAGAACGATGAACGTAAACAAAATTTCCGCTTACATAAGCATTTACACTCACCCATGGCTTCGTTTTATTTCATTAACATCTCTCTCATTGACAGACATGGTAAAATAATTATTTTTCGTATAGGATCTTGTTATTCATTCGCAAATTGAAAATCATTCAAAAAATGCAAAAAAAAAACAACAATAAGTTCAATCCTGCGTTGAAAACAAATTAATTACACGACAATCTATTTCCGAATATGACTGTTTAATTTTTTGTGTCGTCAGCAATAACCGAGTGGTATAGGTATATAATAGGTATACCTACATAATGGCGCACGCGATACAATTAAATAGTTCCGCTGAAGTGAGTATGTATTCAACACTGTTTTTGTTTTAGTGATCCTTAATTCCTTAGTGACTTTATAAATTCACCTATTGGTACAATTATTTTTCATTTAGATCTACACTTTTACACAGGTAAGTATACGGGACTCACCGTGATTGTCATTTTGTAACTCCTGATATTCTGACGATGTTACAGTCGCCCGTGATCATGGCGAATATCTAGAATGTCGTATATCTGGTCTTATAGACGACTAGCCGACCCGTGCCCACTTCGTTGGGCGTTATAATCCATTTCACATAAGAAGGGTACGGTGAAATTTGATATGTTCCAATACACTCTCACTATTTTCAGCAAATCAGATAAATATAAATGTTTTAAAATCACCAATTAATTTCTAAGGCAGTTCAGTTCAGTTCTTTGCTTTGGCTTTCAGGTGTGTCAGTTTGAAGTTGACACAATTCATTTCGCCAATGTCACGTGAGATGATTCATGGAGAACACACGAAGGAGATTGTTCGGTATATATGAGAATAAAAGTTAAAAATGTAATTAAATTTTGAAAATATATGAAAATAGTATGAATTTATTCACAAAATCCTCAACCAGGAAAAGTATATAAAAATATTTATATGTATATAACTACTAACTAAATTAAATATCTAACTAAACTATAAAGTAACTAAATATAGATATATAGTAATATTTACAATTTAATTTTATTATATTTGATATATTTACATAAAAACATACACAGAGGGCTAAACACAAACATTAATAAAGATTCAACATTTAAAGGACGGGGGACTTCGGGAGGGAGTACGTCATATAAGGGATGAATGAGATTGGGGCAATTAAACAGGATATGAGATGTGGATCCTTCGTCTAAGCCGCATTCACATAGTGAATGGTCCCGAACTCTAATTTTAGCGAGATGAGTGGGAGTGCACGCGTGTCCTAAACGCAACCTGCATATAGTCGAAGTGACCCAACGATCGGCGTGTCTAAAACGGAAAAACCATGGTCGTTTTGGGATTTCAGGTTGAAGGCTAGCATAGTATTTACCTTTGATCAATCTGGATGATATCCAATATGATGTCCACGATTTGACCAACCGAGTATTCGCTGCATTACATAGATCGTGACATGAATTTTTAAAGTGGTCATGGGAGCCGAGTTGAATGGCAGATTTGGCACATGAATCTGCAGACTCGTTGCCAGGGATACCGGAGTGACTGGGAATCCAAACTAGAGTGATTTGCAACCCCTTTTGATGACAAAAAAACAAAACTTCCCTGATCTTCAAAATAATGAAAAATCTCTTCCTACTACGAAACGGGTTTTCCTTAATTGCTAATAGGCAACTTAAGGAGTCAGTCAAAATAACGGTCTGTCTAATGTCATGGGAGTGGGCATATAAAATAGCTTCCAAAATAGCGACTGCTTCACCAGTGAATATAGATGATTCAGGTGGACATTTAAATTGTAAAATAATTTTGAATTTTGGAATCCAGCAAGCTGCGCCAACACAACTATCTGCGGAGAGTTTGGACGCATCGGTATAAATAAGTAGATGATCGGACCAATTTTGATGAACAACATAATTAAAGAGAGTCTTAGTGTTCGGGGAACCTTTGACAAAACCAAGGTTCGTAACGATGTTAGGTCGGTATACGAGGGCTTTATAGGGGATAGAAAAAAGAGGATTTAGAGGCAGTTGAATATATGGATTTGGAAGTTTAGTAAAGAACAGGAAACTATTTAAAAGACATGATTCGGGTTTGTTGGGATTGTGAATTTGTGAGAGTTCGTTTAAACGACTCCAAAGGGGATGTGAAGATAGCTGTAACATTTTACCGACAAACCGGTCACAGAGGAATTGTCTCCTTATTTGCAACGGAGGATCAACGCATTCAACCTGTAGAGCATTCGTAGGTGTAGATTTCATGGCACCCAGAATGATTCTAAGGCATTTGTATTGTATTTTATTTAGTTTGTCTGAAGCTGATTTAATAATGGGGTCTAAAACGAATAAACCATAGTCTATATGGCTACGAACTATGGCATTGTAAAGGAGTTTTTGAGAATATTGGTGAGAACCCCACCAAACGCCTGAAACTGCCCGAAGTGCATTTATACTTTTTTCACATTTTTTTAAAATATACTCTGTATGAGAAACTCCATTTAGTCGGTTATCGAGAATAACTCCCAGAAATTTAGCCTTATCTACGAGGTCAATGCGCCGATCCCCATAATGCAAATCGAAGATAGGAACCACTCTTTTTCTGGAGAAAGCGACTGCCTGGCTTTTGGTTATCGATAAAGATAAGCCATGATCAGACAGCCACTGGCCTAGATAATGCAAAGCAGAGTTAATCCGGAATGTGATATCATCGACTGAATTTGATCGATAATAAATGGCAATGTCATCAGCGTATTGTAAAATGTTGCAAAAATTGTTGACAGATAGTTCGAGATCGAAGGTGTAGATGCTGTAAAGCAAAGGACTAAGGACAGAGCCTTGAGGGAGACCTTTCCAGACAAGTCTGGGGGGAAGAGAGACGTTTTGATATCTTATAGATATTGATCTGCAGAAAAGTAGATTGCATATGAAATGTACCATCCTCGGCGGAATACTGAGCTGGTGCAGTTTTCGCCTGAGAACCGAGAGAAGAACATTGTCATACGCAGAATTTATATCTAAGAAAACACCCACAAGGTACTCGCCTTTTGCAAAGGCTATTCGAATATCTGTGGAGAGAATGCTGAGACTATCCATTGTACTCAATCCCTTTCGGAAGCCAAATTGAGAGGGAGAGAGAATATTTCTGCTTTCCATTATCCATTCCAAACGGTTCTTCAACAGATGCTCCGTAATTTTTGCCAAAGTAGATGAAAGGGCGATAGGTCTGTAGGAATTTGAATCTGAAGGATTCTTGCCTGGTTTTAAAATTGGTAAAACTAATTGTCTTTTCCAAGATTCTGGAAGAACACCTGATGTATAAAATTCATTAATTATGTTTAAAAATATAACCTGAGATTTATGATTTAAGTTAATGATAAAAGAGTAAGGAATACCATCTTCTCCAGGTGAGGAGTCTGTAAGACCAGACAAAGCACACTGAAGTTCAGAGAAAGAAAATGGAGCATCCATTTCATCTGGGATAGGTTTTGGAAGAGAAGGAAGAAAGTTGTTCTGATGAGGGACATAGGGAGGAGCAAGTTTGTCAGCAAAATTGTTAAGCCATTGTGATGAATCATTAGAAGAGGGATTAATTGAAATGAGGGAATTTCTAATTTTTAAATTTCTAATTCATAAAATTTCTAAGGCAAATAATAATGCTTTATTAGATTGAATTGTTGACACGGCACGTCAGAGGGCGCAGGTTCAAATCCTGCTGATTTAAAATCTTTATATATTTTTATCTATTTCCTTTTATCTTGTCACTCCTGAATAGTGTAGCTTTCTGTTAGCGAAAGAATTTTCATGATCGGATCAGTATTTGCGAAGATTACCCCGTATATACAAACAAAGTTATAAACTTTACCTCTTTATAATATTAGTATAGAAGTATAGATAACTACACATGAAATTCAACTTTGGCAAAATTAATTGACATAACACGATTAGATCGCGTTGAGTCGACGGCGTTTCAACGCTGTTACCTATATGAGATTCGCATTATTACGGTCTGTTTCAGTAGATGTTAATAAAGTTTATCTCGCAAACTACTGATAGAAATTATCATCAAAAGGTAAAAATGGCTTTCAGAGAAGGTATGTTTTATATCAAGTAATAAACTACAACTTTAGATTGAACGGTTGAGAACACAACAATAGTACCTAATACAGATTCGAAAATAAAAATATATCTATACTAATATATAAAGCTGAAGAGTTTGTTTGTTTGGTTGTTTGTTTGTTTGTTTGTTTGTTTGTTTGTTTGTTTGTTTGTTTGTTTGAACGCGGTAATCTTTGGAAGTACTAGGCCGATTTGAAAAATTCTTTCAGTGTTAGATAGCCCATTTATCGAGGAAGGCTATAGGCTATGTGTCATCACGCTAAGACCAATAGGAGCGGAGTCCACGCCGACGAAGTCGCGCGCAGAGGCTAGTATATCATAAACTTTTATTTGTTGCATACCGGACGGATACCTGAATGAACAGTCTGATAACCATATCATCAACCGATAAAAAGGCCAATTATTCAAATATATAGACTAAAAATAATGTACTGATCCAATCTGCCCGTTACAAATCGTTCAAAGTGCATTAAAATCGATCGCTCATTCAATCATTAAATCATCGCTCAATAAATTAATCGCACTGTGCGCGAGTAGACATCGCTCTGGTGTAGTGATGCGTGTGTCGTCTATACGCTCAAACGCCGGCGATTCCGGGTTCGATTCCGGCTCGAAATGAATTTTTGTATTTGTGCAAATACTTTTTTCCTGTCCGGGTGTCTGTCCTTGTGGGTCTCGCAACCGTGCCTCGGAGAGCATCGTTAAGCTGTCGGTCCCGGTTTTCATCACAGACACCTAATAGCAATCGTTACTCATAGTAGGGAATATAACCGCCAACCCGCAGTGAAGCAGTGTGATTTATTCAGCTCCAACCCTTCTCCTACACGGATAAGGAGGCCTATGCCCAGCAGTGGGATGTTACAGGCTGAATCGTGATCGTGATCATAGTGCGCGATAATTTCTTGAAAAAGTGTTAACGGAACGCTGCATATTTTATTATATACTATACTAGCTGACCCTGCAAACGTTGTTTTGCCATATATGATATTAACCCCCGCAAACCCCTCTTGTGGGTGGAATTTCGTAAAACCCGTTCTTAGCTGACCTCTACTCGGCCAAAGGAATATTCCTACCAAATTTTAAGTCTCTACGCCTTATGGTTCCAGAGATATCGTGATGAGGTGGAAATCTCTTTTATATATATATATAGAAGATTATTAAAAGTATATTTTGCTACTATTTACTCGATTAAACAAAAAAGTTGAAAGTACATAGTATAAAAGACTGCGACGCTGAGATACTTATTTTTAACAAGTTTCCCGAGAACTTGACCCATAGAGTAACCGCTTCGGTTCATTATATTTTTTTTTGTACCAAACAGGTTATTAGAACCAATCGAAGGCTACCCATACATTATTACGTAGCTATGTAATTATACAAAAGACATCATAAAAAGATTAAAAAGTGAAAAGTATTCAAGAATGTTTTGTTTTATTTTATTTATATAGTTTATATGTACTTTGTTATAAATGTGACATGCAATTTTATATTACGAGTATTGTAAATCATTGTTGTATAATTAAATAATATTAATATAACAATTATTCGCAACCATATTTCTATAAAAGCATTGAGAGTAACTTATTTTTATTATATTTTTTTAACATACACACACGGTCGTCTATTCCTAAAGTAAGAAACTTGTGTTATAGGTAACAGCCGACTTATATAGCTACATACATATTTTTAATAAGTATAGATATAGAATAGTTACATAATTTATGGAAATAGGTTCATTACAGACGCTTTACACATACTACACATATGTATATACATATTATATGTATCTTAATATATATAAATCTCGTGTCACAATGTTTGTCCTCAATGGACTCCTAAACCACTTAACCGATTTTAATCAAATTTGCACACCGTGTGCAGTTTGATCCAACTTGAAAGATAGGCTATATTTTATTTTGGTATATGTAATTTTTACATTTAAGAAAAAAAAAAGGCGGTACGAAGTTCGCCAGGTCAGCTAGTATACATACATGTTGTAGTGTGTATACGCGTGACATTAATGGAAGGCAAGGGCCTTCATTAATGTCACCCGTATAAAATATTTCGCAGTGTATAAATAAATATATGAAACGATATTTATACTTTTCCTTTTAACTTGTTTTTGATTTTGCAGAGTAAGTCCTTCAAAAATAAAATTAAAATTTTTCAAAAGAGAAACTATGTCAAAAGAGAATGAATAAAGCGCCAAGTAAGGCTACATAAAAACCTACTTTATTTTATTAAATCCGCCAAATGTAATGAAGAAATTAATATTTATAAATTGTAAGGTTTTTTCTTGTCTACACTAATATTATAAAGAGGAAAGATTTTTTTGTTTTTTTGTTTGTTTGTATTGAATAGACTCCAAAAGTACTGGACCGATTTTAATGATTTTTTCACTAATAAAAAGGATAAAACATCGATTATAAAAAAATATTAGAAAGTATCATAGGCTATATTTTATTTCTTAAAAGCTTAGACATGTGCAAAAAAACGGGTTATGTTCACCAAGGTGTAAAAATCGTCTCAAATATTTCTTTCCTTCGCGTGCGCTCCTTAAATGCTTAAAGATAAGACAAAATGATATAAGACTGAATTATAGGACTAAAAAATATCTACAAAAAACTTCATAAAATAATTATTTTACCCGAGCGAAGCCGCCCGTCGGCCTGCTAGTAATTTATAAAGTAAATACGAAAGTATAATTTGCGACCAAATATTTTTTGAATTCATAACTCTTCTATAGACTAGTCAACTAGTGCATAAACCACTTCAGCCTATCACAGTCTACTGTTGGACATAGGCCTCAACAAGTTCGCGCCCGACATTATGACGCGAACTCATGTGTTTTGCCCATAGTCACCACGCTGGGCGCCTGCCCTGCTGCCAACCCTGCGGGTTGGTGACCGTAGGGCTGGCTTAGTCGCACCGAAGACGCTGCTGCCCGTCTTTGGCCTGTGTATTTCAAAGCCAGCATGGATGGTTATCCCGCCATCCGACGGCTTTTTAAGTTCCAAGGTGGTAGTAGAACTGTCTTATCCCTTAGTCGCCTCTTACGACACCCACGGGAAGAGAGGGCGTGGCTACATTCTTTAGTGCCGTAACAACACAGCACATAGTGCATAAACAATATGCAATAATAATTTTAAAAAAAATTAATTTACCTGGGGCGACAGTGTCGGTGATGTACGCGAATAAGTTATCACACGTAGAGGAATGACGGGAAGATGATGATCTGGTGTCATCTAAAACGATGTTGGTAAGTAGAGAAGCTGGACGCAGCAGTTCTCTCGGGAAATATACACTCCTCACCTGAAATACGATATCATAAATAAAACCTAAATCTATTTATTGTATTAAACTAGCTGACCTGACGAACATAATACCGCCATACTTGTGACAAAAAAAGAATAATTCAATTTGATGCAGTCGTTCGGAATTTATGCGCGTGCACATATTTCGACAGTGATTGATTTTTTATGTGACAAAGCGATCACAGTCTTAAGATGTACCGTTCCAAAAAATTTTTATTCATTTTTTTATTTATGTCATCAAGCTACAACTAGTGATTGCAATAAGGTGTCATTTACAATCCAGCCGGATCCTTACCGAATTCATAAAAAACATAAGTAAACCTAGTAATAATGAATACAAGTAATAATGCATATAAGTAGTAATGGAGTCTAAAACAGTACAATTATCTTTTTTTTTAAACTTAAATAAGACTAATTTGAAAAAGAATCAACGATGAGAACCTTAATTTTAATACAAATTATTTCAATTACATCGACAAGTAAACGTAGGTAGACGAAAAAATATAAGCGTTATCAAAGATTACTCATAAAGTAGTCATCAAATGTCGATAAAATTTAAATGAGACTGCAAGACAAGTAGCAGCTTTCGATTAAAACAAGAATCGTCTAAATCGGTATAACCAGTGAAAAGTTATGCGGTATAATACAAGGTAGGTCAAAGAAAAAATAGTCAAGTAAATACGCATTATTAGATATAACTCGATAAGTACTTGTTAGATCATAATTAAATTTAAATGAGACCACGTGACACACACCACCTTTCGATTAAAAAGTCATCAAAATCGGTCCACCCAGTCAAAAGTTCTGAGGTAGGTAACATACATAAAAAATACTCAATGAATTGAAAACCTCCTCCTTTTTGGAAATCAGTTAAAATATATAATATAGACATTATAATAATAGACATAGGGGCAAGAAATATCCTTTTAATAAGAATGTTTGGCTCAGTTTATGGCAATCAAGAAGAGGTACGCAGCAGACGTTCCAATTACCTAAATAAGAAGTTTCGCCACTCGACAGCTACCTAATGCTTTTTGAGTTACGCAAGATAAATATATGTAATATGTAAATAGCAACATGCGTACATTAAATATAACATGCGTAAACAAAACTAATAAACGAAAATTTAAAATAAATTATTCCGTTGATATCTGAAACTGCAAGTTTACCCTATTATAGTAATTTACTTATTAATTTTATATGAGTGAAAATATGCACCATTACATTGAACACAATTAGGTAAAAATTTCCACGGTTATAAAAAAAAGTATTTAGAAAATTGAATTAAGTGGTTAAATAAGTAAGCCCTAGCCCCTATCAAAATATGTAATTGTAATGAATTCCAAAATATTAAATCGCTAATAATGTAAGTGTTAATCTTAATGGGTCTAATTTCTAGAGCTAATTTTAATAGAGCATTGAATTTTTTTATAAAATCGATATTTAAAACCATTCATTCATCATATCCATCATATTAAATTATCTTTGTAATTACATAACAGGTGTAATATATTCAAGTTGTATAATATTCCAACATAATATAATGCAAATGTGCGTATAATTTGCACATAAATATATAGTTTTTCGAACGATGACACTTTTCACATAACTATTAGTTTCGTCTGTATTATTCATCGTCATTAAAATCCCGAGTTAAAATCGATGCGGTTTTACGTTTTTAATTATTTATACAGCAAAAAGTATTTATATCTAATTATAAAGAATAACTTTACATAAATGTATTTTTTTATAAAAAGAATGATACAACAGAGATTAATGAGATAATTATAATATCAAGTTGTAATAACTTCATCGAATAATCAAAATTACTACTAAACTTAATTTACTTGTATTTAGGTAATAAATTTTATCTGCGGCTGCATTTTTATAATGTTAGCACAAAGTGATGAAGGACATACTAACGTCAGGCTTATGCATTCGATATTATGCACTTTTGAAGTATGCGTATGTATTTTACTGCATTTTATTCATATTTACAATTATAGTTATAGTAGAAATATGTAGAAACTTAAAATAATAAAAAACTCATATAAGTAAGTTATCTTGTATATCTCACGATTTTTTTTTAATTCCTTATTTTTGGCTTGCTGTCGTTCAACAGACTATGTTTAACATTTATTTACTTATAATTGTATACATTATATATCAGGCACATAACACATATTTTTCTTCATTACAAATATAAGGAATGCTAAATTACATGTTATATGTATATAAATTGTTCGAAAATTGAACATACGAAAATGAAAGCAAATTAGAAATAGTTTAATAAATTGCGACTGTGGGGTTTGTTATTTTTTGAAACATTTAGGGCCTATGCAAACCGCGTTTTTTAAACGCGCCGTCGACGCGCGTTACTAAAACGCGCGTCGACGGCGCGTTTGTATCGCGACACACGCGCGTTTGCATCGCGTCTGTATCGCGTGACACGCGCGTCGACGGCGCGTTTTTATCCTACTGAGCAGTTTGTTGGCGTTTGTATCGATTCAAACGCGCGTCGACGGCGCGTCTGTATCGATACAAACGCGCGTTTGCATCGCGTTTGTATCGCGTCACACGCGCGTTTGCATCGCGTCTGTATCGCGTTTAAAAAACGCGGTTATGAGACGTAAATATTAAAACCATAAAATACCAAAATTTTGATAAGGCTTATTATAAACAAAATAAAAATACAAACTTTGACCGACTTTCATGTAATACATGCTAATGTAACACATTAGCAGAAAGTCCGATTTTTTCGGTGTGTTATTTTTGTTTTTTACATAAATGACAATAACAGAAGATTCTTTTAGTGATAATAATGAATGATTTTTTTTTATAAAAGATTACTTATTAATTTCAACACATTAATCAAAATGTACAAATATTAGACTACTCATAAGGAAATTTTCAACAAAAAGTATTTTAAAATTTAAACCAGTAGGTACCTATTTCTTCAGCGTTAAAATTATTAATTAGTATTTTTTGTTTATAAATAAAAACAGATATTAGAATAAAATTTAATTTCGATCTGAGTAGGAAAATAAAATATCACGGACATATGCGAACATTCAATTTTACTCGGGTTTGACCTCCAACTAAGTAAGAGTATATTCGAAAGGGTGCGCCGGCGCCGTACCGCGCGATTGTCTGTTCACAATACCTATAGGTAGAGTACCTACTGCTACATTAGACCACATTCCAAAATGTTGATTCGATATTATGGACATTGTAGGAACGCCATAATATACAAACGGATAAAGAACTTAATACGGTCAAAACTAAAACATAATAGCTTGGTTTAGTTTGTATAGTAACATTCGGGGCGGCGTATTATTAACATAACTTTTACAAAGTCATTGGGGAATACTTAGTAAAACGATAAAAATAAGCCATTAGGTACTCTGTGTGTATACAGTAGCCATGATAGAAACAATAGCGGTAATTATTAAAGATTTATGATTAGGCGCTTAGGCTTACATTAACACTACATGTGTAGGTATACCTAACAAGGTAAATACTTCGTGACCATGACATGAAAGGAAATTGCAATATTTGTTGTATAATTATTATAAATTTTAAGTTTTGATGTACTCTATATTTTATAATTTAACCTTAACCACATTTTTATAGTATGCAATATTGTAAAATAGACGAAAACACAAATATTCGCTACATAAAAATTAATTATTCAATTAAAATAACATTTTTATTAATTAGTTTCTACAAAAACATGTAAGTTAATGATTTATACGTTTTATTGTTTTATAAAATTGTGCAAGTTGATATTACGTGTTTGCTGTTGGTATTGTTAAACAAGAATTTTTTAATTTATTTTAAATATTGTCATTACTTCTATTAACCTCCTTAAATAAATTTAAAAAGATCACGAACCTAAACTAAAGCTGTGAGATATCATAATTTAAAATATAAGAAGTTCGTAATTATGTATATTCATGCTACAACCGAATTATTACATAACTAGCGACCCAAAAATGTGCATGTATGATACATATAAACCTTCCCCTTGAATCACTCTATCTATTAAAAAAACTGCATCAAAATCCGTTGCGTAGTTTTTTAGATCTAAGCATACATACAGACAGACAGACAGCGGGAAGCGACTTTGTTTTATAATAATTATGTAGTGATGAAATTGAATATATTGACGTCTAAACATATGCTTAAGGGTGGATTTAGACCAAACGAACAAAGAGCTAGAGCTAGAACAAGAGCATTCTTCCTTGATTTTTATGTGTAAACGAACACTCGTATTCATATAATATATAACAACGAAAAAAATGCTCTACGCCTGTTTACACTAAAAGAATTTGATAAGAATTTGATGTAGTGGGGATAGAATGAGCATTCGCTCGTCTCGTCTGATGTAAATCGACCATAAGAAAAGCTAATTTTCATATTATATCTAGAATAGTAACAGAAGCCGAAATTATTTTTTGAATACTTTAACCATACCAAACCAAAAAAATTCTATCTACATAATATGAATGCGGTAGTTATCAGTTTCCTGGAAGTATGAAACTTAAATCGGTTCAACGTTGTATCTTGACTTAATATAGTGATAATTTTTATTACCTAGATACGTTATTCCAATTGCTGAACAAAATCACTGGCAAGATTTTAATAAAAAAATAAAAATAATTATGTTTAAAATACACTCGCGGTCATTATTTGAATAAACCAACGTGTATTTTTTATGTGTGTATGAGAATGTCATAAAGTTTTACGCGGTGGACCGATTTTGATGATTCTTTTGTAATTGTAAGCTGGTGCGTGTCATTTGGTTCCTTTTAAAAATCAACATCTGATGAGTACTCTTTTATTTATCCCTAATAAAGCGTATTTAATCGATTGTTTTACCGCCTACTTGCGTCGTATTACTTGTTGATGTAATTGAAGTCGGTTTTTTTTTTCGTTTACGAGCAAACAATTATTTTATAATAAAATTTCATATAAATAATACACATTTAAATAACTATTCCTATTACACCCAGTTTCAGTGCGGAAATTGAACCCACAATACCTGCGGCAGAAAGCAGGGTCATTGCAAACCATGTCAACGTTCTCTCCAATAAGCAGTAGATACTTAGATAGGTATTAAAATAAGTCAAGATTACATAATCTTGTCGATTTATGTCGTCTATTAACCATATTAAATTTATAATTATAATTTTTTAATCTTATAAGAACAACTGCCGACAAGAATTACAATAATTGCTTCACGCTCAATTAATGCTGATAGCGCCCGCTAGCGCTACATTTAGAACATTTTACGGCATTGAGAACATAGACACAAAGTTATTTCGTGTTTCAAATGAGATAATTATCTGAATATATTTTATATCTGACTAACATTTGCCCGCGCCTTCGCTCGCGTAGAAATTAATAATACTTACAAAGAGGGACAAAAGTGGTGTATAATTGTTATATTTCAATAATGTAGGATATAATTGTTTATCACATTAATATATGGTTCACCTTTCATTCGCTAGACTCGCTCTCGATCACGCTTCATGGAACAGTCTTGCGAAAAACAGGCTTCCCTAAGGTTTTCTCAAAACATTTTAAGTCCTTTCACTAATACGAACCAATCACCAATTTTACCATACAGAATTTTCGCAAACGCTAGAATGCCTATTTATATGACTATTTATACTAGCTGTGGCCGCGACTTAGTCCGCGTGGAATTAAAAAAAAATATATTGTTCAGTTCGCAGAGTTACAAAATAAATACTAAAATAAAAGTAGCCTAAGTTAATCCATATTACATCCGCTATCTGCCAGTGAAAGTCTTATCAAAATCGGTCCAGCCAGGCCAGGTTTCAGAGATGCAATAAAAGCCTAAAAATTAAATTTCATTATACTGGAAAACACTAAAAATATATTGAGTTAAAAATTACATTAAGATAGGACTCATTATTTTATTGTTAATTTTTAATCAATACCTACACCTAGCCGGGTCTTAGAATGAATGTTAAAACAATATTTATAGTTCCAAAAGCAGTCCAGCATAAAGGAAATAAAATTTCATCTTTATGCGTCCACCGGTTTTTGAGATTTCGTGATTTACCGTGACATTACCTACCTACTTTATCCTCGACTCTATTGAATATTACAATAAATAACATAATGTCCCTAGTGTAAGCCGAGAGAAAAAAAGCCGGAGGAAAAAAACTCTCGAGGATTGAGAGCGGACGCGCGAGCAGCAATTGGTAGCAGCGACCAACAAGGAAATTTGTCTTTTGAAAGTGGGGCAAACGAAAAAGAGGAACAGGCCGTAGGCAGCAGAGGGCCAATCGACAGCAAGAGAAAGAGAATAACATTTTCATTGGTGTTCTGCAAGTGGTATAGTAGAAAGTGAGGTAAGAAAGTGAAAATAGTGACATTTTGTATTATGTAGAGTCAATGACTCAACGATTTTATATATGTAAATATATATTTTTTTGTATATAGCTTAGAAATACTTTAAGTAGTTTAATATAATACCTATGAATTGTATTTGATCTGTATAGTAACGAATCTTCTATTTTAATTAAGTAGGTATATAGAATAAACCACAATATAGTTTTGTTATGACTTATACGTCTAAGCATTATGGAAGTTTTACAATCACTTTTATTCGCATTGAGGATATCCTTTTCCATTGTTTTATAAAAACGAATTATTATTGTAATGTCTATGTAGCAACATAATCAGTCAATTAAATCACTGTTATGGGGTTAACAATGAAAAAATTAAACTAGATAATTAAAAGTTTTGACTTTGAGATGAATGGTTGCATTTTATTATTTGGTACACAAAAAATTTTTAGAACAACATTGTCAATTCATTACACGTTCTTATAGGTTTAAGTTTTGATAGTTCAATGGTATTCGCAATTTAAACAAATGACATATTTAGATAATTGAAATAAAAATAAAAGCGAAAGTGAAAATAGTGACATTTTGTATTATGTAGAACTAGCGACCCGCCCCGGCTTCGCACGGTTGTAAAATCTATCGGTGTTCCTCTGCTATATTATGCATTTATTATACATATAAACCTTCCTCTTACTGAATCACTCTATTTACTAAACAAAACCGCATTAAAATTCGTTGCGTAGTTTTAAAGATCTAAGCATACATAGGGACAGACAGACAGCGGGAAGCGACTTTGTTTTATACTATTTCATGATTAAGTTGAGTTTATGTAGACAATTTTAAGTTTAATTATATATTTTTATGACAATACCAAGAAAGGCGTCTATGAAAAGAACTTCTGCTATTAGGTAGAACGTTTACAAGCTGGCTAGTAACAAGTAATAGGTATATTAACTACTTAATTACATTATATACTTTTTGTTATTTTTAATATATCAATTTCTTCACTAACCTTGGTTTAGTGTAAATAAAACGAGTTGATCTAATAAAATAAAATTATAACATAGCATCTTTTAACCGTGACCAATAATTATTTTAAGGTGAATGCCTCGACTGCAAACCGTATCAATTAAAATCATGTCATGAAGCAAACCCGCCAGTTCTAATATCAGGCCGCTCTTAAGTACATGGTACATGCGCATTATCTATACATATAATAAAATGATAGGAAAGTCAATGTATGTCCGGGATAAACTCAAAAAGTACTGCATGGATTTACTTCAAATTTGGCACGAATATTATTAAGAAGTCGGGTCAAAACATAGGCTACATATTATCACGCTATCACCTACGGGTAACGAGCAGTGAACGCACGCAGACGACGTCGCGGGCAGCAGCTAGTATTGAATAATTCTCACAGTACCTACGTTAATTGTAACGCTGTTATAACATCGCTATAAAAAATCTCCATTCTTCTCTTTATAAAACTAGACAAGTAATATCTGAGGGATTTGTATGTCGTGTTTCGTATTTTTCACATCCCCATACATTCAAAGTGAAATAATACACAGATTTGTAATTATTACCTACTCGATACGTTGTACGTGTTTATATTAATTAATGGATAATTATGTACAAATGCTAAGATTAAATGAAATCAGTATGTTTTGGTCGTGTATTTGCGGTATCACATTCTTAAATGGAGGTCAGTGTAATCAAGGCCGCATTGCGAAATTACAACGATGAATAAAAATTAATTAAAATAGATAACTTATGCGTATAAATGATAACTGCACATGTAGTTTCGGACAAGTAAATTATAATATTTTTGTAGAAGTGTCGGTTGACTTCGAGTTTCCTTACCAAAACGGAAATGTTTTTTTTTTTCAGGTGCATTTATCCAAATAGTATAAAATAGTTTTTGTTTTCTTTGGAACGTTTATTTTGGAGTTTACTCCTTAAGAATCGATATACATATAAGGCCCCCGGTATGAAAAAAAATATGAGGAGTAGAATCTACTTAACGAATGACCTTGTTACGTTTCTCGTAACGCCATCTATCTAGTTCTAGACGACGATATTTTCTAATATTTGATTCGTTTTTTACCATTTGATATGGTATTAATCTTTTTCTAAGACTAGTACCTAAGCCTCTTTTGTGCCTATTGAGACAGTCGATCTGACGGAGTAAACTCCAGTCGTGCGTCGGAGCTGACACACTCACTTTTTTTTGTAAATGTACACCATTTACTATACCTATACACTTTTTTATTATATTAATATCATTCGATCTTAGATTATAGCTTCATCTGATTTGATTGGAGAAGATTATTACGTCGTCATTGTTAAACATATCAATAATTATGCAAACAAATAGGACCTTGAGTAAAGAGACCTAATACTCGTAGTTATTCGACAAGCGTTTCGTTAACGATTAGAAAAATAAAATTTTACTATCTTATGCTAATTATCACCTAGTAAATATCTTAAAATCTTTATTTTATTCAAATGTTACTTGAACATTTATTAGGATAACGATAATAATACGACGAAACGATATAAACAAGTAATTTTATAGTAACGGTACTTAAATGTTTCTATGAGTAATGGACACAATGAATTGATTCCTAAAATGTATTTTCAGAACGAGAAATATCCCCTATTTTCCCTAGCTTCCTCTTTCGGTTGGGGTGTTCTTAGAAGTTAAAGAAGTGGAGGTATAGGACATTAAATATTATTACTTACCAAGCGATCGGTAGCCATGTCAAAGATTAGAATCTTAGGCGGACAGACACGACGGAAGTCGTCAAGGCTTGTAATTACTCCAGCATCCAACACCCAGAGTCTGTTGCAGCGGTCAGCACGTATTCTGTACACGGAAATTAATCCTGTGCAGTTGATGTCACCGCGGCCAGCGGTATGCCACGACCAGTCGGGATACGCCTACGAAAAAATAATTTCAATTAGGTACTAACAAAATATTATTATATATTATACTGACACTGATTTGTTATTATTTATATTACTCAACATTAATGCGAATTAATCTTTAATAGATTTATGATACTTTATAAATTCTAGTTACGGCCAATTCAACGGGTTGTGAAATACCTAACATATATAGTAAAATTTGATGGTGAAAAGAAAAATATGTTACAAACTTTTATACAAAAGTTTGTGATATAATTATATTACCTTTGTCCGTCAGATACCCTTATATTCGGCCCTATTATATGCGCACTAGTTTTTTAAAACGTTGATGAATATATTGCCTTCACACATACGAGAAAATACACGACACACATTATTCATGAACATTGGGTTTATTTTTTATTTTTTTCTCGTAGAACACAATCAACACAGAACAAAGAAAAATCAATTGAAATAATTTCAATAGCCGTGTGAACAGCTAAAATAAAAGCACACTATTTTAAATCGAGTTACAAGAATAAATGTGAAAGTTCAATGTATCTGATCTGAATATCGTTGGATAAATTCACATTTACTTGATTTCGAATTTCAAGTTGACAAAATATCTCAAACAGATATTCAACCGTCTATAAATAGATAACTATTGAGATTATTAACCAACTTTAAAAAAGGAGGAGGTTCTCTATTCGACTGTACATTTATGTTACATAAGAACCTTTGACAGGGTTGACCGATTTCGATGATTTTTTCAAATCGAAAGGTGGTCATACTATGCGTGTCATATGGTCCCATTTAAAAATTGAGATCTGATAAGTATTTTTCGAGTTATATCTAATAATAATGCGTGTTTTTAAAAAAAAAACATAAAAAACATAATATTTAAATGTAGGTATTATTTACCTCACAACTTTTCACTGAGTGTACCGATTTTGATGATTCTTGTTTTGATCGATCGCTGATGCTTGTCTTGTGGTCCCATTTACATTAATTGATCGAGATAATATGATGACAACTTTTTCAGTAATCTTTGATAACGCTTATTTACTTGACTATTTTTTCGTCTACCTACTTATTACTTGTCGATGTTAATGAAGTTGTTTTTTTTTTCTTTTGCGAGCAAACACAATTATTATTATAAGAAGTCCTATTACTTTTTTCAAATATATTTTGAGGTAGGTATTCTCAAGTATATTTACATAAAAGGTCAGTCCATTTTGTTAATTTCGTAAAAAAATAATATTAAAATAATATTTTGAGCGGCTTAAGTATTGGGACAATTAAAAATATTTTAAATCCTTAATTAATAAGTGCATAATACAATAACACATACCTATATACAATACTCATTGTCGCTTTTGTCCACGTTTTCTACTTTTATTACTACAAAAACAAATGTACCTATTGACTATTGAGTTTATTGTGTGTTTATTATGCTATATTATTTATCTGATTTATTCTTATTTAAAGAATTAAGATCCGAGTATTAAAACTCCAGGGTATATAATATTGTTCAGAGCGGTCGAGTATCGCTACGTAGTACTATGTACTAATCTGTGGTATCGCTAACTAAATCAGCACTGGAACCCACCAAGGCCAACCTTAGTTCCTGCCCTTCACGCTTTCTCATGACAATTTATTGTGAGCTGCCTAGTTCGTGTGTAAGACAACCATGCGCCCACGCAGCGAGGTCGCTCACTGAGAATAATTGCGTAATCTACCCATAGCGAAGTGATAGGAATCATTTTAGATCAAAACACTAAGTTGCAATGTCATTAATGGAATTAAAATTAGCATAAGAACAACTTGCGTTAAAAAGTATAATCGGATTTAATGAGGATAGGTAAATAATTATAAAATAACCTAATTACAATAAAAATATTTGTTGTGAATTGTAAATATGTAACCTAATCTATACTAATATTATAAAGAGGTAAAGTTTATAACTTTGTTTGTATATACGGGGTAATCTTCGCAAATACTGATCCGATCATGAAAATTCTTTCGCTAACAGAAAGCTACACTATTCAGGAGTGACAAGATAAAAGGAAAAAGATAAAAATATATAAAGATTTTAAATCAGCATTCAGCAGGATTTGAACCTGCGCCCTCTGACGTGCCGTGTCAACAATTCAATCTAATCAAGCATTATTATTTGCCTTAGAAATTAATTGGTGATTTTAAAACATTTATATTTATCTGATTTGCTGAAAATAGTGAGAGTGTATTGGAACATATCAAATTTCACCGTACCCTTCTTATGTGAAATGGATTATAACGCTCAACGAAGTGGGCACGGGTCGGCTAGTATTGTATAATTTCGAAGTAAATGTTCTTTACATTTAAGAAAATTACACAAATATACGTAGGTACATGTATATGTATTATTATATTTATAAGTACATATTTATGAAAAAAAAGTATAATATGCAGATTTACGGTAAATCTGCATATTATACTTTAATTTCTAAATACCTACTTATAAAAAGATGCACTAGTGTGATCGCGTGAAGGAAGTTATGTGTAATTGTGTATTAAGAGGCCTTTGTCATGTCGTTAAAACGTTTGCTAGTCAATTTATGTAACAACATTAAATTTGTGTTTAAGTTTTTACGGAATGTAGCAATAGTTATAAGTATAATTTTTTTTTCATAAACAAAGTTTAATGTTGTGCTACAACATAGACTTAATACTGATTGGTCAATTACAATATGTACCTATTGCTTCAAGGTCCTGTTAATGGACTAAAAAAACTGTCAAAACTACCTGCTCGATAAAAACAATTCTGGTAATTAATATTCGCGATTGTATCTAAATTAATTTTAGATTTATATTCGGTTTTAAATTTATTACTTAAAAGTCCTACTAATATTAGAAAAATGCGAAAAATTGTGATGATAGATGTATGTATGCGTGTACATTTATGTTTGTTACTCTTTCATGCAAAATCTACAGACTTCGTACGTTAGTATCTGGAGATCTAAAATAACACATAGACTACCTACTGGCTACTATTTATCCCGGCATTCCCAACGGATCGGAAATTACGCGGGTGAAACGGAGGTCGGAGTGGCGCAGCTAGTAATTAATATTTAATTGCTTGTTGCATAGAATATGACACACCTCCGGCCCCCCACAGTCAACATTACACACGTACCCATTATAATACATAGCATTAGATTGTTTAATATTCATATAATATAACAATTAAATAAATAGACGAAATAGTGAGTTAGTACAACTGTTTCAATATTTTTTCTAAAACAATATAGGTACGTCAAGACGATGTTTGAGTAACTATTTAAATATAAGTAACAAAGTAAATGCCTCCGAGTACCCGCATTATGGAAACTAAAGTGGTGCAATAGTGATCCTGTTTGATAAATAGATACGTTCACCTCTAGGATTATTATCACGGCGTAAAATATTCGTTGTTCCTGCAAGCGCAGCTACGTTTACTATTCATTCAAATATTATGACAAAATATAAGTAACGATAACTCAAATTTGTCAAAAGTATGTCATGTATATTGTACAACTAATTATATAATACACAATACAAAATGGTTTGCTTACAAACTTTTTAAAGTAAAACTCGAATTAAGAGAAAGTCTACAATTTGACTGATATTTTCGCAAAACGCATTTTTACTGCAATTAACGTTACGTTGACGTCAACGATCCTCGACCGAAAACCCTTTCTAAATTTTGGTATACAAGCATAAATTAAATTATAAATGACAAGGGATTATTAATTTATAATATTATTACATCTAAATAATCTTACATAGCGTGTATAGCAGCTTAAAACCTCGATCTAGAATTGTAATTAATTAATTAACTACTATATAAATTTCAATCGCATAGAATATAGAAACATTAAGTATAATTAAAAATAATGAAATAATATTGCACAATTACAGTATGTATTTCAAAACAAAATGGATTTAGGCATGAAAACATTAAACTTACTGCGTGGTTTCCCCGTGCGAAATCGAAACTTACTAAACTTTTCTTTACATTTCATATTTTTTAAACGCTTTATCACTATAACGAAATATTTTACTAATAACTTGATTGTTCCGTTTGAGCCTGGAATATCCCAATTCCCAAAGCGGGGCATATACGTCTTTCTCGATGTTTCTCTAGAAGAAACATCGGAGGTTATTATCCACAATGCTGCTCCTCTAGCTGCTACACTTTTATAATCGATAATTAAAATATTTTAAAATCGTTTAGTTACCTGAAGAACAGGACTGACACCAGGAGGCAAAGAACGTGGTACCCACGCCATTGTGGCTGGAACACCAGCACGGAGTCGTGGTATGCCCAAGTATATTCTGTCCCAACCGACTTCTAATCCCGTTGGAACTGTGTTTTCGGGCTGGAACTTCTCGAGCAGTACAGGGTCTGGCGGAAAGTCGAATTGCAACAAGCTCCACTGGTTAACGACCTCCAGCGATGCACTCGCTACTGCGAGGTAGGTACATAGTATTAGTATTTGCAGTCCCATAATCTGAAAACGAAAACAAAAAATAAGCTATTGATATCGACAGATAAAATTTCACTCGTAAACGTTACACGTCAAGCCTGTCGTAACTAATGCAAATTGATTATTTTTGGTTTGTTCAATTTTATTTTTACTACCTTTTGTTTTGGCGTGTAATACCTACTAATGTTTTGGTCATATTCAGTCGACTGTTCGAAAGGCAACAAATGAGAGCAGAACACTGTTAAATGTGCCAACAGGCCACTCTACTACTATATTTTAATGCTACTACTATCAGCTAGTACGTACAGCAGAAAAGTCTCTTTAATATAAAATTAATTTACTAATTGTAGCAGCAATGTAGAATAAATAATTATTACATGATATTCATCCATCAGATGGTTTGTAATAATGTTTAAACATATTAACGTGCAAAAATGCCTTTAAACCTCAATGTCTAAATCGAACACGTCTATCAGTAGGTAGGTATATAACCTGTAAATAAAATAAAACGTAATACATAATTTCTCTTAACCGTTAAAATTAAATTAAGTATACCAACCAGTATTACAGTAGTGCTATAATTTCAACAATATAGCTTTGTTATTTCCGAGTATATTATATTTTACTATCGAGGCCGTTAACTATCACTTACACTTCGCACCAATTTTTTTAAACAACGCTCAAATAGAAAAAAAAATTGTGATACGTTTTCAAATGACAACTAAATAAAAAATAATTGAAAAACTGTAATACTGAGAATGCGATTCTCCAATGGGGTAACCATTGATAAAAAAATATGTCAAACGAATATAATAAGTTTCCCTCATTGGGAAATGAATGCCCTTTAGCTAGATTTAAAGGCTTTTTTAGATTACTAGTGTGATTAAAAGAATAAGTGATTTTAAGAATCACTCCCATAAACAGGTAGGGATCCCTAGAACATTTTTTTCACCTGATTAGTATCAAGCTAATTTTTCGGGAATAGCTTCATTTTGATGAGACTAACAAAAATTTCCTCTTCGAAAACTCTCGATTGTGGTAGCTACCAGAGATAACAGGAGATAGAGCAGCAGTGAGCGTAGGACCGGGATAACGTACCACGCAATTTGTAGGACAATATTACTATTAAATTATATAAATATTAACTAACCAAAAGAAAAAAAATCAGAAAAAAAATTAATTTTTGATTAATTTTTTTAAAATTTAAGAATTGTTTTATAAATAAATAAATAAATAAAGCCTTTCTTCACTGACCATGTGTTTAAACTTAATTATTACAATAGTAAATTATATAAGATATAAAGTAAATACAATGACAAGTAGCACTACACAATATTACCTACAGTTTTTTACTATTTTAGTAACCGGTTCCTTTGTCAGGTTGTCCTTCGACATAGGCCTCCCCTAGTTGCTCCCACACTTTTCTTTCACGAGCTAATCTTCTCCATCCCTTTGGTAAATCGTCATCCCATCTTTTTATTGGACGCCCTCTTTGCCTCTTACCATTCCTAGGGTACCACTCCATAATATTTTTGGTCCATTTTTCTTTGTTCATTCTCATAATATGTCCGATCCAGTTCCATTTCAGTTTCTTTATTTTGTAACCGACTTCAAAAAAGGAGGAGGTTTCTCAATTCGACCGTATATTTTTTTTTATGTATGTTCGGGCATAACTTCGTCGTTTATGAACCGATTTTGATAATTCTTTTTTTGTTGGAAAGGAGATATCCCAACTTAGGTACCATGATAAGGAAACCAGGATCCCTGATCAATCCCTGAGAAATCGAGGGGAACCTCGAAAATTGTAGTGACGACTAGTGCGCTTTATCACTTTTTCCTTAAATACTATAAAGCACTACTATTTAATGAAGGTGTGGAGTCGATCTGATGATGGAGTCGAAAGACAGTCGAGGGAAATCTTCAAGTTACTTTTTAGTTTCCTGTTTGAAGTCGTTTTTTTTTTTTTTTTGTTAATTATCTACTAATATCACTCACTTTTGTCCTGTTTCTTATTTTAGAGATGGTCCACCGGTCTCGTAGGCTTATGTTAAGCATACTTCGTTCCATGTTACGTTGGCAACTTACAAGTTTTGCGTTGTTTTTATTCGTAGCAGGCCAAGTTTGACACCCGTAGGTAAGGCATGGAAGAATGCAGATTTTGTATAATTTGCTTTTAATTGTCATGGGCATGGGGATTGTTTCGTTCTTAAATATTTCTTTCAAAGACCAATAGCGTTTCCAAGTGTTGCTTATCCTCCTGTCAATTTCTTTTGAATACTGGTCTTTTGTGGATATGATTTGTCCTAGATATACGTATTCGTCGACTTATTCAATTGTTTTGAAAAACCAAAAACTTACGAAACTTTACTGTCCCTCTTTATCTTCACTAACTTATATCGCCCTCTCAACTTCCGTTCGCTTAGCCTGATCACACTTTTCGTAACGCTCTCGTCACGCATTCACCAGCTTATTCCCCAAATCGAGCGTGCGTAAAGAAGTTATACTTCAATAAGTAAGGCAGTATATTTAGTAATCACAGTCTAAAATACTATTTATAAAAAGTTACGTTTCGTAACAACCGCTCTGGCGTAGTGGTGCGAGTAGTCGCCTAAAACACCGATAGTTTGTGGGTTCGATTCCCCCTCGGGATGAATATTTGTATTTGTACAAATATTTCTTTCCGGTTTGGATGTCTGTCCTTGTGGAGCACGCCTCGGAGAGCACGTTAAGCCGTCGGTCCTGGTTGTTATCATAAATAACTGGTAGCGATCCCGTAACCCGCAGTGGAGCAGCGTGGTGGACTCCAATGATGGGAACTCCAATTCTTTTTCTACATGGAGAAAGAGGCTTACCTATGCCCAACAGTGGGATGTTACAGGCTGAATGCATATGCAATACGTTTCGTAAGTTTTACTTCAGTCGTGTGGTCTAAATCACACTCGATTTTTACTTTATTTACTTTTAGAAATACTTTTTTTTTTTATAATGTAGTAATTATAATTTTACACAATATTGCAGTAATTGATGGATTGTTTTTAAGGTATTCCTATAATATTCTCTTGCGTTAGTTAAAATACTATAACATCGGCGTCAAACGTTTATGGCTACTAAGTACTTTCTCTCCTATGAGTTGTAGTAAGTATATGTTGCAGCTTCTCATCATTACCTTCAATCATCCTTGTTTTAAACAATTATTGAACTATTAAATATCTTCTACTCCGCAATAATATGTTAACGTACGAATATATTGCCTATTATATTTTTTTAAAGGCGAGTTCATTATATGTACTCTAGAAATTTACAAAATAATAAGTTGTCGTACACTTATTATTCCACAGTCAACCATTGAAAACATTGGTTATATTAGGTCCCCTAAATGTAAAAAAATACCCAATAATGCCTACGGCGCTTTTATGTTAAATGTATAGAAAAAATATACATTAATTTTAAAAAGTCACAACTAATAAAACTGCCCTTGAAAAAATTTTCAGACTAAATATTATTATTGAAACGATGATACGATTTTACTGAGGTAGGGCACAGCAGGAAATTTCCTGCTCAAAATATGGAGCAGCCCGACTGGGGTAGTACCTCGACCTTACAGAAGACCACAGCTAAATAATACTGTTTTCAAGCAGTATTGTGTTCCTGTTGGTGAGTAAGGTGACCAGAGCTCCTGGGGGGATTGGGGATAGGGTCGGCAACGCGCTTGCGATGCTTCTGGTGTTGCAGTCGTCTATAGGCTACGGTCTTACCATCAGGTGAGCCGTATGCTTGTTTGCCGGACTCGTAACATAAAAAAAAAAGATGATGAAATATTATTAATTAAATAAATTTTGTCAATTCATTCAAATTCTTCAGTTTTTAATTATTGCTTATTTCACAAGTTTTGCTATCGCAATAATAATTTATTTTAAAAAGTATTTTTAAAAGGACAGTGACGAACGACATAGTTATTTGTCTATGTATTTTATAATACAATAAATACATGAAAGTAAAAACTGAAATACATATTTATTAGTTGCAATTTTTTTATTTAGATACCTACCGACAAAATTCTCTTGCTAAACTTCTTCAAGTACTAAACACTGTTTTATCTAAACTATGCGCTACATTCTCGACCAATTGTTTTATTATAGTGCAATTTGTAAGACGTAATTTTATTATAAGCAATGGCAGCGTCACTAACAGTGTAGTTGAGAACAATTTGTATGTCACTAACTCATTCAAGTTGTCAGTCAATTCTTGAGCAACTTACTCGTAGTTTTGAATTTATGGTCTAAGATCCGAGAAGCTAAATCTTCCCTCATCTGTTAATTAGATGAAACAATTTTTTATAGGCTTATTTCAATATTTTGAATTTATAAAAACAACCTCTGCCACCACAAGCCTGCTGAAAATTTATTTATTTTTAATCTTTTCCCTCTCATGTTAATTACATCTAGTAAGCTAAAACCGTTAATATTTTACATTATATACCTGACTGTAGTAGGCAGCCATCTCTATGATTGCTACACTTACCTGCAGCCAGGTCAGTAACCTCAGTCAGCAGTAACCTGGCTGCAGGTAAGTATAGCAATCATAGAGATGGGTGCCTGCTATAGTCAGGTATATAATGTAAAATATTGACGGTTTTAGCTTACTACATGTAATCAACATGAGAGGGAAAAGATTATTTAGAAGAAAAAAAATTTTTAAGTAGTATTATTTGCAGCAGGCTTATGGTGGCAGAGGTTGTTTTTATAAATTCACAATATTGAAATCAGCCTATAAAAAATTGTTTCATCTAATTAACAGATGAGGGAAGATTTTGTTATATTCCGGATCTTAGACCATTAATACAAATAGCAAACATTCGTAACGTTATTCCTAATACTATTATTAATTTTTCCCTTTGTTAAACTAATAGGGTTCAAAACATTGTTGTAGAACGTTAACATAATTGATCCTAATAATCGATAAATAATTACGTTTAATCATTTGATAGGCACATTACAGTATTAATTAATGAATATCGCCTTACCGTTATTACTTTGATTACTTACCTTACAATTATTTTCGCATGATTACGCGTTATGATTGTTTTTTTTTTATATGTAAATGTTTACAATTAAAACAGGAAACATTTAAATAGATTGAACGTTAGGTTTTTTTCTAATATTTCATAACTATTTTAATATTAATCTAAATTATATTGATCTCGTTTCGTTTTTATTGAAAATAAGTTACGTCTTGTACATATTATATAAACGTAGTACCCAAATGTTTCTAAATCTATAGAAGTAGGTACAAATAAAAGTCAACTAAGAAAAAAGTCATTGGACAAGCTGTATGTGATTACGAGACATGCCACATAGAAAACATTTTAATTTCTTCGAAAATTAGCAATACTTACGTACGGTTGCAATTCATTCACTATTACTACTGTTGCGTATAACTTTTTTTATTATTATTACTTTTTAGAAGTGAAAAATATAGAAACTTCAAGCAACAATTCTGTGGTGTCAAGGAAGTAAGTCAAAAATTTGAAAAATTAGATTTCTGCATCTATTGGTTCAAAATATTAATATATCTCATGGCAAAAAGAAGTTAACTCACTAAAATATTGAACATCAAAAAAATTACAATTTTCTAACAAATCGCATGAGTTGCTTTCTTGTTAATTGCCCATCGTGACTTACTTATCTCCTTCCCTATAACCACAGAATTGTTATTATTTTACAAAATAACTACAAATATTTCTATTACTTTGTACGAATGTTTTTTATTTATTTATTTATTCAAGCTGACCAACAGTAATCACATAGATTCACATAAAAGAAGAGGCTTATAGTATAAACATTTGTGACACCAACATCGTCAACTCCAGTTTACAATTTTATAATACGTAGTACAAAGCACACATCTAGGAAATGGTAGGTAAATCTATAGTGTAAAATATACATTTTTTTTTCTATTGTACGGTTGCATTTTGGTCGATATGGATACCCTAGCCCTACGACTTACGTCTTGGGATCAGTATTAACTGCTATGGTACCCACACCATGTTAATAAGGAATAAGACATAAGATGTATGTGAATTAAGTATTACAGTGAATGAAAAAAAATTTTTTAATTATTATTTAAATAAAAAATTAATACAAAAAAATCAACCTGCGGCAGCAATTTAATTATAATAATAAATAAATAAATAGATATCTTATAACGTACACAACTACCTACACACACTCGCAACTGTTCCTATGGTAAGCAACTTAATGCCTGTTTTATAGGTAACAGCCGACTGTTACAACTTTTTTTATAAATTTAATTATATAAATACATATAATATATATAATTAAGTCACATGAACAT
Source organism: Melitaea athalia (assembly GCA_905220545.2). Taxonomy (NCBI): domain Eukaryota; kingdom Metazoa; phylum Arthropoda; class Insecta; order Lepidoptera; family Nymphalidae; genus Melitaea; species Melitaea athalia. Next base: position 11,644,971 of record HG992184.1, on the reverse strand, counting down.
AAAACTGTCAATTTTGACACACATACATGGTATGTACCTATACATACAGTAGTAAGACAAGTGATAGCTAATAACGAGATATACTTTATTGTTTAGCAAAAACAGATAAAAATATTAAAAATGTGAAAATATAATAGGCTGAACTGACTGACTGACTGAAACTACATACCATCCCAATATATTACACTATTATTTTTATTACATTTATAGTACATTAACAGTTCCCTATTAACAAACAAAAAAGTAGCTCAAGAATCTTACTTTGCTGTGCCGTAGTCGGATGATGAATGACATATTTAACATTTAAAGAACGATATGCTAGATTAATAAAGTTTGCACATATGTATAATTGTACATATGGTCCATTATAGTTTAGGGGCCTCAATTTAAACAAAAATAAAGAAACGCTTACTACACACATACGAATATATTACATTAATTATTTTAGGAGAAATATTGCAAATATAAATACTATATATGCAATATTTCTCCTAAAATTAATTAATGTAATATAGCCTTCCTCGATAAATGGGCTTTATAACACTGAAAGAATTTTTCAAATCGAACCAGTAGTTCCTGAGATTAGTGCGTTCAAACAAACAAACAAACTCTTCGGCTTTATAATGTTAGTATAGATTTATATAATTTAAAATAACTGACATTACGAAACTATAACAACTAAGGATATAGAAATAATTGTTATTTCTCGTTTAATTGAAAATACAGTTAAGACAACGAGCTAGATAACAAGGTCGGACAGCAATCTCCGAGAACTTTTGGAGCTTGCTTAGGCATTTACTTTCATATTAAATTATTCATTTTGATTTTTTCATTTTAATTTTTCTAGTTTCCATGTAATCAAATGTCTCTATTTGATCGTTTGACGTAACAAATAAATAAAACATATTTAAAGATTAAATTTATAAAATATACATTCATAGTGTGGCCTACACAATGTTCCGCAACATTTGTCCCGCAACATTGTTGAGGGACATGTCCCGCAACATGTTCCTCATTTGTCCCCTAGTGCAGTGTTCCGCAAACTTTTTGTGTTCAAGGTACACCTAGGAATAGGAAAATATTTTGGAGGTACACCACAAATAAAAAATCATTTTTAAGTAACATTAACCAACATTTATTTATTAATCACCGAAACAATATTTATTATTAATCAATAAACGTAAACTTTATTTTTCCGAGGCACACCAATAAACGACCACGGCACACCAGTGTGCCGCGGTACACCCTTTGTGGAATACTGCCCTAGTGGATACATAGCGTAGTATAATGAAACCTAGCGTTACTAAATACGTACATCATAAAAGATAATTACATAGAGTTAAGTACCTAACACGTACTATATAATATTGAAAAGATAATATATAATCCGACTTACAACTAAATCCGAGTAAACTTAATTAACTCAGGTTTAAAATCGCTTAATTAATATTCAAAGGTAATTGTTTACCATTTAATCAATTTATTAGTTTATCAAATTATTAGTTTCCTTTTCATAAAGTTATTTGCGTAAATTATTGCCAAAATAACCGTCCTTAAAGCGATGATTACACACAGACTACTACCATTATAACTGGGTTACCGAGATAAAATTGTTTCGTAAAAATTCTGTACTTATAATATAATTACAAGCGAATATGTTCATTACACGCCAAAATTAATTTACCTTATCTGTTACATGTATAATAAATTAGAATGTTATTAATTTCGAATTAATAAAACAATTTAATGTAAGTAATTATCGAAAAAAAATATCATTTATTGTGACTTAAATATATTTCTTTCTTTATAAGGCACATCACACATGTATTATGAATATTTCATAATATCACTATATATAATACTAGCTGTGCCCCGCGGTTACCCCCGCGTTAATTTGAGGAAAATCATAGCTATAGCCTTTCCTAATTTCAAGTTTGTAGGTGTATTTCATACAAACAACCATCCCCTGTTTTAACCCCAAAAGGGGGTCGATTTCTCAAAATACATTATTAGTACACCTCAACACTGTCTATAGACCATACATTTTGAATTTCAAGTCTCTTACTTCAAAAACATAGGACTTTCATACAAACTTCCAACCCCCGTTTTACCCCCTTAGGGGTGGAATTTCGCAAAACCCGTTCTTAGCTGACCTCTACTTGGCAAAAGGAATATTCCTACCAAATTTCAAGTCTCTACGCTTTATGGTTCCAGAGATATCGTGATGAGTCAATGGGTGGGTAACTCTTTTATATATAGATAAAATTCTCGTGTCAATAATGTTAGCTTACATAATTATACGTACTCCTCCGAAACGGCTGGACCTAAATTATAAGTGGAGGGGCTTAAGGGGGTTAATAGCATAGGTAGGTATATGGCAAAACAACGTTTGCGGGGTCAGCTAGTAGGTATTGTATATATTATTATATAGTCTACATAAGTATTCTCTAAACCTGCGTTATTTTTAACAACTACTAAAGTTTTACCTTTATTTTAGCTAGTTATTATTATAAACTTATCCAATAACATCAATTATATTGTACGAATTTTTAAGACTGAATTAATTTCTTTTAAAATCCTAATTAACTATATAAATGCAGAACCGACCGGTAATAGAAGTATATAGAAGGTCCCATTTCAGTTGACATAAACTCTGTAATCTCATATCAATACGACCGCATTTGTAGCGCTGCAGAAGGTGGTGGTAGCTATAGGTGTTTTGATTTGTTTGTAAGAAAAATACAAAAAAAAAATAACAAACAACATACCAAAAAATATCCTTTATTTTATTCTACATGCGTAAAAAGAAGTAGAGAACGTAATTAGAATTAATGAATCGAGATCACAGAAATACGCGATACTTTCGGGTCAGGTCATATTGTATGAATAATATGAACAGACCAACAATCAATATAAAATCTTATATACAAGATTTAGTAATAATATGTTTGCATCAATAAATATAAAAACACCACAATCAAGTAAAAAGTGTATCAATGCACATATTACATGTTATTAACATAATTAAATGCTTCGTAACACACGCTACGTTTATTACTTATACTTGAATTATTCACTTAACGAATGGATGGATTCTCATTAGGAAACGTTGTAAATGTAGCTGATATATATATATATGATATATAGAAAGCTGATGCTCAACGCTTAAAAAATATATTATACTTTATTTTTCACTTATTCGTTAAAAGTGAAATTATATAAAATATTTGTGTATAAATGCTAACCTAGAGTATCTTTGACCACCCAGCAATTTAATATGCACTTCATCTAGTTATGTTTAACTTATAAAATTTTCAATATAAAGATTATAATTCCTTTTATAAAGAACTTTAAGTTGTATATTGTGATAATATAGTTATTAAAACGTTCCTAAATAGAACTACAAAATATGATACATATCCTCGATAATAACCACAGATCATTCAACACGGAAAGCTATCAGTTAAAAACCTCAAGAGATTATAGTAAATGTTTCAAGAGTCTGTCTGATAGAATATTCGACTCGGTCGTGTCTCCTGGGTGATTGAACAACGCTAGCATAGTAATAAACCAGGTGATCTAAATTCCTACTGTATAGATAATTTTGTGGTTATGAAATACTAATTCAAAACGAGAATCTATACTAATATATAAAGCTGAAGAGTTTGTTTGTTTGGTTGTTTGTTTGTTTGAACGCGGTAATCTCTAGAACTACTGGGCCGATTTGAAAAATTCTTTCAGTGTCAGATAGCCCATTTATCGAGGAAGGCTATAGGCTATGTGTCATCACGCTAAGACCAATAGGAGCGGAGTCCACGCCGACGAAGTCGCGCGCAGAAGCTAGTTACCTATATATAATGTGAAATATTTATACTCCAGAATTTATATAAATTAAATAATTAAACCTTAATAAAAATGAAATTATGTACGTTAAATAATATTTATTTTAAATTATTTCCTAATACCTTACATTGCAAATCTAAATATATTTCATTGCTATGTAAAACTGCAGAATTAAAGTAATTATATTTTTTACTGACGCATTAATTATAACTAAAAATAGATTATAATTATATACATTTACCTAAGCGGATAAATTGCTTCACCTTTAATTTATAGAACGACATGATCAGATTATTTTGATCATTAATCACTATTTCGCATATAAATGAATTTTAGAAGGATACACTTTATCACTCTTTCTTATTTATTTTAAAACATAAATGATATATACCTAATTAAAAAAATACACGTATCGCAAAATAAAAATACATGTTTTATGTAAATGAAAGATTGTGCTGATTTTATCGTTAATTACCTATTTTTTTAAGATTAATATAAATTATAAATATAGAATATTTGAGTAAGGAGTAGATGTACGTTACATAAGTTAATAACGTACCCAAAACATACTTTTGTACGTTATAAATTTTATTTTCTGGTCCTTCGAATGTAAGAACATGGAAAAAGAGGCCTATGCCCAGCAGTGAGATGTTAGAGCCTGAATGATAAATTACTCGCTTACCTATAGAACTTTACTTTGCGTGCTCTGACACAAAGTAGGGAACCTAAATAATTTCTAAATGAAAACACGAACTCGTCATTTAACGCTACACTGCTGAAATTTTTTAATTATTGTAGGTAATCACAACAACTTGTTGTTTAATGAATAATTGAAACGTAAATATCAAATCGTAGACCGAATAAGTAGTTCAAATGTCAAAATTTAATGTTTAATTCATTTCTGTTACGAAATGTTAATAAAAAAATGTTTAATATGTGCACACTTCTAACCGCTGCTACTGTATCGTGTCCTGTGCCCAAAGGTTATCTGGAAGAAATCGCTCTTTATAGCGATAAGATCGCCTTTGTACATCTTGTATTGTATCTTTCTTTAAATGTGTCTGTATTTCGGTGTACATTAAGAATAAAATAAATAAATAAATGTTTGATATTTTTCATGTAAAATATAACTTTATAAATAAGTACTTTTATTTTACAATAGTGCACCCAAATTTCAAGAGCTATGTGTTTAACTCCTATATATGTCCTATTCATACCTGTATTATGCAGTGTTGGACCATCCTAGCAATTCTAGGCAGTTTTAGAACTTCTCGTCCAAAGTTAAACATCTATCAGGTGTACATGATAACAACCGGAACCGACGGCTTAATGTGCTCTCCGAGGCACGGTGGGGAGACCCACAAGGACTGCACAAACATCTAGACCACGGCAAACATCTGTATGGCCAATACAAATGTGTGCGGGGATCAAACCCGCAACCGCCGCCGCGGTCACAGCACTGGTTTGTGCCCGTTGCGCCAACGCGGCGTCAAAAAAAACGCACGCCATATAGCAACAAATATTTTGTGCAGTAAAAATGGCATGAGCAACTAAGAACCCCTGGATGTTGTTTATATAATAAAAAAATAATACCTATATTATGCTACATTATACAGCCTTTCTTATACTAAGTATTAGTTCAAACTTGTAAACGTACTACTGCCGTAGGTCTGTTTTTCTAATTTTCGTATACAAATCCAAAACAATAGAGTACTCGGTATAGCAATTACAGGTCATATTATACTCGTATAACAAAAGACCATAAGTCAACATAATAAGTGTTGATACTATCGATCATAACTTTCGATAACAACGATTAGTCTATCTCTATAGTCTATACATTAAAGTCTTAAAAACTCTACATTGTAATATAAGATAATGTGCCATGTTTGTAATGTAAAAATGTCGGACCTGTCATTATTTACTATTAATAACCATATAATACTAGCTGACCCCGCAAACGTTGTTTTACCACATATTATGTTATTAACCCTCTTAATCCCTCCCCCCTTATAACTTTGGGGTATGAAAAATAGATGTTGGCCGATTCTCAGACCTACCCAATATGCACACAAAATTTCATAAAAATTGGTCAAGCCGTTTCGGAGAAGTATTGTAACTAGCATTGTGACAATTTTCTCTTACACAAAGATATAATTATCAACAATTATATAACATTGTAACAATTAATTACTTTGATGTTTTTTTTTTTTTGAGAAGTAGGTACTTTTAAGCCTAATTAAAGTCTTTAAGCGTTTGTTTTGGTCTTGTTATCTGACATCATAAAAGAGTTGAATAAGTTATGTAAAGTTGATTCCGGTCATGCAACAATATAACTGGTTTACGGAATATTCGGACGAAACGAAACTAAAAGTTATTCCGTTTCTCAGTAAAAGTGACATACGTGAACTACATGCGCTCTATCAGGCGCGTCAGTTTTAACAAGAGCGTTAAATATTAACTCATATTGCGTTCACAATAAAGTTCTCTACGGTATTTTTCGATTTCCAGCTATGGCATGACATTACTTGATAAGTATATCAGTAAACATGTCACTGACCACTTTCGCAATTTCACAACAACTACAAAACTAAATAAACCATTGTATTTATACTGAAAATTCGTTTTAATAAACTTTAATAAAGTTATGTTTTATACTGTTCCATTTAATTTATTTAGTGTCAAATAGACTAACAAGGGCATGACCACTGACAAATCGAGACAACTATTTGTATGGTAAAGGTCAGCTCTCGTAATATTGACATTTACTACATACGAGTATGTCCTAAATTATCACAAGTGTTCAAGCATAATTGAGTTACATTTTGTGTGTGATATTTACTAACTGCATGAATATTACAAAGTTCAAACAATTAAATAATACAAAATTAATGTAATTAAAATTATACAATTGTTTTAAGAATGCTAATAAAATAGATGCAAATGCTTATATGATGGTAAAAAGAGATAACTCTTTAATTGGATAAATAATGTTCCTTGACACATAATTAAAGTAAATACAATAAAAACAAGCTGTAAACTACTTAGATTAACATATTAACTTGTGATTAATTCTACTTTACTAGATATTTTAATATATCACGATGGTAAAAAGATTTTTTTCATAAAAATGAAGGAATATAGATGGGATGGCGCTTACTTTATAGTTGACTCTACTTTTTGCTCCAGATTTAAGATTCAGATACCTCCCACAATTCTGGGTGTAATATATGATTAAGTTTTATATATGTATTATTTATACTTACACTACTTACATTTATTACAAAAAAAGAAACATATAATAGCCTAAAAGAAACAAACTACTTCCCTACTTTAATTTGCGTTCCATAGAAATAGACTACCGCGCGTGTATGTTAAAGTCCAGGCAATCATTAAAAGTAATCTAATAACATAATAATAACAAGAATGTTTTTTAAGCAGACAATACCTAGCTAATGTAATTAATCTCTGACTAATATAAATAAATATATGAACTGTCAGACCTATTGACAGCTATTTGTTTTAATACGAGTACATAGTAGCTAGCTAATCTTTGATTGCTGCTCAGTAATTTAATAGTGAAATTAAAGCGGACATGGCCGACAGTCTCTTCGTTCCGATTATATATCCGCCTTATTACTATTCCGCAATAGTATTTTAGTTTAACGATTTAGAAAAAAAAATGTTCCTCATTATCTTCTTAAATATATGAATTTGTAATGTTACGTAATAAATTTTTAAATAAGATATTGAGATTTGATATGTTTTCTTCTACGCTATCTTATCTTGATAACGTAAGACTTACAATATATAGGCTATATAAAAATGTGGTGGAAATATTAAATATATACCTTTCGTAGTATTTAAGATATTACTCATCATTTGTATTGTGTAGGTATTATTAATGCATATTTGCGATACATGTCTAGCTTTGAAATAACTTCCTCCCCTTAAATATACTGTCACACAAGCCATTGTCTCTACGGATTTAGTAAACATACGAAAATTATGATTTACGTACAATTTTACCCTGAATGGTTATTGTTATTATTAAGCGATATAATAAAAATTATTGCAATCAAAATCCGTGTGGAAAATAAAAAATATATTAGCATAATTTTTATAAATTCATACTCGTAATATGAATTGTAAAAAGTCTAATTTTGTACATTGAAGATATTATTATTTATTTATTTTTAACCGATTTCTAAAAAAGGACGAGGTTCTCAATTCGACTGTATTTTTTTTTTAAATGTATGTTAGCTCAGAACTTTTGACTGGGTGGGCCGATCTCGATCAATTTTGTTTTAATTGAAAGGTGTTGCGTGTCATGTGGTCCCATTTATATTTAATTGAGATCTGACATGTACTTTTAGAGCGAAATAATGCGAATAATGCGTATTTACTTGAATACTTTTTCGTCAACCTACGTTGTATTATAGCGCATAACTTTTTAGTCGGTGTACCGATTGTGATGATTCTTACTTTAATCGAAAGCTAATACTTGTCATGTAGTTTTGTTTAAATCAGATCGAGATCTGATTACAACTTTTTAAGTAATCATAAATATTAATAGCACGTATTTACTCGACTATTTTTTCGTCTTATTACGTTGTATTACTTGTCGAAGTAATTGAAATCGGTTTTTGCGAGCAAACACAATTATTATTTGGAAGGCACTCTATAATAATCAATGCTGAAGCAAAAATTATAAATTCTTTTCATTTTTGTCTGTCTGTGTGTGTGGGCTCCGCATCACGTTCAAACTTCGAATACAATACGAATACGATGAAACTTGACATGATTTGAGTTCATATCACAAATTCAAACCCATACTTTTGTATGAATTTGGTTTCCTTATCGAACCCATAAAGGGTTCAAATTTTTAGTCCGAAATCCATTCTGGTTCCCTTTGGAGTTGGAACTTGGACGATTGTCCAATCGAAGAATCGATCGATCGATCGAAGTCTAAACGCGTTGTAGCGAACTTTTACCACTGATACAGCTAAATACTTTTTTTGAGAAATATACATAGAAATATTACACCCAGACTCAGGCGGGAATCGAACCCGTAACCCTCGGAGCAGAAAGCACATATAGGAATTAAATTTACACTTTCAGTACTGGGTGAAATTACTGTATCAACTGTATGTATGTTCAATGTAGAGTATTTTAAAATTATCGCGAGATAATTTAAGAATTGCTTCTTTGTGTTTTTTACGTTGCCCATCGGGTGAATCAAATTAAAAATTGTCTAGAATTCTAGATACTCTACTTTTATGCATTTCAAGCAAGTATTATTAAGGCTTACAACTAATCTTAATCTTATTTATCATTTTTATTTAAAACTAGCTGTCCGGGCAGACTTCGTTCTGTCTGTTGTTGTTTTTTTTTAGTATATAAACCTTCTGTGGGATTTAAGGAATATACAAAAAAAATTAACCGAATTGATCGAGCCTTTCTCAACTTATGCGCTTAGCAACATTCATTTTTATTATATAGATTTTAAGTGTCATTTAATTCACAGGACATTTAAAACTTTTTTTAATAGACGATAACATTTTCTTTTTAGACTATCTATTTTTATTAGGTTCTTTTATTCGATAAAAACAATCTTTCGAGCGTATTGGTAACCCAAAACCAACCAGTAAGCACGTTAATAAATCCTATATCTTATATGTGTACCTCAATAAAAGCTAGCAATCCAAGCCGGCCGCAGGAACACTCCAATTCTGACGCACGTGTTTACCGCGAAAACGTTCTAAGAGGCGCGAGTTAGCGTTGCGCCCGAACACAACACTAAAGGAACAACACTATACGCACGTTGAAATCATTCGCCCCTCTACGAAAAAGCTAAAAAGTAAAAGTGGTCCTGAAGGTGCGGCCGACAGCCCTGACTCGCCTCCGATAGAGCTACATCTTATCATTATATCATTGTTCTTACGTGAGTGTTGATACACTTATTTTGTTACGGTCTCTACAAATCAAGGTCATTAGTCTAGCGCATTTATGCAAATCATTTCTCAATGTTTTGAAACATTATTTTACAAAAAATATCTAAATTATTGACATAATTTTTTTAATAATAATTATTTTTACGCCATGGCCGTCAATTATAGTGTAACATGTTAAAATAGATATTAGTGTCGGTTTTCTTAATTACTTAATTAGTTTATAGATAGAAACTACATGTACCTAGTTACTATATTTAATATCACTATATAATTATTATAATTAGGGCTCGGATTAATATGTAAATACATATTTTTAATTTACACGATTTTCGGTCTCGAATGTTTTCTCTACATCGATTATTATATATGGATTGGGAAAAACTAATTTTTATTTTCCATATTTTTTCATATTTCATGGGTAAGTCCATTTTTACAAAAAAATATCACAATCATCCATATTTTCGATTTTTATATAATAGAATATGAATTAGTTCACAAAAATTGATATAATTTTACGTGTTTGCATTCACGCCACCACACGGACGCGCGTGTTTCATTTCTTTCGCGTATTATTCGTCGGAGTTTGATTTTTGAACTAAAAAAACTAACCATATTTATTCCACATTATATCTGCTGGCGCGCCGATCAAATCAATTAAATGAAAACCTGAAGATTGAATAAATAGAAAAAAAAAGTGTCTGAGGCAGAAAGCGGTGTTGCTGAAATAGCTAAACAAAAACTAAAAAATTTGATACCCTAAAGACAATTAATAAAGTTCTGTGCGTACTGAGTTTTGTCAGTTTTGTGGGTATTGTAGACGTGCCTTACGCAATTACGGAACTAGGCATCTATAAGTACGCTCCCATTATATCATGTTTTTTTTTCTCTTTATCCTGGGCAGGAAATTTCCTGCTGTGCCCTACCTTACATATTTACCTTTATTGTGACGTGGAAATATCTTTCAGCCAATAAAAGGCTATATTTAGACCAAATCGACAGTTTTAATTTTGATGATTTAAAAAAGCGTGTGATTGTGTACTGCAATCAATTTAATAAGACAGATTTAGTGGAAGATGAATATAACTTTTATAATTTTTTTTAATGTAAACTGTATTGCTGCAGTAATTTTTCATAATAAACAATGTTTAATATGAAAGATATTCTTATTTTATACTCCATATTTTTTCCATATTTTACATTTTTTGGTCCATATTATATGTACATATTTTGAATTTTTTAATACATATTTATCCGAGCCCTAATTATAATCTGTGTGTAATATCTGAATATTAGCTTGTTTAACTTGTTAAGTTGTTACAAATGGCACTATTGTGATTGAAGACATTGCTGAAGCTATAGATGTTGAATATACATATCACTAACATTACAAAGAATTGGAAAGTACCTACTGCGATACTTAAGATTTTAACACCGCTGTTTCACTTATTTAATTTTTCAGTTGTTCATTCTATTTAAAGATCAAATCTTTTCATCGAACAACAACCTCCTATCTATCTTTGATGTGCTTAATCAAAGATAGATAGGAGATTAACGGTAGCGTTAAACGCATTTGGTAATTTCAGAAGACCAGGATTCAGCTATTATCTGTAAATGACACTAATTACTTAATATAATTATTATATTATTTTCAATATTGTCAAAATAAAATATCGCTATTTGTATCCGACAATTTTTATTTGAATTTATGTACGCATCACATTAAAACTTTAGCATCAAAACCATTCAAGTTTTTCGGACTTAGAAACCTAAACTAGTAACATAAAATCTGTATTATTTAGTAGATAACGTAGGTACGAAATGTTAGCGTACAAAATTTCGCACAAAATCAATTATCTATATACTAATATATAAAGCTGAAGAGTTCGTTTGTTTGGTTGTTTGTTTGTTTGTTTGTTTGTTTGAACGCGGTAATCTCTGGAACTACTGGGCCGATTTGAAAAATTCTTTCACTGTTAGATAGCCCATTAATCGAAAAAGGCTATAGGCTATGTATCACCACGCTAAGACCAATAGGAGCGGAGTCCACGCCGACGAAGTCGCGCGCAGAAGCTAGTAGTAGATATAAGTAGGTATCATATAGAGTTGCTAGACCATTTTACCAATATAGCATTTAACATCATTTTATAAGATGCTACTTTAGTTACATTTGTCTAAATTCATACCTCTTGCATAAAAATCATATGTGCAACACGGAACAGATACAAATAATTAAACAATATTGCAAGAACACATACCTTTCCACAAATAAAATGCTGTAACTTTGATCAGCGCTCCCAGGCTTTCAATTGTTATTTTTGTCCTCAATTGATATAATAGCTTGGTAATGTGTGTGAGAACGACAGGAAATATAAGCCCTACCCTCGATGTCGGAAGAGAGTAAAGTTTCCATTATAACAATTAGAGCAAAACGTATTTTGGCTCATATGTTACAACTGGGTTGTAAGTTACAACTGATTATTCATCAAATTTTGCAATAAGCATGTCACGGTAAATATCATATGACCATTTATTAAAATATCACATATTAGGTTGGGTTACATAAAGTGAGTTAAACATACTTGAGAGCTATTTTTAACCGACTTCAAAAAAGGAGGAGGTTCTCAATTCGACTGTATTTTTTATGTGTGTTACTGGTTGTACAGATTTCGATGATTCTTTTTTAATCCAAAACTGTGCTGGTGTGTGATCCCATTCAAAACCGACCGACTGAGTTTTTGGAAATATTTTTAAATAAATTTTGCCAAATTGTTTTAAAGCTGATATATTCATCATCCACATCACCCAGTCATTATTGGGCGTTAGGTCTCTAAATCAGTTCCATGGTTGAACAGCAAGATTTTAGGCGTTGAGTGTCAGAAAAATCTGATCTTTAGGACATGCCTCCTAAAGATCAGGATTCGCGATAAACTACTGCTATGTTCGTGGTTTTTAAATAATATAAAACAAATATTCATACAAATTGGAGTCGTGGTCCTTATAAAGTCTTAGGATTTAGGAAACGTATATAAGTTATTACTTTTTCGTTACAAATGAAACAAATCGTAGTTTCATACTAATATTTATTAACTCTAGCAAAAAAATCACAATTTTTAATAAACAGTCATTTTTTAGTCTTAGCCAGCAAACACAACTATTAAATGAAAAGGTTATTAATTTTAAAAAAAATGCTCATAACTGTATTTAAATCCATGAAACATCGTCGTCACGTTCCTTGGTGCAGTGGTTTCAGCAGCTGGCTGCAGAGCTAAATGTTCACACATTCTATACCTGTAGGGACGGTACCTACCCTACATGACAAATACTCGTAGATCAGGGGTCACCATCTAGTTTCGCTCGGGGTCCGTTTGAAGAAATGAAATGACCGTCGCGGTCCGCAGATCATTTTATAGACAAAAATATTTATTAAACAAACGAAATAAGAAAAGTATTTTATTTTTTTTACACATAAATGAGATAAATTATATATTTTTATTGTTGATTATTTGTTTGAAGTTTGAAGTTGCGTGGGATTTGGGAATTGGGATATATTTTTATTAAATTATGTACTCTGTAGTTATAAGTTCCTGTGTTCTCGCGGTCCGCACAAAATGGGTCGGCGCGGCGGCGGTCCGGATGCGGATCGCGGTCCGCCACTTGACGACCCCTGTCGTACTCGTAGACCATGCAGACGATTGTCCTGTTCTAGCATGTGTTTTTGTGTTATTTGTTGTGTGTTTTTCCAGATCCGCGACACAGAAATAACATCGTTCCAGAGATCGTTAAGATTGAATTAAAATTTAAGTACTTAATTATTTATTTCTGAATTAAATGATTCCAGATGAACGATATTAGCAAATAATTTCACACTTCTATATTCACGATAGGTAAATCATAGGTTTTACTAGTAAATTCCTGTAAAAAAGTTCCTGTAAGATAACAACGACAATATTACAATCGATCTTTTGAAATTTAAATTTTGTATAATTAAACTAAATAAACTTTTAAAATTTAATTTTACATTGCAAATGTATAGGTAAAGTAAATTATTAGGCTGTTTAAAGTGAAGGTGCTGTGTACCCGTGTGTATAGGTACCTGTGACCCTGAGTACAAATTTGTTTTTAATGCGTGTTTTATTTGAGAAGATACGACGCGACGAGTATGTTGAGGAAAATAATAAAAACATCTTTTTTATACAAAAGGTGCACTTTTTAATAAATTGTATTACTGAATTTTCATAATAGAGGTTAAACGTATTGACGAAGTGAAATAGCAGAAGGAAACGTATATGATGTGTATGTATTCCATAAGGTTTCAACATCATATTTTAATGACCAACTTAATTGTTTTATTTCATTCAATTGTAACTATAATCTTTGAAACTAGGTATATCGCTATGTAAGAAATAAGGGAAACACATCTAAAACATGTGTAGAAGGTATCGGTTAAAAGGATTTTCGAAATTCAAAGCCGAAAGGGGTCGTCAGTGTGTCATTAAAAAATCCGATTGATTTTTCACTAGCGACCCGCCCCGGCTTCACACAGACTATCAGTGTTCCTCTAATATATTATATATACATGTATTATATATATATATATATATAAATCTTCCTCTGGAATCACTCTATTTACTAAAGAAAACCGTATCAAAATCCATTGCGTAGTTTTAAAGATCTAAGCATACATATACATATCTATATTTTTCAAAATTCAAAGCCATACAGTTATAGTCGTAAGCCGAAGCAGGTGTACGGAGTGCGCGAAGCCGACTTCAAATAGTTTTTCGTGCTCGATACACTTTCGAAAAATAATTAAAAATGGATAATAAGAAAGTCACTCTGAACCAGTTCAGTAAAACAAAACGTAAATTCGTTGAAATCTCCTCATTTCTGGCTCACAGAATCTTCAACAAAGGATTCGAATTTATTCTAAAGCTGATGGAAGTCATGGCAGTAAACTTTGGCAAGCGTTTGTCCATAAGTGTAACGATTCTCGCATCGACCGCTCAGAGAGACGCTTGAGCAATTTCATAAATATTGAGAAGAAAAAACGGCTTTGCGTGACTTATTTGAAGAAGAGGAAGGTGTACTCAATGGACCAGGCATAGCAGATTGATGGTGAAACCTTTTTTTTTATTATGTACTAGCTGTGCCCGCGACTTCGTCCGCGTGGAATTGTGACTTTGGACAGCATTTTTTAGATATTACTTTTGGTTTATTTTGGACATTAGAAAAGCTCTAATATTTTGTCTCTTGTGGCAAACTTATAAAAAATTCACATAAACTCCCGATTGTTATTTTACACTATATATTATAACTACAAGTTGATCTAAAATAATTAAGATTGCTTCATTATTTTTCTTTTTACCAGCTAAATAGCCCTCAAAAAAGTGCGATAGATAAATTTTTTCTTCAAAAGCAAAAAAAATTATTGAGCCTCAAGTCTCACAATTAAAATGGCGCTTGGTTTTTTGATTTCAGATAACCAGAACGGCCGAAACCATGGCAGCAGTGGAGCACCTTTTTTCATATGCGTTCCTGTTGCACGGTATATCTCCGATTATGTTAAATATATTAAGCTAAAAAATACAATAAGTTTGTTCAATGTTAATAAAAATGACATACAATTTACATTTTTTTTTGTGGTTTTTTCCAAAAAAAATCCCAAAAAACCATTACAATCCTTCACACTAGACGACCCACGGCCGGTATTATGTACCTACTATTTTACCGTACTTTCTTGTAAATATAGCTTACAGAATATTATAATGATAAAAAAAATTATAACTGATAAATCATTTTAAACATCCACCACATTAACCTAGAAAGATTTCTATATACTTAGTTGTACATAATATTATTGGCTTTCCCATAAAAGGTTTTTCAATAGATACTTTTGTTGTTTACCTATATTTATAAATAAAAAAAAAACAGTTTAAAAAAAGTTTGTGCACTTTGCACTAACCGTATTTCTTTATCCCTCTTTTGTTAGAAAGGAGATATTTTAAATATTATTCGATAAATATATCTAATAATTTTGCATTTAGAAGGCAAAATGTTAAAAGTACATACACTAATACACAATTTTACATAATACGGTAACAAAATACATTTACATACTGAACCTACTTTACCAAACGATGCTTCATTAGCAATAAATTAGCATTAGGCAGTGCTCGGTCCTCGCGGTAACTGCCAAGATCGTCTAAAACCAGTATGAGCACGTAAAAACGTAAAATGGCGAAGGAACCTTGACCAAAGTGGGACATCTAAAGGCTGTTACTTTCTTTTGCTTTACTTCTTCTGTATGCATCTATGTCTGTATGAAAGAAGTTCTTAAAAATGGTTCAGTTATATAGATGTCGTAAGAAAATCGCGCAATAAAACATTTTTATACGATGTAGGCAAAATATTCATTTTAAAAAATATGCCGGTTGGTGATAAAACTATCTGACACATAATAGTAGGTATCCAATAAATAAACTTTTATGAATTATGATATACCTACTTCTATTTTTGAATATTATACTCCACTTTAACAGTCAGATATTTCCATTCGCAACCTACGAACCTGAAAGAAGGTAATTTGTTGAGCCGAAACAGGCTTCAAGGACCTGTTATATCTGCTGATAATCGCCAATGCAGTACCTAATATGCGAATAATCCTTATAAGTAATTGATGGAACAGGCTCTCTATAATGACTGTTCTAGAAAACAGTAACAATGATTGATGACATCAAACGTAATATTTTCTAATTTCAATGGTCACAGCGCTGGATTGCGGCTGCTGCGCTCACCATTGCGGGTTCGATCGCCTCACGTGGCATACCTACATTTGTATTTTTGGCCATACAGGTGTTTGCCGAGGTACCTATAGGCGTTTCTGCTTGCGCATTATGTGTGTTTTCGGATCCCCGATACAGGGGTAAATCTTAGTGAGGGCCGTTTCGTGCGAGGCGTTTATTTATTATTTTTTTATTTAATTCATTGAAGTATATTACAAAAACTAAAAATACTTCTAAAAATAGTCTTTTACTTCTTCCTTAAATTACACTATTTAAAGAAAAGGAAATTCGTAGTACTTCGTAGTATTAGATTTTCAGTAAACAGTACTTACCTGTTACCTAGTAGTAGGTAAGGGTGTGCGGGAATAGAAGGAAATGATGAAGAGTTTGTCTATATTTATCCGAGATAAAAATAAATATAGAGAGGATTTTACCGTCTGTACTACATGTTACCCTCTTGGGTGCACCATCTTGTACTATTATATTATGGCAAGATAGTGCTTGCACCATGTCAAGGAACGTATGTTCTTATTTTTCCTTTGTTTAAAAATATTATAAATTAATTTGTCCATAAAAATAATGATACATATTTTTGAAGTGAAACTTCTTTAGAATCGTTATGAGTTCAAACCGGATGCAACTGAAAAACGACAGGGAAGGGCCGCGCTGCAAGCCGCTAACTTTAAATTAATTTTTTTTAAATTAGTTTTCCAAAGAAGTTTCACTTCTATCGTGTGTGAATCGCACACACCTTTTTTTCTCTGATTACAATTTAAAAGAGGAAGAACTATTAATTATATTTTTCATTAAAAAGTTTGAAACAAAAAAAATAGTAGCAACTTTAAATATGAATATACGTTTATACATACATATACGTTTATTTATTCCATCGAAAGTTATACCAAATAACTATTTTGCAAAAAAATCAAAAACTAACCTTGACGTGTTTATGGACACAACGGCTTTAAAGGTACTTATAATTAAAATTACTTAATATAATTTTTGATTTTCATGCGGGTGAGAAAGTAAAAACGGGTTTTTGAGGTTAAGCAACTTTCCACCGTTTTTGAAATCCTGACAGAACATTAATAGTCGTTTTTAGAGTTCCTTATAGATACATTTTTCCTTATTTTTAATTATTCCTAAAAAACAAAAATAATTATGTTAAAGTCGAAACTTGCTTTTGGAAACTAATAATGTTATGTTATTACACGTTATGTACGTATATTAATGGCACCAAGTGCAAATAAAAATCGGCCAAGTGCGAGTCGGACTCGCGCACTAAGCGTTCCGTATCATTGACTAAACTAAAGGCTATATTTTATTGTTATTAAACAAAATACTTAGTAAATAAGAAAAAGATTAATACCATATAAAAATGGTAAATAAACTAGTCAAATACGCCATCTATCAATCGATCCATGCCGCTATTGGAAAGCTATTATATTACTCTATCGACGACGTTTTCTTGATTTCTGATAGATGGCGTTGAAGACTACCTATATATTTTAATCACAAAAATAATTATCGCCCCCCCCTTAAATATTTATTTTACTTTGTTTTTAGTATTTGTTTTTACAGCGGCAACAGAAATACATAATTTGTGAAAATTTCAATTGTCTAGCTATCGCCGTTCTTGAGATACAGCCTGGTGACAGACGGACGGACGGACAGCGAAGTCTTAGTAATAGTAACTAATAATAATAATAAAAAAGTAGTAAATAAATAATAAACTATAAGTAATAATAATAATAAAATGTCCACGGAATATTTTTAACGCAAATGCGACTCGAACTTCCTTTTTTAATTTTGAAAGTGTTGTAATTTAACTTACTTACTTCTTTTATACCATTTAAGTAAAAATCAATAAATGTGTTATACAATCGTTTTTACAAAATATTGTTTTAATATCTTTTATAATAATAATTTCAGAATTTTTATTATTTCATTTTATAATTTCAGAATTTCAGATTCAGGAGGCAGTATTGCTTGAAACGCCCCGCATTGTGAGGAGGTTCCTCAGCCTTAACTACCGGCGGCCTGGGCCTCAACCTGCCACCGGAGGATTACTATTTTTATATTTTTAAATATTTTTATTTTCTTTTTTTATAAATATATTCAAAAATTTAATAAGAAGGATATATGTTGAATAAATGTAATAATAATAATAATTTACTTTTTATTGTACACATAAAAAGAAATTTAGAATTTATAGCACAATACACAAAAAGAACCAGCCACAACCAGCGTGGAGGAGATAATGTGAAAAAAGCTAAAAGGTGTACTTGTACAGAGTTAAAATTACAGAAAAAAAGAAGAAAACCAAATAATTATACACACACACACGCAAATATATACACATATTATAAACAACATTAACTATAATAAAAATAACACGACGAATTACACAAAAATATATAATAACTATAAATACACTACACATATAATACATAATTATGATAGAGTTATAACTAAAGTATTCCATAACCACGCAGCTTCGATGCAAAGTCCTGGTGTAGAAGGCAGTATTAGAGTGATTACAGATTTTCAAATTGAGATTTTCACTAGAATGAAATGATCTATTTTCTTTTTTATATGATATTATTGTTGTTTCAAATAAGATGGTAGGATAGGATTAAATAATACATAATATAGGACAGGTAGTAGATAAGCTGTGTGGCTACAAATATATCATCATCATCATCATCATCATATCAGCCTGTTGCAGTCCACTGCTGGACATAGGCCTCCCCAAGCTCGCGCCAGACATCCCGGTTTTCCGCAATCCCCATCCAGCCTACACCAGCAATCTTACGTAGATCGTCGGTCCAGCGGGCCAGAGGGCGTCCTACACTGCGTTTGCCAATACGCGGTCTCCACTCCAGGACACGTCTGCTCCAACGGCCATCGGTCCTGCGACACAGATGACCAGCCCACTGCCACTTCAATTTGCTGATTCTGTGGGCTATGTCGGTTACTTTCGTTCTCTCACGGATAGTCTCATTTCTTATTCTGTCCTTGAGAGAAACCCCAAGCATAGCCCGTTCCATAGCACGTTGAGCGACTTTAAACTTGTGGACCAGTCCCTTCGTCAGTGTCCACGTCTCGGCTCCATATGTCAACACAGGCAGGACGCATTGCTCGAAGACTTTTGTCTTCAAGCATTGCGGAATTTTCGAAGTGAATATACAAATATATATTGGTTGTCAAATATTTATGAGTGCGTTCAGAAATTTATTTTGTGTAAACAGCTTTCTACCTTATACAAATGATGCATTTTAACAGTGAAAGAGATATATAAAGATATGACATTAATTATCATCATATACCTACCTATATAATATCTTTCATTAAGCGCTTCCTATCTTTAAATTGAAATAAAACAAAGTGTATGTGAGATACCTATCATCGAAATCTTTTATTCGTTTGAAAGTTCCATTTATCTATGGACTAGCTTCTGCGCGCGACATCGTCCGCGTGGAGTAGGACCAATTCTGTCATACACAATTTGTGCGAAACTTTAACTCATCTCAAGGAGAGGGCAAAAAACCCCGATTTTGAAACATTCTTTATTGGTGCTACGCTCCTATTGGTCTTAGCGTGATGATATATAGCCTTCCTCGATAAATGGGCTATCTAACACCGAAAGAATTTTTCATATCGGACCAGTAGATCTTGAGATTAGCTCGTTCAAACAAACAAACAAACAAACAATCAAACAAACAAACTCTTCAGCTTTATTATATTAGTATAGATTATTACATTCTGCTAATGTCCGCCGTGGCTTCGCTGGGTGGCACGCATCCGAAATATCCAATTTTCCATGACTCTGGCGCATAAATCAAACTGGATTTGACTGATGGCATGGGTTATTTTGGCTTTGAGGACCGCTGTGGATTGTGGCTTATTCGAATACACCTGCGACTTCAGAAAATCCACAAGAAAAAGTCTAACGGGGTTAAATCGCACGATCTCAGTGGCCAGTTCACATCACCTCCACGTGAGATGACCATGTCCTCAAATCGCTCGTGCAGAATATCCAATGTGGCATGATCTGTGTGGCATGTAGTGCGGTCCTGTTGAAACCACAAGTCGTTGGTGTCTAGTCTAGATCATCCAATTCAGGCCAAAAGAAGTTGGTAATCATCGACCTTTAACGCTCGCTCTTGGCACTTGACTGGATTTTCCTTTCAGTTAAACTAATACATTCGCAAGCTGCACTTCAAGACACTCGGAGTACTTAATTTCAAATATTTGTATACATCCGTGAAATAATCCTTAGAAAAATAACTTTTACAAAAACGGCAATTTTTGCAGGTACCTATTTACCTATACCAGCAAACGTTTATCGTTCCTTAAGGCAAAATTACTGAAATTTAACGAAATTACTGAAGCATTTAGGATGAGCTTCGCAAAAAATTGTATTTAAATTAATTATTTGTTAGACATCCTTCAACACGATGTTACCTACCGCATATTTTAATTTTCATTTTTTTTTCCAATTATATTCAAATGTAGGTACCTATATCATATTATTTGTGTAATGTAGGTAATGGCATACTTTAACATTAATTTATAATAGATATCATTTGTAATTTAATATTATTACTATAGAAACGCTGTGCACTGTTAAACTGAAAATTGTTTTTGTGCACTGTTTATCACATAACTTGTATTTTTTTTTCTGTATTAAATTAAAAAAAAAATAGTACCTACCTACAACTAATTCATTCAATTGTGTTCCCGTTTAGCTTCATAAAATATAATACATTAAATTTTAAAAAGTAATATAAGATATGCTACATCTCAACGTTACCGAATTATAGGTAGGTATCTACCTACCTTTTTTAATTCGAGTATAATATAAAGAAAATGGTGGCAATTTTAAACAACGTCACTCGGTCAACGCATGAAATTTTACTTACTTTCATTTGCCAGCAACAAGTTTTCAAAACAATCCTTATTAGGATAAATAACCTTTACCTACCAAAATGAGATAGTGTAACAAAGTAAATTAACCATAAAATTTTATTGACGTTGAGCATAAATATACAATTACTTGACAAACATGGCCGATGGGTGCAAAAAAATTGAGCGGATTTGAGTACCTATCGGAAGCGCTTTTTGGACAAAAGTATATAGAAAGGAACAAGAGATGAAAAAATGATGGAACAGAATTCGCCTTCCGATCTTTTGAAATTGTTGCACGCAAACGACATGTAGGTACACTGAGTTTTTAAACGTGGAAATTGCCTATCGAATATTTATGACATTAACTGTAACAAACTGTAGCGCAAAACGATCGTTTTCATATTTGAAGAAAGTTAAAAACTTCTTACGTTCTACAATGACTGCTAATAGACTCAATAGCTTAGCTATTCTATGCATCGAATCCGACATTCTTCAAAGTTTAGATTGTGAAGATTCAAGGCTAAGTTCAGATGAACAAGCGGCGACGCGCGGTTGGCTCGTCGCGCGGCTATGAAATTGAAACAAGAGATGCGATTTGGAATCTTAACTCAATCTTGCAAATCCTTTTCAACGCAATCATACAAAAAGTCAAAGGATATAATCGACGTCCTAAAGTACTTGAAAAACCGACCTTCGTGTAGTTGTAGTGTGGGATATGATATAAAGTACCTTTATAAAAATATATAGTATCCGCAATAAATTAGTTATTTTAATTTTGAAAAATAAAAAATATAAACTATATGTTTATGTAAAATTCCAGTATTGGGGCGGATTTTTTTCCGGTGCCCACGAGCGGCATTAAGTTTAAATCTGGCCCTGGATATGATTCACAAAAGTCGTTCAAAAACTGCATAGCTCATAATATGAAGATTATGTACTAGCAGTTTCAATGAGAAAAATCGGAAAAAAATTTGAATATAAAAAATGTAATTTTGCCACCCATTTTATGGGGGGGAAGCACACTACTTCAATGGGACTGACTGCTTTACGTGCTCTCCGAGGCACGTAGGGCACACCCACAAGGACAGAGAACCAGGCCGGAAAGTCATAATTCTACAAACATAAATATCCATTCCGAGCGGGAATCGAACCCGCAATCACCGGTGTGTGCACCTCACACGTTACACGCACCACTATACCAGATTACCAGAGCGATGTTAGGACGTCCTAATTAATTAAAAACAGAGATTCGAGGTCTGGATAGTCCAACCGAAAACTAAATGTATACTATACTAGCTGTGCCCGCGACTTCGTCCGCGTGGAATTTGCCAAAAAAGTAATTGTTCTGTTCACAGAGTTATAAAATAAATAAATTTCTAAAATAAAAGTAGCCTAAGTTACTCCTTATAACATCAGTTATCTGCCAGTGAAAACCCGTCAAAATCGGTCCAGCCGTTTCAGAAATTAGCCGGAACAAACAGAAAGACAGACAGACAAAAATTGTAAAAAATGTTGGTACCTATATGGTTTTAAAGTTCAATTTGACTTTTAAGTATTATTACGAATCTTTTGTATGAGAATATAGAAAATTGTTGATTTTAGACTTTTTCAGCAATGTTTTTAAATTTTTCTCTCCGTAAGAACCATCTTCGTACTTCAAGGAATATAAATAAAGAATTAGCGAAATCGGTTCAGCCGCTCTCGAGATTTGCGCTTAGCAACACATTCAGCGATTTATTTTTATATCTAAAGAGATATTGGTCTTCTTTGAATACAGTATAGTTAGTTCAAGTCATCTTTGCGCGCGGCTCTATGTGTGCGTGCGCTTGTAATTATACAACTTTAATTTGTGTAGCAGACGGTCAGGGACAGTGCGACGGTCGCGTCACTACGGCGACCGTCGCACCCACACATATACCCGCGCGCAAAGATGAGTTGAACTTAGTATAACATATTGTTACAGCAGCTTATAACCTATAGGTACATTAAGTTGATATACTACATTATTGAAACTGTTTTTTTTTTTCGTATTTTGTATATCTATATTCTATTCTATACCTACTAATACTAATATTATAAAGAGGTAAAGTTTATAACTTTGTTTGTATATACGGGGTAATCTTCGCAAATACCGATCCGATCATGAAAATTCTTTCACTAACAAAAACCTACACTATTCAGAAGTGATATAGGGTACATTTTATTGTTATTGGACAAAACAATCAGTGAAAAATAATAGTATATGTAAATCAAGTCGTAGAAATGTAAGCGAGGTGAAAATTTTACTATACATTTGCATCACACAAATAATAATTAACGTCCAACGAAGTGGGCAGGACGGCTAATATTATGTAACTTGAACAAAAACAGCTTTCCGTTTGATGTATCACAACGTGGTCAAGTTCATACTACAGACGCAAAAATTAATAGTAGAACAATTACTTCATTACGGATGCGGCTTTATATTAATATCACTTGACCACTTTTTAAATGCAACAAAATTGTAAAACGCTCTCCTGAAAACTTAACAAAATTAAAAATTAAAGAATCGACTGTTAGGCGGTACGAAGTTCGCCGGGTCAGCTAGTTTATCAATAAAAAATATAGCCAACACGTCAAGCGTGATCGCGGCATAGTGACAGATTTATGGACTGCTGAACCCGCCAGGCGTGTCGCAGTCGGTAGCATTGAATTGATAATAGGTTAAAAATAAAAGAAACAAACATCAGGTGCACATAACACTTATATTTTAACATAACGTGATTAAGTAAAATAAAATAAACATTTTTAAATTAAAACAACGAACGCAATACAATATACTTAATTAAAAGATAAAAACGACCAATATATCCAATATAGTATTTCGTAGCTATAAACATTCGTAAATGTAGAAAATATGCTATTTTAGAGATCTTACATTATTATTGTATAGGAGGTATTTAATTATATTACCAACGAAGACTTTATAGACCGGGATCCCTAGTACATTTTTTTCACTTGATTAACACGAAACGAGACGAACAAAAATTTCCTCTACGAAAACTCTCGACAGCAGTGAAATTTTTGTTCGTCTCATCAAAATAAAGCTACTCCCGGAAAATTAGCCTGATAGTAATCAAGTGAAAAAAATGTACTAGGGATCCCGGACTATTATGGTATAAGTGAAAATTAATATTTATTAGCGATTGGTCGTTTACCTATCCAATAACACAAATGAGAGCCGGTCACCTATACTTAAGACAAGACTTGTATCGACTTTCCAGAACGCTGTAGACACGATATTCCTTGATAAACATTGATTGTTTTCGGTTTATAGTAATATTACTCGATTTCACTGTTTTGTTTGAAATTTTTTATATATTGCCGTTTGTTAATATGTCTGAACATATTCTATTTAAACAGTGGTATAACAACTCTGATTTTCATACATCTTTTATACTTTTTATTTTCATAAAATCGGCAAACTTTGTTACCAATTAGGAAATAACATCATTACACTTAATATAATTGTCTTTTACAAAAATTAAATTAATTTATATAATCACATCGTGGTACTTTTCTTACCTATGTGCATCGATACATTAACGTCACCAATATTTACATAAAAAGATGTTTATCAACGAAAGAATATCATTTGGTATAAAAAGTATATCTATAGTATGTATATTATAAATCAAATTACAAAGCCCCATATATATTTACAATATTTTACATATAATCATATGATTCTAAAGTTATATGTAATTTGCAAAACATTTTATCGTAAGCAAGATAAATATCTATGGTCTCAAACTTGTCTCCTGTAGGAGAGCTCGAGACACGTCGCAGAACTCACTCAGATAAGTATAAAATTTATCGTATCTGGTATTCAGACTATATTATGTCAATGACATGTCTTATATAGGTAGGGATCCCTAGTACATTTTTTTCACCTGATCAGTATCAAGCTAATTTTTTGTGAGTGGCTACATATTGATGAGGCGAACAAAAAATTCCTCTTCGAAAACTCTCGATTGTGGTAGCTAACAGAGATAGTAGGGG
The DNA here is from genome assembly GCA_905220545.2 of Melitaea athalia. Classification (NCBI taxonomy): domain Eukaryota; kingdom Metazoa; phylum Arthropoda; class Insecta; order Lepidoptera; family Nymphalidae; genus Melitaea; species Melitaea athalia. The sequence goes on along the minus strand of HG992184.1, from coordinate 11,619,440 downwards.
GTAGAGCAGCAGTGAGTGTAGGACCGGGATAACATACCACGCAATTTGTAGGACAATATTACTATTAAATTATATAGATAATCACTAACTAAAAGAAAAAAAAATCAGCTGGTTAGTAATAATTTTTGATGACCTTACGAGGTCATCAAATTGATGACCTCGTAAGGTCATCAAAAATTATTTTTTTTTCTAATTTTTTTTTTTGCTTTTAGTTAGTTAATATCTATATAATTTGATGGTAATATTGTCCTACAAATTGCGTGGTACGTTATCCCAGTCTTACGCTCACTGCTGCTCTACCCCCTGCTATCTCTGTTAGCTACCACAATCGAGAGTTTTCGAAGAGGAATTTTTTGTTCGCCTCATCAATATGTAGCCACTCACAAAAAATTAGCTTGATACTGATCAGGTGAAAAAAATGTACTAGGGATCCCTACCTAATAATTCTTACATCACTAGCTGTACTCCGGTGTTTCGTTTGCGTTGATTTGAGGAAAAAAACGTACTAAAATATTACATATACCGGGTGTATTTGGAACGCTTGAAAAGATATTATTTTATTTAAACCTAATAATATACTATTTGTATACTATATAATGCATATAACTATTTTAAGACTTATGTATTTTGCGAACTCTCGTTGACCGCGAGACGCGCGTGCGTGCGGGAGTACGTTGACCTCGCGCCGGTCAGCTGAAGGCGCACATGAACTTGTGGTATTCAATGACATTGCCGATTTTTTCAAAACACGATTATCTTAAGCATTATCATTCATTATTTTTCCCAAACCGGATAACTTTTTTGGTATACCAAAAAGTTATGAAAAGAGGCAAGAAAAAAAATTCTTTTCGCGTTTTTTCACTTGTGTCATTTCAGGTCATGCCAACACTATCATACCTCTTCGTTTTTTCAAGCGTTCCAAATACACCAGGTATAGCCTTCCTCGGTAAATAAGCTATCCAACAAAGAAGGAATTTTTCAATTCGAATCAGCAGCTTCTGAAATTAGCACGTTTAAACAAACAAACTCTTCAGCTTTATAATATTGTTATTACATAATGTATTTTCATACGTCGGCAAATCGCATCGTACATTGTATAAGTTATAGGTACAAAATAACACCCTAGAGCCAAGGCACAAGTGTGGTATTGTAACGACAAAACTCTTTTGTCTTTAATACACTACTGGCTATTTTTGCTAAACTATACATAAGAACAATGTACTCACATGCTACACCTAGCTTTATTCAACTAAATTTCGAGTAGAATATAATGTAAGCTGGGATTGTTTCCAATAAGGAGTTTCTAGCACTTCGCACATAAATCATATTCGATAAAATATATTTTGAAATAACACACAAATTGGGCTTTCTTATCAAAAGTGGTTATATAAAAAGTTACAATTCGTCACATCGCATCGAATCGCATAGATCGTATTACAGTACTTTTGTAAAAGTAGTTTTTAAAAATAACTCGCTAACTTAACAATATGTATAAATCTTTTATTCCATATATATCTATTTTAACAAAATATTCATAGCTATAAATATACAATTAAAACAACATAACGGTCAACTATATGGAATCCTCAGATCTAGGAGTACATTTAAAATAAATAAGGTTAAAGACTCTTTATACAATACAACGGTTATAAGCTGCTCTCATGTGGATATTCGAGTTTTCCATACGGAAGACTTCTCACCTGCAACATTAAAACGTTTTATACTTGTGGTTCCACTAAACCTAAACTGTATCAATTGTGAAGACACAAACCTGTCCTGTGAGTTTCCCCGGCGATGTGATGCCTGGGCACGATATACTTGGACTCTTGGAACATCGATAACATTAAATCTTCGGTAGTGGGATGATATTCGACTTCATTAATACTTGCTACCAAAGGTGAGCTCTCGTAATTCCTGTTAGAATCTCTAGACGAAGGTGACGTACTGGACCTGGTCGGATAATCGACCGAACGTGGCCTCCTCGTGTCCACGGGAGTCATTTTAGGATTCACATGAACGTCCTTGTGAATATAAGGCTCTATGGACATGCTCGATTCGTTTTCGTAGTCACTCAAATCGCCGTTTGTAGCATCATAGTTCACTTCGACGATTAGAGGTCGCTGGAGGGTGGGAGATTGGATAATTGAGGTTGTACTAGGTACGACGTTCGCCGGCCGAGTCGAACTAGATTCTATTGTGTCCTCCAAAATATTCGAAATACTTCTAGAGGGCGATGGGTTAAATCTCGTTGCGCTGTCAGGCTTAGACTCACTATTACTCAATTTTTCGTTAGAGTCTTCGATTATTTCCTCCTTAAGTTCGGTTAATTCATTCAGATTATCCGATAGTTTCACAAACTTTGGCATCCTCAAAGCCCAATGCCCTCCCTCCTCCGTAGAACAAGAATGTACAACATTAGGTTTTTTACGTTTATAAAACAACATGTAGGCCGAATTATTAACGAGCTCGCTGTAAATATTTTCATCGTCGACGGGCGTAACTCTGGAATCATCGAACTTGTACCAGTGACTGTCATATGGATTTTTACAAGCTGCTGTATAATGACCCGTTTCTAAATCATCACCGTGGTGGTAACAAATAGCGTAGAGGTCGTAAATATTCTCTTGTGGTTTGGTGGGGGTCTTGGAGTGCCTCCGACGCGGAGATCGCGAGTGACTCGGCGATTCGACATTAGGTGGGTTTCTTCTTACGAGGTGGGGAGTCATGTCGAAATCGTCGATTGGAAATTCTACCATCGTCGTTAGTTTTGTACTTGTACGGCCTTTAGCTTGTCTGAAAAATAGTTATTATTATATAAAAATGTTTAAAGTATTTTCTATTAAATAACAATAATGTTGTAAAGTAAATAAGTATATTTGTACTTACTGTCGAAATCTCTTCAGATGTATAACTAAAATGTCAGGAAGAGACCATAGACCAAGAGTTTTCACAACAGGCATGTATCTCTGACATTGAGGGCACCTGTAACAATATTTTAACATGAAGCCTATATATTTTAATATATATAAATTACGCGTCACGTTGTTTGTCCGCGATGGACTCCTAAACTACTTAACTGATTTTAATCAAATTTGCACACCGTGTGCAGTTTGATCCAACTTGAAAGACAGGCTATATTTTATTTTGATATATGTAATTATGATTTTAAGAAAAAAAGAGCGGTACGAAGTTCGTCAGGTCAGCTACGAGGGTGCGTTTTTAAGTTCGCGGAATGAGAGGGTTGGAGGGGGGTGATTAGGCTCATTAGGATCGTAACGTGTTTAGTGACTCATAATTAGTATAAATACGAGATTTCATTGTTATTAGACTATTAGTCTTTGAGCTATCGGCATCCAAGCAAGATAATCAGGAGTGAAAAGTGAAATATGGAAAAAATCGAATATCGTGCCGTTATAAAGTTCCTTACCAAGCAAGGAAAATCAGTTACCACCATAATGGATGAGATGTCATCGGTTTAAGGTGACTCTTGTCCAGGAAAAACCATGGTGTACAAGTGGCACAGTTTGTTTAAAAAAGGAAGGGAATCCTTTGAAGACGACCCGAGGCCGGGCAGGAGCATCGAGGTGACCACGCCAGAACTTATCCAAAAAGTCGAAAAACGTACTCGACGATGCTCGACTAAAGAAGAAACAACTCGCAGAAATGGTTGGAGTATCCGATACAACCATTTTTAAAATCCTGCACGATCATCTTGGCATGACTAAGGTCAGCCGCAAGATGAGTACCGAGAATGCTCACGCCGCCGCAAAAACAACAACGCGTAGAGTGTTCACGTGCATATTTGGACCTCTGCAATGAAGACAAGGATGGTGTATTGAGTCGAATTGTTACTGGAGACGAAACTTGGGTTCATCATCATGAACCTGAATCGAAACAAGACTATGCAGTGGCATAAAAAGGGCACAGCACCCCCCAAGAAGTTTAAGGTGTCACAGTCAGCTGGGAAACTCATGGCAACGGTCTTTTGGGACTCGGAAGGAATATTATTGATCGATTATAAAGATAAAGGTGTTTCTATAACCGGAGAATACTACGCTTCAATATGAGAGCGACTAAAAGAAGCCATTAAACAGAAAAGACGGGGAAAATTGACGAAAGGTGTTCTGCTTTTGCACGACCGACAGTGCGCCCGTCCACAAGAGCCGCGTTGTGTTGGCTGCCCTGCTTAAAGTGGGCTTCGATATTTTGAACCACCCACCCTACAGCCCAGACCTGGCCCCGAGTGATTATTACCTCTTTCCAAAAATGAAAAAAAAAGCTGCGGGGTAAAAAATGTACCACCGACGATGAAGTTAAGGAGGCAGTTTCAGCGTATTTTGAGGACAAAGACAAAACTTTTTTTATGAGGGTTTAAATAAATTAATTGAAATATCTGAATAATGTGTCCGTCTTGCAGGTGAATATATTGAAAAGGAAAAATAATTTGGTTTTTTTTATTTAAACCCCTTACTCTTCATTCCGCGAACATAAAAACGCTCCCTCGTAGTTTAATCATATTTTAATATTGTAATCAAAACAGTTAATAAAATAACTGTAATAATAGTGACTGACGTAAATAATTGCACTCTGTAAAATAATGAAAAGGGCACGGACTGTGACAAATGGTTAAACATACGTTTTCATAAAATAATTTAGAATTCTTAAAGCATATAAACTATGATAAATTGTTAAGTATTATGTAGGCGAAGATCTAAATAATAGTGATAGAATAGGCACGACGAAAGATTTTGAAAACCTCTTCCGTAATGTGGGTACACATTTACTATTTACGAAAATACCTATATTTCGGTAATAAACTTAAGTTTAAGGAAGTTTATAACTATTTTTCTAATATGTTTTCAATGAGTGCGACAAAACGGCTGCAGGTGTCATGGTGTCGGCTTTGACGTCACACTTAGGGCCTATGCAAACCACGTTTTTTAAACGCGCCGTCGGCGTTGACGCGCGTTTTAAAAGCGCGCGTCGACGGCGCACTTTTATCCTACTGAGCAGTTTGTTGTCGTTTGTATCGATACAAACGCGCGGCACCGCCGCGTCTGTATCGATGCACGCGCGTTTGCATCGCGTCTGTATCGCGACACACGCGCGTCAACGGCGCGTTTAAAAGCGCGCGTCAACGGCGCGCTTTTATCCTACAGAGCCATTTGTTGTCGTTTGTATCGATTAAACCGCGCGTCACCGGCGCGTCTGTATAGCTACACACACGCGTTTGCATCTCGTCTGTATCGCTACACACGCGCGTCAACGGCGCGTTTTAAAAACGCGCCTCGACGGCGCACTTTTATTATACAGGTGTACAAAGGTCTACAGGCTGCGTCTGACTCGCGTGTGTATCGCGTCTGTATCGCTACAAACGCGCGTCGACGGCGCGTTTAAAAAACGTGGTTTGCATAGGCCCTTATATATACGTCAGGCTCGTTCCACCACAGGCCCACAACGCCATCGACCACGACCGCTGAAAACCGCTCAGTAGTTAGTCGACAAGTGGAAAATGATAGGAAAATGTTCTAAAAGCGTGTTATAGCACATAAAAATTGCAAAAGTTACAAACAATTAATTTTTGAATTTCATAAATCATTGAATTTTTGAACTTCTAAAATAGTTATTGAGATGAAACTTAAAATTTGAAAATTGAGCGATCGCCGATCGGTAACGCGGCAGCGTCATGACGGTCAGTACTTGGAAGGTTGGCTTCTTGTTTTTTTTTTTTCAATTATTTTTTTTTTTTTTTGTATTTTAAATTCGTTCTTTTTTTAATTTGTTTTTTTTTTTTAAAAAGTTTGCCAAAGAAGTTCCACTTCTGACATTTTTTATGATAAACACACCGTATCTCAGTAATCCACTATCAGTATGCTGGCGGCCGCCGACACGTGCACTTCACACTTCACACTCCACACTCCACACTCTCAGATATAAGACGACGGCTCACCTCCAGGCGTCCTCCTGCGCCAGGTGCTCGGCGCGCGTGTAGTGCGCCAGGCAGGCGTGCAGCGTGAGCGGGCTGGCGGCCGCCGACACGTGCACTTCACACTTCACACTTCACACTCCACACTCCACACTCCACACTCTCAGATATAAGACGACGGCTCACCTCCAGGCGTCCTCCTGCGCCAGGTGCTCGGCGCGCGTGTAGTGCGCCAGGCAGGCGTGCAGCGTGAGCGGGCTGGCGGCCGCCGACACGTGCACTTCACACTTCACACTTCACACTCCACACTCCACACTCCACACTCTCAGATATAAGACGACGGCTCACCTCCAGGCGTCCTCCTGCGCCAGGTGCTCGGCGCGCGTGTAGTGCGCCAGGCAGGCGTGCAGCGTGAGCGGGCTGGCGGCCGCCGACACGTGCACTTCACACTTCACACTTCACACTCCACACTCCACACTCCACACTCTCAGATATAAGACGACGGCTCACCTCCAGGCGTCCTCCTGCGCCAGGTGCTCGGCGCGCGTGTAGTGCGCCAGGCAGGCGTGCAGCGTGAGCGGGCTGGCGGCCGCCGACACGTGCACTTCACACTTCACACTCCACACTCACAGATATAAGACGACGGCTCACCTCCAGGCGTCCTCCTGCGCCGGGTGCTCGGCGCGCGTGTAGTGCGCCAGGCAGGCGTGCAGCGTGAGCGGGCTGGCGGCCGCCGACACGTGCACTTCACACTTCACACTCCACACTCACAGATATAAGACGACGGCTCACCTCCAGGCGTCCTCCTGCGCCAGGTGCTCGGCGCGCGTTTAGTGCGCCAGGCAGGCGTGCAGCGTGAGCGGGCTGGCGGCAACCGACACGTGCACTTCACACTTCACACTCCACACTCCACACTCTCAGATATAAGACGACGGCTCACCTCCAGGCGTCCTCCTGCGCCAGGTGCTCGGCGCGCGTGTAGTGCGCCAGGCAGGCGTGCAGCGTGAGCGGGCTGGCGGCAACCGACACGTGCACTTCACACTTCACACTCCACACTCCACACTCTCAGATATAAGACGACGGCTCACCTCCAGGCGTCCTCCTGCGCCAGGTGCTCGGCGCGCGTGTAGTGCGCCAGGCAGGCATGCAGCGTGAGCGGGCTGGCGGCAACCGACACGTGCACTTCACACTTCACACTCCACACTCCACACTCTCAGATATAAGACGACGGCTCACCTCCAGGCGTCCTCCTGCACCAGGTGCTCGGCGCGCGTGTAGTGCGCCAGGCAGGCGTGCAGCGTGAGCGGGCTGGCGGCCGCCGACACGTGCACTTCACACTTCACACTTCACACTCCACACTCCACACTCCACACTCTCAGATATAAGACGACGGCTCACCTCCAGGCGTCCTCCTGCGCCAGGTGCTCGGCGCGCGTGTAGTGCGCCAGGCAGGCGTGCAGCGTGAGCGGGCTGGCGGCCGCCGACACGTGCACTTCACACTTCACACTTCACACTCCACACTCCACACTCCACACTCTCAGATATAAGACGACGGCTCACCTCCAGGCGTCCTCCTGCGCCAGGTGCTCGGCGCGCGTGTAGTGCGCCAGGCAGGCGTGCAGCGTGAGCGGGCTGGCGGCAACCGACACGTGCACTTCACACTTCACACTCCACACTCCACACTCTCAGATATAAGACGACGGCTCACCTCCAGGCGTCCTCCTGCGCCAGGTGCTCGGCGCGCGTGTAGTGCGCCAGGCAGGCGTGCAGCGTGAGCGGGCTGGCGGCCGCCGACACGTGCACTTCACACTTCACACTTCACACTCCACACTCTCAGATATAAGACGACGGCTCACCTCCAGGCGTCCTCCTGCGCCAGGTGCTCGGCGCGCGTGTAGTGCGCCAGGCAGGCGTGCAGCGTGAGCGGGCTGGCGGCCGCCGACACGTGCACTTCACACGCCTCGCCTGCTTCGCGGATGATGCTATATCGAAAATATCACTCATTTAATGTCTTATATTTATATGATTAGGTCGGCAAACAAGTGTACGGCCAACCTGATGGTAAGCCGTTACCGTAGCCATAGATGTCTGCAACACCAGAAGCATCACAAGCACGTTGCCAGCTTTGACAACTTTACTCACCACAGGAACACAACACTAGAGCAGTGTTATTTAATTGTGATCTTCTGTCAGGTTGAGGTACTTCCTCAGACAGACTATAAATTATCATCAGGATATATCCTGATTTGCCCAACATCAATGTATCAATCAATCTACTAGTAATTACATACAAGAACACACCTGTCTCTGTGAGCAGGGTCCCAGAGTAACTCGAGACGTAAGTGCGGATACTTGTCGTGAGCACACAGTGCTTGCTCTACATCCAGAGCAAACAATGGATGCGGTAACTGTAACAAATCACAATTATTATGACTCTAATATTTCCTCTAATCTAATCTATTAATAGTGACACTTTTCGTCAGTCAATATTTATCTGTACTTTTTTTTAAGTCAAAATCGTCATCCACACTATGTATGAATAGCCAATAGGCATGACGAAAGATTTTGAAAACCTCTTCCATAATGTGGGTACACATTTACTATTTACAAAAATACCTATATTTCGGTAAGAAACTTAAGTTTAAGGAATTTTAAAACTATTTTTCTAATATGTTTTCAATGAGAGCGGCAAAACGGCTGCAGGTGTCGTGGCGTCGGCTTGGCGTCACAGAATAATGTGGGCTTTACTTTTTACTTTACTCTTTGGAGCGCGCCTGACGTATTATGTTATGTTGTGACGTCGTGCACTGTAATTTGTGTTTCAATCAAAATGGCCGATTGCAGTATTTTACTATTTTATTTTATTGAAAATCACAATAATCTTATTATTTTACATAAAACTAAACCAGTATTTTGAATTTTTTAAATATGAGTGTTCCCCTAAAATCATTAAATTGACGATTTTTTGATACTGTCGTCATGCCCAATATACCAATGCCATAAAAATGAATAAAAGAAAAATTTATATGAGAAAAATTATTTTATCCATCTGCCTAAATGGTTAATTTCCACACATTAGGATATAAAAAAAATTAAATTCTAGGAAATTTATATGGCTCAGTTTTATGTTGAAGTAAAACTTTTTTACGCACGCTTAACTTGAGGAAGCTGGTGAATGCAAGACGAGAGCGTTACGAAGTGTGTTCGGGCAAGGCGAACGCAAGTTGAGAGGGAGATATAGGTTAGTGAAAATAGAAAGAGAAAGAGAGAGTTACGTTTCGTAAGTTTTACTTCAGTTGAGTGGTCTAAAGCACACTCGTTTTTTTTTCTTAAGATGATATAGATTTTCTATTTACATTTTCGATCACGATTCAGCCTGTAACATCCCACTGTTGGGCATACGTTTCTTTCTCCGTGTAGGAGAAAGATTTACATTTTAAAGTGAAAAGAATTTCTGTATTAAAAAAATACCCCTTAAGATCATTTGTACGCCAATTGCATACAAACTAGTGTGGGTTTAAAGATCTCAAAAAAAGCAATATGCTACTGAAAATTATTTCATCAGAACTGAATCTAGTACTAATACTAAATTACCTCTGGTTGCAAATACGCGGAGTCTCTTGGTCGGTGAGCCTCTGCAATTCTAGCTTTGAAGATATCAGCTCCCTGAGCGTTCTCAAGTACTCGCTCCGCCACCACCTGGCACATCTCCTTTAGCATCAGCTTCTGTAGATCTTCGTACGATATCTCACGAGGCACTTGCATCGCGTATGGAGAGCCTGGCAGTATTTAAACAACGCGATTTAATTATTGTCCAATTTGTTGGTACTCGGTAGATATATTAATATGGTGTCTTTCCACATGCTTGCCATGTCTCGGTAAGCGTTTACAAGTACAAACAAGTAAAGAGAGGCTTGGCTTAAGGGGCCTTTACACGCTACGATAAATTGTAACAATTTATTGAACGATTTATCACTCCAACTCCAATCCCAATAAATTGTTACAATCTCCCGTCTACACGCAATGATAAATTGTAACAATTTATCGTAGCATGTAAAGCCCGCATTACGTGAGCTTGTAAATGCTCGTCACCGATAATGTCAAATGTCGGTTTTTGGACACAGATCAAAGGGCGCATGGGATGCACTCAGACGTTGGTGCACGCTTAGTAGCCCTTGATATCTCGCGACGAGCGCAAACTTAGTTCTTTCTTAAATTTAATTTAATTTTGTAAATGATAGTATTTGTCTTTGTAAGTACATATTTTTGGCACTGTCAGTGCTAAAAAATCCTCCAGTTAGAAACAATTCACTAAAATTTTACTGTATTTTTCATATAGAATAGCATGTATAGGAAGCTCGATACGATTACAGCAGCACATACGTACCAAACCTCTCCCCTTCGAGCATGTTGACCCACAGCAGCAGTAAGTAGGGCGCGGTGGGCGACGTCAGTAGCGGCGGCGCCTCCACACAGTACAGGGCTCCGCCCTCCACGCCCGCAGCCTCCCACGCCGCACGCCCCGGGCTCCAGCCTGCACACACCGGATCATTAACTTGGGGGTTATCCATTAATCATGTATTATTTATTAGCAACTTTTAAACCCCCTTACCCCCCCCCCCTCAGTGACATGTGGTGAGGTTTTAGACCCCCTACATACAAAATCATGTGTATTTTTTGTGCATACTTTGCAATTTTCAGAATATCGTAATTTTCAGAACATTATCTTTAAATACAGATATAAACTGATTAAATTTTGGAAAATTAAGCATCTCAATTATAGCGATACAAATTTCAAGACAGAAATCAAGTATGCAGGGTGTTTGTTGGTTGTTTTTTGGTTTAGAAATCGTGCATCCAACGAAAAACAAATACATTTGATGTTTCATTACAGCCCTTACACATTTTCAGTCCGAAACCTTATAATCTTGTGTTTTTCAGATGAAAAGTTCTACAAATGAAGTTTTTTTTTTATAACTTAATAAAATTGAATTTATATAAGTGTTCAATTTAGTTTTATAAAGAACTTTTTCCAATAAGTGCAATCTTTTCACTTTGAATTCAAAACAGTAAAACTATATGAAAATATGCTTATTTACAATCAAGCTTAATTACATAAAATCTAAAACAAATACAAAATAACTCCAAAGGCAATAAAGTGTTACGCTCAGTAACACATAATTTTTCAGTATAAAAGTATACACAAAACTTACATTGGATTATGTTATCTGTCATGTGACTGATCTCTGGTACCGTATGACTAATTTCTAACAAAGTATAAAATAAATTATATTTTATACTATTTTAACAATTTGTTGTATGTGAATTTTATCACTAAGTAACGGAACATGAGCATGATTTGGCATTTTTAATATGATTTTAACATAACGAAAGTGTTTATTATAATTAATATATTCATATTTAAACTAACTTGATCTCTATTGTATTTAAAAATGATGATTACATAATTCATAGCAGAGAAAAAAGATTTTTTTTAATTTATTCAGATATGAATGTGAACATTTACTAATTTAGCTAATTGGATGTAAGAGTATATGATACTTGTATAGGCATGAATACTGACCATTTTCATTGATCTCAGCTAATATAATATGGTCTCTATCAATCCCAGTGTCATTGTGCAATGCTGTTCGAAGGTCGTCCATTGTTGAGTTTGGAGGCAACTCCACACCAATACGCACTTGTCGAGGTTGCTGGTTTACATACACTACCTGAAGAGTGTTTAATCAATAATTTTAGAATACATCATCTATTTTGTTAATAATTAATGTAAATCATATTTTTATCTAATTAAATAAATAATAAATAAACACCTCACACTGAGCGGCACCCGACAAGGATTTTACTCCTGTGTCAGGGGTCCGGAAAGACAAACAATAAACAAGCACAAACACCCAAACCACGGCAAACATCTGTATGCCCAACACAAATGTATGCCCTGTGCAGGGCGGGCTTAAACCCGCAACTGCAAACGCACAATATTTTTGGTGAATAGAACTTCTTTGTTCATTTCAAGTTTGAGTCAAATTATACAGACTTACATTAACAGGCAAAGGAGACGGTTGAGCAGCAGCTGGTCGGGTAGGCAATTGAACGCTTACACAGTGAAATGGATCAAATGTGCAGGACGTTCGCTCACACTTTGCACATGTGAGTGCTGACCTAAAATTCAAATGTTAAATATGAAAAAAAAATGAACAAAATATATTAACACTAGCTGTGTCTCACGGTTTCACCCGTGTTCATTTAATTAAACAAACAACTAAAATATTATATAGCCTTATAGTCTTCCTCGGTGAATGGACTAGCCAAGGCAAAACTAATTTTTCAACAACAAACAAACTCCCTTATAATATTAGTATAGATGAAACAAGGAGTGAGGTGTGTCTTTAACATAATATGTTGTTATTAAATATTTAAAAATTAATTAAATTAAAAAAAAATATATATAACCTGTACTGAGCTTGAAAAACAGCTTGTACAAAGGAGCTATTCCTCCGAGCATGATTAGCTAAAGTTTCCGCCGCCACAACTTCATCAGACTTGCCAACAGTATTCTAAAACAGAACAATGGTAAATTAAAAATTCTAATAATTGTGTTTGCTCGCAAACGAAAAAAAAACCGACTTCAATTACATCGACAAGTAATACAACGTAATAAGACGAAAAAATAGACAAGTAAATTCGCGCTATTAAAGATTACTCAAAAAGTTATAATCAGTTTCCGATCTAATTTAAACAAGGCTACAAGACAAGTATTAGCTTTCGATTAAAGTAAGAATCATCGAAATTGGTACACCTAGTAAAAAGATATGCGGTATAATATAACGTAGGTCGACGAACAAGTAGTCACGTAAATACGCATTATTAGATATCTCTAAAAGTACTTGTCAGATATCAATTAAATTAAAATGGGACCACATGACACGCAACATCTTTCAATTAAAACAAAATTGATCGAAATCGGTCCACCCAGTCAAAAGTTCTGAGCTAACATACATTTAAAAAAAAACATACGTGTCGAATTGAGAACCTCCTCCTTTTTTGGAAGTCGGTTAAAAATACAAATTCATTTAAAAGTTTAGGTAACTTGAACAAAAATTACCATACTGTAATCTAATAAATATTTAAACATAAATCTTATCTCTTATATTTAACTAATAATAATTAATTACTTTAATTGTTTTATATTTTTTCTTTGTAGCCGTATTGAGATCCTCATGAACTTTATCAAGCAACCAAAAAAGAAATTCCTGCGCGTCATGTTGACTATTTCCTCTGTATTGTGTTCCATGTCTTTCTACTGCTGCCTGTAAGGTAAAAATTGATTATTTAAACAAATAACATAACACCTACATATTATGTAACATTTGTTTCAATTACATCATACATTTTTATAATACAGTTTATAATGTTTAAAGGTTAATAATTATACAAATGTATAACAAACCTTGAATGTTGTACTCATATCTGGTGTATAGCGACATGCCCACAAAGCTTTTAATAGAGCTGCTAACTGGTCCGTCACTTCACCTTTAGTACCATACTTTTTGGAATTTATTTTATTCCTTTTTTGTAAATCAACCTATAAAATAAAACATTATCAAACAATTTTACAAATGAAACAAACTAAACAATAAGAATATTACACAAAAAATATTATTTTTTACATTACATAATATTACGCATAAGAGTTGTAGTTCATAAAACTCACCTTATAATGTTCTAAAACAAAATACTCAGCAATGACATCAGTATGTGAAAGGCACTGTAGAACAGCATTCATATAGCAAGTATTCCCATGATTTTTGATGCCAGTAGCAGCTGGAATAGTTCCCGGTGGCCATGGGGGCTCACCAGTACATGGTACTCTCTCACTGTTGACAACAACTGGTCCAGATTTAACCTGCAAGTTAAATATTACAGTATATTAAACACAAAAAAAAACGTGTATTTGTGAATTTTTTTCTAAATAAATACTTACAACAGACACGCTAACAGTACTCATGTGTTGAGCGATCTTATTAAGGAATATTTTCCATGACGGCCTTCTAAACAATTTCCTTTCCAAGCCACCCTCATCCTTTTGCGTAACATTAATTACAGAATTTGCGCTTGTTGGCTTATTATCATTGTCAGCTGTCTTGTTTTTGCTCGAGCTAGGCTTAGAGGTCCCAAAGGGATTACGAGGCAAGGTAAAAGTACGCTTTAATCGGGATCCTTCTACCTGTTTTGGTGTCATATTCGCTTCCGCTACTTCACTTATTAGTTCACTTTCCGAACAAGATTTTAGGACTGAGGATAAATTATTAGTAGACATAATAAATAAAAGTTAATACTATTTTTTAAATAATTATATTCTAAAAATCTAGCAAAATAAAATTAGAAAACATTGATATGTTAAGCTACCAGCTACTGACATAAGCGCCATACCAGCCTGGCGCAACTTCAAGGTAAAAAAACGATTGTATGAAACGGGAGCGAATTTTGAACCCGTCTAAGTTTGAAAAAACATCGACATCCACAAAGCAGTATGTAATTGACAGCATTCGAATTTAGGCGGATTATACTTCGCCGCCATGTTTGGCCGCCATATCGTGTCATTTGACTTGACATTTCTTTTTTGCCCTAAGTGTGGTAGCTGAGAAGTCGGATCTGTGCTCTTTATATAAAAAATTTAACCATCTAATTAGGTATTTGCTATATATTTGGCGTATATTTGGGTATAGTGATTGTCTAAGGCAAAAATGAGTGGGTTCCAAAAGTAAAAGTGCGAAATATGTGGTGCAAAAACATGTCGAATGGACGGGCAAAAAATAATATTCATGGCAAGATTTCCTCTAGACAAAGATCGGTAAGTGCAGAATATAATTTATTACCGCGTAAAATAACTGTGTAAATCATAATTTTCATCAAACAGTTGGTTTTTCAAGTAAAATAATGCATAACCTTATTGATATGCAAATAATAGTGTTGTGTATGTTTTATCGATAATTGTTTCATCAGGTATCTATTACAAATTTTAACATAGTTTTCTTTTTAGCTGCAAACAATGGGTAAAGGCGACTGGTAACGAAAACTTGATAAACGTGCCTATAGAAAAATTGAATCAATTAAAATATATTTGCGGCAAGCATTTTCATACAAAATATTTCAAGAAAAGGAAAACACAGTTAAAGAAAAATGTTGTTCCACATATTCGGTCGGTCGGTCCAACGGGCTGGAGGACGTCCCACACTGCGTTTGCCAGGACGCGGTCTCCACTCCAGGACAAAACAGGACATTTTTTTTGTTAAAGTTTGAACAAAATAAAACTCTGAGTATAGATACTTTGTTTTTTTTATTATTATTAATCTACCTGAACTATTAACAAAAATTGTCATAAGGGTCACACACTCGTATCGACAAATATCGATATCGATAATTTCTGTGAAATCCACGTGAAATCCCTATTTATTTTGTTCTTGATATTGGCATTACGTATGTCATGAAGATGACGTTTGCGGCTTCATATTGGCAAGACTTTTCGCTTCCATTTCATACTTATTAGATTTTACGCTATTTGTATGGGACTCCCGTCTCTTAAAACGTAGTGGTTATATACTCTTTGCGCCATACAGGCGCCATATTAATATTATTATTGTCTATATCATAGAGTATACAGGTCTATATGAGATATGATATGAGTTAGGCCGGCTCCACACGTTGGCCCCAACGCTCGTACCAACGTTGGACTGCAAATTCGGAGAGCCGTACACACGTTGGCTATCAAACTAGTTCTGTCCCGTCAGGGCCAATGTGAAGATGTCCGATATAGAAATCGAAATTGCTCTGAGCACTTTTATAGTACTGAGTGCACATTTATATTTGTTACTGGGAAAAAATAAAAATCCACGTCAAAGATCGAGTACAGTCACTAATTTTTTTTTCTGTAAAGGCGATATGTGCTCATTAATGATTCTCGCTTTTTTTTTAAATCTTCAATTGAGAAATTCATTCCCATATTCTGTTGAATGGTGCGCCATGCATCAGCTAATAAATTTTTATTTTTATGATCCTTTCGAGTAGCATTCCATATTATTGGATGTGAAAAAGTCATGGAATTTATTGAACTTTATCAAAAGTTCAATAAATTCTATGATTTTTTCATTTGTCCATGCCGGTGGCGATTTTGTGGATGAGGAAGCCATTCTCGCTCGACGTACGCACTCGCTGCGTGTTGCAACAGAACTGAGCAACGCGCCAACGTGTGGACGGATCGCGAACGTTGGCGCAGATTCCTTTGATAAAACCGACACGAGCCGGCCAACTACCAACGCTCGCCCCAACGTTGGGACCAATGACTAATGAATGTTTGGACGGATGCCATTTTCTAGATCCACACGTCGGACGAGTAGCGTTGGGGCTTATGTTGGGGCCAACGTGTGGAGCCGGGGTTATGATATGAATATCTGTATAATTTTATTCTGTTGTCTGTCATCATAACCCGTCAGGATGCTCGCATTATTTTTATAGATGTCGCTTCTACTCGTATCAAATTGTTGATAAATATGGATGTTGCCACTTGTTATAGTATATTGCGCTTAAGGGTGTTTATAAAACTACCTTTACTGGGCCTACAGATACAAATTTAAAATTTAATCACTTTTAAATACATTTGAAATGAATTGAAGTTCAAAAAATCAATTATATACCCTATATAAATGTAATTGGCGGTTCTTTCAACTAAATAAATACAAAATATGTGGGAAATGAAAATAATAATCTAGCAACATTATAAAACTAAAACGAACACGAAGTTTTTGAATTTTGACATTTAATATGTGAAAAAAGAATAAGATAGGTACTTTTGTACCAAAACTATTTGTAATTATATTTTAATGTAAATAACTATGTAGAATGTTTATTAATAAAGTATTGTACTTTTAAGTAATTTGATGACTGCAAATTTTCAAAAGTGAAAACGGTTTTCAAGTGTGTAATCCGATGAGCTCTCGTTTTGAATTTAAATTCATATAAGTTTTTGTTTGATATTGTTGAGTTTTAGGTTGTTTTTGTGTTTTTGGTACGTTTGTGTTTTATATGAACTATAAAAATAAATGATATTAAGTTTTAATCAATTGTTTTATTTTAAACTGTTCTTACTTTTTCTTTAATATGTAAATATCATATCTATCATCAGGTTTGTTAAACATAAAATCCATTACATAAATCACTCCTTTTGCGGGACTGATTTGTAATAGATTTTATTACTTTAACAAACCTGATTTGATACAAGAAAACTAATTAAATAAAATAACTAAGGTACGTATAATAGGTAGGTATTTATATATACCTATATATAGGTTATGGCATCGTAGTTTGCACCAAACATCCACCAGAGGCGCCACTTTCCATACTTGCAAAAAAAATAGCGGAGTTGGCTCTCTTTTCCCGTATAGTTATTGTACTCTGTGGTTGTGACATGTGTTCTCAGTTCTGTGATCATAACCAAGTCATGACTTCATGACCAAGTCATAACTATTTGGGTAATTTTTTAATTGAATTAGATTTACGATTTTGAGCTCGGACTGAATCAAACTAATTTTTTAAAGCTTTACTCAATACTAGTAGCATTTTTCATTTTCGTATGTAATGCAGTTTTAACTTTTATGGCAATTTCGAATATTTTCTTTAATAACTTATAAAATTATAGTACTGAATAGTCATGATGGTATGGTTTTTAATAATCTAAAATATGGTTTTATCAAAAAAAATAATCCCTAATATACAAAACAAACACCATAAAGCGAATTTGGTGTCTGGAGCCTCAATGGAGCCTAGACTGGCCTAGAGGCTAGTCTTGTGTAGTTCGCGAACGAACTAGTTCGTAAGAGCGCTCCCAAATGCGAACTACGCGAACTAGCGTCTCAGGCATGGACATAATATAGTAGGTATTATGTCCATGCGTCTCAGGTCCCAAATGCTTCGCTCCTTAGTTCGTTAGTTCGTTATGTGAGCGGGAGCGCGGCACCGGTTGGTACTGGGTTTAAGAGCGCTCCTATACGAACTACGCGAACTAATTCGCAAATTATTATGCCTCGCTTCTTAGTTCGAGAGTTTTCTTGTTTTATTTTTATAATATCGGCAATATTGAAGTGTTTGTGCAATATAAAGCCTGCCAATAAAAGATCTTTTATTGATTATTTTGATATAATTATATACATCACTAGCTTCTGCGCGCGACTTCGTCGGCGTGGACTCCGTTCCTATTGGTCTTAGCGTGATGATGTATAGCCTATAGCCTTCCTCGATAAATGGGCTATCTAACACTGAAAGAATTTTTCAAATCGGACCAGTAGATCCTGAGATTAGCGCGTTCAAACAAACAAACAAACAAACAAACAAACAAACAATCAAACAAACTCTTCAGCTTTATTATATTAGTATAGAAATTATATACATCACTAGCTTCTGCGCGCGACTTCGTCGGCGTGGACTCCGTTCCTATTGGTCTTAGCGTGATGATGTATAGCCTATAGCCTTCCTCGATAAATGGGCTATCTAACACTGAAAGAATTTTTCAAATCGGACCAGTAGATCCTGAGATTAGCGCGTTCAAACAAACAAACAAACAAACAAACAAACAAACAATCAAACAAACTCTTCAGCTTTATTATATTAGTATAGATATACTTTTAGTTTGTTTTTTTGATATATTTTTTAAATATTATACTATCTCGAAAAAAATATTAAGTACTAGCTTCTGCGCGCGACTTCGTCGGCGTGGACTCCTCTCCTATTGGACTTAGCGTGATGATGTATAGCCTATAGCCTTCCTCGATAAATGGGCTATCTAACACTGAAAGAATTTTTCAAATCGGATCAGTAGATCCTGAGATTAGCGCGTTCAAACAAACAAACAAACAAACAAACAATTAATCAAACAAACAAACTCTTCAGCTTTATTATATTAGTATAGATTTCAAAAAGTGTATTTGTATTTATTCAAATATGGACTTCATTGATTGCACAACTACACTATCACGTAAACAATCTTATACTATTAAACGAGCAATTCTTGTATATATATATATATATATATATATATATATATATATATATAATGGCAATGAAAAAATATCATTAGAATACGAAGCTTAATTTCACTACTGTTAACATAGCTGTAATGGCGTAATTAGGAAATCGGCGGGTGTCATATCGTGTTGACCCGGGTTCGAATCTCAGTCTCCAGATTAGTTTTTTTTCTTTTTTTTTTATTTCACTCGTGATTTATTATTGAAATAAAATTAAAATATAAAAATACCGAGAAAAAATAAAACAAAAAATAAAATGAAAATACCGAGCTAGGCTCGGTCACCCAGGTACTACGATTAAATAAGAACACTTGAATGAACAGTCATAATGTGAGCGAAAGATCTGCCTTTTCCTAGTTCGAGACGAGAGCTGCGAACTTTAAAGAGTTGACGAACTAGAAGAGCGAACTAGTTCGCGAAGGAGCGGCGAACTAAGGAGAGCGCTCCCTGTCGCGAACTACTTTGCGCAAAACTACTAGAGGCCCTAGAGTCTTTGAGCCTGAGCCTGAGGGGCAAAGAGCATATAAAGAGATGAGGGGAGAATAGGTTTATTACCTTCTAGGTTTATTACATATATCTATGGTTTATTATATCTATGCCTAGAGTAGTCACATGGAGCCACAGAGTACATTGTTGATTGTAATGGTGCGTCCCCACTTGGCTTAAGGTATTTGCTGTTCAGTATTTGTTCTATTTGACAAAATATTTGACGTATAACTCGGCCGCGATAACTTGAGACCTGAGCCGATGACGTCATATTCAATGTACGGTGTGCAAAACAATGCATCGTAGTTTTCATTTGCATTTTTTGTTTTGTGTTTTAGGAACGATAATAATAATTGATATATACTGTTGCCTTTTCAAATTAATAAAATAATTAATGTAATTCAAACTAAGTAGCGGTTTTGTTTACTTTGGGTAACAATAGGTAATGACATTATATTTTTGTAAAATTTAAAAAAATCGAAAAAGGTACCTCATAAAAACAAAAACAATAAACAATTAAATAAACGCACGCAATTAACAAAAATAAACAAACAATTTTCAAAAATATCGAATTAGAGTCGAAGCGCGTATCGTAACAAAGATGCTATCGGTACTGAGCGCGCAGGGCGAGTGCGGGACGCGGCGCGGGGACTCGGAACGGGGGTCGCATTCCAGCGGAGTCTCAAGTTATCGCGTCCGTGTTATACGTGCAAATACACGATACGACCGTCCACACATGGAGCCAAATATCAAATATTTGCCAAAGATATTTGCCACCAGAAAGTCAATTTGCTGCAGAAAATGGACGTTGCACTTGCAGCTGGATTTTGAAAAAACGACCAAGAGTAAGGCGATGGTAGATGCTGACTATACGTAAAAATCGAACCAACTAAGTGATTTCCACTAAAATAAATTAAAAGTAAAAAACCTTTTTAAAAAACAAGCTTTTATTTCAATGCGATAAAACGAAAAAAATTAATATTTACTTTAAAACTTTTACTATCTACTTTTAACGTCATTACACATAATCTATAATATGATAGAAAAGCTTGTCTCCAGATATGAGTACTCGTATTTCCTTAGTTTGAAAATTTTAATAGTTAAAATCAATCACATCAATTTATTTAATTTACTTGCAGTTTACAAGCAAATATCACATGTTTTCACCAATTTTCAATTTTCAAATAAATTATAATCAGTTGACAGTTCGCGCGCTTGTGTCACCATATGTGGCCAGTATATTTGTGTATTTGCTTATTTGTTTCCTTTGATGTGCCTTGAAAAACCGACAGAAGTTCGGTAAGACGTATTTGTTATTGGCCCTATTTGCCAAATACGCAAATACGGCAATAATTTTGGCAAATACACTCTCCCCACATGGAAGTTTTTTGTCAAATACGCAAATACCGAATAGCCAAGTGGGGACGCAGGGTAATAGTAGGGCTAGGGAACATGGAGCATAGTCAATGAGTACTTGAGTCTTTGAGGGGAGAATTGAGGGAAGTTTATTATATCTATGACTTGAGTAGTCAAGTGGAGATTGACATCGATATATCTTCGATATATAGATATCGACGGAATGACGGATGATTTTGACGTTTCAGTACTATCAATTTATCAAATTAATTAAATAACACTGAGCCATTGGCTCGTTCGTTTATTCGTTACTCAATAAAAATAAATTTGTGATTACGGCTACATAATAAATTTTAATTTGTTTTGTACGACTGAAGAATCTCTTGAAAAGTGTGTTAAATGTGCAATGTTTTGGTAAGCTATCGAAATTCTTTTTATAAATAGGGATTTCCTATTTTTAATTTTTTCTGCGAAAGAGCGCAATTTCAGTATTATTTCAAGTTTCACTGTACGAAAATAGATTTAGTCGTACTGTAAAGCGACGAGTTTATTGTATTAGTACAAATCATAAAGCCGACCTACATTATGTATTTATTTTTATTAATTACGATAATTTTTAAGTGATTTTAAAACTCATAAATATTATTTCAGCAGAACAGAAAATGTCTTCTTTTGAGAAATTAAAATTATTAGTTTGGAAAAATTTTCTCTTACAACGAAGGCACAAATGGCAAACACTTTTTGAAATTGCTTCACCTGTGATATTTTCTTTATTTTTAATATTAATAAGATGCCTTGTCGATCCGCAATCGAAGCCAGATATTTCTTATTCACCTTTTCTCCCGACATATTTCAATATAAGTGGAAGACAGCTGTAAGTATATATAATTTCATTTTTTTTTTGTATAGAAATAGTTTAATAGCTCGAATAATCAACATAGATCCTTTGCACTGTAATCTATACTAATATAATAAAGCTGAAGAGTTTGTTTGTTTGATTGTTTGTTTGTTTGTTTGTTTGAACGCGCTAATCTCAGGATCTACTGGTCCGATTTGAAAAATTCTTTCACTGTTTGATAGCCCATTTATCGAGGAAGGCTATAGGCTATGTATCATCATGCTAAGACCAATAGGAGCGGAGTCCACGCTGACGAAGTCGCGCGCAGAAGCTAGTTTAAACTAAATGTAAATAATATGTTTTTTAAAGAGTAATAATTTTAAGACAAAATATCACACAGCTTAGAAATTGAAAGTAACATTTATTTATACTTTTTTGTTTGTGTAATTAGAAAAAAAATACAGAATTGATATGAAGTAAGTTCTAAGTGGTACTATAACAAGCAACAAATGTGTTTTTTCTTACCATTTTTATTAATACATACATTCCATATTAAATTTAGAGGAAACTTAACATCAGCGAAGAGGGAAGGAACCTTAGCATTTTCACCAGAAAATCCGCTTACAAGGAAGGTCACAGAAGATGCCATGGCCACAGTAGCTTTAGATAATCTAAATGGATTTATTGCACTCCTCTTTGACCCAAAAATGCTTCCCGAACCTAAAGGGTATAATGATTCAAAAGCACTAGAAGCAGCACTCATACAGCCAAATGTTATGAATCGCATCCTTGTTGGCATTCAATTTGATGATAGTATGGCTAGTGAGTAACTAACAGTCTTATTTCATTAGATATGTACTATTACCCCCTTTATTTTACCATTAGTAAATAAAATTTAGCTTCTTTTGCTTTCAATATTTAGTTTTCATGTGTTTATTGTCAATGCTATAATAATTGTGTTAAATGTTTACGAAAATAAATGCAAGTGAAATCTATAATAAAGTTATCAATAATAGAAACAAAAAATGAACTCAAGTATGTAAGCGCACATTAAATACATAGTTAGTAGAATATATTTACCCATGCTCTAATTGTGTACAAATTTTAGATGCCACTGAATGGCCTGATGATATAAAAGTGACCTTGAGGTTTCCTGCAGTCATGAGAACACCAATGTTAGAACATCCCATACGAATAAGCTGGAGAACGAATTTACTTTTTCCTCTGTTCCCTCAACCTGGTCCTCGTGAGCCGAATGACATGTATGGCGGCAAAATGCCAGGTTCGAATTTTTCTATAATAATAATAATTTAAACAATTTTGATACATTTTTTTTATTATATACAGGTATACTTATAATAAAAATAAACAATCTCATTAGAGTAAATATTGTAAAAAGATTTGTTTACATCGTTTGTATGATAATCATTTACATGTAAATATTAAGAACAGCGGTCATTGTACTGTCTAGTTATGCTAATTTTTTTTGCCTATATTGCAATTCCATCTACCATTCAGATTCAAATTTATGATAGTTTTTCTTTCCCCATAAAGACTATTATTGTAGGGACTGTTGAGGACAAAATTCAAAAATTATTGTATATGTTTCTCAAATGTTTCTCACGGCTAGGCGACGGCTCCTGTCGATATATATAAAAGGGTAGAAGTAAATATAAAGAAAGTTTAAAAAAAATTAACGTAAGAAAAATTTATAGGCTATTCACCGGAGATGTTCCTAGCTGTCCAACATGCTGTGTCACAAGAGATTATAAAACAAAAAACAGGAAAGCCTATAAATACGAAAGTATATCTCCAACGTCTGCCTCAGCTCTCGTATCGACGAGACGATTTACTCGTCGCTATGGAGAGATTTATATCGATGATTCTAATGATGTGCTTCGCCTACACTTTCGTTAACACCGTCAGAGTTGTCACTGCCGAAAAGGAAATGCAGTTGAAGGTAAGTTTGCTTATTTTTTACGCGATTGCTTCATTTAATAAATTTTCAGAGTTCATTAGTTTTTTCATCTCATTAAAAAGTTCAGATGATTTAAACCGTTTATAATATGTTGTTGGTATCTCTAAATAATGAATATTAAACATGAGTATGTTAAACATACTCACGTTTTTCGTTGTCAGTTCCTAAGGTGAGCAACCAATGCCTGTCACTGCACCAACCTTCCACGGCTCCACGGCACTAAAACGTTTAGTTATATATCTATAAATTTTTTTTATAAAATCAAAGAACTTGAATATATAACAAAGTTTTATAAATAAAAGTGTACGAGTTACCGCACTCTCGGCAATGTAACGTAGGTATGAGCAAACTACGATTCGACCATGTACAAGGAAGTGCGATCGGCTCTTTAGCAGACCCGGCAAATGGAACAAAAAAAAATGAACGCGGCTGTGACAGACCCCTAAACGACCTCAGTTCCAGCGGTAGCAGACACGAGAGAAGAGCAGACCCCTGCTCATCTAACGTAGAGGCTAAATTGGAGTGCAGTGATAATTTTTTTTTTTACCCAGAGTAATCCCTTGTGGATACGTATGGATACGTAATTCCGGGGACGCTACATCACTTCCGCAACACAGCGATAATTATTTAAATTTATCTAGTTAATTGTATTGTTATTGTCAATTGTTAATGTCGGTTATTTTCCTTATTTTAACGTTTTTGACTCAGCAGGATGTACGGGCTACCTCATGGTAAGGGCACACTCCTCGACAGTGACAGAGTGTGTGACAAAGGCAATTGCCTTTGCGATCTAATAACCGTCTTTAACCTTCTTCTTTAACTTCTTTAACCTTAGATTTCCGTACTGTGCATATGACGTCTGTACTTCTGCCTATATATACTTACAAATTCAATTTCAATATAACGTATTAAAGCTGTGTGGTTCGGCAGTATAGAATATAGCCACCCCCTCTCTCCCCGTAGGTGTCGTAAGAGGCGACTAAGGGATAACACAGTTCCACTACCACCTTTTAACTTAAAAAGCCGAGATGGCGGGATAACCATCCAACGGCTGGATTTGAAATACGTACGCCGAAGACGGGCAGCAGCGTCTTCGGTGAGACAACGTGGTGACTATGGGCAACACACATGAGTTTACGCCATTTTTGGCGCGAACTTGTGGAGGCCTATGTCCAGCAGTGGACTGCGATAGGATGAAGTGAGTGACAGACTGACAGTATATATTTGAGTGAGAGGTAATATACGAGGGAAGGTCAACCAAATCAATTATTATTATTTTATTTTTAGTATCAGTAGTTCCGGAACCACATTTACTTAAACGCTTCTTTGTACTAATTATTTTGTTTTGTTGTTATCTTTTTAAACGGTTTTATTTAGCTTGACCAGCTTGGTATTTTTTTTTTTGTTTATTTGTGTGTTTGGGTCAAATTTAGTAATGATATTTGGTACACACTCTTAATATTCATGACAATACAACATAGTATATTTCTTATGGTTGTAAATCCAATATGGCCGCCAATACAAAATGGCGGATCACATATAACTTCACAACAACCTCAATATTGGTATCAAATGAAAAGGCTTGGTTGGTAGAATACAGCTCACTATGAAAAATCCAAGATGGCCGCCGCTACAAAATGGCGTATGACATATTTTCCACAAATTCCTCAATATGAGTATCGAATGAAAGTTCTCGATTGGTAGAATAGGGCTGACTATGAAAAATCCAAGATGGCTGCCGCCACAAATTGGTGGATTACATATTTTCTACTAATACTTCAATATGGAAATCAAATGAAAGGGCTTGATTGGTAGAATACAGTTTATTAGACTGTGTAGGTATATTTATTACTAATCTATAAACTACTCAACGAAACTAAAAACTTGAAAATAAAATAAACTAAATTTTTTGACGTTAAACGGTTTTATTGCAATAAAAATGATGTATTTAGGTTATGGACAAAAAGCTAAACGTGCCCAACGATTTTATATTTGTCTGATCAATACCCCAGATTGATGAGAAGATTGGTGCGATCTGGTAGCTAGGACTTACCGAATTATTTTTTAGCTTTTAGTCCATAACCTAAATACATCATTTTTATTGCAATAAAACCGTTTAACATAAAAAAAATTTTAGTTTATTTTTTGTAAGATTATATTATGTATAAGAGTGTGTTCTTCATCAGGAAACTATGACGATAATGGGACTGGCATCATGGCTGCACTGGCTGGCGTGGTTCATTAAACAGTTCTCGTTCCTGTTAATATCTGTTATGCTCATGGTGATATTATTTAAGGTAAGAGTAATTAATTCAAATAATTTTGCTCAAGAGTAATCTTAAATGTTGCTTAATTCATATTATTTTTATTTTTTGTTTTACCCACGCATGAGGAAATTATAAACATTTTAAATCATATCAAAAATTTTTTTTCGATCCAGCGGGGTTTGAATTTCGACTCAGCGGGATGTGGATCCATAGCTCAATTAGCAGAGCGCCGACACGGTATGTCGGAGGCGCGGGTTCAAACTCCGCTCGATCTACAAAAAAAATTGATATGATGTAAAATGTTGCTTAATTTTGAAACTTCTTGTGGTTTCTGAGAAAACCTTTTCACATAGGTACATATTACGTTGAACCAAAACGACTTAAAAATTGTAACGCAATTTGTTAGGTATTTCAGAATAGTGTCTTTTGAGTCTGGGGTTGAGCAGCCTTGTTCTAAACAAATGTCCATTCACCTCTCGCATTTTGTAGGTTTCGTTGTTTTATAAATATCGATTACAGTTATAATCTGTTTTGTTTATCACGCTGCACGCATACACTTTAAAACCAAAACAACGCTGTTAATTAATCACTGATATAAATCTACTGTAGTAAGGTTCTAGTTCTTATTAAGTTTTAACTGACCATAAAAAAAAATCATTCGCTTCTAATTTATTACTTTCTATACTTTACGTCTAAGAAGATGTAACTGAAATTATTTCTTCAGAAACAGTTTTTTCTTTATCAAAAAGGCAAAGCTTGGTAGTAATACCGACTAAACAGACCCAAACAAAACTGATGACTGCTAAATTTGCAACCATTGTCCTCATTAAGTTTCATACTAAACATTTCTTATAATAATTAAATTCTATTTTATGTATGTCAATAATATGCAAGACATAGGTATTGGTGAGATTTGCGGCAATGGGAGATAAAATATATTTTGCAAACTGCAAAGCAAGTCGATTCTCTTCTGAACATGTATGAATGAAAAACAAGGGTTTTATCTATACTAATATAATAAAGCTGAAGAGTTTGTTTGTTTGTTTGTTTGTTTGTTTGAACGCGCTAATCTCAGGATCTACTGGTCCGATTTGAAAAATTCTTTCAGTGTTAGATAGCCCATTTATCGAGGAAGGCTATAGGCTATATATCATCACGCTAAGACCAATAGGAGCGTAGCACCAATGAAGAATGTTTCAAAATCGGGTTTTTTCCTTTTGAGAGCTTCCGCGGCGTAAACGGTTAAAGTTTCGCTCAAGTCATGTTTGACAGAATTAGTCCTATTCCACGGGGACGAAGTCGCGCGCAGAAGCTAGTAGTAAATATACAAGTAAGTAGTAAACTGTAAAGTCACAGTTGACTGTGAAATTTACCTACTTATTGATGATCAGCATTTATTTTATTCATGAAATGATAGAAATGTATTAAGTTACAAAGACACCGCAAACAGATACTCTTAAGGGCCCCGTAGACGATCAAATATTTGATCAAACTTCATATTAAATTTCTGTTTGACAAACGTGTTTGTCAAATTATTTGATCGTGTGCGGGGCTGCGGGTTTTTTTGATATGTTTGTTATATGAAACATGATGTTTGATCAAACATGTTTGACAAACAAGTTTGATCGTTTACGGGGCCCATTAAAATTAAAATACAACATTAATTTTTCTTTGTACATTCATCACTGGCTTAGAAAACCTATCCGGATAAAATTGACAGTTAAAAGTTGTGTAGAAATGATACAAAGAGTACCTAAGGCTGAATATTCAAATGCAATTCATTGTTCTTCCTCCTATTGTATATTTATCGTAGAAGTGGTGGAAATAACTGGTAACTAATGATCATTTAATATTAATATGTTGTTCACTTTATTTTTTGTTTAAAATCATCTAAGATTATCGACAGAAAAAAAACCAATTGATGTTAATGTATAAAGTACATGATATATTGAGAAACGATTATTATACTTCTCTTTATATGTAAATGCTAAACTTGCTGCACTTCAGAATAAATAAATAAAATAACGATAATAAATCCGAAAATTATAAAAAAAAAAAACACTTAGGTATTACCTAGACAAATTATAATAAATGATTGATTGGTTGGTTTAATAAATTATATTAAAAATCGTCATCAAAAACCTGTCAACAAAGTATTAAAACTTAAAAGGCGGTATGACAGTCGAATTTCATACCTATTTAAAACTAGCTGCTGTGCCCGCGACTTCGTTCGCGTGGAATTTAACAGAAAAGTTATTGTTCAGTTCGCAGGTATAAAAAAAAATCTGTAATAAAAGTAGCCTAAGTTACACCTTATTACATCAGCTATCTGCCAGTGAAAGTCCCGTCAAAATCGGTCCAGCCGTTTCAGAGATTAGCCGGAACAAACAGACAGACACACAAAATTTTTGAAAAATGTTATTATGGTATATGTACCGTGTATAGATCCCTATGCATTTAGTAAAAAGCAGCTATTTTAATATTACAAACAGACACTTCAATTTTATTTATTTGTATAGATTACAATAGCTTTGAATTACCTGTGTGATATTATAACATCGCTAACGGAATATTGTTCATGTTAAACTGAAACATAGCAACTGTTTGGCCGTGACCCTACATTTTTTTCTATGGTAATTTTATCAACACGTGACTCTGTAAAATATTGCTGGTTAAAAATATAATTCATGGCCAAAGCTAGTCAGACATTAAATCGAATTATATAGATACTATCAACGTCCCGCAGTTTTACACGCGTGACTTAGAACTCGAACAGTTTGAACTGATACTGAATTTCGGAATATAGTGGTCAGGTCTTATGCCCACAATTCACTACACGCACCGCGAGCCGAGCCCCGAGCCGTACCGATCCATGGACAAATCCGTCGTCGTCCACACACTACATAAGCGCCGAGCTGCAGTCCACTGTCCAGTCGCTTCTGTACTTTGGTGAGCCTTGCGCGTATCGTTGTTGGTATAATTATGTAAGCGTTGGAACAAATGGCAGGGTGTCAGATGGAGGAGTAATTAAATGTATAGATTTTTATAGTCGATTAACAAATATTTATTTATATTATACTAGATGGCCCGGTGAACTTCGTATCACCTACACCTACATAATTATATTTGTGAAAAATATACACAAAACACTTTCTGAACGCACCTATAAATATTTGACAACCAATTGACAACGTTTTTGACAAAAGACATTATGTACCCCGCTAGGAACATTTTGTATTGGAAAATTAAATCGTTTTTTTGATTTGATGATTAATTTTTATATACAGCTGTACCAAACGGTGACGTCCAAAAATTTTTTTTGGATTGCTGACATCTGGGGGTACTCGAAAATACCCCATGTATGTTCTACGATTATTTGTAGTTTACGAGATATGAATTTTTTTTCATATTTTTTAAAATTTTCGACCTAACTGCTAAAAAATATTTTTTCTTTGTGAATTAAGCCATTATTTTTATTTTTATTTTTTGTGTCTTAGTCCTTATTAGTTGTTCTCTTACAGATAAAATACCTAGCTTCCTACTATTAATAAAAGTTATTAAAAATTTAGATCGAAAATAAATAATTTGGTTTGAGCCAGAGTTAAATTTTGAAATTTTAATTTAAAAAAAATTATAAAGTTTTATGACTTTTAAGTATTTTCAAAAACTTTCTGAGACCCTCAGCTTTGATTATAATACAAAGAAAGTAGTACTTAATAGGCCTATTTTAGCCGTAAACTGCCTTCAAATGTACGGGGGCGTAAAATGTCCTAAATTAATTAATTATTTTAAAAGCAATTATTGTTCATTTCTAAGGTAAATTAGGTTGGTTATGTGTGATATAATTACCATTTATAATAAATAAAACAATTAAAATTTACCTAATTTACCTTAGAAAGAACAATAGTTGCTTTTAAAATAATTAATTTATTTAGGACAGTTTACGCCCCCCTACATTTAAAGGCAGTTTACGGCTAAAATAGGCCTATTAAGTACCACTTTCTTTGTATTGTAATCAAAACTGAGAGTCTCTGAAAGTTTTTGAAAATACTTAAAAGTCATAAAACTTTTTTATTTTTTTTTTAATTAAAATTTCAAAATTTAACTCAGACTAGCTCAAACCGAATTATTTATTTTCGAACTAAATTTTTAACAACTTTTATTAATAGTAGGATGCTAGGTATTTTATCTGTGAGAGAACAACTAATAAGGACTAAGACACAAAAAATAAAAATAAAAATAATGGCATAATGCACAAAGAAAAAATTTTTTTTAGTACTTAGGTCGAAATTTTTAAAAAATATGAAAAAAAATTCATATCTCATTATATATATTCTATTCATATCTCTATTCATTCATATCTCGTAAACTACAAATAATCGTAGAACATACATGGGGTATTTTCGAGTACCCCCAGAAGTCAGCAATCCAAAAAAAATTTTTGGACGTCACCGTTTGGACCACCCTGTATATAGATTTACTAGCTTCTGCGCGCGACTTCGTCGGCGTGGACTCCGCTCCTATTGGTCTTAGCGTGATGACACATAGCCTATAGCCTTCCTCGATAAATGGGCTATCTAGCGCTGAAAGAATTTTTCAAATCGGCCCAGTAGTTCCAGAGATTACCGCGTTCAAACAAACAAACAAACAAACTCTTCAGCTTTATATATTAGTATATAGATTAGTATAGATGTTGATGAATTGTTAGAGCTGGTCTGTGTTAGAAAGTTTAGTTATTTGTTAATGTGCCGACAATAATTATTCAATTTTATATTTATGATAAAGCGTTACCTACTTAATAATATATACTTCACTGTTAGTACTTATCTGTAAGCTTTTTTTGTTTATATTTGTGGTGTACAATAAAGTATAAAATAAATAAAAATAAAATAATAATTAATGTAATAGGTATATATTTGTGTATTTATTATTACGATAAAACATAATGTAATAGGTATGTATTTATTATTTATTTATTTATAGGATAAATTCCCTACTATGAGTAACGATCGCTATCAGGTGTACATGATAACAACCGGGACCGACGGCTTAACGTGCTCTCCGAGGCACGGTAGGCACACCCACAAGGACTGCACAAACACCCAGACCTAGGCAAACATCTGCATGGCCCAATACAAATGCTGTCGTGTGCGGGGATCGAACCCGCAACCGTCCGCGCAACTTCCAATCACAATCCAGTGCTGTGACCGCTGCGCCAACGCGGCTTCATATTATATATATGTACCTGATATGATGTATACACCTTTTTTTTTTTTTTATGTTACTAAGTCGACAAACAAGCGTACGGCTCACCTGATGGTAAGTGACTACCGTAGCCTATAGACGCATGCAACACCAGAAGCGTCGCAAACGCGTTGCCGACCCTATCCCCAATCCACCCTAGGAGCTGTGATAGCGATCGTTACTCATAGTAGGTAATATATCCGCCAACCCGCATTGGAGCAGCGTGGTGGGTTAAGCTCCGATCTTTCTCCTACATGGGGAAGAGGCCTATGCCCAACAGTGGGATATTACAGGCTGAATCGTGAACATGTCGTTCGACGATCATAGAGACCTTTGGCAATAATTTTTTCTCCTGTTTAAAGAGATAACTTGTATGTTTTTGACTATAAAAATTGAATCTATATATATAAAAGAGATTTCCACCCATTGACTCGTCACGATATCTCTGGAACCATAAGGCCTAGAGACTTGAAATTGGGTAGGAATATTCCTTTCGCCAATTAAAGGTCAGCTAAGAACGTATTTTACAAAATTCCACCCACAAGAGGGGGTTGCGGGGGTTAATAACATAAATGGCAAAACAATGTTTGCGGGGTCAGCTAGTATAATATAAATAAATATTTGTTGATCGACTATAAAAATCTGTACATTTAATTACTCCTCCATCTGACACCCTGCCATTTGTCCCAACGCTTACATATACCAACAACGATACGCGCAAGGCTCACCAAAGTACAGAAGCGACTGGACAGTGGACTGCAGCTCGGCGCTTATGTAGTGTGTGGACGACGACGGATTTGTCCATGGATCGGTACGGCTCGGGGCTCGGCTCGCGATGCGTGTAATGAATTGTGGGCTTAAGTTTTATCGCAATTCAACCGTTCGAGCATGATTAGTAATAAATATACATCCTTCCACTTTTGCAATTATATCGGTAGTAAAATACAACTAGTAAACATACTAGTTGGACTCAAAATTTATTATTAATAACAATATATTTAAATAACAATCTGCGTGTTAATTTTTGTTAGTCAGATGATGTTTCTTTGACATTTCCTTGAATTTGATAATATACTTATTAATTAAAATATGAATAAATAAAATGGCAAATCCAGCGATTATATTGGTTTGTCTACCCTCTCTAATGACCTCAAAGTTCTATGGATCGTGTGACGTGTCATCATTGACGCAAGTGACTTTGAATAAAACAAGTTACCAAGTATGTAAGGTGCTGATGACACACAATAGCGAATCAGCCAACGAAGTTTTTATGTCTGAAAATAGCTCACGATTACAGTAGGTACTATTGACAATTATATATTTATATCAATTTATTGTTATGTAAATGCAGTGGGTAATTTCAATGTAATACAAACGTATAAATAACAATATTTTTGGAATGTTCTAATATTTTTTATAACGAAGCCAACTAAGCGATTTTTTACCTTAAAATACATCGATCGATCGATCGATCGATTCAGCCTGTAATATCCCACTGTTGGGCATAGGCCCATTCCCCATGTAGGAGAAGGATCGAAGCTTAATCCACCACGCTGCTCCAATGCGGGTTGGCGGATATATTCCCTACTATGAGTAACGATCGCTATCAGGTGTACATGATAACAACCGGGACCGACGGTTTAACGTGCTCTCCGAGGCACGGTGGGGAGACCCACAAGAACTGCACAAACACCCAGACCACGGCAAACATCTGTATAGCCAATACAAATGGTGTCATGTGCGGCGATCGAACCCGCAACCACCCGCGCAACAGCCATTCGCAATCCAGTGCTATGAGCGCTGTGCCAACGCGGTGTCTAAAATACAGAGCTTAGACAAAAGAATTTTTATATCTATAAACAACAACTAACTTAGTGTTAACGTCCGTGTAAATAAAATTGAACGTAGTCAATAACTCGAAATTGATGAAACCATGATAAAAAATTGTTAGAGATAAATAATTATGACACGACTCGGCGAGATACCGGTTTTCCAAAAAGCCTTAATCTGTTCCGGCAGCGTCAGCGTTTTCATGTAGTTTTTTTTTAAATTCCTTAAATCTTTAAAATCAAATCATAAAATTAGGTACCTACTTGCTTTAGCTTTTACTGTTACTTTTTAATGTTATATATACATATGTATTACAAGTTATCCTTATTGAACACCAAAACAATTTTAGAAGTACCTACAGGCTTAAAATGATTTAACTGAGGTAGGGCACAGCAGGAAATTTCCTGCTCCAAAATATGGAGCAGCCCGACTGGGGTAGTACCTCGACCTTACAGAAGACCACAGCTAAATAATACTGTTTTCAAGCAGTATTGTGTTCCTGTTGGTGAGTAAGGTGACCAGAGCTCCTGGGAGGGATTGGGGATAGGGTCGGCAACGCGCTTGCGATGCTTCTGGTGTTGCAGGCGTCTATAGGCTTACGGTCTTACCATCAGGTGAGCCGTACGCTTGTTTGCCAACCTAGTTACATAAAAAAAAAAGATAAATTTATGTTAAACGCGGCCTTACTACAAAAAACTCCAAACAAACAAACACACCTACCTAACACGCCTACAAAAAATTCCAACTGTATAGGGTATATAATCTGGTGACAGTTATTATCCTAGTTATTAAATGGCACAACAATGATTCGCTCCCTATCAAAGATGCAGGCAAATATGCTAAGTGTATATAATTAGTATATATTTCTTTAGCATTGTAATAAGCTGTAAAATAGGTTAAGAATAGGCACCAGATGATTAAGACATGTCTAGCGAATATAAATAAGATAATATTGTAAACCCAAATATAGACATTAAGTTTTCAAATAGATCGTAAGTCAAGTAATTATAAGGAAAATGTTAAAATCAGTTTAAGTCACACATAATACAAAACTATAGAAAATCGTTTAGACAGAATAATACCAGACCAAAATTTTGTAAGCAAAGTAAATATAAGGAAAAAGTTAAAGTTAGTTTAAGCCACATATAATGTAAAAGTATAGAAAATTGTCTACACAGAACTACTACAGAACTAGACCAAAAAACCCTGTACAATAGATAATAAGATAAGAAATTGTAAAATATAAAAAGTCAACATCGTAGCAATTGAGATGGTGATGATGATCATTACCAGCTCATTATCGAAAAATTGCAAGTGACAAATAATTATCACCAAAAAAGAATTTGTAAAACCAACATTTCTCCCAAAACTGTGCAAATTTATTTACCCCTTGTTTAAAAGAAAAATATAAATATGGATAAGTAAAGTAGCCATAAAGCATACAAGTAAGGTAGCCAAATATAGAAATAAAAGCTAGAGATATAAAACAGTAGGCCTTATCAGTAGAGGGAACCCACCCTGATCAGAGAAAGGTGATGGATGAAAGAAAGACATTAGTATGCAGCATGAAAGTACGAGAGGCATGAAAGCGAGAACTGGTATGAAAGAGTAAATTAGCAGATAAAGACCCGGAAATATAACAATCCGGGGGCATAGAAAAAAAAAAAAACGCGGCCTTACTGCTACCAAAAGTAGTGGTCGCCCAGTAGTCGAAGTTCGACCATAATCTATAAGTTATAATCTATTCTCAATTTGACCGCAGACTTTAACAACAAACAAAAGAGTATATTATATGCGTGGTGTGTCAAATATATGGTAGTCTGTATAATTATTTTTTATTGATTTAATGTATTTTTATGCATAATTTAAAAAAAAAGATTAGCATTCTGCACTCCTTCTCTATAATAAACTATAAGTGTGCGTAATTTCATACTCCTCCGTCCGCGCAATTTTCGTAAAAAGGGCTACAAAGTTTTTGCTACACGTATTAATGTATAGATAAAATAAAACAACTTATTATAAAATATTTTTTAGATTCCTTTTAATTCCACCGAAGATGGGGAAGGATATGCGGTGCTCACTTTTACGCCGTGGTCGGTTTTATTTTTCTTTTTGACGCTCTTCGTGATTGCGTCGCTG
Organism: Melitaea athalia; assembly: GCA_905220545.2. Lineage (NCBI taxonomy): Eukaryota > Metazoa > Arthropoda > Insecta > Lepidoptera > Nymphalidae > Melitaea > Melitaea athalia. Next base: position 11,584,279 of record HG992184.1, on the reverse strand, counting down.
TCTTTCTGCTTCATGGTCAGCGTATTCTTCACAAGAGGTATGAATTATGTATTACTAAAGACTTTTGTTTCATTAAGTGCTATTAGTGCTTATCCAGGTGCTTTTTATAAAAGGTAGACTTTCGATGTAAAAAAAAGTAGAAGTTAGAAGGTACGGTTTAAGTAAATATTTTGTATAGTTATATAAAAGAAAATTATGTGTGAAGTAAATTGGTAAAATTGTTAATTAGCCCAGTCGAATTAGCTCAAAAACGGGCTGAGATTTACAAAAAATGGAAGCAGCAATTTTCCTTCGGAATTCGTTCGAATTTCGGAGATCGGAAACGCGACAATACAAAACCTAGGTCCACCCCCAACTCTTCTAAGGTATAAATCGAAAAATATCGATTCTACGAAAAAATTGATGGGGACCAAAATCGTAGAAAATTTAATTTTAAACAACTTTTGTAATAACTATTTTTCGTGTAAAATTAAAGATAAACGAGTTATTCAAGAGAAAAAAAAATAACCCTTTAAATCAAGATGGCGGATGAAGCAACAAGTCTGGTACCCCTTCTTTGTGAATTTAGACTACCAGTGACCACCAACGAATTCCGAAGGAAAATTGCTGCTTCCAATTTTGTAAATCTAAAATACGAATTCCACTGGGCTAAATTAAAATTAAAGGCAATTTAATACAAGTGTTTTAGGTTACAGCTAAATAATACTGTTTTCAAGTAGTATTGTGTTCCTGTTGGTGAGTAAGGTGACCAGAGCTTCTGGGGGGGGGGGGGGGGGATTGGCGATAGAGTTGGCAACGCGCTTGCGATGCTTCTGGTGTTGCAGGCGTCTATAGGCTACGGTCTTACTATCAGGTGAGCCGTACGCTTGTTTGCCAACCTAGTTTCATAAAAAAAAAAAAAAAAAGGTACCAGTCGACTGATATACTTACATATTTTTAGGAATAAACTTACCTATAAGTAAAACATAATTATACCCGCATTTGTAAAGTAATTTGTATGGCATCCAGATTCTTAGCGGGAATCGAACCCAAAATCCTGAACCGGAAAACACTATCACTGCCGATTGCATTAATGGACCACGGTGTACACTTGATGACTTTTGCATTGTTTCACTATCTAATGTTCAATGTACTCTTACAAAGTAATAAAAAATTTGGCAATGGTTTTTGTGCGATGCTCGAAATATGTTTACTCCGATTACTTGGAACGAGTTATATATAAAACTTACTCGTGACTTCGTCTGCGTGGAATTATTATTTTAAGAATACTATTATTTACGATTATCTTGGGGCTTAAGTTTCGAAATGGTAAAACGTAAGAATTATTTATTTGCAAAACTTTTTTAAACAAAATACATTGCAATCTTGGCCCTTAACTAGAACTAGAACAGCCTATGACTTAGGGTCCAGTGCCTTCCTAAACAGTGGTTCGATCAGTTAGGTACTCTGTTTCTACTCATAATAGGTAATTAATCGTAATTTTATACATGTATGTATATTCTAAATAAAACAATTTATATTTTCTTTTTCAACCGTCTTAAGTTTTATTTTACTACAAAATGTATTGAATGTCCTTCGCCTAGAGCCAATATTTGTATATACAAACGCACGTAAAAATGTACCTAGCGGATAAGGTTTGAAAACTTAACAAACAGCCAGAGCTACTAATAAATCTATAGTAGTAGTATAAACTTAAGATTTGCCTGGAAGAGATCGCTCATTAGCGATAAGGCCGCCTTTTGTACTTATCTCCTGTTTTTATTTTTGTGATTTTGCTCATTTTCTTTGGTGTTCAATAAAGAGTTTTTTTTTTTTTTATTAAGATTAAAGGCCGTTGCATACGTAACGTGTTTTTGTCCGGCCGGAACGGGACGTAAACTTTTGGAAATGTCGTTTCATAGAAAATGTAAACTAAAGAGCCTACAACACGAAAGCACGGACGGGGCAGGAACGTGAAACGCACGGGGAGGAAAAAATATCGTCAGTGACGATATTTACTATTTAGCAGGTCCCGGACCGCGCATGCCCCGTCCCGTATGTGATTCCTCTGTACATGTAGTCGCTCCGTTTGCTCTGGACAGCTAAAGTAGGGAACTTTTTCTGCTATTGTTGAGTTACTCTCACGGCGCGTATGCATTAAAAATCCCCGTCAGTTTTTACTAACCAGGTTCCCTCCCCGTCCCGTTCACGTTCTAATTCGGTCCCGTACAAGTTACGCATGCAGCGGCATTCATATTTTTAACGGACAAGCTTTGGAAATGGGATTTGTAAGTATGATTACTTACGTAGCCTTGACGTAATAATACTTTCAAAATATCATTAGCGCTACAATCCTCGGCTGTTTTATTGCCATTTAATTATATTTGACTCCAACGTGGGGTTTTCACAGAGTAAAAATGTTCGAAAGAAATGTACAAAAGGCTGCCTTGTTGCTTATCGAGGCATCTCTTCCGGGCAACCTTAGAAAGATGAAATTTAACAGGTGTGATTTAAGGACACAAGTATTCTTGACCATTATGACTTAATCAATACAAATATAATAAAAAAGTAACGGGTCGCTGTCTGTGCATTTAAGATATATGAGAAAAAATATTATTTGGGACCTTTATCAATGCAAACAGCACCAAAAACAATGATTATCAGAATTTTTTCTGTATGTCTGTGCGTTTGTGTACGCTAATCTCAGAAACGGCTTATCCGATTTAGATGTAGTTTTTACTTATATATTGTGGCAAGCTTAGTTTAACATTTAGTGTTTTTTTCATGTCAATCGGTTCATAAATAAAAAAGTTATGCCAATTTAAAGAATCACGTTGAACATGTAAAGTCACTATTCCACGCGGACGAAGTCGCGAGCACAGCAAATTGAAGTATAAAATTTGTTCACACATTTGTAATTTGATAACTGTGTACCTATTAAATTTTCTCTAAAATACCTATATTTTTGTCTTGTTTACTAAGCGAGACAAATAAAACTTATACCTACAATGTATCACAGAAATATGATCTAAGCATAGTGTTCGAAATTTTGAGAAACATAGTTAATATAGTTTTTAATATAATTATATATTATTAGTTGGTTGTAAAACTCATTCCATGCACGTGAATAGGCAGTAACACACGCAAGCACTATTATAGTATTCGAGGAAAAATGACAACTTAATGTGAGAAAAGCAACATTTGCTTTTACAATCGTAACTATTATTATTATATGAAGTTATATTTTTTATTTAAAAAAAAGAAAAAAATTGTAACAAGCTATATCTGACAGTTAAATGAATTGTGGTTGTTGATTTCATTTAGGCATTATTGGTTTTTTTTCTATATTTTTCTTTTGCTTTGTGTACCCATTAATTATAATTAATTATCCAAGTCGATGTCGCCATCTATATAAAATATTCTTAAGGAATTCGAATTTATGGAACCTTAATGAGAGTAAATAATAGTACCCGCATTTGTTTGTCAGTCTATATTGTTTTTCTAACTTCCTAATCTGATGTAGGTTTTATCTTTTTATTACGTTTAAAACTGAAGTCATGTCTCTATACAATTGTAGTGAAATCGTCACTATCATTCTGTCTCAACGCATTAATATTTATCGCTGCCCTAGTTCAATAGTAAGACATCTTGAAAAAGTCAGGAAATGAGATAAGTATTGATTCGTGTAAGAAATATCTTTTTTTAACCGACTTCCAAAAAAGGAGGAGGTTCTCAATTCGATTGTAATTTTTTTTATTTTTATATATATTTTTTTTGTTTTGTATCAGAACTTTTAACTGGGTGGACCGATTTCGATGAATTTTGTTTTAATTGAAAGGTGTTGCGTGTCGTGAGGTCTCACTTAAATTTAATTGAGATCTGACAAGTAATTTTACAGTTATATCTAATAATGCGTATTTACTTGATTACTTTTTCGTCGACCTACGTTGTATCAAACCGCATAACTTTTCACTGGGTTTATCGATTTTGATGATTCTTACTTTAATCAAAAGCTAATACTTGTTATATAGTCTTGTTTAGATTTGATAGAGATCTGATTTCTACTTTTTGAGTAATCTTTGATAACGCGTATTTACTTGACTGTTTTTTGGTCTTACCTATTACGTTGTTTTATTTATCGATGTAATTGAAATCGGTTTTTTTTCGTTTGCGAGCAAACACAATTATATATGGTCTAATAATGAGATATCTTGAAAACTCAATCTCAGTACGTAATTTAAATGACTCATTAGAACATTTCACTCTCGGCAGTAGGTAAATAAGTCACAGCTAAAACTTGAATTGCGAATAACTCAAAACATACTTCACTAAAGATGCCTTACTATTGAACTAGAGCAGCGTTATGATATCGACTTCTGTTGTACCAAATCCACAATTAGAACAAAAAAAAATTGTGTCTAAAACCGTCCGATTTATACCTATAGTAATCCGTAAAAAATATCCATAATAATATATATTATATAGTATGTAAAATGTCCTTGATCCCGATTAGCTACGTCAAACAGACATACTAAATAATAAATGTGTGGTATTGTACGAAGCAACGATTACATCGATTTTCTTGTTTAATAAATGTTTCAAGGCTGTACAAGGATCATAATAGTTTAATTGCTTTGCAGCGAATACCGCCGCGTCATTCATGGGTCTCGCGTGGTTTTCCACGTATGCGGCGTTTATGCTGACTCAGATGCTGTATGAGGATATCAGTCTGACTACGAAGCTACTGCTCAGTTTGATATCAAACTCGGCTATAGGATATGCGCTGCAAATGCTTATCATATGCGAGGGCACGTCTAAAGGTAACGTATTTCTTATAGCTACATACTTTTGTGTACTTAATGATATGTTTAAAGGAAATTTTTTTCATTGAGATTGATAAGAGGCTATGACACATCACGTTACGGCACAGAAGTCAAATGATCGTATCTATGACAAAAGTCAAGTGTTTCAGTATGAAAAAACAAGATTTAAAGCACTAAGTACATTACAAAAAAAAAAAAATTGTTATGACATAAATATTTTTAATACCTAAATCTATTACTTTACATTGCTAACAAGTTTGTTTATCGCTGTTTTTTTTTTAATAATATAATAAAATTAAATTATAATTTTCACGCACACTGAACCCCTTGGGAAGTTGGGATGTTAGTAGTTGTGTATTATATTCCCTCTGCAAAACCTCTACTATTTAATTTTTTGTTATTAATCAAACTTATTAAATTAGTATCTTTTCTTTCTTTTTTATAATAAATATAAAAAAAATTGTGTACACACAGGTTTCTGTTCCTACAGTAAGCAAATTAATGCTTGTGTTGTAGATAACAGCAGCCTTAAAGATAAAAATTATATGCCATTCAAGTAACAGTTAATTTGATCAGTTTCGATTTAAATAACATTACTAATTACTTCCTTCTTAAAGTCACCTTTCTTTGCAAAAATCAGTCATTTTTGTACGAGTATACAGGAGTAATTAAATTTAAAAGATAAGCTTCTTTAGTCATCTATTTATAGTTTATTAATGATAACTATGTTTCATTACCTGAACTGAAACTGCGTGTTATTTAGCTCACGGTTGGATAAAAGCCTCTAACCAAGAATGACGATCACTATCATGTATTTTTTGTGATAAGAACTGAGACTGGCAGCTTAATATTGCTCTCTACGGGTCACACAGTAAACACCCACCAGAAAAAAATGAAAGAAATATCTATACAATTATAAATTTTCGTTCCGAGCTCGAACCGAAACCGGAACAGTCGGCGTTAATGAACCGTTTGTCACTTCAATGTCAGAACAGTCGTCAATTTATTTATTTAAAAATAAATATATGTATTAAATTTTTTGTTTTCTTAAGTAATCTAAAAAAACTGTAATAATTAATTGAAGTGAATCTTCTTTAGGCGCTAAACTTTTCTTAGGCGGTCAGTACTTGGACCGCCTGGAAAACAACCCGTGACGTTAGCTTTTTTTTTCCAATTAAGTACATTCTTTTTTTGGGTTTTTAAATTCGTTTTTTTTTTTTTTTTTTTTTTTTTTTGATTGGTTTTCTTTAAATTAGTTTGCCAAAGAAGTTTTACTTCTGACATGTGTACTTTGTACCCATGCAATTTTTTTTTAAAAGTCAGGGTTTGTAAAATTACTTTTAGTATATTTTTCGGTGACATAAAAAGCGGAATTTTTTTATCGTCACATTGTAATTCCACCTAAATTGAGATTGCTTCAAGTCCGCTAGACAATGCTGTAAACGCATTTGTTGAATTCTTGTTCATAGTAAATGCTAATCGTTAATCGATAAGTCATCTGGAAAAAGATCCTTGCAGCAATGTAACGAAAACGAAAAGCTACTTATGGTGTAGCTCGATGAGGCGGTGGCGGCCATACATACTAACCATAATTATGTCCCAGATTATCAAAGGATATAATTATGTCGAGAAAATATATGGTAGCATAGAGCGCCATAGGCGGTTTTATGGACACGGTTGACACTACGGGGCGAGAAGATACATCATAGAAACAACTCTTTTTAACATCATTCTGTGTTTTTATTATCTTATAAATACACATGACGCATTTTACACGTTTAATTGACTACTTAGAAATTTTACACGTGAGCGGCAAACGTGCGGATACACACTTTTAACATTATTATTATTATTGGTTTTGCTTAGATTTTTTTAAAACCATAAAATCATAAATAATTATTCTGCATAAAACTAGAATTACAACATATCAAATCCCTTATTTTATTTTTCTGTAACAAAAAAAAAGTTCGTCAGCACTACGTTTTAAGCCCGGGTGACACGCAACGATAAATTGTTTTCCGTCCAAATTGTTTTAAATCCTCCATTTATTGAACGATTTATCGCTCCCAACTTTTTTACGATTTATTATCAAATGTCACTTACCGCTATCGACCCCAGTAAAGCTTTTAACCATGGAGGAAGTAGTGTTGCTGTCGCTGTACATCGGTTGTTTAGTGAGAAAAGTACGCAAATCAAGTTACAACTTACGAATACATACGGGTATGCTTTATTTCGTTACTTTTACTCTATTGGGCACTGAGTGAAAGCGTAGCGATAAATTGGTGCAACTGTTACACGTTCCAACATATCGTTACGATTCCCAGAAATTGATGCCGCAATTCACTCCAATGTGCTCCGTGTGCAATGTGTCCGATGTGCTGTGTGGTTACGGCACTAAAGAATGTAGCCACCCCCTCTCTTCCCGTGGGTGTCGTAAGAGGCGACTAAGGGATAACACAGTTCCACTACCACCTTGGAACTTAAAAAGCCGACGGATGGCGGGATAACCATCCATGCTGGCTTTGAAATACACAGGCCAAAGACGGGCAGCAGCGTCTTCGGTGCGACAAAGCCAGCCCTGCGGTCACCAACCCGCCTGCCCAGCGTGGTGACTATGGGCAAAACACATGGGTTCGTGTCATTTGTCGGGCGCGAACTTGTGGAGGCCTATGTCCAACAGTGGACTGTGATAGGCTGTAGTGGAATTCACTCCAACTCCAATCCCAATAAATCGTTATAATCTCCCGTCTACACGCAACGATAAATTGGAACAATCTGGATCGTTACGATAAATTGTTACAATTTATCGTAGCGTGTCACCCGGGCTTTACGCGAAATTTTTTCTCATCAATTTATTTTAGTCAATAGGTACAGGAGGAAAACCCATATTTTTTATAATTATGCCGTTTGTCTGTTTTTAATAAGTCTAGACACGTGCCAGGTGAGGGGTGATATTTTCACTTTCACAGTTACCTCACTCGGAAAACTACCGACGTTAATCGATTACACGATTCCGTCTGCATCTAACATCCCACTGCTGGCCATAGGCCTTTTTCTCCATGTACGATAAGGATCGAAGCTTAACCCCTGTTGCTCCACTGCGAGTTGGCGAATATATTCTCTACTATAAGTAACGACCGCTATCATGTTTATAATTATGCTCTCCGAGGCACGGTAGGGAGACCCACAAGGATATACATCAAAACCGGAAAGAAATATTTGTAAATATTCCATCCATCCCTAGCATGAATGGAATTGGCAAACCGCCGCGCCGGTGTGTAATCGTCGACACGGCACACGGGGCTCTATACCAGAGGGGTTGTTCAAATATAAATTTACAACGTTAATCAAATGCATATATCTAATACTAGCCGACCCGCGCCCACTTCGTTGGTCGTTAATTATCTTTGTGATGCAATTATGTTGTGTAGCTCTTAGTACTGTTTTACTAGGTTCATTGTTTAGAATTTGACGTATAAAATCGTAATAATATCATGTATTAATTATTTTAAATTACAGAACCAAATAACATACTTTATAAATAAAATGTTGCTCCAACGCCATCTATCAAAAAGCGAAAAAACTTCGTCGCCGATTGACCAAAATAAGGCTAAATAAAATAAATAGACTAAAAATAGCGATAGATGGCGTTATTTCTTTGCCATTTATATAATATTATTTTAATATTTTTCTTATTTACTGTTTTTTTTTACAATTACAATAAAATATAGCCTATGTCACTCCTGAATAGTGTAGCTTTTTGTTAGTGAAAGAATTTTCATGATAGGATCAGTATTTGCGAAGATTACCCCCGATATACAAACAAAGTTATAAACTTTTCCTCTTTATAATATTAGTATAGACAATGAAGAATTGTATGAAGCAGAAATAAAATAACTTGTCTGATAATTAGTATTATTTGACGTAAAGTAAAAAATAAAATAAATAATGTCAGCTCTTGTAGTAATTCTCACAGACTTGTTTAGAAGGATAGATACACTCTTAAAAAGTTCGTAACAAGTGCAATAAACTCTAACACACAACTACACACAGAAAGTAATCTCACACAATCTTAGAAATAAACACAAAATTCAATTTCTGATATGTATTAAAAAATGTTTACAAAATTCAAGTTGCTCAAGAACTGGTTATGGTAAAAAAACATTTTTGTGAAAGGAATACAGATCTATAATAAATTACCTACAGTAAATAAAATAAAAGAATGCAATAGTGTACTAATTTTTAAAACAAAACTCCAAAATCATGTTTTAGATACTACGTCATAAAATTTTATATAAAATTACTCAATAGTAGGTATATATTATTTTAAAACCCATTTTATTATGTTTATTATGTTTGTGTGTTTTCAAGTATTTGTTTCGTTCAATAGATGACTCGGTCGATTTACTGTCGGACAAAGACCTAAGGCCAAGACATTAATTTAAAGTATTTCTTGACTTAATTGTTACGAATTAAAGATTTTAAACTATGTGGCTCGTCATTCCTCGTTTATATGTTTTAATGTAGCTAGCCTAATTCTTTGTGTTGAATTATTATTGAAGTTATACTTATTTTGGCGCGTTAGGGAAAAATTATGAGAGTGAATTTTTACGATGCGCGCGCACACTATCACGAAAAAAACCGACACCCTGAAGTTAGTCAACGAAGTAGGTACCTATAGCTTTTAGGTATAACGTTTTTTTTTTCTCTTTTTCATTAAAAATTGACTGTAGTTGTTCGGGAGTCTAAGCATTCGGAGTCCAATCCATATTCCAATAATTGTACTGAGAGGTCAAAATGCTTTCTTTTTTTCTATATTTATAGCATTAATTTTGCGGAGATAAGCTCGATATCGATTTTAAAAATAATTTAAAGTACAGCGTGTATTATCAACTTTTTGAATGACTATTGTTATACATCATGACAAAACTACATCGGATAGATACATTAACATCTATTTCTCTATGTTATAGTATGCTGATTTATTGTTTAAGTAAGTAGTAACAAAAATAGCATTCACATCTTTAATAACAAGACTTTGCCTTTAGGTACTTTTAATAATTGAGATGGCTTACATAGATCGCTTGTCATTTATGACTCCATGGTTCGTTTATTTACTACTATATTCGTTTTATGTATTACTATTAGCTGACCCGTACCCATTTCGCTAGGCTTCAAACTTTGTTTTTCTGCCTAGTTGCAGCAAACCGCATTGTGGATTAAAATCCATGTTAAGCCCAAACAGCATACCTACAATTTAAAGCAAAGTTTGCTTTAGAATTCAGCCTGTAACATCCCACTGCTGGGCATAGACCTCTTTCTCCGTGTCCCCACCAGAGAAGGAGGCTTTTATGAACTAATAAATATTTAAATAAACTATTCACGCTCAACGGCCCCTAGTAGGATTTTCGCCTGTTTCTGGGGTCCAAACCACGACAAAAATATACATAACTATATGACGGCATATACAAATTAATGTTTGTCGTGTGCAGTGATCGTACTCGCGACCGCTAGCGCAACAGCCAGTGTTGTGACCGCTGCGACGACGCGTCGTCGAATCCAAACAGTCTTCTAATGAAATCATTTTATTCCTAAAGGTTAATCTTAGCTCATATAATTGTGTTTGCTCGCAAACGAAAAAAAAATAATCCGACTGCAATAATTACATCGACAAGTACCTAAAACAACGTAGGTCGACGAAAAAATAGTCAATTAAATACGCATTATTAGGTACTAGCTTCTGCGCGCGACTTCGTCGGCGTGGACTCCGCTCCTGTTGGTCTTAGCGTGATGACACATAGCCTATAGCCTTCCTCGATAAATGGGCTATCTAACACTGAAACAATTTTTCAAATCGGCCCAGTAGTTCCAGAGATTACCGCGTTCAAACAAACAAACAAACAAACAAACAAACAAACAAACAAACAAACAAACAAACTCTTCAGCTTTATATATTAGTATAGATAACTCTAAAAGTACTTATCAGATCTCAATTAAATTTAAATGAGACCACATGATGACATGACACGCAACACCTATCAATTAAAATAAAATTCATCAAAATCGGTCAACTCAGTCAAAAGTTCTAATCTAGCATACATTAAAAAAAAACAATCGAATTGAGAACCTCCTCTTTTTTTGGAAGTCGATTAAAAATTGGCTCATAAATTGCCATCTTCAACATAAAATGTCTGTGGTGATAGATTAACATTTTTGTGTCACATTGTGTTAACGTATCATCGATATCATCTCGTCAACATAATCGGATACAGACGCAAAGTAATCATTTTTCTTGCGACTTGTTTTACTCATTTAGTTATTTCTAACTGAAAACTTATTATGACAGACATAAAATATAGCCTATAACACTCAGAAATAATGTTCTCTACTTGTGAATTAATATTCAACATGGATTTTTGAATTCGATAGAGTCCAGAGATAATAGGACGTAGTCCGATGCTGACGGTGTTTTTTTCTTCATATTTATTGGTTCCTTTAGGCTTGTATACGTCACTATGACAAAAAAAGAAACTGGTATCGCTACTCCGTAACGAATTAATAACCCTTCGTTTAAACAGGGAACTAATTATAGGCAATTTCTGTTTATAACTTTAAAGACTTTTTTTTGGAACTATTATCATTATTCAACGTGTCTTCCTTTGTTTCAGGTTTACAATGGAATCAATTTTTCACACCAATCTCCTATCACGACCAGTTCCAGCCAGGACATGTTGCGTTAATGTTGATTTTAGACTCTATATTATACATGTTAATCGCTATGTACGTTGAAAAAATTCGTCCAGGATTGTACGGCGTGCCTTTACCTTGGTATTTTCCATTTACGAAAAGTTTTTGGTGTCCCAACAAAAAGAAAGTAGCTGGTAAGTGCTTTAAAAACAATATATTAATAAACGCTTCACACTCAACGGCCCCCAGTGGGATTTACTCCTGTGTCGGGGGCACTGGCGGATCCAGGGGGGGGGGGGGTTCCGGGGGTCACGACCCCCCCTGGGCTGTGTCCAGGACTTAGGTGGACCACTAATTAAAATTGTTAAACAAGATTTTTGTCACAATATAGGTATTTTTAAGTACATTACCTACATAGATTAATAAAATACCTACTTTTTACCTGTATCTATCATTATAAAATTTAAATTATAACTTCTTTTTACTTGACCACGACTTTGTGACCCCCCCCCTGGCGCCTTGACCATGACTGTGACCCCCCCCTGACGCCTAAGCTGGATCCGCCCTTGGTCGGGGGTCCGGAAACACATACAATACACAAGCACAAACGCCCAGACCACGACAAACATCTATAATTATGGCCAATACAAATATCTGCCGTGAGCGGGAATCGAACCCGCGACCGCCAGCGCATCAGCCAGGGTAATTTTAAAAGTGCAATAAGGTGTTAAATAAATAATGAAATAAATGACATTATTACATAAGAACAGAAATATACGTAATAAATTAATATTGTTATTATAGAAATATATTTACTAAATTAATATACTTATTCTAGATAATATTTATATGTATAATTCTTAGAGGATATAATTTTCTTCTCAAACAACAAAGGTCGTTAGAAGCAAACGTAGTTGCGTCAGTACTTTAGTTTATAGATTCGTTTTAATTTTATCATTTCCAGTCCATCTAATTGAAAGTTCAGGGTCGCAGCTCTATTACTATGCTGTTAGTTTTTGTCAGATCTAAATTATGACAGCTTGTTATTTTCCATTATATTTTTTTTTTTCAAAAATATATTTTATTTTTTAAGATGTATAACTAGTTCGCACTTATGTTATTAGTATTTTATAGGTAAAACTAATTTCATAAATATTTTTGAATAGACGCCACTCGTTCATCAAAATGAAAAAGATAAAAACGCTCTATTTCATTTTTTTTTTCAATATTTAATATTTATATGTGTAGAATAAAAATTAGTATTATATTATGAAAACGTAGAAGAAAACTTAATAAAATTGTTTAAAGCCAGTCCTGATATGATTTTTTGTTCTAAATGACGGTTACTTGTTGCACGGGCCATTTTCCGCAGCTCGACGACATCAGCGCCTATTCTGCGTGGGTAAATAAATGACGGTTTAACTGCCTTAAACAATTACGTATTCTTTCATAAATAAAATAAATAAACGCTTTACACTCAACGGCCCCCAGTAGGAATTTCTCCTGTGTCGGGGGTCCGGACACACACACAATACCCAGGCACAAACGCCCAGACCACGACAAACATCTACATGGCCAATACAAATGTCTGTCGTGAACGGGGATCGAACCCGCGTCCGCCAGTGAACCAGCCAGTCACAACCGCTGCGCCAACGCGTCGTCGTTTAATGTTTTCATAATATAAGACAAATACTAATAGGTAAATGAATTTTTAGTTACTGTTTTAAAAAAACTAGCTTTATTATCCACATAAAAGAAAAATTTATCTTGGTTGTTCTATATTTTGGCTTATGCGGTATAGCTTAAATCTAGTTTTGGCATATATCTGATACTAGCTTCTGCGCGCGACTTCGTCGGCGTGGACTCCGCTTCTATTGGTCTTAGCGTGATGATATATAGCCTATAGCCTTAGCCGATAAATGGGCTATCTAACAGTGAAAGAATTTTTCAAATCGGCCCAGTAGTTCCAGAGATTACCGCGTTCAAACAAACAAACAAACAAACAAACAACCAAACAAACAAACTCTTAAGCTTTATATATTAATATAGATGGTTGACTAGAACTCTAATTGTATATTCTATAGTATTTATTGATTTAAGAGTTTTAATGATAAGAGTATGATATTTCCAGCGTTAACTAGTAAAGATGGGGTCGACCAAGAATATAAGAATGCTTTGCTTAAGGTTGTGCACGACGAAGAACCTAAGGGAGTGCCAGTGGGAATCAATATAGAAGTAAGCATTTACAATCATTTAAATAGCGTTATCAGCCCCCTTAGCCAAGTTGCATAAAAGCTAAACGAATAGAATAGAATTCTCAATGTATGGGAATGACACTAGCTTTCGACATATATCGAATAAGCTAGTGTCATTCCCAAACATTTGGTTAGTTTTCTTATAGCGTTATCGATTGTAGATTGTCAACTTGGCTTAGGGCAGAGTTTACAATTGTTAACACAATCTTTGTGAAACAGTTGAAAAGAAACAAATTAGTTGCGAGAAAAATATATTGTCCTTGTAAACCTATTGTAAATTACATAATTTCAGAATCTAACGAAAGTATTTAGAGGTCGAAAGAGAGCCGTAGATAATTTGAATTTGAGAATGTATGAAAATGAAATAACGGTGCTACTCGGTCACAACGGTGCTGGGAAAACCACAACTATATCTATGTTAACAGGTAAAAATGTTACAAGACTATCCTGATATCTATATTTATTAAACGTATAATAATATATCTTCTTATATTAATATTATAATGTTAAAGTCACAATTAATTTTGATAATGCTTTTAATTAGGTTAAAAAGTTTATTATCTATATATTAAAACGTGAATCAAAAACTTTGTACACCTTTTTAACGAAAATTGCGCTGACGAGGAGTATGAAATTTCGCACACCTATAGTTAAATAAAAAAAAAAAAATTATTTTTTTTCTGTTTTATTGTCGATAATTTATGGTCTAGTTTCACCCTCTTTCGGGGTTGCACTTTATCGCGGGACACCCTGTATACAGGGTGGGGATTATAATACAACGATAAATTGAACAGCGTATATGTAATGATATTCCAAGCCCACATCCAAAAAATCAATAAAATCCATCCAGTAGTTTAGTCACAAAATATGATTTTTCATTTTATAAAATTTCTCCGTGATGTATAGAACTGACCTAACCTAACACGCAGCGTCACGCAGGTTAACGCCCTTCGAACGCGATCGCTACAAACAATCGATTCGTAATAATAATATTGCGCTTATTTCAAGATCGAAATATTCGCGAAACTTTTGCTCGAACAATGGGAAAAAGCCAACAAATAACAATAACAACCATTATTAATAATAAAGTACCATGTTATTACATTTAAATATTCAATCTTGCAACTGAATAAACAAACAACCGTTAAAAATACTTATAAACAATTGACACAACGTTAAATAATAATAGATTAATTTTATTTAGATCGATAAATCGTTTCTGCGCAGCTTAAAGGCCACCGTTCTTTTTACATGACGCGAACTATAGCGATTGTTACTCATAGTAGGGAATTATCCGCCAACCCGCATTGGAGCAGCGTGGTGGATTAAGCTCTGATCCAATTTTTAAAAAAAATTACTTATTCAGTATCGGTTACTGATCAGTACTGCATGTTTAAAAAAAAATTATGGGTTGAGAAAATAAATGCGTAACAATTTATTTTAATTTACTTTTCTAACTTACTATTTTTCTATCCACGTAACTCATTCAAATTTCGTATGTATACTACGTATTAAATAATACCTACAATACGTTGAACAAAACGGGTAAGTCCCGGCCCCGTTTCACAGTACATAACGTTTTGGTCGCGAAAAATAAAATATCTAAGCGGTTAAGCGCTGCATGTTTTAATAATAAGTTTAGACAACAGTCGCTAGATTAAGCGCTGCAGCACAGACCGGGTCACGCCGCGATTCACCCGCGCGGGCGGGCCGCCTCCCTCGACGACAAGATCCGACAGGTAATTTCGTTTGTTTATAGCTTACGCTAGCTAGTAATAATAGTAACTGAATGTATGCGCGCGAGTTTTGTTAGTTTTAATACTTATAATTACTTATTGGATTATCTTAAAAGACGGAGTGAATTGTGCAATATTGACCGCTTTATTTTTATAGTGACGTAGTGTAAATAAGTTATTAAGTTAAATAGTTATTAAGTGAATTGTGCGAAATTAGACGCTTAAGTGTTAATAGTAACAATAGTTTTTATTTTATTTACAATGCCACGTTATAATTACACAGCTTCGGAGTACGCTGACATGATTTTTGTTTACGGAGAATGTCACGGCAATGCTAATTTAGCAATACAGAAGTACCGGGAGAGATATGGGACATATCGAGAATTTAAAAATTTAGTATTAAAAAAATATGGCCGCCAATGGCGACATAATGTCAAAATGAATAAAAAACATTATAAGAAGATATAATATGTGCATCAGTGTTCATGGCGGACATAATTATCGTGAATTTAAAAATTTAGTAAGCTACTATCAACGACAAAATAACCCCACGCCACGAGTAGTTCCCCGCGCGTCAACAGGTCAGTGAACTTATATTTTCACAGGCTGTGATAAAATTTTAATATTTTTGTCCGATTTAATTTGTTTGAAAAAAATTTTTTTTTTATTTTGATGTTAGGACTTAGCTGATGGTTTTGAAATACTTATTTATACTAGTACTAACGGTGTTTTCAATTATCGTTCTATTGTCATCCCCACTCTGTATAATTTATGTACCGAAACTCGGATAGATATTTTTTTTCGTTGTAACTTCTTACTAGACTATGGTTTTTTTAAATATTTATTCTTAAGTTTTAATTACCCTAGAGAAAAATAAAACAACCGATTAATTTTATCTCTGTTATTAGCTTATAAGTTAATATTATTTCAATCGTTATTTATAAAAAAATATTTCGTTTAGTATTTCACACTTGCATAATTTTTTTTATTTAATAAAGGAATGGTGCCCCCGACATCCGGCGTGGCGACTATAAACGGATACGACATCGTGACGGAGACGGAGCAGGCACGCAAGTCCATCGGGATCTGTCCGCAACACAACGTCCTATTTCCCGACCTTACGGTCGCCGAGCACATCATATTCTATTCCAGGTTAAAAGGTGTCGACCAATCGAAGATCGCCGAAGAGGTCGATCACTTTGTCAAACTTTTGGAACTTCAAGAAAAGGTACTGACCGTATATACTCAAAATATATACAATACACATCGCATATTCATCAGATACATAATTATAAAAATTCACTTAAAATTCTCAAAAAAGGTTCTCTTCCACTTCGTGTTATGCGTCGCAGGGTGCTAATATGACCCTCACAATAATGCTTCGCCTCCTGTTTAACTATACGTTCCATTATCAAAGGGCAACACGTACTCCATTATTACCACCCGTTTCCCGTATTGGGCGGTGGAGAAAAGTATGGCACTTTTAGGCTAACCCTGGTTGTATGTGACGCCGCGTTGGCGCAGCGGTTACAGCACTGGATTGCGATTGGCTGTTGCGCGGGCGGTTGCGGGTTCGATTCCCGCACACGACAACATTTGTATTGGCCATACAGATGTTTGCCATGGTCTGGGTGTTTGTGCAGTCCTTGTGGGTTACCCCACCGTGCCTCGGAGATCACGTTAAACCGTTGGTCCCGGTTGTTATCATGTACACCTGATAGTGATCGTTACTCATAGTAGGGAATATATCCGTCAACCCACATTGGAGCAGCGTAGTGGATTAAGCTCTGAACCTTCTCCTACATGGGGAAAGACGCCTATGCCCAGCTGTGGGATATAACAGGCTGAAGCGTACGTATAAATGTGGTCGTGAGCAAGCGCAACAGGCGTAGCAGATAGCGTGTAGTACGTGTGTGGGTGTGTGTGGTGCAGCGCGACGTGGTGTCGAAGCACCTGTCGGGCGGGCAGAAGCGGCGGCTGGCGGTGGGCGCGGCGATGTGCGGCGCGTCGCGCGTCGTGCTGCTGGACGAGCCCACGTCCGGCCTCGACCCCGCCGCGCGCCGCTCGCTCTGGGACCTGCTGCAGAAGGAGAAGAGAGGTACGCCCTCCACATCTCTGCCTCTGCACCTTTAGGGCCCTGTAAACGATCAAATAATTTCTCAAATGTGCTTGTCAAACTTCATGTTTTCATATAACAAATATGACACAAGCTCGCACACGTTCATAAAATTTTACAAACACAATTAAAATTTGACAAATTATTTGATCGTTTACGGGGCCCTTTTTACTGATGGGGAACATTGTCAAAAAGTTTTGTGCCACGGACCACCGATTTTGGAGAAAATATGAAGTACTTAATAATTCTTAATCAGTAGTACTTGCGGTACTAACTTAAAACCGAGTGTGTTTCTTTATTTTCTTATAAATGTTGCCTATGACAGTTTCGCCTTTTTAAATGACTAGGGTGGCAAACAGGCGTACGGTCCACCTGATGGTGAGTGGTTAAAATAAACGTCTACAGTACCAGATCGCAGAGATCGCAAGCGTCTTGGCGACCCTACCTCGACCATTCACAGAACCTCCTTGACCACTCAACTTGAGAGCTATACTATTATTAAGCGATGATTTTCTGTAAGATTGCTTCCCCTGCTTGCAACTGTGCCAAAAAAGGCTAAAATGTAAATTGAGACAGATAAAAAAGTTGTTGTGATATTAATATGTACAACAAAAGAAAAAAATCAAATATTTAATTTACATTTTGTATCAATTCGTTTCATACCTCAATAGTAATGTCGTATTCGTTTCAAACTGTTCATATAAAAATAACCTTTATTTCGTGTTCATGGCAGGACGTACAATGATTTTGACGACTCACTTCATGGACGAAGCTGACGTTTTGGGAGATCGTATTGCGATCATGTCCGGAGGTCGCTTGCAATGCGTCGGGACTCCTTACTTCTTGAAGAAGCATTATGGAATCGGCTACAAGATGACCATTGTCAAGGCGGATAACTGCGACGTTGGTGAAATTACGCGATTCTTTAAATCATACGTCCCTGATGTTAAGGAGAATACTAATATAGGTAAATGTTTTACCTTGTTGTTACGCAATAACCTGTTACTTTTATTGTTATTGTATATATCAATTTGTATGTTTTAATTATTTAATATAGACTAGAGGTTAATTGCAAATTTACTTTTATTTAACTCAGAAACTTGTTAGACTCTTCTACTTTTAATTCTCGTTTTACCGGTTGTGTATCAAGTTTATCCTTTTATTTTATTAAATGTTACATAATTACAGGAAAAAAAAATTCCTACGATTTGGGCGTTATTCTAATCATATTTTATTGATTTATTAGGTTCAGAATTGACGTACATCTTACCAAACGATCAAGTCAGTAAATTTCCCGATATGCTCAAAAAATTTGAGGAGGAAAAAGAAAATTTAAAGGTTTCCAGTTACGGTTTATCTGTGACAAGTCTCGAAGAAGTATTTATGAAGTAAGTTTTAATTTGTATTATTTATATTGTAGGTTACAATTTATTTTAACGTTGCCTTGGTGTGATGTCCTAGTATTTTGGTTATAGATAATCTGAATGTTGCTTATTTTTTAGGGCTGGCACAGAAGACAATGAAATTGCGTCCAAAAAAAATAATTATACAAATTCCCATAGTGACTCCGCCGTAGTTCCAGTGGATAGACACCGTAATAACATATGTATGATTATTCATATTTAAGACACCTTTGCTCGATTTAAATAATTGAGATATTTACATAATAATTTATTTTTCAGTGGCTAATGAACCTATAGAGAAAGTACGAGGCTGGAAACTCCTGAAAAACCATATAAAAGCCATGTTCCTAAAGCTAGCATACAATACAATGAGGAATAAACTGGCAGCTTTTATACAGATAATAACGCCTATAATAAACATAACAATATCAGTCTGCATAGCCAGATCTTGGAAGTTTATGTCACAGCTACCGCCGTTGGAACTTAGTTTAGAGAGTGGTTTTAGCAAAACGGAAACCCTAATATCTGAAGCGGCCAATCTTACCGAAAATAGTATAGAAAAGAGAGCAATGATTGCGTACAAAGATTATTTTAAAAACGCATCGGATCCATCCATGGTGCTCACCGACTTGGGAAGATTAGATCTGGCAAAATTTTACTTAAAGTTGGTACGTGGTATTCTGTAAATATCTTGGTTAAAAAAGTGTATATACTGCATTCACCTCATCGACAAGAAATAGTTAAGAACTAATCGACTCGAAAGACTCTCGACCGGAAAGAAATATTTGTAAACAACCATCCCATGTATGGAATCGGACCCGCGAACGCCCGGTGTTTAGGCGAGTACACGGCACACGCACCACTACCAGAACGGTTGTTATATATTACTAGCCGACCCGTGCCCACTTCGTTGGGCGTTAATTATTTTTAATAATTACTTTTAACGACGATATCTCAAAAACTATAGGGCAATTTTAATCTGCATTAAATGCCTGAGCTAACTAACATATTCATTTGGATAAAGATTAATACTGAACTAAAGAAAATAGCTTTGAAAATAATGTAATGTTTTTAATTAAAAATTTGAACATAAAAGTGGTTATTATAAGTCAACCGTAAGAGATAGAGATATGCTATCGCGGACTTTTTGTAGCATTTTTATAGATTTTGAATTCGTTAGTACATTACTCCACTATAATATAACTAGCAAAGATATTATCTTTGCTAGTTTACGCAGCGTTCGCGTGGAAAGCTCCCAGATGGCGAGATTTTTTGCGACTTCTTCAACATTTATCGCCGTATTTCTGCTAATTTACATAAAAACATAATAAATTATATTATACTTAAACCTTCCTCAAGAATCACTCTTTCTATTGTTGAAAACCGTACAAAAATCTGTTCGGTAGTTTTCGAGTTTATCGCGTTCAGACAGACAGGAGGACAGAAAGACGCGGCCGGGGGACTTTTTTTTATAATGTTTATATAGATGTATTAAATGAAAGTTAAAAAGAAAAAACCCGTCAAGTGGCTGTTGACCAAAAAAGAGTGACACGAATTAAGTTACAAGCATAGGAACATTTAATTATTGTTGTCACGTATTATCAATCCGTCAAATAAACGGTATCGCCCTCAGAGCGGCAGCGCGCCGGCGCGGGTGCGCTACGAGGCGCTGGTGGGCGCCACGTTCGCGCCGGGCCGCCTGACGGCGTGGTTCAGCAACTACGGCTACCACGACTCGGCCGTGGCGCTGGCGCTCGCCGACGACGCGCTGCTGCGCGCGCTCGCGCCCAACGCCTCGCTCACGATCGTCAACCACCCGCTGCCCTACTCCATCGAGAACCTGGTACCGAAATACACTTTTAAATCGTCACTCTGCAAATTAAAATTCTCTTCATTTTTAATCAATTATAATAGCTTATGTGAAGCTACCGCCGTGTTGTGGCGACACCAGTCTTAGGCCTTATTTACGGAGACGCGGGGCGTTGCGCGTAGCGTGTGGCGTAGCGTCGCGCGTGTGTCAAAATGTATGAAAATGAACGCGTGTAAAATCGCTTCTCCGTAAACGCACTCATCCAACGCCCTACATTTGTATTTAGTGCGTTCCGCCACACCACACGCTGCTCACGACGGCCTGCGTCTCCGTAAATGAGGCCTAAGTATCCTCCGTGTTATAGTAGACCTACGCGATACCTTGCCTTTAATTATGCAATACTAGTTCCGACTTTTTGCAGTACCTCGTGAGATAGATAGATATTATAACAGTTGTAATGCGAAATTTATTTTACGTTTCACTAATTTGATCGAGTAGTTAGACTTGAATTTATCGGAAAATTGATTTACTTTACATATTTTTCCCCCTTATTATCGTCGTATTTTCAATACAAATGTTATTTACTAGTCTCAAAATTTTGGAACTATTTATTTTTAATAATTAATATTCGTTTTTCAGGTTAAAGTAATGGCCAGCGGTAGCAGTATGGGCTTTCAATTCGCATTCAACATTGGATTCTGTATGGCGTTCGTTACATCTTTCCTCGTATTATTTGCTATCAAGGTATTTAGCTGACAATTTAATATTTTTTAGAAATCCATATATTAGGGATCAATATGACAAAAACTGTCTATATATCTATGTTTAAATTAATTTACAGCGTTTTAACTTTGGAAGTATAATTTTAAACAATTGAAGTAAAAAATGAAGTTACAATTTAAAAGGGGTCGCCATTCAAGAAGCATGTTTTTCAACGTTTTTTATTTGATTTTAAAAGTTCTTGATAGTCAAAAATCTACTTACGCTCTCCCTATATTTTATATATTTCTTTGTTATGTGTAATATATCGATTTGAAAATGAAACGTATGTACCAGGAGCGCACGAGTGGTGCGAAGCTCCTCCAACGCGTGTCGGGGGTCCGCCCGGCGACGCTGTGGATTACTGCGCTCATATGGGATTGGCTCTGGTTGTTGATGGTCTTTTTTGCTATCATATGCACACTCGCGTTTTTTCAAGAGAATACTTTGGCCACGCCCGAGGAACTAGGTAAATTATTTACTTATTTTATATCTCACTTCCCTAGAGGTTTCTTGAATTGTTGAATTTCGAATATTTATGATTACGTCTTGTGCCGTAGAGTCAGATATTATAACTTTAACCGCGTAATCACAAAACGTAATTATAGGATACGTTCCACTTGACGCTCATAGCGATCAAAATAATCCTTCAGCCGTTGCACATGACGACCGCAGTCGTTATGGTCGAGCGAAAATGTCATGAATGACGTCATTATTTTCGCTCATGCCGAGCTCACAACGACCCATCTGAAGAGCTAGGTCGAGGTGCTCGAAGTGGACGATGAGAAAAATTTGGCGCGATTTTCAAAAGTTAAAGATGGCGACATTATTGCGATGTACCAACAAATATCAATATATTATTAAAATTTAATATTATGGCTTACAAATTAATTATGACATAACCTGTTTAAGTTTCTGACTTATTTTCGAGCTCGCCATTTTGAATTTTTACAACAAAGGCTAAAATGTTTCATAGTCCATTCCACTTGGGTGTATGATTGTAACATTCACAAGCAAGTGGAACGAGAAAGACAAGCGGTGCGTATCCATAGTTACGTTGACTTTTGTTTGCAGGTAGGGTACTTCTGGTTTTGGTTATATTTGCGTTTGCAATGATACCTCTTCACTACTTGGCTTCGTTCTATTTCGAAGCAGCAGCTACAGGATTCTCAAAAATGTGTTTCATTAATATATTTTCTGGTAAGTTTATAGAATATATTATGTTTAATACAAAGTTAAATTAAATAACAAATTTAATAATGTTTAAATTTTGTAGGTTGCATGCCGTTCTTGATAACGGAAGTTCTCAGATTGCCTGAAGTTGGCAATCCATACTATGCGCACATCTTTGATTGGGTGTTTTCACCACTACCCATCTACTGTATCAGCAGAAGTTTCAGGTATGATTGCAATTTATTTTAATAAATTGTTTCCAACCAGCTTAAAAAACGAAAAAGATAATATTTGTGAGATATGGAATTAATTACCTTCGTAACCAGCAATCTTGCCCTTCTATATTGTATTTTATTATTCGACCTAAAAAAAATCGAAAGTTTAACCAATTTATTTGTCTAATATATCAATAATGTACTACATCTTAATAGTCAAAAAATAAAAATACATGCTCATTTTATTTGATTCAATAAAAAATTCATAAGATCGAAGCAATCGCGCACGACTAAAGGGTGTCTGAGGGCAAACTAATGTTTTCAAAGTTAAATAAAAATTGTTACATACTGTATATTTTTAATCCAAATATTTCTAGACAACTTAATGTCATCCAAATGTCTTCCGTCGCTTTGCACGCACTGTTCGAAACGAAGCCTCGTCTTTTGTGTTTTTTTTTGCTGCTTATTTTATGCCAAATACTTTCTTTCAAAGCTTCAACCGTTTGAGGATTGTATGTTATTGTAGACTTTCCTTTTGAGGTAGCCCCACAAAAAATCCTTTGAGGGTCAATTCAGGTGACCTTGGTTACCACGGGATGCCATCAAAGCATCTGTAAAGCTTAAAGCATAATCGAAGCTCTTTCCGTATGTGGTGTGACTCTATCCTGTTGAAACCACGTTTATGATGAGAACGATGGATGAGCTCACACTTGGCGAAAAGTACTCAGTGATTATCCTCCCATAATTCTCACTATTCATATTCGTCCCTGGTCTTGGGCATTTAAAAAAAAAAGATCCAATTATTCCATGCGTGGACAAACACGCCAAACAGTCACCTAAGGGCAATGCAATGTGTTTTTTGGTGCTTGAGTTGTGGATTGAGGGTTCTTAGAGCCCATGCAGTTTTGCTTATTAACTCAAAGTTAAGTCACTCAAAAAATTTAATTTACAGTTTGAAACCTCTGCAACATCGTTTCACAAAATTGTTTCCCCCCGCAGCGTTTATTGAAAACATAAATTTGCCGCCAGACACCCTCTACTATGTAGGCCTGTCATTTTTATTTTATTTTTATATAGCTCAGTCGGCAAACAAGCGTACGGCTCACCTGATATAAAGCGATTACCGTAGCTTAAAGACGTCTGCAACACCAGAAGCATCGCAAGCGAGTTGCCGACCCTATCTTTAATACCGCCCAGGAGAATTAACGACGAAGCCAAATGGCGAAGTAAACGCCACCTACTATAATGTTATTAGTAGTCCATTCCATAGAAGTCGGTTTACCAGTAAGGGTACGGCCTGAGTGAAAAAGCTTCCAGCGGAGCGTTCAGCGTTGCATGCAAGCGGCGAAAGAGCGTTCGTAGAATGGCCTTAGTGCACGCCACGTGCACGCTTAGCATTCGTGTGAGCTGGTCAAATATTTCATGATGGCGACGGGGTCGTACGATGTTATTGATATGTATTTAGAAGAAAATGTTTGGTTAAAATATTCTTATAACTCGAGACAAGCTCCAAGCGAGATAATTAAACAAAGTTGGCTGTGTGGGGAGTTTTCTACGTTGTATGAAACTTTGAGATTTAGTGAAGATAAATTCTATGGGTACACTAGGATGACGGTGACAACTTTTGACTATTATATACTAACAAATTACTATACTAACGAACGACATAGCGCGCACGCTTTCGTCAACTCTGCAAAACACAAGCTGGTTTGAACTTGCACGCTCGGCCACGCTCGACGCTCGGCTCACCGCAAGCAAGCACGCTCCCACGCCGAGCCGCTCGGCCGCCACTCGCGACACTCGCGAGTGTTTTCATATGAAACATGAACGCTACACGCCCCGCCCCGCCGGACGCTTAAGTCGAGCGTGCACTCAGGCCGCACACTAAAGGTTAAAGTAGCTCATCCGTGCCCGCAGGGACATGAGCGTGTCGTCGTTCTCGCTGCTGGCGTGCGAGGCGCTGTGCTCGCAGTTCGTCGGCCTCGCGCACTGCACGCGCCACACCGTCTGCCACCAGCTCAACGTGTCGGTTTGCTGTCGTAAGTGAGTCTGTGTCTCCATCAGCCCTCCTTGTACTAGTGCTGAATCGACCCTGCGATTTTATCCACATCAGCCCATAAAAAATCGTCCAAGTCTCTTAGCGTGGCTATATGTGTGTACTAATCACACAGTTTA
Source organism: Melitaea athalia (assembly GCA_905220545.2). Classification (NCBI taxonomy): domain Eukaryota; kingdom Metazoa; phylum Arthropoda; class Insecta; order Lepidoptera; family Nymphalidae; genus Melitaea; species Melitaea athalia. The sequence continues at coordinate 11,559,148 of HG992184.1, read as the reverse complement.
ACGTTTCTTTCGCGAGTACAATACATTGTAACACCAACCCTGAAGTTTTATTAAAAAATTTACTTAGTACACAACTTATGTGACAGAAAAGTAGTGCGGTGTCATTTGAGCGTATTTTCAAATGTCGTATTAGAAAAACTTGAAATTCAATAATTGACATATTTAACATGCATTTTTTTATGTTAAAACCTCTTAAAACAATCACGCACACACTGTATCTGTGTAAGCTAAATGTTTTTCGTGTGCGGGGATCGAACCCTGCAACCGCCAGCGTAACAGCCACAAACCAGTGCTGTGACCGTTGCGCCAACGCGTCGTCTGTAACTTTGTGTGATTTTAATTTTTTAAGACAATTTTTTAGTCGATGATGATCCCTTCTTGAGATGGAGTGAGCCTGGAATCGGCCGATATTTATTCACTATGAGTCTCGTCGGACTGGTCGCATTCACGATTTTGTTATTAAAGGAGTACGAAGTTTTTAATAAGGTACAAATAAAAATATATACATATTTATATTATATTATCTGTTATTTTTCAGTTTTTAGTGACTTATTAATGTTATGATTTCTACTCAGTTTCTAAGAATTCATAAATTACAAACTTTGTTTGGAAACAGATTATCTAATACAGGGGTCACCAATTAGTTTAGCTAGGGGTCCGTTTGAAGAAATGAAATGACCGTCACGGTCCGCAGTCGGCACATCATTTTATAGAAAATTTTTTTTATTAAACAAACGAAATAACAAAGATGTTTTTTACACATTAATGAGAAAAATATTTTTTATTTTATTTTTATTGCGGACTATCTGACTGAAGTTTGAAGTTGCGTGGGATATATTTTTATTAAATTATGTACTCTGTAGTGTACTGTGTATGTTCCTGTGTTGATGTGTTCTCGCGGTCGCTCGATTGACGACCCCTGATCTAATATATACCTAAGGGGCGTTCAAGTATTACGTAACGCAAATTTTGAAGATTTTTGACCCCCCCCCCCCCTCGCCCCCATGTAATGCGCCGTAACGTTTTCCTGTACATCCCCCCCTGCCCTATAAACGTTACGTAACACCCATCTGACCATTTTTTCCACATTTTTACCCACTTGTCACAACTTTGTTGCGCAAACCATCCGGAAAGTCGCTTACTTTTGTTATTGTTTTAATCGCGTTTGTGGTAGTAATAAATAAATAAAACAATCGATTTTAATACCCTAGTTTTTTTTATTAAACAAAAAACAACGCGGTGTGTTGTTTTTTGTTTGCGGAGGGACGCGGGTGTTCGAACAACGCGTTACGTAACAACGTAACGCGTTGTTCGAACACCCCTCCCTCCCCTGTAACGCATCGTAACGTTTAACAAGACCCCCCCTCCCCCCAATAAGCGTTACGTAATACTTGAACGCCCCCTATGTGTAATTGTAATTTTTCAAATCTTACTTTTAAGTAACTGAGATACTTTGTGATTTTTTTAGCTTCAAGTTTGTAATTTAATTCTTTCATATAGGTACGGTACTTCGATTGTGGTGCACGTCGTGCGGTAGGTGCGTATAATGGTGCGGGTGGTGCTGCAAACGACTTAGAAGAGGATGACGACGTGGCGGCTGAGAGACGCGCGGTACAGGCCCTGGCTCGAACCGACCTCGAAACACATAGCCTCGTGTGCCGCGACCTCACTAAATACTACGGGGATTTTCTCGCTGTCAACAGGCTCACCTTCGGTTAGTACACACCGTAATGTACGACATTGTCCAGTACAAAACAGCGTAAAACAACTTTTAAGAAATACTGACTAAACTGTAAAGATACCGAACATTTAACACGCTGGGAATAGAAACTTTATATACTTCGTGCGCTGTAGCATGGTGCGGGTGACACTTGCCTATATGACGTTGACAACTGTCAGTACACATGACTAGGGATGTGACGTTATGTAATTCATTTTTATCACTAACGATACTCGCAGCATAAATCTAGTTCAGATTAATAGTGTTATGAAAATTTGTGTGTTATTCAGCTGTGCAATGTAACAACGTGTATAAACTTGGTCAGTATATATTTCATGGCTACATAATAATATCTTTGTACTTATATGAAATAATCAAAATCGAGTTTATGCCTTGTATGTGACACATATTTATTGCTATTCCATTTACGGCAAATAAGTCGTTGGCCCTATTGCAAGAGGCCATCAACAATGTTCAACCCTAAGACTGGTCGAAGGTGAATAAAATAAAAAGGGACGTTATGTCTGATTGGGATCGTGACATCCATATTGACGATAATAATATCCGTCACAGATAGAGAGGATGAATTTAGTGACAATTCAGATGTTCCTGACTTTGATATGAGTTTAGACTAATAAAATCAATTTCATTATAATACTACTACAATCTTAATATATTATATAAAATGCTAATGTTCGTACGTGTGTCCACGGTTTTCTCTATCACCACCAACCCCAATCAACTTCCCGTTGGGGTGGTAAATATCCCTTGGTCTCTTGGTGTGCATAGGGGAGTTTGGTCGAGGTGGGTGGAAGGGGGTGGTTGTGGGTGGCAAACATGTTAAAACATATATTTCTGTCCATTTCTAACGCATTAGGACTTCTAAAAAGATCTCTTAAGTTTCAAAATGTGTAAAACGGTTATAATTGACCTGGAATATTCTAGAAAGTTCTAAAAAATTCTGGAATAATGTAGAAACTCAAAATTTGTAAAACTATTGTAATCGATTCAAAATGTTCGAGAAAGTACTAGAAAATTCTAAACTTTTTCTTAAAATTATTTTAATTCGGTCGTTAGTTTATTAGATATACTTTATATACACCGCAAGTTTAATGACCGAATAAGTCTCTCAATAACTCAATATCGAAAATAGAAATCTATATCTGTTAAAAAATATATCCTTATATATTTTTATACCATTAAACATGCTATGTATTTGGGGCCGTTCAAGTATTACGTAACGCTATTACGGGGGGAGGGGGGGTCTTGTAAAACGTTACGATGCGTTACAAGGGGGGAGGGGGGGTCTCGAACAACGCGTTACGTAACGTTGTTTTTTATTAAAATAAAAAAAAAACTAGTATACTAAAATCTCCCAAATTGGCAACCCTTTTCGTTTATATACCTTTTCGTATATATATATTTATACTTACAGCAAACGCGATTTTTTTAAGCGACTTTTCGGTAGTTTTCGCAACAAAGTTGTGACATTTGGGTAAAAATGGTCAGTTGGGGTGTTACGTAACGTTTATGGGCTGGGGGGGGGGGTACAGCAAAACGTTACGGTGCGTTACATGGGGGGGGGGGGGGGGTCAAAAATCTACAAAATTTGCGTTACGTAATACTTGAACGACCCCTTTCAACCCGAGCAACGCCGGGCTTCGTTGCTAGTAATAATATAATACTTTTTACAATAATAATTGAACTACGCTCAATATACGTTTTTTATTATAAAAAACATCGACTATCTATCGTAGCAGTACATCCCATCACTAAAGACGTCTATGGCGTTACGTTATACGCATAGCACTTTTCTTAATTTTTCTTTCCATTAGATTTTATTTGTAGACTAGAACATTCTGGTTGGGTTTAATTTAATTTACTACAGTAATTAATGATTTAGTATATTGCGAATGTGGTACAGCTAAAATACCAAGTCATAATTTGTAAATCGCGGCAACTTTCAGGAGTGAAACGAAACGTTACTGAAACTGTCACCCGCACCATGCTACAGCGCACGATGTATAGTAAAGCGGGGCTTACAAATTTACAATATATCACGATACATATTGTTTGTGGTTATTTGTTTCGAGTAATCCTGTCGATAATACGAAATTTTTTGAAATGTAAAGTTTTCGTAAAGTAGATATTTTGTAACAACTAACTGGCTACACTGTATCACACTATACGTATATATCTAAATAAAAATAACTCGGTAATGAAACAACTTTACTGTAATTTACACAAGAACATCGAACAGACTCGTTTGCACTTCTTTTTATTTGAACGACAATGAGTACGAAAATTTTAACGAAACATATTATATGGCCTATTTTCTATGGAATTCTCGAAAATCGAACGCGACAACGCGTCTCGGGTTTCGCTTTCGAATACATCGAGTGTGATAAAATGTCGTCGTGTATCCGGTCCGCAGCGGTCCGCAAGGGCGAGTGCTTCGGTCTGCTGGGCATCAACGGCGCGGGCAAGACGAGCACGTTCCGCATGCTGGCGGGCGACGCGCGGCCCAGCGCCGGCGACGCGCGCGTGCACGGCCGCTCCGTGCGCACGCGCATCCGCGACGTGCACCGGCTCATCGGTACGTGTGTACTGCTATAGCGAGGTTTCTATATAAAAAATTAAAAAATGGTGTATACCATTAATCTACATATTAATATTTTTCAACTTACAGGATGAAACTAAACGGATTTTTTTTTCTTTTTTTTTTTTTAAGGTTACTGTCCACAATTTGACGCACTTATAGAAAATTTAACCGCTCGGGAGACACTTAAAATATTTTGTCTACTCCGCGGTATTCCGGTGCAAGTGGGGTCAGCGCGAGCGCTGCAGTTAGCTGAAATGCTTGGATTTATCAAGCATTACGATAAAAAGGTATACTTAATACACTAAAACAACATAAAAAGTTATTTGTTGGTAGTGTGTTGTTATAGACATTATTATTATTTGCAGGTACATGAATGTAGCGGAGGGACTAAACGGAAAATCAGCACTGCGTTAGCATTTTTAGGCGATTCGCCTTTAGTGTTTCTTGATGAACCTACCACAGGTAATTATTGTAAAAATTAATTTTTATTGCTCTGTAAAATTCGAACAGAATTATTTAATTGAGATCTAACAAGTACTTTTCGAGTTATATCTAATAATGCGTTTTTACTTGACTATTTTTTCGTCGACCTACGTTGTATTATACCGCATAACTTTTTACTGAGTGTACCGATTTTAATGATTTTTACATCTCTCATGTTCGGTAAGTAGGTTCTTATTACCTCCAAATGGGGCATGTAGGTGACTCATTACTGCTCTAGGGTAATAATGTAACTAGAAACGCCCTAGGGCGGTAAGTAATGTAAAAAAAAAAACCTTCTTTCTTTCAAAAAGTTAGCGTACATCTAACCATCATACTGGCAATAGACATCATCATGCATTCAGCCCAATGACCACAGAGGTCGCTTTCCTATTCAGCCTTGTCTTCGTGTGAGTATAATAGTCATCAATTTTAAATATCGAACGACGAAGCTCAATTTGAAAATTGTTCTCATTTAACTATAAATTTCAACAAATAAAATGTTTTATTCTTGTAATGCCAGTTTTTTTCTACTTACCTCACAATTGAGATGTAAAGCAGAATAGTTAGCTCGGGTGTAAGCATAAATATCTCGGGCTGCAATTGATGTCTTACAGCCCTTGGATACTAATCTACTATTAATTTATTCGAAGGCTGATGCTTACCGTGTATACATTTAAATTTAAGAGCGCTATCACACAATCGAACTGCTCAGTTTTAGGTAAATTAGAAGGCGCGCGGCAGCAGTCGCGTACGTGTGCGTCTCGAGAAGTACGCTACGCACACATGCAAACCGCTATGCGTCGAATGCCAAAATTAAACCAACTAGAGACTGCTTGCTTCCGAAATAAATTAAATTATTACTGATAATAAAATTCGTGAAATATTTTTTTATTTAATATTATTATATTATTATTTTTATTACTTTCAATAATAATTTTGTAATTTAAAAAATAAAAAATTGAAATTTGTCTTATTTTTATAGTAATATATATGTGTATGTATTTTTCAATTGTGCTTAATTATTTTGTAAACATTTTACTCAAGACGTGCATGCATCGTTTTGATATTTAATATTCATTTCAAAAATTATAATTGTCAATTAGTAGATTATAGGGTCATAAAAATAACTTGAATTTCTATTGAAATAAGGTCTTAAAAATCATTTTAGAAACTTTATTGCATACCTACTTTTCTTAACTTAAAAAGTTGCTAGTTAATTTTTAACACCTTACATTTTACACCACTGGATTGTAGTATAAAATGCATAAGATGTGTTAAAAAGGGTAGTTAAGTAGGTAGTTATAACAAATATGCACATTTAACGGTTTCTTCATCACTATGTCTACGAATAACTCTTAAATGTGTATCGTTTAAGATAAATTTTTATTATAAGGATAGGTACAACTGGTAAATAAAAAAAAGAAACAAAGACTGAACAAAAACAAGTACATATAATTGTAAAAACAAAATAAAATAATATTTTCCGAAGCCGCATAGACCGTGCTTTCCTCGAATCTATTTCGGGAAGAACGCAATCACCATAAAACTTTATTAATTTTGGCAACATTTTCTGGTTCCAGAAATCCTGATCTTTGTAAACTTTTACAAATTTAAGCGGGTGGTCAGTACCAGTCCATACTGCAAATAAACAAATATTTTTATTTGCAACTAGCTGACCTGGCGAACTTCGTACCGCCTAACAGTCGATTCTTTAATTTTTTTCTTTTTTTAATACTTATCCTTCTCGGAACCCCTCCACTAACACTAAACCTTATGTTATGGTATTAAAGTTCAAATTAAATTTTAATTATTACTTCGAATATGTATGGGAATTGGGAATATAGAAGTGTTGTTTTTAGACTTTCCAGGAAATTTTTAAAATTTTTCTCTCCGTAACAACGATCATCGTACTTCAAGGAATATTATAACAAAAGAATTAGCAAAATCGGTTCAGCCGCTCTCGAGATTTGCCCTTAGCAACACATTCAGCGATTCATTTTTATATATATAGAGATATTTACCGATCGTGGTTTTTTTCAACATTACTTCGCCTTTTTTGTCAATTTTGAAGCATTTTAATTTTTTTTTAGAATCGCCGTATCAGGATCCATATTAAAAGCAGATATAGGGCACTTAATCTCAACAACACCATCTTCAAACACTCCGTCAGGTGTAGCGCCTAAAAAGAAATGCTCTGTACTTATAAATAGGCCACACTTTTCTACATCTATATTCATTTGGCCGCTAAGTTGAGCTAAAGCTTTTGACTCGTTCTCTTTTCCATGTTTGATGGAAGGCACATGATCAAAATTATACGAGTATAATAATGTTAACCACGAAAAACATCTATATGGCCAATACAAATGTCCGTCGTGAGTGGGGATCGAACCCGCGACCGCCAGCAACAGCCAGTGCTGTGACCGCTGCGCTAACGCGTCGTCATAAGTACCTACTATGAGTAAAGATCGCTATCAGGTGTACGTGATAACAACCGGGACTTACAGCCTAGCGTGTTCTCCGGAACCGAACCGAAACCTCCAGACCGAAAATAAATATTTGTATAAACATAAATATCCACTCCGAGCGGGAATCAAACCCGCGACCGTCGGTGTTTAGGCGCCGCCGACACGGCACATGCACCATTATATCAAAGCGGTCGTCAAACAACAAAAAGTAACTGCTGTAAATTATTGAGGAATTCCCTCGACTATTTATGGGCTCCATCATCAGACCTGTAATGGCACTTATAACTCATATGGGTGCAAAGTTCTCATCAATAGAAATGAATGAAGCTCAAACAGCAGGTGATTGTGGTAAATAGTTGAAGATTTCCCTCGACTGTCTTTCGACTCCATCATCAGATCGACTCCAGACCTTTATTAAATAGTAGTGCTTTATAGTAAGGTACCTGCGGCATATAAGGCCCGGGGTTTAATAAGGCCCACATTTGAAAACTCGCGCTAAAATACTTCTATTCCGATTCAAACTTAACTCACACATGCATAAGGTCGATAAGTATACCGTGACGTTAGCTTGCGGCCGGTATGCGCCGCCATCTTGCCAGTAGCGAACGATTTGTGACAGGCTACGCTACATCACTTGAATTTATAATTATGCGCGATAAAGAAATGTTGGTATTTTGATTCAATTGCTAGTAATTAGGGGTCGCAATACCGAATCACTTAAGCAAAACCGGTTTTTTCGGTATTGGCTCCAGACCAATACCGATAATCCGGTATTTTCGATATTTCCGGGATTAAGCTAAAATTAGCAAATTTAGTGTAATAAAGTTAGTTTGCGGAGGAATTATAGTAAGTAGGTACCTAACCTAAATGAATTTATCTTTTAAATAAAACAAAATATTCATTGACACAAGGTTTATAATATGATTTATGTTGGTAATCAATTAGTTAGTTAGCAATAATTTACTAATACTAAATGCCCGTTTATTCCTTTATTAAAATAACTTAGATTACCTAGTTCAAATCACATCATCATCACATCACATCAGCCTATCGCAGTCCACTGCTGGACATAGGCCTCCCCATTCCCCAAGTTCGCGCCAGACATCCCGGTTTTCCGCAATCCTCATCCAGCCGACGCCGACAATCTTACGTAGATCGTCGGTCCAACGGGCCGGAGGACGTCCCACACTGCGTTTGCCAAGACGCGGTCTCCACTCCAGGAAACGTCTGCTCCAGCGGCCATCGGTCCTGCGACACAAGTGACCAGCCCACTGCCACTTCAACTTGCTAATTCTGTGGGCTATGTCAGTTACTTTCGTTCTCTCGCGGATAGCCTCATTTCTGATTCTATCTTTGAGAGAAACCCCAAGCATAGCCCGTTCCATTGCACGTTAAGCGACTTTTAACTTGTGGACCAGTCTCTTCGTCAGTGTTCACGTCTCGGCTCCGTATGTTAACACAGGCAGGACGCATAGTTCGAAGACTTTTGTTTTCAAGGATTGCGGAATCTTCGAAGTGAAGACTCGGCGAAGCCTGCCAAATGCCGCCCAGCCCAACTGGATCCTCCTATCGGCCTCCTTCTCGAACTTGTTGCGGCCTAGTTGGATTGTATGGCCTAGGTAAACACAATCCTGAACAACTTCGAGAAGGGTACCATCGACCGATATCGGTCTCGGTATGACTTGGTTGTTAAACATAACTTTCGTTTTTTCGTCGGTAGGACTCGTTTAGGCCGGACAGCATCCGTCCTAGCTCATCCAACGTCTCCGCAAAGATGATGATATCGTTGGCAAAACGAAGGTGAGAGATGTACTCGCCGTTGACGTTGATGCCTCGTTCCCCCTAATCCAAGGTCGTAAAGACATCCTCCAGCGCAGTGGTAAACAGTTTCAGTGATATTACATCTCTCTTTCTTACCCCACGCCGGAGGAAAATGGGTCTTGTTCTCTGGTCTTGAATTTGAACGGTCATCGTCGCCACTTCGTACATACATCTCACTACCTCGATATATCGCCAGTCGATATGACATCTCTGCAGAGAGTCCAGGACAGCCCAGGTTTCGACAGAGTCGAAGGCTTTCTCGTAGTCCACAAATGCCATACACAGCGGCTGATTATATTCTTCTGTCTTTTGTATAATCTGCCGAACAGTATGGATGTGGTCTATGGTGCTGTAGCCATTTCGAAACCCAGCCTGCTCCGGTGGTTGTAAGTTTCGTTAACGTTAATTCGAGAATTCGTCTCAGAAGTGAGATCGGTCTGTAATTCTTTAAAAGAGACTTGTCGCCTCTCTTAAAGAACTGTACCACCACACTAGTGGACCACGCCTCCGGCGTGATACCTCGGTGGATGACGGCGTTAAAGAGTCTCGCCAAGGGTTTTAGGGCAGATCGCCCTGCGGCTTTAAGTACTCAGTTGTAACTCCGTCATCCCCCGGGACCCTCCCGTTTTTAAGCTGCCCGAGCACCGCACTAGTCTCGTCTACTTCAAAGTCTGGGATACACTCCGAATAATGGCGCGACAATGGTGCACTAATTGGTTTACTAATCATCAAATAATATTCTAATTAACTCGCGCGCGCGTAATTTGAATGAAATGGCGCGTAACTTTTTCTATTTGTATTTGTTTTTTATTTATTTTACTAAAACCGAAAATACCGAATATCCCGGTTTTTTTTAAATGAATACCGGTATTAATTAGACCTAAATTTGGCCCGGTATTCCGGTATTTTCGAAATTCGGTATCCCGGTTTGCGACCCCTACTAGTAATCAATAATTTAACGTAATTTTATTAAACTTTAGACATAATTGTATATAAATTTCTATGGTTTTAATCGAAAGTCAGAGCTATTTTTGTCCTACATTGATGGTTTTATAAAATAATGCTAAGCGGCTAAAAAGGCCCACTGGTGTAGGCCATGGGCCTTATTACCCTACCTTTATTATACAACTATACATATTTTTTCTATTCACAAATTGAATGGATATGCCTCCAGGACGGTCTCAGTGAACGCAAGAAAACTTGCGTTCTGCTATGGCAGCTGTAGAACGAAGGCAGTTGACGCAGCGTGGTGCAGCAGACCGATATAACATACCCAGACGTACGCTTAGGAACCACTTGAAAAGTGGAAATATAATGAGACGTTTAGGACTCAGTTCAATAATAAATGAAGCTCAAGAACGCGATATTGTCAATAGAATCATAAGATTTGCAAATATTGGGATGTCACTTACGCCATAACGCCATAAAACATAACTTCAACAAAGATGTTGGCCTTGCTGGCAAAGACTGGCTAAAGATGTTTTTGAAGGGGCATCCAGAAATTTCAAAAAAGGCACAGTTCATGAATCCAGCCAGTGCAGAAAAATTGAACAGACGAATTGTAAACCAAAAATTTGAAGAAATTAAAAAATTATATGACGAACTGGATATAAGTAACACATACGGAAAACTTTACAATGTAGACGAAAAGGGATGCCGGTTGACTGTTCATAATCAACAGACTGTTTTGGCACAAAAAAGGAGTGTGGCATGTGTTTTGCCCATAGTCACCACGCTGGGCAGGTGGGTTGGTAACCGCAGGGCTGGCTTTGTCACATCGAAGATGTTCTTACCCGTCTTCGGCCTGTGTATTTCAAAGCCAGCAGTTGGATGGTTATTCCGCCATCGGTCGGCTTCTTAAGTTCCAAGGTAGTAGTGGAACTGTGTTATCCCTTAGTCACATCTTACGACACCCACGGGATGAGAGGGGACGGATATATTCTTTAGTGCCGTAACCACACACCATATTTCTAAATAAATCTAATAATAATAATCTAATTCCGAAGTTCCTAACTGAAAGTCAGATTTAAAATATGTTTCATTTTCATAAGAAAGGAAAATTCTATTTTTGGGCCTTAATATACAGTGGTAGTTTAATAAGGCCCCTGGCAAGAGTTGTTAGAAACTGTTATATTTCTTTCCATGATGATTTCTATACTACTCTTTATCTTTTATTATTATCTTAAATAACTAAAGTTTCTACTGAACTCATTTTTTTAAACTATTTTAAAACAATTTCTGAGTTTTTTAGTTTTAAAGTTAGGTGGGCCTTATTTGCCGCAGGTACCTTATTTAAGGAAAAAGTGATAAAACGCACTAGTCGTCACTACAATTTTCAAGGGTTCCCCTCGATTTCTCTGGGATCCCATCATCAGATCCTGGTTTCTTTATCATGGTACCTAAGTTGGGATATCTCCTTTCCAACAAAAAAAGAATTATCAAAATCGGTTCATAAACGACGAAGTTATGCCCGAACATACTTTAAAAAAAAAAAATATATATATATATATATACGGTCGAATTGAGAAACCTCCTCCTTTTTTGAAGTCGGTTAAAAAACAAAAAGTAATCGAAAAAAACAAAACAAAAAGCCAACGTCACGCGGTGTTCCCAGGCGGTCACCCATACAAGTACTGACCGTCATGACGCTGCCGCATTACCGGTCGCTCAACAATATTACAGAGTTGTAAAATAAACATTTAAAATATAATAAAAAAAATTACCGATATTGCGCGTTTCAAATTATCGGCTAAAACCTTTTTATTTTTTTTGATAGCACCAAAATTTTTATTTTTCGCTCTTTTGCCCATTATTGTGAACAAAGTCTGAAAATAATGAAAACAAATAACTATATTTACGTGTATGTTTATTTACTTTAATATATTCTCATTGATATATCAAAGGACATATTACATTATAATCAAACCATAACTAATAAAAAAACTCAATTGTATCAAAAAGTGTTGGTTGCGGTATACTCTTGTCGAATCTGTGCGATCGCGTGACACAAAATGGCGACAGCGAGCGATACGTCCTCCCTCTGTGAGCGCTTGCCGCTGACTAAAGTGACAGTCCGCGAGTCGCGAGATTTATAATGGATTTTATTGATTTTAGCACTACATACAACAATTTTTACAATACTTATTATTACATTTACATGGACTAATTTTTTTTTCAAGCAAGGTAACATAGTAAGCTTCGTAATTACTTAATTTTTGTTTGAATTTGGATTATATATTCATAGTTAAAAAATATAATTTCAGACGAAATATTACCAGTAACTTTCTGTTTTGCAGAATTATTTTTGATGTATTACTGTATGAAACATAATAAACTTAATTAACCATTCCAATGTAGAAGATACAGTTGTACCATAAACAATTTTGAAAATGATTAAATTATTATATCTTCGATGTAACAAAGCATGAAAAGATGCCCAAAACTAAAATTTTCTGAAACATGCTTTGCAGAGACAAAGTTTTTACTGATTTACGTAGACAAATTGAAATATTTATTTACAACATTTCCAAGAGTACGAATCAAACTTTCTTGGCCATATGTTTTTTTTTTTAATTTGTGGCTATATCTAAACCATAATCACACATCAAAACTCAAGTTAAACGCTCGAATCCAAGAAAAATTGTAATAGCCCTCTTAATCGAGATCTGATTACAACTTTTTGAGTAATCTTTGATAACGCGTATTTATACTTGACTACTTTTTCGTCTACCTTCGTTGTATTACTTGTCGATGTAATTGAAGTCGGTTTTTTTTTTCGTTTGCGTGCAAACACAATTATTACGGTAGATATTAGTTTGTATTACGTTTAGACGAGTATATAAAACTGTAAAACTGTTTTAGTTTTAATGTCTGTCACGTTAAAAAAAAGAAGTATTCGCTAAAGTTTTAAGATATTACATCTAGTTCATTTTTAAGAGTGGATAGCCTCCATGACACTGACATTAGGGTTGTTTTTTTTTTTTTTTGTAACGAAATGGGCATGACGACAGTATCAAAAAATCGTCGATTTAATGATTTTAGGGGAACACTCATGTTTAAAGAATTCAAAATACTGGTTTAGTTTTATGTAAAACTAGCTGCTGCACGCGACTTCGTCGGCGTGGACTCCGCTCCTATTGGTCTTAGCGTGATGATATATAGCCTATAGCCTTCCTCGATAAATGGGCTATCTAACACTGAAAGAATTTTTCAAATCGGACCCGTAGATCCTGAGATTAGCGCGTTCAAACAAACAAACAAACAAACTCTTCAGCTTTATTATATTAGTATAGATAATAAGATTATTGTGATTTTCGATAAAATAAAACATTAAAATACTGCAATCGGCCATTTTGATTGAAACACAAATTACAGCGCTTGACGTCACAACATAACATAATACGTCAGGCGCGCTTCAAAGAGTAAAGTAAAAAGTAAGGCTCACTTTATATTGTGACGTCAAAGCCGACGCCATGACACCTGCAGCCGTTTTGCCGCTCTCATTGAAAACATATTAGAAAAATAGTTTTAAACATCCTTAAACTTATGTTTATTACCGAAATATAGGTATTTTCGTAAATAGTAAATGTGTACCCACATTATGAAAGAGGTTTTCAAAATCTTTCGTCATGCCCATTATGCCGATAATCTAACCTATCTAAGCTCAAAATTGAAAAGATTTACGACTGAATAGGCTTTGCCTTCATATAAAAAAACCACACCCCCTCCACCCAAACCTTATAAATCGATGCCCAGTGCTGGGGGTAGGAGTGGTACCAGAGGGTAACTCCCCCCTACCCCCAAAACCCCATAAATCAATGCCCAGTTCTGGGGTTGGGAGTGATACCAGAGGGTAATCCACCGACGCCCCTCCTCCCCTCTCGCCCCAAAACCCCATAAATCGATGCCCAGTGTCATAAAGGCTTACCCCTAACAATTAGTCCGCTAAATGCTTCCGTTCTTAAATTGGCAAAGGTATATTTATGACGTTCGTAAGCATGAGTGCAAACGTCCGAGTAGACGCTAGCATCACGAAGAAGGCAAGCTTTGAAGCTTTCCTGTCTCCATTGTTGGTGTCACTTTTACGCACTGCTTGAGCACGCATTGCTGCAGACTTTTGCACTTCTGGTACTCCACCGAATTCAATTTACAAATTTTTGAATTTAAATTAATTACTGCCTGAGGCAAACAGACGGGGTACACGTCTTAACGCTTCGCAATCCAGAGCGAAGAGAGTTTAGGTTTCGGTCAAGATAAAGGCACACAGTCATGTGCGTTGTTTTTCAGGTATGGACCCGGCGTCGAAGCGGCTGGTGTGGGCGTGCGTGAGCGCGGCGGTGGCCGGCGGCCGCAGCGTGGTGCTCACGTCGCACAGCATGGAGGAGTGCGAGGCGCTGTGCTCGCGCCTCACCGTCATGGTCAACGGCCGCCTCTACTGCCTCGGCCCGCTGCAGCACCTCAAGAACAAGTTCTCGCAAGGTAAGCGGCCGGTGTGGCCGCAGCGTGGTGCTCACGTCGCACAGCATGGAGGAGTGCGAGGCGCTGTGCTCGCGCCTCACCGTCATGGTCAACGGCCGCCTCTACTGCCTCGGCCCGCTGCAGCACCTCAAGAACAAGTTCTCGCAAGGTAAGCGGCCGGTGTGGCCGCAGCGTGGTGCTCACGTCGCACAGCATGGAGGAGTGCGAGGCGCTGTGCTCGCGCCTCACCGTCATGGTCAACGGCCGCCTCTACTGCCTCGGCCCGCTGCAGCACCTCAAGAACAAGTTCTCGCAAGGTAAGCGGCCGGTGTGGCCGCAGCGTGGTGCTCACGTCGCACAGCATGGAGGAGTGCGAGGCGCTGTGCTCGCGCCTCACCGTCATGGTCAACGGCCGCCTCTACTGCCTCGGCCCGCTGCAGCACCTCAAGAACAAGTTCTCGCAAGGTAAGCGGCCGGTGTGGCCGCAGCGTGGTGCTCACGTCGCACAGCATGGAGGAGTGCGAGGCGCTGTGCTCGCGCCTCACCGTCATGGTCAACGGCCGCCTCTACTGCCTCGGCCCGCTGCAGCACCTCAAGAACAAGTTCTCGCAAGGTAAGCGGCCGGTGTGGCCGCAGCGTGGTGCTCACGTCGCACAGCATGGAGGAGTGCGAGGCGCTGTGCTCGCGCCTCACCGTCATGGTCAACGGCCGCCTCTACTGCCTCGGCCCGCTGCAGCACCTCAAGAACAAGTTCTCGCAAGGTAAGCGGCCGGTGTGGCCGCAGCGTGGTGCTCAAATTTGGTACCTATTTTTATTACATAATTCGAATGAGAATCATGTACGGAGTATTCTCCTTAAATATTTATAGTAATTCACCAGTCAACCTGTATAAGTCAGCCTAAAATAAATATGTAAAAAAAATGAACGTAATCAGATTTGATAATTGAAATAAATATATTCATATATTTTGCTTAAAGAAGACTACAAACCTAACCATCAATTATTTTTTTAGGATATACTTTAATAGTGAAATGTAAAGCTGGACCAGACAGAGACTCAACTGTAACGAGAATAAATCAATACGTCCTTGAAAACTTTAGAGATGCTAAACTCATGTAAGTATGACATATTACTGAAAAAGCTTATTTTATAATAAACTATGTTTTATTTTTGTGAAGCGTTTGAGTGTGAGAAGCTTTACACCCGAATAGATTCTTCAATTTTTGCTTTTCTATTTTCTCCCGTTAGGATATAGCCCTGTAGATATGTCATTGATAATGTAGCATTTTATTTGTATAATCGATTTAGTAAGTTTGAGTTAGTGAGGCCGCACACCAGAGATACATTTGTATTACGATAATTGTAGCGCCACATTTGAAACTCGACACATTTATCGCTCCCCTATATTTGTATGTAAACCCGCACATCATGTAGTAGGTGCGGTTTGTGGCGAGACGCTTGCCGCGCCACACGAATTCAAGATCGAACACGTTCGTTTTATGTGGCGCGAACTTCGAATAAAAAAGCGCGACAATGAAAGACAACGTTGAATTTTATGTTAAATTTATTGCAGATTGAAAAAAAATCTGCTTTACATAAATCAATAATAAAAATAAATAAATCGTAATTATCGTAGAAATCAATAGTAAATACACGAATTTATATAATCAATGACGTAATAGTACGATTAAAATCGTACGTACCTTAAAGTGATGAGTAAACGCTCTTCAGCCGAAATACACTCTCTGAAGTGTGTATTTTGTTTTGTTAAACTTGATTGAACTAAATTTAATAATAATTGGTATGTATTTTCAGATATTCTATAATATAACTTTTCTTCGTCGGATCTTAATTCTTGCGCAATTTTTAAATTTCCGTAAATTGTAAAATTTTGATTAAACGGGTGAACCCAATAACTTCTTTTTTTTCATTAATCGCCACATCAAAAAATCTTCATCGTCAGACGATGATGTCGACATTCTGTTGCTAGTGCCACGCTACAACTGTGCTTCCGATGTGCGCATACAGGACACATTTGTCGCCGCTTAAATTTTATCGCAATAATTGTGGCGCCGTAAATGTATGTTGAGAGTAGCGTGTGGCGCCGGTGTGCAGCCTCACTTAGTAAACCTTTTTTTTAATTTAACGAACCTACTCATATTTCAACAGACTTCAAAGAAGAAGTGGGATTTGAGTCAGTTTGTATTTCTAATGTTTATTTTTTATATTTTATTCTTTGTTGCGTGTTGCCGCCAACTATGAACGTATTTTATCATTCTTTTTTAGGGTTCCGTACCCAAGGGTAAAAACGGAACTCTATTACTAAGACTTCGCTGTCCGTCCGTCCGTCCGTCTGTCACCAGGCTGTATCTCAAGAACGGCGATAGCTAGACATGACATTTTCACAATTTATGTATTTTTGTTGCCGCTATAACAAAAAATACTAAAAACAAAGTAAAATAAATAAAATAGCGGCATGGATCGATAGATAGATGGCGTATTTGACTAGTTTATTTACCATTTTTATATGATATTAGCTGACCCGGCGAACTTCGTTCCGCCTAACAGTTGATTCTTTAATTATTTTTTTTATTGCTTATCCTTCCCGGAACTCCTCCACTAATACTTAAACTTTATGGAATGGTATTAAAGTTCAAATTGACTTTTAAGTATTATTACGAATCTTTTGTATGGAAATATAGAAAAGTCTTGTTTTTAGACTTTTTCAGGCATTTTTTTAAATTTTTCTCTCCGTAAGAACCGTCATCGTTTTTCAAGGAATATTATAAAAAAAGAATTAGCGAAATCGGTTCAGCTGCTCTCGAGATTTGCGCTTAGCAACACATTCAGCGATTCATTTTTATATATATAGAGATTCATCTTTTTCTTATTTACTAAGTATTTTGTTTATTAACAATAAAATATAGCCTTTGGTTTTGTCAATGGTACGGAATCCTTAGTGTGCGAGTCCGACTCGCACTTGGCCGATTTTTTTAATTGATGTAAGTTTGTCTCAAACGTAATTTTATAAAAAAGTGAGCAAATATCTTAAATATCTTTCAGAGAATCATACTTGGGTATTAGTACGTATTATCTGAACGATCAAGGCTTGCCGTGGTGGCGAGTATTTCATTTAATGGAAGAGGCTCGCACGCTGTATGCGATCGAAGATTATTCGGTATCTCAAACAACACTCGAGCAAGTTTTTCTGCGCTTTACAAGATTTCAAGGCCAAGTCGATTGAAGTTATGATACCTTATATACATATATTATTGTCGGAGGTAGTAAAGATCGTGTAAATACAAAAGGCAAAGGACCCGTAGTGTTCAAAGGAAGGACTACTGCGGCTAGTTCACGGCTCAAGTGGTCCTTCGCTCAACTCGGTTGTAAACGCCATATTTGAATATAGCTGGAAAACGCGTTGGATTTTTCTAGAAGATATCAACTACATGATGAAAACCTAAGAACCCCCAAGCGAGGTATTTTTGAAGATCCCTGAACGGATCACGTAGTATGGGCCTATATAGACGGAGTCATAGAACGCCTATTCGTGTAAATACACTATCTCTGACAATATCTAAATTATGCTTATTGAAGTTACTTAAGTTTTTAGTGCGTAATGGTAATGTAACCTATGTATAACCAAAACAGTATTCAAACTTGCCCATTACACTTAAACCTCGAAAACAAAAGTAATATATGTGATGTCTTTGTACTTAGCAATTGTATAATACAATTAAAATACTCAATATTTTGTACGTGTATTAAATTTTTAGATCTATATTATATGTAAGCGTTAACATGTTTCTACTGTATACTTTACTCAAACATTATCGATGTGTCTCGATCGTTGCTCGGAGCTAGTATACATATTTAAATGTATTTTGTAGTCTACTCGTGTTAAGAGTACAGTGGTTGATCGCTGTCACTTAACCATGAACTGCTTGTTAAAATTGACCAGTTGAATCTGTTATTATTAGACAGACGCTCTTATTTACTTCGATTAAACTGGTTAAGGGGCGTGGCTAAGCTAAGTGACAGCGATGAATCATTATTTTCTTAACGCGAATATTACTTAAAGCATTTCTTTGAAGTATATAAACAATAAAACCGATGTCGAAATGACAATCTTAGAATACTCATGTTGTTTAAAGTGTTGCAGCTTATACTAGCGAGCTGCTTACTTTCTAAGACTGAAAGTGTAGAATACCTATAGGATCAAGGGATATTAAGTAGCCCTATTTTATCGAAGTATGTACATATAAAGTTATAAGCTTTTTCTGTCTCATTGTACTTCTAGCTTAGTTATTCTATGATTGCATATATTTATATTATCGCTACAATTGCTTATACTTATTGATTTTTAAACAAAGTTATTATTTAAAAGTTTTGGCATTAATAAAGCCTTAATGTGATATGAAATATTGTAACATCTTTGTCGTCGAGTTTATGTTAAACTATTTTAGTAACTGAGTATAACTCTTTAAAACAATTTATCTGATAAAAGTATTTCTTATGCCATAAAAACTTAAAAAGTACCTGACGCTTCAAGCGTGATATAGTATTACTTAATTTAATAAGCGGCAATCGAATACAAACATTTTTTTTCTGAATATATGAAATTTATAATGATACATACTTAGTTCTAAATAAAAGAAGTTATGCTACGGCATTCTTACTTCTTTGCTGCCTTCACTAGGTACTACCACCATTAACATATTTATTACTTTTTTCTGTACATTTTAAGTATTATTGCTGTGAATATTTTCTTTACCAAAGTTTTTTCTTTAATTTTTATAAAGTAACAAAGAGTTAAAATTATATTTTTCTGATTGGTGGTTGGTGGTGATTGGATCTATAATTCTATATAAGCATATTTATATATTATATTATATTGATTTAAAGTTTATGTTGCTTAGATGTATTTACATGAATGTACGAAAGATATCCCAAGTGCTAATCTGTATCTATTAATGCATTAAAAATACACTACAATTTGTGATATAATTGTTGTGATTCACATTTTACATTTTACCAATCAAATTAATATTAATAGTACACATTAAATATAAGATATATTATGTTCCTACGACTATCAATTTCGCTTGAAAATATTGTTTTCAACAGCCATATAATTTACTAGACAAATATTTCGAGAAAGTATTTTTCAAAATAATAATCCACATTTGTATTCAATTTTATAAAATGCTATTTATAAATTCTATAAATAGGAATAAGATAAACGTAAAGCTTTGGATGTGTCGTTGTATCTGTCATGTTCTGTCGCGATATTTTTTAACAAATTTTCGCGTGTGCGTGTACGTAGGTTTACAATTTTATTTCAATAAATTTATTATATTTTATTACTTTTTTTTAATTTTCACTTAATTCTATATAAAATATTTTTAACAAAGTTCTGTTTACTGAAAATAAGTAAGAGGAATCAATTACAAATACGAAATCTTCAGTATTTTTTACATTGTTACTTTTTTGTGCAGATTGCGGGTTTTTCACTTACAACTTTGCCAAACATTATCTGAAAGAATGGTTCTGCATCATCACTACATAGTATAAAACAAAGTCGCTTCCCGCTGTCTGTCTGTCCCTATACATATATGCTTAGATCTTCAAAACTACGCAAGGGATTTTGATGCGGTTTTCTTTAGTAAATAGAGTGATTCCAGAGGAAGGTTTATATTTATAATACATGCATAATAAGTATAGTAGAGGAACACTGATAGTTTTTACAACCGTGCGAAGCCGGGGCGGGTCGCTAGTATAGACATATAGTCCAGTCATTTGGTAGCTTTACCTGGAAAGTTTTCCGGTAGTTTTGAAAATTGGTGATTTTTTATACATTTCGAACGACTACTTCTACGAAGCGAAAAATTTTTACGACAACGTTTAAACATTTTTTGTTTTCATTTACAATTGAGACGTAATTTCGAGAAAATTTTGTTCGTTAACAATCGTTTGACTTGTTGAAAAATTAAGTTTAAGTAAAATTTCCAACGGGAATTAAATATTTATAGCGTTTAGAACTCCATAATTTGTTCAAATTAAAAAAAAAATTCAAAACTTGTCGACTGGACTTAACGAAATTTAGTTATGACACGTAAACGCGTGTTAGAGTTGACTTTGCAGCTCTCGTATGCTGAAACTATTGATTTTACAAAAAAAAATAAATGGTTAAGTACTACATAAATTGTAGGAAATTTTCTCTAGTTAAATTTATTACATAACTATTTTTATCGTTTAATGAGTTGCAACGGAGCTATTCTCAAAAAACTGTATTTGAGCGCCATTTTTCCAATATGGCGGCGCGAGCGGCAAAGATACGAGGTGGCAAAGTGAAAATTTTATAAGAGCACGTCGTAACGTTTTCGATAAAAGCAGAGGCGGCTCGTCACATTTTTTGTTGGGGGTTCAATAAAAAAAAAATAATAGAACTTACCATTTATTTTTTATTTATTTTTATAAAGAAAATCTATCCGTCGGTCTTTTTTACGAGCGAAGACATCTATTACTTTCTTGTGAAAATCAGATATGGAATTAATTATGGAAGAATTAATTAATTTCACTTTCATTGTGAGATGGGCTAAATCAACAACTCCGGTATCAGTCCATGCATTTTCACCGCCAATGCCACCACCAAACAAAAGACACGGAAAACAAAATAATATATTGCTTTCTTCACATCCACACAATCAAGGTGTTTTGAAATAATGTTCAGATTTAAAAACACGCGTAAAAGACTTATTTTTAATACGACATTTTTGAGTAAGTACTATTTCAGGCCACGGTGGCTCCTGATCACACTTTTTAATAAAAGTTACACTGTATTTTATTTTTAACTTTACCATTTTTAACTCAAAATGTCACGCCCAAATTATTTTTATTACTTATTTAAAAGAAAAACTGTTAATAAAAAATAGAAATCACGAAGTAAACAAAAGGTATATAACACGTTTGACGTTTGTATATGAACGACAGTCGACAACGTCGAAAACAGTGCTACCAACTGTTGAAAAAACTTTTCCCTAAATCTTTTATTTTTCAAAGGGTTTTTAAATAGAAAATAAATTCTTTTGTTTCTTTTTTTAAACTTCCTTTATGTACATTATATTTTATACAATTATTGATATTATGTAAGCATTTATATCATATTAGAAAATATATTTTTTTTTGCGTGTATCAATAAATTTACAAATAAAATATTTCTTCATCATATTAAATCTTATATTTTATTATTTATATTTGAGTAATTTTTATTAGTTTTTTATATTAAAATATATTATGTTAAAATAATACCCTAAAAAATTTATCACCTAAAACTTTCCCGCTATTTACAAAATATCCCTTTTGCTGGCAACACTGAAACGTGATCGCTGTTCAAGCCAAGCTAATCTCATTCATCGGCCTTTACGAATTTTACGATGTCCTGTCTCTTTCGCACTCATTACTAAACTCGTCCTGTCTCTTTCGCTAGTACTACTACGCTTTGTTCAAGATCACCTAACGCACCACTCGAACAATTTAATACCAAATGTACGTAATATAATAATAAACTATTGTAAAGGCATAGTAGAATAGAAATAATTTAATGTAGTATAGTATAGCATTTAATATAAAGACATATAGGAGCTAAAATTACCTGTGTAATTTTAAATCCTATTTTTAAAGAGGGAGTTCAGCGCACCGTCGCTCCTTAGAACGAGCCGCCTGTGGATAAAAGCTTCCAGGCTCTTAATTTACTATGACTTCCATAACAATTATCTTCTTATTTCAACCATTTATACAAAACCAAACTAATTTATACACCTAAACCTTCGCAGAAATCACCCTGTCTACTGGTAAGAACCATCTGAAAATCCGTTCAGTAGTTTTTGCCTATATGGCTTATTGATTTATTTTTTAGTAAAAGTATCCTTAGCTTTCACAACAAAGACGGTAAACTTTTTAGCCACGCGATATCGTATATATATACAATATCGTAATTCTTTTTTATTTGCAGCGTTTGCAAATTACAATACACGAAATAAATATAGTTTCAATGATGCTGAAACTGACTACTACTGAAGTTTCAGGAATATATCAATTTCATTAAAAAAATATTATACAAACACGACGGCGATTTTTATTTAAGTATATAAATAAAAGATGGTGTTGTTTTTTTTAAGAAAAAAGGAACTTTTATGCGAGGTAAAATGAATTTTATGCTTTTCATTTTAGTACGCAAAATTTAATAACATTCTACAACTCGCTTTTTTATAATCGGGCAGCGGGCTGATTGAATACCTCAGCCTTTCGAAAAAATCTCGCAATATTACAGTCCGTAGTCATAAAGATAAAATAACACTATTTAACTCGATATTTAACACATTTTTTTTTCTGAGTGCAAAAACCCCCCTAAAATATTCGTGATTTTTTTTTTGAATTTTTGAGACTTTCTTAGAATTGGAAACACAGTATGTTTCAGGAGGAAATTTAATGATAGATCTTAGTTTAAACTTCGTTTATTTATAATAGTTGTCCTTAAAAAATAGTTTTTACAAAATTTTCTAGGTTTTAGAACGTAATGTCATGGTTTGCCCCATCCTTATGCACTTAGTGGCATTACCCAGCATTACCTGTCGAGCAAAGCTATGAGCACCATGGTTATTATATTTTATTTTTATTAACAAAATAAACGTAACAAAAAATGTTATTCACTTTAAGTAAAATTGACATTAACATTATAAAAATTACATAAAAAATATTAAACTGATTATAAAATAATAACTATTGTCATTCAAAGTTATAGGTAGGGATCCCAAGTAAATTTTTTTCACCTGATTAGTATCAAGCTAATTTTCCGGGAGTAGCTTCATTTTGATGAGACGAACAAAAATTTCCTCTACGAAAACTCTCGATTGTGGTAGCTAACAGAGGTAGCAGGGGATAGAGCAGCAGTGAGCGTAGGACCGTGATAACGTACCACGCAATTTGTACGACAAAAAAAAACCAGCTGGTTAGTAATAATTTTTGATGATTTTTGATTCGTAAGGTCATCAAAAATTGATTTTTTTTCAATTTTTTTTTCTTTTAGCTAGTTAATATTTATATAATTTAATAGTAATATTGTCCTATAAATTGCGTGGTACGTTATCCCGGTCCTACGCTCATGTTAATCAAGAGATTTCGTAGAGGAATTTTTCGTTCGTCTCATCAAAATGAAGCTACTCTCAGAAAATTAGCTTGATACTAATCAGGTGAAAAAAATGTGCTAGGGATCCCTACCTATTAAACTAACAAAAAAAAATAGCTATTAACCTAAGAGCTCATCATATATGTATAGTTTTATTAGCAATGTTTTTACGAATTAAGAAGTTCTCCTTCCTACCTTTGAACATAATCTATATATATATAAAAGAGTTACCCACCCATTGACTCATCACGATATCTCTGGAACCATAAGGCGTAGAGACTTGAAATTTAGTAGGAATATTCCTTTCGATAAGTAGAGGTCAGCTAAGAACGGATTTTACGAAATTCCACCCCTAAGTGGGTTAAACGGGGGTTGGAAGTTTGTATGAAAGTCCTTTGTTTTTTCATTTACGAACGTATTTTTAAACCTTATTTATAGTACGTACCTACATTAGGTTGGATAGGCTAAGACTAAAACCATAATTTATCAAGTCAAGAGCTCTCTAAAGAAAACAACCTCTAAAGAAAACATGTTTGTATTGTCTAATGACAAAAAAGCTGTGAACGTTATATATAAAGACATTCTGTAATATATTTAGTATCGGCATTTCACCCGTGCGAAGCCGGGGCGGGTCGCTAGTTATATATAAAATAACTAACTGACCTGGCGAACTTCGTACCGCCTTATTTTATTTTTTTAAATAAAATAATTAGATACATATATCAAAATAAAATATAGCCTATCTTTCAAGTTGGATCAAACTGCACACGGTCTGCAAATTTGATTAAAAGTGGTTATACGTGACGCGTAATTTAGATATTACAATCATTTTGCTAAAAGAAAACATTTAATATTACAGACTAGCTTATAGATTTAAATAATTATCTATTTCTGAAATTGAGGTATATTTAGTTGAGGAAATATTTTGAATTTTTATACATATTTACACGAGGAAGTACTTATACTTACATTGCGCAGATACACTACATTTGCCTGTTATCATCTAGGTTAAATACAACAAATACAAATACCAGATATTGTTTTACGCAATTGTTAATAACGTGCGTCACATTCATAAAGGTAAGTTTACCTTAAATTGTTTTAAGACATAATATTTCTACATTCTTATTTTACCTTTTTAAATTTGCTTTTTTTTGCCTGCCTTATATCCGCCGCCGATCGCCGATCATACGTTCTCTGCCTCAGATCGCATCCGGGCGTCACACGGTGAAGATACTATAATACTATATAATATGTAGGATTCACTTAGTTTTAATTTTTGTTTTGCCTTTTTGATTATTTTATTTTAGAATTTCCTAGGTTGTCTGGTAGAACTCGCTTACCTAGCGATAAGACCACCTTTGTGCATAATATTATTTTGTAAGTTTTATTTTTGTATGTAAACTTGTATGCACAATGAAGTATATTTCTTCTTCTTCTTCTTCATGTTAAGACTTATCTCGTATCTTAATGTAATATTTCCATATCGCTCGATAGCTAAAGATACTTTAATATCATAATATGAAAATATATAATATCTTAACCATGTGTGATAGTTCATACAAAATGTATAGCGAGCGATATTGTATGTTAAGACAAAATATCATAGTATCTTCGCCGTGTGTGGCGCCCTTTAGATCGTATCGTCGGAACGGATCGGGCGCTGTCAGTAGAAGCCTTTATACAGGTGTGCAAAGGTCTACAGGCTGCGTCTGTATCCATCTGTATCGCTACAAACGCGCGTCGACGGCGCGTTTAAAAAACGTGGTTTGCATAGGCCCTAACTATAGCTTTATAAAATTTGTTGTTATGCACCTTTTAATAGTTACATACTAAGCTCTTTTTAATCATACAATAGTACAATACCTAATGGTTCATTCATTGGTTAACTACTACTACTCTGGTCACGTTGGTATTTGGTAAATTGAAGGAAAATTTGTTCCAAAGTCGTTTGAAGTATGCTGTAATCTTCTACGTCTAATTCTCTTTTTGCCTTCTCCATTATGCCGAACATTCTAGACCATGGCACGCTGCGGTCCGGTAAGTAGTACGTCAATATGGATTGATGCTCCTCCCTAAAATGTTTTCAAATATTGTAATGATTAATCGTGGTTTTGTCATACGCAAACTTTCGTTGTTGAAAAAATAGTGACTCATCTCTGTCGCTTAACCGATTAGCGCGCCCCTTGTCAAATTAAATGGTAATAAATCAGAATGTCTCTCTGGCTTACTTTAAATAATAAATTGGAACACAAGTTTTTCAAAATTTTACTTAAATGGAGCGAAATAGAGCATAATAAGTTATTAAAGTTGCGAAAAAAATAGAAACTATTATTTTTTATAATACGAGAAAGGTGGCAAACACGTCTGAACAAAAATGGTTACTGTAGCCTGCAAAACCAAAAGTACCAAATTTAAAAAACTAAAAGTACCAAAGTTAAGCATCAAACTTACATAAGTTTTACATTATTATATTGCGAAGCAACATAATTCTTCACTGCTTCAATTTTGTCGACACCTGAACTTAAATTTCTTGTATTGTTTCCATCCATTTTCAATTTTATTGTCAAAGTAAATCCTGCAAAGCAAAAGTAATGTAGAGTTAGGGTATCATAGTAATAAAAGGAATACTTCAATATAAAATTTACATAAAAATGTAGTAATTTTAAACATGACATTATTTATTGCGCGCAAAATATTAACTACGTTTCAGCCTGTAATATCCCACTGCTTTCAAGTACCAAGTATCGATTAATTATTAACAAAAATAAAATTGGATGAAAAAAAGCACGGGCAATATAAGCCCGAGGACATATCTTTTATGTAAAAAAAATAAAATATGCTGGGCATAGGCCTCTTTCCCCATGTAGGAGAAGGATCAGAGCTTAATCCACCACGTTGCTCCAATGCGGGTTGGCACATATACCTATTCCCTATTATGAGTAACTAGCTTCTGCGCGCGACTTCGTCGGCGTGGACTCCGCTCCTATTGGTCTTAGCGTGATGATATATAGCCTATAGCCTTCCTCGATAAATGGGCTATCTAACACTGAAACAATTTTTCAAATCGGCCCAGTAGATCCTGAGATTACCGCGTTCAAACAAACAAACAAACAAACAATCAAACAAACAAACTCTTCAGCTTTATTATATTAGTATAGATGATCGCTATCAGATGTACATGATAACAACCGGGACCGACCGCTTAACGTGCTCTCCGAGGCACGGTGGGGAGACCCACAAGGACTGCACAAACACGCAGACCACGGAAAACATCTGTATGGCCAATACAAATGTTTGTCATGTGCGGGGATCGAACTCGCAACCGCCAGCGCAACAGCCGCAAACCAGTGCTGTGACCATTGCGTGAAAAAATATTAACTAATTAAGTTTAAATTTTACCACTAAAAATTAATTATGGACTATCCTCTCGAAAAAATAGAATCCCTTGCTAAAATAAAATATTAAAAAAAACCGTAGTTACTAAGGAAAATTATATTCCATACATTTGATGTGTGAATTAAGAGCCTGAAAATATTCCACTGCGGGGCAAACAAAGAGTGGGCAAAATCCTCTTTTACTTACTTTGATGATGAATCAAGACTTATTTATTCGGGCTCAAATACAGCAGATTGGCGGATAAAATAACTATGCATATGTGTATGGATTTAACAATTTTTCAGAGGAATTCAGGATGTTTTCGAAGTGCAAGATAATTATAAAAACAAAGCTCGGTAGGTAAATGCCTCCATTTTTTTCTTCATTTTATACGCTTGTACATTATAGGTAGAGTCATTGAAATGTCATCTTATAGCGTCATCATAATTAACGTCATTATGGGAAAACCATGAGATAATTATTAAAAACCGTCAAGTTTATAGATTTACAAAAAAAAACTTTACAACTGATGTAATTTCTTAATGACAAATTAGTGTACCTACATAAATATTTAGCTAGTCTATATTACAGTTTCGAATTTAGGTCATCTGCGTCCACTTAACGCATTCAATTTAAGTTCCTTACCTTCAGAGAATTTATTCTTGAGATGCTGCGGCGATCCGAGGCATTGGAAGCGGCCGTTGACCATGATGGTGAGGCGCGAGCACAGCGCCTCGCACTCCTCCATGCTGTGCGAGGTGAGCACGAAGGCGCGGCCGGCGCGGCGCGCGGCCCGCACGGCGCGCCACACCTGCCGCTTGGCGGCCGGGTCCACTCCCGTCGTCGGCTCGTCCACGAAAATGAGCCGCGTGCGCCCCAGCAACGCCACCGCCGTGCTCAACTTGCGCTTGTTCCCTCCCGAGTACTGATACACCTGTGTATTGAAACAGATATTGGGTGAAGTTCCGATAAGGCCGTACCGCTTTTGTTTTTTTGAAATTTCGTATAGGTACTTATTATTTTGACTCACTGATCACGAATATGATAGTTAAAATTGGCGCAAATATCTTTTTAAAGGTCAAAACTCGGAAAAATTGATAGAGAACTCATTTTTCTCAGGTTTTTCTACGCTATCACAATAAATATTGATCTTAAAGAAAAATGTTTCCCATAGAAGATGTAGATTATCAAAAAATGCACGTTTTATGTCATACGTTTTTTATCTAAAAAGAGAAAAATGAGTAAAATGGTCGTCACCGCGGCGAGAAGGTCTTCAAAGCGAGCTTCAGAGCGAATTCAGAGGCTTCAGTGCGTTACTTTTTTGTTTATTGTTTTTTTCAATACTAGGTTAGGTTTTGTTATTAAAGTGAAACTTTTATTACATCGTCTCAAACTTTTTCGTCTGTGTGTTGCATGTCGCGTGACGGTCGGCCGCGCGGTAAGATTGATAAAGCGATTTTTATACCCTTAAATATTATTCCAAAATTTTAAGTTAAATGTCTATAATGTGAAAAAAGTCACTTTTTACCGTGGTTTCATAAAAACAGTTTTTTTTACTTTTTTTTAATTTT
Organism: Melitaea athalia; assembly: GCA_905220545.2. Lineage (NCBI taxonomy): Eukaryota > Metazoa > Arthropoda > Insecta > Lepidoptera > Nymphalidae > Melitaea > Melitaea athalia. The sequence goes on along the minus strand of HG992184.1, from coordinate 11,530,464 downwards.
TCCTTTTTTGTATTTTTTTTTTTACTTGTTTGTGTACTGTTTTTTTTCAATACTAGGTTAGGTTAGGTTTTATTATTTTTTATTTTTTTTTGTTTTTTAATTTTTCATCTTGTATTTTTTTCCTTTTTTGTTTATTGTTTTTTTTTTCAATACTAGGTTAGGTTAGGTTTTTCTTTTTAATTTTTCGTGTTTTTGTTTTTTTTTTTCCTTTTTTAGTTTACTTTTTTTATGTATGTAAGTCAGCAAACAAGCGTACCCTGATGGTAAGCAAATACCGTAGCCTATAAACGTCTGCAACACCAGAAGCACCCCAGTCGGGCTGCTCCATTTTTGAGCAGGACATTTCCTGCTGTGCCCTACCTCAAACTAACCTAACCTAACCTAGTTTCTTCAAAACAAGGTTAGGTTAGGTTTTTTAACTCGTTTTTTATTTTTTTAATTTTCCGTTTTTTGGATTTTTATTCGTTTTTTGTTTATTGTTTTTTTCAATACTAGGTTAGGTTTTGTTTCTTTTTTAATTTTTAATTTTTTGTATTTTTTTATTGTTTTCTTCAATACTAGGTTAGGTTGGGTTTTTTTTTTACTTTTTTGTTTTTTTATTATTCAATACTATGTTAGGTTAGGTTTTGTTTATTTTTTTATTTTTTTGTATAAAAACTGTCTGTGATTAGTGTGATGTCTCAAATAAACGTTTCTTTCTTTCTTTCTTCTTTCTTTCTTGTGGGTTGAATGTGTCGTTTAAGTATGTTTGCTGTATAGCGTTTCAAAATGAATATTTAATAAATATTTTTTGGCAATGTTTTCGAGTTTTGAACTTGAAAATGAAATTGGTGCCAATTTTAACTATCATATTCGTGATCAGCGAGTAAATACATAAGTATACGAAATTTCAAAAAAAAAGCGGTACGGGCTTATCGGAACTTTATCCCAGATATTCACTATCCACGGAAATCATCATCAATTAATACATCTCTATATAATTATGTATATAAAAAAAAATCGCAGAATGTGTTGCTAAGCGCAGATCTCGAGAGCGGCTGAACCGATTTTGCTAATTCTTTTTTTTATAACATTCCTTGAAGTACGAGGATGGTTCTTACGGAGAGAAAAATTTAAAACATTCCCTGAAAAAGTCTAAAAACAACAATTTTCTATATTCCCATACAAAAGATTCGTAATAATATTTAAAAGTCAATTTGAACTTTAATTCCATACCATAAAGTTTAAGAGTTAGTGGAGAGGTTCCGGGAAGGATAAGTATTAAAAAAATAATCGACTGTTAGGCGGTACGAAGTTCGCCGGGTCAGCTAGTATTATAATAAAAACGTAACGGATCGCTGTCTGTACATGGAAGATATATAAGAAAAAATATTATTGGGACCTTTATCAACGCAAATAGCAATGATTGTTAGAATTTTTGTCTGTTTATGTGTGCTTTTATGCGCGCTAATCTCAGAAACGGCTTATCCGATTTAGATGTGGTTTCCACTAATATATTGTGGTAAGTTTTACTTAACATTTACTGTTTGTTTCATGATAATCGGTTCATAAATAAAAAAAATCTGCCAATTCAAACAATCACCTTGAACATGTAAATACCCAAAACGCGGACGAATTCGCGGGCATAGCGGTCACACATTCTATAACGTTATAATTATGCTAGATAATTATATTATAACGTTATAGAATACAATTTGTAATGAAACGTATACCCCGTCCGGCCATTTATTATCTTTTTGACACTTCAAGAAATTTTGACATTAGTGACTGCCTCACACGTTAGCACGTTACTTATTCGATTTGAAATAATAATCGATTATATTTAACAAGAACTTTCAATCGATTTAATGAAATACATTTAGTTTAAAAATATTATTTATTTATTCATTTATTAGTTTTTTTTAATTACAAATGAAATACATATATAAATAATTAATAAACAGAGTTACTGCTCTTTACTCTTGGTTTGAAATTAAATTCCAAGATTTCGACTTAATTCCTTGCAAATAATCAATCTTGGAGTCATAGATACTATTTTTAGTTCCCTTTTTTTATTAAATTTATAGAAACAATAATCACATGACGTAAAATTATTTTTATAATATGATCGATTTATTATCGATTTATTATTTCAAGAACTGTTTCATAGTCTGTGGTTGTTTGTTATGCACAGGGTACTTCACTCAATCAATCAAATCGTCAATAAAGTATGACATTATAGTAGAATTTTTAGTACGTTATTCCGAAAAAAAAAACTACATTTTATAGGCGTGAACTGTCAAGAAGATAATAAATGGGCGGACGGGGTATAGTTCGTTTTTAAATGTCTTTTTTACGATGAGGGCAAACGTTTGAACGGTACTATTTGATGTTAAATGGCTACCGTCGTCGCCCATGGACATTTGCTACACTAAAGAAGTTGCGGTTGAGTGGGCCAGAAGGCCAAGTTTAGCAGTAAAATGAGGGACTCGGAAGTTTAGCTTCTTAGTTCAAGTTAATAAGCATATTGTTGATCCATAAAATTGTACAAATTAATTATTTACATTTATACACTTACCCTTTTATCAAGATGTTTAGTAAAACCTAAAGCATTAGCAAGTACTTCTGCGCGAAGCGACGAACTGCAGTCATTTAAACCACGAAATCGTGAAAACAAATGAATTGTCTCTCGACCCGTCAGTTCGCCAAACACAGCATCGAATTGTGGACAGTAACCTAAAACAAGCTTTACTTCTTAAAGACTAACAATAAAAAATAAATATTATACCATAATAAATAATCGCCTCATACAACTTATAACAGTTATAACTTTAGACTACACGTTCAACCAAAATTTATGTTACATTTTAAGATGTATGTATGTTGTGTCTACCTGTGTGAATCTGTAATTGGTTAAGTGTTTATATGTTAACTAAAAGTAAGAAAAACTTTAAATTCTTCTAAAAAATAAAATATACAAAAAAATTAGAGGCACGGCAGAAGTGAAAACTTCATTGGCAATCTCAATCAAGCAATTTATAGCGTAATAACTAATAACTTAATAAGTCCTGAGTTCACCCGCTCGAGCCTTTCACCGTTCAGCAGCGAAGAGCAGCTGTCTGTATCTTTCTCGCTCGGGTACACTCGGCAGACCCGAGTTCACCCAATCGAGGCTTTCACCTCAGAGCGTGGCGGATCAACCTAAGAAAACATGTCTGTGCGGTGCGCCAAAAGAAGTTTTCACTTGAAAAATTTCGAACTTAAAAAAAGTGTGTTTATTCTAAAAAATTTAATATATCTAATCATTTACCTATATTTTCATAAACTTTAGTAATGTTCTTTCTAACAGAATACCCGCTGACGAAAGCATCCCCACTAGAAATCGTTTCGTCACCCATTAACATCTTAAAAGTCGTCGTTTTTCCAGCTCCATTAATTCCAAGAAGACCGAAACATTCTGCTTCACTTACAGCTGCAAGAAGATTTTATAGCGAAATCTTAATTTATGTGAATTTTAAACGACTTCAAAAAAAGTAAGAGGTTTTCAATTTGACTGTTCCGCTCGAAATAAAATTTATAATATACCTAGTCAGGTCATAAGTATTGTCACACAGTAAAAACTTTTATTTGGAATGCTGTCCACAAAAAAAGTTTATTGAACTCGAATTTCGAATTGTTTATGAAAATGAAAATGTGTACTTTTTAGAATTTTACTCATTTTTAAATATGGAGTGGACGCTTAAAGAAGACCGTGTTGCAGTTATTGCGTTGCATCGTTGCGGTTACACGCCAATTCAAATTTTTGACATACTGAAAAATTTGAATATGACCAAAAGATTCGTGTATCGTACCATCAAACGGTACAATGAAGACTCTAGTGTAGGTGACAGGTCAAAAAGTGATCGCCCTCGCTCCGTTAGGACTCCAGCAGTGATAAAAGCTGTGAAGGCGCGAATTCTAAGAAATCCCAAACGTAAGCAGAAACTGTTGGCCCTTCAGATGGTGTTAAGCAGAACCACGGTGAAAAGGGTGTTAAATAAAAACTTAGGGCTTCAGGTATATCGCAGAAAAACAGGACATCGTTTAAACGCTCGTTTAATGGACCTGAGACTGAAGAGATACCGCGCTTTGTTGAAGCGGTACGCGGGAAAAAATATCGGGTAATTCTTTTTTCAGATGAAATAATTTTTACCGCAGAAGAGAGCTACAACAAAAAAAATGATAAGGTGTACATACACAGTAGTTAAAAAGCGAGCAACCGTATTCCGCGTGTCCAACGAGGTCATTTTCCATCCTCGCTGATGGTATGGTTGGGAGTTTCTTGTTGGGGCTTAACTGAGGTACATTTTTGTTAGAAAAGTGTAAAAATGAATGCAGTTGTGTATCAAAATACAGTCCTGACGAACCCTATTGAACCTGTTTCTTATACCATGTTCAATAACAGGCACTTGGTATTCCAACAAGATTCAGCGGAAGCTCATAGAGCGAAGAGCACAGAAAACTGGCTGGCGGCGCGTGAAATCGACTTCATCCGGCACGAAGACTGGCCCTCCTCCAGTCCAGATTTGTGTCCGATAGATTACAAGATATGGCAATACTTGAAGGAAAAGGCCTGCTCAAAGCCTCATCTTGATTTGGAGTCACTCAAGGCATCCTTGATTAAGGCAGCCGCTTATCATGATATGGACCTCGTTCGTGCTGCGATAGACGACTGGGCGCGCAGATTGAACGCCTGTATTCCTTATCGCGGAGGTCATTTTGAATAAACGTTATCATCATAAGAATCTATGTTTTGTTAAGTTCATTTTGATATATAAATGTTTATATAATAAATAAAATTGTCTCAATTATTTCATATTAAACTTGTGACAGAACTTATGACCTGACTAGGTAAAATATAGTCTGAGATTCTGTAATTGTGGAGCTCATCAACCTGCGGTGGTGGATTAAGCTCCGACCCTTCTTCTACATGGAGAAAGAAGCCAGTAAAAAAAGAAGAACAGTAAAGACGGCAAAGATTAAATCAGGAAGTGATGACAGTCTGTATAGGACTCACTGAAAGAAATCTGATCTACTGCTAGATTGTCTTTGTAGTATTTGGTCAGTCCGCGCGCGACGAGCGCGACGTCTGAAGACTTCTCATCCACGACCTGTGCGTGCTTAAATTCGTCCTCAACGTCCGCATCCAATGACTCTGTCAAGGGCGGGGATTCCTTTCGACGAATAAATAGCTACAAAATATAAATTGATGAATTGAAGGTAATAGTCTTTTTATTCTGACAATTATATTAATTAAAGATAATGAATACAAGTTTGCAAAAGCTTTATGGTTCCTATTTTAAGCAAGCTTATTACAGGTGATGTATTCTAGCTGTATTATATTATTTCAAAATTTTTCAAATTAACGTCGTAGCCCTTAAAATTTAAATATATGTAGTTTAAAAGTATACTTGATAACATTTATTAGTAGTTTTTATTGCTTTTGATTATTTGACGAATAACAATATCGATGGTTAGTTACCATCCAAAACACTTGTTATAGTAAATAGTTATACAAAACAAAATTATAGGCAGTGCTTATAACGAATTAGTATCTAATATTTTAGCGCTACTTACCCTCTGAATCCAATTATATTCAATCACCATTAATAAGATCCAGAAAAAAACACAGGATATAAGTGAACAGATAATGTAGCGCAATATACCAGGCTTTTCCCAAACAAAGAACGGGTTCTCGCCAACTGAAATATGCATAAATATGTCAAAAGATAAATTTATAATTTCTTTACACTAAAGTGTTCATAATCATACAATCATTCTTACACTAAAGTGTTCATAATCAATCAATCAATCAATAAAATAGAAAAAAAAAACAATAATATACAATAACATAAGCAGAAAAGATTAGTTATTGTAGCACTAAGGTTTACTAAAGACTTACTGCAACAAATATCTGAAAATTCTTTGCACAATTGCTCCAGAGTACAGTCTTCTAAATTTGGAAATACAGAAGATAAGTAATCGCAGGCTTCCAAACACGTGTGCTTCCTTAATCCGACTTGATTCAGTTGTCTAAACAAAAATATAAAATTTAAGTTTTGTATACTAAAAATATACTAGCGACCTGTCCCGGCTTCGCACAGGTGCAATGCTGATACTAAATGTATACCTAAAATATAAAAAATAAATATTTCCAATGTAAGCGCAAAAAAATGTGTCTATTTACGACATCACATTAGAAACCTCTAAAACTATCAGTGTTCCTCTACTACTTAGGGAATACTGAAAGTTTTTGGATCTGGCCACTTACAATAAAAGAATTAAAAATACAATTATGGAATTCGAAAATGGAACTCATTCGGAGCATGTTACTCTTTGATTTGCGAGATTCTCTTCTGTTTTTTCATTGTGGCGCCCTTTCGACAATTGAGTGTCGCGGTCAAAATGAATTTAACTCGTGAACATTTTCGTTCGATGATTTTTTATGACTTTCGTTGTGGCTTAAGTCAGCAAGAGTGTTTCCAGAGACTGCAATTGGCATTTGGGGACGAAGCACCATATCGCAGCTCTGTGTATTCGTGGTCTGGAGAATTTAGACGTGGTCGTGATCATCTCCATGACGAGATACGTGAAGGTCGGCCGGTAACTGCGGTTACTAAATCAAATATTGATACCGTAAGACAACTAATTGAAAGTGACAAAAAAATTACTTGTCAGCAAATTCGTACCTTATTAGGCATTGGAATGAGCCAAGTGCAAAATACGCTCTACATGTGCATCTGAAGGTTCTGAAGCTTTGCACTCGATGGATACCACGTGATTTAACGGAAGACCAGAAGCGGCTGCGTGTCCAATGGTGCCGTGAAATGATAAAAAAGTTTAACGGAGGACAGTCATTGGCTGTCTATAATATCGTGACAGGTGACGAAACCTGGGTGTACCTACTGCTTTGAACCCGAAAAAAAAAGCCAGTCGGCAGAGTGGGTCTTCCCTTTTGAAGATTTACCTACGAAAGTTAAGAAGAGTCGAAGTATTGGTAAACAAAAATGGTTGCTTCCTTTTTCGGAAAATCGGGACATTACACGACAGTATCGCTTGAAAATCTTGCAGATTGGTACGTTAACACTTGCTTGCCTAGAGTCTTGGAAAAAGTTATTGAAAAGCGTCCTCGAAGCAATGTCGTCCTTCACCACGATAACGCATCCTCACACTCCGCGAATGTAACGGAATTGAAGGCTTCAAATGTGGAATTGATGACGCATCCGCCTTACAGCCCGGACCTCGCACCCTGCGACTTCTTTTTATTTCCAAAAATTAAAGATAAACTGAGAGGTATACGTTTTACGAGCCCTAAATCAGCAGTGAATACGTTCAAAGAAGCCATCGAAGAGGTCCCTAAGGAAGACTGGTCCAATTGCTTTGTATAATGGTTTCAGCGAATGCAAAAATGCATTAGTTGCGGGGGAATATACTTCGAAAAACAATAAATAGAACCTTAAGTCGATATCTTGTCTTATTTATTAGAATCCAGAAACTTTCAGTATGCCCCACGCACGTATATTATGCATGTATTATATATATATATATATATATATATATATATATATATATATATATATATATATATAATATATAAACCTTCCTCTGGAATCACTCTATTTACTAAAGAAAACCGCATCAAAATGCGTTGCGTAGTTTTAAAGATCTAACAATAAGCATACAGACAGCGGAAAGCGACTTTGTTTTAATAAATAAATGTAATGATTCGTAATATATATTTCTATATATATATATATACACGTATACTACTAAGGATCATCCATAAATTATAATTATAAATCACACGAATTTATCGATTTTTTACTCCTACCCCCTTACACCTATAAATTATTATTTATTAAATTGCTTTAACTTTTAATATTTACAATTCACAACTTAAGAACTAAATATTTACAGATAAAATTATAACAGGATGAAACCCATTAGGAAACTAAAAAAATATAACAAAAATAAAGGGAATAATCTTTGAGGTCGGGAAGTGGAGAGGGGAGGGGGAGATTTTAAGGTTGAAAATGGTTTTGAAAAACGGAAAAATGTTAAATGGCACGTTGTAGGTAATAAAAAGATCTAAAACTTAACGTAACATGGAAATTTACATTTTTCGAGTACCTACCTACCTAATTAAAGTGTAAATTTGAGTATAAAGTATTTACTATATATATAATAGATATAGATATAGTAAATACTTTGAACAATATTATTGTTCCAACTATCTGATTTTTTACAAGCTTTACTTGTAAATAAGAGAAAGTAGTTCTGGAATTCAAATCAAATTTTGGCCAAGACAGTAAGTACGTTTATGTTAAGAAAAAAGAATGTCATTTACTTGTATGAACATTTAATATTTTTTTATACTAAACAATAAATGTAGATAATAAAAATGATACAATCCAAATACCTTGCCGACGTTACTGCGCTATAAAGTGGAAAGAAGGGCAGAATGTAGTCTAGAATGTCTGCTGCCATTCCACTGTTGATTGCAGGTGAGGATAGAGCTTCAACTATTTGAGTGCCAATCAAACCTAAGATAATTGAAACTTTTATTATACTTATAAATATTACAGTACCTGGGTGACCGAGCCTAGCTCGGTATTTTCATTTTATTTTTGTTTTTTTTTTCTCGGTAGTTTTATATTTTAATTTTATTTAAATAATAAATCACGAGTGAATTTAAAAAAAAAAAGGAAAAAAATTAATCTGCAGACTGAGATTCGAACCCGGGTCAACACGATTTGACACCCGCCGATTAACTAATTACGCTATTACAGCTACGTTCATAATTGTGAAAGTAAGCTTCGTATTCTAATGATATTTTTTCATTGCCTAAAAACAGGGATAAAACGACATTTTTTTAAAATGAATCCTAGCTAGATCAATTTTTCGCCCCCGAAATCCCCTGTATACTGAATTTCACGAAAATCGTTGGAGCCGACTCCGAGATTCAGATTCTATATATATATACAAGAATTGCTCGTTTAATAGTATAAGATATATGAATAAATACATATTACGCCACGGGAAATCGAACTGACAACACCCGAAACAGAAAGCATAATCGCTGTAAATTGGGGCAACGAGGAAGTCAATATAATTCCTGTATTTTAATAATGCATAAACAAAAAAGAAATTATTGTAATTTAAGTAACTTGGAAGTATGAATAGTTAAAAATATGTAATTTACATACCAAATATTACGTTAATGAAGAATACTATAACAAATCCAAGAGCGGGGCCATTGAAAATGAGCGAAAATAAGTATTGTAGAGGTAACATCGCTGCTCCGTAAACCATTAAGCACAGATATAGATTTCCTGAAAGTAGTCGGATAAGATTTATATTAATAACAATTATAGTATGAGGTTTGTTTGAAATTTCAAAATATCCAAAACTTAGACTTTTATTACCTAGTTCAGTAACGGTTGACAATCCAATAACGCCAAAAGCGGCGCAGGAAATCAGAATAGTAAGGCAGGTGATCATAAACCAAATCCAGTCGAACCAGGCCGCCGCGAACCACATGAGCGCCGGCTGCATACCCGCCGCCCTCTGAAGCAGCTTCGCACGAGAAACTCGCTCCTAGTAAAATGTTAACGTTGACAATGTTTTCGTTATAACCTATATACATATACGTCTTTCTATTATATATGTACCTAATGGAATATAATAATGGAAGGATACAATGTGTTATTTTTTACTTTTACTGCGATACTTACCTACTATTTAACTGCGATATCAGAATCAATATTATTATAACCTAAAGAAAGGAGTCGAATACTCTATTTATAGGGCTATTAGGAGATTCTAGAGCCTGTTTTGCCAAAAATAACACTACAAGTTTTCACAAGTTAACTAGTAACGAATACCGCTCTGGTGTAATGGTGCCTGTACCGTGTCGGCGGTGCCTAAACGACGGTCGCATGTTCGATTCCCACTCGGAGTGAATATTTGTGTTTAAATAAATATTTATTTCCGGTCTGGTTGTTAGTCCTTGTGGCCCTCCCCACCGTGCCTCGGAGAGCACGTCAAGCTGTCGGTTCCGATTGTTATTATGTACACCTAATAGCTCTGATCCTTCTCTTACATTGGGAAAGAGGCCTATGCCCAACAGTGGGATATTACAGCCTGAAGCGTAAGCGTAACACGTAAAGCTGTCGGTCCCGGTTGGTATCATATATGCTTCTTGCTGCTTCAGCCTGTACCATCCCACTACTGGTCATAGTCTCTTTCCCATAAAAGAGAAGGATCAGAGCTTAATCCACCATGCTGCTCCACTGTGGGTTGGCGGATATATTCCCTACTATGAGTAACGATCGCTATCAGGTATTTATGATAACAACCGGGACCGACGGCTTTACGTGCTCTCCGAGGCATGGCGGGGAGACCCACAGGGACGGAAATCCAAACCGGAAAGAAATATTTGTACAAATACAAATATCCATCCCGAGCGGGAATCAAACCCGCAAACCGTCGGTGTTTCAGGCAACTGCACGCACCACTACACTAGATATACTGATAGCAATCGTTACTTATAGTAGGGTCGAATGTATCCGCCAACCCGCAGTAGAGCAGCGTTGTGGATTAACCTTCTCCCACACGGAGAAAGTGGTTTATGCCCAGCAGTGGAATGTTACATGCTGAATCAAAGCTTTCATATCCACAGGTTGCGAATAGAAATGTCTGACAGATTTTATTAAATAGAATGTAAATACATGTTTGAGGAGTTTTACAAAAAAAAAAAATACTACACAAGGCAGAGTGCTTCTTATAAATCATTTCACATTTGTAACGAACAAAGTTCAAAACGACGAATATTTTTAAACATTTAAAACCATAAAATAAATGGATAATAAGTAAAACTGATACGTGTAAATGTACCTTAATATAGAACATAATGAAAACAGCGCTGACGATAGCAAGACTGTTGCCGATGCTAGCTGCAATTTGCACAGCTAACAATGACGTCAACATTTGTTGATTGCTCTGAAACAATTAGTTAATTAGGTATGTTAAATAATATAGGTACTAAACTATTAACGAATGATGTAAAATAAAAACTTACATTGTCACTATAATTAACTTCCAAAGGATGGTTGAAGACATTAAGAGTGGCTTCAGGGTTGAGACTTTTAAGTATAGCGGAGTGCAATGTAGCCAGAGATGTGGCCACGTCGTGGAAGCCAAAGTTACTAAACCAAGCCGTGGCTGCGTCGTCGTCGAGCGTCGCACCAATCAGGAATCTTCCACGGAGTGCACTCAACTGTAGAGGATTAGCCATCTACAAACGAATTTAATCAAGTAATCTATGATTTAATATAGCTATTGCAATGACTTTCACAAGTCAATATGTAAGGTAACTCTATATTTTAAAAAAAAAACTATCTGATTGCCATATATTATGTAGATGCTGAACAAAAAATTTATTGGTTTTATTGTACAAGTAGGTACTTATTTGTAGTTATTTAAACAAAGCAACGTTACCAACCCTTTCCAAGTAATAATCATCGACATTTTGGCTCTCAACTACTGTCAACGACATAGAATCAATGTTGGAGCTATTATACAACTTCTCATAACCCTCTTTTATTGAGGCGCCAAACGATGACGAGTTTGTACCATTATAACTTATAAATGTTTCGGTGGCAACATATCTGAAACAAATATATACACAGTGACGGTGAAGATATTATTAAACATGATTTTAACCGTCAGACCTATTTTTTGTGGTGGTACTGTTCTAGAAGAGAGGCGATAAGTCTCTCTTGAAGAATTACAGACCGATCTCACTGATGAGCCACGTGTTTAGTAGAGAATATATCCACCAACCCGCATTGGAGCAGCGTGGTTGATTAAGCTCTGATTCTTCTCCTACATGGGGAAAGAGGCCTATGCCCAGCTGTGGGATATTACACGCTGAAGCGTAAGCGTAAATATCTCAAGTTCTTAGCGGCATATTAAGATAAAACATGTGCCAGTTTTTAAGTTTATAGACCTCCAGCAAAACACAAGTGCAAAATGCGCATTAAAATTGCGCAATAGTTTTCGCGTAGAGCGCGGACAAGCATACAGACAGAAATACAGACTAAAATTTTTAAAATAATATTTTTGGCGTCTATTTGCCCTATGAAAACCATTCATACATTTTTCTCGTATGTACAGAAATAAGCCAGATAAGATCGTTCGTTTCAATTTTGTCACATTGTTTCTCCTAAATACTTATGGACTATGTCCATGTACCTACTATTACTTTAAGCTTAAATGTTTTACCTTAAAATGATATATCTTAAAACTAGCTGTGCTTGCGACTCGTCCGCGTGGAATAGTGACTTTGGACAGCATTTTTTGGATGTATCTTTTGGTTTATTTTGGACATCAGAATAGCTCTAATTTTTTGTCTCTTTTGTCGCAAACTTATAAAACATTTACATAAACCTTAGATATTTCCATACAAACTTTCATCCTCTATTCCCTATTGTTACTTTACACCCTTCAGGGTAAAATTTGTACAAACTTTGAATGTCATATTTATTTATATCGAATCAACAGCCTAAAAAATAAGTTTCAAGCTTCTAGCTCTAAAACTGATGATACTTCCATATAAATTTTTATCCCCACCTTTAAACCCCTTACACCCCTTTTTTCGCATTAAAAAAGTTGTCCTTTCTCAGACTCTAGACTATCTGTGTACCAAATTTAATTTAAATCGGTTCAGTAGTTTTGGCGTGAAAGCGCGACAGACAGACAGACAGAGTTATTTTCGCATTTATAATATTAGTATGGATTTCATGTTACGATGTATGTTAACGATAAACTCCGAAACTACAGAACCAATTTTTATCAAATTTTGTAAACATCTGTAAAGTCCAACTTGGGAGTTAGGGTAGTTTTTATCTCAATTGAACCCGGTAGGTGGCGCTGCTATCGGTATCACGATCACGATTCAGCCTGTAATATCCCACTGTTGGGCATAGGCCTCTTCCCCACGTAGGAGAAGGATCGGAGCTTAATCCACCACGCTGCTCCAATGCGGGTTGGCGGATGCTATCGGTATGTAAGCAATCAAAGGTAGCTGTTTTCCAGGCATGACAACGTCTACCGACTCCGCTAGTATATATATGACTATATGCCAACATTTTAATTGTTCTATAAATAAATAAAATTATTTTATCAGACATTTCCTAAAAGTTTTAGTGTGTAAGTAACACATGAGAATTTTTTTTTTTAAATAAACGCTTCAAACTCAACAGTCCCCAGTAGGATTTTCTTCTGTGTTGGAGGTCCAGAATCACACAATACACGAGCACAAACGTATTATAGAGACATGAAAAAATACATGATAGAGATTGAATTCTGCTACCGCATCTGAGAAATAACAATAAAATTCTACGTATTGTTAGACGTGTAGAAGATGCGCTGTTATCGATTTTCACCTACCCTCACTTATTTTATTATTCAAGTCATTCTGTCTTGCATAAAGCGAACGGTGCAACCGCGACCAAGGCAGTCTTGGCTTTGGCTTGGCGCGATGCACTCGTTGTATCCTGCTAGTAGCTTAATTTAAGACTCTTTCGATACCTAATTAATTTGTACCAACGAATTAATTCTCATCACATATTGTATTACGATCTATAATTTGACTAAGGCATTACGGGCAACTCGGGCAGTGGAAGTGAGCGTTTATGCGCATTTTAAAGGCGGCCGCCTTAAACCTACACCCGTGGTCGCAAGTCCCGGGCACTGCTCTGAGTTTGTCCCTCTGCCACACGTTAGTGTATCCATCGTATGCTAAGTAATTCGGCCTCCACCCCGTTAACTAATTTGTTTAACTATCTTGTGCTACCTTACATTGTAATTAATTAGTGTGACCTCCTCTTCTGATTCCTACAATTGTATTATTTAGGGTAGAAATAAATTTGTGTTTTTAAAAAAATAACTTCTGGTCTTATTTATGACAGTATATATTATCAATTTTCCGCAATTTACTAAACTTAAAGAGTAAACAACTCCGTAATAAATTATAACCCATGCAACTACATTAACAACAAAAAGTTATATTGAATTAATATGACTAAACAAATAAAGAATATTACATACCCTTCTGCAAGAGTGAGTGGTCTCGAAATCACATTTGCCCGATTGGAAACTATATAATACAATATAGCCAAACTGATATTTATTTGAATGATGGGCATCAAGACTTGTAGAAACAAAAGTCCCCATGAACGGGTCCATACCAGAAACAGTTTTAGCCATACTGCACTGACATGTAACCACAACAAACGAAAACCTTTTGCACTGTCATCGCTTTTGTCTACTGCAAATGAAATCAAGATTATTAAATTACAAACTAATCAAGATGCTTCAGTTACTAACATATGAGATATCGAGAACATCAATCAAATACAACCAAAGTAAATTCAGCTTTCATTTTAATTATGAAAATATTTGAGTTTACCCGGAAACAAAAAAAGCCGACATCAAAATACATCTGCAAGTAGGTATACAATGTAGATAACGTTGTATACTTGCAACGTCATCTACATTAACGTTCTACGTTCCTAAAAAATAATCAATTAAAAACGCATTCTTAGAGATAACGAAAAAGTACCTTTTCAAATCTCAATCAAATTTAAATAGGACTACAAGACTAGTATCGTACATTTGATTAAAAAAGAATCATCAAAATTAGTACACCCACTAAATTTTATGAGGTAACACACATTAAATAAGTAAATATGCTATCGAATTAAGAACGTCCTCCTATTTTTGAAATCGGTTAAAAATCAATCATATATCATAAATATTTGGATATAAGTACTATTTATATATTTCGACCGCTCTGGTGTAATGGTACGTGTGCCGTGTCGGCGGCGCCTAAACACCGACGGTCGCGGGTTCGATTACCGCTCGGAGTGGATATTTGTTTTTATACAAATATTTTTTTCAGTCTGGTTGTTAGTCCTCGTGGGTCACCCCACCGCCTCGTGCCTCGGAGAGCTGTCCGTCCCGGTTGTTATCATGTACACCTAATAGCGATCGTTACTCATAGTAGGGATTTTTTTTAAATTTTAGGTGATACAATACTTACATGATTGTAGAGATAAATCATCTGCACTGCTACATCTTTCCTCTGATACATCAGCTGTTTCAGTCGTATCCTCAGATATCGAATGAACTTCAACGTCAGACCCTACCCTGTAGACAAGTAAAAAAATACAATACGCTGTAAAGACTGCCTATACACATTAGAACGGTATCGTGTAAATCGCAATTCTCATGAACCGGGAAAAAATGCGACATATTATTGATGTCCGTACGATTCATAAGCGTAAATCGTAAATCACCAATCCAAAATAAATTTTCCAGTAAGGATTGGTTCGTCGACGACGTCGACTCGATCTATTTTGCTCTATTTTTTCTGGCAAGTTACTCCATAAAAGGTTTCATTTAAATATAAACTAAAAAAAAGTGTTAGCAATTCCTTAAGAGCGTGCATAAGGCGAGCAAAAAATCAGATTTCACCCGCGCGCCCGATGAAACAAAATATACACAAAGCCTCGTGTCAGAGTGCGATAGACGATAATTATAGTTTTGAGCGCAGTACGAATGTAAAAAACGACATATATGTTATTTTGTATATAATTCCGAAACTAAAAGTAATTACATTAAATGCCTTGGCATAGCCTTATTTACTCATATTTAAATGTAATTAATTATCAAATTTTTGTCTTAATGGTCATAACCATATCGAGTATAAATAGAAAAAATATAAAAATTAGAGGTTACTTCGTGATTATATTTTATCGAGGAAATTTCCTTATTTTATGTTTTTGATATGGGTCAACCCTTGCAAATATCACGTAGTTTGTCATATATTTTTATTTTAAGATTTGGTCTGGAACTTTTCATGTCAAAACAAATAGAAGATGGTAATTTTGCATTATGCGCACTCTTAAGACAAAAGTCTAGCAATTACTTATCACATAATTATCTACCGACGTTGTCGACCGACTGCATCGTTATTTAAAATCTATTGCTTTTTGTAATTGCGTGTGAATATTTAACATACATGTATAAAATTTACTAGGAACAGTATTAGCAAAATAGCTGAATTTTGTACCCGATTTGGAGTTACATAGATTTAATCGAAATCAAGTTCATGTTTTTAAGAAAAGTCTAAAATAATCTTTTTACAAAAAAAATTGTATATATAAATATATATCTTACGACATGAAAACATCTTCAAGCGTAGTAGCGACTAAGCCGTAGTTCTTGAATTGTATAATATCTGCTTTGCTCTCTAGATCAATGAGCATGTCTTCAAAGACGTGGGAGTAATTATTTGGCAAATTATATGATACTTCTATTCCTAAAATGACATATAACATTAGAATAATTAAACTATGCAGTAATATAAAATAAATATAAGTGATTGCAATAAGTGAAGCACAACTAAACAGATATAGGTAGGGATCCCTAGTACATTTTTTTAACCTGATCAGTATCAAGATAATTTTCCGTGAGTAGCTTCATTTTGATGAGACGAACAAAAAGTTCCTCTTCGAAAACTGTCGATTGTGGTAGATAATAGAGTTAGCAGGAGGTAGAGCAGCAGTGAGCGTAGGACCGGGATAACGTACCACGCAATTTGTAGGACAATGTTACTATTAAATTATATAAATATTAACTAAATAAAAGAAAAAAATCATAAAAAAAATCAATTTTTGATGACCTTACGAGGTCATCAAGTTGATGACCTCGTAAGGTCATCAAAAAATATTACTAACCAGCTGATTTTTTTTTCTTTTAGTTACTTATTATTTATATAATTTGATGGTAATATTGTCCTCCAAATTGCCTGGTACGTTATCCCGGTCCTACGCTCACTGCTGCTCTATCTCCTGATAACTCTATTATCTACCACAACCGAGAGTTTTCGAAGAGGAACTTTTTGTTCGTCTCATCAAAATGAAGCTACTCACGGAAAATTAGCTTGATACTGATCAGGTTAAAAAAATGTACTAGGGATCCCTACCTAATATTCCAAAGATCAACGAGGGATAACGCAATGGTTTAATCGATTGACTCAACAGCTAGTCGCAGATTCTATTGCGCACATAACAAATATTTACAAAAGTAAAATGTTTCAGAGTTTGTTTAATGTTATTTTTTTTTCTTAAGGGGCCGTTCAAGTATTACGTAACGCAATTAGGGGGGAGGGGGGGTCTTGTAAAACGTTACGATGCGTTACAGGGGAGGAGGGGGGGTCTCGAACAACGCGTTACGTAACGTTGTTTTTTATTTAAATAAAAAAAACTAGTTACTAAAATCTCCCAAAGTGGCAACCCTTTTCGTTTATATCCATTTTTGTATATATATATTTTAGGCCAGTCAAATCGTACACAAAAAAGGGCTAAAATTGCAAATGGTCTGCTAGTTCTGCTTTTTTGATATATTGTTAGGATCAGTACCAGTAGTGTAAATCCAGTTTTGCAACTTCGAAAGACCTGTGCTAACTTTGGGGCGCTCGAAAAACCACGAAATTTTCGCACTTGTTTCGGTTTTTTCACTATATCTTCTAAAGTATGCATTTTTAGAGAATACATGCAGAATACATTTTTAAAGTAGTTTATATTAGCTACAATTTAATTCTAAAACCAGCTCTGTATGTCAAATAGAAGCCGAGATACAGCTCTTCAAATGTTGATCGTTTTTTCCAAAAAAGTGAAGTTTACAGTTTTGACCAACTTTGGACCCAAATTTCGGTGGGAAATACTCATCCTACGACGAACGTTGAATCAAGAGAGGTTGTAGTAAATTTAATTACCTTTAATTTAAGCACAAAACGGCGTCTATAGGCCCAATAGTTTTGTACAATGTTCAAAAAAACCAAAAGTCGGGAAAATAGGCCAGTCAAATTGTACATTAAAATCGCAAATGGTCTGCTAGTTCTGCTTTTTTCATATGTTGTTAGGATCAGTACCAGTAGTGTAAATCCAGTTTTGCAACTTCGAAAGACCTGTGCTAACTGTGGGGCGCTCGAAAAACCACGAAATATTGGCACTTGTTTCGGTTTTTTCACTATATCTTCCAAAGTATGCATTTTTAGAGAATACATGTAGGATATATTTTTAAAGTAGTTTAAATTAACTACAATTTGAGCTCAAAACCAGCTCTGTAGGTCAAATAGAAGCCGAGATACAGCTCTTCAAATGTTGATCGTTTTTTCCAAAAAAGTGAAGTTTACAGTTTTGACCAACTTTGGACCCAAATTTCGGTGGGAAATATAGGGCATATAGACGCCGTTTTGTGCTTAAATTAAAGGTAATGAAATTTACTACAACCTCCTTTGATTTGACGTTCGTCGTAGGTTTAGTATTTCCCACCGAAATTTGGGTCCAAAGTTGGTCAAAACTGTAAACTTCACTTTTTCGGAAAAAACGATCAACTTTTGAAGAGCTGTATCTCGGCTTCTATTTGACCTACAGAGCTGGTTTTGGGCTCAAATTGTAGTTAATTTAAACTACTTTAAAAATATATCCTAGATGTATTCTCTAAAAATGCATACTTTGGAAGATATAGTGAAAAAACGAAACAAGTGCGAAAATTTCGTGGTTTTTCGAGCGCCCCAAAGTTAGCACAGGTCTTTCGAAGTTGCAAAACTGGATTTACACTACTGGTACTGATCCTAACAACATATGAAAAAAGCAGAACTAGCAGACCATTTGCGATTTTAATGTACAATTTGACTGGCCTATTTATACTTAACGCAAACGCGATTTTTTTAAGCGACTTTTTGGTAGTTTTCGCAACAAAGTTGTGACATTTGGGCAAAAATGGTCAGTTGGGGTGTTACGTAACGTTTATGGTCTGGGGGGGGGGGTACAGGAAAACGTTACGGCGCGTTACATGGGGGGAGGGGGGGTCAACAATCTTCAAAATTTGCGTTACGTAATACTTGAACGACCCCTAACTTACCTGAGGTCCATAAGTTTTCATTTTACTCTTGTTGGGTTAGAGAGAGGTGTTTAATAGTAATTTACTTATAGTTTAAGTGATGACACATTTTGTGAAACATTTCACTTGTAAGATATTTCAAGTAGGCTCAAAGATTGTTTCTTATCACACTTAGTCATAAATGATCGATCTTATGACGATAAAACGTTGATTACGTTTTATCATCTTACATAATGATTTAAATATGTATGAGTAATCTATACTAATATTATAAAGAGGTAAAGTTTCTAACTTTGTTTGTTTGTAGGGGGTAATCTTCGCAAATACTGATCCGATCATGAAAATTCTTTCACTAACAGAAAGCTACACTATTCAGGAGTGATAGAGGCTATATTTTATTGTTATTGAACAAAAAATTCAGTAAAAAATAATAGTATAATATGTCAATCAAGTCGATGATGTGCGAGCGAGATGAAAACTCTACTACGAGTATAAATTTGAATCAGAAAAATAATAATTAACGCCCAACGAAGTGGGCATAGGTCGGCTAGTACCTACTAATTTAGTACTTCAAACTAACAGTTGAATCCTAAACCGAAAGAGAAAAAATGTACCTAAACATTTGTTTAATATAATATATAATTATACCTATATATTTACTAGAAATGTAAATATATATTTTAATATTCTTAATTTTCAAAAATATTATTTACCATGATCCTCTTTTACCACTGTGCCTGGTATATATTTATTGATGACGGCAGTACAAACATCTATTTTGAAGTCCGTATTTTTAACAAATACAATAGTATATCCAACACCATAGTGTTGTTTCAAGAAATAAGGAGACCCTACACACTGCAAGCGACCGCTTGACATAATCGCCACTCGATCACCAAGATAGTCCGCCTCATCCATGAAATGCGTCGTAAGGATCATTGAGCGACCTTAAAAAATAAAATGTAGTATCATAAACTGTAGATGAGGACTCTAACTAGAAGAGAAACTCACAACGGAAAAAATCTATTTTTATGGCATGAATTCTATGATACCTTTTTTTACTCTCTGTAAGAGATCCCAGAGAGCTCTTCGCGAGGCGGGGTCCATCCCGGAGGTGGGCTCGTCGAGCAACACGACACGTGCGCCGCCGCTCAGTGCGATGCCCACGCACAACCGCCGCTTCTGACCACCGGACAAGCCTCGCGCCAAGTAATGTCTCTAAATATTACAAAATTGCTACACACTATATATCAAGGTTTTCTTTTATGGAAACCGACACGAGAAAGAGCTTGACTGTGTTATCGAATAAAATATGTTTTATTATAAGCGTTATAAATATTGTAACAGTTAAAATTAATGACTTTAAATTACTTTTCAGTAGTTGTTTACAAAGATTTAACAGAATTGTCTTTTGAAAATATATTTTTAAAATAAGACCATTGCTATCGCCATTACCTTTTCTTGCATCTCTAATTTTTCGATAAGGTTGTCTATTTCTTCATCGAGTTCTCGCCCCGAAAATCCTTTAAGTCTGGCAAAGAACTCCAAGTGTTCTTGCACCGTGAGTTCATTGAATAATACATTGTGTTGTGAACAGAGACCGATGTGAGCGCGAGCGCGAGGCATCTGTGTGGTCATATTGTACCCTGCCACCCATATGCTACCCCGTGTTACTTCCACGTTACCTAAGCAATCGCAAATGTAAAGTAACTTCTTTTATGTTATTAAATGAATTTCATATCGAATTAATACTTATTGCATATACTTATAAAGATTCTAATATGATACCTGTTAACATAGCAATTGTAGTAGATTTTCCAGCTCCATTGTGTCCTAAAAGGACAGTTATTTGATCATCATATATATTCAAGCTCAAATTATTAACAGCTATATTTTTTCCGTAAACTTTCGTTAAATTCTAGAAAAAAATTATTAAATCAAGTATTTT
This sequence comes from Melitaea athalia, assembly GCA_905220545.2. NCBI lineage: Eukaryota > Metazoa > Arthropoda > Insecta > Lepidoptera > Nymphalidae > Melitaea > Melitaea athalia. The sequence goes on along the minus strand of HG992184.1, from coordinate 11,509,523 downwards.
TAAAGCATTACATCTACATGTATATGTGTACTTATTAAGTATTGTACTCACCAACATTTTTACTCCGATTCCTAGCTCCGTGGGATCCTTTTCTTTAATAGCATCGTCAACATCTGGTACGTGATTAAAATCGCTGTCTAAAATTTGAATTCATGAGAAAATAAAATGCATTTCATATATTTGAACGTGTTTATGCTCTAATATTCTTTGGAAGGAAAAAAAAATTGTAACAAAAATTTTAACATTAGGAAATAAAAGGCTTTTTTATTTTTATTTTATTTTTATTTATGCTCTCATATCTATCATCTAATATATTATAATAAAATTAACCTGGCGATATTGTTGCTGAAGAACACCAGAACGACTTCTGAAAGAGGAAGTACCAAGGCCTAGGGGTTCCAAATGGACCCGGTAGCACCTGTTCCAAATATAGCGCTATCAACATGTAAAGTATAGTGTCCACGAGAAGAAATATGCATACATCACCAAATACTATATTATTTGTTTCAACCGCATTACTTGTGAAAAAGTCTCTCCATTGCATACCTGCACCAAACATAATCAAATTGACCATAGTGCAAACTATGTATTGCGTTATTTAACCATGAACCACTTATAAATAGTTACCTCCAGTATTTTCTCTATTTAATATTAATGTAAATCCCAAGGACATCGCTGAATTTATACTAAAGCACGAAATAGCTTGGACAGCAAATGGTACATTGTTATCAAGTTGTAACAAAGTAGCCGGAATAAACGTGAAAAACCAAATAACCCCTCCAAACAAGGCTGCTGTATTTCCTGCAACATACAGTAAAGTTTTTAATACTAGTAGAAAGCGTTTTTGATTCGAAAATATATATTAATAAGAACAGATTCTCGTTAATACATCACTATTTAGAAATAATGATAAAAATGTAATTAGCAAATAAAAGTAAGAAACGCCCTACTACCACTACCACCGCTACGAGGGCGGTGATAAAAAAGAATATGTTAATTTTTTATCACATGCTGTATTTACAGCGTTCTAAAATAGCTATATAATTCTCTATATTAACAGTTAGTACCATACCTTTAGAAAACAAACCACTAATCATAAAGCAAAAGCATATAGTGCAAGACAAATATAACATGATGTAGAAATATAAAACTGTCCAATGTGTGTTAGTAAATACGGCGTAATCACTGAAGCCCTGGTTACTAGTAAACCAATTTACCTGTAAAGAGTTTGAACAAAATCATTTTCTAAAAGCTTACTTTGATATATATATACTCGATCTATAATTGCGATTTATAATAAATATTTCTTCGACAAACCTTTAATATAATCATAATTAAACCAGTTGTTATAAATAAGAATATGAACTGTTTGCAAAACCAGGCTATCCAGTGCAACCAAGTAGGAAGGCCCATTATTTTCATTGTCTCCTAAAACAATAGTTTTAATACATTACTTACAAATTAGTTTAGGTAACACTATAGTAAAATCTTGCCGTGAATTTTACTCATAGTTCTGGATAATATACCTGGAAACATAAAAAAGGTAAAAGGCTTCTTACAACAAGAAGATCCGAAAGTTCGAAGGCGTATACCTATACTTATTGTGAGTCTCCCCATCGTGCTTCGGAGAGCACGTTAAGCCGCCGGATACGGATAATTATATATTTATTACTTAAAAATAAGGAAGAATATAAAATCTTATAATAGTTTATTAACTTTTTTAATATATTTCTAAACGTACCTTTAGTTGAAGTTCTTTTTCTACAGTAACGGTTCGAATGAGATTAACCGCCGTGTAAGTAAAACTCAACATGAAAAACATTGGAAATATAAAAGTTAGTCCTTCTACAGCCAAATCTTCAACGTATGGCGGATGTGGATATCTTTTTAAATGAACATTAAAATGCTGTAGATTTTCTTTAGTCAACCGAGAAATCAATTCCATTGATACTACATGCTGTATTGCTATAAACATCTCATTGACATAACCTGAAATATATTTATTGTATTATTCATAAACGGCTACTATTAAATAAGAATAGGAACCTTAAGCAACAGATTCATACCGGGATCGTTTCCTCCTTCCCAAGAATAAGGAAATCGAGGTCCAGGTAACTCATATAGTGGAAAACTAATATGTGTGCGCCAAGAAATCCCTCCGTCTCCGTAAAATGAATGTAATCGAGGTCTTTCTGGAAATCTAAGTGAATACGACAATTTAGTTGGCAACTCTTCCGCACCTGAAAATATTCACAATCTTATATTAACATTACAGCAATTCATTACTAAAAAAAAAAAAAAAAAAAATTAACAAACCTAACAAACTGTCATCAAATTCCACAGCTGCTACGACTTTTCGTATTTCTTGTTCGTCGCTGTAAATTGCTCTCATTTCAGAGCTCCTATTATATGCTGTTAATCTTACAAATCTTTTTGCAATTTCATGGATGTTACTTATATCAATATCAGGAGGAATTTCTACGGGAATATCAGGTTCTTGCTGAATAATAATTGAAATCAAATCATTTAAATTTTGAGCGAATAGATTTACAATCGCTGTTCGAATTACATCCTCCAAAACTGGACTCTGGGGAGAGTATGCTAATGAAAGTTCTGTTAAATTAAGTCCCCTCCTAAAATAAAAAATATTCATATAATTTAAAAATCACCAATTTATGTACAATATTTAGTCAAATTTTTTACTTAAACAATAAAACAAAACTTACAAAACTGGTAGTGAAAAATTCAACGTGTAGGCGGGGAAATGTGGAAATCTGGTTATATCATGCCTAACTGGTTGTATCTGTTGTCGCAAAATAAGAATGAGTGCCATTGTTAAGACTGGCAGGAGCAGCTCTGCAATAGTCTGATATCGATGACGCCATTGTTGCAGGAAGTTCTTCCACATCAACAAGCGAAACTTTGTCCAAGCTCCTGCTTCTAGTGTGTTTTTTGTCACTCTCATCGTCTGGTACAGAAAAGATTAAATTATAACAAAGCAATTAATTTAAAACAAAGTTAATTCGATTTTTAAAAAATAGCCTTAATCTACTAGATCGTTCAATAAGTCCCGAGACTAACCTGGAAATGGCGCATATATTATAAACTCTTTTGATTTTTAAAAAGTACTGGCTATCAATACAAGAATATGTGTCAAATTTTTAAAAATGAAACAATAAAATTATTGATTTTGAAACATTTAAGTGATGCTACGGTTGTAATTTCGATACAATGGAAAAAAACGAGTTTCGCGTGTTGATAAAACATTGTTTTTTAATGGGAAAAAATACCGTTGAAGCACAGCAATGGCTTATAAAATGTTATGCAGGATCAGCTCCCTCTAAAGCAACCATTTGTCGGTGGTATGCCGACTTCAAACGCGGTCGCATGGACACCAATGATGGGGAACGCTCAGGTCGTCCAAATGAAGCAGTGACTCAACAAAATATTAACCAAGTCCTCAAAATCGTATTGGAAGATCGGAAGGTAAAAGTGCGAGAGATAGCCGAGATAGTGAAGATTTCAGCTGGTAGTGTTTTCACTATTTTACATAAAAATTTGGCCATGAAAAAGCTTTTTTCTAAGTGGGTGCCGCGTTTGCTTACAACTGATCAAAAGGAACAACGTATCAATGATTCAGAGCGATGTTTGGCGCTGATGAATCATAATAAAAAGGATTTTTTACGTCGGTATGTAACAATGGATGAAACCTGGATATACCATTTCACTCCGGAATCCAATCGGCAGGCAGCGGAGTGGAGAGCGGCTGGTGAAAGCCGCCCGAAGCGTCCAAAGACTCAGAAATCGGCCGGTAAGGTTATGGCGTCTATATTTTGGGACGCGCATGGAATACTTTTCATCGACTACCTTGAAAAGGGGCAAAATATAAATAGTGACTATTGCATGTGCTTATTGGAGCGATTGAAGTACGAAATTGCGGATAAACGGCCTCAAATGAACAAAAAGAAAGTGGTGTTTAACCAGGACAACGCGCCTTGTCACAAGTCCGTGAGAACGATGGCCAAAATTAACGAATTGGGCTTCGAATTGCTTCCTCATCCCCCTTATTCGCCAGACTTGGCCCCCAGCGATTACTGGCTGTTTGCAGACCTCAAAAAAATGCTTCAGGGTAAGAAATTTGACCCAAATAGTGAAGTTATCGCAGCAACGGAGGCTTATTTTGAAGCCAAAGACAAATCGTTCTACACACATGGGATAGAAAAGTTAGAAAAGCGTTGGAGGGACTGTATCGCTCTTGGAGGAGACTATGTTGATGAATAAAAATTAATTTTATAAAAAAGACCTTTTTTTAGTACTTAGTCTCGGGACTTATTGAACCACGTGTTATATGATATGTATACATTGAATTCAGTAATTTTCAACATAGCAACTACTGCGTAGGTCGTCATAAATCATGTGGGTGAAGAATCCAAGGTAATAAACGTTAATTTGCCTATTAACCTAGACACGACAGAGGAAGTGTTCTAGACTGACTTTGATCCTCTTTATAAGCCATTAGAAAAATAAATTTAGATCATGTAGTACGAAATACTTCAATGTTTTTGCATTAGTAAAGAATTTTGTTGCAAGAAAAGTTAAATTAAATAGGTATACATTTTTTTATTTCTTAGCACGCAGTTTCTTTGCAAAATCATTATGGTATAGATATTGTTTAAATCACATTATTTTACGAATCTATATAATAATCTCTATTGCAATCTGGAAAAACAAAGCGATAAGTTAAAGATAAACAAAGTATTTTTCGATTAATTATTTTCAAGCATTAATAACTAGGTACAACCAATTATGTAACAAGTACGTGCAAATAGCAGTCTTGTTGACGCATATAATATACCTACTGAAAATTACATTGGGCCAATGCAAACCACGTTTTTTAAACGCGCTGTCGACGCGCGTTTGTAGTGATACAGACCCGATACACACGCGAGTTAGGGCCTATGCAAACCACGTTTTTTAAACGCGCGTGTCACGCGATAGGTACAGACGCGATGCAAACGCGCGTGTGACGCGATACAAACGCGATGCAAACGTGCGTTTGTATCGATACAGACGCGCCGTCGACGCGCGTTTGAATCGATACAAACGCCAACAAACTGCTCTGTAGGATAAAAACGCGCCGTCGACGTGCGTGTCACGCGATACAGACGCGATGCAAACGCGCATGTGTCGCGATACAAACGCGCCGTCGACGCGTGTTTTAGAAACGTGCGTCGACGGCGCGCTTAAAAAACGTGGTTTGCATAGGCCCTTAGACGTCGACGCGCGTTTTTAAAAAGCGCCGTTGACGCGCGTGTGTAGCGATACAAACGCGCCGGTGACGAGCGTTTTAATCGATACAAACGACAACAAATTGCTCTGTAGGAATGTAGGATAAAAGCCCGCCGTCGTCACGCGTGTGTAGCGATACAGACGCGATGCAAACGCGCGTGTGTATGGATACAGACGCGCCGGTGCCGCGCGTTTGTATCGATACAAACGACAACAAACTGATCTGTAGGATAAAAAGCGCGCCGTCGACGCGCGTTTAAAAAACGTGGTTTGTATAGGCCCTTAGTAATAATGTCTCGTTTGAAACGAAAAAAACTTGAAAATAAATCTTAAATAAATACAAAAGTTAGGTATCATTACTTTATCTTTCTTATATTGAACTAATCAAACAGGAAATACAAATTGCGCTCGAAAATTTGCGCTCGTTATTATTCTGTATTTTATAAATAATAATCTTACTTTTGATAAGTTTTGGACGTAGGTATGTATAGGTATATTATCAGCCCCTTCACTTTGTCTATATTAAGCTCGTATTGATTTTTACATCATTTATTTCATAGGTAGGTATATTACATATTTTACAATATAAGCTACTGACAAAATCTGTGTGAAACATATAACAATTGTATAACCGTATGTCGTTGGTAGTTAAAAATTAAAAATATTTACATATTATTTGTATTCAGCCTGTAACATCCCACAGCTGGGCATAGACCTCTTACTGTATGTAGGAGAAGGATTGGAGCTTGATCCACCACGCTGCTCTACTGCGGGTTTGCGGATACATTTCCTATTATGAGTAACGATCGCTATCAGGTAGGTATTTATGTTAACAACATAACTGGGACCCATAGCTTAACGTGCTCTCCTAAGCAAGCGGTGCACGGTGGCGAGACTCAGAAGGATAAGGAATACAAATATCTATTCCGAACGGGAATCGGCCTCGGGTGAAGCTCGCGTAGAACCTATATTTATAATTGTGTTTGACAAGTCATACAACGTAGGATTCAGACGAAAAAATTGTCAAGTAAATACGCGTTATCAAAGATTACACAAAAAGTAGTAATCAGATCTCGATCAAATTTAAACAAGACTACATAATAATTGTGGAAAAAAAACCGACTTCAATTACATCGACAAGTAATACAACGTAATAAGAACAAAAAACAGTCAAGTAAATTCGCGTTATCGCGTTATCGATTATTCAAAAAGTTGCAAACAGATCTCGATCTAATATAAACAAGACTACATGACAAGTATTAGCTTTCGATTAAAGTAAAAATCATCAAAATCAGTATACCGAGTAAGAAGTTATGCGGTATAATACAACGTAGGTCGACGAAAAAGTAGTCAAGTAAATACGCATTATTAGATATAACTCTAAAAGTACCTACTTGTCAGATCTCAATTAAATTAAAATGAGACCACATGACACGCAACACCTTTCAAATAAAACAAAATTGATCGAAATCGGTCAACCCAGTCAAAAGTTCTGAGCTAACATACATTAAAAAAAAATACAGTCGAATTGAGAACCTCCTCCTTTTTTGGAAGTCGGTTAACAAGTATTAGCTTTTGATTAAAGTAAGAATCATCAACTCAATCAATAAACCCAGTAAAAAGTTATGCGGTTTAATACAACGTAGGTCGACGAAAAAGTAGTCAAGTAAATACGCATTATTAGATATAACTCTAAAAGTACTTGTCAGATCTCAATTAAATTTAAATGGGACCACATGACACGCAACACCTTTCAATTAAAACAAAATTCATCGAAATCGGTCCACCCACTCAAAAGTTCTGAGCTAACATACATAAAAAAATACAACCGAATTGAGAACGTCCTCATTTTTTGGAAGTCGGTTAAAAATGAAGAACTGTTATACAAACTTGTGTGACCTAGACCCCTTTGATTTGAGCCTATTGGAAAATTCGCTCTTAAGTCTTTTGGGAGCCCTTAGAGCTTTTTAATCTATATATATAAAAGAGTTACCCACCCATTGACTCATCACGATATCTCTGAAACCATAAGGCGTAGAGACTTGAATTTTGGTAGGAATATTCCTTTCGCCGAGTAGAGGTCAGCTAAGAACGGGTTTTACGATATTCCACCCCTAAGGGGGTAAAACGGGGGTTGGAAGTTTGTATGAAAGTCCTATGTTTTTGAAGTAAGAGACTTGAAATTTAAAATGCATGCTCTATAGATGATGTTGAGGTGTACTAATAATGTATTTTGAAAAATCAACCCCCTTTTGGGGTTAAAACAGGAGATGGTAGTTTTATGAAAGTCCAATGAAAAATACACCTACAAACTTGAAATTAGGAAATGCTATAGCTATGATTTTCCTCAAATTAACGCGGGTGTAACCGCGGGGCACAGCTAGTATAGTGTATAAACTATTAACTATCTTCAAAAATTAATTCTTAGTGAACGTTTCCTAACTATTAACTATCACCCAGCCCATGCGTTTAGCATAAAAAACGAAAGACTTTTAGACAAACTTATAAGAGCTCTTAGACCCATTTAATCCGGCCCTATTGGAAAATCTAAAAACAATAAACAACCCCCTGATAAATTTTATCTTTATACGTATATTCTGAGATTTTGTGATCAGCGAATGACCTGACGAAGATAGACCTAAAGTTCTCATCAAGACAAATAAAACGAAATCTAAAACGAGATAACTTCTGTTAGCCGTCGATAGAGTTGCCTTTGTTTTTCAATTTTTATATTAATTCTGAAAGAAATGGTAACTTCGACTCCGAAAAATATTTAAAAAAACTTTGGGATGCTTTTAAGAACTGTTTCTTTCCCGATCGTGTCCTTAATTAAGAAAAATTATAGTAAATTAAAAAAAAAACCGGTAGTAACCTAAAGGTTTCAAATTAAACAAAGTTAAACACTAGACGAAATTTGCAACAATCTCATGTCGAGTTCTCTCAGAATCTCTTCCATGTACCTATTAGAAATTTTTACGATTCTGGAAATATAGGTTAAAGGAGGTACATTAATTTAGTTATCGCACTGGGTAAATATTTGAAAATGTGCATATTGGCATAGTTATGGAGATTAAGAAAAAAATGTGATGAAAATGATTCTTTATATGATTTTTGTAATCTCAGGGACTTTCTTTTTAAAATAGTATCGAAGTGTAGTAAGTAGTGTCCTAAAATATATACTTTTTGTATAATAGACAATTCAAAATTCATACGAACGGTAGTGATAAATATGGATAATTGGTAATTAGGTCACTTACAGTGTAATGAGTAGTACTAGTAGCTTAGTCTGTTTGTAATATTAAAATAGCCGCTTTTTACTATATGCATATGGATCTATACACAGTACATATACCAAAATAACATTTTTTTAAATTTTGTCTGTCTGTCTGTCTGTTTGTTCCGGCTAATCTGATGATGTTGACCTATTTTGACGGGACTTTCACTGGCAGATAGCTGATGCAGTAAGGAGTAACTTAGGCTACTTTCATTACAAGCTTTTATTTAACTTGCAATGTATGTATGTATGTAAATTTAATGAATGTTTGTTCGGGTGAAATCTTGCAACTCAATTTTGAAGCAGATATCTTCAACCGATTGAGCTGAAATTTTGTATACAGGTTCAATTTAGATGACAATGCATGATTTGTATGTATTTATGTATGTATGTATGTTTGTTCGGGTGAAATCTTGCAACTCAATTTTGAAGCAAATATCTTCAAGCAATTGAGCTGAAACTTTGTATACAGGTTCAATTTGGATGACAATGCATGGTTTGTATGTATGTATGTTTGTTCAGGTGAAATCTTGCAACTCAATTTTGAAGCAGACATCTTCAACCAATTGAGCTGAAATTTTGTATATATGTTCAATTTGGATGCCAATGCATAGTTACCTTTGTGACGTCATTCTAAATCCAATATGGCGGCATATCCAAGAGTGCGGACTAGTTATTTTTAGTGCACTTCTACAATATGGGTATCAAATGAAAGGGCTTGCTAAGAATAATTCGAATAAAGTGACGTGATAACCGACTAAAAAGTCAAAAATAAATTAAAAGTAAAAAACCTTTTTAAAAAACAAGCTTTTATTTGAATGCACTAAAACGAAAAAAATAAATTTTTACTTTAAAACTTTTACTATCTACTTATAAAGTCATTACACATAATCTATATGATATAAAAGCTTGTCGCATGATTTGCTTGTAAACAAGTAAATTAAATAAATTGATGTGATTGATTTTAACTAAGTATTAAAATTTTCAAACTAAGGAAATACGAGTACTATCTCGCGACAAGCTTTTCTATCATATAGATTATGTGTAATGACTTTATAAGTAGATAGTAAAAGTTTTAAAGTAAAAATTTATTTTTTTCGTTTTAGTGCATTCAAATAAAAGCTTGTTTTTTAAAAAGGTTTTTTACTTTTATTTTAGAGATTTATTTATTTTATAACTCTGCGAACTGAACAATAACTTTTTTGTTAAATTCCACGCGGACGAAGTCGCGGGCACAGATAGTAAAGAGTTATAATCTAAATAATACCTATATTTAAGGTATTATTTTAGTAGATTAAACTTATTAGAAATTATGAGTATGGTCAATACCAGAATAGCATATTATGGATAAATGTAGGTCAATGTAAATTAATCTTTTAAAATAGGGTAATGGACATGATGTCGCATACACTAATGTACTTGATAGAATCTTTGTAGCAACGACGCTGCGAAATGAGGCTTATATTTCATACGCCTTGGTGTGATGCACAGGCATTCATGTTTGCTTGAATAGCTTTAGCTTGCTAGATTCGCATTTTCTATAGAAGCCTGACCTGACAGCATAACGTTTTCAAAATAACAAAAATAGGTATTTTATACGACATATGTATGTACAAGTATCAGATTTTTTATTCTACGAATGTGGCAAGCAAACGTACTTGAGTGCGACGCTTGCAACACCGGGCGAGTCAGCGATCCCTGACCGGGTCAGGCTGACCCTCTCCAAGAGCTTTAAATACCTTACTCGATACACAATACTGATTGAAAGCCGTATTATTTAGCTTTAATATTCTGTAAGGTTGAGGTAGTTCCCAGTCAGGCTGCTCCAAATTTTAAGCAAGTTACCTATTTCTTGCTATGCCCTAACCTCAGTAATTCTTTTAATATATATAAAAATCAATTGCTGTTCGTTAGTCTCGTTAAAACTCGAGAATGGCTCGACCGATTTAGCTAATTTTGATCTTGAAATGCTTGGGGAAGATCAGGGAAGGTTTAACTTTTTGAAAAATCGACATAAACTTTGTTTTCAGCGAGGTTTTTTTCCTTCAAGTTTCTAGATTACACCATAATTTATTCAAATGTTTAAATTGTTATTTAATACTATAAAAAAATTATTTTAGGTGATATACCGGCTTTTTAGACGGCACGCCTATGGCGTAACGACCTCGCGGAGTACTATTTTCAGCGTTAAAATAAATTATAAATAATAGAGATAGAGTTCTGGGAGTTGGGACTTTTTAATTGGAAATTTCCTCTTTTTTCAGTCTTTTTTTAAAATTCCTGTAATTTCATTATTATAGAAATTATTAACGAAAAAGGAAATACCTTCTTTTTTTCTTCTTTTTTAATAACAACCGCAATTTTTTATGTGCTAATAAATCCTTAAAAAACATTTTTCTAAACATCATTCCGAATCGAATGAGCTATCGCCCATATTTTTAGGAGCTTTATCTCTATTTAACACGTTTTTGAACTTGTTGACTAGACTACAAACAGCATCCTCGCGGCAAATTTTAAAGTATTTGGTTATTATCTTTTAACAGAATTATAATTACTTTTTTTATTACTGACGTTACGCTTGGTATTCAAAATATGCAACGTACTGGCAGACAGTTGACACAGTTGCAACGACCACTATACCAAAGTTATAAAAAAAATACGTAGGTATAACATGTATGAATTCTATTCGGAATTTTGGTTTATCTTATCTTAGTAATCACCTGTAATTAATTTTCTATGTCATATACCTCTAATAGAAATTACAAGCATTAACACAGATAAATAATATTAATAGAACATTTTATTGAATACGTATTTTAATTTTATATTGCCAGAAAATATTGCAATAATTGTGAAATTTTAAATGTCTCTTTTTACTACGACTACTACTTCAGCCTATCACAGTCCAATGCTGGACATATGCCTCCATAAGTTCGCACAAACATCCCAGTCGTCCGCAATCGGCAATTCTCATCCAACATACACTGGCGATTGCCAGGTATGTTGTACAGCCTACAGGCACAGGTATGTCGCACGTAAGATTTTACCTACGACATACTTGTGCCTGTAGGCTGTTTCAGCCTCGCCAAAGCTTTTAGGACAGGTCGCCCTGCGGAATTACACAGTTGTAACTCCGTCATCCCCCGTTGCCCTTTGATATCCAGAATGTTTTCTGAAAAATGGCTCAACACACCATGTACTCCCGACTCTCAGACCTGTGTGCGCTCGATGACTAACAGCTAAAGCTGATCATAAAAATTCTTGACCTCTTCTAGGATTTGAGAGTGAAAGCAAATGATTCTGCCATCCACTGTTTTGAGCTTCGCAAGAAGGCTTCTCCCCAGTGGTCTTAAGAAAACTTTGGCCCCTAATCTGCTTTATAAGAGTTTTATCTCTAGTATTAGAGCAGAGGGTCAAAATTTTTGTCGCAAACTCATGGGCTTTGCCTATAGTCACCACACTAGGCAGACGGATTGGGGACCGCAGGGCTGGCCCCGTCGCACCAAAGACGCTACTGCCCGTTTCGGTCTATATGTATTTTAAAGCCAGTTGTTGGATGGTTATAATGCTATCGGTTGGCTTCTTTAGTCCCAGACTGCTATAGGAACTTTCTTATCTCTTAGTCACCTCATACGACACCCACGGAAAGAGAGGTGGTGTAGGTATATTTTTTACTGCTGTAGCCACACAGGAGATGCAGCAATGTCTCTATTTATTATCAATTAATTAGACTTCCAAATATCATAACAAATTCTATGAAGAGGTAAGTTTCTAGATAAAACTGAGTAAGTCATATTAATTTAATAAAATTTAATAAACAGTTGTGCGACTAAAACTCGTCAAGAGTACTCAAGGGTAGCATAAACTACGCGATCGATGAGTACTAAGCAGCACTCACTACACGTCTCACAGCGCAGCGACTGTCTATTATCTTTTTAAGCTTAATTGGCTAGGGCACCGACACGGTCAGTCGGAGATGCGGGTTCGATGTTCGATCCCCGCTGGCCTACCATAATCTAAAAAAAAAAAACTAGTATTTATAGCATTGGTAACGTTTTAGGGCCGTTATGTAACTGCAGTTGATTAACATTTTATTGTTTTGTCTATGTGAGTTGTGACGCTGCGTTGGCGCAGCACTGGATTGCGATTGGCTGTTGCGCGGGCGGTTGCGGGTTCGATCCTCGCACACGACAGCATTTGTATTGGCCATACAGATGTTTGCCGTGGTCTGGGTGTTTGTGCAGTCCTTGTGGGTCTCACCACCGTGCCTCGGAGAGCACGTTAAGCCGTCGGTCCCGGTTGTTATCATGTACACCTGATTGCGATCCTTACTCATAGTAGGGAACATATCCGCCAACCCGCATTGGAGCAGCGTGGTGGATTAAGCTCTGATCCTTCTCCTACATGGGGAAGAGGCCTATTCCCAACAGTGGGATATTACAGGCTGGATCGTGATCGTGTTTTGTCTATGTAATATATTTAACAAATATGAATGATCTTTTTTATTGTCAATTTATTAATTACCCTTACGGATGTCTTGTAGAGATCGCTAGTGAGAGTGTCAAAACAAACCAGGTATTATTAAAATTACTTATTATTAGATAATAAATAAATATTTTTATTTTATTAATTAGTCATATGACAATAGATTAATTTTGATTGCGTAGAGAAAAATTGATAAGATAAAAATATCCTTTTTTATTTAAAATGCTGGTAGGTACCTACATAATTTAATTTCAAATTAAATACAAATATAATTTATAACTTACTTTTAGTTTAAATAATTGCTAGCAAATTTATTAATTTACTCGAACTTTTACATGGGCTAGCTTTCATTTAAATTTGCTACACATCAAAATGTGTTTGTTTTCCTGAGTTTCTATTTAATAATATACAATGCAATTACTTCACACACTTGAATTAAACACACTACTAGCGACACTCGAAGAACAGTCTTCTCCAAAATAAGTACTTCACAAGAACGTGATATTGTACTGAAAATGAACTGTCGACTTCACTCCCAGTGTACACTTATCGAATAAGGCATAAAAGTACTCGTTATCATAGTCAGATATGGTTTTTGTTTAATGCGTAGGCAAATCGTCATACAGATATCTGTAAAAATTTCAAACCAATATCATTTACATTATTTCTTGTTTAATGTTAGGTAATGATTCGTAATTTCAAAAAACTTCATAAATCATCGTGATTTCCCTAATAGCCTAGCTAGCTAGCTGTTCTTGATTAAAAATTTCTGTATTTTAACCGACTTCCAAAAAAGTAGGAAGTTCTCAATTCGACTGTTTTTTTTTTTAATGTATGTTAGCTCAGAACTTTTGACTGGGTGGACCGATTTCGATCAATTTTGTTTTAATTGAAAGGTGTTGCGTGTCATGTGTTCCCATTTAAATTTAATTCAGATCTGACAAGTACTTTTAGAGTTATATCTAATAATGCGTATTTACTTGACTACTTTTTCGTCGACCTACGTTGTATTATACCGCATAACTTTTTACTCGGTGTACCGATTTTGATGATTCTTACTTTAATCGAAAGCTAATACTTGTCGTGTAGTCTTGTTTAAATTAGATCGAGATCTGATTAAAACTTTCTGAGTAATCTTTAATAGCGCGTATTTACTTGACTATTTTTTCGCCTTATTACGTTGTATATTACTTGTCGATGTAATTGAAGTCGGTTTTTTTTCGTTTGCGAGCAAACACAATTATAGCGAATCAGTACCTATGTAATGCTTAGTATTTAGTCTACATTTATTGAAGTAAAACTTACGCGCGCTTCATTTGGTAGATAAGTTGGTGAATGTGTGACGAGAGCGTTACGAAAAATGTGATCGGGTGAAGCGGACGGAAGTTGAGAGGAAGATATAAGTTAGATGGAGATAAAGAAGTTTTACTTCAGTCGTGTGGTCTAAAGCACACTCGTTTATTTATTTATTTATAACACCTTAAGAGGAAAGGATACTGAATAGACTTTTGAAAAATAGGTATTTGAATAAAATATTCCTGTTTCACTGACTATTGCTGTTAGCCGCTACCGCGCCTCCCGCAAGCCCCGCACTGCTTTGTCTATGTGTGAGTGGCGTGGTGTTAGTGTGCGTGTGCATTTCACCCGCGCTTCGCGTCATGCTATTTTTCTGTATTTTACTTGTTTCATTTGATTAGCCCGTTGGCGCAGTTTGTGGTGGCCCTGCTTTCTGTTCCGCGGGTTGCGGGTTCGTTTCCTGCCCGAGTCTGGGTGTAATATTTGTATTTATATACACATTTATGTGTATTATTTCTATGTATATTTATAAAAATATACATATAGTTATAACAGTCGGCTATTACCTGTAACACAAGCATTAAGTTGCTTACCATAGGAACAGACGACCGCATTTTTACATATTTATTTATTTTTATTTATTTAATTTTTTCTGCTTCGTTCTTCTGTTACTCGGCTTACTTTTATTGGATTTCGTAAACTACTTAGTACTTATTATTTTGAATTATTGTTTGTTAATTCATTGGATTGTTATCTACATAACTGTATTTTGGTAAGTAATTATTGAAATACTTAGGTATTTTATTTATGAATTAGGTATGTAATTACATGGTTGAGGTGTATGTAAGAATGGGTGTTGAGATACATACATATAGTGTACATGATAAATGTATTGTAGCCATACATAAATAGTAATTAATATGTTTGTCTTAGTATAATAATAATAATATACTTTGTTGTACATTTAGATAAAGAACAAAATTTACATTACAAGCAATTATAGTCACAAATTGTACAACCAGGCGATCTTATTGCTAAAAAGCTCTCTTCCAGACAACCTGATAATGAAAGGGATATCGCTTTTCAGATGGGCAGGTGGTATATAAATATAAATACATAAGCAAAAAAAGAATACATAACAATCATACATAAGTACATACACACATACGTACGCAACAAAATAAGTATAATAATAATAATAGTATACATATTTAAGTTGTAATGTCTCATGTTTGTCGCGGTTATACGTAACACATGCATTGGGACGATATAAAAATGTTTAAAAATAGTAATAAAAAAAACAAATGAGATGCTGGTGACATATACATATTATAAATTACTAGCTTCTGCGCACGACTTCGTCGGCGTGGACTCCGCTTCTATTGGTCTAAGCATGATGATACATAGCCTATAGCCTTCCTCGATAAATGGGCTATCTAACACTGAAAGAATTTTTCAAATCGGACCAGTAGATCCTGAGATTAGCGCGTTCAAACAAACAAACAAACAAACAAACTCTTCCACTTTATTATATTAGTATAGATTATTTTATTGATGTCTTTTTAGTTAGGCAAATTACGTAATAATACCTAATAATAAGCGCTTTATTTGCGAAACACACTGAAATACAAATGATGAACATAAGATAAAAATTAGTATACTTATTACAAAAAAAAAACATCAAACTAAATGTGGAAGAACAAACTATAAATAAAAAGAAATAATAATAATAAAAAAAAATTGAAACAACTGAACTCAGAACTAACAATAAAGACATTAAAAATAATAGTCACTAATAAAGGTGGCAGTGTGTCTCACAAAAAGATAAGTCCTTGGCTTCAGTTAGGGATAAACCCTAACACAGATTTTCAGGACCACCTATTCATTTTTTATTTAATTATTTTGTGGTTGATAAAGAATTTTTAACCGATGAAGAAAAACAGAGGAGGTTCTAAAGTCGCCACGTATATTTTTTTATATGTTTGACCATGCATAACTCATTACAGAGTAGTCCGAATTTAATTTAAAAAAATATTGGAAAGGCTATAACGAAGTTACTGCTATTTTATTTTGTGGAGCCCTAAAGGAATCATTGACCAAAAAATTGGTAATTGTGTTTGCTCGCAAACGAAACAAAACCGAGTCCAATTACATCGACAAGTAATAGAACGTTATAAGACGAAACAATAGTCAAGTAAATACGCGCTATTAAAGATTACTCAAAAAGTTGTAATCAGATCTCGATCTAATTTAAACAAGACTAAATGACAAGTATTAGCTTTCGATTAAAATAAGAATCATCAAAATCGGTACACCGAGTAAAAAGTTATGCGGTATAATACAACGTAGGTCGACGAAAAAGTAGTCAAGTAAATACGCATTATTAGATACTAGCTGCTGCTCGCGACGTCGTCTGCGTGCGTTCACTGCTCGTTCCCCGTAGGTGATAGCGTGATAATATGTAGCCTATGTTCTGACCCGACTTCTTAATAATATTCGTGCCAAATTTGAAGTAAATCCATGCAGTACTTTTTGAGTTTATCCCGGACATACAAACAGACAAACAGACAAAAATTCTAAAAACTATATTTTTGGCTTCGGTATCGATTGTAGATCACACTCCAAGTATTCTTTTAAAAAAATATTCAATGTACAGTTTTGACTTTCCTACCATTTTATTATATGTATAGATAGATAACTCTAAAAGTACTTGTGAGATCTCAATTAAATTAAAATGGGACCATATGACACGCAACACCTTTCAATTAAAACAAAATTGATTGAAATCGGTCCACCCAGTCAAAAGTTCTGAGAACATACATTAAAAAAAATACAGTCAAATTGAGAACCTCCTCCTTTTTTAAAAGTCGGTTAAAATGAAAGATGCTTTCTGGAATTTAATAGAACCAATATTAGAAAAAATTTTTACTATGATTGCCTTAAAGGAAAGGAAAGGAAATAATTAAATAACTCTTTACCTACTTGAACTGAATAAAATAATGCTTCTTATTTTGAAATTTTGTAGCTTTATTTAGTTAACCTACTCTTCCTAGTGTCTGTCCGTCAGTCGTTCTACAGTATCCTTCCTTTGCCTCAGTAATAAGACTACCGTTAGCCAAAATTATAGTCAAAGCAAAAACATAAACAACATAATTATTTAAACTATTTACCATAATTATCATTTTTATTTGTTAGAGAAACCCTAGCCCTACCCTACCCCTACCCTTAGCCCAGGTTTGCACAATGTTACAATGAAAACCGCATCCAAATAAGGTTTTATTGTAGTTTATGAAAAGAGAGATTATTTAATTTTGTTAATACGAATTTTTGAAAATATCGACAAAATAATACATCACTAGTGTATCTATATAATTATCGACTATGAGGCATCACTTCGCTGGCGTGTATACGTACTGCTTTGACCCTTCCCTCCCCCAGACCTATCCCACAAACAGCAAGAAAGGGACAACTGCAGCTCAGACCGTTTTAGGTAGATAATTATTGACCAAAACATCATTTCGTAGTCGCCTGTTTTCTCCTCGAAACATGCCAACTTTTTTTTTATTTTTTTTTAGGTAAATAAACAAAGCCTTCAGCTATGCCGCTCCGTTTTCTTTTTTTTGTAAATAATTATGAATTATTATTTTTTTATGAGTGTCTGAAAATGTACAAAAAATTAGGCAATATTTCTAGTTTTTGAAGACTCCTACTACCTAATATAATAAGAATATGAAAAAAAACAAAACGTAGGGGCATGGTCATGGCAGGTAAAAGTTTTATTTTACAAAAATATTTGATCTAGTGTCATTATCCAGGGAGAAAACAGTCGAATACGTTTGTATGGAGAAAGAGCTGGTATCCTTTCCTCTTAAGGCCTATAATTGGTACTATTGGTAGTATACTACTTTTACTTGCAAACTTTGCACAATCCATATAAGTAAGTTATTTGTAGCCGCTATAAAGACCAAGCAGGTATAGGTAAGTGATCTTCGAACAAGAAAAAATGTCGTTGAAAGCATAATTCTTTATAATACTTAGATAATAAGAGGTATATATTTCCGCCCAACAATAGCATGAAGAAGAAATAAAAACATTAATGATATTCCATTGATTAAATCGCATGTGTTTATTTTTTAACCGACTTCAAAAAAGGAGGAGGTTACTCAATTCGACCGTATACAGGTGTCCCATAAATCAACGTCAAGCCGAAAACAGGAGGTAGGGTAAGTAGAGAGTTAGAGACAGTTACCAGAAAAATATAAAAAAAAATTCAAGTCCTGTACTTTTCACGTTAAATAAGCCTTCAAAAAGAATCGATTAAACTGATAGGTACCCTGTGATGCACTTTCAAGTACTACGACTATGATATTTTATTTTTCTTAGTTTTTTTTAGAATTGTAATCCTGAATAATCCTTTTGTAAATTACAAACTAAAATTTAATCATAACTGAGTCCATTTTAAATAAAATGTAACTTTTATGCTCTATCATGCACTCAAAATTATTACGTAATCCAACTTTAACTGACTGTACTAAAAAAATGTACTACGTAGAGGTGTTCGTTATATTAGGTAGCGGATAAAATCACCTATTATTTTTAAATCATTTTATCACCTATTATTTTTTTTACCTGGGAAGCGTGATATAATATCACGCTTCGCAGGTAAGGTTTGAAAGAATATTTTTATTTTTACCTCAAATGTGACAGCCAAATTGTACTCTATGGTCACAAAATTCCTTTTAATGTCCAGAACATCGTATAATATGTTAGTCCCATGTCAAATCGTATTCTTTTGTAACGGACTAAGAACTATTTTCCTTTGCATGTCCAGAACATTCACGTTGCGTATAATATCTTAGCTTAGTCCCATGTCAAATTGTATTTTATTGTAACTGAATAAGAACTATTTTCCTTTCAATGTCTTTTGAAATAAATTTTAAAAATATTTTAGTTCGTATTATTATTTTATTATACTATACTACACGTTAGACTTATTTTTTTTCACATTATTTCGTTTTGTTTAACGGTTAAATTGTCAGTATGGACAACGCGTTTGTTCTCGTATGATGTTCGTCATTTTCGTGAGTTTATTTACAAATTTTACGATTGCGGTGATGCGTTTTGAGAAACTGTAAATATAATTAATAGTTATAATTAAGTTGTTTCTATAATTAAGTATAGTTGTTTATATAATTAAGTATAGTTGTTTAGTGAGTAGAGAAAATGCCACGAAAAGGACAAATGTGGAATTATTTTACTGTGGATGAAATTGCAAAAAAAGCGGAATGTAAATATTGTAAAAATATACTTTCATTTAAAACTACTATAACAAATTTAAAAAAAACATATGAAACAAAAGCATTTAATTATATATGAAGAAATAAGTAGAGAAAATAACAGGAATGAAAATAGCGGTAACTTTATTTTATCTTGTATCTGTAAACAAGTAATTCTTGTATTAGACCGGGAGATAGCGACACAAAATATTTGGTCATTTGTACCAGTATGGCGGTTCGTCAGGGGTCTAATTACGTAAAGGCAAAAAGGAAAATGATGGTCATAGCGCTCGCACCGGCGGCCCAATCGCGTGGGCGTTAATCGAACGCGTCGGATAAATAACGAGTGTCGAACGATTTGTTCCACAAAAATGCTTGTATTTTCAGATAGTCGGAAAAAAAAGAAGTAGGCGGTAGCGGAATGCCATACTTCTCGGGTGTGACTTACAGCCCGCCATACCGACGCGAATACATTAATTTAAATAAAACAATTTAATCATTTGTACCAGGCTAATTTTTACAAAGCTAATCATCGTCGAGTAGCCATTCACGAAAATCACCTTGCCATACTTTTCCGACAGTTCCTAATGGCCGCCATACCACTGCAAAGGAGTAATTTTTTTATATTTCGCCAAACGATTTGTACCACCCTGAAACTTTTTTTATTAGTTCCCTGTATGATCATAAATAGAAGTCTGATAATGCCATACCTGTGGGAGGTGGCGAATGTGAACAATATTTTTTCGAAATCCTAAGATTTTATTCGTAATTCGAGTTTTTTTTCAAGTATGGCGCAACTTTTTCCCTCTACTACAAGTATGGCAAATATAATAATGGTCACATTGTATCGTATAATTTCCAAAAATCGAAATGCCATACTGGTACAAATCGTCAAATTTTTTTTTTTTCACCTTTTAGCTCAAGTCATCCGCCCGATGGTTACAATCTGTAATAATTTTTTTTAGGTGCAATTGCATCCAAATGACGAGAATACAATGATGCCATGATGTAAAAAATGATTTTACGTATTTTACAGTCGTATTTTAAAAACGTGTCAAATACAGTCTGTCTATAAAGTCGTGAAATTTAATGAGGGCGCTGTTAATAACACGTAGCAAACACATAGCAACACTGTATAGTATGACATAAATGACTTTGATACTTGCAATATTTTATTTACTTACTATTAAAAACATGAGTCTGAGAGTGAATAGATGCAAAAATGTCAGTTCTTTTAGGTAAAATGAGTAAATAAATAAGACACATATCATCTTTTGTTTGTTTTATTTATAAAGAAATATATCTGCTTTGAATGAAAAAGTACACATTACAGCAAAAAGAGATGATTATCTAAATATTATCGTATAAAACAGAAATTTAAAAGAAGAATTGCAAAAAAATATTAGTTATATTGATGAGGGTCATATTCACGACTCATACTGTACATGCTGGAAGTGAAAAAGGCTTTGTACCAAACTGGAAAGTGGAAAAAATAAAATAGAAGATTATCACTCTGAAGTGAATGCGAATAAATTCACTAAAAGGATTACGGAAAAACTTATTCCCAACCTACACGAGCCATCTGTTTTATTGTTTTTGACAATGCTCCTTACCATTCAGTATTTACAAACAAAACACCAAACACCAGCACTCGTGTCGATGATATAAAATTATGGTTATTAGAAAATAATATTCCATTTGATTCATCGCTAAGGAATGTATTAACTTGAGTAAAAAATAAAAAACCAAATTCTATATATGAGATAAATACTATTTTGGGAGAACATGGGCATACAGTAGTTCGGCTTCCACCATACCACTGTGATCTTAACCCAATAGAGCTAATTTGGGCACAAAAAAAAGGTAGCTGCAAGTAATATTGGGTTTCGTGACGTGAAACAATTGACAGAAGAAGCATTTAATAACATCACAGTTGAAAACTGGAAAAATTGTTGCGAACTTGGAAAAAAAATAGAAAAGGATTATTATGAACGAGACAGAACATTATACAAAAATATAGAGACGAATTAATATTTCAAGTAAGAAGCGACAACAGCAGCACTTCTTTCACTTATCATCGGATTCTAAAATCTAAAATTATCCATTTCTTTCTTTGGACCGGCCTTTCCTATGTTTCCCAGGAGTTTCAAACTTTCCATCATTTTTAAAGCCTTCGTTGACTATCCGTCTAACTGTACTCTTTGATTTTCCTGAAAAAGATAAGTTTAAAAAATGTTAATGGAATGGAAATATAAGTTACTGACATGAAGCAATTGATTCAAATTTAAAATTGGAAAACTTGAGACTAAGTCATATTATATCCATAAGTATCAAAAAATTCGTCGTACTATAATGTGACCTCTATACTCTGTCTCATCTAACCTAAAAATTTGCAATGTAAACAATGCCTTTTTTGGTCTCCAAAACGTAAATTATGTAAATTTTTAAATTCAGGCAGGTTAAACACAAACAATAACACGATTACATACCGTCATAGATGCTGTTCGCCCATAAACATCGTCCAAATCACACAAAATTCGTCCAGCTTCGAACTCCGCCAAACATCGCTGGAAAACTTTAAAAATCACTTCCCGCGTGCCACTCCGATTTACTTTACTAATTTTTGAAACTCTTCTGCGAAGATTGGTCTTAATTTTTTGCAGTTTAATCAAATGAATAAAGAATAATAAAGGAAAACTGTTAACTCGATGATAGTATTGACAGCGAAAGTACTTATGTTTGGTGTTGCCAAACACATGATTAATGTTAGTTCCTCAAACATTAATGTCACGACTTTATAGACAAACTATAAATAAGTATTTCAAGTATGGCAGCACTTTTCCCCCTACTAGAAGTATGGGATAAATAATAACGGTCACATTTTGTCAAATACTTTCCAATAATTCAAATGCAATACTGGTACAAATCGTTTGGCGAAATATAAAAAAATTACTCCTTTGCAGTGGTATGGCGGCCATTGGGAACTGTCGGAAAAGTATGGCAAGGTGATTTTCGTGAATGGCTACTCGACGATGATTAGCTATGCAAAAATTAGCCTGGTACAAATGGTTGAATTGTTTTATTTAAATTAATGTATTCGCGTCGGTATGGCGGGCTGTAAGTCACACCCGAGAAGTATGGCATTCCGCTACCGCCTACTTCTTTTTTTCCGACTATCTGAAAATACAAGCATTTTTGTGGAACAAATCGTTCGACACTCGTTATTTATCCGACGCGTTCGATTAACGCCCACGCGATTGGGCCGCCGGTGCGAGCGCTATGACCATCATTTTCCTTTTTGCCTTTACGTAATTAGACCCCTGACGAACCGCCATACTGGTACAAATGACCAAATATTTTGTGTCACTATCTCCCGGTCTATATTTATTGAAGTGAAACTTCTTTAGAATCGTTGTGATTTCAAACCGGATGCAACGGCAAAAAGACAGGGAAGGACGAGCCGCGCTGCAAGCCGCTAATTTTAAATTTGTTTTTTTTTTTTTAAATTAGTTTGCCATAGAAGTTTCACTTCTATCGTGTGTGAATCACACACACACTTTTTTTTTTGTTATACTTTGGATATCTCAGAAACGGCTGTAACCGTTTTGATGAAATTTTGTATACAGATAGTCTTTCATTTTAAGTATCCTATATGTAATATGCATTTGATCTCACAAATAATAAGAGTTGACCTAAAGGTTGTAATTATCAGGTCAAAAAATCAAAAAAAAAAAGTGATCTCACAAGGGTTTCACAGTTGGTTAAAAAAAAATAATATTATCACGTAAAAAATAATAAGTGATTTAAAAGTAGCGTAACGTTATAACGTAATATCAAAATGTAGCCGTTACGCCCATCTCTAGTACTACGCTATTATGGCAAGCTATTTAAAAAGTTGGCGCATTAAGTTGAGAATCCAAAATTAATACCTACTATCTAGATTCTAGAGTACATATTTTCTAATTAAGAAAATAGTTTATAGGCAACGTGTACCGTTATCGTCTTCTTATAATAGCGTAGTACATTTTTTTTTAGTACTTTTAAGATATGATTTTACTACAAATTTATACTTTTCGTAATTTTTCCTATATCTGTGCTATAAGACGTTGCTTCGTACCAAATTTCAAGATTCTGAGTTCGCGGGAAGTAGCCTGTAGGTTTTGATTGCCTTGCGAGTAGTTGCGAGTTTCAAAATATATTAACGGCTTAAATTGCTGTTTCTTATGATAGCGTTGACATAGAAGTTTGATTTTCTTACAGCTTAAAGTACCCTGTAGGTTTTGATTCCCTTGCGAGTGTCGATGCAGCATAAACGGCAGTATCTTTTGATTGTCTAGGCTTAGAAGTTTGATTTTTTCACAGCTTCAAGGGACAGTAGAGTTAAGTATTTGATATGAATTTCAGCTTGATACCTCCGCGTGTTTCTGAGAAAAGGGGTCTTAACAAACAAACGGACAACAAAGTAATCCCATAAGGGTTCCGTTTTTTCCTTTTGAGGTGCGGAACCCTAAAAAGCTGCTCGAACGCCGCACTGCTCTCGACAACTGTGATATCCGAGATGTCTTCTGAAAAAAGGCGCGCGCAAAACAATATACGTGAATCTTCGGTGTCCTGAATCTCAAACTATTATGCGCTCGACGAGTAAAGCTGTATATAAAAATTCTCGTCATCTTCTTGGATCTGAGGGGGAAAGCAAATGATTCTGCCATCCAATATTTTGAGCTTCGCAAGAAGGCTTCTTCCCAGTGGTATCTCTGAAAAACTTAGGACCCCCTAATCTGCTCTTTAAGAGTTCTAATATCTCTAGTATTAGAGCAGTACTCTGCTATGAATATTTGCTATGAGGCTGCCAACAAATGAGTGCCAAAATTTTTGTCGCAAACTCATGGGCTTTGCCTATAGCCCTATATTATCACCACGCTGGGCAGACGGACCGCAGGCTGGCCCCGTCGCACCGAAGACGCTGCTGACCGTTTCGCTCTGTGTATTTTAAAGCCAGCAGTTGGATGGTTATCATGCCATCGGTTAGCTTCTTTAGTCCCAGGCTGATTGGCTAGCACAGCACCGACACGGTCTGTCGGAGATGCGGGTTCGATCCCCGCTGAAGCGAAAATTTGATATGATATTAAAAAATATTAAAAATTGAGTAAGTGATATTAATTTAATAAAATTTAATAAACAGTTGGAAAACTAAAGCTGCTCAAGGGCAGCATAAACTGCGCGATCGATGAGTAGGTACTAAGTAGCACTCACTATACGTCTCACAGCGATTGTCTATAATTACTTTATTATTTGACTAGTTGACTAATTGACTAGCCCAGTGGTCGGCAACGCGCGGAGGTCTTACTTGCGGCCCGCGAATGTTTTGTAAATAAGTTATAAATATCAACATAAATGCATGAACGAACCGCGATCGCGTAACACGTAGAATTAAAACGAAAGTGGCAGATATATGATGTGACATTTTTCATTCAGCGACAGATTTGGTGAGTTTGAAAAGTTTCAAGCAAAGAAGATTTTTGCAAACCCTTTTTCCTGTGATATTCAGGAAGTACCGAGTCATTTACAAATGAACGTGATTGATCTGCAATGTCTTTACATTGCAGATCAATCACAACATGCGTCTAGAAAGACCTGTGTAAACAATCCAAATAGATTTTGTTACATTTGTGGCAAATATACATTCAAAAAATTCTGTTTAAATGTGTCAGACTTCGTTAAAAATGCTTACATGCATTACTATCAACGGCGATTGGAAACAAACAACAAGTACTGGATACCCAATATAGTGTGTAAAACGTGTGAAATTTTTTTCTAAATAAAGTTTGAACGTGGTTTGAACAAAATTTCACAGAGCTTAATGTTTTCATATTTCAAGTTTTATTGTTAAAAATTTTCGGCAGAAATAATAGTAATTATTAACATATTCCTTGTGGATAGCGTTTTTAGAAACCAATGAGAAAAAATATCAAAAAATCTTGTGTAGTAAGGTCCGGCAAATTCGTGAATTGCAGTGGCCCAATACTTTTGCACACTGTTGAAAGTCATTTACCGTTGTACAATATTATATTTGATATAATTATTAACGTTATAATCTTTATTATGGTCCTCTCAAACAACTCGAACAAAGAACAAGTGAAAGAAAAAATATGTTGTCAGTTATATGGAAAAAACAGGGTGGCCCAAAACTTTTACACGCCACTGTATATCCAGATCGTTTCCAAAATTGAGTGCTGAGAATTTAAAAGCTGGAATTTTCGAAGGACCACAAATTAGAAAATTAATAAATGATGTAAATTTTACTGAAAGTATGACAACTGCTGAAAAAATACCTGGAATTAGTTTTTTTGGCTTGTAAAAAACTTTTCGGGAAATAAGAAGTCCGTCGACTTTCCTGACCACGTCAAGCAGTTGCCATAATACGTTCAGCACCTTGGATACAACATGAGCAGTAAGATGCATTTAATTTATAGCCACCTTGATCGATTTTCTGTAAATCTTGGACATTTAAGCGAGAAGCAGGGAGAACGCTTTCATCAGGATATTCGCTTCACGGAGGAGCGCTACCAGGGCTATTGGAGTAAAAGTATGATGGCTGACTACTGTTGGATTATCCAGAATAGTTGTAAAACTCCAACTTATTCAAGAAAGTTACATAAAAGAAAATGTTGTTTAAATAAATTGTTATATGACGGGAAACCATGTTTTTTTGACAAAAATAGCTACCCTTCATATCTCAAAATGTAGAGCTGCTAGCAAAAATCTGAGTACAAAAGAATTAGGGTAGAAAATGCATCTAGATCCATAAAAAAATTCCATACAACAAAAATGCTGTTGTGCTGTATAATGTAAGTATTACGTGTACGTATTAAATTCCATGTTTTAAAAATTTTAATAGCATTTTAATTTTTTCTATGGGATATGACCAATTATATTGTAGGTATCAGGTAGAGTCTAGGGTTTAAATCATAAGTGCGGCCCGCCTTTAGTTTATTTGGCCACCTCGTGGCCCTTGCCTACCAAAAGGTTGCCGACCACTGGACTAGCCCGTTGGCGCAGTTTGTGGTTGTGGGTTCGATTCCCACCCCGAATCTGGGTGTAATATATATTTATAATTAATATATATTTATTTATATAAGTAGTATATATATATATATATATATATATATATATATATATATATGTTTATCGAAAAAAAAATGTAACTATACCAGTCGGCTGTTACCTATAAAGCCCGGGTGACACGGGTGAGGTGTAGACGGGAGATTGTAACGATTTATTGGGATTGGGTTTCTTCTATTTGTTGGAGCGATAAATCGTTCAATAAATTGTTACAATTTATCGTTGCGTGTCACCCGGGCTTAACACAAGCATTAAGTTGCTTACTTTAGGAACAGACGACCATGTGTGTGTGTTGTATATTTATTTATTTATTAAACCAATTTTTACACATATTCTTAAAGGTTTTTTTAACAATAAGTATGAAAATTCGCGAGATATTTTACCTACATTATAGGTATTTTGAAACTTGCAACATAACATATAAGCTGTGTGGCTACGGCAGTAAAGAATAAGTATAGCCACCCCTTCTCTTCCCGTGGGTGTCGTAAAAGGCGACTAAGGGATAACACATAAACATCCAACTGCTGGATTTGAAATACACAGGCCGAAGACGGGCAGCAGCGTCTTCGGTGCGACAAAGCCAGCCCTACGGTCACCGACCCGCCTGCCCAGCGTGGTGACTATGGGCACAGATTAGTAAATAGTACTGCTATGGGCAACACACATGAGTTCCAGTTCAAGGCATTTTTGGCGCGAGTTTGTGGAGGCCTATGTCCAGCAGTGGACTGCGATAGGCTGAAGTGATGATGATGATGATGAATATAACATAACAATACACATTATTGTACACCAAAACGGAAATAATACATATCAGTTTAATTTTAACCAAGTGTCATAAGGTACAAAGGGCGGCATTATCGCTAAAAAGCTTGTATAAGCTTGTATTGTAGGTTTCACGACATTTTTAGTCACTAATGATCCTAGCTTAGAACTCTTATCATATTTGTTTCATAAACTATAAAAAACGACAATAAGCAGTATCTGTAGCGCCAATTAAAGTGATCGCCTAGTGGTCGAAATTCTACCATAAACAATTAAATTTTTGAATTAAAAAAAAATAATGAAAATAAAGAACCTTTTTTTAAATTTTTAAATATGACTACAGACTGACAATCAACAAAAAGATAAGAAGAGTATAATTTGCGTGTGTGTGTGTCAAATACAAGGTAGTACGTGTAATGTTTTTTTTTTTTTTTGATCTAATATGTTTATGCATAATTTAAAAAAAATATTATCATTCTGCACCTCGCCTTGTCCCTATAAACTATAAGTGTACGAAATTTCATACTCCTCCATCTGCGCAATTTTCTTAAAAAAGGGGTACAAAGTTTTTGCTTCTCGTATTAATATATATAGGTTTAAAATCGTTCTTGTATATTAAAAGATTGCATGACTTCTAACAATAAACACCTAAAAATAAAAGTAGGTAATGTTTTAGGGCCGTTATGCAACTGCAGTTGATTAACAGTTTATTGTTGTGTCTATGTAATATATTTATTTAACAAATATAACTTGAAACAATGAATGATCTTTTTTATTGTCAATTTATTACCCTTACGGATGTCTGGAAGAGATCGCTAATAAGAGTGTCAGTGGCGTAGCTACTAAGGGGCAAGGCGGGGCGGTGCCCCGGGGCCCTCAAGCTCAGGGGGCCCCTCGGACTCTGACTTACAAACTACAAATTTAACTAATGAAAATTTATCCCATATTCGGAATATAAATAAACCAGATTCCATGAACGCGAAATTAATAATGGTAACTTGTATTAAAAATTACACAGGAATTCCCAACAAGTCTCGAACATCTTTGTTTGAAACTTGGAGGTAACTCCCCTGTCCCCAGCGCGTTTCAAAAGCACGCGACTTGATGCAAGGCGGGACCTATGAGAAACACTCGACGGAAAATTAAAAAAAAAAACATTTTGAAGAATTATCTTCAGATTATCGATTGCAAAACAAATAAATAACTTTTTTCAATAATGTACTAGTGTACGGAACTGTTTGTACAACAATAACTTTCTTGTGCTTTTCTTGATGAATTCATTTCCGAAAAAAGGCCCCAAAGGAAGTGAATATGGCAAAGCCTCGGTACTGTGACGAGGAACGAGATCGATTTCATCATAGCAGATAAAAGGCATATATTCAGAGATGTCTCAGTAGTTAAGAGGTTTAACACCGGCAGCGACCACCGACTATTGCTTGGAACTTTGAATATATGTCTCCGAAAAGAGCGGAGCCGCTTGATGAAATCTACTCGCCGAGCTACGCTGCCCCAAATACTATGTAGCTCCGAGTTGTTCCAACTGGAACTCCAATACCGATTCGATTCGCTGGGAACTACTAGCGACGTGGACGAGATGACCGACAACGTGGTGAAGACGGTGTGTATACTGGATCACAGACATTTTCTGACGACGAAGTCAACTAAATAGTACAAACTTTCTCCCGAAGCCTTGGATCCGATGCGGCAGAGGTGCCAGTTGCCCGCTGCTCAAGCAGCTTCACCAGAACAGAAGGCTCTCTCCAAGAGGATACGGAAACTTGTACGCCGAGACTTCTGCTGCTCAAGAGAGATATACGAGAGAGATTACTACTCTTATTGAGCATAATATTGAGTTAAAAGTTTTCTAAAGACCATTGGGGTTAAGACTTTTTGCGAAGCTCAAAACAGCGGATGGCAGGACCGTTTGTTCTCGCCCTCAGATCCGAGAAGAGGTCGAGAAATTTTATGGACAGCTATACTCGTCGAGCGCACGCAAGCCTGAGACTTGGGACACTGAAGATCCGTGTGCACCATTGTTGAGCTATTATTCGGAAGACATTCCGGACATTGAAGCAGATGAGATTAGTGCGGCGCTAGGGCAGCTTAAAAACGGAAGGGCTCCGGGGGATGACGGAGTTAGGACTGAGCTCCTTGAAGCCGCAGGGTGACCTGCCCTAAAAGCCTTGGCGAGACTCTTTAACGCCGTCATCCACCGATAGGTACCACACCGGAGGCGTGGTCCAGGAGTGTGGTGGTACTGTTCTTTAAGAGAGGCGATATGCGCGAGAGGCGAGGAGGTACTGTTCTTTAAGAGAGGCGATATGCGCGAGAGGAGAGGAGAGGCGATGAGAGAGGCGAGAGGCGCGGCGGCAGCGCGGCCGCAGCGCTGCTGCCGCGCGACTTTGTAAATCTATGTAAATAACAACGCGCGGTTGCAGCGAGACAGCAGCACGGCGGCAGTGCGACAACCTCGCGTTGTTATTTACATAGATTTACAAAGTCGCGCGGCAGCAGCGCTGCGGCCGCGCTGCCGCCGCGCGACAAATTTGAAGGCGCCCTTAGTCTCTGTTAAAGAATTACAGACCGATCTCACTTCTGAGCCGCGTCTATAAGCTGTTTTCGAGGGTTGTTACGAATCGTCTCACCAGAAGACTTGACAAATTCCAACCACCGGAGCAGGCTGGGTTTCGAAATGGCTACAGCATCGTAAACCATATCCATAATGTTCGGCAGATTATAAAAGAGATAGAAGAATATATGTATATGGCGAAACCTGGGCTGTCCTGGACTCTCTGCAGATATTTCATATCGACTGGCGATATATCGAGGTACTGAGATGTATGTACGATGCGGCGACGATGACCGTTCATATCCAAGACCAGAGAACAAGACTCCATTTTCCTCCGGCGTGGGGTAAGACAGGGAGATGTAATACCCCCTAAACTGTTTACCACTGCGCTGGAGGATGTCTTTAAGACCTTCGATTGGAGGGAACGAGGCATCAACGTCAACGGCGAATCCATCTCTCATCTTCGTTTTGCCAACGATATCGTCATCTTTGCGGAGACCTTGGATGAGCTAGGCAAAATGCTGGCCGGCCTAAACGAGTCCTTCCGACGAGTCGGTCTCGGTATGAACTTGGAGAAAACGAAATTTATGGTTAACAAACAAGTCATATCGATCGATATGACCTCTCTCGAAGTTGTTCAGGATTATGTTTACCTAGGCCATACCATCCAACTAGGCCGCAACAACTACTAGAAGGAGGCCGATAGGATGATTCGGTAAGGCTGGGTGGCATTTGGCAGGCTTCGTCGAGTCTTCATTTCGAAGATTCCGCATTACTTGAAGACAAAACTCTCCGAGCAATGCGTCCTGCCTGTGTATGTAATATACGGAGCCAAGACGTGGACACTGATAAAGAGACTGGTCCACAAGTCGCTCAACGTGTAACGGAACGGGCTAATGCTTGGGGTTTCTCTCAAAGATAGGATAAATGAGACTATCCGCAAGAGAACGAAAGTAAGCGACATAGTCCACGGATTTAGCAAGTTAAAGTGGCAGTGGGCTGGTCACCTGTTCCGCAGGACCGACGGCCGTTGGAGCAGACGTATCCTGGAGCGTGCTGGTCTTGGCAAACGCAGTGTGGAACTTTCTCCAGCGCGTTGGATCGACGATCTACATAATTTGTAATTACCGGGGTAGGCTGGATGAGGATTGCGGAAAATTGGGATGTCTGGCGTGAACTTGGGGAGGCCTATGTACAGCAGTGGACTACAATAGGCTGAACTGACTGACTGATTGACCCCAAAGGGTGCTCAACGGGATCATATTAACGTACCTCCGCTGTCTGCATACTGTTACAGGACTGTACTGTACTGTTTTGAACGGTAAGGGCACCTTCAAATTTGTCGCGCGACAGCAGCGCGGCGGCAGCGCGGCTGCAGCGCTACTTTGTAAATCTATGTAAATAACAACGCGCGGTTGCCGCGCTGCTGTCGCGCTGCAATGTTTATTTGTAATATGTGTGTAATTATGTGTAATATTTTATTTTTTATTATAATTGTTATACAGGATGTTAGAGGAATGGTTAGCCATAGCGTAATAACAATTATTGTTATAATTGTCAGCGTAGAGTGCGGGTTCAGGTAGAAAACATTTCGTTATTTCATCATTTAAAAAAAGTAAGTAAGGTAGGGGAATGAAAGTAATATTATTTAAAACAGTGTTAACTAGAGTAATATTTTAAATTATTTTAAATTGTCTGGAGGCTTTAATTTTTTTTTAATTTATACCTAAGCTTGAAGGTTTGATTTACTTTTTGTCTCCGTCAAGATTTCTTTGGCCCATAATTTTTTTTGTAGATGCTTTCTAAATTAAATCACATTTATTTTACATGCGCAATGTATTCATGATCAAAACAAAAAAGAAATGGCGTTGATATATCAATAAACAAAAAAGATATGATGGTCAAACCACCAATTTTCGGCACTTTTTTCGAAAAATGAAAAAAAATCATAAAAAAAAATCCGTAACACTTTGCATATAGGTAAGTTAGCCTAAATAGGTTCCAAATGACCCCCCCTACCCAACATACCTCTATGGCTAACCATTCCCCTAACATTCTGTATACATAGATTTACAAAGTAGGGCTGCAGCGCTGCGGCCGCGCTGCTGTCGCGCGACAAATTTGAAGGCGCCCTAACAGGTAGATATTTTCTTTTATTTTTATAAAATAGTTTTAATTTGTTCACTAAAATAAGTTAAATTTGTATTTGGTCGACTGTATTACGAAAAATTTTGAGTATGTCGAATTCGGAACAGGACGAATACAGAACAAACGATTTTAAATTAATAGTTTAGTTGGGGCCCTCGTTTATATTTTGCCCCAGGGCCTTCGGTTGCCTAGCTACGCCACTGAAGAGTGTCAAAACAAACCAGGTAGGTATTATTAAAATTACTTATAATTAATTAATAAATATTTTTATTTTATTAATTAGTCATATGACAATAGATTAATTTTGATTGCGTAGAGAAAAATAGATAAGATAAAAATATACATTTTGCTGCTATATAATATACATATGCTGGTAGGTACATAATTTAATTTATAATTAAATAAAAATATAATTTACAACTTACTTTTGGTTTAAATAATCGCTAGCAAATGTATTAATTTACTCGAACTTTTACATGGGCTAGCTTTCATTTAACTTTGCTGTGCATTAAAATTTGTTTGTTTTCCTGAGTTTCTATTCAATAATATACAATGCAATCACTTCTTAGTTCAAACACTTGAACTAAACACACTACTAGCAACACTCGAATTATAAGTCTTCTCCAAAATACTTCACAAGAACGTAATATTACCTATTATATTGTACTAAAAATGAACTGTCGACTGCACTCGCTGTGCACACTTATTGAATAAGGCATGGTACCTACTCGTTATCATAGTCAGATAATATGGTTTTTGTTTTATACACTACTTACGTAGGAGAATCGTCATAGGTACAGATATCTGAAAATTTTTGGATATATGTATAAACACCAATATCATTTATATTTCTTGTTTTTGAAAAAAATTTATTCATGTTATTAACCGACTTCAAAAAAGGAGGAGGTTACTCAATTCGACCGTATATATACATGTATATTTTTTTCTGCTGGATCGATTTTTATGAAATTTTGTGTGCATATCGGGTAGGTCTGAGAATTGGCTAACATCTATTGACGTGATAACGTCTAATAAATCGATGATCGCTGGCGGCATGCACGAGTAAGGATGACTCATTGGAGAGTTAAGCTCATTGTCCCGTTACGATCTATCTCTCTTCCACTCAATTGGCCTATACGTCCGAGGAAATGTTTTGTCATGACGTTGTCACTTGTCACTTAAACTATCGTCCATAAACCAACTTTATAGAAAACCAATTTTTTTAATGCCCCTAAGTTATAAGGGGGGGGGGGTTAAGGGGGTTAATAACATTATATGGTAACATCCTCTTTATAACGAATTTTCAACTATCAAGAAAAAGTATAAATACCTCTAGTTAACAAATTTTGTCAACCCAAAACCTTTATATAAAGTTTCCACCAATGTATGACTCTTAAATCTTACCTACCAAATTGTTTTTAAATAGAAAATACATGCAATAATTAGACAAAAATGTGTTATCATTTATTAGTAGACGCTGTTCGCTAATAACAGATGAGTACGTAATGCTGAGGTAAATAATGGGTAAATAAAACTACTTATTTACCTTTTCATAACGAGTTTTAGACCAACCTAACCTCAACATAACAAACCTCAGTTCAACGAATTACTTGATATACCTAACGAATATTTTCTTGGTTCCCTCAGATTTGTTATATTGAGGTTGCACTGTAGGTATATGTATTTATGTATAAAATGCTCATGTTAAATATGTTAGTTAGTGGTTAATTGCAATCACGGAGTATAAATACTCCTCTGAAACGACTGGACCGATTTTTATGAAATTTTGTGTGCGTATCGGGTAGGTTTGATAATCGGCCTACATCTATTTTTCATACCCCCAAGCTATAAGGGAGAGGGGTGTTATGTGGTAAATACATACTTTGTTTATATCATGGAATCGGTTTTCAGACAATACAACATAAGATCAGTACAGCTAGCCGTTAGATACACAAAATAATAGCAAAGCTAAATTACATATACCTATCCCTAATAAGTAATAACATTATAAATGAGTCATTCCACGTCAAACCAACCAATAAAAAAATGTTTTCAACCTGACCCTTTCAGATTTGGCTGAAACTTTGTTTATTTATACTCTCTGACACCCTGAACTCAAATATAGTTTTCAAAAAATTTAATCCCTGATAGTTTTTTAGTTATAAATTTTTTAAAATCACAAAATCCGCGTTTTTTGACGTGCACTAAAATCTAAAATTTGCAATAACTTTGGTTCTATTAGAGATAGAGCGCTGAATGATAGCTCATTTTAAAGAGGGTTTAATGGGATTCAATGTGATACCCAACTTGATCACATTAATGTACAAAATATTTTTTTGAGTAAAACTCAAAAATCGTTTTTGAAAAATCTTTGTGTTGGTGTTTTTTAATTTTTTTCAAATTTATATATGTTTTTATGTATAATATTGTGAGTACATCATAAAAATTTCAGAGTGGGACCATGATGGGATCGGGAGATATATTAAAAATACATCACTGAAGTACCTTTCACAAAAATTTCAGTGCTAATAGCCTGGTTCTGATACATAGGCTATATGAAACAAAACTTTGGAAATGAAATACAAAGATATTTCTTTATTTTTAACCGACTTCCAAAAAAGGAGGAGGTTCTCAATTCGATTGAATTTTTTTTTAAATGTATGTTACTTCAGAACTTGACTGGGTGAACCGATTTCGATAACAAATATTTTAATAGAAAAGTGGAGCGTGTCATTTGGTCCCATTTAAATTTATTTGAGATCTAAGAAGTACTTTTCGAGTTATATCTAACAATACGTTTTTACTTGACTATTTTTTCGTCGACCTGCGTTGTATTATACCGTATAAGATTTTACTGGGTGTACCGATTTTGATGATTTTTGATTTAATCGAAAGTTGATGTTTATCATGTGGTCACATTTAAAAATCATCGAGATCTGATTACAACTTTTTGAGTAATCGTTGATAACGCGTAATTACTTGAATATTTTTTCATCTACCTACGTTGTATGACTTTTCAATAAATATAATGTGTAATATATTTAAAACACATTATTTTTATATTTAAAACATAAGAATTAGGCCTGCCTTATTTAAATTATTCAACATTAAATTGAAATAAAAAAAATTGTGATACTTCAGTGATGTATTTTTAACATATCTCCCGATCCCATCATGGTCCCACTCTGAAATTTTTATGGTGTACTCACAAAATTATACATAAAAACATATATAAATTTGAAAAAAAATTAAAAAACACCAACACAAAGATTTTTCAAAAACGATTTTTGAGTTTTACTCAAAAAATATTTTGTACATTAATGTGTTCAAATTGGGTATCACATTAAATCCCATTAAACCCTCTTTAAAATGAGCTATCATTCAGCTCTCTATCTCTAATAGAACGAAAGTTATTGCAGATTTTAGATTTTAGTGCACGTCAAAAAACGCGGATTTTGTGATTTTTAAAAATTTATATCTAAAAAACTATCAGGGATTAAATTTTTTGAAAACTATATTTGAGTTCAGGATGTCAGAGAGTATAAATAAACAAAGTTTCAGCCAAATCTGAAAGGGTCAGGTTGAGTGCCTTGTTGGTTTGACATGGAATGACTCAAATGTGAATGTAAGTCTGTTTATTACGCTGTCACGAGAAAACTACATAACCGATCATCATGAAACTTTGTACACATATTCTTGGAGGAATTTCAAGTAACATAGGATACTTTTTATTGAAAAAAAAACAATGCGAGCGAAGCCGCGGGTAAAAGCTAGTGTATGAATAAAATAGAAATAAAAAATACAACGTGTGGCACTCGGGGACTGCCGTGCCGCGGTAAAGATATTGCATAGCATTTTTTATCAACTTATGGAATTATAATTATTTATTTATTTTTTATTTATGCAGTATTTTTTGTTTTCTTTGATATTAATTTCAGTTTCACTTTTTGAGCGTGGTGTCCGATAAGAAAACATTTTTTTTTCTTTTATTGAATAAATGAGAAGTTAATTAATATCGTTTAAAATATTTTTATTATCTTACGATACATGTAGGTTATTGAGGAATTTTTATCATTGAAACTATAGGTTTATGGTAACTAGTACCATATACATACACGTTAAGGCTAGTTTACACTTTGATTAGTGCGAGTGCAAGTGTTTAAGGGCACCACACATGGCAAAGATACTATAATATTTTATCTTAACATACAATATCGCTCGCTGTACATTTTGTATGAACTATCACACAAGGTTAAAATAATATATATATATATATTTTCTTATTAGGTACAGTATCTTTAGCTATCGAGCGATATGGAAAGGTAAAATATTATCTTAATGTGCGAAATATTATCTTAACATGGTATCTTAAGATACTAAATACATATATCGCAAGATTCTTACACAAATGTGCCCAGAATGCGGGGAAGAAATGCTCAGAAGAAATGAATTGAAGAATTTCACGCATATTTGTATTTTGTTTCTTGGTATCGTCTTTAATCAAATTATGAATATATAGTAATAAAAATCTGCTTTGATTTTTTTAAATATATTTGAAATTACATTTTTGGTGAAAGGTTTTCGAAGAGATTGTATTCAACGCGGTCTTTCCTATACTTAATATGATTTTCTACCCAATTCGTTCGGCACTTAGAATGTGCGGCAGAAATTTTTAAGTCATATTCGAAGTCAGATTTATCATTCGATGAGTTATCTAATAAATCTAATAGTACGGCGGTATGACCGTATCATTCATATTAGATCACCATGTATATAATTATATGCAGTGAAGAAATGTAGGTATGTGTGGACTCCTTCCCTAGTGAAGAGAGAATGATTCAAGCGGAGATAAATATTTTATACCCAGGTGGCAGGTATCTTTAGATAAAATATTATAGTATCTTCATCGTGTGTGGCGCCCTTTAGCAATTGCGAGTGCCAGTGCGAGTACTTAGTGCCTAGTGCTAGTTGTGTCCAATACTGTTTAGCTCCTGCGCTTAGTAAAATTCAATGGTCGACCTTACAGAAGATTACAGCTAAATAATACAGCTTTCAAACAGTGTTATGTTGTCCTGACGGTAACAGCTCATAAAGTGACTAGAAATCAAAACTGCCCTCAAACCGACAATAATGACAAAAAATTTGTTACTTACAGAATGCTTACAGAATAAAATAACATTATCATTATGAGTTATTTTAGTTTTCGGTTTAAAATATTATGCTTTTTAATTTTTTTCACAAAGTGATTCCATTTTTTACATTTGATATTGCTCGGTCTCATGCCTTAAGAGCTTGAGCCGCTGCTGAAAAAGCTGAAACGATTAAACGGCATATAAATATTCAGCACTAATTCGAAATTACATCTTTGTGCCGTTTGCAATCGAAACACCTTAGAGTAGCAGTGCTAAAAATTTTTTAAAATAGATAATTCCTCGCCTTATTACCTCCACTGGTGCAAAGAGGGCTAGTGCATTTTTTACCCAGAAAATCGTCATAGCGACTCAACGCTGCTGCCAGCATTTCTTAGCACCATCACCATACCCAATAAAAAATAATAGTTAGTTCTTAAGTTGTGAATTGTAAATATGAATATTATTGTAAACGAAATAAATGTTACCATGTACTTTTGCTGTTTGGTTACGGCAGTACAGAATATAGCCACTCCCTCTCTTCCCGTGGGTGTCGTAAGAGGCGACTAAGGGATAACACATTTCCACTATCACCCAGTGGCGGATTTACCAATACGCTGAGTAGTCTGGAGCCTAGGGCGGCAAATTCTAGAGGCGACAATTTTATTTTTGAAACGTTATAATATAAATTCAGAAAATGAATGGAGAGGGCCATGCCCGCAATGTCAGTCGAAATAATCGCAACTTGGCCGTTTTTCGGGTGACTGTGACCACCACCTTTTTCGGACCTGGATCCGCGACTGACTGTAGGTACTAAGATTTTTTAAATGATATTATCAACATCCACGGGCTCTTAGTTCTCCATGCCGCTTATACTACATAAAATATATTTATTTTATTGTCGGCGTGCGTTTTTTACAATAGTTTAACTTCAGACAACCAGTTCTAAAGACTAGGAGTTTATATATACAGGGTGTTAGGGGAATGGTTAGCCATAGAGGTATGTTGGGTAGGGGGGATCATTTGGAACCTATTTAGGCTAACTTACCTATATGCAAAGTGTTACGGATTTTTTTTTATGATTTTTTTTTCGTTTTTCGAAAAAAGTGCCGAAAATTAGTGGTTTGACCATCATATCTTTTTTATTTATTGATATATCAACGCCATTTCTTTTTTGTTTTCATCATCAATAAATTGCGCATGTAAAATAAATGTGATTTAATTTAGAAAACATCTACAAAAAAAAATATGGGCCAAAGAAATCTTGACAGAGACAAAAAGTAAAACAAACCTTCAAGTTTAGGTATAAATTAAAAAAAAATTAAAGCCTCCAGACAATTTAAAATAATTTAAAAAATTACTCTAGTTAACACTGTTTTAAATAATATTACTTTCATTCACCTACCTTACTTACTTTTTTTTAAGTGATGAAAAAATAACGAAATGGTTTCTACCTAAACCCGCACTCTACGCTGACAATTATAACAATTATTGTTATTACGCAGGGCGGTATGTCCCTGTATAGCACATGGTAAACTACCTGCTGTCTCTTCTTATCTTGGAATTTGGGGTATGAGTTTCCACGGGCACCACAAATGTCTCTCATAGGGTGAAATTAATGCCGGTACTCGGTAGGTATCAAAATAAAACAGATCATAAATTCGAGTAACAAATTTATTTTACGAGTATTTTTATAAATACTGTGAATTCGGTCGTGAATTTCCACGATCTACATTACTGGAAATAAGGATGTAAATCCGTTTTTATTTTTATTTTTGTGTTACCCACACATGAGGACACAATTTCGACGCGGCTAGATGAGGACCCTATAGCTCAGTTGGCAGAGCGCTGACACGGCACGTCAGAGGGCGCAGGTTCAAATCCCACTGGGTCGAAAATTTTGATATGATTTAAAATCTTTAAGAATGTAAATCCTCGCCTGATGAGAGCAAAGTCAAGTTTTTTTTTTTGTTTTTTTTTTTAAATATAATAAACGCTTCACACTCAACGGCCCCCAGTTGGATTTTCTCCTGTGTCGGGGGTCCGAAAACACACACAATACACAAGCACAAACGCCCAGACCACGACAAACATCTATATGACCAATACAAATATCTGCCGTGATTTTTATTTAATTTTTATTTTATTTTACTCGGGAATACTTGTACTATCTAACGAAATTACTATTTCAGGCATAATTTATTCTAAACTTATGAAAATTAGCGTGATAAGTTTTATTTTTTATTTTTATTCGTTACTTTTTGTCAAAATTTAACCATTGATTGTGAAAAAAAAATGTATGGCACTAGAATTGCCCAGTATTTAAAAAAATGCTTAGTTTGTGTAGTTTCTAAAAAGGTATAACAATTAGTGCTTGACAAGCAAAATTATTTTGTAGGAGCGAAAGAACTTATCACGGTAGGTAAGTTCGTTTTGTATCATTAGCATTTGTGTCACTTAAATGTTAGGATAAAGAAAATAAAAATCGGCCAAGTGCGAGTCGGACTCGCGCACGAAGGGTTCCGTACCATTGACTAGGTACACTGATTGTAATAACGGGCAAAAAGCGGCTAAAAATCACTTTTATTGTATGAGAGCAAAAATAGGCAAAAATGACGTTTTTTGTATGGGAGCCCCCCTTAAATATTAATTTTATTTTAATTTTATTATTTATTATTAAAGTAAAAATACAACTGAGTATTTTGTGAATATTTCAAGTGCCTACCTGTTGCCATTATTGATATCGAGCAAAAAGGGCAAGAAAATCGCGTTTGTTGTATGGGAGCCCCCCTTAAATATTTATTTTATTTTGTTTTTAGTATTTGTTGTTATAGCGGCAACAGAAATACATAATTTGTGAAAATTTCAACTCTCTAGCTATAGCCGTTCTTGAGATACAGCCTGGTGATAGACGGACGGACGGACAGCGAAGTCTTAGGAATAGGGTCCCGTTTTTACCCTTTGGGTACGGAACCCTAAAAACAAAGATTTTTTTAGTAGAAATGCATTTATTATTACATCAAACTAAATGTTTAAAATGTCCTCCATTGGCAGCAATGCAGGTTCGGCATCGCCTTATAAAAGATCTTTTGATACGGCGTGCATAGCCTGATACTTCAATTTCACGAGTGGCTAATTGCACACATGTGCGCAATTCTTCGATTGTCGACACTGCTTTAGTATAAACTTTTTCTTTAATGCGTCCCCCAATAAAAAAAGTCCAGGGGGTTCAGGTCAGGCGATCGTGGTGGCCATAAAATTAGAACCAAGCGCCCAATCCTAGGTGGATTGGCCTCTGGGTATGTGTCGTTTAAATATTCCCGCACCCGAACTGCAAAATGCGCGGTACACCTGTCATTTTGCAGCCTCTTTTTTAAGCGACTTTTCGGTAGTTTTCGCAACAAAGTTGTGACATTTGGGTAAAAATGGTCAGTTGGGGTGTTACGTAACGTTTATGGCCTGGGGGGGGGGGGTACAGGAAAACGTTACGGCGCGTTACATGGGGAAGGGGGGTCAAAGATCTTCAAAATTTGCGTTACGTAATACTTGAACGACCCCTAATACTGTTTTCAAGCAGTATTGTGTTCCTGTTGGTGAGTAATCAGTAAGGTGACCAGATTGGGGATAGGGTCGGCAACGCGCTTGCGATGCTGCTGGTGTTTCAGACGTCTATAGGCTACGGTCTTACCATCAGGTGAGCCGTACGCTTGTTTGCCAACCTAGTTACATAAAAAAAAAATACAGACAGTGGGAAGCGACTTGGTTTTATATTATGTAGTGATTATGCTAATTCTTCTTATTTTAGTTGGCTTGATTTTCAATGTATAGCAAGAATATTTTAATTAAAATACAATACATAATAACATAAAACTTTTTTTTACTTATATTGTTAAACTACAACAACTCAATTTAAATATTTTATACAATTTCTTAATATTACTGCCATCTATAATGTGCGTAGGCTCTATTAGCTTCACACTGACGATGTAGGTCTTGCTTCCTCTTCACAACTTTGCCGGTGTTATTAGCAGCATCAAGTAGTTCCCATGCAAACTGTTCAGGGAAGTGCACTGTTCTCGCCTTATCATTGGTGGCTTCTAACAGCCACTTTATGGCTAAGAAAAGTGATCTCTTTTCAGTTATTGGACCAGGTACCTAAAACAAGTAATCTAAATAATTTTTCTCACAATGAATATTTAATTTTAGAAATTACAAATACCTAGTCTAAATATGACGACGCTTTCGTCCAACGGTCACAGCACTGGTTTGTGGCTGTTGCACTGGCAGTTGCGGATTCGATCCCCGCACATGACAAACATTTGTATTGGCTATACAGATGTTTGCCGTGGTCTGGGTGTTTGTGCAGTCCTTGTGGGTCACCCCACTGTGCCTCGGAGAGTAGATTAGTATAGTAGCTCCTGGAACTCTATCTCCATTATTTATAATTTTAATTTCATGCTGGTCTTA
Source organism: Melitaea athalia (assembly GCA_905220545.2). Lineage (NCBI taxonomy): Eukaryota > Metazoa > Arthropoda > Insecta > Lepidoptera > Nymphalidae > Melitaea > Melitaea athalia. The sequence goes on along the minus strand of HG992184.1, from coordinate 11,467,706 downwards.
GGTTGAACGCGTCCAAAGTGTGTCATACCATGACGTCAGAGCCGACGTCATGCCCATGACATCTGCTGCCGTTTTGACGTGCACATTGAAAACATAGTAGAAAAATAGTTTTAATCTTCCTTAAACACATAGCTGGGCATTAACTCGTTAATCCGTTAATCGTTAATTAACGAAGTTAACATTTTGATTAACGATTTAACTTTTAAGTTAATTTTTAAAAATGTTAACGGACACGTTAACTTCCGTTAATATACGCAGAAGTCCGTTAATCGTTAATCCGATGCCTACTATTTATCGCACAGAACCGCGGCGCGGCGCGAAATACAGGTTCAGACAAGTATGAAACGACAAGTGCCGTCTGGCGCGTGGCAGCGAGTGAAACAAAAACAAAACTAGATATATTTTGCCGGCGCGTGTGAGTGAGAAACGAACTGCAAAGAGATGTGTTTCGTTTAATCATTCCATTACTTAGCGCCGGTGCTTAGAGGGACGAGTGTTTTGTTTGTTGTTATTATAAATTACTGTCAGTGATAATTTGCGCGTTAATAAAGAAAAGTGCAGTGTAATTTAGTTAGGTAGAAAAAGTGTACTGTGCAGTGTAGGTAGTAATTAAAACTATACCTATCATGGAAGACATGAAATCGGATTCCAGCGGTCCTGATGAGAATCCATGGCCACATTTGACTGAGTATGTGGAATTTATATCTAGATCGGGCCAGCAAATACTTTTTGCGTGTAAGCGATGCTTGCCGAAAGACACCAAAATAAAAGTTCATGTATCAAGCTTGAATAATTTGAAACAACATGTAATAATAATAAGGGTACATGAGTCACAATACGTAGGTACAGTTTGAAGAGATTGTTGTGTTTATTTATAGCTTAAATACTCTTAAAAAACATATCAAAAAATCAGCTGTACTTATTTGCTCTTAACGAAGATATATGAAAAAATGTAACACGAGTCTGGGAACAGAAATCGATATCAATTGCAGTTTCCCAATTTTATTTTGTTCAGTACGTTGATATTTTAAATCAAAAAAATTACAGTGTGTTTGAAACATAAAAAGTTAAGTTTTGCACCAAATTTTGTTAAAAAAAAAAATATTTCTTGTAAAAGATAAAAATAAAATACCAAAAACTTGGAAAAAAGTGTGAAAACAAAACTTGTAGATCTTTTTAGTACCTATAACTTTGACCTTGAACTTTTTTCAATAGGACTTGTAGTTTAGCTGGAAATCGAGATAAACTGTTTTTTACCCTAAAACCCCCCCTCCGTACCACTTCCCGACCTCAGATCGCCCGTAATATAAATAAGTAAAAACAAATTTAAGGAAATATATGCCATTTTAACGGATTGTGACTTCTATTTATTAAAAAAAGAACGCGTGAAACCAAAACAACGTAACTTCATTGATATGAATCTATATATATTACTTTATTTTAAAACAAAATTTGATAGTTCTCTCTATAATATTTACGAAGTTATAGATTTTTGATAAAAAAGGACCCAAATATTCCACTGTGCGACGGCTTAACGTGCTCTCCGAGGCACGGTGGGGAGACCCACAAGGACTGTACAAACACCCAGACCACGGCAAACATCTGTATGGCCAATACAAATGTTGTCATGTGCGGGGATCGAACCCGCAACCGCCCGCGCAACAGCCAATTGCAATCCAGTGCTGTGACCGCTGCGCCAACGCGGCGTCGACGATTAAATCACAAATTTGAATTATACAAGTGTATTTTGTTTTGTTCCTACTTCCTAGACTGCTAACTTCCAGAACCTAAACCAACAGGTTTTGTTAGTTCACTAACGCAACGATATAAAAATGCAATTTTACACATATTAACGGATTAACGATTAACGTTAACTTGCGTTAATTCTTCCGAAATGTAACGCTTTAACGTTTAACGAAGCTAACTTTTTTTGTAGCGGATTAACGATTAACGAAGTTAACTATTTGATTAACGATGCCCAGCTATGCTTAAACATAAGTTTATTACCGAAATATAGGTATTTTCGTAAATAGTAAATGTGTACCCACATTACGGAAGAGGTTTTCAAAATATTTCGTCATGCCCATTAAGAAAGTTGTGAAGAAAAATTTAAAATACATTTGACGGTTTACACATACCACTTACAATACTCCTCCAAAACGGCTGGACAGATTTTTATGAAATTTTGTGTGCATATCGGGTAGGTCTGAGAATCGGCCAACATCTATTTTTCATACCCCTAAGTTATAAGGCGGTGAGGGGGGGGAGGTTAAGGGTATTAATAACATATATGGCAAAACAATGTTTGCAGGGTCAGCTAGTTAGTACTAAATTTAAATGAAAGTAAGTAATATTAACATCAAACATAAAAGATGTTTTTAACGATTTAACAAAATCTTTACAATATTTCTTACCTGGTATGTAATACCGCCTCTTTTGATTGGAAGGAGTTGCAATAAAGGTTTAGAGTTTTCAATAGCCTTGTGTAAGATATCCTTGGGATTAAGTATTATTTTTGCTTTCTCTTCTGGTGCGGAAGCAAGGTGATACCTTTCTATTTGAATTCTTTTGATATTTTCAAATGATTTTTCGACCAGGCTGCGAGCTAATTTCTTATTACCCATCTTCATTACATGATTGATTAGCTTACTAAAATCAAGAAAAAAAAATTAAATTTTTTATGCATTGCAATCTTGTAGTAACTTTTGTGTTTAAAAATAATAGCTTTATTTATCAGTCTACGGAACGAATTCTAGAATTCTTAGGTGTTTACGTGACTACACACACAAGTACCCAGAAGAGTTATCAAGTATGAAGTTAAAGATATTTTTCACTAAATACTTGTTGCAAATGTAGTTGTATTTTTTTCATTATAAAGCAGTGATTGTTAAGTGGGTATTTTTTGAAGAGCTTTTAATCAACCATATTATAGTAAAAATACATAATGTACGTAAAAATATTACCTCACAAGTGGATCGTGATAAACTGAAGAAGTCTCATAAGACGCAGGAGGTTTCACGGGTACTGCAGCTATTCTGGATAATTCATTATTCTCCAATAGTTTAGCTTGGTCTTCTTTCCTAAATATTGGATTTTGAAAGTAGTCGGGAAAACTCGTCGGTCTCGGGTAAAATCTGTACTGCGTTAGAGTTAACCCTCTGTAACATTTTTGTAAATATCTATATAATATCTCAAAACATACAAAATAATATCAAATATATTCTAAGAGATTAAGATTTTGTAATTACTTACAAATTTAACCTAGAATTTTGAAATACACATTTTGCTACAGGCCCTATTTTATGTGCAATACTACTCATTTTAAATGTATAAAATGAAATAGTGGAGATATATATCTATATTAGAGATCTTTACGTTTATAAATTTATTAAATTATTAATATTTCCGAAATGAAAACAAAAAATACAGATCATTCAATAAATCAATACAGATAATCATAGTGGACTAGTGGTTATATACTCTTTGCAGATAATTGGTAAACCGTAAATGTCACCTAACTGCAGTGCTGCAAACTAGTCTTGGTGAAAACGCGCTGTCAGAGCCTCAGAGCTGTAAAAAAACGCTATAGGTACCCTGTTTTTTTTCGGTACCAATGCCCTATGAATTCTATGTTCGGTACGGACTAAATTGACACATGCAAATGTCAATTTTCGAAATAATGATACCAGCTTTTTTGTAATAGTGTTGTATACCGATTTTATGAATTACAATACCGGTTTTATGAATCGTAACTTTAAACTTTTACCACATAATTTTATTATTATTTGATAATAGACGAATCTTTTAAAAATCATGGTAACTATGGAGCATCACAGATAAAAAAAATATTTATTAATATTTAATAAAGCCGAGGATAAAATAGATATGTAATGTCTACTGAGACAGAAATTTTGAGTAATTTAATATTTTAACGTTTTGACTAACTTAAGGTTGCTCATAACACTAGGTACATTACCTAAGTGCGTAATGTACCGAATGTTAAGATTAAAAAAAAATTATTTTATTTTATTGTTTGAGTATTTGATATTTTGCTACCTTAACTTTCTTTTATTATTGTTTAGTTTTTTTTTTTGTAAATGACATTTTTTTTTTACTTTCGTTAAGTGTGTGTATTACCTTAAGGCGAAATAAATGTTTTCATTTCATTTCATTTCATTCCAATTTGCATATGGTTACTAAGATTAATAAATACTTTAAAAAATAAGTGTTTTTCATTTATCATAAATCTATACATTAGCCATACAGGTACATACATTATATAGGTATGCCTATAGGTACATTACGGTTTTCGCCTCATTCAAAAATTTTAAAGACAAAGATTTTTGTAATTATTACTGAAAAACGATACTAGATTGTAAATTACGTAAAGTTACGGTAGTGGCACATCACTATTAATGATTCGCAAAAAACCAGCAACACAGCTTATGTCAATTTAGTCCGTACTTGGTCCGTACCGAAAAAAAACGGAGTATAGAAAGCGCTAAAATTACTTTTTTTTTTAAAACGCTTCGCGCCAACTGCAAATTTATTTTATAGCTGAGATATTGTGTCCAAGTTCCAACGATGTTTTTACCTCTTTTAATGAGATGCTGTTTTACGATGTCTTTTGATATTGACTGAAGCCGAAAACTCTTGTTTACAAAAAATTACATTGAGCTTTTGTTGGATCACCAGGCACAGGTTTTAATCAATGTTTAAAAGCGTTATGCCTGCTCCCTCTCACTCTTTTAATGTTGATAATTTGTTGAAATTAATTATAGTGAATAAATCAAGCACTGCAAATGTGTAAACCGTAGGTCAACTATAAAAGTATAAACAGAATGAAACGATCGTAGTGAAGAAGTAAATTAGTAAAGTTCGCTACGTTAGTTTATCAATTTTGGTAGAAATAATTTTATTTAACATTTAAATTTATTATGTTTTACGCTGTATTAAATATAATTTCATATAATTTAAAAAAGCGCTAGATTTAGCGCTAGGCGCTAAAACGCGCTTCGAAACAAAAAAAGCGCTAGATCTGGCGCGAAAAGCGCTAAGTTGGCAGCACTGCCTAACTGGCTAACCTATGGAGTGTAGAGTAAATACACTCCATAGGCTAACCCAAGGGGCTAACCACAAACTCCACAGAGTACATTGTAATAGTCACAGATTAAGTATTAGTTACTGTAAAGCCTGATTTACACCGAGGCAACAACGTGCGGCATTGTCGCATGCGACAATTGTGGCGTGCGCCATCTTGTGGCATGCGACAAATTGCGGCATATGGGGCATGCGACAGCGTACCTATTTTATGCCAAGGCAACAGTTTTTAAGCGTCGTGCTGTCAAATTTTGGTCTGCCTACTTGATTGATAGAGATAGGTTAGAATTTATGCAGACAAAAACACGAAAAAAGTAGATTTTATATATTGTTTATTTTTTATTTTTTAGATTTACTGTAGTAAGGGTAGAATTCCTAGAGATACCAGACGATTAGTGAGTTTATATTACTACATTGTATTACTTGTCGATGTGATCTAAGTCAGTTTTTTTCGTTTGCGAACAAATATAATTATCGTTACACCACTCCATGTCCGATTTATCTCATTTCGTAAATAAAATAAATAAGTACAATCAAAACATAACCTAGAAACCGGCTTGACGCATCAAAAATTGTCGCACGGTATCCATCGTGATCGGATACAAGCTGCGACACTCTGCCACATGACGCAAGGTGTTGCCGTGCCGCAAGGTTCTTGCCACAACGTGCGACATTTTTCATGCGTCAATGCCGCATACCACAATGACGCACGTTGTTGTCTCGGCGTAAAACAGGCTTAATAGTAATAGTAGGGAACACCACTTATCTCGTCAGTCCGAGTCGTCCATAAGCATGGACTTAATACCTACTAACAGGACAGAGCACTCGCAGCTGAAAAACGAGCCGACAGAGATAGTTAGTACGGAGGCCTTGTGTCCCTTTCTAATAGGGTGACATTAAGATTTGGAAACTTGAAAAATCTGACACCAGTATTGACGACTATTATTATATTATTAGATTTATTTATAATGAATAAATAATAAATATTATATTATTATATTTATTATTTGTTTTCATGTGTGTCAATATACAGACATTTGCACAAGGGATGGATTACAAAATCAATACATATAATAAAAATGTAACAGATCGCTTTCTGTATTAATGGAAATGGAAGATATATAGAAAAAATATTATTGGGACCTTTATCAACGCAAATAGTACTCAAAACAATGATTGTTAGAATTTTTGTCTGTTTCAGAAATGTGTTTGTCTGTCATCTCAGAAACGGCTTATCCAATTTAGGTGTAGTTTTCACTAATATATTGTGCTAGGCTGCACTTAACATTTAGTGTTTGTTTTATGTCAATCAGTTCATAAATAAAAAGTTATGCCAATTTAAAGAATCACGTTGAACATGTAAATAACCAAACGACGGTGCTTATAATCCAAAATAAACCAAAACATGTATTGAAAAAATGCTGTCCAAAGTCACTATTCAACGCGGACGAAGTCGCGGGAACAGCTAGTAAACAATACAAATAGTACGAGTTATTTATTTATTAATCTTAGACCTTAATGCTATATTTGTTACAGTTGGCAAGTAAATACAGTCCAAATAATGTCATTACAATTATTTTAAATTTAATATTTTATTTTTATTTGAACAACAAATAGTATTTATAACACATTTCTTTAATATCAATAAAAGTGAATAAAGTGACGCATGGTCACCATAGTTGTAGATGGAAATTTGTTTATACGAAAATGAACACTAACACAAGGTGTTAAGCATTATATTCAGTTTTATTACAGTCTTAAACAATGTCCACTGTGATGTTTACGAGAGTTACCGTAAGAAAAAAAAGAAATAGGCAAAATAATAATTTATGTTTTCTTTTTATTTAAGAATAAATTTAAAGAAATTAATTTTAATTATGATTTGCTGACTTACAATTGGTAAAATGACATTAAAATACAATTGTTTCAATGGAGTTTTAGGTTAGCCATAACTTAGTGTTCATTTTCGTAAATACACATTTTCAGAGTACTCTGTCCTGTTAGTAGGTATTATGTCCACAGACCAACCCCACCCCAGCCTGCGAATTGGGGATATATATAAAAATAAAAATACGCATAGATGTATTTTTAATAGCACTTCTCAGAAACGTTAATTATATAAATAACACCCCCTTAGTTTATAAATAAAAAATAGGTAAAGATCGCGCATCTTATACGGTCGATATCTCCTCGGCTACCTAAAATTCGGTACTTCTTATAATCTATAAAAACTGCACCGTGCTTAAATCTAATTGCACCATCAATAAAAATACATGAAATGCAATATTAATTGCAAAAAGTTAATAAAACTCATTTTATCAATTGCCGAACTGCACAGCGTCCTCGCGCATGCGCGGCGCAGATATTCTAGGGAATCTAGGGTTTTTATTTTGGGAGGTCAGCTTTAGCGGCAACTTCCCGCAGATTATCTATTGTGCATATATTGTGTACCGGACCCCAGCTCAGGGAGAGCTAGCGGACTGTATTATGACGTCTGATTTGCTAGAGCCGGTACATAAACGATTGCGAACAAAGCCGGTACGGATATTCGTGCTCGTCGTGTCGAGGCGTTCTTCAATAAAACACCACTATAGCGCTCAATAAATCCCGCTTGAGAGAAGGGTGGCTGGCAAGCTTCTATGTAGCAGACTTCTTACTATCTTGAGTCTTGACTAAGTATTTCTTTACTATTCCGGTGTTCCAAGAGAAGTGACCTGATGACGCCCGATATGGCGTCCTATTTATATGATTTCGGGAGTAGCTAGCCAGCGGACCCTTACCTCACCCCGGAATATCTTTATTTTCAATAAAATGCGATTTACAATTTATTTATCTTAAAACTAGATCTTACCTATTTTATTACATTAAATTCTAGCATTTAAACATACAATTAGCGCTGCGCGCGCGATAAATTCGGAATAATCGGGCTAAATCGATCTCCGGAGTCCGCTAGCTCTCCCTGAGCTGGGGTCCGGTACACAATATATGCACAATAGATAATCTGCGGGAAGTTGCCGCTAAAGCTGACCTCCCAAAATAAAAACCCTAGATTCCTTAGAATATCTGCGCCGCGCATGCTCGAGGACGCTGTGCAGTTCGGCAATTGATAAATTGAGTTTTATTAACTTTTTGCAATTAATATTGCATTTCATGTATTTTTATTGATGGTGCAATTAGATTTAAGCAGGGTGCAGTTTTTATAGATTATAAGAAGTACCGAATTTTAGGTATCCGAGGAGATATCGACCGTATAAGATGCGAGATCTTTACCTATTTTTTATTCATAAACTACGGGGGTGTTATTTATATAATTAACATTTCTGAGAAGTGCTATTAAAAATACATCTATGCGTATTTTTATTTTTATATATATCCCAAATTCGCAGGCTGGGGTGGGGTTGGTTGTCCACAGTCCATGTCCATAAGTCGTCAGTGACGTCACAGAAATTTGACAGAAATACAGCAACAGATTACGAAATATTAATGTTGTATTCGAATAAATCGACTTTTTCTGAATGAATCGAAGTTTATTGTCTAAGGTAATTTGTAGTGGATATAATATAGTATTTGTGCTTCGACAAAAATGAAGATATAATATTTATTTACAAGTAATCTAACGATACAGCCATATATATTATCTTTATTTAGTGACGACGGAGGTAATGTTATCGGTATCGTTATAATTTTATTTACTGGTAAAAATTAACTTTAAAAAATGTTTTCCCTGTACCTACTTATTCCTAAAAAATTTAACGGCATAAAGGAATCAGAAAAAATTAACGCTATTTACCGGTATTTTATAATGGTGATTGCGGTAACGTTACCCATGGAGGTAATGTTAGTATATTAAGTTAATGACGTTAAAAGTCCTACTCTACCTAATTTAATATGCCATGATCTTTAACAAAAAAAAAAAGCAATTAATAAAAAATCGGTTTAGAAACATTATTATAGAAATCGATTTTGTCCATCCCTAATAACTAAAACAAAATCACATTACATTGTTTTCGATCTGTCAGTAGAAGTATTATTTATGTTATTTTTCTTACGTTAAAATTGCAAAATAAAATGAAATTAAATTTAATAATACAATTTTAAAGATGTCAACGATTATAAAGTTTGATCTAAAGGAACTGAGAAAGCTAGCTAATGATAAAAATTCCTGTATAATTGAGAAAAAAGTGACACAAAATCTAGCTTTACAACCATGGTGTCTTAGCAATCTTAAAGATTCTATAAAAAATCTGATAGATTATAAGATTGGCAAATTTGATAAAGAGTGAGTTTCTTTCTGTTGTATATTTATATTGACTGTCGACAATTATTTAACGCGTTATTATTTACAGATTTGACGGGATTTTGTTAAGCTATAAGAATCTTCGAATACTTCAAAATGTTGGTGCAATACGTAATGATAACGCCGACATACATTTTCAAGTACAAGCCGATTATTTTATATTCCGCCCATATGTCGGCGCAACATTAAAAGGCATTGTTAACAAGAAAAGTACAACTCATCTGGGTATACTTGTGCATAGGTAAATCCTAAATATAAATAAATAAACACCTCTGCATATACATAAAGTATATTTTTAAAACTTCTGTTATAGTAACTAGTGAGTAAAATGTGACAATGTGCTGTTTCTTTCAGAGTCTTTAATGTAGTTATTCCAAGACCCACAGAAGAGCCTGGGAATGACTGGGTTGGTAATAATGTTACAGAGGGACAAGAAGTTGTGTTTCAGATAGTCGTACTAGACCTTTATGGAGCTTTACCATATATAAGAGGGAAATTAGATGAGAGGTAATACAAAAATCCATTTTTAGAATCATTTATTACTTTATGACTTAAAAATTCACTTGTAGAATACAATCCATCCATCAGCTTTTAAAAGTCCACTGCTGGACATAAACTCCCCTAATATTCACCACTCCATCCAGGCCTGCGTCCTCTGAATCCAGTTGGTTTCTGCTGTCTTCAAGTCACCAGTCCACCTGGTTAGAGGGCGGATTGTGCTTCTTTTGCCGAGACTCCGTCACCATTTGAGAACTTTTCTTCCCCAGTTGTCGGTTCTCCTAACAAATGGCCTGCCCATTGCCACATTAGCTTAAAGATTTTGAGAACCATATCGGTGCCCTTTGTTCTTCTACTGATTTTTATAATTTTGGATTATATCACATAGAGAAATACCAAGCATAGCTCTCTCCATCGCTTGCTAAGCGATCCTGAGCTTATGGAAAAGGCTAACGGTAAAAGATCACGTCTAAGCGCCGTAAGACATCACTGGCAACACACACTGCTCAAACACTTCCACTTGACTTCACGCACTGAAGTATACAATAATACATTACCATTTACTTGTATTTTTAAATTTTAGGAGGCTTAAATCAGACCACGATGTTGATGATGAAGCAATTGAAACAACACCTGCTAAATCTATTAGTGTGGCATATGTTAATTTTGATAAAACAAAACCAAATCAAAAACAAGACGGTGATAAATTGGTACATACATCTTCAAAAAAGAAATCAAGCAATAGTAATATAAAAAACAATAATACTAATGGACAACTTGAACATACTGAAAATGTTATTAATAATTCAGAAAAAACTAAAAGCAAAAAACATGACCCAGAAATCAAACACTTAATAAAAAAATCAAAAAAGAATGTTTAGAAGAAATGAAATGTTATTCCAAATGTTTGAAAAAAATAAAATGTCATTTACTTTTCATACAAGCATCTGACAGTTTTATTTTTAATGTTTATTAAATATTATAATATTATTATTATTTTTATGAGAATATGAAAATCTAAATATACTGTATACTATCTAATATTATAAAACTTTTCATACAAGCATCTGACAGTTTTATTTTTAATGTTTATTAAATATTATTTTTATGAGAATATGAAAATCTAAATATACTGTATACTATCTAATATTATAAATAACTAGCCGACCCGTGCCAACTTCGTTGGGCGTTATAATCCATTTCACATAAGAAGGGTACGGTGAAATTTGATATGTTCCAATACACTCTCACTATTTTCAGCAAATCAGATAAATATAAATGTTTTAAAATCACCAATTAATTTCTAAGGCAAATAATAATGCTTGATTAGATTGAATTGTTGACACGGCACGTCAGAGGGCGCAGGTTCAAATCCTGCTGGGTCGAAAATTTTGATAATTTGGCTAGCCTATAGGACATGGGGCATCGATTTAAGGGGTTTAAAGGGAAGAGGGGAGGAGGGGGGTGGGTGGGTTACGTTCTGGTACCACTCCCAACCCTAGAACTGGGCATAGATTTTTGGGGTTGGGGGTGGGGGGCTATATGATACTGGGCATCGTTTTATGGGGTTTTGGGGGGAGAGCGGAGGAGGGGGTGGGTGTTTTACCCTCTGGTACCACCCCCAACCCCAGACCTGGGCATAGATTTTTTGGGTTTTTGGGGAGGGGGGAGGGGGGTTACCCTCTGGTACCACTCCCACCCCCAGCACTGCACTAATTAGATATAGAAATCCGAAAAATACCCAAACCCGAATCGGAGCACCCCACTATCCACGTGGTCTAGGTCTGTCCTACCCCTAGAGTGTTCTGTTGAGAGCCCGGAGCGGATAAGGCTGGTCGCCCAAGGCGACCAGCCTCAGCCGCTCCCTACGCATTCGTTCACGCACTTTCACACGGAGGACAAGGGCTGACCTCCCTCCGCGCCATGTCGACCAGAGGGTAATCCCCCCCCCCCAAACTTCAAAAGTCTATGCCCAGTTCTAGGGTAGGGAGTGATACCAGAACGTAACCCACCCACCCCCTCTTACCCTCTCCCCTAAAAACCCCTTAAATCGATGCCCCATGTCCTATAGGCTTACCGATAATTTTTATCTTTTTCCTTTTATCTTGTCACTCCTGAATAGTGTAGCTTTCTGTTAGCGAAAGAATTTTCATGATCGGATCAGTATTTGCGAAGATTACCCCGTATATACAAACAAAGTTATAAACTTTACCTCTTTATAATATTAGTATAGATATGTCTTTAATTTCCTCACTGCCAAATATCCTACACGCTTAATAAAAAAATTATACTTTTACTTTCACTTTTTACTTTATTTGGGGATTGATAAGATTAGCAATTGGGCGTGCCCATAAATTACATATAACATTATACGATCGAATAAAAATAACAATATGTACGAACTTTTACGTACCCTACAACCAAAGAGTATATATAAAGGTACCTAACTACCTTTTACCTAACTAGCTTTTATTTAACTTGCAATGTATGTATGTTTGTTCGGGTGAAATCTTGCAACTCAATTTTGAAGCAGGTATCTTCAAAGTTCAACCAATTGAACTGAAATTTTTTATACAAGATCAATCTGGATGACAATACTATTACAATGTACAGTACCCGCGAAATAACTTGGCAGGTCTGAACATAGGCTCTGCGAACTTTTGCGCATGTACACTCACGAAAAAAAACTGTCATTACCAATTTTTATTTTTATTATAAATCAATGTACGAATAAAATTTCCCTAATACAGTGACCAATAAAATAAACATCATAGCACCTTAAGATGCTGCAAAAATAACTTTTATATTAAAAATTCAATTTCAATACCTTCCCTGCTGGAAAAATCTCATAGGATCTCATAAAAAAATAATACGAAAATATTCTATGAGATTTTATATGTGTATTTGTCGTCGAAATTACTCATAGAAACTCATAGCGGTCACAATTCATTTGATTCTAAGTTCTTATGAGCATCTTCAGTATCTCATAGAAACTCATAAGTTTTTACGTAAAAAATCTACAATCTTATGAGCATAATGGATGTAATGTAAAAGTTATGAGAATCTATGAGCTCATGTTTAGATTAAAAAATTTTATGAGACTTTATGAGTTTTAACGTGGACGACGCGTTGGCGCAACGGTTATAGCACTGGTTTGTGGCTGTTGCGCTGGCGGTTGTGGGTTCGATCCCCGCACATGACAAACATTTGGGTAAGTCTATAGGACATGGGGCATCGATTTATGGGGTTTTGGGGGAGGGGAGGAGGGGTGGGTGGATGCTTTACCCTCTGGTACCACTCCCAACATCAGAACTGGGTGTATATTTTTGGGGTTTTGGGAGGGGGAAGGGGTACCACTCCCACCCCCAGCACTGGGCATCGATTTATGGAGTTTTGGGAGGAGAGGGGAAGGGGACTCCCGCCACTGGGCATCTAATTATGGGATTTTGGGGGGAGGAAAGGAGGGAGGTGGGTGGGTTACCCTCTGGTACCACTCCCAACCCCAGCACTGGACATAGATTTCTGGGGTTTTGGGAGGTGGAAGGGGTACCACTCCCACCCCCAGCACTGGTCATCTAATTATGAGGTTTTGGGGGAGGATAGGGGGTGGGTGGGTTACCCTCTGGTACCACTCCCAACCCCAGCACTGGGCAAGATTTTTGGGGTTTTGGGAGGGGGAAGGGGTACCACTCCCATCTCCAGCACTGGGCATCGATTTATGGTGGTTTTGGGAGGGGGAAGGGGTAGCACTCCCACCCCCAGCACTGGGCATCTAATTATGGGGTTTTGGGGGAGGATAGGGGGTGGGTGGGTTACCCTCTGGTACCACTTCCACCCCCAGCACTGGGCATCGATTTATGGGGTTTTGGGAGGGGGTGGGTGGGTTACCCTCTGGTACCACTCCCAGCCCCAGAACTGGGCATAGATAGACTCGGTTTTGGTTATTTTTTTCAGATTTCTATATACAGGATGTCCCGCGATAATCTGCAACCCCGAAAGAGGATGAAACTAGACCATAAATTATCGACAAAAAACAGAATAAAATTAAAAAAATTAAAAAAAAAATTTTTATTTTTTTTACTGACGAATTGAGATTTTTATATAGCTTACGTAGCCTCTTTGTACAAAAAATGATGATTTTTGTACGTGTTTTTTGGGATACAGGCGTAAATTTTTTTTTATTTGAATGGCAATATGGTAAGAAATAATAATAAATCATAAAATTTCCTGGTATTGGGGGCATAATTCTGAGAAAATTAGAGATCATTGAAAAAAACAGTCATAAAAAATGGATTTTTTTTCACAAGAAGCATAGTTAAAGACATAATGCCACTTTTTTGCCAGCTAATTTTTATTTTATCCTTACCGCCAAGTACGTGGCGTAATATTTTATTTTATTTTAAAGTAATCGACCCACTACTTTGGAAGAAATCATCATTTTTTGTACATAGAGTCTAGGTAAGATATAAAAATCTTAATTCGTCAATAAAAAATAAAATATTTTTTTAAAAAAGTTTTTTCTATGTTTTTTGTCGATAATTTATGGTCTAGTTTCACCCTCTTTCGGGGTTGCAGATTATCGCGGGACACCCTGTATATATATGTGCAGTGCTGGGGGTGGAAGTGGTACAGTTCGACAGTTCCCTAACCCCAAAAATCGATGCCTCATGTGTTGTAGGCTATCCAACATTTGTATTGGCCATACAAATGTTTGCCGTGGCAGGGTGTTTGTGCAGTCCTTGTGGGTCTCCCCACCGTGCCTCGGAGAGCAGCTCTGATCCTTTGTGCAGTCCTTGTGGGTCTCCCCACCGTGCCTCGGAGAGCAGCTCTGATCCTTATCCAACATGGGGAAAGAAGTCTATACCCAGCAGTAGGACAACACAGGCTCAAGCGATTAATGTGGAAAAAAAATCGTAAAGAATCAATCGGAGATTTAGAAATGATGTTGTATTGATGAGCTATTCATTTTCAATCCAGATGAACGATGTTAAAAAGTGGATATTGATGAAAAAGTTACCTTGTATAAATATATATACATATCTATCTATATAATTATGTATATATAAAAATTTCGTGTCACGATGTATGTTAGCGATAAACTCTGAAACTACTAAATCAATTTTTATAAAATTTTGTAAGCATCTGTAATTTGGTCCAACTTGGGAGATAGGGTAGTTTTTATCTCAATTATTGATCTCAACATTTGTTATTGCAAATTAAATTGTTTATATAAAAGCGATTTAGCACTGACTTTTTTTTATTAATTTATATGTTTGAACAATAAATAAATAAGTAATTTTAAACTGTAGGGTACAATTTTTATGCTAAAGAATAACTTTTTCATTTTTAATTTTGACAGAACCAATTTTAAATTTGTTGTTTATATAAATAAATCTAAAGCTGTAACAAAAAATTAATATATGTCTAAGCTGTATGGAAAATGACAACAGCAAAAGTTTTCAATTTTTCTTTTTAAGAGAATATATAAGGTAATTTCAATATTAGTAAATGAAAAATAATATATAACGAATACTAATATATAATATTCCTCAGAAGCACTTCGACATATTGATACAGTGGTGCCATGATGTAGGAATTTTAATTAATACAAACAAAAGTAAACTTTTAATTATAAAATCATCACATCAGCGACACTCTCACAACAAAATTGATTGCTCACAACCACAACAGTTTACATGTCAAAGATAAAAATAACTGTGCTTGCTCAGCTATTGAAGTTGTTAATTCACGGATTTACTTAGGTCTGGTAATAGACAACAACTTTTCATGGAGATCACAAATAGATTGAGTATGTGCCAAATTAAGAAAATTTTTAGTTAACATAATGATTTAAAAAAAAAAAGAATCCCTTTAAAAATTAGATTGTTACTTTATTATGCTCTGGCAGATTCGTATATCCAATATGGCCTCAGTAGTTGTGGTCGTACCTACAAAAGTTACCTAAACAAAATATACAAATTACAATTAAGATATTAAAAAACATTGTTTCATCAAATATTAGGACTGAATTTCATAATGACAAAATTGCACTTTTTAATCATTGCAAAGTATTATACCAGTACATAAAAAGTTTGAGTATACTGTTCTAAAAGAAAATTTCTGGAGTAGTAAGTTTAGGCAACGTGTTCAACACCCTACATTTACACGGGTTGTAGCGAGAAACCACTTAAACACAGCTCTTGCCAACAACGTGTATGGTGAGAGAACAATGACTTACATAGTCCCTTAATAAATATACTACCATCACATTTGGTTGAATGTATCAAAAGCAATAATATTAAACAAAAACTTAAATTTTTTTATCTTTTGACAACACTGAGAAAAAATAAATATTATTAAAATACATTGTATAAAAATTGATGTACCAAATGAAAATGTAACTGTGATTGTTTTATTTTTTAAATACTATTTTTACCATTAATACTACTTTTTTATCATTATGAAATGTAAAATGTACAAACATACACCCTTACATGTGTATTGTACAAACCTTAGTGGTTTTCTTTTGCTTTTTTTATAATTGTGAATTTGTACATATTGTTTCTTAATTTGATAATTATGTAAATAAACATAAATAAAACCATGACAAAAAATATTTTGAATGCTACCTACTAAGTAAATAGTTCTTATAGGTTATAAAGTTAAAATTTTATTAACTTTTTTACCTACATAGGTACTCAATATCATAGAATCGTTATACATTCTCATTACTTCTGAAAACTGATGAATAGGACTAAAATTATTATACTTAAACTAAAAATAATTTATAATTAGTTATTACACCTTTATAACGTTACCACCTTACCTTATTAACGAGCGATAACATTAAAATTCGAATAATTATGCCAACTTACAATAAATGTACCAATTTTGGGATAAAATTATTACAATTACTTAACTATCAAATATAAAAACAATAGCTTTTAAAAGTCAAACCACGTCAAACGGCGCTGCTTCAAGGTTGTGTCCTGTCACCTGTGGTTGTGTCATTATGGTTATGTCAACTATTTGTTTTTGTAGTGATGTGACAAAATGACGAGGCAATTGTAATCGAATGTTTTTTTTAATCTTAATAATTATAATAATCTGTCTGTATAATATAAAATAAAACGTTATAATCTATACTAATATATAAAGCTGAAGAGTTTGTTTGTTGTTTGTTTGTTTGTTTGTTTGTTTGTTTGTTTGAACGCGGTAATCTCTGGAACTACTGGGCCGATTTGAAAAATTCTTTCAGTGTTAGATAGCCCGTTTATCGAGGAAGGCTATAGGCTATGTGTCATCACGCTAAGACCAATAGGAGCGGATTCCACGCCGACTAAGTCGCGCGCAGAAGCTAGTTTTATAATATATACTAATATATAAAGCTGAAGAGTTTGTTTGGTTGTTTGTTTGTTTGTTTGTTTGTTGGTTTGAACGCGGTAATCTCTGGAACTACTGGGCCGATTTGAAAAATTCTTTCAGTGTTAGATAGTCCATTTATCGAGGAAGGCTAGAGGCTATGTGGCATCACGCTAAGACCAATAGGAGCGGAGTCCACGCCGACGAAGTCGCGCGCAGAATCTAGTTTTATAATATACTAGCCGACCCGTGCCCACTTCGTTGGGCGTTAATTATTTAAAAAAGTTTTTGATAAAAGACATCAAATTTCCCCGCTAGGAACATTTTGTATTGGAAAATTAAATCGTCGTTTTTAGTATTTTCCGTTACATATTATTTATGTTTCTCACAGTTTAAACCTTCCCTGAACTTCCACAAACATTTCAAGATCAAAATTATCCAAATCGGCCCAGCCATTCTCGAGTTTTAGCGAGACTAACGAACAGCATTCGATTGTTATATATTTTATAATACATAATGTACTTAGTATTTAATAAAGTTAATGATATAATAAAGGTACGCTCAAACAAAACTTAAAAAAACTAGTGTCATAATATCAGTCAGATGAATTAAAAAAAAAACATTGAAAATAAAATTACTTACTACTTTATATTTCTGGTAAAAAATGATATACTATAGCGGGTGTATTTGGAACGCTTGAAAAAACGAAGAGGTATGATAGCGTTGGCATGACATGACATGATACAAGTAAAAAAAACGCGAAAAGAAATTTTTTCTTGCCTCTTCAAAACTTTTTTTGGTATAATCCGGTTTGGGAAAAATAATGAAACAGAAATTTGAATATAATGCTTCAGAATAATCGTGTTTTGAAAAAATCGGCAATGTCATTGAATACCACAAGTTCATGCGCGCCATCAGCTGACCGGCGCGAGGTCAACGTACTCTCGCACGCACTAGTCGCGCCTCTCGCGGTCAACGAGAGTTCGCAAAATACATAAGTACTTACTAAAATGTTATTAAAAAATGTTTCTGAGATAAATGGTTATATGTATTATATAGTACTAGTGGACTCGGCGCCCGTTGTCCTGCCGGAAAAAACAGCTACCAAATTTGATTGCTTACATACCGATAGCAGCGCCACCTACCGGGTCCAATTAAGATAAAAACTACCCTGTCTCCCAAATTACAGATGCTTACAAAATTTAATACAAATTGGTTCAGTAGTTTCGGAGTTACATAACGATAGCAGCGCTACCTACAGGATCTAATTGAGATAAAAACTACCCCATCTCCCAAGTTGGACCAAATTACAGATGCTTACAAAATTTGATACAAAAAAAGAAAAGTATCCTATGTCCGTTTCCTGGTTCTAAGCTACCTCCCTACCAATTTTCAGCCAAATCGGTTCAGCCGATCTTGAGTTATAAATAGTGTAACTAAAGTAGAATCAATAATTCAGTAGACTAAAATGACAGTTGCTAATGTCACTTTGTAAAATAATATTTGTGTTTGTGTTTATTACTTGGACCATCCATATCTTTCGTATTGATAACAAAACAGTAGGTACAAACAAAACAGAATAACAAAACACAAAACAAAACTTAACAATAAACACAAACACAACGATTTTTTACAAAGTGACATTAGCAACTGTCAGCAGTCTCACTGTCAACTGTCAACTGCTAGCAGTATTTTAGTCTACTGAATTATTGATTCTACTGTAGCACGATTTCACGACTTTCTTTTATATATTTAAATATATATATGAATAGTATATTATTAGGTTTAAATCTTTTCAAGCGTTCCAAATACACCCGGTATGACATAGTCTTCATTGTTTAATGCTTAAAATTATGTATTTCATAATATACATTTTCCAATGAATAAAACTTTTTTCCCTTCGTTAATTCAGAAATTACGATTCAATTCAATTAACTGATTCATTAAAAATTTATTTACATTCTGAATATTTATTGAATATATTGATATATAATTCCTATAAACAATAACAACATATAAATTAAAATGAATAAATATGCATAATGAATGCAATAAATAACGTTACTAAATATTATTAATGTTAATGTTATTTATTGTACATCAGTCATGACGATTTGACAGGTGTCAGTAACGCATTCTTTGAGCGGCCGGACTGTAGATATTATTTGCAACACGAACGAAATGGCGATGCATGAAAAGGCTGTCACAACTCAAGGGTAAAATTTATCAAAACACAGAGAAACCTCAAATACCGAAAAGTACTTTCAGAAATCTAATTTGAAACGAACATGACAAATAAAAAAATATTTTAGTGTGCCTTCTTTCATTAGCCACTCTATATGAAATAACTCAATTTTGTAATATCGTCAACTTCATCAGATTATTTAAAACATTAAAATACAAAAATCACGAAATTATCATGTCAAGCTATCTCTAAATAATTTACCGACATCGACATTTATCAACATATATTACAGCACTATAGTAGTCTATGGTTACCCATTACGCCATATTTATTTACAAAATAAGATTTATTTTAGGATGGATTGTATATTGATTGTATATAAAATTGGGATATCTCCTTTCCAACAAAAATAAAAAGAATAATCAAAATCGGTTCATAAACGACGAAGTTATCCCCGAACATACATAAAAAATAAAAAAATAAAAAAATATTATATACGGTCGAATTGAGTAACCTCCTCATTTGAAGTCGGATAAAAAAAGTATATGTATATACGGTCGAATTGAGTAGCCTCCTCCTTTTTTGAAGTCAGTTAATAATGATATTTTGTGGGATTTTATATGGATATTTTCCTCATAAAATCGCATAGAAATGTTAATCTTGAAATTCTCATAAAATATAGATATTCTATGGTATTTTATATGTGTATTGGACCGGGGAAATACTCATAAATACTCATAGGAATTTTAATTGCAATACTGTTCATAACTACGTCATAAGTTCTCTATAACTTCTTATGAGCTACTGTTCTTTCAATTTTCCTCATAAAATCGCATAGAAATGTTAATCTCGAAATTCTCATAAAATATAGATATTCTATGGTATTTTATATGTGTATTTGTCGTCGAAATTACTCATAGAAACTCATAAGAATTTCAATGCAATACTGCTCATAACTTCTTTATAAATTGTCTATAACTTCTTATGAGCTACTTTTCTTTCAATTTTCCTCATAAAATCTCATAGAAATGTTAATCTCGAAATTCTCATAAAATCTCATAAGTATTACTCATTGTTCGTCTAATGTTGAAATTACTCATAAAATCTCATAGCGACAAGAAGTAACATTTTTATGAGAATCTATGAGTTGGTGAAATACTCATAAAATATCATAGAATGTTTATGATCAAATTTTTTTCAGGCTCATAGGAATACAAGTAACTCATAAAATCTCATAGAATATTTTGTTTTTCCTATGATATTCTATGAGATTTTTCCAGCAGGGTTACCTTTCGATAGTGGCAGCTAGATTTTTATCACAAACAACACAATAAATAATATTTACACTTAATACTTTTTATATACATTACCACTTATTATTATTTAACACATATTTACGCTTATTATTAATTATTATTTAATCACTGTCGCTGAGGGGGAAAATCCCAAAATCAAAACACACTTAATACTAACACTAAATAAAACAAAATTAATACTAACACTAGATAAAACAATTAAAGCTAAATAAAACAAACTGAATACTATAACACTAATTACTAATACTAATAATAAAAATTAACAACATTAGAAACGAAAACTTTTGTAGCCGATAGTGCTCAAGACAGAGATAGTGGCACGAATACTAACGTGTGACTGAGACAGATTACCGTATCCGAGCATTTCCGAAAAAACACGAAGCTGTATGAAGTAAGCAAAAAGGGATGTGCAATAAGGTGTTGTTTAATCGATTTTTATTGAAATCGATTAAAATTAAGTCATAAAAATATATTTATTTTTAATTTTAAAAGGAGGTTTTAAATTTTCTCAAATAGTGTAGTCGTTAATAGATAACTGATATTCAAGTAAATCGTGTCTTTCAACTGAGAAAATTTGATTTTTGTAGTTTTTTTTTTTTAATTAATGTCGAAATCTCGTTTATTAACGACAAAATTAACTATATTCGTAAATCTAATACGTTTAATATCTTATATAAACAAAAATCAATAAATCCTAAATAAAACTAATCGATTGCGCAATTCGGTTTATTAAACGGTCGATTGTGTTTACATATGGTCAATCCCTAGCCTCCCCGCATGCGTCTCATGCCAAAATCGCCTTCCCCCCGGTCCCTTAAAAAATGTTACTGCGCAGCCTTCTGCGTGAACTTCACTCATGCCAAGTTATAACGCGCGGGTATTACGTCCATGAACGCGCGAGGTATACTCTGTGATGACAATGCATCAGTTATATTACTATCAAAGAGTACTATTCTCTATGGTTAACTCACGGGGTCAACTTTGTGACGTCATTATCAGTGTTGCCAACTTAGTGGATTTTCCACTAGATCTGGTGGTTTGGACACCCCTCTTGGCGGGAAAAAATTGGTTTTAGTGGCTAGTGGATTTTTTAGTGGTTTAGGTTTCTTCCAGTTAGAGGTAAGCTTCAGAGCTTACCACTAAAAATGATCTAGTATTTTTCTAGGATTTTTTTAAAACACATTTGGGTAATTCTACGATAAGAGGTAACTTGGACGGCAGTCAGTTTAAAATAGATTTTTTCTTCTATATGTTGTTATTGTTTTTAATGAATCACATCTTCTTAATGTATATACTTTATGAAACAACATCACGATTAAATGCCCAACCAAAGTATATTTTTCTATAATTTCTTATTAAGCCTTGAAATGTCTCTACCCTGGCATGTCCCTTTGTCGGTTTCTGTTTAATTTGTATACAATACATACCTTCTTTGTATCTGTTGCTAAACTAAAGTACCTATGTTTATCATGAATTTAAATAAATTTACTCCATATTATTGAGTAAAAATACGACAATATTTATTTTGAATAATTTTCAAACTTAACCTTTGTCCCGTTTTCTTTGTATATCTCCCATAGGAAATTTCTGAAAAAACTCCAACTTTTATCTTTGGCCATATTTTCTATAAAATCAAACCTCTTATCGTAGAAACACAAATTTAAAGATTTAGATACATTTGCGATATCTCTATTAGTTTTACCGCACTCTAACGCAGATGTAGATCGATTATTTAGTATTATGAACGTGGTCAAGACGAAATGAAAACAGAGAAAACAGATAAACCGTATGAAATTTGATCTCTTTTCTGCAACTCTCACAATTCATGCAGGCTTAGCACGCGAAAGGAAATGCTGCAATAAATAATTATATAATACCCAATGTCTTTAAGACCTTGGATTGGGGGGAACGAGGCATCAACGTCAACGGCGAATACATCTCTCACCTTCGTTTCGCCGACGATATCGTCATCTTTGCGGAGACGTTGGATGAGCTAGGCCGGATGCTGTCCGGCCTAAACGAGTCCTCCCGACGAGTCCGTCTCGGTATAAACTTGGACAAAGCGAAAGTTATGTTTAACAACCAATTCATACCGAGACCGGTATCGAATGATGGTACCCTTCTCGAAGTTGTTCAGGATTATGTTTACCTAGGCCATACAATCCAACTAGGCCGCAACAACTTCGAGAAGGAGGCCAATAGGATATGATCCGCTTGGGCTGGGCGGCATTTGGCGGGCTTCGCCGAGTCTTTACTTCGAAGATTCCGCAATGCTTACAGACAAAAGTCTTCGAGCAATGCGTCCTGCCTGTGTTAACATATGGCGCCGAGGCGTGGACACTGACGAAGGGACTGGTCCACAAGTTTAAAGTCACTCAACGTGCAATGGAACGGGCTGTGCTTGGGGTTTCTCTCAAAGATGAAACGAGAACGAAAGTAACCGACATAGCCCACAGAATTAGCAAGTTGAAGTGGCAGTGGGCTGGTCACTTGTGTCGCAGGACCGATGGCTGCTCGAGCAGACGTGTCCTGGAGTGGAGACCGCGTCTTGGCAAACGCAGTGTGGGACATCCTCCGCTCCGTTGGACCGACGATCTACGTAAGATTGCTGGTGTAGGCTGGATGAGGATTACGGAAAACCGGGATGTCTGGCGTGAACTTGGGGAGGCCTATGTCCAGCAGTGAACAGCAATAGGCTGAAGTGATGAAGTGAATACTCAATGCCGTAGTTCAAGAAATTGACACTAAATAATTTTATTATATGAAAAGTGCAGATGAAGCTGATTCCTCAGAAGACGATCTTCTTTAGTTAAGTAGTTAAGTACTTACCTAATTGTTTCCTTTATTTCTGTACAAATACATTATTTTTTTCCTGTACAAGTACATTATTTTTTTCCTGTAGTACGTAACTTAAATAATTATTTTATTTCAAGATAATAATTACGTTTTTGTTGTTTTATTTTCAAATTATATTTAGGTAGGTAGCCGTTGTCTTTGGGTTTTCTAGTGGAATTCTGGTGGTTTGAGAGGCCGCTAAGTTTTAGTGGTTTCTAGTGGTTTACACGGCCTCATTTGGTGGTTTGGAAAAAATAAAGTTGGCAACACTGGTCATTATAAATCCAATATCGCGGCGTATCCAAGATAGCGGACTAGTTATTTTTAATGCACTTCTACAATATGGGTATCAAATGAAAGGGCTTGCTATATGAAGAATCCGAATAAAGTGACGTCAGTCTAAATACAATATGGCGGACTAACTATTTTATCCCTAACTATTTTAGTCCCAAGTAAAAAACCTTTAGGAAACAAGCTTTTATTTGAATGCACTAAAACGAAAAAAATAATTTTTTAATTTAAAACTTTTACTAGGTACCTATCTACTTATAAAGTCGTTACATAATTTATATGATATTTAAAAGCTTGTCGCGACATTGACTTGTCTATGTCTAGACTAGATAAACAAGTAAACTAAAATAACTTGATGTCTTTGTAAACATTTTAAATCATATCAAAACATTTCGATCCAGCGGGATTTGAACCCGCGCCTCTGACGTACCGTGGTCAGCGCTCTGCCAACTGAGCTATGCATCCACATCTCGCTGGGTCGAAATTCTTGGATGATCATCATCATCAAACAAATTTGGTAGCTGTTTTCCGGTGGGTCCGCTAGTTTACTACTATTACTACGCTAGTCGCTAGTTTTTAGTATAGATGTGCCAACTCGGAATAAACAAAACTCGAGTTAACCCGAGTTAAAATTCATGTAACTCGAGTTGAACTCGAGTTGCGTAACTCGAGTTAACTAGATGAAACAGAGAAAATGATTTTTTAATTTTTTTACCAATTTATTCCTCAGCTTCGCAAAAATAATTTAAAAAAAATTGCGAGCGTACAATGTACACATGTCAGAAGTGAAACTTCTTTGGTAAATTTATTAAAAAAAAAACTAATTAAAAAACGAATTAAAAATACAAAAAAAAAACTAATTGAAAAAAAATTGTGTGTGTCAGCTACGACGCACGACTTTAGTTTACCCCTTCAGATCGACTGTCTAAATAGGTACAAAAAAGACTTACTAGTCTTAAGAAAAAGGTTAATACTACTATATTCAATGTACTCTGTGGTTAATACCATATCAAATGGTAAATATACGAATAAAGTAACGCCTTTACTATATCTACCGCGCTATACTTTATCTACCGCGCGATGCCGCTATTAGAAAACTATTTTATTAGTCTACCGACGACGTATTCATGGTTTCCGACATTCAATCGCCACCGCCATCGCAATCGTTCAACAGATTTTACACCTTTTTTTTTTAGGAGTTGTTAGGAGTTTTTTAGGAGTAAACTCCAAAAAAAAACTAAAGTCAACGTCACGGGGTGTTCCCAGGCCCGGGGTCACCCATCCAACTACTGAACGTCATGACGCTGCCGCGTTACCGGTAACGCAAATTTTACCCCTCATGCGCCTAAAGAAGTTTCAGTTCAAAAATTGGAACGGACAAATTATATTTTTATCTGTTTCAATTCTTTTATTTTTAAACGGTTTTTAAACGGTTTTATTTAGCTTGACTTGAGTCTTGGTTGGGTCAAATTTGGTAATTGGAATTTTACCTCCTTCCTGATGACAGATTGATCTGATATTTGGTACACACTCTTAATCTTGATGACAATACAACATAATATATTCCTTATGATTGCAAATCCAAGATGGCCGTCAATACAAAATGGCGGATCACATAGTACAAGTCACAACAACCTCAATATGGGTATCAAATGAAAGGGCTTGATTGGTAGAATAGAGCTCACTATAAAAATCCAAGATAGCTGCCGCCACAAATTGGTGGATTATATATTTTCCACAAATACCTCAATATGGGAATCTAATGAAATGGCTTGATTGGTAGAATATAGCTTATTAGACAGTGTAGGTATATTTGTTACTAATCTAAAAACTACGCAACAAAACTAAACACTGGAAAGTAAAATAAACAAATTTTTTTTTATGTTAAACAGTTTTATTACAATAAAAATGATGTTAGTTAGATAGTTAGTTTATATCCTAAAAGCTAAAAAATAATTCGGTAAATCCTAGCTACCAGATCGCACCAATCTTCTCATCAACCTGGGGTATTGATCAGACAAATATAAAATCAACATCACTCACTGGTGGTTCAAATATATCCCAAACCAAATTATCAAAGATTTTCTTTTAGGATCCGGCATTTTGTCAAAAACAAAACACTAAAAATTTAAAATTAACTCTTAACTTGTTTGTAATGAATGAATATTATAGTCTCAAATGATCGGCAAACTTCGCTTCATGTCGGTTTCATTCGGTTTTCGAACTCGAGTCGGAGAGAATTCAACTCGAGTTGATTCGAGTTAAGCCCAACTCGAGTTAACTCGAGTTAGTAACTCGAGTTGACCATCACTAGTTTTTAGTTTACTAGCGGACCCACCGGAACCACGGTGGTATATAAAATTTTTCGTTGTTATTATGTGAATTTATATTTTATCAAATAAAAATGTTACACAGAATACGTGAGGTGGTTTGGCCATGTCGAGAGAATGAATGAAGAACGATTGACGAAAAAAGTGTATAATAAGGCGATTAGGCGAGTGTGAATGGAAGTGTTGGAAGGGGTAACCCTAGGCGGACTTTTCAACAGCGTTCGGAACCGTACGATAATTATCGTACACATACGATAATTTTGTGCCTACGTACGATGTACGATAGCATATTATTATCGTACGCAGATTGTACGATAATTTCTATCATGATGCAAAATTTGAGAATTTATATTATTTCACTTCACTCATGCGTTGATAGTCTAAATCGCAGTAGCATGATTTTATTTTGTCCAATAAAATCTTGGAAAAATACCGGGAAATACAAGTTCTCTATTCCTATTGGTCCTTACGATCCGCTCTACTAAGTTTCACCACTGCCGAATGCCGATACTGTAACTTTATCCAGCGCCTGCTGTACACGCTTTCTTATTGGTTAGTATAGCATCTACCAATGCGAACAAGAGAATATAATATAAATTCGATATTTCGATATTTCGATTATGTTCACACTTCATATGTATCGTATATTTTGTGTAGAAAAGTTGGCAGTTATTTCGTTATATTATTATGATTATATGTCTGTATTCGCTCTGACAAATGGAATTATTCAAATTAAGTGAAGAAAGAAGTAATTTTCTAGAGCAGCAAAATTTTGATTACACACTCGGAGTGATTGTTATCATTGGCAAGTAGGTATATATTTATCAAATACATTTTTTCAGTGGCTGTATATTTTCTGTAACTTACTAACCTATTAATTATTTTTTATCTGTACAATGAAGAATGAGTCCTACATGCAAAGCAGCGTTCGCAACCATACGATAATTATCGTACATCTATACTAATATTATAAAGAGGTAAAGTTTTTAACTTTGTTTGTTTGTAGGGGGTAACCTTCGCAAATACTGATCCGATCATGAAAATTTTTTCACTAACAGAAAACTACACGATTCAGGAGTGACATAGACTTATATCTTATTATTATTGAACTTTTTGTTAAATAATAATAAGATACAGTGGCAAGTGGGCACGGATCGGCTAGTGTACGATATTTTCATGCCTACGTATGATAGTACCTTAGTATAGTAGGCGCATTGTACGATAATTCTGTTTGTGTACGATAATTTTTATCCATATACTTGCCATATACGATAATTCTACGGCCCTGGTACGCAGGGACCGGCCGGGTACTCGTTGAAAGGGTTTTTGAAGGGGTATTTTGAAGCGCTAAAAAAATAAAGCCTTTGATGCATGTAACACCTGCGAACGGCTTAAACCAACCCTTTTCCGATAAGGGATACCCTTTCAAACCCTGTAACACTGTAACATGGTAAGCCAATCCAACAAAGTACATTAAATATGTACTCTTCGTAGTCGACATTAGATTGAGAATTGCTTAACCACTACCACACGTGGCATTTTCCCGCCGCGCCGACGCTCGCGCCGGTTTTTTCGTGTCTGAACTTGTTCATTCTCAGAGTTAAGCCCTGCGCGCACTAGTGACATTTGTCACCGTGACAAAAAATTCTTTGTCACTGTCACGTCACCGTCACCTTCGCGACTGCGCGCACTTGCAGTGACAGATTATATACAGATATAGGTTGTCTGTGAGCTCGTTTTTAGAAATAGAAAGAAATACAATAATAAAAAGTATTGGGTTCACCCGCTTTGGAGTGATAGGCTGATAAGTGGAAAGTTCTACACCATGTTTGCCAACCTACGTACATATGACACGTGACATTTTGTCGCGTCACGGGCATGTTGGCGTCCTCCGCGGACAAAAAAGTCACCGAATTGTCACGCATCCAAGTGCGCGCACCTCCATTAGGGATGATGGACGCGGTGACAGTGACAAAACGTCACGGTGACAAAATGTCACTAGTGCGCGCAGGGCCTTATTATTATAATATTATCATTTCAATTCGAAAATTGGAAGTCGTAACTCGGACGAAACTACGGAAGGAATTAAAAACTATTTAGCAGTGATTTTGTTTAAGTGTGTTTTGTAGTGCCTACTTCATTTTTATATTGTACTAGCGACCCGCCTCGGCTTCGCACGGGTGACATGCCGATACTAAATATACTATAGAATGTCTTTATATATAACGTTTGCAATGAAAGCGCAAAAAATGTGTTTATTTATGACATCACGTTAGAAACCTCTAAAATTATCAGTATTTATCTACTATGTTATGCATGTACATAGGTAATACATATGTCATTGTCAAATTTAGCGCAGCTAATCGTGACTAAAAATGATAAACTTATAGAAAAATAAAACTACTTAAACTTGAGTTTTTTTTTTTCAATGCCTATAAAAACAACTGAATCTGGTCTGTTACTGTCGGCCGCGATGTTTAACTAATAATTATTGATTTATTCCAGATTTTGTGGGTTAGGGTGTAAAAAAAATACAACTCTGTTATCACCACGTATTAATTTTTATTATGAAATAAAACAATTCAGTCGCAATTATTTTGTCATGAATGTTAACTACAGTCTTTTATCTTTTAATCATATTTGGAATCACAACATTTTTTTAAAGTATAACAATCATTAATTTTGAATGTTTGCAAACATTAAATTGTCCCGAAATACTTTAATTATTTATATTTTAACCGCTAGCTGCAACATATGACTGTAAGAATATCTAACAATAAGTTAAATAATTCTTGTTATCATACTATAACAACTCTCTTTATAAAAATTTTAATTAAGTCATTTAGTCTTTGGGACAGAAAAGTAACAGAGTTGTAGTTCAGTAACACAGTTGTTGTTTTTCTTATCTTACTTGACTAAATCAGACTCTGTTGGTGTTGAGATCATAATTATTAACATAAACTTCAATATTAATAACAACGTTATTGCCGGTAAGTAGTTACTGATCTATACTTAACTTTATGAAAAAAAAAATCTTAAAAAAGTAACTAAAAAGTGAGTCGCTTATTTCTCAAATATGTCTAAAGCAGTATCAAATTCCTTTACATACTTTTTTAGATTCTGGAACAATAGTAATTAAATATCAAAAAGCAGAGGATAAATCAGACGCAACTAATTTAAATTTGGTTGCATGATCCATTGACTTAAAAAACATAATTTTAACTTCACCATCATCTTCGACTTCAGATAAAGCCTTACCCAAACATGTGTAGTCTTGTTTTGAGGTGGATATTTTAATCAAGACACAAACACTTTTTTATCTTATTATCGTGAATATTTTCTTTGCTGATTAATGCATCGTTACTTTGCTTCGTTGTGCTGGGTTCTTCTGTCAGATAAGCGTTAGTAGATTTTTCTTTAATGATGTTAGAAGAACTGTACTGGAAACTAGGGACTGTAGACTATACTGTAAAACCCTTTTACTCGCTTTTGGTAAAGGTTGCTTATATCAGACAGATAGCTTTTGTCGCAAGCGGAAGGAATTGATTTTTTCACGGTATTTTGGAATGGAACATAGCGCTTGGGATTCATGCAAGAGCAAAAGCCACGCTGACAAAAACAACTCAAATTTCTATACTTAAGACCTCCAATCTCCTCAGTGAAAACTTGATGGACTTTCAGTACTTTTTAGGTACCAACCTAATAATGATAGGATATGCTCCGGGATCTGCTTTGAACTTTGCTCAATATCTTCATTGGTTATCAGATGTAATCTAACTTTACTAACAGCTTTCAAAGCAAGTACAACAAGTTGATCAGCGGTACGTTTCAAAAATCCGCCAATCCCATCTGCTGAACCTTTGCCATGGCCCGCTTCAAATACGTTTTAAACATGAAATTTAACTGCAAGGATATAGTCATAATTCGACTTTGTTACTTTGTTACCCCGCGGTAGTAACAGAGTTGCGTAGTAACAGAGTAGTAAATTTTACATACTATAAGACATAAATCATAAAGTAATGATTAAAGTAACAATCTTTCTTTCATATTTAGATTAATTGCCACTTTGACAACATACTGAACAGGAAATAAATTGAAATACGTTTATCTACTTACGTAAATAGTAGGTAACAAAGTGGATACACAATAAAAACACGCAGCCTAATCCACGCCTCGCGGTTGACAAAAACCTTCCGTACCCCGCCACCCGATCTCCCGATCATCCACAATGAATGCCGACTTCTCGCCCAATCTAGTACTTAATCTAAGCAGCGCTAACTCTATTTTACGTTGTGAATTACTTGGTAACATAACATTCCAGTCATTTCAAACCATACGCGGGACCAAGTTTTAGAAAATAATTATTAATCAGAATTGTAATACTTACCGGTTTTTAGGTATATTTTGTAATACTAACCATAATCTGTTATTAATTATAATTTAACCACCTTGGGTTGCATAGTAAAAAATAAAGTTATTTTAATTTTATTGTAACAGTGTCCTACTAGGGACATATAGATTTTGTAAGGAATACCGCTCTGTTACCAGAAACAACCACAATGTTACTTGAAGAAAAAAACTAAAAATATCGAAACTTATTTATACTTTATTTATTTATTTATACTTTATTGTACATCACAACTACACATATCATTTACAGACTTACTTATAATAAGAAACAATTTAATTAAATATTAAGAAACTTAGTCTTAATTTTATTAATCAGTGTTTATTAATGTGATGTATTGTGTTTTTAATGTATTTTTTATACGATGATGTGTATATAATTCTAATTAAAAAATTACACGGCTCAGGGACTAGTTTAGCTGCGCAAAATTTGACAATGACCCACATATAGACATTCCTCTTGAATCACTCTATCTATTAAAAAAAAACCCACATCAAAATCTATTGCGTAGTTTTAAATATCTAAACACACATCTGCAAACCTTGTTATTTTACTAAGCGTTATCTTCTATTAGCCACGGAAATTTAAAATTTTCATTATTAACGCCCACCCCCGCCAATCCTTATTGGGGATGAGTTACCATAAAATCCGCTCATTGGTCATTTCTACATGACATAAAGGAGATTCCTACCAAATTTAGAGCCGATAGGAGCTATAGTTTAAAACGGGAATTTTCCATTATTAACGTTCCCGCAACCCCCTCTTGTGGGTGGAATTTCGTAAAATTTCCGTTCTTAGCTAACCTCTACTTGGCAAAAGGATTTTTCCTACCAAATTTCAAGTCTCTACGCTTAATGGTTCAATTTTCCATTCTAAACGCCGCCGCAACCCCCTCTTGTGGGTAAAATTTCGTAGAATCCATTCTTAGCTGATCTCTACTTGGCGAAAAGAATATTTCTACCAAATTTCAAGTCTCTAAGCCTTACGGTTCAATTTCCCATTGTTAACGCCCCCGCAACCCCCTCTTGTAGGTCGAATTTCGTGATTCCGTTCTTAGCTGACCTGTACTCGGCGAAAGGAATATTTCTACCAAATTTCAAGTCTACGCCTTATGGTTCAATTTTCCATTGTTGACGCCCCCGCAACCTCCCCTTGTGGGTAAAATTTCGTAGAATCCGTTCTTAGCTGACCTCTACTCGGCAAAAGGAATATTTTTACCAAATTTCAAGGCTCTACGCCTTATGGTTCAATATTCTATTGGTAACCCTCCGAAACCCCCTCTTGTGGGTGGTATTTCGTAATTCCTTTCTTAACTGACCTCTACTCGGCGAAAAGAATATTTCTACCAAATTTCAGGTCTCTACGCCTTATGGTTCAATTTCCCATTGTTGACGCCCCCGCAACCCCCTCTTGTAGGTAAAATTTCGTAGAATCCGTTCATAGCTGACCTGTACTCGGCGAAAAGAATATTTCTACCAAATTTCAAGTCTCTACGCCTTATGGTTCAATTTTCCATTGTTGACGCCCCCGCAACCCCCTCTTGTAGGTAACATTTTGTAGAATCCGTTCTTAGCTGGCCTTTACTCGGCGAAAGGAATATTTCTACCACATTTCAAGTCTCTACGCCTTATGGTTCAATTTTCTATTGTTAACCCTCCGAAGCCCTCTCTTGTGGGTGGAATTTCGTAATTCATTTTTAGCTGACCTCTACTCGGCGAAAAGAATATTTCTACCAAATTTCAAGTCTCTACGCCTTATGGTTCAATTTTCCATTGTTGACGCCCCCGCAACCCCCTCTTGTAGGTAACATTTCGTAGAATCCGTTCTTAGCTGACCTTTACTCGGCAAAAGCAATATTTCTACCAAATTTCAAGTCTCTACGCCTTACGGTTCAATTTTCAATTGTTGACGCCCCCGCAACCCCTTCTTGTGGGTGGAGTTTCGTAAAGCCCGTTCTTAGCGGATGTTTACTCCCTTTAAGGAACCTATCGGCCAAATTTCAAGTTTGTAGGTGTATTTTTTATTGGACTTTCACAAAAACTACCATCCTCTGCTTTAACCCCAAAAGGGGGTTGATTTCTCAAAATACATTAGTAGTACACCTCAACATCATCTATAGAGCATACATTTTAAATTTCAAGACTCTTACTTCAAAAACATAGGACTTTCATACAAACTTCCAACCCCCGTTTTACCCCCTTAGGGGTGGAGTTTCGTAAAACCCGTTCTTAGCGGATGTCTACTCTCTATAAGTAACCTACCTGCCTAATTTCAAGTTTGTAGGTGTATTTTCTATTGGACTTTCATACAAACTACCAACCCCTGTTTTAACCCCAAAAGGGGATTGATTTCTAAAAATACATTATTAGTACACCTCAACACCATCTATAGAGCATACATTTTGAATTTCAAGTCGTAATGAGTCAATGGGTGGGTAACTCTTTTATATATATAGATTAAGTAGTCAGTTATTTTTAACTAAACAAAACTATTAAGTATTAAGGCGATAAAGCCATGCTCGGGTGTAAGTATCCCCCCTCCTCTACATGCAGCTCAAGTTTATTAGTTAATTCAGGGTAACCCGAATAAAACCTTTTCGTGTAGGTAACCTCTTCATAGGCTTAAGCCACTGAAGGGGTTAACCCCTTCACGTGGTTACTATATTAAAGGAGTTACCCATTTCGCTGGGTTTTGAGGTGTAACTCGAATAAAAGGATACTCAGCGATAAGGGCTACACCATGTAGGGGTTACCCTGCGAAAAGGCTTAACTCTTAAGCGGTGTTGTCCGGTCCCTGCTGGTACGATAACTGCGTCAGTTCAGGTTGGGAACACTGCTTTTCAAGACCCAGATCAGAGACGTCTTGAAAAAAAGGCCCTGGTCAAGAGTACCCTAAACCGAAGAGCATGTATGAAAGGAATAATGAAAGTGGATGAAGCGAAACAAGTATGTAAGGATCGTAGCAAGTGGAAAGAAGTGGTCTCTGCCTACCCCTACGGGAAAGAGGCGTGATTATATTATGTATGTATGTATGTAAATAAAAGACAGTTATTATAAAACGTTGTTAAAATTAAAACTTTAAAATACTCATATCGAAACACCACATGTTCAACTCAACATTTCTATATAAATTCAATTTTAATTTACGTGTAAATTTTACTCAGGCAACATAATTTCTCAATTGTCAAATTTTGCCGTGTGTTGTGCATTGTGCAGTTGTGCTGTTCATGTTTTATGTTGTAAAATATTGTATGCATACTTCATCCTAGTGTTGTATATTTACTGTGTGATATGTGATTATGTTATTGAAAAACCCTGGCATCTACGATGTATAATTTCTATTATTTTTTGTTATGAAGACATCATATTTATTGTCACTTTTCTAATGGAGAATTTGGAACTGAATACTTAAACAAAACTAGCAAATAGACTTGGTGATTACTCTAATCGTTAAAAATGTCGAAGAATGGCGAAGTGTCGTCAAATCAAGGTACAAGCCAAACGACGAGACAATTTTTATATAAACAGATATCTGTTTACTATTGCATTAATAAAAATAATTTCAGGTCCGAGTCGACCAACTGTGCCGAAACCTGAACTCAACTTATTTGGTACAGAAAAAAGAAAAACATTAAATTTTCAACTCGGTGGACCGTCAAATGATAGTGCATTCGTGCCTTTTTCTCCAAATCCATCGGCACAAAAATCGCGTATACCATCTCGAACTATTAGAGACGTATTGCCCGAAAATACAAGGTAAATTCAATTACATTATTAAAATATTCTGACAATATACAACAGTATAAGCACCAGCAGTACCCAAAATATCACCATGATAAAATATTGCCTACGTAAATATATATTTTTTTAATCATATACACAGATATGAGATAGTCATATGGCAAAAAAAAATATTTGATGCCTTGTCAAGTAATTTTTTTTCTTATCTTTTCATAACTGAAGAAGAGAGCTTCTAAGTAGATTTTACTCTTATGGATTGTAGTTTGGTCCTTGATATTAATTTGGTCTTTGTTATTTTTTTAATGAAGAATCCATTGTTTTAGTAAACTTTGTCCAAAATTATAAATAGATTATTCGAAAACGGGATATTTACCATGTTTATTAATTTTTCTTCGCGGAGCTCGATATTATATAGAGTAGATACTCCAAAAGCCAGTAATATCTACCCGCAAAATTCAGTCTCGTGAACAAGACATTCGCAGTTAATGTCGAAATATCGAGCTCCGCGAAGAAAAATTAATAAACATGGTAAATATCCCGTTTTCGAATAATTTTCGTAATAGAAGTAACCATGTTAATCTAAAATCTTTTATAAATAGATATTTGTAATTACATTAATTTTTATTTATGCTCTCTCTTTGTGTTTATTCTAATTAGTAATTTTGTTCCTTGAAAACCAAGTGAAGCCATTGATCCTGGTTTATAGTGGTTGTCCAATAATCACGTGATACATTAAGCAACTTTTTTTAACCCCCTACTCCCCCTTGCTGATGTTTGGTGAGGTTTTAGCGCTAGTTCAGACACGCGGGAACCGCGCGGTTACAAATCGTGCGGGTTGTAATCGCAAAAATTGAGATGGTGTTCAGAAGCCGGCGATTATTAAGCGATTTGCAAATGCAGAGCGTCAGTTTGAAAACGGAAGTCGACGAAGAACAATGTGTTTTACTGTGGTTGCTCATAAAAAAGAAAAGAAAAAGGCAGTATTGGGTACATCCAATAATTAGTGATGGACTAGTACATGGTCAGTTCGTTCAGAAAGATTCCATAGTAATAGTGCCATATAATAGCATATAGCCATATAATCGCGCGGTTCTGTCTGAATGTTTGCGAAATACACTACTATAAACCTCGCATTTCCCGTCGTGTCTGAACTAGCGTTACCCCCCCCCCCCCCCGATGGCCTTGTCTTCTCCAACCCAAAAATCATCAGAATATTATCTATACATATAATAAAATGGTAGAAAAGTCAAAACTGTACATTGAATATTTTTTTAAAAGAATACTTGGGGTGTGATCTACAATCGATACCGAAGCCAAAAATATGGTTTTTAGAATTGTTGTCTGTTTGTCTGTATGTATGTCCGGGATAAACTCAAAAAGTACTGCATGGATTTACTTCAAATTTGGCACGAATATTATTAAGAAGTCGGGTCAGAACATAGGCTACATATTATCACGCTATCACCTACGAGGAACGAGCAGTGAACGCACGCAGACGACGTCGCGGGCAGCAGCTAGTCTTTATTAAATTTTGAAAAATTGAGCAGGGACCGGCCGGGTACTCGTTGAAAGGGTTTTTGAAGGGGTATTTTGAAGCGCTAAAAAAATAAAGCCTTTGATGCATGTAACACCTGCGAACGGCTTAAACCAACCCTTTTCCGATAAGGGATACCCTTTCAAAACCCTGTAACACTGTAACATGGTAAGCCAATCCAACAAAGTACATTAAATATGTACTCTTCGTAGTCGACATTAGATTGAGAATTGCTTAACCACTACCACACGTGGCATTTTCCCGCCGCGCCGACGCTCGCGCCGGTTTTTTCGTGTCTGAACTTGTTCATTCTCAGAGTTATTATTATAATATGTATTATCATTTCAATTAGAAAATTGGAAGTCGTAACTCGGACGAAACTACGGAAGGAATTAAAAACTATTTAGCAGTGATTTTGTGTAAGTGTGTTTTGTAGTGCCTACTTCATTTTTTTATTAGTTAACTCTAGAACACTACCCTTAATTTTAAAGATATTAATACTACCGTGGGGTCCCAGAGGACCCCACCGACATTTTATGCGATAAAATTAATACTATATAATTAATTATCAAAATATTTTTTTAAACAGAATTAACCATTCAAAGAGCATACAAAAACTATAAATTTTAGTCATCTATTTCACTGAATATTACAAATTTGTCAAATTTTAATTTGATGCTCGGCACAAATATGCCGGCAACAGGAGGAGCACACGGTTTTCGATTTTCGGTCTTTTGCGCGGGGACAGAAGCAGCAGCGTCCAGGTCTGGTATCTTGATGAACTGGTTCAGTGCTATTGGGTTCAATTTTTAGGATACCATTTATAGAATCTCAGATATCCTGGGGAAATCTTGGCCATTGTAATCTATCCCGCATATGGGGTGTTACGTCATTTAAATTGAAATTGACGTCACTTTTTAATTGGTTTCTTTTTGAGGGACAGGCGACATGGTGTATAGGATCCAAGAGTTTAATAATAATCATCTAACGGCATTCCCTGGGGTGTACTGTCCTTTCCTAGATACATGACACTAATTATCATAATATATCCTATTTTGGCATCACAAAGCAAAATGTTTTTAAACCATATTTATCAGGCTTTGATGAAATAAACATTTTGAACACACATCGACCATAAAAGCAAATCAACTGTTCGTCTATTGTAACGCAACCTGAATGGATAATCCTTTGACGAATACTATCGTGGGGTTCTACAGTACCCCAGAACCTCTGTAATAGAGATTGTACTTGTGCGACTCCAGAGCACGACCGACCTAATTACGCGAGAACTATCCCATAACGATTAGCTTTAACGGCAAAAGCTTTGTTGAAATATTTAAGTAAATATTAGGATTCAAATATCGTGTGGGGTACTCCAGTACCCATGGTAGTGTTTAAGAGTTAATTCAGGGTAACCCGAATAAAACCTTTTCGTGTAGGTAACCTCCTCATAAGCTTAAGCCACTGAAGGGGTTAACCCCTTCACGTGGTTACTATATTAAAGGAGTTAACCGTTTCGCTGGGTTTTGAGGTGTAACTCGAATAAAAGGATACTCTGCGATAAGGGCTACACCATGTAGGGGTTACCCTGCGAAAAGGCTTAACTCTTAAGCGGTGTTGTCCGGTCCCTGAAATTGAGTATTGTGATATACAGGGTGTGTCACCCTGTATATTTCTAGATAGGCATTAAGGTTTCAGGGTGATTGTTGGTTGTTTTTTCTGGTTTAGAAGTTGCACTTTCAACAAAAAATAAATACACATGATATCTCATGCATTCACTGTTAAATAGACCATGTGATGAGTAACATCTAACATAATATCATTGCTCCCAAAAATTAAACAAAAATTACAGTTTGCAACTTGTATTAAAACTGAATATAATTGTTATATGGAGGCTAGCGAGTGTATTCAGCTGTGATTTGACTTAGAGAAGATACAATTTAGTGCTTAATCACAAGCTATTAACTATAATCATTGAAAATGAATCTGCATCTACCCGCCACACTAATTAGTTATTTTGCTAAATATTGAACGTGTGAGCGAGGCGATTTGAGACAAGCACATTTATTAGTGTGCTCACATTAAATTCGACATATTGTTGAACTTGCAGCCTTTATTACTACATTTTAAATATTTTTATGTTTTTTATAATTATGTCATTTGATTCTTCACGAGATTTTTGAAATGATAAAATGGCCTCTAAAAAATTTAAAAAAAATGTGGGACTGTTTCACAATGGACATGATAATGATGATTATATAAATTGCACCAATTGTCTTAAAGCATGTAATTTGAATGTTTCAATTGTAACCAAACACGAGAACTTGTTAGGCCATATATGCTTTACCGCTCACTGTACGGTTGGCAATAACGATACTTGTGCGATTTAACCCCAATCTCACCATACGCTCATACAAAGAAGCAGGCCTTGTCCGCCCAACCAATTAACGAGACAAGAGGAGAAGAAATTACAAGTACATATTATGAATGACATTATTAAAGACAAGGCATATTTTGTGGGGGAAGTCAACACCACAGTACGAGTACTTTTGGATAAAGAGTTAAAAATGGTCAAAGAAGAAATAAAAGAAATGAAGGATTCAATGGATTTTATGAGTGGAAAGTTTGTTGAAATAATTAAAGAGCATAAAGGAGCCATAGAAAATATTAAAGCTTTAGAAGAAGAAAACGATCGTCTGCAGTCCACAGTAATGAACAGGCAAGAGTAAATCAATTAGAACAAAATGCTAGATCTAAGAACATTGAAATTCAACGCATGCTGGAGTGTAAATCTGAAAATTTGATGTTGACTGTAAAAATAGTGTCATTAAATGTGAGGTTGCTGAAGAAAATGTTTGGAGAGTTACTAGAATCGCCAAAATGGATAAAGATAGTCAGCGTCCGCGCTCAATTAAGGGCCTTAATTGATAACTATAGTGGATTAAGTTCCAACCTTACATGAATACCTTATATGAATTCTTTCCATTGTCTTTGCTCAGCACTGGGATTTATTTTAGTTTAGATCTAACAGTGAGTAATTGTTCATTTTTTTCAGAGACAGATGTAGGATTTACCCATCAATGCAGTCATCAGGAAAATTACAGTTATCTGCTACTGATATATATGATTTTACATCAGATGATTTACAAGATCTTGGAGAAATAGGCAGAGGAGCTTTTGGAGCAGTCAACAAAATGGTCCACAGAAAGTGAGTTTATCAATAATTGAGTTTTTATCATATAAACTTTACCTTATTGTTAACCCCCGATGCAAAAAGAGGGGTGTTATAAGTTTGACGTGTCTGTCTGTCTGTGGCTCCGTAGCTCGCGAAGGGATGAAGCGATTCCAATTTAGTTTTTTTCGTATGAAAGGTGAGTTATGGGCAAGTGTTTTTAGACATGTTTGATGAAAATCGGTTGAGTCATTTAAAGGGCAAGTGTTTTTAGACATGTTTGATGAAAATCGGTTGAGTCATTTAAAAGTTGTGGGGGGTGAAGGTGGGGAAGAATAACCGAATGTCTGCACATATAATCGAGTGGGGTCTCAAATGAAAGCGCATCACGTGCAGATTACAAAATATTATGTTCAATGAAAATCAGTTGAACCCTGAAAAAACTGGGGGTAAAAGTGGGGAAAATACCTAATATCTGCCAATATATTGGTGGGGAGAAAATGAGGATGGAAATCCGAATGTCAGCAAATTTACCCAAGTAGGGTCGTAAATTAAATAGCATCACATGCACTTTACAAAATTAATATTAAAAATAAATGAATGGTACCTATAACAAGTATAAAATAAAAATTTAATTTAAAAATTTAACACAATAACCTTTAAAAATAATGAAAGAAACTCAATCTTAAAGTACCTAAGTATGTACGTTAGGTTGAGTTTCTTTCATTATTTTTTACTTTTTAAAGGAAACTCAGGTTATTGTGTTGGAGTTTTTTTTAATTTTTAATTTAATTTTTATTTAAATTGTTGTAGTATAATTTTATTACACATTTCACTAAGATTATTTTAATTTGTAGGACAAATAAAGTAATGGCTGTGAAACGCATTCGTTCAACAGTTGATGAGAAGGAACAGAAACAGTTATTAATGGATCTGGAAGTAGTAATGAAGAGTAATGATTGTCTTTATATTGTACAGTTTTATGGAGCCTTGTTTAAAGAAGTAAGTTATTGTATTTACTATGTTTACTATATTTATAATTTAGTTTCCAGAAAACTAAGCTTTGTTTTGGCCAAATTATTTGTGATGATTTAATTTCCGTTCTATTTATAGAAGTCGTTAGAATAAACTGCGTCTTGACATTCCCTTTATCCAAGGAGACCAGGGCTCTGTATAAACTGGTTAGGCTGGGTTTGAGAGTGCGATGATCGGTCATCTTCTCTCAAGACCAGTTTCTAGTTTAGGAAGACATATAGTGTCATAGTCGCTTTTTGATTTAAAAAAAATCCATTCTATTTATTTTATACTATCTACCTTCTATCTATACTAATATAATAAAGCTGAAGAGTTTGTTTGTTTGTTTGTTTGTTTGTTTGAACGCGCTAATCTCAGGATCTACTGGTCCGATTTGAAAAATTCTTTCAGTGTTAGATAGCCCATTTATCGAGGAAGGCTATAGGCTACATATCATCACGCTAAGACCAATAGGAGCGGAGTCCACGCCGACGAAGTCGCGCGCAGAAGCTAGTTACTAATAAAACTAATGTTTGCTTTGTCACTTATATCATAGGGAGATTGCTGGATTTGTATGGAGTTAATGGATACCTCATTAGACAAATTTTATAAATTCATTTGTGAAAGGATGCAAACACGGATACCAGAAAATATAATGGCTCAAATAACATTAGCAACTGTCAAAGCTTTAAATTATTTGAAGGAAAAGTTAAAAATAATACATAGGTAATATTCAACAATATTTTAATAGCAATCCATTTATTTAGTGTAAATATTTAAAAAAAAATTAATTAACAGGGATGTAAAGCCTTCAAACATATTGTTGGACAGACGTGGCAATATAAAGCTCTGTGACTTTGGCATATCTGGTAAGCTTGTAGATTCAATAGCAAGAACACGAGACGCTGGATGTAGACCATATATGGCAGTAAGTATAATTACCTATTGACAAAAATTGTATAAATTATTTCTTTTACTGAACATAGCGTGATTGTCATGTTGTCTCTCTCGATATTAAAAAAAAATCTCGAGTGTCAAAATGACAATTGCAGTAAGTGACATAAGAAAAAGTTGATATGGGCGATGAAAGCTTAAAAATTTATTAATTTAGTAGCTGACCCCGCAAAATGGTGTTGCCAACATTTTGAACTCTCTCTAACTAAAACAACCAGTCCATTCCACTAAAAAAAACTACTAACTCCAGTGTTACTAGAAATTTATGCCCGTGTAAACAGTCAGCTAAAAAAAAAGGTCATCCACCCAAAAAACTTAAAAAACTGTTTCCTCCAGTCGGCTAAAAAAAGGTCGTTGCTTCAAATGAGGATCCGTAACGTTTTTAGTTGAGAATGCAGATTTATAGACCTAAGAAATCCTTAACATACAGTGGAAAAATTTTTGTTCTACGACAAAAATTGACGAAGTTATGATCGAATTACTAGCGGAGTTTACTAACCGGCCGGCGCGGAAGGCTGTGACGTCACTCGGACGTTCCATGCCAGTTAGCCCATAGTAGCGACAAGCTGCGATGGTGTTTTCATTTAAACTATCTGTCCTACAAAAAATTTGTAAAGACATAATTTGTAGCAAATTGCTTTGCCTACAAATATGTTCATATAACTTTTTGCCGAAATTAAAAAATTAAAGAAGTTATAAGCAAAAAAAGTGATAAAATTTCTATAAAGATTTTCTTTTTTGCTCTATAACTTTTTTTTTTATACATTTCACAAAAAAAATACCTCTGACCAGTCTTGTAGATGGTTTTTTGAGGAAAATTTTTCTCTACAATTTTTTGAATTTCATTCATTTAAAACGCTGTTACAGCGCTCCAAAGTTGACCGGGTTCGTCAATGCTCATGAGAATCCGGTCAAAACGAAATATTTAACTTAGTTTTATGATCCGGAGTGAGTTTTATGAGTCGGAGTGATGCCACACGCATCCCGCATACACTGATCTCGCTTACATGGCGACGCGTTGGCGCAGCGGTCACAGCACTAGCTGTTGTGCTAGCAGTCGCGGGTTCGATCCGCGCACATGACAAAAATTTGTATTGGCCATACAGATGTTTGTCATGGTCTGGGCGTTTGTGGTTGTGTATTGTGTGTGTTTCCGGACCTCCGACACAGGAGAAAATCCTACTGGGGGCCGTTGAGTGTGAAACGTTTATTGTTTATTATTATTATTACTGACGTAGCGGCAGGAACGGCATAATGTTTATAACTTAATATCTTCGTATGTAATGGTCCGATTTGGATAATTCAAAAAGAAATATCTTTCTTATATCATAGAGAATAACGTGGATACTAGTTTTATTGAATTTGCTATAACTTTATTGATCCTCATTATACATAATTATGTGTAGAAGCGTACTTTTGAGTCTCAACCAGTTTCGGAAATACTAATGTTTTCCAAAAATGCGTTGACTTCTCTTAATCTTCTTCGAATTTATCTACTTAGGTTATCAAATATCTCATAAAACATATTTTTTTAACGTGGTATTCCCAGTAGGCCTACCCCACAGACAGCTTATGCCAATGAATAAGTAGTTGTAGGCAGGGATTTAACAAAAAAAATTTAACAATATATTTACAATAAAAAAAGGATCATAAAACTAAGTTAAACATTTCGTTTTGACCGGATTCTCATGAGCATTGACGAACCCGGTCAACTTTGGAGCGCTGTAACAGCGTTTTAAATGAATGAAATTCAAAAAATTGGAGAGAAAAATTTTCCTCAAAAAACCATCTACAAGACTGGTCAGAGGTATTTTTTTTGTGAAATGTATAAAAAAAAAAGTTATAGAGCAAAAAAGAAAATCTTTATAGAAATTTTATCACTTTTTTGCTTATAACTTCTTCAATTTTTAAATTTCGGCAAAAAGTTATATTAACAGATTTGTAGGCAAAGCAATTTGCTACAAATTATGTCTTTACAAATTTTTTGTAGGACAGATAGTTTAAATGAAAACACCATCGCAGCTTGTCGCTACTATGGGCTAACTGGCATGGAACGTCCGAGTGACGTCACACGCATCCCGCGTACACTGACGTAGCGGCAAGAACGGCATAATGTTTATAACTTAATATCTTCGTAAGTAATGGTCCGATTTGGATAATTCAAAAAGAAATATCATTCTTATGTCATAGAGAATAACGTGGATACTAGTTCTATTGAATTTGCTAGAACTTTACTGATCCTCATTCATAATTTCATTGTGAGAAAAATGTTACTTTTATCAAAAATTCTTAAGAAATCGTTGCGTTTCAGTTTTTGGGTACGGCAGACAGAATAAACTTTAGCACATACAGAGATTTTGGTCTTTTTAACCGACTTCCAAAAAAGGAGGTTCTCAATTTGACTGTATTTTTTTATGTATGTTAACTCAGAACTTTTGACTGGGTGGACCGATTTCGATCAATTTTATTTTAATTGAAAGGTGTTGCGTGTCATGTGGTCCCATTTAAATTTAATTGAGATCTGACAAGTACTTTTAGAGTTATATCTAATAATGCGTATTTACTTGTCTACTTTTTCGTCGAAGTACGTTGTATTAACTACGCTATATATTGTTATTATTACGCATAACTTTTCACTCGGTATACCGATTTTGATGATTCTTACTTTAATCGAAAGCTAATACTTGTCATGTAGGTTTGTTTAAATTAGATCGAGATCTGATAATAACTTTTTGAGTAATCTTTAATAGCACGTATTTACTCGAGTATTTTTTCGTCTCATTACGTTGTATTACTTGTCGATGTAATTGAAGTCTGGTTTTTTTTTCGTTTGAGAGCAAACACAATTATTACAAATACAATATGATGAACAGCAGATTATAGTTTATACTGTGAATGAATTCTAATTAGTAAAATTTTTGTCTGCAAATACGTCATAGTCTATGGATCTATGATGTATTTCCAGAAAAAAATGCTAATGTAACATAACTTTACGTCTCTGTATTATGCATGAAATTATTTTGTACTACGTACAACGTCGTACATAATAATTCCATTGTATTATGTATGTTATAAATATTTTATTTTAACATTCTGACTGAACGAACTAAAGCCTAAAACAAACTAAAAATTAACTAAAACGAATTTAAAAACAACTGAAAAAATCTACTAACTACTAAAAGCAAATTTTTTCTACTGTTTAAAACTAAAAACCACTAAATCTAGTAGAAAAACTACTGATTTGGCAACGCTGCAGCAAACATTGTTTTGCCATATATGTTATTTTTTTCTTTTTTTGATGTATCTTCTGCACTATGGCAATCTGTTCGAAAACAATAAGCCACTTGTTTGGCTGGAACTACATGTCCTGGTATTTATTGTTATCATCGAGAGCCAATTAATTGCTGAAGTTTCCAGCAAACCCTCTTCTTGACTCAGTCTGCAAATCGTTGGGCGAGACTGGGAATGCCTTGTCTTTTCAGTCGATTGTACTGTAATCCACCCTCTCCACCCAAAGCCCGAGCGAGTTCGTTTGCACGAGTTGCTAGTTTCTCCTGGTATTTTAGGCTTGCCTGGACTATTATTATAATATATGTTATAAACCCCCTAAATCCCCCTCCCTTATAACTTAGGGTTATGAAAAATAGATATTGACCTGATATGCACACAAAATTTCATAAAAATCGGTCCAGCCGTTTTGGAGGAGTATTGT
The DNA here is from genome assembly GCA_905220545.2 of Melitaea athalia. Classification (NCBI taxonomy): domain Eukaryota; kingdom Metazoa; phylum Arthropoda; class Insecta; order Lepidoptera; family Nymphalidae; genus Melitaea; species Melitaea athalia. The sequence continues at coordinate 11,422,958 of HG992184.1, read as the reverse complement.
AACTAAAATTGTGACACGAGAATTTTATATACAGGGTGTCCCGCGATAAAGTGCAACCCCGAAAGGGGGTGAAACTAGACCATAAATTATCGACAAAAAACATAGAAAAAACTTTTTTAAAAAAATATTTTATTTTTTATTGACGAATTAAGATTTTTATATCTCACCTAGACTCTATGTACAAAAAATGATGATTTCTTCCAAAGTAGTGGGTCGATTACTTTAAAATAAAATAAAATATTACGCCACGTACTTGGCGGTAAGGATAAAATAAAAATTAGCTGGCAAAAAAGTGGCATTATGTCTTTAACTATGCTTCTTGTGAAAAAAAATCCATTTTTATGACTGTTTTTTTCAATGATCTCTAATTTTCTCAGAATTATGCCCCCAATACCAGGAAATTTTATGATTTATTATTATTTCTTACCATATTGCCATTCAAATAAAAAAAAAATTACGCCTGTATCCCAAAAAACACGTACAAAAATCATCATTTTTTGTACAAAGAGGCTACGTAAGCTATATAAAAATCTCAATTCGTCAGTAAAAAAAATAAAAAATTTTTTTTTAATTTTTTTCTGTTTTTTGTCGATAATTTATGGTCTAGTTTCACCCTCTTTCGGGGTTGCAGATTATCGCGGGACACCCTGTATAAGATTAAAGCAAGTACAATCATAGTTAGATAACAATTTATCAACAGACCGTTGTGCAGAGTAAATAAATTTAATTACCTGGGCCACTGGGTTACCGAAAATTTAAAAGACGACTGTGATATTGAGAGGGAACGTAGGTCGCTGTCTGTCCGATGCAACATGTTAGCTCGAAGATTTGCAAGGTGTACAAAGCCAGTCAAATTAACGCTTTTTAAAGCATACTCTCAGTCATTTTACACCTGCAGTCTTTGGGCTGACTACAAGCGGGGGCCATATAGCGATCTACACGTCCAGTACAACAACGCATTCAGGGTTCTGATGGGGCTGCCGTGGCAGTGCAGTGCCTCAGTCATGTTTTCCGAGGCGATACGGATGACTTTCACGCCATTATGAGAAAACGGTGCGCCTCCATGTTAGCTCGCCTCCGAGGCTCCCCCAGCAGTATGCTGAATGTGTTTGTTGACCGGTGGAACCTCTGTGGGTGGAACTCGCCACTGATATATCGGTGGGTGCAACTTCACAAAAGACCGAATTGTGTAACTGTGTCGTACTAACATTAGTCTCTTAAGTTTTTTAAAATGTTACTATCGATTTTTATAGATGAAAATCTGAAATAAATAATTATTATTATTAATTTTCTCTTTTAGCCTGAAAGAATTGATCCTGGGCGAGCTAGAGGTTATGATGTAAGATCAGATGTCTGGTCACTTGGTATCACTTTGATGGAAGTTGCTACAGGGTCATTTCCATATCCAAGATGGGGATCAGTTTTTGAACAACTGCAACAAGTAGTTCAAGGAGATCCACCACGTCTTACGAACAAAAATAACACATTTTCAAACAATTTTGTCAACTTTGTTAATACTTGGTGAGATTAATTAATTATTGTAATTATTTGCTAAAGAAACTTTTCACACAAATTTTCCAACATTGAACTAACATATTTTAGATTAATAAATTTTTATCAGAGTGTGAAAAAAAATCATTACAATACTGAATACTTTAAAGTACATAAGTAAGTAATTGAATTAGGAATTGTCCATTAGATAGGCATTAAAAATAAAAGTGACGCCGCGTTGGCGCAGCGGTCACAGCACTGGATTGCGATTGGCTGTTGCGCGGGCGGTTGCGGGTTCGATCCCTGCACACAACAACATTTGTATTGGTCATACAGAGCACACAACAATATTTGTATTGGTCATACAGATGTTTGCCGTGGTCTGGGTTTTTTTGCAGTCCTTGTTGGTCTCCCCACCATGCCTCAGACAGCACGTTAAGCCGTCGGTCCCAGTTGTTATCATGTACATCTGATAGCGATCGTTACTCATAGTAGAGAATATATCCGCCAACCTGCATTGGAGCAGCGTGGTGCATTAAGCTCCGATCCTTCTCCTACATGGGGAAGAGGCCTATGCCCAACAGTGGGGTATTACAGGCCTATGCCCAACAGTGGGGTATTACAGGCTGAATCGTGATCGTGAATAATAAAAATAAGAAAAATCATCAATTTTCTCAAAAATTGTTGCAAATTTTAATTATTTCGATAGAATTAGGTATATGTTTTGTAAGTATTTATTTGAAAAAAATACTCAATGTTACTTAATATTTTCTACCAATACTAGAATTAACTCAATGAAAAAAAAAAAACTACATTTTATATTTTTCAATTTCAGCCTCATTAAGGAAGAAACCCAGAGACCGAAGTACAATAGATTATTAGAGCATCCCTTTATTAAAGGCATAGATCAGAGCAGAGCTGATGTTGCTGCATATGTTTGTGAAATTCTGGATGCGATGGAACGTAACGGAGTCAGTCCTTTCACTACAGACCAACCAGCTCAGGCCTGGATAGACTAATGTTAAATTACAACAATTTTATGTAGAAGTACTTGCAAGTGTAACTTGTCAACACCTGGTTTTATGCACTTTCAAATTTAAATCATCATATTTATTACCCACAAATGTCTTTGTTTTTTTTTAATGAAAACTTTTAAAATTAGCTTGCCTAATAAATGGTGTCTCAACCATTATGATAGATGCAAAGTTCAAATTATTGTATATTTTATATAATTTTAATAGTAGTTTATAAATACTATTAGAAGAAAGTAGAAAAATTCTTATATAATATCTGTCTGAAATCTTAATTACACTATTATAAAATATTTCATGTTTAAAGTTTGCAATAATGTTTATATGATCTTACACTTGAAATTCTGGGTTCCCTTTTTCTGTTTCAATTTGTCTTTAATTTCCATTGTTAGTAGCTGTAATTATTTAGATAATTTCTACTGTATAATTACAATTATGTAGTTCAATATTGATCCAAAAAATATCCTTATTATTTTTCAACATATTAATTTTTTTTAAATTATAAATGTAATTCTGAAATTTGGTAATAAATCATATTTTTTCAGAAGTTGAAAAAAATGTGTGCAAATTATTTAAAACGGGGACCTAGTATTGTTTGTGACGTTGAATTATTTTTAGATTGTGTTTGTGAAATGCTTGTAGTTAATAAACGAGATATGTATAGATGTAATTTTGTAATAAATTTGTATATACAGACAGATAATAATTAAACATAAGTAATTAAATACTTAGCAACCATTTTTATATGGCAGCAATACACCTTAAAGATTGTTCACCAATAAAAAGATACATGCAAATGAGATTTCAATTATCATGTTATTTGGCTCACTTTACTATTTGGTTTAGAAATAGAATGAATAAAAAACAATTAATGCAGTTTTTTTAAACATATTGTTTTAATAAATGGACTAAACTATAAAATAAAGCTATTGAAACATAAATTTAATAATAACTCTATTCAAGCACTTGTCCCATTCTTTTGGCATCTCTTACAATACCAAATTTAATAAACATTTTGTATTTAGTTCCATCAACAAGTTGTGGTGTGAGATATAATGCGTCTGTGGTTCTTGGTTGCAAGTCCATTATAGGTATCCAGTCTTTTACATTCACAATTCTGTCTGTCCTCTTTCCTGAAAATCCCAGAGAAGATATCTTGACGAATTTATTGTCTTCACTTAAATACAGGTGGCCAATAACATCTTTGAATGGAACTGTAAATAGTGACAGAACTGCACCACCTGTTATTCCTGAAATTTTAATTTTTTTATAAAACTGCTTAAAAGCTTCGTTACCTATTTTATTTACATACTACAGTTTAAACCCAAATAATGTGTTCATTTAGTGCTAAGCAATTTTCATGATGCCAATTAGTAAATGCTTTAAGCAAAAGTTATAAGAGATACTTCAGTTACTGGTCAAATTAAAGTATTCCTTGTGTCAACTGCACTGGCGGTTGCGGGTTCGATCCATTGTTACGACTGCATACGATCGTATTGGCCATACAGATCTTTGCCGTGGTCTGGGTGTTTGTGCAGTCCTAGTTGGGTCTCGTGCCTCGTAGAGGACGTTAAGCCGTCGGTCACGGTTGTTATCATGTACACCTGATAGCGATCGTTACTCATAGTAGGGAATATATCCGCCAACCCGCATTGGAGCAGTGTGGTGGATTAAGCTCTGATCCTTCTCCTACATGGGGGAAGAGGCCTATGCCCAGTAGTGGGATATTACACAGGCTGAAGCTTTTGTACCAATTGTCATCATTCAGTACAGTTAAAAAATCACCCAGTAGAATATTCATTACCAATATATGAAGCAACAACAAAGGTATTTTCAGGTGCTAAGTTCATTATTTCCATTAAACCGCTGCTGGGTATAACAATGCAGGAACCATACAAATGATACACCTTAAGTCTGTTTACTAAAGCAATATATTTCACGAAAGGAAATGAGAAAACAGGATCGAATTTTATTTGCTCAGGCGGTGTTTTTGCTGAAGATGAAAACTGTTTAAGCTGTCGGACTACATTAAGTAATCTTGAAAACAACATATTTATTATTTATAGAAAGACACTTAATAAATAGCTAGTGTTTTATTCTCTTAAATGTATTAATTTATCGAACTTAACCTAAAATATATTTTTGTCAACAACTTGTCAATTGTCAATCATACAAAAATAAGTTCGGAATTCCGACAGTTCCGACAGAAAAGTTTCGCATGTACCTACTTGAATAGGGTATTCCACTATGTTTGAAAAAGTACTTCAAAATGTTGATTTTCTAATAAAAAGCCACAAAAAAAATATATTTTGGCAAAATAAACACGTTTTCATGCCATAAAATTAAATTAAATTTTAAACCTTTTTTATTACCGCGAAAACGCTACAGCCATTTTGGTGACGTAATATGGGCAATAACAAAAGTGTATGACGTATGTAAGAGAGTAACATAACCTACAATTACTATGACAGCCATCAACAAATTAGTAATGAATGCATATTATTTCAGTTGGAACAAGATATGAAGAGTTATTATACGAAAGAACACAACTATTACTCCTTGAAGTTAAAATTGATAGATATTAGTATGTACACTAGCTGTTGACAGCACTGACAGAACTTTGTTATTGCCTTAGGTTATTGCCCATATGACGTCACACCATGGCGGCTCATGTTTTAGGTCACGTGATATACAGATTAAAATATACGACTTTTAATTTCAATATAATAAATCAATAATGTGCTTTTATGATTCTAAATCAGAATATTTAGGTGTATTTCTATATAAATTTTAATTTTTGTCAAAATTTATAATTTATTTTTCACTACGGAAAGTACCCTATTAGTAAATTTATAAATTATGTTTTAAAATATATAATCTTAGCCTTTATTTAATTACAGTGTAAAAGGAGTAAATATTATAATTATCAATAAAATTACAAAAGAAAGCAGGGCTTTAACGTTACCTAAAAATACCGGTAAATAGCGTTAATTTTTGCGATACCTTGATTACCGTTAAAGTTTTTAACGTTAATCAAGGTAGCTTTCTTTAGCAATAAAAAAAAAAGTTTTACTCAATATGCCTGCGCCGTGCCGTGCACTGTGCCTGATATACGAAATTGCTATGAAAGAATGAGAGAAAGAAAATTTATGCTCACACCTCTCTTGCTCCCTTCGCCTCTGCCAATCACACTTTTCGTAACGCTCTTGTCGTGCATTCACTAGCTTAATCCCCAAGTCAAGAGTGTGTAAAGAAATTTTACTCCAATAATAATAAACAACGAACAATAGCTTATTTTTTACCGACTTCAAAAAAAGGAGGAGGTTCTCAATTCGACTGTTTTTTTTTTAAATGTATTGTAACTCAGAAATTTTGACTGGGTAGACTGATTTTGACCAATTTTGTTATAATTGAAAGGTGTTGCGTGTCACGTGGTTCCGTTTAAATTTAATTGAGATCTGACAAGTAATTTTAGAGATCTATATAATATGTAAATATATATATACATATATATCTTATAATATATAATAACGCTCTAAGCAACTGTTCGCGCGCTCTAGCGCCATTTACATCAAGTGAGCGAGCATTCTTAGAATATTCCATAGAATCTTTGCGAACGCACTAAGAACAACGAAAGAATGCTCTACGCCTGTTTACACTAAAAGAATTCGATATAGTGGGGATAGAATGAGCATTCGCTCGTCTGATGTAAATCGACCTTTACGCTGTTTTTTTAACGTATTTTTTTTGTTTGCGAGCAGACTAAATTTTATATACTTATTCCATGATTGTTTTCCAAAACAGAACACATATGTGCACACTAAAGAAGCAAGGTGCATTCAGTAATAATAAATTTAAAAACCAATAATGACCGTCTTAAATTATAAATCTAATCTGTCTCTTTCACACATTGAACGAGCGTAATAATTTTATTACATACTAGCTCACCCGGCGAACTTCGTATCGCTTAACAGTCGATTCTTTAATTTTTTTAATACTTATCCTTCCCGGAACCCCTCCACTAACACTTAGGTTATTAAAGTTCAAATTAACTTTTAAGTATGATTACGAATCTTTTGTATAGGAATATAGAAAATTGTTTTTTTTAGACTTTTTCAGGGAATTTTTAAAAATCTTCTCTTCGTAAGAACCATCCTCGTATTTCAAGGAATATTATAAAAAAATAATTAGCGAAATCGGTTCAGCCGCTCTCGAGATTTGCGCTTAGCAACACATTCAGCGATTCATTTTTATATATAAATAGAGAAGAGATAGAGATACAGAGATAGAGATACATCCCAGGTCCTAAAAGAAAAGAAGATGTTGGAAGTTGGTTGGAACGTTATTGCTACATATATCGATGTTTTCGGTGCACCATATTAGGTTGTATTCAAGTTTGGACCTGGAAAAATTTTTAAGGTCCTAAAAGGAAAAAAATGCTACAACACGATATTGACGGACATAAAACTTAAAATTGTACAATTTAAACGATAAAATGTACTTCATGAATCAGATAAAAAATATCGATTATACATTCGATGCTTCGTTAATGGGCGATTCTCTGTAATCTCGTAATCAGCTGTCCTGACCGATTTTTTCAAACAGTAATTTCATTATTTAAAAAAAAATCACTTCTAATGAAACTTTAACCCCGAAGCTTTACGGGCCTATTGTTTTTAGAACCATAACTATTTTAATTTTATTTCTAGACACGATAGAAGTGCTAAAAGTACAGTCCCCTGGCTGTCCCCATCACTGTATTCCCGCCTAGAAACGAGATTTACGAAAAAGTTATTGAAACTACATACATTTGGCAGTTAATATAATAAGAAAAATAACAAAATTAATATTATTTTCGTAAAACAAGGTCTCGTTACACATTTTATTATATTAGTAAACACCTGTAAAGTTTGTCCTCGGAATTTTCATACAGTCCCCTGCCAAAATTTTAAAGCCAAAATAAAAAAAAACTGGAACATTTACAAACGTTTTTTAGTGAGAAACGAAAAGAAATTATTGTAAACTTGGCAAACTTGGCGAATGCGGCGACGAGACGCCATTTTGTTTAGTGTCAAGGAGTCATTTGTAAGGTGAACACGCGTTTGATCCGCTACCACACACAGTCCTCTGGTAAGTAATAATATTTAAATGTCAATTAATTAAATTATCGCTATATAGTTTATTGTTTTAATATTTATGCCTAAATTGATTGGTAGGTTCTTAAAAAACCATTTTACACAAGTTTTGTAAATATTGTGAAATCTGACCTAAATGCACAGTCCCCTGGCAACAGTCCTCTGCCTGAAAATTCAGAGCTGACTGTGTATTTTGCGTTTTGGTTATTGTTTTTATGTACTGTTTGTATAATTTATCCTCTAGTTTATTTTATTAATGTGAGAATCATCAAAGTATCATTGCTTCGCATAATTTTCTTTCATAAACTTATATTATTTTACACCGGCCTATCGAACACACATACATAATTATGGCTGCTAGAAGAAAAAGTTATCACGAGAGGAATTACTACAGAAAAAGAGACAAGCAGAGCGACTACGATACCAAAGAAGAAATAAATGACCCTGAAAAGAGAGAACAAATGAGAAAAAGCGAGAAGTTGAAGTACCAAAAGAAGAAAGAAAAAGGGTTGCGAAAATTAGTAAAGGACATGACACCTCCTGAGCACAGAGCTGCCTTAAAGAAGTGGAAAGAATATTGTACTGTATACAGAGCCAAAAGACTAAGACTGAAAAGCGTCACTAATACGTTGCTACGAGAAAATACGCCGTTATCAGACCCAGAAGCAGATACTCCGCCTACAAGACCCGCCACTCCAATTTAAGTTCAAATATCTCCAGTTCCAAGCCCAGCAGTCTCCAGTACCAGTCTATACCAAAGAAAAAAAGAATCCACAAAGCGACTAAAGAATAGATAGATATAAAGATAGTAATAGCCGTATAGGAGCCGTTAACAAGGAATTTATAACCAGAAAAACTGTGAAGAAACAGAAGAGATATCTTATTCTTGACACAGTATTTAATCTTTATAAAAAGCTTATTACGAGCCCTTAAAACATTTGCCGACTCCAACCATTTTGGGTTGTGAAACCAAACGCTCAAAACCACGATACGTGGCTTTGTATAGTTCACAGCAACATAGGCATAAAGCTCAGCGCACTTCATACTGCTAACATATTGACTTACAACAATCACCAGATGTTGCTGGAAGATCTATGTTATGACCGGTATAATGTGAATTGTTAGACGAGATCATGTCATACTTACCGTGATAAAAACCCGAAATATAAAGAATTTGATAACAGAAATGTCATAAAATATAAAAAATGGGTATATCGGCGTATGGGTTCCGAAAGGCAACAAATCCAAGATTTTAAGACTAAAAAGCCCCGACTGGTGACTAAATATTTGAAAAAATATTTGAAGTACATCCAAGACAGCTCATAACACATTTACGGAAAGATTTACACAAATGTTTGGATCACCAGCGAAATATTGTTCACCAATATAGAGCCGTGAATGCTTTGAAGTCAAACCTACAAGATGATGAAATCCTGATTTATGTAGATTTTAGCGAAAATTATTGCACTAAATAAACAGAAGAAATACAGGCCTTTCGTTTTGGTGGATCTTGAGCACAACTGTGCCTGCATACCGTAGTAATTATAAAATATATAATCTTTAAATTTTTGATGTAAATATTATATTTTCTCTTCATTTTTTATAAAGAAACTCTTTTTTATTGTTGATTATTGATGCAAAAATATGTCATAAAAACAATAAACGTTTCATTAATGTCCAATTTTTTTTAAAGTACAACACTTACTCACTTAACAGCCCACAGTATCACGTTCAAAACAGTCCCCTGATGCCTCAAACAGTCCCCTGTCATGATTTTTTGGAAAATCACAAATAACTCGCAAAATACGTATAAATTCAGTGGGCCTCCTTATCTAACTAAAATATTAGTTCATTTTCTTCGAAATAGGACACGGTTTTTTGGCAAATGTCAAAAAAAATTGCCAGGACAGCATATGTATGGGACCTGTACGAGCTTACAGAGAAATGCCCTAATACATCGGTCATCGAGTGTTTTGATCATGTTTTGATTATTTCGATGTGTAATATCGTACATCTCTAGTTATTGTCAATTAATGTCTATGTCTAATGACAGAACACATTTGACAAATTGACAATTTGACAATGGTTTATTTCAAAACATTGTTAACACGTGCAACGGGCTAATAATGCTTTTTCCTTAATTTTACGAAAAAAATTATAACTATAGGTTTACTTCCATCATGGCCAGCTTGCTAAAGGAAGTGTAAGTTATCTACACATATTCGTTTCTTTTCATTATAGTTTGTGTTAATATTTGATGTTATGGTTTTACTATGAAATTAATTTGAACATATTATTAACACGTTGAACGCCATGGGGAACACCAGTTGGGCCTCACTTGTTTAGCCCACGGGGCTAAGATAGCTAAGATATATTTTTTAAGTTGACTCTGGCTCGCGGTCATGTAGTATCCCCCGCGGTACCAACGGAATAATTGTGTGTCGACTACATGGTGTCCCCATGGCCCAAACAGAAAAACTAAAAAAAATCAAAGTGGCGTTGAACGTGTTAATTCCGACAGTAAAAATAAATCTTCATAATCAAAATAAGTAATCGTTCGAAAATAAAAATTTATAACATGTTTAATTATTCAAAACATTTTCATATTCTCTAGGCCGGTTTCACCGGCTGTGGACAATGCAGATAAAAGCTTTTGACATATTATTCTTTTTCACATTCGAATCCCACTGTATTTATTAGATATTTCTATTCAAAAAATGAATCTAAAATCGGTAGTTTATTAATTTAAGTGAAACAGCCCTACTAGCCTATTCTACCTCCTGCTGTTAACGTCTAATCGTAACTTATTTGCACAATAAACTTTATCCACAACTGGTGAAACAAGCCCTAAATCAATAATACCTTGATGCATGTTATTTTTACAGGTACGAGAAAACGAGTGAATTTGAAGCTTTCTTCACTGGTGGTGATATTGAGTGGACAACAGATGGTAGCCATTTTCTATGTCAGTACAACGATGTTATTAAAGTTATTGATGTTAATACACAATTCAATACTCTGACCATTGGAGAATCAGTGGAAGAAAAGGATGACAGTGACCAAATATATACATTTAAAATGTCAAATGACAATCAAACTATAATCTCTGCACATAAAAGTGGATTATTGAAACTCTGGGACCGAGAAACTGGAGGACAACTAAAAGTATGGAGGTCTGGTCACAAAGGTGTAGTTGCTAAGTTAGCTTTTGATTCTACTGATAACAATGTAGCATCTGGCGGGACCGACGGAAACATTAGACTTTGGGATATTAATCACCACACATGTACCAGTAGTTTAAAAGGTGCAATGGGAGTATTTACTGTTCTTAAATATCATCCAGATCCTTCCAAACAACTTATTTTTGGGGCTGCTGATGATACAAAAATAAGATCATGGAATTCTAAAACTGGTAAAGATTCTGTGATATATACCGGTCATTTTAGTAAAGTTACTTCATTACTATTTACTGCTGAAAATGAATACATGGTTAGTTCGGGAAGGGATAGAGTTTTGATACTTTGGAAACTTGGTGAAAGTAAAGCTCTTAGAGTTGTACCTGTTTATGAAAGTATAGAAACTACAATTCTTATGCCACCATCTTTCAAAATACCAAACTTTAAAAAGAAAGTGGAGACTGAAGGTATATATGTCGCATGCGCTGGTGAAAAAGGTATTGTCAAAATATGGAACATACAAATGAGTCGTCTTATGTTTGAACAATCAAATAGTATTGTATCTGAAGCAGCTGAAGAAGGTGGATTGGCAATCACACATTTACTGTTCAATGAAGCTCGAAATATGGTATCAGTTGTTACCGTTGACCATAACATTATAATTCATGATTTGGAAACATTTACATGTATGAAACAGATGATTGGGTTCACAGATGAAATATTAGATATAATATTTCTCGGTAAAGATGAGTCACATATTGTTGTCGCTACAAATAGTAGAGATTTAAAATATTACGAACTAGGAAGTATGGACTGCAAGTTATTGAAAGGTCATACTGATATTGTTTTAGCTTTAGCAACATTTCCTACAAGGCCTGATCTTTTTGTATCTTCTGGTAAAGATAATACTGTTAGAATATGGGTTCAAGGCAGTGACAATGAAATTAAATGTTTCGGTGTTGGAACAAGGCACACTGCCTCTGTAGGCTCCGTTTTCACTTCGCAGACATCTGATGCGTTTTTTACTTCTGTGAGCCAAGATAGTTGTCTAAAAATCTGGACTGTTCCTAAAGAAATGTATGCTTCTGATCAAAAAATTGTATCAAGTCATACTGAACTGGCTCATAATATGGATATCAACTGTGTTGCTGTGTCACCCAACGACAAAATAATTGCAACTGGGTCACAAGACAAAACAGCTAAGCTTTGGAGTGAGGAATTATCATTATTAGGAGTGTTAAAAGGACACAGAAGGGGTATATGGTGTGTAAGATTTTCACCTGTAGATCAAGTAGTTTTAACATCTTCAGCTGATAGCACTTTAAAGTTGTGGTCAATTGCAGACTTAAGTTGCCTAAAAACTTTTGAAGGCCATGAAAGCTCTGTTCTAAAAATTGAGTTTCTAAGTAAAGGTCAACAGATTATATCAAGTGGAGCAGATGGTCTTCTTAAGCTTTGGAATATAAAAACTTCTGAATGTAAAATGTCTCTTGATAACCACGATGGAAAGATCTGGTCTATGACTGTTAGTAAAAATGAGTCTCTAATAATAACAGGTGGGTCGGACTCCAAAATGGTGACTTTAAAAGATGTCTCTGCGGAGAGAAGAGAAAAATTGGCTAAAGAACGAGAAGAATTAATTTTACAAGAACAAGAACTAATGAATTTATTACATGATAAGAAACTAGTCAAAGCTTTAAGACTAGCATTACGCATGGAAAGACCTTTACATGTATTGAAAATTATTAATGAAGTATTGAAAGTTGGAGATGAAAAGTTATCTGAGACCTTGAAAGAAATAAATCATACACAGAAAGAGACATTATTAAAATTTGCAGCAGAATGGAATACAAATAATAAAAACTGCCATGCAGCTCAGCTTGTGTTTCATATATTAGCACCAGAAATTATTTCAGGCAATTTAAAAGTACCATCATTATCAAGTTTCATTGAAGGTGCCTTGCCTTATACTGAAAGACATTTCGAAAGATTGACAAATTTGTTACAAGATCTTAATTTTCTTGCTTATACTGTAAATAGTATGCAACCACATCCTGTAAAAAATGTAGATCAACATTAATTCTTAAAATTATTTAACTGAATCATAATTTGTTGTTTTAATATCCTGACTTAACAGAGTCAACAGACTTATCTGCGGCGCACGTTTGCTCTGACGCACACAAACTATGTATGTCATTAAAACTTTAACTTGCGAAATGCTAATATACATGGTCTTCGGTAAAAGCTCATAAATGGCACACATTTCCGCCGCCTGCGCAACCTTTACCCGTTTTCCGTGAAAATCTCTTCCTAATATGCAGTAGTGGTGAATCGATAACGCGAAGCAGACGCGTCGATTTCGGTGCGCGCTTACATTGACGTGTTATGTAAACAGATTCATCATGAGCTCAAAAACTCTATTATTTTGTGTAATTTTCTACTTTTTAAATAGTGCAAACGGACAAAAGTCATTGTAAGTAATTATATATTACATGTTAATAAGTATAGATTTACGTATACGTAATAAAGATTATTTTTTACTTCATAATTTAAAGGATAAAATAAACATATTTCCTTCTTTATATTTAGATCCTTTTAAAATAAAAATCTTATCCCATAAAACCTTTAAAAATTAATCTTTAATCTTCAATTCTTCATATACATCAGAATAAAGAGAAATAGAAAAATTAATTTTACGATAAGCTCGTCTGCTTGAACTATTCGGTAAAAATTCTTCACAAATAGTTACAATCACCCCTAAAAATAAAACATGGGTAATTTCTACGAAATAAATCTTTATTTCGTGTATAAATGATTTAAAAATACTTATAATATATTATATTGTTTTTCAATAATTATTTTTAAAGCAACTATACATAATGTAAGTAGTTATGTTTTAAAAATAATTTATAAACAACAATTAGCGATTTGTAATGTTTGCGTTTATCCTTTTATAGGCATTTGCCTTCATTATATTAACGTTTTTTTATAAAAATTAAAAATTATTAGACTTTAAAAGACTGAGTAAAAAATTGTTTAGACTCTCCGACACCCTTTTTTATACAGACGCTAGTTAACGCGGCGAACGCTTACCTACCACCGTATTCTTTTGGTGAATACATTTTTTTTTTAAATTTTCTTCTATACAAATCTATTAATCTAGTCAAAACAATAACGAACACAAAAAGAATTGTCCAATTTCCAAAGTTGTCCAATCACCCGTTTAAATTAACTTTTTAATAATTAACTAAATCATGTAGTTTGACTAGAATAAATCGCCCGATCCTGTTCGAGTGTTAAGATAAAAAGACTTAATGGTAAATTAAGTCTTGAATTACTTTCATATAAGATTTAAGGGCAATTGTTCTCTATATCTAGTTTTAGCGCGTGAGTGAGAACAAACATCCGTCACTTTATCTGTCTATTTAGCCATCTTTACAAAATTGTGTGTACATAATATTATATTAACACTGATTAAATCAATGCATTAATCTGTTATCACGAAATATTTGTGTCTTCCATACACAATTACACAGATCCTCTGTAACACGTACTTAAATTTTATTAAACAATGGGTTGTAGAGCGACGAATATGTAGGTACGTTTGATGGTTATAGAATCCAACTGGCACAATATAAAATATTAATAGATATTACGCGATTTAAGTATATACTTAGTGCGTAAATTAATTTTTTAATTATAAGAATAGTTGTATTATTTAGTGATCTCGTAAAGACAATAAATATCTTTGTACAGCTCTCTGCGTTTTGTAAAATAATGAAGAAAAAAAAAGTAATAAATGTAGAGACAGCATCGATAGTAACAAATGACTAATAAGTAATTCCGTAGCATTAGCTACTCGTATATTAAATTGCTTTCAAGCAGGATAATTTTTCGTTTTGTTTACTTAATATAGAGGAGGTGCACGTCTTCGGTCACGCTGTTCTTACACATATATCATTGGTGCTATTGTTACAATAATGAGGAATGGTCACGAGCATAACTCATTATCTGTTCCATAATTAACGTGTGTTAAAGCTAAAAATCAATATTAATTTTCTTAAGCAATCTGAATAATTAACACAATGCAAAAGAAATATTGACGATATAAATTAAAAGTAGGACGTTTGTTTAATTATTTATTACCGTGCCCGCGACTTCGTCCGCGTGGAATTTAACAAAAAAGTTATTGTTCAGTTCGCAGTTATAAAAACAATTCGAAACTAAAAGTAGCCTAAGTTATTTCTTATTATATCAGCAATTTGCCAGTGAAAGTCCCGTCAAAATCGGTTCAGCCGTTTCAGAGGTATAAAAATTGTTGCTTTTCGATTTCGTTCTTTCGATACAGTCATATACATGAATACCTTAAACTTATTCGTAAAATAAAATAACAGAGGTTAATATATTATATGTAGGTACCTATATTTTAATTATTCCTAATCGGAATACAATTTGATATAGGGATAGAGTCTTTAAATTGAATGACCATGATCATTACTAAAGATTTAGGTAACTCTCTTAAATTTATTATTATTATTATATATTTTTTATTGCACTAAGTAATTACAACAACACATTATAATAAAGGAAGTAGGCAAGGGCGAACTTATCTCTAAAAGAGATCTCTTCCAGTCAACCCTTAATACCCACCAAACCCATTTAGTTAGTGTTAGGACTCTAGTACTGAAACTTGCTTATTGGTAATATAAATATAACCTTCAATAAAAATCTTGATACAGTTGTAAGTAGTACCTACTATATGCTTATACCATATTAGACTATGTAGTTCAACACCAACTTGGTGATTGAGATATTAGATATTTTTCATTATAAACATTTTATTTTACCTAAGTAATGAGGAATGTGAATGTGAGCTTATAAGCATAGCACGAAAAAGTGCTCTGAATTTCGGAAAGGATTATCACTGTTTTGCTTTTGAAGTTACAACGATTTCTGAGTAATTTTCAAATTCTTTAGTATTATAATAAAATGAAAACACGTTCAATCTATTCCTATAAATTAAATAAAAATAATAAGGTTAGATGAATGTTTTTTTTTTAATAATTTATTCAGCGACGATTTACCACACTGATCACTATTTGCCTGTTGCCACAAACATGCCACTAGATCGAGGTTTTAATTATATCTATAGGTACCTATTAGCTGTGTGGTTAATACGGCAGTAAAGTATATAGCCTCCCCCTCTCTTTCCGTGGGTGTCGTAAGAGGCGACTAAGGGACAACACATTTCCACTACCACCTTGGAACTTAAAAGCCGACCGATTGCTCATGGCGGGATAACCATCCAACTGCTGGATTTAAAATACACAGGCCGAAGACGGGCAGCAGCGTCTTCGGTGCAACAAAGCCAATACCCTGCGGTCACCAACCCGCCTGCCCAGCGCGGAGTGGTGACTATGGGCAAAACAAGTGAGTTCACGCCATTTTTGGCGCGTACTTGTGGAGGCCTAGGACCAGCAGTGGACTGCGATAGGCTGAAGTGATGATAATGATATGACAGAATTTGTATTGGTTATAGAAACGTTAGTTGTGGTGAGTTTATTGTTGGATATAGGTACACGATCACGATCACGATTCAGCCTGTAATATCTGTTGGGCATAGGCCTCTTCCCTATGTAGGAGAAAGATCGTAGCTTAATCCACCACGCTGCTCCAATGCGGGTTGGCGGATATATTCCCTACTATGAGTAACGATCGCTATCAGGTGTACATGATAACAACCGGGACCGACGGCTCTCCGAGGCACGGTGGGAATGCAAAGATTACCCCCTACAAACAAACAAAGTTAGAAACAGCGGGATTCGAACCCGCACCCCCGACATACCGTGTCCGGTTCTCTAGCCATTAAGCTATGGATCTATGTTTAGCCGAATCGAAATTCTTAATTGATATGATTTTATTCGGTTTTAAGCAACCGTGGTGCCGTCTATACGGTATACCCCACTGTTGGGCATAGGCCTCTTTTCCCATGTAGGAGAAGGATCAGTGCTTAATCCACCACGCTGCTCCAATGCGGGTTGGCGGATATATTCCTACTATCAGTATCGATCGCTATCAGTCGTACATGATAACAACCGGGACCGACGGCTTAACCTGCTCTCCGAGGCACGTTGGGGAGACCCACAAGGACTGCACAAACACCCAGACCACGGCAAACATCTGTATGGCTAATACAAATGTTGTCGTGTGCGGGGATCGAACCCGAAACCGCCCGCGCAACAGCCAATCGCAATTCAGTGCTGTGACCGCTGCGCCAACGCGGCGTCGGCGGCGGTGGATATACACCGTAAGGGATTTTGAATTAAAAATTTAATATATTTTTTTAGGATATGCCTTTCATTAGCATCTTTACAAATAATGTTGATCAGTTAGAGTGTGATGTGTGATTAATGATTGTGCGTGACAAACAAGCTGGGGGAAATAACTTTAAGATAGGTATCTACATAATATTACAACTCGTCTCTTTTGAATAATCTTACTAAGTTTCATTCGTAAAAAAATGCATATATATAGGTACTAAAAATTGAAAAAAAAATTCTTTAAAACGTTTCACATAACTTAAATTTTACCAAGGATTAATATCAAGGTATGCTTAACGGATTATCTTTAACGAGATAAATACTAATCTGTTAATTATGCTGATAACAGCGGTCACATCTCCAATTTTAATTCATCATAAAACTGTCCTTTTCTATATCAAATACAAGTATCTATTTTCAACTAGTTTAATTAAAGAATAAATATATATAATAAATTTCAATTAAGAGCTATAGATAAAACCAACTCATTTGTATCGTGTTTATATCTAATTATTTTCTTAAGTGTATGAAAGATTATTTAATCGACGTTGATAAAACGCTAACTTTCTATAGTTAAAGTTTGTACACGTTTGTGAAGGAGATGATGTCATCGTTTAATAAAAATCTATTAATTTTCTTTATATGAAAACAAATTAGCGGTGGCGCGAATGTCTTTTTTAAGTATATATATAAAATATAAGTATATTATTTTTTGATGCCCTTTATATAAAACAAGGTGAAGTAGGTAACTTTGTAAGGTGCAGTAGTAATTGGTTTTAGGATTAGTAAATTGGTAGGTATTTCTTTTTAAGAATGAATAACAAAATTTCGTTAAAACATGTTCGCAGCACAATTTTTTAAACAAATATTTTGCGTTTTGCGTATTTGCTTTGCAATAATAAATAATCAATATAGATTACCGATTTATATTTACTGTGGATTAATAATTAGGTAGTAACTATGGGAATATTATTTTCAGAAATTCTTTTTTAATAAAATTAATTTTAACAATTTCAAAAGAAAGTGGGTCTTAATTCATTCGTAGCTGTTCTATGTATACAGAACTTCTTAATGTTAATTAGTACATATATTAAATGCAACTAGTGGTCGCCCAGAGGTCGAAATTCGACCATAATTAAAATTTTAAATGAAAGAAAACCAAATAATTATGACAATAAAAAACCTTTTTTAAATACCTTTTTAATTTGACTACAGACTTTGCCAATCAACAAAATAGTACCTACAATATGCGTGTGTGCGTGTGGTAGTGTGTGTAATGCTTTTTTATTAATTTAATGTATATTTTATGTATAATTTTGAAAAAAATATTAGCATTCCGCACTCCTTCTCTATATAAACTATAAGTGTGCGAAATTTCCTACTCCTCGGTCCGCGCAATTTTCGTAAAAAGGGGTACAATGTTTTTGCTTCACGTATTAATATTGTATAGATACTAGCCGACCCCGCAAACGTTTTTTTGCCATATACATATGTTATTAACCCCCGCAACCCCCTCTTGTGGGTGGAATTTCATAAAATCCGTTCTCAGCTGACCTCTACTCGGCGAAAGGAATATTCCTACCAAATTTCAAGTCTCTACGAGTCTACGCCTTATGGTTCCAGAGATATCGTGATGAGTCAATTGGTGGAAATCTATTTTATTTATATAGATATATAAGACTCTTTCTACTGGTTACTATTACTTCGGAGTTCAGAATATTAATTATTATTTACACTTGAAACTAATAAATAATAAAGGTCACAACAATGGTCAGGGCCGGATTTAGGGAAGGGCAACCGTGACTACAGCCCTGGGGCCACCACGAAAGAGGGGCCCCACAATAGAGACTTCGAAAAAACATTTCAAATTAAGACTAGTTAACAACTTTTCCTTTGAAATGAAACAACTTTTACGGATTTTATCGCGGTTTATTAAGTTTTTTAATTTCCCGACGTTTCGGATACTTTACAGCAAGTTGCTGTAAAGTATCGCGATAAAATGCGTAAAAGTTGTTTCATTTCAATGAGTAAATTTCGCGTAAACATTAGAAAACTTTTCCTTTAATATTTTTTCGCGTTTTAGCTTTTAAAAAATTGTCTATTTTATTTGGAAAATAATTTGGGGCCAAGATGCCTCCACCCCTTTGTTTCCCCGAGGCCTCCGAGTCCAGATCTCTAAATCCGGACCTGTTATTGGTAGAAATAGCAACCGTGAAAGGGGTCACGGGTACATTAGTAAAAAAGATATACTTATATAGGTATATATTATAGTTTTAGATCTTCCTTTATACAATTAGTATCTCGCAAACGGTTGCTTGAATTTTTTTTTATTTAGATTATGTTTTAAATACGAAATTTATCTAAATAGGTCATTGAGAAAATTTGTAAGAAAGTAAAACTTGAACTTGAAAAAGAAGGAATGGTATCTAGATTCCTAGACGCAATGATTTATTTGTTTTAAATACGTGTAGACTGTATAGTCTTACATTTACTTGCATTTTAGTATAAATTGTTTGCAAATGTTTGTTATTTGCACAAACTAGTTCATTTATTGTAATGGAAATACTAATGAAGAACCATAAATCATGTAATACAAGTAAATTTTGACGTATCAACACGATTTTGTAATTCAGTCACGACATTAAGTAATAACCAATTGTGGTGGTCGTTGAATTTTCAAAGCATTATATATATGTATTATGTCTTTGATATGTATATTAGGTTTTGTTTTTTGATATTTTCCAATTATGTAGGTACAATGAACTAACAATAAGGCTATTAATATTTATTGAGATTACAGAAGTACGTACGCATTCGTATTCAGCATTTCAGCCTGTAACATCCTATAAGTAATGCTGGGCATAGAGAAGAGAGAGAAGGATTGGAGCTTCATCCACCATGCTTCTCCACTGCGGGTTGGCGGATATGTTCCCTACTATGAGTAACGAGCGGGTACTTATGATAACAACTGGGACCGACAGCTTGACGTGCTCTCCGAGACACGGTGGGGAGACTCACAATGACAGACATCCAAACCGGAAAGAAATATTTTTACAAATCAAATATCAATCCCGAGCGGGAGTCGAACCCGCAAACCATCGGTGTTTTAGGCGACAACTAGCACCACTACACCAGAGCGGATGACAGAAGTGCGTATGAAGTCGGAATAAAAGCAACACATACCTGTGTGGGTGTGTGGTGAATTTTGGTATGAATGTGCATGTATCGCAGTTAAAAAACTATAGTACACTGCAGTACACTGCCCTTTTGCGTTAGAGCAAAGTGATATATTTTCAATCCATTGACAGTATTTCGCTTATTGTAGTTTGTTTTCTAATTTTATAAACAGCCATTTATTCCATTACATAATTACAAAATACTAACCAGACGGTGAACAGCCACGGTTGATTATATTATAAAAATGTTGTAGGAAAAAAAATTAAATAAGGCAATTGATTTTATTTAAATAATTGTTTTATTTGACATTTTAGATAGATACCCATTTTAAATGTATACATGTACCTATATCTTATAAGTATTCTTAAGTCGCATTATATGATTTCTTTCTATTACCTACGTAGTAGTACTTATACTTTATAGGTACTCGTATCTTATTATATATAAATATATATAAAGAAATTCTTAAAGAATCTCTTTACTTTATTATGTGACGCCTGGCTGGATGTCATTTGATTTTAAATTTTAAATAGATAAGATGTCAGACGGAACGTTATAAAATTTATATAGCTATTTTATTAAATTGTTAGAATTTGTAAATAAGAGTACCTACGTATAGAATAATAAACTTGAAATGTCGTTTTGGTCTAAGATCCGAGAAGGTAAATCTTCCCTCATCTGTTAATTAGATGAAACAATTTTTCATAGGCTTATTTCAATATTGTGAATTTATGAAAACAACCTCTGCCACCATAAGCCTGCTGCAAATTTTTTTTTTTTAATCTTTTCCCTCTCATGTTAATTACATGTAGTAAGCTAAAACCGTCAATATTTTACATTATATACCTGACTATAGTAGGCACCCATCTCTATGATTGCTATACTTACCTGCAGCCAGGTTACTCTGACTGAGGTTACTGACCTGGCTGCAGGTAAGTGTAGCAATCATAGCGATGGCTGCCTACTACAGTCAGGTATATAATGTAAAATATTAACGGTTTTAGCTTACTACATGTAATTAACATGAGAGGGAAAAGATTTTTTAGAAGAAAAAAAAAAAATTTTTTAAGTATTATTATTTGCAGCAGGCTTATGGTGGCAGAGGTTGTTTTTATAAATTCACAATATTGAAATCAGCCTATAAAAAATTGTTTCATCTAATTAACAGATGAGGGAAGATTTTGTTATATTCCGGATCTTAGACCATTTCTTTGATTTCAGGTATGATGTATATTAATTATGTTATTATTGTATATAAAGCTAGAATATTTAATTGTAATGAATAAACTTTGATTTCAGAGCAACGTCATCTTATTATTTTGGTACTCTCATACAAATCGATAAATAATCTTATATATATATATACTTATATATATATATATTCTAATATTCCTTAGGATATTATATTATGTAATCTGTTTGAACCCAAGAGTGAAATAAACCAAATATCTAATTCTTACGCTATTGTAATATGACCAGTAAAAAGTCGCAAGAACACGATTCGGTTCGATAATTCTCTGTAAATTGATCTCGCGAAAAGTTAAAATTTTTATCAATTCAGCTAATTAAAATAAGAGTCATTCTAATCCTCTTATCTACTTTTATACCACTGGAAATAAATTTACAATACATAATATACCTTTATAGTTGTAATCGTAAAAAATAAAACATACTATATACTTATGTATAAAACTATTCGTTTTTATGTTCATAATGTGTTTTTATTGGAGTTTACGCCATTTTCATATTAGGCCTCCGTTATGAAAATGTGAGGAGTAAAATCTACTAAACGAAAGACCTCGTTACGTTTCTCGTAACGTTATTTGATTCGCTTATTTACCATTTGGTATTAATCTTTCTCTTAGACTAGTAAGCCTTTTTCGTGCCTACTTAGACAGTCGATCTAGACTCCAGTTGTGCGTCGGAGCTGACACACACACTTGTTTTATTGTCTTTTGTACATAATTATGAATTTAACTCTTTGTAACTAATATGTGTTCTGAAAGTAAAATTCCATCTGTTTAACAAATAACTAAAAATGTGGTTCTATCGATTAAGATGTTGCAGGGAAGTTTCTGTGACCTCATTGTTATTTTTTATACGAAATTCATTTTTTTCTTCATCGGTACCTACCTACCTAATACTAGATTTAATCCATTTGTGGTTGAATAATATATTAACAGCTAATAAATAATAGTCGTTTTATTGTAGCTTGCTAAAAGTGAATAACTTGCCATATTTGTAGATATACCTACCTAATAGGCTCTGAAGTAGGAATGTTTTTCATATGTATGTGTATTTACTTATGTGTTGTTACCTACGTATGTAGGATTACTTGTAAGGTACAGGTACGTAGTACTATTTACTAATCTGTGGTACAGGGCCGGTTTTGCTTGTTGTGGATAAAGTTTTTTCTTGCAAATAAGTTACGAATAAACTTTAACAGAAGGAAGTAGAATTCGCTATCAGGGCCTGGTTCTCCTAAATTAATTAACTACAACTTTCAGATTCATATTTTCGAATAGAAGTATCACATAAATAGGTATAGTGGCATTCGATGGTACAAAAGAATAACACCTACAAAAATATTTTATGACTTGGTAAAATGGCGTTATCCACAAAAAGTTAAACAGGCTCACAATCTAAAGACTTAACATGTGAATATATCTAAAGGTTTTCTAGGTGGTTGCGTAAAAATAATGACTATTACATTTTAAGTTAATTTTAAAACCTTGTATCTTGAACAATTACCTACTTGGAAAGACGCGTAACGAAATATAGAACAAAATTCATATGTATATGTGTACCTACCTATATAATTCGAAATATATATAATTATATATTTAACTGTAAAAGTGATATTTGATACTTCAGTCAGCTCCCGCAGGGGGTTTAGTGCGGTAGTGGCACCCCCAAGTGCTGAGTCCGACATACGGTCTAGGACTGCCTACCCAGGCGTCCTGGATATATCACCCGTAAATGGGTTACCCTGCAATATAAAAAAAAAAAAATACTTCAGTCAACACCACACGAATGTTTAAATTTTAATTAATATTTTGTTAAAGTGCAAAAGTTTCTTCAAAAAGATACAATAAAAAGTCTTATTTAAATAATGAAAGTATAATTTTGCATATAAATAATTCTACGCTACCTATATTGCCTATATTATATACCTATATTATAGCTGACCCCGAAAACGTTGTTTTGTTATGTCTGTTATTAACCCCCCCCCCCCCCCCCCCTTATAAATTAGGGGTATGAAAAATAGATGTTGGCCGATTCTCAGACCCACCCGATATGCACAAAATTTCATGAAAATCGGTCCCGCCGTTTCGGAGGAGTATTGTAACTAACATTGTGACACGAGAATTATATATATATATATATATATATATATATATATATATATATGTTATTAACCCCCCCCCTTATAAATTAGGGGTATGAAAAATAGATGTTGGCCGATTCTCAGACCCACCCGATATGCACAAAATTTCCATGAAAATCGGTCCCGCCGTTTCGGAGGAGTATTGTAACTAACATTGTGACACGAGAATTATATATATATATATATATATACAGGGTGTCCCGCGATAAAGTGCAACCCCGAAAGGGGGTGAAACTAGACCATAAATTATCGACAAAAAACATAGAAAAAACTTTTTTTAAAAAATATTTTATTTCTTATTGACGAATTAAGATTTTTATATCTTACGTAGACTCTATGTACAAAAAATGACGATTTCGTCCAAAGTAGTGGGTCGATTACTTTAAAATAAAATAAAATATTACGCCACGTACTTGGCGGTAAGGATAAAATAAAAATTAGCTCGCAAAAAAGTGGCATTATGTCTTTAACTATGCTTCTTGTGAAAAAAAATCCATTTTTTATGACTGTTTTTTTCAATGATCTCTAATTTTCTCAGAATTATGCCCCCAATACCAAGAAATTTTATGATTTATTATTATTTCTTACCATAATGCCATTCAAATAAAAAAAAATTTACGCCTTTATCCCAAAAAACACGTACAAAAATGATCATTTTTTGTACAAAGAGGCTACGTAAGCTATATAAAAATCTTAATTCGTCAATAAAAAAAATAAAAAAAAAATTTTTAAATTTTTTATTTTTTTTCTGTTTTTTGTCGATAATTTATGGTCTAGTTTCACCCTCTTTCGGGGTTGCACTTTATCGCGGGACATCCTGTATATATATATATATATATATATATATATATATATAAGATATTGACATATATAAAATAGATATTGACGTATGATAATAAAATCACATTGTATATGAATTTTATAACAACGTTAAATAATAGTAATTATTAGTTATTAAGCCTGACCTCAACCTATTCGTTCATAAAATGCATAAAAGATTACCTACAAATCCTACAATGACCAAGGTGCTTTTAAAGCAATAATTTAGTTTACAGTTTAGGTCACAAGTGTTGCTTTACCTAATGTTAGCGAAAATTATCACCGATATAAGGGGGTAATTAATAGTATCATAATGGTGTTTAGCTTTGAAATGTTAATTACGTACTATTAATAATTATGCGTTTATTGAAAACTTTTTCATTATTTTTAGTCCTTAGCGCTCTATGGTTGTTAATTTTTAACATCAATTCGATTGTTATGTTACCTTAGAAGAACTTTTTACTGGGTGGACCGATTTCGATGATTTTTTGAAGTGAAACTTCTTTAGCGGCATGAGCAGTGGCGGACTTACAAATATGCCGTCAGTAGGCTATTCAATTTTTGCCGCTCCTACGAACCTCTGAAACTCGATATCCTATATCCTAGTACAGTCGAGATATATACGTGTATAAATATATGTCGATAAATTAAAAAAAGAATACTAACAAACAAACATGTATTATATATTTGTAGGTACCTACCTGTGCTGTTGTCGATATTCACGTACCCTCACTGATTCTATTATTCGAGTCATTCTGTCGTGTATAAAGCAACCGGTGCAACCGCAGTTAAGGCAGTCTTGGCGCTGGCTTGGCACGGTGCACCTGTTGTATCCTGCTAGTAGCTTAACCTCGACTCTTTCAATAATTAATTTGTGCAAACAAATAATAATTTGGCTAGACGGGGCGGGAAACTCGAGCAGTGAAGGTGAGCTTTGATGCGCATCTCCAAGGGGGCCTCCTTAAACCTACACCTGGGTCGCAAGTCCTGCCTGCCGCACTGCTCTGAGTTTGTCCCACTGCCACACGTTGGCCCCCTCATTCGCTCGGTGAATCCATCGAATACTAAGACGTTCGTCCATCCTTCCGATAACTAATAATTATCTTGTGTTATCTTACATTGTTAATTAACCAGTCCGGCCCTCCTTTCTTCTCCTCACTTCTTACATATTTAATATATTTATAACAGCAATAAGCTGTACAGTTAGTGGTGGACTATCCTAGAAAATCTAGACCGTTTTAGAAGTGTTGGCCTGAAGTTAAACTATTGTAAAAAACGCACGCCGAAAACAATATAAAAAACCAAACACCAACACAAATATATGCCAACGATAAGTATACATAGTTAAGTCGTTAAAGTATATAATTTTATGCAATATTTTCTTAAGTTAAAGAACGAGTAAGTAACAACAGTTTTGATCACTTAAAAAATATTACATTTCATTTGAACTGAAAATCATAAACTTTGTATGTGTATCAATTTCAAATAGTGATGAAGAAATTTGAAATTAAAGTCGTTCCATGGCCTCCATTTGTTAGATTTTAGAGACTATGACGCGGACGTCGGTTCTTAGGCGATCACATGACTGAGGTGCGCCGTAGTCACAACCACAGAGTACATTGGTCACAACATAACCAGGGTCAAGGTAGACCAACCGTCGCCTCTTGCTAATAGTGATTTGCTATCACTAATAGATTTTTCACCGTGTAGTTGCACTTAATACTTACTAATTAATCTTATTATCTGTTCTTATAAACAGTACTATTAATTACAATAAAATGTTTAATAACTGTTTTATTATTAGACCATCAATACGATTGTGCAAACAACTTTTATTTGAATTAAATGTTATTAAGAAGTTGGCTTATAATTTAATAATTATCGTATATAATTTATATTTAAAATAAGTGTCTATTTGACGATGAGGCCTATGTTCATATTACTTATTAGTAATCGCAACAGCAAGTCTGATATCCTTGCCAAACGACAAAATAAAAAGTTGCCATGAAGCTAAGTAGTTAGATCAAGTCGTTAGTCGTAGTTATCGCGTTTTAATTGTGACTTTATTTCGCAGTTAATATTTCACTATACTTCATTTAAAAGTACCTAAGTGCTTATTTAAATTAAACGGTTGAGTCCTTAAGCGGCTTACATTACACTTTAAGTTTAATCATAATTAATACAATTATAGAAAGTGTTCAATGTGTAAATATCACGCAAACGAATAATTTTCATTTTATTCTGAATAGAAAAATAATAATATTAAGCTCTTGATTAATAATTTACCTAATTATCTTATTATTAAAATCAAAATATTTGTATACTTAGTCAAAAAAAGGGTCTTGAAAGACAGGCGGACAACAAAGTGATACTATAAGGTTTCCGTTTTTTCCTTGAGGTACGGAAGTTACGGAACCCTAAAAAAGTAAGTAGGTAAGTAGTAAATGGCCTTTAAATTAGATCAGAATCTAACTGCGTAATCTGGGCAAATGTTAGATTTTAATTCGGGGCGAAAAATTGATTGTCTACCTACGACTCCACTAGGGATTGCAATCCGGTGTCGTTTTCAATCCGGCCGGATCCGGTCCGTTTTTTATCAATCCGGCCGGATCCGGCCCGGATCCGGGCTGGATTTATCAAACCATAATAACCTAACTTTTCTTTTTAATTCAAACGTATGTTGACCGTTAACAAAATGAATTTTTTTTACATTTTAATTATTTTTTTTTAAATTAAATCTCAGTTTCAAAACAAATTATATATCTATCAAATGAAAAGATAAAATGTTTAAATTAACTTTGAAGAGCTAAAAATGTAGCCGTGGGAGTTATTTCTCAGTATTCATATATGTCGAATTTATTGATACAAATATTGAACTAAGCCGAGTTCCAATTTCGACCACGTCGTATTAACACGTGGTGAGACGGATCAAAGAGCTAGATTTGTAATTTTAATTAGTCCAGTAATATTAAATTTTTTAGATTTTTTGAGATTGTAGATCTTCGTCTCTACTTTTCCTTTCACAAGTTTCACGCTATCTATCAGGCTATTACTTGGTTAAGGCTTCGGTTACGGATATACATATATAGGTACGAATATTTATAGATATGATATGGTTCCAAATATAAGATTTAGCCCGTAACATGTCAATGCTGGGCATAGGCCTCTTTCTCCATGTAGGAGAAGGATTGTAGCTTTAATCAGCGGATATGTTCCCTACTATGAGTAACGATAGCTATCAGGTATATAAGATAACAATAAGGACCGACAGCTTAACGTGATCTCCGAGGCACGGAGGGGCGGACCCACAAGGACAGACATCGACCCTGGAAAGAAATATTTGTACAAATACAAATATCCATCCCAAGCGGGAATCCAGCCAGCAAACCGTCGATGTTATAATATTATGGTTACAAATATTAAATTTGTTAGGATTATCCTTTAGTTCAGGTTACAGATATTCGATTTTAGAGGAAATGCCACAATACTTTATTTTACTTCCTATGATAAGTTAATAATTATTAACGTTTATTGTATTAGTTGCTGTTACAAATTCTGAGTACTCTGTGTTAAACAGCGATGACTCCCACGATGATTTAGTTGCAAAATTGACTGACTTTATGATAATGAAGGACGCGCTCGGCTAATGTTATTTGACCAGAAAAATGTAAAAACATAGCAAAAAATTTAGTATTTAAATTACCTCTACGATAGATCCCTGCCAAATCATCCGAAACTTTAATATCGGTTTATGGTACGGTTACGGATACATTTTTATTACGTATATCCAAAAGTTTGGTTACGATAAAATAACATCCCTAGTTTGAGTCTTAATATTTCTAGGTATTCTGCAAGTAACGGCAATGTGAAGTTATTTAATATTCACACAATAAGTCAAGCAACTTCAGTGTTTTTTCAGCTGTAAATACAGTTGAATACCTTCACTATAATACATCTATAACTAATTTAAATGACAAAAATCTATCAATCAAGTCTTTAGTCTTAGCGTCAAAGGACTCGTGTATTTAAGAACCACGCTCTTTCTTTTATAAAGAGGTCATTTTCTCAAAAAACGCCAACACCGGATCCGGTCACCGGATCCGGCATTTTTTACCGGATCCGGTAACAGTAAAATTATGCCGGATCCGCCGGATTACCGGATCTGGTTTTCCGGATTGCAATCCCTAGACTCCACGTATGTTTTGTTCAGAGTACCTACTTACTACTTATAATATATTTCCTTATTTGAAATAATCTCAGCCCTTAACAAACAACAAACCAATTATATTTAGTAATTCACTACAAAGAATATAAAAATACATCGAAACGTGTATTTTTGTCTCGATAAAAGCCAAAAAAATCGTTACTCACTTTAGCCTATCGCAGTCCACAGCTGGACATAGGCCTCCTCAAGTTCGCGCCAAAAATGACGTGAACTCATGTGTGTTGCCCATAATCACAACGCTGGGCAGGCGGGTTGGTGAATGCAGGGCTGGCTTTGTCGCACCGAAGACGCTGCTGCCCGTCTTCGGCCTGTGTATTTCAAATCCAGCAGTTGGATGGTTATCCTGCCATCGGTCGGCTTTTTAAGTTCCAAGGTGGTAGTAGAACTGTGTTATCCCTTAGTCGCCTCTTAGCTCTTAGGAAACCCACGAGAAGAGAAGGGGTGGCTATATTCTTTACTGCCGTAACCACACAGCAAACAAAAGTTTCAGTAGGATGAGCAGGGGTGGCTCGTAAGTATTTATCGATAAATATTTGTTTATATAATGATATCAATAACAAATAGAAAGGACATAGTTCTTGCGTTGATATTTAAAGACAATCGTTTATGCATATCAAGAGAATAACATATATGTCGTAAAGTAGATAGGTACTCGTACTAGCGTAACAATGCTCTTTGCAAAGAAAACTGCGTCAATCTATTTTGATGCAGATGTGCTCCGTCAAGTG
Organism: Melitaea athalia; assembly: GCA_905220545.2. Lineage (NCBI taxonomy): Eukaryota > Metazoa > Arthropoda > Insecta > Lepidoptera > Nymphalidae > Melitaea > Melitaea athalia. Next base: position 11,393,468 of record HG992184.1, on the reverse strand, counting down.
ATCTCGACCTTATTTCACATGAAGGATCATGATCGATTGAAATTAAACACACTATTCCCAAAATCAATTTCCTGAATCAATGACCTACTGAGTAAGGTAAAGGCTTCGCTATTTTTATGCTCGGAATACTAAACACCCGAGACCCTCGACACGATGCGGGCTGGTTTATAACAGCATATGACTTTTAATTTTATTTTCTATTACTTAGTTTTCTTTTTTGCCATAAGTTGATACACACACTTAACGAAAGTCAAAAAAAATATAATTTACAATAAATAAAACTCAACAATAATAAAAGAAAGTTAAGGTAGCAAAATTATCAACCAATAAAATAAAAATTTAGACGTAGAACATCGACCTTCGCCGATCTGATAACTCGATGAGACATATATTTTATCAAATATAATTTATAAACAAATATGCCTATGATAACTTGCCTATTGAAAAGTGGTCAAGGCTATTTTTAATTTAATTAGTTTTAATAAAAAAAATTTTTCATCACCTTCACTCATAAATGATAACCGAATGAGTTTTATATCAATTGATAGTTTTTAACACACAGAATATGCCTAGGTAGGCTTGCCTACTTATTTTTGGTCATGGCTACCTGGCAAGTAGATGTAAACAGGTAGGTCAATATATACCTACGAGTATATTCGATACTACATCGATCTGTTCGAATCGAAATTGATATCATAGGTAAGATATTGTAATTACAAAACCAACCATATAGGCTTGCCTGCAAAAACAAAAAAAAAAAACAAAAAAAGAAAAACAAAAAATTACCCGTGACCACTTTTCGGTAGGCAAGTTATCATAGGCATATTTGTTTATAAATTAGATTTGATAAAAAATGTGTCTCATCGGGTTATCAGATCGGTGAAGGTCGCTCTTCCACGTCTCTTAGACCATTAGGTACATTACAAACTTGGTAATGTACCTAGTGTTGTAAGCAACCTTAGTTACTCAAAATTTCTAATGTCTCAGTAGACATTTTACCTTCCTATTAAAATACTGTATAATTAGATAAAAATATTTAAATCAATTTTGTTTTATTAATTTATTATTAACTTAATAACATTTTTCACTCTTCATATGTAGGTACTTACAAAAATTATTTTTACCAATCATTCGGCACGCTACAATTTCGCGAAACCTTCAATAAAGTACGAGCGTGCAGCGTTTTTTTATGTAAATTAGTTATTCAAATATTGTATATATAATATGACTTGACAATCTTGCATTCTATACTATACTAGCTGTACCCGCGACTTCGTCCGCGTGGAATTTAACAAAAAAGTTAAAAAAAGTTCGATAAAATGATCTTTGATATTCTTTGATTTCCTTTATTAGCATGAGCAGGCGGTCGAGCGATGCGGGGCAGAGGGTATGGACTCGCCCGCGCCCGCGCCGCCCGTAGGCATCTCAAAGAAAGAACGCTAGCTCGCCGAGCATTAAATGTTTCGCTGCTAATTACTTCTAACGATGATATCTCAAAAACTATTTATCTGATTGATATAGTGTAAAGGGCAATTTTAATCTGCATTAAATGCCTAAGCTAAATATCATATTAATTTGGATAAGGATTAATACTGAACTAAAGAAAATATCTTTAAAAATAACCTAATGTTTTTAATTAAAAATTTGAACATAAAAGTGGTTATTGTAAGTCAACCCTAAGAGATAGAGATATGCTATCGCGGACTTTTTTGTAGCATTTTTATAGATTTTGAATTCGCTAGTACATTATACAACTATATCTTTGCTAGTTTACGCAGCGTTCGCGTGGAAAGCTCCCCGTTGGCGAGATTTTTTACGACTTCTTCAACGTTTATCGCCGTATTTCTGCTAATTTACATTCAAACATAATAAATTATATACCTAAACCTTCCTCAAGAATCACTCTTTCTATTGTTGAAAACCGTATAAAAATCCGTAGCGTAGTTTTCGAGTTTATCGCGTTCAGACAGGAGGACAGACAGACAGACAGGAGGACAGAAAGACGCGGCCGGGGGACTTATTTTTATAATAAGTATAGATTATATGACTAGCGACCCGCCCCGGCTTCGCACGGTTGCGAAAATGATCAGTGTTCCTCTACTATATTATGCATATATTATACATATAAACCTTCGTCTGGAATCACTCTATCTATTAGAAAAAACTGCATCAAAATCCGTTGCGTAGTTTTTAAGATTTAAGCATATATAGGGACAGACAGCGGGAAGCGACTTTGTTTTATAATATGTAGTGATAAAGCTTCAGCTAAAGAGTCAGCTTCGAGTTTGTTTGTTTGTTTGCTTGAACGCGCTAATCTCAAGAACTACTGGTCCGATTTGTAAAATTATTTCAGTGTTAGCCTATTTATCGAGGAAGGCTATAGGCTATATATAATATTTTAGGATCACACATCTAGTAATTAATAAAACACGATGCAAAATGTAAATTTCATACTAAAACCAGGACATCTAAATGTATTTTTATTTTGATAATAATTAAGAATAATACGGTCGAAATAATCAATGGGGCAGTTAAGAACAAAAGCAGGCGAGGCACTATCATTTTTTGACCATCTGAAAAAGAACCTAAGTAAAGTTTCACAGACTGTAAAAATATCGTTTATATTAAATGAAATAAAAATTAAGAAAAAAAAGGTGTGTGTGCGATTCAGACACGATAGAAGTGAAACTTCTTTGGCAAACTACCTAATAAAAAAAAAAAAACTAATTTAAAATTAGCGGCTTACAGCGCGGCCCGGTCGCACTTCCCTGTTGTTGCCTTCCGGTTTGAAATCACAACGATTCTAAAGAGGTTTCACTTCAAAAAATTGCGTGTGTACAAAGTACACATGTCAGAAGTGAAACTTCTTTGGCAAACTAATTCAAAATTATTTACATAGATTTACAAAGTAGCGCGGCGTGCAGCACGGCGTGCAGCGCGGCGCGGCTGCAGTGCGGCGCGCCCTTCCCTGTCGTTTTTCCGTTGCATCCGGTTTGAAATCACAACGATTCTAAAGAAGTTTCACTTTAAAAAATCTATAAGTATTTAGGATCGTATGAGTATGAAGGTACACATTGAATATGAGTCACTGAAGGCTGCAAGACCTGGCTTGTAACTTCAGAATGATACTTTTGGCCACATCTGAGAGTATAAAGTGCATGGAATTGACGAAAACATCTCACCTTACGTTGTTTTGCTTGTGGTAGCCACCTCGTTCCGTTTATAAGATAAAGTTTACTTACCTTAAGTAAATTTGTTTTCAGAAGTGTGATAGATCGGTCACCATAAAAAATTATCACAAGTCACATCTATTAAAAACGGTTCCATAAAATATGTTTTTGTTACGACATTTTTATAAACGACTTACTTAAGATAAAAATAAATATGCAGTATAATGTATGTGGATTATTTATATAAAGTTTTAATTTTTAATTTCCTTGCTACTTTGTAAAAGTGAAACCAGGCTAAAAAAATAAAACGTAAGGTAGATAAAGTTCAATGTTTATTTTAGCTAAATGAAGTTTTCGTATAAAGAAAAATCAGAAGAGCATAGATAACAACAAAATGAGTAGGTACATTAATTTTTATACATTTTGATGTATTAAAATTAAGAGATCGGCAACATACATATGAGTCGACTACGTTTGCTAGAGGGCGCTGTATACGATCAAATTTGTTTGGCAAACTTGTTGATCCAATTTTACCTTTTCAACCAAAGATAAAAAAAAATAAACGATTCCTATTTTTCCGTTTTTATTTTGCTTTTAAATAACATACTTATGGATATATTGTATGAAATTTGACATCAATTTTTCTAAATGCGATACGATTGATTCAGTCTGTAACATATCAATGATGGGCCTATGGGCCTTTTTCTCCATGTAGGAGAAGAGTAGGAGATAATGCACCACGCTGCTCCACTGCGAGTTGGCGGATATATTCCTTGCTATTAGTAACGATCGCTATCAGGTGTATATGATAATGACCGGGACCGACAGCTTAACGTGCTCTCCGAGGCACGGTGTGAAGACCCACAAGGACTAACAATCATTTTTGTATAAACACAAATATCTACTCCGAGTGAACGAGCGAGACAACCGAGCGAACCAACAATAGAGCTGGTGCGGCTTGTGAAGCGGCTGAAAAAGCTAAAGCAGGTAAATACAGGGGTCTAGGCTCCGAATATGATTTTGTCCCATTCGGTGTCGAGACCCTTGGTCCGTGGGGTCCTAGCGCCATAAGGCTTTTTAAACGGTTTTATTTAGCTCATTATTAAACGGTTTTATTTAGCTCACCCCGTTTGTTTTATTTATTCTTGGGTCAAATGTAGTAATTCAAATTTCACCATCTTCCTGTCAACCGATTAATCTGAAATTTTGTATACACTTTGGATTTTGGTGACAATACAATTATGTTTATTCATTATCATTATAAATTCAAGATGGCCGCCGCTACAAAATGGCGGATAATTTATGTTTTATTAATCCCATCAATATGGGTATCAAATGAAAGGGCTCAACAAGCAGAATACAATATACTATAAAAAATTGAAATCCAAGATGGCAGCCGCTACAAAATGGCGGATAACGTAGGTTTTATCAATCCCATCAATATGGGTATCAAATGAAAGGTCTCAACAAGTAGAATACAATTTGCACTAAGTACAATTACGGGACAGCTGAAAGAAGAATGTTGCCTTTAATACTATCATGGGCTTCTACAATACATAAAATGCAGGGCAGCACTGTGGATCACGCAGTCGTATACTTAGGTGCGAAACTGTTTGAAGAAGGTCAAGCGTACGTGGCTCTTAGTAGAGTAAGATCTTTGCAGGGACTACGTATAGAGGAGTTGGACTGCAATAAACTAACAGGCAAGAAACCTTGCAATAATGAAGCACTAAATGAATTAAACAGAATGCGAAATAAAAACTAAAAACTAGAAAATAAAAATAGGTAAAAAAACTTTTTAAGTTAAACGGTTTTATGTTAAACATACATTGCAATGTTTAAGATAAATGTACTAAAAACCAAAAAATAATAAAATAGATACAGTCGTGGGAATTATAAACATATGCATAGACTAGACTAAAATAAAACCGTGGGGCACGTCAATTGTCTACAAATTATCGACTTAATGTGTGATATGATAGAAGAATCGTTTAATTCGTCGTTAAAATAGGCAGTTGGCCCGCGGACGGTGAGGAAATTACTTACTATTTTCTTGCTCATGGAAATTCCAATAGTTATACACTCCATGTAAATAAAAGAGATGTTTCAACTAGTTTATCGTTGGACATTCACACTGCTGGCTGGCGAGGAATCGTTTCACTGCTCGTAGTTTGTCTTTAATCGACAAAACATATTATGATAAAAGTACTACTCGCTCACCACTATGAAACCCTAAAACTCGCTTATAATCGAGCTTGCTAGCTTGTTTCCACATTCTAGCCCTACTTATTACACGTCCATCGTTGTCGGTTGAACAACTGCCTAATTATAGTGTAAAATTACAAAACAAACATTTTAATCAACGATTGTAGACAATTGACGTGCCCCACGGTTTTATTTTAGTCTAGTCTATGCATATGTTTATAATTCCCACGACTGTATCTATTTTATTATTTTTTGGTTTTTAGTACAATTATCTTAAACATTGCAATGTATGTTTAACATAAAACCGTTTAACTTAAAAAGTTTTTTTACCTATTTTTTTAAGGAAATAGCTAAAAGGTTAGTCGACATCACAGGGGACCGAAGAGCTGGCAGCTACCTCGGACAAAGAATTAGTCTAGCTATCCAAAGAGGGAACGCTGCCAGTATCTTCGGAACCTTGCCTAAAGGGACTCCTATTAATAATATATTTTAGTTATTATATTATATTTTTTAAGGTTTTTAGTTTTAGGTTCATTGTTTTAGTATATATTTTTATATTTAGTTGTATTTTAATTATGACATATATGTTATATAGTCTTGAGAGATATCATGTACTTAATAAGTAGATAGAGATTATATCATATATAGATTATATAATTCTCATTTGTCCTATAATGTAATCTATACCTACCTATATATAAAAATCAATTGCTGTTCGTTAGTCTCGCTAAAACTCGAGAATGGCTTGACCGGCTAAAATTTAGATTAGGAACGGTGGATTTACGGGGATTTGGGGGGTGAGGGGGGGAGGGGGTGGGGGGGACTACCCCCAGTACCACTCCCACACTTTGAAAATCCATGGTTATGGAGATAACTATGGTTAAAATTTTACTCACTTTTCTCTCTCATGGTTACTCATGCTCTGTTCCGTAGCTATTAAAATGTAATTTTTAGCATATAAAATTTCACTTAACTTCACTTTAAAAGAGTTTAAACACTATTTTAATGTATTTACAAGTTATTTTAACAAACGATACAACATATAAGTAATCTTATACTATTAAATGAGTTATGAAATGAGTTTGAGAGATAGTTATTTATTTTTTGTTTCTGTCACAAAAACTATGCCGATAAACGGTCTAATATTGAAATTAGATAGGTTAGGGTTATTTTTTTTGTTTCTGTCACAAAAACTGCCGATAAACGGTCTAATATTGAAATTAGATAGGTTAGGGTTATTTTTTTGTTTCTGTCACAAAAACTATGCCGATAAACGGTCTAATATTGAGATTAGATAGGTTAGGGTTATTTTTTTGTTTCTGTCACAAAACCTATGCCGATAAACGGTCTAATATTGAAATTAGATAGGTTAGGGTTATTTTTTTTTTGTTTCTGTCACAAAAACTATGCCGATAAACGGTCTAATATTGAAATTAGATAGGTTAGGGCTATTTTTTTTGTTTCTGTCACAAAAACTATGCCGATAAACGGTCTAATATTAAAATTAGATAGGTTAGGGTTTTTTTTTGTTTCTGTCACAAAAACTATGCCGATAAACGGTCTAATATTGAAATTAGATAGGTTAGGGTTATTTTTTTTTGTTTCTGTCACAAAAACTATGCCGATAAACGGTCTAATATTGAAATTAGATAGGTTAGGGTTATTTTTTTTTGTTTCTGTCACAAAAACTATGCCGATAAACGGTCTAATATTGAAATTAGATAGGTTAGGGTTATTTTTTTTTGTTTCTGTCACAAAAACTATGCCGATAAACGGTCTAATATTGAAATTAGATAGGTAAGGGTTATTTTTTTTTTGTTTCTGTCACAAAAACTATGCCGATTAACGGTCTAATATTGAAATTAGATAGGTTAGGGTTATTTTTTTGTTTCTGTCACAAAACCTATGCCGATAAACGGTCTAATATTGAAATTAGATAGGTTAGGGTTATTTTTTTTGTTTTTGTCACAAAAACTATGCCAATAAACGGTCTAATATTGAAATTAGATAGGTTAGGGTTATTTTTTTTGGTTCTGTCACAAAAACTATGCCGATAAACGGTCTAATATTGAAATTAGATAGGTTAGGGTTATTTTTTTGTTTCTGTCACAAAAACTATGCCGATAAACGGTCTAATATTGAGATTAGATAGGTTAGGGTTATTTTTTTGTTTCTGTCACAAAACCTATGCCGATAAACGGTCTAATATTGAAATTAGATGGGTTAGGGTAATTTTTTTTGATTCTGTCACAAAAACTATGCCGATACGTTTATCGGTCATTAAACACTCTACGGGTCTTAATCTAAAGACTTACCTTTTTTAAATTTAATTAATAACTATGCCGATAAATGGTTTTATTTTAAAGTTAGATAGGTTAGGGTTATTTTTTTTTTGTTACGAAATTTTTCTAATAAATGGTCTAGTTTTGAAGTAAGGTAGGTTAGGGTTATTTTTTTTAATTTAAATAAATAGATAATCGATAATCGATTAAATTGATAATCGAAGTTAATATAATAAATTAAGTCCTTGCTTTTTATTTATTCAATAACAATGTATCCAAAATAGTTTATTATTCGTCAAAGTTAAATGTTTTTTTTTATTATTATTACTAATTGCACTTTTGTAGATAACTTTTTCTTATTAATTTGATTTAACAATATTTTTAATCGATATTAAAAAAAATCGATTAAAAATATTTTAAACTCGATTGTTTGTTGATAAGTATTATATTTTTAAGACTGGCAATGAAGCGTAATCAAATCACCAACGGAAATAAACTGGAAGTATATAGGTACTATAATTAATGAATTAAAATACTTATTAAATAAAAATTTATTCATTAGTTTATATTGGTACAACTGAAAATCACAAATAATTATATTTTAATTTTGGAAAATTTTGTTATATTTCTTTTAAATGAAATAAGGCTGTATGGCGTTAGACATTTTGCATTTGTGCTTACATTGCTTTTGAACAAAACAATAAGTTCGCGCCATTTTGTAATTTTTGTATCAAAGCATCTATATCTCTCAGTCATTAAACATCAGTTATATCGATTGTTAAAATACCTTGTAAAAACATCACAATAATATGTAAAACTCCTAAAATGAAGTTAAGTGAAGTGTAAAAATGTTAAATATGAAAATTACATGCAAAATCTGCGGAACGTAACATGAGTAACGTAAGTTGTATTGTTTGTTAATCTTGCAGTTGAAATCGTTTTTACGTATTTCTATTCGAAAATATCGTGTAAAAATAACGTGTGAAATGTGAAAATAACTTGTGAAAACGTTAAAATAACGCGGGAAATGTGAAAATAACGAGGAAAATGTGAAAAATACGTGTGAAATGTGAAAATTTTAACTGTGTAAGCTGCGGAATTCTTCTTCTTATCTCAAAATTTTAATCATAGATATCTCCATAACCATGGATTTTCAAAGTGTGGCAGTGGTACTGGGGGTAGTCCCCCCCACCCCCACCCCCCCTCTCCCCCCAGATCCCCGTAGATCGACCGTTCTTAGTCTAAATGCTTACCGCTTGACCGATTTAGCTAATCTTGAAATGTTTGTGGAAGTTCAGGGAAGGTTTAAACGGCGATAAACATAAATAATAAGTAGAAGTTCAGGGAAGGTTTAAACGGTTATAAACATAAATAATAAGTAGGTATGTAACGGAAAATACTGAAAATTCTACACTCCATACTAGCAGGGAAATTTAATGTCTTTTGTCACAAACGTTGTCAATTGGTTGTCAAATATTTATAGTTGCGTTCAGAAAGTGTTTTGTCTATATTTTTCACAAATATACGTAGGTGATACGAAGTTCACCGGGTCATCTAGTATAATTATTAAACTATTACGTATTTTGAAACATTTTGAGCAATAAGATAAGATAAGAATAAGAAGACACAGTGTTGCATACTAATTTTCTTATCGCTAGTATCGATATAATTATTTTAACAACTTAAAGTCAAAATCACAATTTTCTATTAAAAAAAAAAGTAAACATAATAATATGTTTACATTATACCTAACGTTTACACACGTTTACTAATTCATGTAAATACGTGTAATGAGTCAACTTTATGAGTATATATGTAAATATTTATTTAAAAAAAGTATTACACCTGTAAGTTAAATATAGATACTTGTTGAGATTAAAATGTGTACTTTTGATTTAAATATGATAAAATGATATCAGAAACAATGAGGTAGGCAGACTTGGTGTTAACAAGTAAACACGGTTACGATACTGCAATGCATGTACCTATAATAAATACTTAAACACAATGGTTAAGTAAGTTTCAAGGAACTGGTTCAAAAACTAATTAATTGAACATTATCAATAGATATAATGTAACACAAAGATAAAAAAATTATTAACTTTGTGAATTTAAAATTAAAGGGATTTATCTTGACACTCAACTGGTAGTTAGGCCTCAATTTTCAAATTACCTTGACGAAGTGCTGAAGAAATATTCTTGTACCTATACAGAGTTTTTAAAAATATTAATTCGTGGTCACATAAATATAAAGTAATTTGTTACTATTAGGTAGGTACTAGAAATAACGGATTTCGATTATTTACACACTTACACATACATGAAAGTCTTTAAATTTATCTCGGTGGCGCGATGGCAATTTATTATTAAAAAAAAAAAAGTAAAAAATCCGAATAGGTATTGGGCGTTTAAATTTTTTTGACTGGCTAGATTCGATATTAAGTTGGCATCAGAACGTAATATGTGTATGAATATAACTTAAAAGATTAGTCGTAATTTGAAGTAACAAACGGTGATAGGGTCGAAGTTATTCCTTCATCAATAAGTTTATAGATTATATAATCTACTTAGGTCGAAAAGATGATAAAATTTTAAGTCGGACTTGTACAGGTATTTGGAGAGATTTCGTGCCACCGTAATCTTTAGGTACAGTATTATTTTCGTATTTACTCACAATTTCATTTATGAAAGGCAATATGCTTTTAGACCAAGATCGAATACATTATTGGCTGTGATTGACACTATAACTAAAATAAAACTTAGTAAATATTAATAGTAAGCACATTGCAGTTGGTATTTTTATCGACTTAAAAAAAGCTTTTGTCAAAGTATACATAATTATATTGATTAATAATCAAAATAAAATTGGCACAACTGGATACGCACATAATTTTTTTTTAAATCGCATCTCAGTAATCGTTGTCAAAGAGTCAAAATCAGAAATAGTCAAAGTAGCCCCGAGAATATCACTTTTGGAGTTCCCCAAGGGTCTATATTAGGGCCTCTGTTGTTCGTAATATACAAACAATTAACAGTATTACTCGAATTGGGTGTAAAGGCGACCTTTCTCTTTATGCTGATGAGTGATGACACAACTTTGTTCTACTGTGTAAATTCAATTAAAGACATATTGAGCTGTGCTCAGAGAAATCTGGATACCTTCAGGGTAATTTACTTACCTACTGTTAACGTATTAAGACTAACCACATATTGTTTTCCGCGAAAAATAAGTAGGTTCCATATCATGAACCACTCAAAATATATAAATAAATTTTAATTATTAAGGTAGATAAAGGTAAATTAAAAGTAAAAAACCTTTTTAAAAAACAAGCTTTTATTTGAATGCACTAAAACGAAAAAAATAAATTTTTACTTTAAAACTTTTACTATCTACTTTTAAAGTCATTACACATAACCTATATGATAGAAAAGCTTGTCGCGAGTTATGAGTACTCGTATTTCCTTAGTTTGAAAATTTTATTAGTTAAAATCAATATCAATTTATAATTTACTTGTTTACAAGCAAATTTCGCGACAAGCTTTTATATCATATAGATTATGTGTTTATGATTAATGACTTTATAAGTAGATAGTAAAAGTTTTAAAGAAAAAATTAATTTTTTTCGTTTTAGTGCATTCAAATAAAAGCTTGTTTTTTAAAATGGTTTTTTACTTTTAATTTATTTTTGACTTTTTAGTCGGTTATCACGTCACTTTATTCGAATTATTCTTAGCAAGCCCTTTCATTTGATACCCATATTGTAGAAGTGCACTAAAAATAACTAGTCCGCACTCGTGGATATGCTGCCATGTTGGATTTAGAATGACGTCACAAAGTTAACCATGCATTGTCATCCAAATTGAACCTGTATACAAAATTTCAGCTCAATTGGTTGAAGATATCTGCTTCAAAATTGAGTTGCAAGATTTCACCCGAACAAACATTCATTAAAGTTACATACATACATACATACATACATACATACATACATACATACATTTCAAGTTAAATAAAAGCTTGTAATAAACACGAAGGTTTACTACTGGACAGCTTTATTTCACGGAAGGCACATATTGGTAGGGTAAAAAATAAATTAAAGTCTTTCTTTCTATTAATTTTAAAGGTTTTTTTTATTATAGTAGGTATTCATAGAACTTACTTATTTATTTATTTTACAGTTTAAATTAAAACTACTATAAGTATATTAACCGAGTTCTAAAGGCTTGTATAAATATATGTTTGCTACTAAAAGTAGACGCAGTTCTACTTACATAATATAACAAAAATATATAACTAAACCTATATAATGCAGCACACATGTAGCAAGCGGCTTAACGCTTAATCTTAGAGCAAATCTTGTTGATATCTCAGTTAACTCGTTCACAATGTTATCTGGAACGACAAATATTAGCATAGTTGCCGTTAGTAGTAAGTTCCCTCGACCTTGTGGCTTTATGAACCCATATATTAACCTAAAATAACACCTTTCTGTTAACATTTACATGTTGTTAAAATATTAGAATGACCACTTAAACATGAAAGAAACTTTTTACGTAAAATATTAGAAGAAAAAAAAAGTTAAAAAGTGTGTGTGTACTTATGTACGCACGTAAGAAGTTATACTTCAAGCTAGAGTATTAAAATACTTCCAAAAAACCTACCACTTAATAGAGACTTACTAGACAATAAGTCCACAACTCCATCTCTTAGAAATGATAAAGACTACTTTCTTGTCTGTAAAACTAGCGGCATCTATTCATGCATGCTTGAACTACTCCGTATCCACACGCGCATTGTAAAAATTTACTCTGATCATTTTTCTCTAAGGCGCCAAAAGAAGTATAACTTCAAAAAAATATTCCCCAAAATTAAAACATTTAATTACTGTAATGTTTAATTAAATATTATTAGTGCTTAACTGATGCATTATTTAAACCTTTTATGCAAAAGAAACACCTGTTCAAACCTTCTAAATTCTGATTTAAAAAGGGTTTTTATCATATTCGACAGAGCTCTTGTCAACTTGTCAGGTGAAGTAGCCATATCAACGAGCTTTGCTTAGAGATCATTTAAAGGGACATATAGCGTGATAGTGAATTGTTTTCATGATGATTAATAATAATTGTGTTTGCTCATTATTAGATAGGTATAACTAAAAAATACTCATCATTTTTCGATCAAATTTTAATGGGATGATATTATGACAAACTACTACTAGCTTTAGAATAAAAAAAGATTCAGCAAAATCAGTACCTACACATAAAAATACAGTCGCATTGAAAGCCTCCTCCTTTACGAAGTAGGAATGGCTTTCTAGGCACTTATCTTTCGATACGCGTACCTATAGGGAATATTTATTATTGCTAGGTAGGTATTTATTTTTAAGTAGTTGATAAGGTAGGTACTCTATGGAACAATTAAATTTTTCAAAGAAAAATAACATTATTTGTTAATAATTTATTATTAAAACATTATTATACACAATTACAAATACATACATACATTATTTGTTTTTATTTTATTATTATTATATATGTATATGTAGGTACATACGCAGTGCAACATCTGGCTGCTGGAAGAATTCTTTCCTAACAAGTCTTACGGACTATTGAGCAATAAACTCCTTCAATTGATAAGCTGTAGGTACATACGAGTAATTAATGAGTAATAAATACTTCTATTAATGTAATTGTGTCGTATTAGTATAACTACTTGTTTCTTTAGTATCCAGTAGCTTATGTTAGGAGTTAAAATTTAATTTGTAATGTCTACTTTATTTTAAGTTTTTAGGAGTCTATGGAACGAATTTGAATGATACAAGAGCCAATATTAAAACATAAATAATGATTATTTAGTTTTTTACATTGTTTGAAATATAATTTCAGGCAAAATGTACTATTGGAGTGTCCATCACTGGACAACGGGGATAGCTACACGCAGTCAGAGTTCCTCTCGAGACTGGCTCACGAGTGCCGCTATGACCGGCTGCTCCTACCTACCTATCAGACTGGCGAAGTGGTATATGTACATGCCAGCGCTTATGTTTACTTCATACAACCAGCAGAAGCTCACGATTTGGTAAGATAATAGTACGGGATCCGTAGTACATATTTTTCACCTGATTAGTATCAAGCTAATTTTCCGGGAGGAGCTTCATTTTGATGAGACGAACAAAAAGTTCCTCTTCGAAAACTCTCGATAGTGGTAGATAATAGAGTTAGCAGGAGATAGAGCAGCAGTTAGCGTAGGACCTGGATAACGTACCACGCAATTTGGAGGACAATATTACCATCAAATTATATAAATATTAATTACCTAAAAGAAAAAAAATCAGCTGGTTAGTAATAATTTTTGATGACCTTACGAGGTCATCAACTTGGTGACCTGGTAAGGTCATCAAAAATTGATTTTTTTTTCTGATTTTTTTTCATTTAGTAATAAAATTAGATTAGAATCGCATATTCACATAATTTTTTGAACTTTACCAATTTACAAAAGTAGTTCAAAGGGATATTACCTACTCTAGATACATCGATACTCTAGAATTCTAGATAACTCGAACTCTAGATACGTCGATATAAATCACAACGCAAGAAAAACAGTGTTCAATTCTTGAGAGTGATTAATTACTGACAAAGGGGTACAATTTGATAAATATTCACGAATTTCATTCTTATCAGAGTTATATTACTTTGTGTAAAAATTATTTCCATAACTATAGCAGATAGAAGCACGATTTTAAGATTTTCTGATATTGCCCATGATCACATCAAAAGTCAACTTATATCTCTTATCACAGGCACAGAATTATATTTTTTATTTGATTTTCGATTTTTAGGTACATTAAATACAATGTTGATTAACTTAATTTATAATAATAAATATTTAATTGAAGAATTTTTTTGATTTTACTTTTTTTTTTTTAAAGATAACATAAAATTAATATATTACTCTATCTATCATTCCAGAATTTCAAATTGCATTTTCTTCTACAACTACGGTGGACAGACGCGCGGCTTGCATATACGTTGTATTCGCCTGAACGTACGAAAATCATCGGAGAAAGTGATCTCCGTCAACGAATTTGGGTTCCCCATTTGTACATGTCCAATGAACAATCGTCAAGTCTCATGGGAACCGACAGTAAGGACGTCTTGATATCGATAGCACCCGATGGCGAAGTGTTGTTCAGTCGTCGAATGCAGGCAGTACTTTACTGTTGGATGAATCTTCAAAAATTTCCATTTGATGACCAAAAGTGTTCCATGAATCTGGAAAGCTGTAAGATTACTTAACTATATTATTTAAATATTGAAAAAGAGAAAAAAGAATTGAAAACATTTTCACAAAATTATATTTTTTTTCAGGGAAATATAATGCTTCCATTTTACGACTAATGTGGGAAAAGAACAATCCAGTTCGACTTTCTTCGGAGCTGCATTTGACCGAGTACTCCCTCCTTGATTACTGGACTAACGAATCCGTTGTTAGAGGCGACATAGTCAATATGCGCCTAGGAGGTAGATGTAATGTCATTTTATGTGTTTGTGACGTCATAGAATATTAACATAACATTTACATTATACTTATGACACTATTCATTATAATTTGCAGCTGGAAACTACAGTGCATTGAAGTTTACCTTTAAATTGGGTCGTGAAGTCGGTTACTACCTCATGGACTATTTCATTCCATCGATGATGATTGTGGCTATGTCATGGGTTACGTTCTGGCTACAAGCTGATGCTTCTGCGCCAAGGATTACTTTAGGTAAACAGCTACTTTATAGGTAAAAAAAAGAAAAGGTCCTTATTTTATACGATAGCCATAAAATATAACATAATTCAAGTAAGTACCTATACGAGGACTCCACGTTTTCAACTACGGAAAGGATTCGGCTCTTTTTTGGGTTATATATTTTTGGATTTGAATGTATAATTAAATTCCACTTAAACGATATTGAAATTTTCTGAGAACAAATTTAAAGTTTGTATTAAAAAGAAATTGATAGCTAAAGCATATTATTCGGTGCAGGATTACACAGATGATAAGAATGTATAGACTTAGTGACACTAAGTACACTTCATGCAAGATATTATCAAATTTGTATAAAAACACATATTATACTTTTTTTAAAGAGTTAAGTTTTTAAGCTTTACCTCAAAAAAAATAATTTGTAAAATAACCACTCCAAGGTGCTTTGAGGCCTATTTGTATAAAGATATTTCTTGATTTTGATTTTGAGAAGTGTAATTTTAGACAACAAGTTTCAAGATTGAAAAAAACGAAATATTAAAATTCTAAACTTTAAAATGTATAAAAACATATTTTATTAAGCATAGCCTAAGTTGAAACTAAACATAAATCGCGTATATATTTCCAATTAGCACAAACAGGCACGGTTTGTGTACATAGGTATTATAACGTTATCACTGACGTAGTTCGCGAAATTTTATTGTAAAAATATAATTATTAATATTACAGGTACTAGTACTATGTTGTCGTTTATTACCCTCGCCTCGTCACAAGCTAAGACTCTACCGAAGGTTTCTTACATCAAAGCCAGTGAAATTTGGTTCCTGGGATGTATTGGTTTCATCTTCTCTGCACTAGTGGAATTCGCATTCGTTAACACCATTTGGCGCAGAAAGTACGTTGATTTTAATTATTCATATATTTTTAAATAAAATAGATACAATATTGATATCTGCTTGTGTAAAAAGTTAAGCGTATTTGTTACCACCAAACATACTGGTTACCTACTTGATTAAATTATCATTCGTGAACAATTTTTGTTATTGGCGTTTAAAAAACCTGCATTCGAACGAATTAACAAATACGCAAAACGAACTCTAAGCCTATAATATTAAATATCTCAAAACATATGTCATAAGTAGATAGTCTCTGGAGTATAGCGCTGTATATTTGTAGGTAATTTTTTTACATTTTCAAAGAGATTACGACTACCTCAATAAGTATTCACTCCTCTTACATAAACAAATCATTCACAAATAAATATAGGTACCTTAAGTATAAATATATCAGGGATTGCTTGAATCATTTGAGATTTTATTTGAACCAACAATTTAAATGAAGTTGGATAAGTAAAGTATTCGTATTAAATGTTTATTAAAAATTAAAAAAAGTAAAGTATCACTATCATAAAAATGTTACGTGTCGGTTTAAATTGTAATTTACCAAATTTGATAAAAATTTTTTGGTACTTTTAATTCTACGGAGACGTTTCAGACACCATGTTAAGGGCGTACCGACCGTACCGTATCTGATTTACCTCGCGCATTTCAACTCGCTTGTCCCCCACTTCACCGTTCACCTGATTGTATTGACGTTTTGGGTTTAAAATAGGAAGGTAGTGAGCCTCAAGAAGGTGAACAGCAAGTACATCCTGAAGAGCACGCTGACGCCGCGCCTGGCGCGCAAGGAGCTGCAGAAGGAGTTGCGCGAGTCGTCGCCGCAGCTGAGCAAGTCGCGCTCGTGCTCCTCGCTGCAGCAGGAGACCAGCAGCGACCCCGCGGGCCCCGGCTACAACAACTACCTCACCGTGCACGTGAGTACCGGGCGCTCACTACTGTGCGACCGTGCCATTCTCTCATACACGACGCTATGATATTGTCGCTACAGTCTAGAGAGAGTACCTTTCTTTATTTACTATACAAATACTAATTTTTTGAAGGTAAAATGCAGTGTAATCGAAACTTTTATGTATGATATAATTACCGTGAATTTTTTTATCGTTTTACGCTAACCACGACGGAAAAGTTAAGGTAGGAACTAAATCACGATAACGAAAATCAATTTCATCAGATAAGTATTATAAAACAATAGTTTTATTGAAAATCGTATATATTTTAAAACAGAGTTTCCCATCTGCACTGAACTTGCCTACGATCACGACTCAGAGCTACGACGACCTCATAGCGTCGGGAGGCAGGCAGGCTCGCGGAGGCACCGACGGCAGCGAGGGCTCTGACGAGCCGCCCAAGCACCACACTTGGACGCAGATGACTCCGCAGGAGATCGCCACGTGGATTGATAAGCGATCCCGCTTCATGTTCCCCATTCTTTTCATATTCTTTAACATCGTCTACTGGACTTTTGTCTATTGTCTATGATTCCTTTTTTAATCTGTCTACGTTAGAGTTGAAGGTCAAAGTTGGTCAATAGCCTTACGTCATCCAAACGAGGTAATGCAGAGGGATATACTTAATTTTGTGGTCTGCGCCAGTGTTGGGCATTAATCAATTAATTTTTCAATTGTCTTGTTAATTGATTAAAAAAGTAATTGCAATTAAATTAATTGCAATTAAATTAATCGCAATTAAACTTTTAATTGCACCTTGCAATTAAATTAATTCGATTAATGTATGTCAATTGTAACTCACAATTAAAATAATTGCAATTAAGTTTTTTAGTTGTTTTATGAAACAATTAAAACTAACAATTAACTTTATGTATCAAAACAAAATTAGTAAAAATTTAGGAAAATTAAGCGGTAAGTCTCAGACACATAAAAAAGTGGTCAAAGGCTGTAAGTATAGTTTAATTTGGTTGAAGTTTAGAATCGTTTGGCACGAATTTATGGGGGAGAGGGTGTGGAGGGGGGAGGGGGAGGGGGGCTCATCCACCCTATACCACTCGCAATACAAGGTAATGCACCGTTCTTGAAAAAATTGAAAAGGAAATCTGACATACCTAACCTATAAATTTGACATTTTATCGACATAATTTCGTTCTGTGACGGCTCCGGCGCTTCGGAAGGTGCAGCCCCTTCGCCCTTGCGCAAAACGCAGGCATCCGCGTGAGACGGAGCGGCTGAGGTGCTGGTCGCCGAAGGCGGACGGGGGCTGCCCTCCCTCCGCGCCTCCGATTCAAAAAAAAACACTAGGGGTAAGACAGACAAGACTACGTGGAGTCGGGGTCAGCTGGTTCCGTTCTGTGACCATAGAACTCAATGTCCGTTAAGTGACATTCCTTTTTCTGAGTAATTATGCAAATAAAAAAAAATATCAGAGTCAAAAAGGCAAAAACAGTTGTCGGAAGGCGGAATGGTGCATTACCTTGTAATTTCTTGTATTGCGAGTGGTATAGCGGGCCATGGGAGACTCCCTACTACCCCTTTCACTAACTTTCACCCTTGAGTTCGTGGCAAACGATTCTAAACCCGACCCTTTAATTTTTCTAAATCTTTATTTCTACATAAAAAAACTGCTTGTTGATAAAGAAATGAATATTTCTTTTAATTATGTGTTTTTTTTTTTTTATGTTACAAGGTTGGCAAACAAGCGTACGGTTCACCTGATGGTAAGACCGTAGCCTATAGACGCCTGCAACGCCAGAAGCATCGCAAGCGCGTTGCCGACCCTATCCCCAATCCCCCCCAGGATGTTTATATATATTATCTATACTAATATACAAAGCTGAAGAGTTTGTTTGTTTGGTTGTTTGTTTGTTTGTTTGTTTGTTTGAACGCGGTAATCTCTGGAACTACTAGGCCGATTTGAAAAATTCTTTCAGTGTTAGATAGCCCATTTATCGAGGAAGGCTATAGGCTATGTGTCATCACGCTAAGACCAATAGGAGCGGGGTCCACGCCGACGAAGTCGCGCGCAGAAGCTAGTGTGTTTATATCGGTCACCAACCCGCCTGCCCAGCGTGGTGACTATGGGCAAAACACATGAGTTCGCGTCATAATGTCGGGCGCGAACTTGTGGAGGCCTATGTCCAACAGTGGACTGTGATAGGCTGAAGTGGTGGAAGTGGTGGTGGATGTGTTTATATTAAGTATAACAATGTTGCATTGGTAATTGGGGGCACTATTCTAATACCCGGAGCCACACGGGTATATTATATATTTATATATACTGGCTGTATATTACACAGCAGTATTTTTTAATTGTTAGTTTTAATTAAAATTCACAAAACAATTGAAGATTAATTAATTGTTAATTGTAGTAAATCGCAATTAACAATTAATTGATTGTTAATTGTAATTTTCCACAATTACAATTGATTAATTGTTAGTTGTAGTAGTAGCAATTAACAATTAATTAATTGTTAATCTTTAATTGTTCTTGCAATTAAAATTTGCCCAACACTGGTCTGCGCTAATCATAATTATGTTAGAATAGACTTATGTTCCTATAACGTAACGTAATTATCAAGAGTTATAATAATTCATGTTTTAAACATGTGTTGAATATAAGTAATGTCTTAGTCACAGAGAATCTTCTCTCGTATGACGTATCTTATAGAAATTGTTTACGTAAAAAAGCATTTTTTATTTACTTTTTTATAGTCTCCGAAGGTCTACTAACTATTTGATTTAGGTAAAAAAGTCATTGTATTTACTTATTTTATTGCTAGGTGCTGTTTTTCATTATAATTTAACTCTGTGTTAAATAGTCGAAACAGTAAAAGTTTAGTTTCAAGGATGAACTATAAAAACGGTAGCATTTTCTATTACGTTGTTAGTGTTGTTATTCTGTCAAATAATAATAGCAATGTTGTAATTAAAAAAGTGGTCAGTAAATTTTGTCGAGTAAAATGTAGTCATATTTTATAGATTAGTTATTTATTATGTTATATAAAAATTCGAAATATTTGTATAAAATATGTCCTGTTACGTTATTGTTTTATTGTAAGAGGACGTCCATTAATCGTGTGAGATCTGAATTGTATGACATGTCAGAAAAAAAATCATGAAATATCATAAAAGAGGGGGGGGGGGCTGATCTGGGGGCTGTAACGACATATCACGTGTATTTTTTGTTGATTGCGCGATTTCTAAACCAACCCTGATTCTATTTCTGAAAAAAACACCCTGCAACCTTGATGATTGAAAATTTGATGTTTTTTTTTCCAAAATTTAATAACATTATAGGTAGGTACCTGTATTTAAAAATAATATTCTGAAAATTTCAATATAGGTACCTACTTTGCACAAAGAAATACGTGTTTTTGGGTTTGGGGATAGTCTAAAACCACATACCGACAAGTAGAGGGGGGGGGGGGCAATGGGTTAAAAAGTTGCTAGAAAACATCACGTTATTAATGGACGACCGCTAATTAATTTATATTTTTGAAAAATTAAATTTTAATATTGTATTTATTTCACGTTAGATTTTAGATGTTATTTTTATTTAAAAAAAAATAGAGAATGAAAGAGATTATTTAAAATTAAGTTATCGTAATTGATTTTAAATTTTTAATAAATAATAATATTTATACGTAGCAAAATAAAACATTGATTTAACTTATTACTTTTATTAACAAAACTGCAAACATTAGGTAAATATTTGAAAAACAATAATTACTCGCTAACGTACAAAATTTTCAACAACACTTGTCTTTTTCTACTTTTATAGTAACAAATCTTTAAACAATCGCATTTAAATCGATTACTAAATAAAGTATGGCCATAAACTCTTAAAACTGACAAAAATCAACACACTGCTACTCCACTGATAGTTTTTATACAAGCAATAATTTAAAAACAATTTCAAATTAAAATTTTCAAACCAGTTCTTAATCGAATTTAGAACTTGGGGTAAGGAGTTCCTGCTCCTGGTACTCAATATTAATCCTACTAACAAGGTATACTAGCGATACCTTTGAAATAAGAAAGACCCGCACAAATTGTGTGAGAGCATATCAAGGTGCGGCGCGGTCGTTGACGCGCGGAGCCGCGATCACCAAACTGTCATCGCTTGAATATCGCTTAAGCGTGGTAGCACTTGCTTGACTGCAATTAAAAATAAAACAGTTACTATTTCAAAAAGTACCAATGTTTAGTCTATAACTATATAAAAGTGCAACGGATGAAATTTAGCACAAGTAGATAATATTTGTGCAGTAGATCATATGATGATGATGATGATGGTCCTAGCCGGTTTCGGCTACAGCGACCACAGCGATACAGCGTGGCTCAGCTGCAGGCACCCCTCTGCTCCATCCTCTCGTGCGCCCGGATATGGCTGATGTAGCCAATCTTCGCACGAAACGTGCGATCGCACTTGGGGCACGTCAGGACACCGCCGCTGTAATTGTAGTTAATAGCCGCAGGTGGTCGGGCTCTCATCTCGTCTCGTTTGGTATCAAGGTCAATTTTCCTTGTGTCTTCAAAGGAGGTTACGCTTTGCTTGATTAGCTGCCTCCATTTTTGGCGATCTTCAGCCTGCGTTTCCCACTGCAAGTGATCCAGCTCGCACCGCTTCATGTGCCTCTTTAAAACGTCCTTATACCGCAGAAGCTGTCCGCCTTGCTTGCGCTTGCCCTCTTGAAGCTCGCAGTAAAAGATACGTTTCGCGACTCTTGTATCTGGCATGCGGGAGATGTGTCCGCACCAACGTAATTGTCTTCGCATAATGTATGCCTCTATTCCGTCTATGTTAGCACGGCGTAAAACCTCTGTGTTTCTCACGTGGTCAGACCAGTGGATGTTCATGATGTCACGCAGGCACTGCATGTGGAATCTATCAAGGCAGCGAATTTGGTTCCGATAGAGACACCATGTTTCTGACGAATAGAGGAGGTTCGGTATTACTATGGCCATATACACCGAGATCTTAGTCGCCAACTTAATATCGTGCGAACGGAAAACTTTGGGTCTAAGTTTGCCAAAGGCTGCAGAAGCTGCACCAATCCTGGCGTTGATTTCAGGATCTAAGTCACATTTGGATGTTATGGCACTTCCCAAGTACTTAAACTTCTTCACATTTTTCAGAACATCCTGACCGAGACATATTTGGAGTGGGTCGTTCGGTTGTGCTCCAACAGACATCACTTCGGTTTTGCTCACGCTGATCTTGAAACCGAATTTTCTGCATGACTCGTCAAGACCAGTCATCAGTCTTTGTAGAGAAGTTGGGGATTCCGCCATAAAACATAGGTCGTCCGCGTACATTATTTCCGCAATTCTGTCACAGGAAACTTTAGTACGCGCCTTAAGTCTGTTTAGGTTAAAAAGTTTACCATCAGTGCGGAAGCGTATACGGATGCCTTCTGGGATGTTCATTATGGCATCACTGACAACTACGGCGAAGTAAAGAGCAAACAGAGTGGGCGCAAGAACACATCCCTGTTTGACGCCGCAGGTGACGGGAAAAAACTTCGTTTGTTCGCCGTTTACTGATATACAGCATGTCATGCCGTCATGAAGAAGACGTATCATCCGTACGAACTTGTCAGGGCAGCCCATTTTGGTTAAAATCTTCCACATGGCCTCGCGAGGAATGCTATCGAAGGCCTTTTCCAGATCAACAAAACATAGGAACATTGGTTGATCTTGTTCACGACTCTTTTCTTGAAGTTGACGAACAGAGAAGATGGCCTCGCCTGTCCCTCTTTCTGGACGGAAACCAAATTGGGTCTCTGGCAGTAATACCTCAGACACTGGAATAAGGCGGTTTAGGAGAACCCTAGCAAACACTTTTCCGGATGTGGAAAGAAGAGAAATACCGCGATATGAATTGCAGTCGGATCTGTCACCTTTGTTCTTGTACAGTGAACAGATACTGGAGATCTTGAACTCAGATGGAACCTGCTCTTCGCGCCACATCTGTACAAAAAGCTTCCATATCGCAGTATGAAGTTGTTCTCCTCCGTACTTCAGCAGTTCACTGGGGATAATGTCAATGCCAACCGCCTTCTTGTTTTGAAGTCCTTTGATGGCTGCAATAACTTCCTGTAAAGTAGGGGGCTCATCAAGCTCTGGTATTTGAGGAAGTTGCGGGATAGTCTCTACATACTGAAGATCTGCTGATCGATCAACATTAAGCAGTTCGCTGTAGTGTTCAGCCCAACGCTTGAGAACGTCTTCCTTTGAGGTAAGACGGTGTAAGCCGTCACGTGTCTTTAGAGGAACTGTGCTCATATGTGACGTTCCTATGATTTTTCTCACTTCCCCGTAGAATGCTCCCAGTTGCTTCGTATCAGAGAGCCACTGCAGGTATTTAGCTTTTTGCATCCACCACTCATTTTTCATATCCCTTGTCATCTTTCTTAACTCAGATCCACTCTGCTTGATCTTGTCCGACAGATCTGGGTCACGGTGACGATTGCTTTGTTTCTTTAAGAGAGCACGATGTTCTTGTAGTGCTTCCGCTAATTTCTGGTCGTTATCATCAAACCAGTCTTCGTTTACACGTTTCTTAAGACCCAAACTCTCAGTGCCAGCCTCGACTATTTGAGAGGAAAGAGCGCTCCAATTGGTGGCAAGCTCACCGTCATCCAGATTAAGCATTTGGATTTTATCGCTTAAATGTTGGGCATATTGTTTCCGCGTGTCCAGGGCTTCCAACTTCTCGACATTGATGCCTGTCGGTTTAGCTCTACATGATCTTCGTGGGGGGTGCAGTCGGATCCTCAGTTTAGTGATGACAAGCCGATGATCTGTCCAGCAGTCTGTGCCACGCATAACGCGGGTAATCTGCACCTGGGAGATGTCCTTCTGCCTAACAATCGCGTAGTCTATAAGGTGCCAATGTTTCGATCTCGGATGCATCCAGGTAGTCTTGTATTTAGTTGGTAGACGGAAGAGCGTGTTCGTAATGGCAAGATTAAACTGTGAGCAAAGGTCAAGCAGCAGTTGTCCGTTGCTGTTCATTTTTCCGATACCATGCCTGCCCAAAATCTTCGGCCATGCTTCACTGTCGCAGCCAACCCTCGCATTGAAATCGCCTAGCAATAATACTTGCTCACTTGGGCGGATTTTTGCAAGTGTCTGCGTGAGCTCTTCATAAAAGTTTCCTTTTGTATCGTCATCCGTATTCATCGTTGGCGCATATACGCTGATTAAGTTTATATAATTGTCATTGTCCAGATGCAGACGCAACGATATGATACGGTCTGATGTGGATTTTGGACATTCTTCAAGTCTGTTGGCTATCTGGATTTTAATTGCGAATCCAACACCAGAGCGTCTAGGTTCAGTTTTCGGCGTTCCCTTCCAGAAGAATTTATAGCCACCGCCATTCTCCACAAGCTCTCCCTCGTCTGCCAAGTGGGTCTCACTGAGTGCCGCTATGTCCACATTATAGCGGCGCAGTTCTCGAGCTACGATAGCGGTTTTTCTTTCTGGACATAGGTTTGTGTCTCGATCAAGAAGTGTGCGCACATTCCACGCACCGAATGTCATCATGGATGTTTTATTATTTTTCTTGTAGCGTCGACCACGAAATATGGGATACAAAGGCAGCCGTGGTTACTACCTCCCAATCGTAAGGGGGCAAGCATTTGTTTAGGACACCTTTTCTAGTCCCCTCCCCGGCTGAGCGAGGGAAGCAGTGCCTCCCTAAACAGGGCTGCTTCGTCACTTAGAGTGCTGCCCAACCCACGCTGTTGCCCCAGATGCAGTGCAGGAACGACCACTCTCTCTAAGTCGCCCATGTGTAGACATCAGACAAAGCCGGGTGTGCATCATGACCCGACCTCTCTACCTCTGTCCATCGCCACAGGACTTATCTCGGTGAGCCATAACCAAAAGCTGTAGTCATCTGCGCGGGATATATTATAGTGCATAGGCGAGTGCGCTTATCGCAGATGCACTCTCTCGTCCTTCCCTCCCTGGATCCGATGGAACAGAGAACTGCTACAATCAGAGAAAGGGTCAGATGCAGCAGTAGATCATATAAGTAATAAGGATTAAGTATAATCTATTGGTAGGTAGGTCTTCAACATCACTTCAGCCTATCGCAGTCCACTGCTGGACATTAGCCTCCACAAGTTCGCGCCAAAAATGACGTGAACTCATGTGTGTTGCCCATAGTCACCATGCCGGGCAGTCGAGTTGGTGACCGCAGGTCTGGCTTTGTCCTGTTTATAATCAATTGATCACTTTAAAGCGTAACTAACACACTCGTATTAGAATCCGTGATGGCGCTGTAGTAGGTCCCTAGGCCTAAGCAGCCTAAGCTAGGCCCGACGAGTAGACGTAGGCCATACAATAGCGTGGTTGTGAAGCAGTGCGGGTACCTGTAGCGCGTGCGCGGGCGCGGCGTGGGCGCCAGCTGCGGCAGGCGGCGCTCGCCCGAGCCCGAGCTGGAGCCGCGCCCCGAGCCGCTCGAGCTCTCCGACCACGTCAGCTCCGACATGCTGCGACACGTCAAACTATCATATACACTACTAAACGGCGCACGTTTTACTTTTAGTCTAAGATCCGAGATAGCTATTAAATATTCCCTCATCTGTTAATTAGATGAAACAATTTTTTATAGGCTGATTTCAACATTGCGAATTTATAAAAACAACCTCTGCCACCATAAGCCTGCTGCAAATTTTTTTTAATCTTTTCCCTCTCATGTTAATTACATGTAGTAAGCTAAAACCGTTAATATATTACATTATATACCTGACTGTAGTAGGCAGCCATCTCTATGATTGCTATACTTTCCTGCAGCCAGGTCAGTAACCTCAGTCAGCAGTAACCTGGCTGCAGGTATATAAGATCTGAACTATACGTGATCTTCACCCATTTGCTTAATGGATAAAAAATATTTTATATCTAGTATGTAATAAATAAATCACGAAAGTGTTGGCTGAAAAATTACTAGCCAGGCTATATTATATTCGCCAACTGCGGTGAATGGCGATTCATAATAGATTTTTAGCAGACAACCCTATGTCATCGTAATGAATCGGCGCTCATTTTGATGTAAAATTATATATATTAAACATCTGGTTGAAAATAACTAGTATACATAAATGAAATGAAATGAAAATATTTATTTCGTCATAAGGTGAGCCTCACACTTAACGAAAGTCAAAAAAAAGAAAAGTAAAAATGTCATTTACAAAAAAAAACTAAACAATAATAATAATAAAAAAAAAGTTAAGGCAGCAAAATAAAATAAAAATGTATACTTAACATTAACATTGGGTACATTACAAACTTACGTAATACATAAATATAGGTACCTGTTTAATTACCTGCTAATCCAGTAGTTTTGCCAGGAAAATAAAAGATAACGGAACGTTTGCAATTTATACAGGCTCCCTACTGTGTCGGTTGGTATGAAATTTATTGTTTCAACTCATCGATGAATTTTGAATTAACTATGACCTGGCAAGGAATTTTTCAGCCGACCCTCTCGCGATTTATTTTTTAATATACCTACTAAAGCAAATACAAAATAATTTTAATCCACTAAACAGAAAGGCGAAGTTCGTCTCTACTTCGGATCTCCTATTATTATGTCCGACACCATAAAACGAAGGAACTCTTACTTCATAAAATTAGTTTAAATGTATTTTTTTTCACCTTTTCAAAAAATGAAATGTTTTATTTTACATAAAAAAAAAAACAATTACATTCTTTAAGTTTCCAACGTCAAAAGTAAAATCGAAAATTCAATCGATAAAAATTGTTTTTAAATTATATATACCTATATGTATTACTAGCTGACCCCGCAAACGTTGTTTTGCCATATATGTTATTAACCCCCGCAACCCCTCTTACGGGTGGAATTTCGTAAAATCCGTTCTTAGCTGATCTCTACTCGGCGAAAGGAATATTCCTACCAAATTTCAAGTCGCTTTCGCCTTATGGTTCCAGAGATATCGTGATGAGTCAATATAATATGGGTGGAAAATTGGAAATCTCTTTTATATATAAAGACAGTATTGAGTATTTAAATAATCTAAATATATATATATATATATATATATATATATATATATAATGCGTTGTTAGTACGTAAATACACAGTTTTCTCTATCACCACCAAACTCAATCAACTTCCCGTTGGTGTGGTAAATACCCCTTGGTCTCCAGGTGGTAGTAAGGGAGTTTGGTCGCGGTTGGTGAAAGTGTGGTGGGTGGTGAAAATGTTATTAAAACATATATTTCTGTCCTTTTCTAACGCATTAGGACACCTGAAAAGATCTCAAAATTTCTGTAATGGTCTAGAAAGTTTCTGCGATGTATTTTAACCCGAGCAACGCCGGGTTTCACTGCTAATGTTATAAATTATAATATTTAAAACTGTTTACCTATGTATACTCTAAGGTTTACCTCGTTGAAATGGGCGGAAGACGATATGGGGTGTAATAATCGCTGCTACCGTCAGTGTATGTAGACGCGTGGATTTCTTGTTGATATAATTCGTAAAGTTGAGCTAAATCTGGCTGGACTCCGATGCCATATTCTTTGAAAAAAAAAACAATATAATTTTTCTAATAAACTTTTTTACTTCGAATAATATTTTAAATGTAATTTAAATAAAGAATTTATGCACGTGTTTAAAATTATATTACAACAGAAGATAAATACAATGGGCAGTTCAGCAATCTTACTGTAGGTATAGTATAATTGTGTTTGCTCGCAAACGAAAAAAAAACCGACTTCAATTACATCGACAAGTAATACAACGTAATAAGACGAAAAAATAGTCAAGTAAATACGCGCTATTAAAGATTACTCAAAAAGTTGTAATCAGTTTTCGATCTAATTTAAACAAGACTACAAAACAAGTATTCGGTACACAACGAAATCGGTACACCGAGTAAAAAGTTATGCGGTATAATATAACGTAGATCGACGAAAAAGTAGTCAAGTAAATACGCATTATTAGATATAACTCTAAAAGTACTTGTCAGATCTCAATTAAATTTAAATGGGAACACATGACACGCAACACCTTTCAATTAAAACAAAATTGATCGAAATCGGTCCACCCAGTCAAAAGTTCTGAGCTAACATACATAAAAAAAAACGTACAGTCGAATTGAGAACCTCCTCCTTTTTTGGAAGTCGGTTAAAAATAATAGTAAGCTTACATCGATCTTTACTCATATCGAGGTTCTATTTCAAAGCGTTATAACTGTTATAAGTTGTAACATTTCAGTAAAATACGCAGCGTACAAGTAATTAAAGAAATTACTCAAAATACCATTCGAAGCCTACTTTAAATGGTATTTCGATGTACATAATAATTAATATATCTGACTTGTAACAACGCATCTTTGTCATGAGAAAATTCGGCACATGTGGGTAGTCGACAACGGAGAATAATTCAGGTAAGACCGAATGCCGAAATAAAGAATCGTAACTCAGCGAGTATTATGAAGGGTAAGAAGTCGTAGACAAGTTGGTAACACCTTCGAGCGCGCGGCGCTGGCGCGTGATGA
Organism: Melitaea athalia; assembly: GCA_905220545.2. Classification (NCBI taxonomy): domain Eukaryota; kingdom Metazoa; phylum Arthropoda; class Insecta; order Lepidoptera; family Nymphalidae; genus Melitaea; species Melitaea athalia. The sequence continues at coordinate 11,364,666 of HG992184.1, read as the reverse complement.
TCTCGTCGGTGAGGCGGCGCTGCGCGTCTCGCCGCTGCAGCGCCAGGTCGCGGCGCCGCAGCTCGTGCGCGCGCGCCGCCCGCTCGCCCTGCAGCGCCAGCTTGTCGGCCTCCAGCTCGTGCACGCGGCACACCAGCGACAGCACCTCGCGCTCCGGCCCGCTCTCGATGTGCGCCGGCAGCTCCTGTCGCGGACCGTGCAGCGTTAGATTTTAACAGCATGAACTAGAATAGGCCATTGGCTTATTTCTCCCCAATTAATAAACTACAATCAAGCTATAGCACCGACACGCTCAGTCGGAGATGCAGGTTCGATCCCCGCTGGAACGGTCGATTTTTGATAATGGTATATGTTTAGAAAACATTAGATGTGAGGCGGTGACTAGCGGCTACACAGAAGGCGAGGGCGCTGACCTGCTCGAGCTGCGCGCCGCGCAGGCGCACCTGCTCGAGCTGGCGCTCGACGCGCAGGCGCTCGGCGCGCGCGCTCTCCTGCTCGCGCTCCACGGCCGCCAGCTCGGCCCACGCCTGCTCCACCGCCACCTCCGCCTCGGCGCGCTCGCTGCCCCCGCTGACGGTGCTGGTGCCCGTGCCGCCTCTGTGCGAGTAACACCATGGTTCTATATTTTTTGTTTTTGGAGTTTATGGAGTTATGTTTCTCGTAACGCCATCTATCGGAACTCAATAGGATTCCGATTGATGGAGTAACGACGTTTTCTAATAACGGCATCTTAGATAGATGGAATTATTTGATCCGTTTATTTACCATTTGATATGGTATTAATCTTTTTCTTAGACTAGTAAGCCTTTTTTGTGCCTATTTAGATAGTCGGTCTGAAGGAGTAAACTCCAGTTGTGCATCTGAACTGACACATACTCTTTTTCAATAACACTACATACTCACTAGAGTGACAAACAAGGTTAACCTATGGCTAAAACAGCCAAGAGCGTTCCAAGTGCCCTACCCCCGATCTTCCATAGGAGTTCTAGCTAGCTTACTCGCCATAGATCATCTTAGGTATGATCTCGAGTCGGGCTGCTCCAAATTTAGAGCAAATATTTCCTTCTGTGTCCTATCTAAATGAATGTATGTTCGCATAGCTACTTCACTATACTAATATCATGAAGCAGAATCCAGCTGAACGGACAAATGACTTTAACGAGCTAATAGCGGCTCAAGACCGTGACCGTTGGACCATAGGTCTCAACGGCAAAGATCATTAAGAAAGTAAACTTCTTTTAGTCTATTTGTCCAAAATTTTCATAATAAAAATTTCAAAATACTGTCTGTATACCGCAATTTATGCACTTCCAATTCTGAAGGAACGCTATATTTATCGATTGATTATTTTTGGGAAAGCCTTATTTTACTGTTTATATTTTCTAAAATACGAACTGATATCTACTATTATTTGCAAAATATCTATAACTTAGCTGCGTAGGGACTAAGTCGTGAGCCATTGAAGCTAATCGTATTTGTACAAAATTTTCATAATAAACATTTCAAAATACTGTCTGTATACCGCAATTTATGAACTTCTAATTCTGAAGGAACGCTTTATTTATAGATTGATTATTTTTGGGAAAGCCTTATTTTATTATTTATATTTCTAAAATACGAACTGATATCGACTATAATTTGCAGAATACCTATAACTTTGCTGCGTACTAAGTCTTGAGCCATTGAAGCTAATCGGCTTGTAGAGTCTGTTAAAACGAGCCTCCCAGTGCGAGATGGCGGCGTGCTGTCTCTCCGCGTCCAGAGCTAGTCCCAACAAGTGACTGTCTAACTCCATTAACCGTCTTCTTAACCTCATCTGCTGCTTGAATGTCGCGACAATCGACTCTCGGAGAGACTTTAAATGAGCTGATTTCTCTTCAGATTCTTCTTTAGATAATACAGCCTCGATTTTCTGTTGTTCATCTCTATTCCTATTGTGTTGGCAATAATAATTTATTTTTTATTTTACCAGTAATTTTTATTTTATTAGCTTAATTTTAGCAATTACTTGTTACGTTCAACTTTTAGATAGGTATATACTAAGTAGGTATCTACTATTATTTAGATAAATGTATTAAGTGAGACAATAGTTAGATTGGGTATTAGTGTCACTAGTTATCGTATAAAAAAGTAAATAATTTCGTTGACAAACAATAAAAAATACAGAACTCACTTTGAACGATCATCTTTCATTTTAGTTTTAAGTCTTGCGATTTCTTCTCTCAGCTCATTAATAACACTACGATATTGAGACAAATGCATTGGCGTTTCAATAACTTCACGTTCAACCTGAAAATAAACTTCCGGCATTAAATAATTTGTTTATATTTTTTTTATAAATTATTATATTTCTAAATATGGGACTGTCATTCGACCCACTCGAAATAAGAATTGGCACATATTGAAGAACTCGTTTAAATATTGCACCAGTGCTGCGGCACCTTGTTGGTGATGGCGGAGGCGCGCTGCGCGTAGTGCAGCGTGGAGCGCGTGGTGTCGCGGTGCGCGGCGGCGGGCGACACGTGCGCCACCATGGCCGTGCGGCAGCGCCCGCCCAGCACCTCGCGCAGCAGACGCGTCAGCTTCGAGTCGCGGTAGTTCACGTACCTGCCGACGATACGGTCACGATACGCACTTGTTCTAGTGTTCAATAATATACATTCTTCTCAGATTCTGTTTATTACAGTGAAACTTTCATTATATCGTCTCAAACTTTTTCGTCTGTGTGTTGCATGTCGCGTGACGGTCGGCCGCGCGGTAAGATTGATAAAGCGATTTTTATACCCTTAATGAAATATTATTCCAAAAATTTTTGGTTAAATGTCTATAATGTGAAAAAAAGTTTCACTTTTACCGTGGTTTCATAAAACCACACAGGTTTTTATGTATATTAAGTTGATAAAAAATAAGAAACCAACTGCAATTATAGACATTTATTATAGTGTTATGTAATACACATTCTTTCACTAGATTGGAAGCAGAAATGAAACTAAGACCATGTAAAGAAACTTGGACTAACCACCGCATTAGCTGTTCGGTAAACCACACGCTAAATGTACAGGTTTCTTATAATTACAATGGCATAATTTCGATTTGTACAATCCAGTGATAGTGCATAAAGAGAGAAGTCCATGTCACTGGATGGAAATATCTGTGATAGTATGTAATGTTCGTCGTAGTATGTACTTACTCGTTTTTAAATTAATTCTACCCATTAAGTTATTTTAGCTATTTATATATATAAAAGAGATTTCCACCCATATATTGACTCATCACGATATCTCTGGAACCATAAGGCGTAGAGACTTGAAATTTGGGAGGAATATTTCTCGAGGTCAGCTAAGAACGGATTTTGCGAAATTCCACGCACAAGAGGGGGTTGCATGGGTTAATAATATATATGGCAAAACAACGTTTGCGGGGTTAGCTAGTATTATATAAAGGCCATGCGTGACCATAAATTTTCGCATAGCATGCCAAGTGAATTTATCTTAGGTAAATTATAACAGCCAAAATTTCATTTAGGTAAATCTAATCAAGCCTATTAGGAACGTTTAATTACAATCAATGCTTACCTTGCACCACCAGAAAGTGCCATGATACAATTGGCAAGCGCGAGTAGAGAACGATTTATGTGAGCGCCTTCGAGACGTCGCGCGCGAGCCCCGGCGCGCTCGGAGCCCGCAAGATCAATGAGGAACAGCCGTCCACGTTGGATGCCATTCGAAACATTCTTGCTCACAGACACACTGTTAAACGTAAAATATGAATATGAGAATAGCTCCATAGCACAAGAAGAAAACATTGTAGATACCTATCCTTAACTTTAAAATATCAAACTCTTCAAAATTGTTATACGAAATACTGATTGAGCGTATTGATGTAGATAGTATGTTTATAATTATTCATAATTTATTAACCAACTTCCAAAAAAAGGAGGAGGTTCTCAATCCGATTGTATTTTTCTTTTTTTTATGTGTGTTACCTCAGAACTTTTAACTGGGTGGACCGAAAACACAATTATTGTACACCACTAAATAACTTTAAGATTGTTTCAGATTTTGTAACACAATTAACGCATTTATGACTAATTAGCCATTTCTTCCTGACAAATATACTTACGAGTAATTAGTATTAAAAACCTATGCATTGTAATTTTTTTTTTTTTCGTATTATTTGTTTCATCAAATTATGTCAAAGGGCAAAAATTCTGTTTTTAAATTAATAACAGATGTAAATTGGTATCAATCGTACCGACCTCAGGAGTGCGTGTCCTCTTGAAGAATGTTGATTTGCGTAAGTTGGTTCTGCAGTTCTTGCACGATCGCCTCTGGCTAAGAGTTCTGCCACATGAGGTGCATCAAGAGCACGAACCTGCAAAATAAGTAAATTCTTTAAGTATATATATATTGTTTTTGAATTAAAAATTATGTTTCATTAGATAATAAAAAATCGATGACACAATAAAATTATTTTAACGGTTTTTTGGCATTCGGCCCACCTATTTGAAATAAATTATAAAATGTTATTACATCCCACTGCTGCTTTTCCACCAGAGATGTGCGAGAGAAATGTGTCGTGCGAGTATGTCTGGCTATGCTGTGGAAATGTGTGGGCATTTCGACCAAAGCTGTGCGAGGAAAATGTGTTGTACGTGAATGTGTAGCGGAGCTGTGAAAATGCGCATTAATGTGCGGTGCGAACCGTGAGAGGATGCGTTGCGAAACTGTGTCATGTGTGATTGCGATGTCACGAGGCAGGGGGTGCGGTGTATTGGGAGCAACACATTTTACACATTCCTCGCAACACATCCCTCGTAAAACATTTCTCACACACTCTCTCGCTTGTTTTTAACCGACTTCCAAAAAAGGAGGATGTTCTCAATTCGACTGTATTTTTCTTTTGACTGGGTGGACCGATTTTGATCAATTTTGTTTTAATTGAAAGGTGTAGCGTGTCATGTAGTCCCATTTAAATTTAATTGAGATCTGACGAGTACTTTTAGAGTTATATATAATAATGCGTATTTACTTGACTACTTTTTCGTCGACCTACGTTGTATTATACCGCATAACTTTTTACTCGGTGTACCGATTTTGATGATTCTTACTTTAATCGAAAGCTAATACTTGTCATGTAGTCTTGTTTAAATGAGATTGAGATCTGATTACAACTTTTTGAGTAATCTTTAATATCGCGTATTTACTTGACTATTTTGTCGTCTTATTACGTTGTATTACTTGTCGATGTAATTGAAGTCGGTTTTTTTTTCGTTTGCGAGCAAACACAATTATGTTAAAGCTACGCCGTTTCCACCAGAGCTGTGCTAAGCGATGCTAGGTAAATGAAGCAATTCTATTGGTTCTTCAAAAACACATCCCTCGCTACGCATCCTCGCATATCTCTGGTGGAAACGCAGCCTGAAACTTTTGTAATAATATACCATGAAAGTTAATGGTAATTAACTTGAAGTAAAACGTATGTAGGTACCTACTTTCAATGATAATTCTTAAATATATATTATACTAATAGTATTATTTAATATTTAAAAATTGTTTCAAATTATTCACCAATTATATATACAATTATTTTAGATGGGTGGTGGATGGGTGCTACGGTAGAATCACTGAATGTAACGTGTCGTAAACGATGTACAAATATCTGCGTCACGCTATCATTCACAACACGCTATCTATCGTTTTACATGTAGGTACCTACTCTAAATAACATTATTAATTACTTATACACTGTTTTACGCTTATACAGACTAGCTATGACAAAAAAAATTTACATTACATTCTGGTGAATCTATACTAATATATAAAGCTGAAGAGTTTGTTTGTTTGTTTGTTTGTTTGTTTGTTTGTTTGTTTGTTTGTTTGTTTGTTTGTTTGTTTGTTTGTTTGTTTGTTTGTTTGTTTGTTTGTTTGTTTGTTTGTTTGTTTGTTTGTTTGTTTGTTTGTTTGTTTGTTTGTTTGTTTGTTTGTTTGTTTGTTTGTTTGTTTGTTTGTTTGTTTGTTTGTTTGTTTGTTTGTTTGTTTGTTTGTTTGTTTGTTTGTTTGTTTGTTTGTTTGTTTGTTTGTTTGTTGTTTGTTTGTTTGTTTGTTTGTTTGTTTGTTTGTTTGTTTGTTTGTTTGTTTGTTTGTTTGTTTGTTTGTTTGTTTGTTTGTTTGTTTGTTTGTTTGTTTGTTTGTTTGTTTGTTTGTTTGTTTGTTTGTTTGTTTGTTTGTTTGTTTGTTTGTTTGTTTGTTTGTTTGTTTGTTTGTTTGTTTGTTTGTTTGTTTGTTTGTTTGTTTGTTTGTTTGTTTGTTTGTTTGTTTGTTTGAACGCGGTAATCTCTGGAACTACTGGACCGATTTGAAAAATTCTTTCACTGTTAGATAGACCATTTATCGAGGAAGGCTATAGGCTATGTATCGTCAAGCTAAGACCAATAGGAGCGGAGTCCACGCCGACGAAGTCGCGCGCAGAAGCTAGTTTATCATAAAAGTTTTATGTAATACCAACGATACCTTACAACAGCAATGTGTGTGTACAAAGTACACATGTCAGAATTGAAAGTTCTTTGGCAAACTAATTATAAAGGGAGGCGTAAGTTTTACTTCAAAACAACATCATAACTGCGTTAAAAAGACTGCTACCTAGTTTTTTAGGGTTCCGTACCCAAAGGGTAAAAACGGGACCCTATTACTAAGACTTCTCTGTCCGTCCGTCCGTCACCAGGCTGTATCTCAAGAACGGCTATAGCTAGAGTTGAAATTTTCACAAATTATGCCACTATAACAACAAATACTAAAAACAAAATAAAAATAAATATTTAAGGGGGGCTCCCATACAACAAACGCGATTTTCTTGCCCTTTTTTGCTCGATATTAATAATGGCAACAGGTAGGCACTTGAAATATTCACAAAATACTCAGTTGTATTTTTACTTTAATAATAAATAATAAAATTAAAATAAAATTAATATTTAAGGGGGGCTCCCATACAAAAAAAACGTCATTTTTGCCTATTTTTGCTCTCATACAATAAAAGTGATTTTTAGCCGCTTTTTGCCCGTTATTACAATCAATGTACCTAGTCAATGGTACGGATAACGGAACCCTTCGTGCGCGAGTCCGACTCGCACTTGGCCGATTTATTGTATATTTACCGCAAAGGAACAATACGAGTCGTAAAGGCGAAGGTAGTCTCCGATATGGACCAACTACATAAAGTAGTAAAGGCGAATGTGGATTCTTATGTTGTATATATATTATATACATGAAGGCGAAGAGACTGCAGTTCCTCTCGCAACCGCGATTACACCACCGATTTGTAAATCTAGTTTCTTGCTTTTTATGAGACTGTTAACATTAATCTTACACTCATTTTGGTCTACGCTTATATATTTTGTTATACCTATGGCCAGTTCTTAATAAAATACGATTTTGTCCATACATATAACGTCAAATTTATTTTTGTGTTCTTAAATTTTAGTACAAACTGATTTTGGCAAACTTGCATGAAAACAAAGGTTACATAGATTGGCTGAAGAAATGTTTTAAATAAATTTTTATTTCTTACCTCACTTAACCCAGCAACAACAGGAGGACCACTCCCGCCTTCGTCCCTCAGCTCTAAAGGTCCAGCACTAGGGTTTAATAAATCGCGTATGTTTTCGTTATATATTTCAATGTAGGAAAGTTTTACCTGTAAATATAAAATTATAATATAACAAGAGTCGCGATCGATGCATATTTCAGAAAAAAATAATAGAATTTGTCAATTTAAAATACAATTTAATGTTAAAATTCATCGCCACAAAAGAATTGAAACTTATTAATTAATAACTATAAGGTACTTTTATATCGGTTTGATATTTTTTGCCTCGTTGATGATTAGGTAAGATTCTATAAATATAACTTCATAGCATGAAGAACCAGGTTAACTCAAGGTTAGAGTCGATAGTATGAATTTCATATGACTCTTGTTAACCTGATGTATATTTTATTCAATCGTTACTCGCTCACCCTAAACGGTAAATGATGTATTTGCCTATAACTACCATTTTTTGGTCGAGTTAAAAACACATTAAAAGCTATTTAGAACTGATCGTGGTAGTCAAGTAATTTAATATTTTATTTGAGTTTCAACAAGTTAACCTTAAATTTGACGAGACGAGAAACCAGAATTGGGGACAGGATCTTAAATTTAATAAAATTCGTGTCTTAAAATAATAATAATCATTAGCAATCGCTTACAAGATGGTATAGCTTAGCAGTTCCCGCAGTTACACAAAAAAGAAATTGCGTGCATGCAAAGTACAATGTCAGAAGTGAAACTTCTTTGGAAAACGAATTGAAAAAAAAACATAAAGCCAATTAAAAATCACAAAACCGCTGAATATCTATATAATACCCGCAGAAACAGTCTGCAGAACTAGTCCTTTGAAACAAACCCAACATCACGCGATTCATATTGCTTACGTATAGTTCGCACGTTATCAACACTATATGTCATTAGTTCATAAGTATTTTTTATATTACAACCTGAAAACAATTTACATGAATATTATTTCCTGTTCTTAATTAATTATTAATTCAAAATACAAAAAAAAGTAATTGAAAAAAAAGCCAACGTCCCGCGGTGTTCCCAAGTTCCCAGGCGGTCACCTATCCAAGTACTGACCGCGTTGCCGTGTTGACACGTTAGCGGTGGCTCAAATTTTATCCATCATGCGCCTAAAGAAGTTTCACTTCAAAAAATAACAATACTTCTGATGACTATAAGAACATATAATTTTAGAGAACTCTACATTTTTAGTCCCTACCTCATTTTAAAGAGTTTTAAGAAGAATTTGCAGTAAACATCTCCTATGTCACTATGCTGTATGATTTTTTTTTTAAATAAGCAAGTATTTATTTATTTATTCATTTATTCGGGACACCAACAGAGTACATACATAACATTACATTAATAATATAGGTACAAGTAAGTATGCAACTCTATTTCTTGTTTTATCATTATCAACTACAACAATGTCTGTTAATTTAAAACATGACATAGGATAATTTGCATGTACTAATTAGATATCACTTCGATTAAATTAAGCTAAAGATTTCACTTTGCCAGTTTTCACTAATAATTCATCTTTTATTTGGCTAATAGCTTTTTAATGTTGTTTTTAAGTAAAAACTAGTTACGTTTAACTTATAACTAGTGCTTAGTTAGATTTGCTATGACGATCGTGAAGTTAAGGAGGTCAGAAGTGCTAAAAAATACAGTGAATAATAAATATTCCATCGAAGAAGAACGAGAATCAAACCTGCAGCAAAAACAGGCTCACTGCTAATAACGCCGATTGGCCTGTCGTATAATACAATGATATTATTACATTTTTTTAAATAAAAATAAACTTATAATGAAATATTTTCACACACGACTCCATAAAGTTCTCTCTTTGAAATTGTCTGAGATTAAAGTTTCTATTGAAATAAAATTAATAGCTACAGCTTAGAGCAGGGTTTCTTAACATTTTTCTAGTGATGGACCCCTTTAAAAATTTCAGAGTCCACGGACCCTTTCCAAAAAAAAAGAAAAAAAACACAACGATGCTTTACTTCAATCACCTTTAATTGTTTGCAATCAAACTTTGCATATAAATTAATAATTAATAATTAGTGTGAAGGTTGCTGGTTGTTGCTTATGCTGGATTAGAATATCAAATTGAGGAGCTGTTTTTGTTAACGCGCAAAGTGAAAATATTTACTCATAAAATAAGTAGGCTTGCCATGGACCCCCAGCTTTCATAACACGGAGCCCTTAGGGGTCCATGGACCACAGGTTAAGAAGCCCTGGCTTAGAGTATACATTAGTACTACTGTTATTTATACTCTAAGAGCTACAGCTTATTATTAGATACATGATTACATAAATGATAAAGATTGGACTAGCACTAGAGTGAACCTGTAATTCATACAAGATATCACCAAATTTGTATAAAACAAAGTTTATATTACAGAAATTATTTAAAGAATAACTGCGGAGTTTCTTGCTGTTTCTTCTCTGCAGGATCTACATTCCAAACCAATGGTACATAGCTTCACTTTTAAAATTAATTAAAATTTTTAATTTCTAAAATGACGAAAGTGTTTATGTAGCCTAATTGAATAAAGCTATTTTTTATTTTAATTAAAATAATTTATATTTTGAATGTCGTTGGACCGACGATCTACGTAAGATTGCCGGCGTAGACTGGATGAGGATTGCGGAAAACCGGGATGTCTGGCGCGAACTTGGGGAGGCCTATGTCCAGCAGTGGACTGCGATAGGCTGATGTATGTATGTATGTATATTTTGAATGTACCTAATGACTTCATTTTAAAATTGAAACAACTATAATCGATGGTAGTATAGTAAAATGGTAAACAAAAATTTCATAAAAGTAGTACCTATGTATAATGTAAACGCGTAACTAAGTTACAGGCTCGATGATATTGTTTACTCTTATAAGTAAGATTGAATATTGAAAATTGAAGATTTTCTAATCGACATTTTTTCTTTGCGGTACAATTTATTACCTAAACACAAAGTTAATATTTGCAATTCAAAGAACTCGAGTTTTTGTTTGAAGCTGATGTTTACTTGGGCTTCATTAAAAACGTTAAATCAATATAGGAGGTAGGTGGGTACTGGGTAGCTAGCATGTAAAAATTGTGGACTAACACTCGATGACTAATGATCATAGATACAATCCTTGCCATTGAAATATCAATACGTGTATTTTATTCTAGAATTTCGCAATTATTGCTTTTCTGTTAACTTATCAAAATTGAATCAGCATAAAAAATGTTACTAATTAACTAAACTACTTAATTCCCTTTTTTAATGTTTTGTAATGTAAATTTTCATAGTACCTATGATTTTTTCTTAAATAAGGGATGCGATATCAAATCTTGTCATTCAATTTGTCAAATAATAAAAAAGTAGGTAAATCTTCTAACTTTATGCGAACTTTTGGGTGGAAGAAGAAATGGATGGAGAGTTTATATCTGTTACTATATGTAAGTCCAAATTTAGGCACTTTAACTTGATACAAAAAACTTGGTGTTTGCCGTAAGTATATGTAAGCGAAAGTTTACAAATTAGAGTACGTACATAATCTATACATATAATAAAATGGTAGAAAAGTCAAAACTGTACATTGAATATTTTTTAAAAAGAATACTTGGGGTGTGATCTACAATCGATACCGAAGCCAAAAATATAGTTTTTAGAATTTTTGTCTGTTTGTCTGTTTATCTGTTTGTCTGTTTGTCTGTTTGTCTGTATGTATGTCCGGGATAAACTCAAAAAGTACTGCATGGATTTACTTCAAATTTGGCACGAATATTGTTAAGAAGTCGGGTCAGAACATAGGCTATATATTATCACGCTATCACCTACGGGGAACGAGCAGTGAACCTTTATTTCTTCAAATGTATGTCCGGGATAAACTCAAAAAGTACTGCATGGATTTACTTCAAATTTGGCACGAATATTATTAAGAAGTCGGGTCAGAATATAGGCTACATATTATCACGCTATCACCTACGGGGAACGAGCAGTGAACGCACGCAGACGACGTCGCGGGCAGCAGCTAGTACTGAATAATTTGAAACAAAACTGGAAGTGGATATGTAGAATGTAGATCAATGAAGATGGTTACTATTTGTCTCGAAATTCCCGCGAAAAAATCTGTTCTATAAATCTACTACTTAATCATTTTTGGACAAATTTTATCATGATGAAATTTATTAAATGAAATGTGAGAAACAGTACAAAAGCAGCTCTGATAAGGTTGATGTATTGCATGGTTAGTTAATGATAATGCGGTACGGCTTTGAACTATGGCGTAATCCAGCAAACCGTTATCAGATATAAATTATGCCGCGCACTGCCACCCAGCACCCTCGAGTTCGCGCAACATATCACTACACTTTGAACATTTATTTACTAGTAAAAGAAGACATATCATATAACCAAAAAGGCATATTACATATATTTTTCATGTTCTGCAAGTATAAAACGATATTTTAAACTTTACGTTTATTATATGATTAGGTATTAAACTGATATTTTAAAACTTAACGTTTAAAATATCACTTGACTATTGTGTAATCTAATCAAAATTTACGCGTTATCTTATACTATTAAACGAGCAATTCTTGTATATATATATATATTTTCTGAATCTCGGAATCGGCTCCAACGATTTTCGTGAAATTTAATATTTAGGGGTTTTTGGGGGTGAAAAATTGATCTAGCTAGGATTCATTTTTAGAAAATGTCGTTTTATTCCTGTTTTTAGGCACTGAAAAAAATGGCTAAAATATCGTTAGAATAGGAAGGTTAATTTCGCAGTTGTCTTTAATGTCTTAATGGCTCAGGTGGGAAATCGGACTGGTTCAACCGAGAAGACCAAGGTTCAAATCCACGTCTGCGAGCGATAATTTTTTTCCTTTTTTTTCTAATTGCACTCGTTATTTTTTATTTATATAAAAATCTATACATATAATAAAATGGTAGAAAAGTCAAAACTGTACATTGAATATTTTTTTAAAAGAATACTTGGGGTGTGATCTACAATCGATACCGAAGCCAAAAATATAGTTTTTAGAATTTTTGTCTGTTTGTCTGTTTGTCTGTTTGTCTGTTTGTCTGTATGTATGTCCGGGATAAACTCAAAAAGTACTGCATGGATTTACTTCAAATTTGGCACGAATATTGTTAAGAAGTCGGGTCAGAACATAGGCTATATATTATCACGCTATCACCTACGGGGAACGAGCAGTGAACCTTTATTTCTTCAAATGTATGTCCGGGATAAACTCAAAAAGTACTGCATGGATTTACTTCAAATTTGGCACGAATATTATTAAGAAGTCGGGTCAGAACATAGGCTACATATTATCACGCTATCACCTACGGGGAACGAGCGGTGAACGCACGCAGACGACGTCGCGGGCAGCAGCTAGTAAAATATAAAAATACCAAGAAAAAAAAAACAAAACAAAAAAATATACTAAAAATACCGACTACCGAGCTAGGCTCGGTCACCCAGGTTCTATCTACTTAGTTGTATATTCTTTTATAATAGGCTAATAGGGGAGAGTTGGATAATACCGATTTTTAGGAAACTTTTTGATATTAAAAGAAACAAAATTGATTAATTAGTAGTACATTTATTTAGCACGCTTTAGCTTTAGTACGCATACATTATGGTACCGTGTACCGTCACAACTTCGTAAGTTAACATCCAAAGAGGACTGTCAAAACTACTTGTTGCGGTTTTTTAATGAGAAATCCAACTACAGTAACGGAATCCTATCACTACCTACGAGATGTCGACAACCTATCGAACAAAATGGTACATATATATTATACGATACGATATTTTTATTGAATTGAATATATTTTATTTTATTGAATTTCTAAATAAAATAAGAAGAAAAAACTCCCGACATAATATATGGCGAATACACCCTGTAATAAATTAATAACCACCTATTATTACTAATAGGTGGTTATTTTATCAATCAATCAATTTGTCAAACTTGTAATATGATTTATGAATGCAACATAATACATCGAGACACGCGGCAGCGTGTCAAGCCAAGTTCAAGCAAAAGAACTGGCGCCTCAGCGCCGTGTGTATATTTACACGAACCATTTCGAGCGACTTTTGACCCCTCCATAACTCAAAATCTATTCAACAGAAACAGATCAAATTGCATATATTTATTTATATCCGTAAGGACAACTAGAACCCCAAATTTCATTAACCTAGTTGAAACGGTTACAAAAATATGAAGGTTCAAAAGTCGCAAATTTTCCACTGACTTAAGCTAAAGATTTGACTTGGCTAGTTTTTACCTAAAAACAACATTAAAAAGCTATTAGCCAAATAAAAGATGAATTATTAGTGAAAACTAGCCAAGCCAAGTGAAATCTTTAGCTTAATTTAATATTTTCTGTAGAACTTGGCGCTCATTTAGATCTCAATACTTTTTTCGGCGAAGTCCACAAACAACATATTCTTATTATTGAACTTGGCTGTCATTTTTCACATTTATGTTTTTGGTGGGATACTTTATTCTTGAAACATCGCTACATTCATTGCGTTGTCATCAAAAATGCAGTCAGGGGTGGATCCACCGCTGTGGGTACGGTAGACATACCCACAACCTTCAGCCGAAACATATTTTACCTTGACTCGATTATTTTATGAAATTATAGAATGGGCGGCCCTAAACATATGTAAGTGGAAATACTTATATTTCAGATATTTCCCTTGATTATTTTATGGAATCATCGGAATTGCATTTTTTTTCACCCTAATCTCACCCTAAATCAGGTCTGACTACCTCCGATGACTATTTCCATGCATAAGATACGCGGAAAAAAGGAAATAATCAAATTAAAAAGTCGTTTATTACTCATGATATTCATGAGCGAGTTCGTACTCCGACTAGCGCCGATTTTCGGATGAAAATGGACGTCAAAGATCTCTATGACCAAAACCTTTTTTGACGACTGGATCCGCACCTGAATGTAGTAACGTAAATTCACATCACAAATAGTAATCTATACTAATATAATAAAGCTGAAGAGTTTGTTTGTTTGATTGTTTGTTTGAACGCGCTAATCTCAGGATCTACCATGTCTATGTATCATCATGCTAAGACCAATAGGAGCGGAGTCCACGCCGACGAAGTCGCGCGCAGAAGCTAGTAATATATAAAGCTGAAGAGTTTGTTTGGTTGTTTGTTTGTTTGAACGCGATAATCTCTGGAACTACTGGGCCGATTTGAAAAATTCTTTCAGTGTTAGATAGCCCATTTATCGAGGAAGGCTATTGGCTATGTATCATCACGCTAAGACCAATAGGAGTGGAGTCCACGCCGACGAAGTCGCGCGCAGAAGCTAGTGTATAATATAAATGTATTCACGTAATAAGCTACACAGGCGTATATTTGTATTGTTCCGACAACAAAGTGTGACATGTACGCTTTTAATAGTTAATTGATGTGCCTTAATGTGGACTTTGAAATATTTAATAGCTTACATAAGCACAACTTGTCACAATATGAAATGGCGATCGCTAGATATGAATAAAAATAATTTGAGCAGAATAAAAAGTAGCATTAGACTTAGATTAGTAGCAAATAGCATGACTTGACAATTTCTGCGATGACTTCATGTTTCGAAGTGAAGTTACAAGGAAGTTACAAACTTCACCAATTTTATCATTTTGTGTCACCGCTACTTCTTGTGATGTAGGTATCGTTTATCTTAAATGTTTTTTATTATCATATCAAAATTTTCGATCCAGCGGGATTCGGACCCGCACCTCCCGACAATCCGTGTCCGGTGCTCTAGCCGTTAAGCTATGGATCTATACCCAGCGGAATCGAAATTCTTGATATTATTTTATTCGGTTTTAAGCAACCGTGGTGCCATCTATAACGAGTCTTTTATCTTAAATATACACTGTAAGAATGTACACATAATGTACAAAAACTTTATTGAAATCATAATTATTTGACCTAAAAAAATTCGATTATATAAAGTTAGTAATTAGTATTAATTTAGTTAATTTATTGTTGTTCAAGCAATAAAAAATATTTGGCAAAATGGACTATACCTAACCGTTACGATTAAAACTTACTAGCTCCTTTAGTTCGTAAGCATTAATGGAGCGGCTTGGCATTAAGGAAAATGGCCATGAATATTTAACTTAGCCTCCTGACTCTATTTAGCCTTATCATAGGCCTTTACGTCTATTACAGACGATTCAAACAGTGCCTGAAGAGCATTTTCTCTGATGGCTGTACAAGCCGATACGGGAGCGGCAGACTCTACCAGACACCGAACAGGGAAAAGATGCGCTAGTGTCATAATTGTCGCTGTTTTGATGTTTTTTGATTCTCCTGTTCGATAAGAGTCCAAACCAGGCTTCATCATGGTGTTTTTGACCATCCTTCACGCTCTTACGCCATTGGTCTCTGTTCTCGGCTAGTTTTTCCCCCCTGCTGATTTAGCCTTATGACGTTAAAAGATTTTACTAAAAACTGAAGTCTGTCGAATAATAAAATAATTACGTAATGAAGCCTAAAAGCTTATACTTAGAATATTATCAAATTGATTGTTTGAATAATAATATCAACCACTTGTATCAAATATTATTGGGCTATATACCATTGTTGTCACGATTTAACTGACATGAATAAATTAACAAATATTCAATTATTATGAGATAAAGGATTTTCGAAAGAAAGTTAGACACCTAGGTTAAGACCTACCTCCTACCTCTATTACATCAGTAGCTTCAGGGTTGCCAGAAAAGCTTTGTGGATCAATCTCATTTTTAGGTGCAAGTTTAGATTAAAAACCCTTACTTTAAAGAAAATACCAGCAATATTTCATTTCGACATAAGACCATAGCATAGTCCGCACGTACTTTTACGTGTAATACGTTATAGTTATTTAAGTACAGACAACGCGTTGGCCCAACGCGGCAACGGTCACAGCACCGGTTTGCGGCTTTCGCACTGGCGGTTGCGGGTTCGATTCCCGCAGATGACAAACATTTATATTGGCCATACAGATGTTTGCCGTGGTTTGGATGTTTGTGCAGTGCTTGTTTCCCCAATGTGCCTCGGAGAGCACGTTAAGTCGCGGTTGTCATCATGTACACCTGATACTGATCGTTACTCATAGTAGGGAATATATCCGCCAACCCGCACTAGAGCAGCGTGGTAGATTAAAGCTACTTTTCCTATGTGGGAAAAGAGGCCAATGCCCAGCTCTGGGATATTACAGGCTAAAGCGATTTAAGTATAAAATGTTTATCTGTTTTTCACCACGTACCTGTGAAACGCAAATAATAAAAGTACTTAAAAAATTTAACCTTTTAGTCGAGAAATGGAAGTATATAATAATACACGATATATGGTAATATGGTAGCTACATCAGTAAACGCCGTCCTACCAGAATACACGTTACAAAAAGCTTTGATATGTATGTAATAATTCTACAGAATACTATAAGACTATTAACACTATTACGCGTAATAGTGTAATAGTTAATTTTTATGATAGATAATTATAATTCGTGTGCACTTGTAACTAGAACTGTTCCCCCAATCGAATTAAAACTCGAAAAAATACATTATAATCTTCATATTATTTAATTAGGGACCATCTCTTTATAGAAATAAAAAGAAAAGACTAGAAATTTTCCACACATTTTTACTCATCAAAAGTCAATCACACATAAAACGCGTATCGGTAATGACCTTGAACCTATTAAATACGAGGGCTGTTTGAGGGTGGCTATACTGTTTTAAACGAAGCGATTTCATCAGATAAGTATCGTGTTGTTCGAACTTCAATATTTATATTGAAATATCGATCAACATATTCTCAACGTTACATTTATTTTATTTAAATTGTTGTTGAGTGCGACTTTGTGTATAGTTTATTATGTATTGTGATAAAATAGTTTTTATTTCCTGTACATTTTTCGTAAATTTATACTTAAATATTACTTAATTAAAATAAAATAAAACAACAAAGATGCGTATAAAAGTGTTCGATTTGTCATTAATTTTTTGTCCTATTTTTATTTGTAAAAGAGATATTGAATTGTATATCACATTATTTACTATTACCCCCCATTGTAAGTCATGAACATGTAGTGGGAATTTCTAGTAGGTAGGTATTTCCGGGCGGTCAAGGTGGCATTAATTTTATCGTTGTGATTTACATAAAACGCAAATATTTCAGCTATTTGTTTAACTCTAAGCTATAACGTAACACGCTAATAATATTAAGTATGTATGTATTTAATAACCTAATTACTTTGGCCTTATTTAAAAACCTATTTTTAACCAACTTCCAAAAAAGAAGAAGGTTCTCAATTCGTTTGTAGGTATATAAATATTTTTAATGTAGGGCCTCAGAATTTTGGACCGATTTCGATGATTTTTATTTTAATCGAAAGGTGATGCGTGTCATTTCTTTGATAACGCGTATTTACTTGACTATTTTTTCGGATACTTACGTTGTATTACTTGTCGATGTAATTGAAGTCTTTTTTTGAAGTTTTTTTTCGTTTGCGAGCTAACTCAATTGTACTAAATTAAATTACGCCTAGTTATTTTTAATATTATACATAATATATGAATATCGAAATAAGTTACGTCACAACTTAACATTGAACTTGTACCAAGAAATAAAAGATTATTTATTATTTCGAATTTAGGTGGAAGTAAATCACATATCACGATCTATAGAGCTTGTGAAAATGTGAAATTGACGTGACTGAAAGAAACATTTAATGGCTTAATTCGTAATTATAAATAACCGACTTCAAAAAGGAGGAGTTTATCATTTCGATTGGTAGTTTTTCTTATGTACCTATGTGCACCGATTACCCCGAGATGCGGAATAGTTATTGATATTTGGTCCCATAACTGTGTTTGCTCGCAAACGAAAAAAAAACCGACTTCAATTACATCGACAAGTAATACAACGTAATAAGACGAGAAAATAGTCAAGTAAATACGCGCTATTAAAGATTACTCAAAAAGTTGTAATCAGTTTTCAATCTAATTTTAACAAGACTACAAGACAAGTATTAGCTTTCGATTAAAGTAAGAATCATCGAAATCGGTACACCGAGTAAAAAGTTATGCGGTATAATATAACGTAGGTCGACGAAAAAGTAGTCACGTAAATACGCATTATTAGATATAACTCTAAAAGTACTTGTCAGATCTCAATTAAATTTAAATGGGACCACATGACACGCAACACCTTTCAATTAAACACGTGTACGTATACCTACGTGTCGAATTGAGAACCTCCTCCTTTTTTGGAAGTCGGTTAATAAAAATTCAATTCAGTTTGTCTCAGTAGTTTTTATTTTACTTGCATTTTTGTTAAGTTGGACGATGTCAATCTCACGATAGTTTGTTTATATGTACCTACACCAATCTGATCCGATTTGCGTAAATCTTTTTTTTATTCGACGCGCAGAATAGTTACCATTTGGTCCTATAAAAACTTTATTTAGTTTGACTCAGTACTTTTCATTTATCTCTGAAAGGGAAATTCCCTTAGTTGTTTTATCGAAGAATTTTTAAGCGATCATACTATTAGGCAGAATTAAAAAATGCATAATGATTACTCTTTTTAAACCTCGGCCTCGTCACTATTTACAAGAATGGGGTAGGTAAAAAATGATGTAAAAGCAATTCAATTAAATCGAAAAATCTCATATATCATCATGTACCTATATTGTAGAGTCAATATGCAGATTCGAGGCTACCATTGTATTAATAAGAGTGGCACGGAGTAGAACGACCTCGCTTTGCAAATAATGACAACGTGTGAAAATTACGTAATCTGTTAAAATTTATTTGAGCGAACTTGGGGAGGACTATTTCCAGCAGTGGACTGCGATAGGCTGAAGTGAATATCAAATTTAGAAGCTGAAAATGAAGACCTTAGCTCTACGGTTAATGACCTTAATATGAGAATTAATCAAATGGAGTAACAATCGCGACAAAATAATTTTGGGTTTCAATGTGTGCCGGAAAACAGAAATGGAAACCTGATGAAAATTGTTTGTAATCTGGGAAAAACATTCGGTTGTCAACAGAAGGAAAATGATATACTAAATTGCACCCGCACTGCCAAGGAAAATCGAAGCCCTCCACGCCCATGGTCTATAATTATACAATTATCTTCACCAAGGTTACGCAATGAGCTTCTTGCTTCTATTAAATATAATAAAGGAAAATCTTTCGAAAGTAAAGTGAATACTGCATTACTAGGGTTTCCTGGAGACAGTTCACTGGTCTTTGTTTGCGAATATCTTTCTCCCACGAACAAGGCTCTTCACGCATCAGCTAGAATTAGGACGAAGGAAGCTGGATATAAGTTTGTCTGGATTCGTGTTCTTGAGGAAAAGTGATGAAACTGAGTAAATAAAATAATTTGTGTAACCCGCCTTACTACCCGCTACTGGTCTACGCCAGCCCAGGGTGATGACTATGGGTAAAACCCTCATGAGTTCGTCCCAGAAATTTCGGCCTTCAGTTACCGGCAGTCACACTATTCTCGGCTACGACAGCGGTCGCGGTAACGGTGGGGCCAAGAATGCTAGGAATCATCAATCAACCGAACATCATTCGAACGGTCCTCTTATATGGAAGCGAGTGTTGGCCAGCACTATCTCGGCACACTCATGAGCTTCATGTAACGGAAATGAAGATGCTGAAATGGATGTGTGGCGTAACGCGAGTTGTCCGCATACGCTACTCCTTAACCCGAGGCCGTCACGGGTTTCATGACTTAGCTGATAAGCTCCAAGAGCGACGCGTGGGGTGGTATAGTCATGTCATGCGTCGGTCTGAGGACTACGTAGGAAGAAGGTGTCTTGACGTGTCTTTCTCTGGAACTAGACTTCCTGGACGTTCAAGAAAGCAATGGCTAGATATCATGAAGCTGAACTTAAAAGCCAATGGTCTAACCCAGAATGATGCAAAAGATCGTGCAAAGTGGAGAATTTTAAAACTGCCTTGGGTAGGTATATAACCTTAATTTAAAGTTTGGTATCGGTCATAGCGAATAGTTAACCAATGTCTGAGAAGTACTGGGTCATTGATAAGGTTCATTAAACGTGATAATAATTTTATACACAAACGCTGTCTGCTACACAAAAACACCATATAAAAAGCAATTCAGGGCAAGGTTAAACATTCTTACCTCATAGGAATCTGGGTCATCGCTTTCAGAAATCGAAGTAAAGAGGTGATTAAGAGCTCTGGACATGAGACCACTCATTGTGTGTGTTTTCCCAGCTCCCGTCGCCCCATAGGCAAAGATCGCACCAGCTATTCCCTGAAGGGTGTCACCAACAAGAGGTGCGCCTATAACTTCGTAAATTTCTTCCTGTTAATATAAGTATAAAAAATAAATGTGTATGCGTATACATAGGGTATGGATCAAAGGACTCAAAACCCTGCTATTAGCTTAATAGAAAATGAGTGTAACCAGAAGCTAATGACATATAGCGCGCTTACGAAAATATTGATTAAAATTGAAAACACAAGACTTTAGCTGGTAAGTAATTAAGTCGTTTTTATGTTTATATAAAAACATTGAAACATTCGAATTTATGTAGTTCAGTGGTACTGACGAGTTATGTTGCTAAGAAGTAATAAGATAATTATATCAAACATAATTATTCATTCAACTTATTTATTTCATTTATTATTATCGTATTCAAAGTTGAATATTTACCTATTTGAATGTTTGTGTAGTTATCCACAAAGTAATTATTATTTTTAAACTGAATAAAACTTTAAGTCATGATTTTGTATAAGATAAAAAACTGGAATATTAGCTACAATGGCCTGACTCAAAATCTACCCTGGGAAATCTAAATTTCAAAGCGCTAAACTTGTTTAAGAGTTCACCTTGTAGTCTCTAGATCTAGATTAGGGTTTGGACTTAACTTTATTGATAAAATGAAATAAATACAGATTATTATTATAAGTAACATTCAGTAGGTACAGCATTTATCTTCGTCAGTAGTGATTTAATTTTCAGAATATTGTAAAAAGTTTTTGAAAATGGATGCATTTTGCTCTCCTAAAATGTCTCAGTTAATTTCAAGTCTATCTATAACATTTCAACTTCATTTGATGAATTGTGTGTTTGGTGTGTGTGCGAGTGTTATTGAAAATTTACAGTTATAAGAATTTTGAAATAGACCGTTGTGCCATCTATATGAACATTGTTATTAAAGAATGTGCGATTATATAAACAATTGGAACGCTTTGGTTGTCTGATAAAAGTTTTTAGACCATTTGCAGCCTGCGTACCATCCTTTCTTGTCGTTGTCTTCATGTTGTAGGTACCGTCGTTTCTTGTTAGCAGAAACAATATGATATTATTTTCTTTAAAGGTAAAAATAAATATAACTTTACGTACTTAGTTCAAAAATCTCATAATTTTACTGTCCTATACATTGTTCAATAGCATGTTACTTTTCGTTCATGTACCTATTTTTATCGAAGACTTTTACTGAAAGAATTGTATAATGACCTAGTCAACAAATTCATACTTTACAAATGTAGGTAATATGTACTAATGTGCATATTAAACATACTTGAGTGCTCTCCTCGCTGAAAACACGATCGTAAACGTAATGTTTATCGTTGACACGACGCTGACGCAGCACGTCTCGACGCACGTCTGCTTCCTCTTCTAAGACTAACATCTGAGATTAAAAGGTTAACATCTTTTTTATTTATTTAAAATTCAGACTTTTTGATAGACAGTGTTAATAATAATTAATCCACAATACTAACCAGCAGTGGACGTATAAGAAAAAACGAGTGTGTTTTAGACCAGTGTTCCGCAAACTTTTTGTGTTCAAGGTACATTCCGAGGCACACCAATAAACGACCACGGCACACCAGTGTGCCGCGGTACACCGTTTGCGGAACACTGTTTTAGACCACACGTACGACTGAAGTAAAACTTCTTTCGCTCCATCTAACTTATATCTATCTCCCTCTCAACTTCCGTTCACCGCCCGATCACACTATTCGTAACGCTCTCGTCGAGTCAAGCGTTCTTAAAGAAGTTTTACTTAAAAACAATTTTAAAAACTATATTGTGGATTTTCAGGAAAACCCCTCAGATTACTAAGTTAGCCAGTCGTTCAATGTAATTGA
The DNA here is from genome assembly GCA_905220545.2 of Melitaea athalia. Classification (NCBI taxonomy): domain Eukaryota; kingdom Metazoa; phylum Arthropoda; class Insecta; order Lepidoptera; family Nymphalidae; genus Melitaea; species Melitaea athalia. The sequence continues at coordinate 11,341,889 of HG992184.1, read as the reverse complement.
ATAAATTTTGATACAAAGAAAACTAATAAGGTTTACTTTTGTATGAAATACATAAATAAGAGGTTAACTCCCGTTAGCCCCTTGGTTATGTACCTATTTTACATAAATTATGACTAAAAATCTGATTAAGACGGTCACCTTATCGCTGACCACGTGGACGATGCGGGGACCTTCATCGCCGCGTAGCGGTCGTACTCGAACCGCCACCTATGTAATTTAAAACTTTAATGTCTTATTTATTCGTATGCAAACTATTTTACATTTAAGTAATAAATGATATTGTGCATAACCATCTAGTAATAACATCACAATGTCCTAATAGTTTATTTTTATAAGTATACCTAGTCTATATTCATAGGTAGGTATTTTTATTCATTTATTTATTTGTATTTTTGAATAATGTGAAAAAAGTTAACATTTTACAAAGGAATCACAATATTTTCTTAAAAACTTTAATACTAATTAGTAAGTACATTGATAACTATAATTTATATTTAAGTCCATAAAATACCTATACCGTTTGTCTAATAATAATGAATTAACCAACTCCAAAACCAGCCGAAATTTGTCTCAAGTCTAGGCGCCCGGTAAACGAGGGAAGTGCGCTCAAATTTTACCAGGGTTATGATTATCCATAACCTGGCTAAATTCATCAAGGCCCACAAGGGTCACTGTCGTTTGTCGTTTTCTACCTATTTACCCTAAATCCAATGTATTCAAAGATCGTAAATTTTAAATACTTGAGTTTTAACCGACTTCCAAAAAGGAGAAGTTTTCATTTCGATTGTAGGTACTTATTTTTTAATGTATGTTACCTCAGAACTTTCGACTGGATGGACGGATTTCGATGATGTTCATTTTAATCGAAAGGTGGTGCGTGTAATGTGGTATTTAAATTTGTTCGACATCTGATGACTGTTTTTTGAGTAATCTTTGATAACGCGTATTTACTTGACTACTTTGTACATATTTACTTGTGGATGTAATTGAAGTCGGTTTTTTTTTTTCGTTTGCTAGCAAATACAATTATATGGATATTTTTTATGTCACGTGTACCACTTCCTAAATTTTACAGATTTTCAATATTCATAAATATGTATTACAAATTTGTGATAACAATACGATAAAATAGATATATCAATAAGCATAACTTAAAACAATATTGGATGATTTGGAAAATTACATAGTTTAGGTACCTACTATGCAATTTTCCTCTGAGTTAATTGTACCTATAATATATTTATTCAAGTTAAAAAATAAATATTTTATTGTTTTCAAATAATATGTATTTCAGAATTTTTACCATCAATTTCTCCTCGCTAACAGAGCGCCCACAGCTGTGGAATTTATCCGATGACAAGATACTGTGAGTCATGATACTTATCTACTTTTTACAAATTAGACCACTGATATTTACACTTTATTATTATATATACTAAATAAAACAAAACACCGGGTGGGATAATCAGAAAATTTTCTTAACTTGTAAACATGAGTTTACTAGTGTATCAAAAACGAGTAAAATGCGCGGTATTAACATCCGCATGTTTCCACATGGACTGGACTGAGTGCTGGTCAAAATAGAGCCTTCGCTGTCGACGGTCGCTAGGGCAACAGCTGATAACCACAAACCAATAAACTTTCATGCGCTATTACTTTTCATCTGTTTGAATGTGCTTTAAACATTAACTAGTTCAATGCAATTTTCTTTAAATCACCATTAGAACACACTTTTAGCTTTTGAAACCAAAAAAATATATAGTAAGGTGAAACTCATAGGCTGCCTATTTCGTATAGGTATTTTCCATATAATACTCGATTATACTAACAATACTTATAATATTTCGGCTGATCGGCTCACCTTTTTTACGTACAAAACAATTATTTTTCCACATCCCTAATATAAGTACCTACGCTCGGCTTGCGCCACCATGGTCCTTTTGGCCCTAGGACAGGGCTGGGTTTAGGGGATGACAACCAGGGCTACAGCCCCAAGCCCTCCATAAAAGAGGGCCCCCACAATAGAGACTTCAAAAAAAAATCAAATTCAAACTAGTAAACACTAGTAAACAACTTTATTTAAAATATTGTCCATTTTATTTGGAAAACAATTTGGGGCCAAGGGGCCTCCACTCCTTTGTTGCCATGAGGCCTCCAGACCTCTAAATCCGGCCCTGCCCTAGTCGTCTAGGGCGTCTGAATCGCACACACACCTTTTTTTAACCAATAGTTTAAATAACAACGTTTTCATTTTTTTCACTTTGAACTTATGCTCTTTTATTTCTCTCAGAGCTCTAAGATTCCAGCTTCAACAAACCATATGACAACATTAAACTGACTGATGAAGGGCACAGCAGGAGATTTTGCTGCTCAAAATATGGAACTGGTGGTGGATAAGGTGACCAGAGCTGCTAGGCGGAATTGGGGAAATAAAGTTATAAAAGGATATAAGTAAATCATAACATGATAAAAGTATACCAACCTAGGTTTATAATACCTAGGTACTAAGTAGGTAACCTAAACTTTAACAAGAATGAATGATGAAAATCCAAGTCGCGAATAAAAGATTGCATCTTATAGAGTCAGGGGGGCAAAGTGCGCCATACTTTTTTCATAGTTGACTTTGGTGCAATATTTCTTGTGTTTAAGTTCACGAGTGATACTAAGTCATGGTACCATAAGGATCTGTGATGTTTTGCAACAACAACCAATGTCGTGTCATTAGAATCTGACAGCAAATAAATGAATTTTAGCATAAAATTTGAAAACAGTCTGACCAGGCGCACTTTGCGACAAATCGGGTAAGTGCGCCATGTATTAATAAAACGTAATATTATAGCATTAGAATAAAAACAGCCTTATATTATTATAAGAAAACAAGCAACAAAACGAATGACATTTAATTTTTTTTCATAGCCACATTCTAGAAGAATCTGTGTACTTAAAACCAAATTTCGGCTAAGTGCGCCATACAATCTAAAGTCAGAGGCTATGAACCTTTTTTCCAAATATTGATAATCGAGTGTCAAGTATATTTTTTCTTTTATTTACGATGGGAATACCCATGGTATTCCCATCGTAAATGGAACTACTTATTTGGTATTATAAACGGACTGAAATAAGAAGTTAGTCATTGAAATTAGTTGTTAAGTAAAATGGGAAACATGACATTTTTGAACAACATTACGATTTTTTCGAATTTTAATATTTCGTATTGCCTCCTCGTGCTTCCATTCCTGCGTTTACCCAGTTTGGCATGCTGTACACCAAGTTTTTTGTACGATTTTGGGGAATATTCTCCCATTCCTCTGTGAGAGCAATTTTGAGCTCACGAAGCGTAATTTTTTTACGCATCTCCCTAGCTAGTCCCAAGCATGCTCGATCGGATTGACATCTGGGCTGCGTGCTGGCCACTCCATACGAGTAATTTTCATCTCTTGAAGGTAGTCACTCACAATCCAAAATGTATGAGGTCGGGCATTGTCATGCATAAAAATAGTATTCTCACCCAAATTGACCATAAATGGACCAACGTGTTCATTCAAGATTTCTTTTTCAAATTAATTTGCAAGATTTGACTCGACCATACAAACAAGCAAAGAAACATTGCAAGTTAAATAAAGACTTGTAACAAAGACACATTTTAAAAAGTTTGTAACCTCTGGATTGCGGCGAAGTGCGCCATATAAAAAGTGAGTATGGCGCACTTCCCCAACTATATAAATTTTAAGTTAGAATATTTAACTGCAAAAAAATATATAAATTTCACTAGATAGGAGTGAGATATAGTCAGAAACTTAAAGAAAAATATTTAAATTGTACATTTACCTCACTCGTATGTTGGTAAAAACTAGATTTCTTGAGATTTACGAAGATGATCAACCCATAGTCATCTCTACTCACCACTTTGAATATCAGTGAAAATAAAATGGCGCGTATCTCAAACTCACATGACTAGAGCCATCTGTGACTTTCACCAAGAACTATGATTTAGTTTGTAGCATCGATATATAGTGTCACTACTAGTATCCAATCGGTAGTTTTCGAGATATTTGTGGTAGGTGCACTTGCCCGGTAGGCGCACTTTGCCACATTAACTCTACTCATATCTCTCATTTTATTCATTTATTTTAACTTACTAGCCGACCCGTGCTCACTTCGTTGTGCGTTAATTATTTTCAATAATTAGGTACTTCTAACGACGATATCTCAAAAACTATTCATCTGATTGATATAGTGTAAAGGGCAATTTTAATCTGCATTAAATGCCTAAGCTAAATAACATATTCATTTGGATAAAGATTAATACTGAACTAAAGAAAATAGCTTTGAAAATAAATAACGTAATGTCTTTAATAAAAAAATTGAACATAAAAGTCATTGAACTATTATTACTTACGTTAGTATTAATAATAGCTCAATGATAAAAGTGGTTATTGTAAGTCAACCGTTAGAGATAGACACATGCTATCGCGGACTTTTTGTAGCATTTTTATAGATTTTGAATTCTCTACTACATTATGTACTTAACTGTGTCTAGCTCCCAGTTGGCGAGATTTTTTGCGACCTCTTTAACATTTATCGCCGTATTTCAGCTAATTAACATAAAAGCATAATAAATTATATACCTAAACCTTGCTCAAGAATCACTCTTTCTACTTATTGTTGAAAACCGTATAAAATACGTTTGGTAGTTTTCGAGTTTATCGCGTTCAGACAGACAGGAGGACAGAAAGACGCGGCCGGGGGACTTATTTTTATAATATGTATATCAGCTAATTTACATAAAACCATAATAAAATATATACCTAAACCTTCCTCAAGAATCACTCTTTCTATTGCATATTGTTGAAAACCGTATAAAAATCCGTTTGGTAGTTTTCGAGTTTATCGCGTTCAGACAGACAGGAGGACAGAAAGACGCGGCCGGGGGACTTATTTTTATAATCTATACTAATATAATAAAGCTGAAGAGTTTGTTTGTTTGATTGTTTGTTTGTTTGATTGTTTGTTTGTTTGTTTGAACGCGCTAATCTCAGGATCTACTGGTCCGATTTGAAAAATTCTTTCAGTGTTAGATAGCCTACTTATCGAGGAAGGCTATAGGCTATATATCATCACGCTAAGACCAATAGGAGCGGAGTCCACGCCGACGAAGTCGCGCGCAGAAGCTAGTATGATATATAGATGTAGGGCACAGCAGACAATTTCCTTCTCAAAATATGGAGCAGCCCGACTGGGGTAGTACCTCGACCTTACAAAAGATCACAGTCAAACAATACTGTTTTCAAGCAGTTTTGTGTTCCTGTTGGTGAGTAAGGTGACCAGAGCTCCTGGGGGGAATTAGGGGTAGAAACAGCAACGCAGTAATCGCTTACCATCAGATGAGCCGTACGCTTATTTACCGACCTAGTTGTATATAAAGTAAAAAAAAATCAGATCAGTCGAATATTGTAACTAGAATTTTCACATCATTCCTGAATTACATCTATTAACGATCTCAATCGAAAAATTTGTTTCATGGTTGCTTAATTGAATATTATAATGTTTAAATGAGTTTACGCATACTTGTAATACGTTTATTTTTGTATACTAAGGCTGTGGCACCACATACCAACAAGTTTTACTACTATAATTATTTTTAATAAAAAGTTAAAATAATACTGATTAATAGTGGTGAACCACACTGTCAAAGTTGATTATTAAAAAATGATAAGTAATTTTAATTAAATGATGAAAATAATATCACAACCCTGCATGCTTCGGGGTACGACATGCGGTGTCGGCTTGTCGTCAGACATCAAAGGTTTTGTACCAATGTACACTGTGCTCATATCTTCATAATAAAATGAAGAGGTTAAAAAAGGTTAAATAAAACTATAGCCAAATCAACATACAAAAAATATTTTTATTTTACACATACTATTTTGATCGTATTTACATCTTAACAATATGGTATTACATAAACAAATTTTATACAGTTCCAGGTGCAAGTAACTTTACTCCTCTATCAAATAATTTAAAAAGATATTGAGAGGATTTTGTTTCAAAGTTGTACATATTCTCACTTTCAAACTTACTATTTAAGTATTTAATAGTTAAATGGCCAGACACATCTGCACTTAAACCAGATGATAAGCTTTCTACCTCTGCTAAAATATCTGCTGTATGAGCAAGAAGATTTGCTAAAACATATGTATAATCATCATCACCGGCTACATTGCACTGAAAGATTAAATAGGAATTATTAAAACTTCTTATAACATCGATCAGTTTCTTGTTGATTTCATTTACTTGTCTCATATTAAATTGCATGTCAAATAAATGAGATACTCCATCAAATATAACATTTACAGCATTAAACTTATTATACATTCCTAATAATGGTTCTTTTATATTTAACCATAGCTCTTGTGCTGTTTGGCACTTATTTTCTAGTGCTGAGTTTACTAGTTCTTCACCAGCATCATAAAAATGAATCAGGCCTGCTTCTATGGCTTTTTGAAGATTGTAGTTCATTTTGAGACCTACATTATGATAATGTTGCTGTGAGTTGTGAGTTGATATAACAAAGACTGCATTTTTATTTTTTACACAATGTCCAAGTACACAACTTATAAAAAAAGAACTATCACATCCATTTATTTCTTTTGTCACAATTATTTTGCTTGTCTCCAAATCTTTATCAAGTTGGAAATTTGATAGTATATCTGAAGACATTCTGTAAACAAATTACATTTTCTCATTAGACTGAAAGATATGTAATTATAAATAATATAGATTTTAGGTAATGATAATATTAGGTAGCAATAAAAAAAAGAAGTTATGATATTATTATTAAACCATTTCCGTCTAAATAAATATATAGGTTATAAAAATATAGGCTAAGAAACTATTATACGTATGATAAGAAACTATTTTTTGTTGGTAAATAAAACAACTTATGTATTCTAACTAGCACGTAATAACATTACATCAAAAACCAAATTATAAATTAAAGCAAGATCATCCGTATCTTCTTAAATACTTAAACTGTGGTTGTGTTGTGATTGCAGTGTAATTTTTTTAGTTTATTGTGCTAAGGCAGCCAATTGAAGTTAGTACCTTTTAAATAATTTTCAATAAATGTTTTATCTAACAATAACATCAATTTCTTAACGGGAAATTTATTTATTTTATATGGAAAACAGAAACAGACTCGACTCGACTTCGAAAAAGTCTAAGTCAGGGGGGGTACACTCTACGTAATCGATCAAAGCGGCATCTGGTGATTGTTTGGTGTCGATTTGTGGTAAAACAGTTCTGTAATTAAGCATTATTTATATAGATGTCGCTTCTACTCGTATCAAATTGTTGATGAATATGGATGTTGCCACTTGTTATAGTATATTGCGCTTAAGGGTGTTTATAAAACTACCTTTACTGGGCCTACAGATACAAATTAAAAATTTAATCACTTTTAAATACATTTGAAATGAATTGAAGTTCAAAAAATCAATTATATACCCTATATTAATGTAATTGGCGGTTCTTTCAACTAAATAAATACAAAATATGTGGGAAATGAAAATAATTATCTAGCAACATTATAAAACTAAAACGAACACGAAGTTTTTGAATTTTGACATTTAATATGTGAAAAAAGAATAAGATAGGTACTTTTGTACCAAAACTATTTGTAATTATATTTTATTGTAAATAACTATGTAGAATGTTTATTAATAAAGTATTGTACTTTTAAGTAATTTGATGACTGCAAATTTTCAAAAGTGAAAACGATTTTCAAGTGTGTAATCCGATGAGCTCTCGTTTTGAATTTAAATTCATATAAGTTTTTGTTTGATATTGTTGAGTTTTAGGTTGTTTTTGTGTTTTTGGTACGTTTGTGTTTTTTATGAACTATAAAAATAAATGATATTAAGTTTTAATCAATTGTTTTATTTTAAACTGTTCTTACTTTTTCTTTATTATGTAAATATCATATCTATCATCAGGTTTGCTAAACATAAAATCCATTACATAAATCACTCCTTTTGCGGGACTGATTTGCAATAGATTTTATTACTTTAACAAACCTGATTCGATACAGGAAAACTAATTAAATAAAATAACTAAGGTACGTATAATAGGTAGGTATACCTATATACGTTATATATACCTATATATGGTATATATACCTATATGTAGGTTATGGCATCGTAGTTTGCACCAAACATCCACCAGAGGCGCTACTTTCCATACTTGCAAAAAAAATAGCGGAGTTGGCTCTCTTTTCCCGTATAGTTATTGTACTCTGTGGTCTAAGTCGACTTTTTGAATTTGAAATGTCAATGTCAAATGCTACATATTGGCTGCGTTCCGAAATGCGATGAAATCGATTACAGCGATTTCGTCGAAATCACCCGTTCCGAATTGAAATTAGTGTTATGAGACTAATAATCACTGTTCAAATCGGAATGCACTTTGAGCGCTTTGAGCATTTTTTTGTTTGTCAGTGTCAAATATCCCGATATCAGTTAATTTTTATCTCTTTGCGCTTGTTCAACATCTTGTTCAATTAAATATTATTGAATTATTCTCCCTGTACTCTCATCGTGAACTGAAATAATATGTGTTGTTTCCATTTATTTTTTTTGTTATTCAATTAGTTCAGACAACCGACAAAAATGTCAAAGTGACAGAAGACTCACAACGCTTACGCCCGAAGCCCCCCTACCCCAGCCTATAAAAGTATATTTTTTGTAATAATAAAAATACTGACCGATGTATTTTAATTAGCTCTATCCAAAAACATCGCCAGCTTAAACTGCTCCACCTTATATTTCTAATGAAAAATCAATAAAGATAAAAATTTATCTTAATTTTGATACAGCCATATCTTTTTAAATAAACAATATTTCAAACTGCTCCAAACTGCTCCAAACTGCTCTACATCCATATAATACTGCTCCATAGTAATTTTTATCGGCTCCGCTATAGTATACTTATTTGTTTATTAATCACATAATATAAATAAAGGTATCAACAATATTACAATATTTTACTGTTCTACTTTTCACAAACGCTTATTTCACTTAAATTCAGTCTTAATGTTAATACTAAAACACAATTTTCAACTATTGAAATTTCAAGTTAGAATTAATAATAGTTTTTTTATAACAATAGCACTCTTTAACGTTTAACATACAAAATTGCAGAAACTTTGAATGATGGCAACTGCTTGTCGGATAGAACAACACTATTTTTCAAGAGATCATTTTTTTCAATCCATCGCTTTTGAGCAGTATAGCAGTAAGCAACGTAGTGGCCTATTTGACTATCACCCATGGGTGGTATGTATCGTATTACACCTCCAAGGATATAAATTTGTTGTTTGAAACCACACATCATGTTTTTAAAACAAAACTATGATGACACGAACGCCTGAATTCTTGACCTTAATTTAAACTTTATCCCGGCAATACGGCAATGAATGAGATCCGCGCCTGCGCCCTACCCGCTTCAGTCAGCTCATTTATGACAAAATGAATTTTACTTATTTTACAGTTAACTATAGCGGAGCCGATAAAAATTACTATGGAGCAGTATTATATGGATGTAGAGCAGTTTGGAGCAGTTTGGAGCAGTTTGAAATATTGTTTATTTAAAAAGATATGGCTGTATCAAAATTAAGATAAAATTTTTTTTTCCCAAATCTTTATTGATTTTTCATTAGAAATATAAGGTGGAGCAGTTTAAGCTGGCGATGTTTTTGGATAGAGCTAATTAAAATACATCGGTCAGTATTTTTATTATTACAAAAAATAACTTTTATAGGCTGGGGTAGGGGCGGTCGCTCACGAAGTCACGACAAATCGGAACGGTGCTGTGATCGCTGTAATCGATTTCATCGCATTTCGGAACGCAGGGATTAATTATAGGTTGCGTTCCGAAATGCGATGAAATCGATTACAGTGATCTCGTCGAAATCGCCCGTTCCGAATTGAAATTAGTGTTTTGACATAATAATCACTGTTCAAATCGGAATGCACTATGAGCGCTTTGAGTATTGTTTTGTTTGTCAGAGTCAAATATCCCGATATCAGTTAATTTTTACCATTCAACATCTAATATATTTTTTTTATATAATTATTTTTTTTGTAATTTGATAATTTTTTTTTTGTAATTTTGATCGCAAATATTTAATTAAATAATTATCTAATCACTGGAGCAATTACTAATCCCGATGGAGCATTTGAGGAGCAATTTTTTGATATTTGGTTTAATTTTTTTTTTTTTTTTTAATATCCACGCTAACTTAATACGGTTATGTTTATAAGGTTATGTTTCTATCTGGCATGTAATTTTATGGTAAATACCTGGGTGACCGAGCTTGGCTCTCGGTATTTTTAGTATATATTTTTTTTTTGCTTTTTCTTGGTATGTTTATATTTTATTTAAATAAAAAATCTAGTGATATTAGAAAAAAAAGGAAAAAAAATAATAAATTGGAGACGGATTTGAACCGTGGTCTTATCGATTGATTCCGAGCGACCGATTTCCCACCTGAGCTATTACAACCTTAATGACAACTGCAAAATTTAACTTCGTATTAGAATGATATTGTAGCCATTTTTTCATTGTCTAAAAACCGGGATATAAGGACATTTTGTAAAAACGAATCCTAGCTAGATCAATTTATCGCCTCCTAAATCCCCTAGATATATAGATACATATACAAGAATTGATCGTTTAATAGTATGAGATTTATGTGTGAGAAATATTTTTTTTTTAAATCCATGGTGATTTTGTATTGATTTTACGTGTGTCACTGTCACAATTATACATATGCACGGTCTTATAACTTATAATCATTTATAATACACAGGTCAGAACCAAAAGAGGTCAGAACACTAAAGTGCTTATTACGCCTTCCTAAATTCAGTCACTGAATTCAGAAAGCCATAGCATTTAGGAAGCTAGTTAGAGCTCTCTAGCAGAAGCTCCTGATCACACCTTCCTAAATTCAGTTGCTAAATCACTCAGTTACGAGAAATCGACGAAGTCGGACGTATCTATCGAATTAGGTTGTAGTCTAGTTAAAAAACGTGTTAAATAGAAATAAAGCTCCTAAAAATATGTAATTTTTAACAAAAGACCCTAAATTAAAAACAAAGCCCCCTAAAGGCCTAAGCCTAAAACTGAAATTATTTAAAAATAAGTCGGATTTTTAAAATTTTTATTTTTATTTTTCAAAGGGTATTAAAATAGATTATTTTATATACTTTGCTTTAGTATGTTTATTGAATATGTTCTTTTAAAAATTGATAATTGAGGAACTGTTATTTTTTAAATAGATTTTTATATTAAAATACATTACGTTCTGACGAATTAAAAATTCCAAAAAATACTCTGAAAAAATGTATCCCCTAAAACTTTCCCGCTATTTGCAAGATATCCTAAATTTAACGGAAAATCCCCAGACGGCAACACTGGCGGTCACTGAATGATTCAATCGCACAAAAACCATCCTTGCTTCTAAATTCAGAACACTAACTAGCTGAATTACATTTGCCTGAATTCAGTAAGTTCTGACGTCTTAATTTAGGAAGGTGTAATAAGCGCTTAAGCTCAATTTCAATTGTGAGAGATTAGTACGATAATGTCATAACTTTTCAAAATCAAATTTTTTGTCTATTCAAATTTTTTTGTTTTATCTATAATTTTTTCTATTATATTGTTCCGGTCTAAAATACACTCGTTTTTTTTTTCACAACATAACTAAAATTCTGAAATTTTTTTAATTCGACGGAAAGTCGAAAAGTTAAGAAGACTATTATTTATAAGTTGGAGACAAAGTCTTTTCGTGTTTTCTTGTAAAAATTAGACTCCAAAATAACGTTACTTAAGATATCGTTATTCTATAAATAATGTTATGTCTGCCGAGACAAAATAACGTTACTGAATTTTTAACGGTTTTCCAAGGCACGTAGTGCACGTACCCACATCCCTACACCTGTCACCTATAAATCCTATAATACATAAAAGTTCAGTTTCACTAGAACATGACTAGAACTAGAAGTTGGCGCAGGGGGGGGACACATCCCTTCAGAATGGCTTTTACCAAAGATAGAGTCTCCATCTGTTATTGGCCCCAGAACTTCGACGTCTTTAGTTAAATACAACTCTCAACAGATGGCTCTTTACAGACCTTTGTTCAAAGACTTATGTCAGTCCAATGTTATCTGTGGATTTTTTATTTAAAAATTTAAATAGTATGACACTTTAACGCTTTTTAGTTTTAAATTTTAATTTTTTAAATTTAATATGGTTTTGGTAATGGTGGCTGCATCTGGCGCGAGTTGGTTGTAGTTTCATCATTTCATGTCCATATTGTGATTTTCCTGTGATAACTGCTGTGTTAATGCGTTGAGTCGAGCCCTGTGCTCCTCCGCTTTGCTGGCTGAATATCATTTTGGAAATTGTGGTGATCATTGTGCGATAGAGACGTTTTTAGTGTATAGTGTTGAACACTTTTTTCAAATAACTGAAAAATGCCGAGACGTTGCGCTTTTGGTTGTGAACCTCGTGGTAAGTATATAATTTTGTTACAAGATATTTGATGTTTTATTCATTGTATATCTCTTTCGCATTTGCACCATTAGTTAGACTTATAATAACCCTAGATCACCTTAATCTACAACGCTTAATACTAACCTTCGTCGTTTCGGCTACGCCGTTTAAAAGGGAGGCTTCTAAGGGCATAAAGGTCCTCGTCAATTTTTTCGGCTGCAAGAAAAGAGAGAACACATTTGGTCTAAAGGTCTTCAATTTATGAGGATGTCTTCAGTTTGAAAGTTGAAGGTGGTTTTTCTGTCACAGAAAAAAATCTCTTCCTCACCATCTGTTTCATAAGCCGGGTCAGCCTCAAGGTTGTCTTCTTTCTCAGTCTCAGAGCAGTTTTCTTCGTCACTATAATCATCTAATAACAGCTGACAAATCGTATTTTAAATAAAAATATATTCAAATAAAAATAATATAAGTTCTTATTTCAATGTAGGCAAATTAAATACAAAGTTTACAAAACACTGAAATAATTATAACAGCAAAAAAGAATGAAAAATAAATCTGCAATAATAATGTTAATACTAACCTTCGTCGATTCGACGACTCATGGTGGCTGGAACGGCGCACACAGGGCCCCTACACAAAAAACAAACCCTAGCGCTGCACGAGCAGCAGGTCGTTGAAATTAGCAGGAATCTGGAATGCGTATGACGATGCACTCAAAATTATACCACTTTAATAGAGTCCGCGTCGTCGTTTTGACGAAGGTTAGTGATCTAGGGTTAATATAGACTTTTGCCTTTTAAAACATATTCATGAGAGGAAAGCAAAGACTAAGCTAATCTATACTAATATATAAAGCTGAAGAGTTTGTTTGTTTGTTTGTTTGTTTGTTTGTTTGTTTGTTTGAACGCGGTAATCTCTGGTTCTACTGGGCCGATTTGAAAAATTCTTTCAGTGTTAGATAGCCCATTTATCGAGGAAGGCTATAGGCTATGTATCACCACGCTAAGACCAATAGGAGCGGAGTCCACGCCGACGAAGTCGCGCGCAGAAGCTAGTCTCTATATATAAAAATGAATCGCTGAATGTGTTGCTAAGCGCAAATCTCGAGAGCGGCTGAACCGATTTCGCTCATTCTTTTTTTATAATATTCCTTGAAATACGAGGATGGTTCTTACGGAGAGAAAAATTTAAAAAATTCCTGAAAAAGTCTAAAAACAACAATTATCTATATTCCCATACAAAAGATTCGTAATAATACTTAAAAGTCAATCAATTTGAACTTTAATACCATACCATAAAGTTTAAGTGTTAGTGGAGGGGTTCCGGGAAGGGAAAGTATTAAAATAAAAATAAAAATTAAAGAATCGACTGTTAGGCGGTACGAAGTACGCCAGGTCAGCTAGTTTTATACTACAGTGCAACCTCAATATAACAAATCGGAAGGGATCAAGAAAATATTCGTTATATCAAGTAATTCGTTAATCTGAGGTTTGTTATGTTGAGGTTAGGTTGGTCTAAAATTCGTTATAAAGAGGTAAATAAATAGTTTTATATACCCATAATTTACCTCAACATTACGTACTCATCTTGTTATAGGGAACAGCTTCTACTAATAAATGATAACACATTTTTATCAAATTATTGCATGTATTTTCTATTTAAAAAAAATTAGGTAGGCAAGATTAAGAGTCATACATTGGTGGGAACTTTATATAAAGGTTTTGGGTTGACAAAATTCGTTAATTAGAGGTATTTATACTTTTTCTTGATAGTTGAAAATTCGTTATAAAGAGGATGTTCGCAAAAAATGTTCAGTTCGCAAAAAGTGTGCAGGTCTGTCCAAATTTAATATCGGTAGTTTGAAGTTGATAGCATCCTTGAATTCCTTAGTTTAGAATTACTTGGTGTAGTATTTTTACAGTTGCTTTACAGTTGGTTTGATTTTTACAGTATTATTATTTGTTAATTTAAGAAAAACCTATTATTGGCAATACTACATGTACATAGCTATAAAATTTATAATTTGTAAAGCTGTTGGTTTTTTAAATAAATAAATAAATAAAATAAATAAATAAATGTTCGTAATGTAAAGGTATATTTTATATTGAATCTTATGGACAATTCAAGGGGATTACGAAAATTTTGTTAACTCGAGGGATTCGTTATATTGCGGTACGTTATATTAAGGTTGCACTGTATTTAGCTGTTCTCGCCATGTTAAGCATTATTTGATTTGCAAATAAATTAATATTATCTTAATTATGTATTTGCAGATGTTCCAATGCACAGATTCCCTAATCTCATTAAGTTTCCTGAGATATTTCAATCTTGGGTGTCTCTTGTTGGGGGTAAACTAGAATCAACTTCCGACTATGAATATTATAAAGATAAGAGAATTTGTGATATTCATTTCACTGATAAGGACAGAGCTGGAAATAATCGGATATGCAAAGAATCAATTCCTTCATTACACATACCTGGTAAGGTTTGGGTATATTATCATGTAAATAGTTGGCACTTGCTTTAGTAGATTAATACTAACTTACAAAATTTGCAAATACTTATTCACATCGTGAATGTTATTATAATTTTTATCTTAAAATACTATTGTTTATAACATATAAAATAAAACATCTTTTTAAATAAATAGAAGGACATTTTCTTTAAATATTAGATATGTGATTAAGAATATATATTTATTACCAGGACAATTGCCAGATCCAAAAGCGTTGGAACAAACTTCAACTTCAGTACAACAGACACAGTCTATACAGCTTAGCTCAACAGGTAAGGAAGCCCTATCAATTGAAATGATCATAATATTTATTTATTTAAAATTTTATTATTACACTTACACACACCAATATGTCGGATCAGAAGTGAGGAAGGATGAAAAGGAGGACCGAACTGGTTTATTAACAATGTAATTTAACACAAGATAGTAACACAGATTAGTTAACGGGGTGGAGATGAAATACTTAGTATTCAATGGACTCACCGAGCGAGTAAAGGAGTCTATCGCGTGGCAGAGGGACAACTCAGAGTCAGTGTCCGGGACTTGTGACCCGAGTGTAGGCTTACGGCGGCGCCGCCTTACAATGCGCATTGGCACTCGCCTCCACCGGTCGAGTTGCCCAATCAGTAACAATTAATTCGTGTACACAAACTAACTATTAGAAGAGTCGAGGTTAAGCTACTAGCAGGATACACAAGTGCACCGTGCCACGCCAGAGCCAAGACTGCCCTAGCTGCGGCCGCATCGGTCTTTTATGCACGAAGGAATGACTCGAATAATAGAATGAAGGTAGTTGAATATCGACAATAGCGCAGGTACTTATATACACGTCGGAATAACTCAAATAATAGAATGAGTGAGGGTAGACGAAATAATAACACAGGTACCGACATTAATAACTATCTGCATTGACTCTCCGACAAATATAATAGTCATAAAAACTGTAAAAAAGTTATGTATGTATATGAAATATATTTATAAAAACCATTGAGTGGGTTAAGAGCCAATAAATTAAAAGTAAAAAAACCTTTTTAAAAAACAAGCTTTTATTTGAATGCGCTAAAACGAAAAAAATAAATTTTTACTTTAAAACTTTTACTATCTACTTATAAAGTCATTACACATAATTGTAAAAACAACAGCTGAAAACACTCAAAGAAATAATTATTTCTCACTAAAAGTCTATAGTTATTTATTCACAACTCACTCTTTTAAGTACATTAAATACATTATCACACTAATCACTTATACTATAGTTATCGAGCAGCAATGCTAGCCGCACAATGATTAAAACAATAACTGCTCTTTACCTACAAATTATCATATTT
Organism: Melitaea athalia; assembly: GCA_905220545.2. Lineage (NCBI taxonomy): Eukaryota > Metazoa > Arthropoda > Insecta > Lepidoptera > Nymphalidae > Melitaea > Melitaea athalia. Next base: position 11,325,494 of record HG992184.1, on the reverse strand, counting down.
ATAGGACAAAAATCCCGCCAACACATGACAACGACGGCGACTGACCAATCATAAAATTAGTATTAACTATTCGGAAGATGGTGTCTCCATCTATATGCTCTTTCGATACATTAACAAGTAATAATTACAGTAAAAACAACATAAACCATCTTATAAAATTAGTAGAAGTATAAATTAAACGATAACAGTATTTATTGAGTAACTATCCTGTAAAACTAAACAATAAAGATACCAACTGACTAATCCATACTAATATTATAAATGCGAAAGTAACTCTGTCTGTCTGTCTGTCTGTCTGTCTGTCTGTCTGTCTGTCTGTCTCGCAATCACGGCAAAACTACTCAACAGATTTAAATGAAATTTGGTATACAGATAGTCTACAGTCTGAGAAAGGACATAGGCTACTTTTTAATGCGAAAAAAGGGATGTAAGGTGTTGAAATGTTGGAATGAAAATTTGTATGAGATATAATGTTCGTGTTCGTAACTGTCAAACATTTAATGTTCATCCCGTCGACATGGTAAACTCTCCGATATAATTAAAGAACGTATTTAAATAAAGGTTTCGAATCGACAACATATATCCACAATATACGGATAGTGGCGTATTTTACATTTTAAAAATGTATTATAATGTCAGTAATTAAAACGGATTGACATAATATATATTGGTTGTCAACGAGGTTGTCAAATATAAAACGTAGTGGTTATTTATACTCTTTGGTCAAATATTTATGCGTGCGTTCAGAAATTTATTTAGTGTAAACTAAGGAAAATATATGAAGCTAATTAAATCTTATACTATTAAAAAAAGGAAAGCATTTTTTTCCCTCAAATCAACGCAGGTGAAACCGCGGGGCACAGCTAGTCGTAAATAAATATTAACCATTCGGAAGATGGTGGCGACATCTTTGTACTGTTCCGGTATTAAGCGAATATACGATAAAAGTAATATCAATACAAAATCCAATATTGTAATAATTGTCAGTAAATGCTAACATAATCTATATGATATTAAAGCTTGTCGCGAAATATGAGTACATACTCGTATTTCCTTAGTTTGAAAATTTTCATACTTAAAGTCAATCACATCAATTTATTTAATTTACTTGTTTACTAGCAAATCTCGAAAAAGCTACATAATATTATGTTTCCCATTTTTTTATATTTTTTTCAGAACAACTTGAATCCTCATATATGTCGGAGCCAGCTCAACTGCCAGGATTGGAATGTACATTACATGACAAGGAGATTTCCAAACATATACTGTTTGAACATAATTATTGTATTACCAACAATCCCAGAAGTAAGTCTAACATTGTTTTGTTTATTTCATTCAAAATTTGTTCCTCTATGAAGTCTATGAAATGATGATGAAGCCTAATATGAACTCATAATATTATTGTAAGCAAGTTTGTGTTTGGACATTTGTTGTTTAAGCATGCAAAATCTTACTGATTACAATTAAACTTGTATGTAAAAACCTGACGCAGATGACACCCAAAATAAAAATACAGATATTGTATTTGCATTGACATCTGTATATGTAGGAATCAGAAGTGAGGTAAGAGAAGTACGGACGGATGACCGAACTACTAAGTATTAAATGGACTCACCGAGTGGGTACCGTCTATCGCGTGGCAGAGAGACAACTCGACGCAGTGCCCAGGACTTGTGACCCGAGTGTTGGTTTACGGCGGCGCCGCCTTATAATGCGCATTGGCACTCACCACCACCGGTCGAGTTGCCCAATCAGTAACAATTAATTCGTGTACACAAACTAACTATTGGAAGAGTCGAGGTTAAGCTACTAGCAGGATACACAAGTGCACCGCGCCACGCCAGAGCCAAGACTGCCTGAGCCGCGGTTGCACCGTTCGTTTTATGCATGACAGAATGACTCGAATAATAGAATGATGTAGGGTAGGTGAATATCGCAGGTACCGACATTAATAACTATCTGTATTGATTCCCCGACACGGCCATTCTGACGTGCGCGCGTCCTCGCGCGCTATTTATTACAACCTTAGGTATTTTTAATCAAAAAAATAAAATATCGCTCGACTATCCTGACAAAAATCTATTCAACATCTTAATATCTGGTCCGGTACACACTGACCCTTTGGACTAGAAACAATTGGTTTCAGTTAGTAAGTCAATCAGTCACACCAGTCACATTTAATATGGTTAACATCATTATCATTACAGTCATATCAATATGGTAAGTATCACTGATCTAGGTTTAAAATATGAAAACCCCTATAGTTCAAACAGGTGAGATTCCTGCAGCGCATCACTCATCATTACAAACAGTCTGGTCTGAGTCGTCGCCCACTAAAAGCAGGCGAGACTCCTACAGCGTTACACTCATCATTACAAACAGTCTGGTCTGAGCCGTCGCCCACTAAAAGCAGGCGAGACTCCTACATCATCTGGTCCGGTCCACACTGAACCTTCCGACCAGAAACAATTGGTTTTGGTTCGCCAGTAAGTCACAGTCACAGCAGTCATTTTTTTTTTAAATGTGGTTATCATTATCACTTATCGTCATCATCATGACTTATCGTCATCATCATGACTTATCGTCATCATCATGACTTATCGTCATCATCACTTATGATCATCATAAACTTATACTTTTTTTACTTTCTTTTTTTTTAATGCTTTTTTAATGCTTTTTTAATGCTTTTTTTAATGCTTTTTTAAATGCTTTTTTTTAATGCTTTTTTTAATGCTTTTTTTTAATGCTTTTTTAATGCCTTTTTTTAAATGCTTTTTTTTAATGCTTTTTTTTTCATCTCTTTTTTAACGCTTTTTTTAATGCTCTTTTTTCATCTCTTTTTAACGCTTTTTTTTACATTTCATCACTTTTTTTTTTAATGCTTTTTTTTCATTTTTTTTCACATTTCTCTTTTTACCACATCTCTCTTTTTTTTTAACCATTCATCTGTAAAGTACTGTCGTCAGTTCTGTGAACACCAGCCCGTAAAAAGATTCAGATTGTACAAAGTCAGTATTAGAGTTGGCAGACATAGTATCAGTTAGCAGTCATAGTATCAGTTGGCAGTCATAGTAGTTGAATCATAATTATCATCAAACCAATTATAACTAATTACTTCACACAAATACCACAGCCATGTACCATAGACGTCATTACAACCAAAACTAGACGTATGTCTACTTCTACAACAAGTTACAACCAAGCTTGCAAAAACCTCGAGTAGACTTCTAACACCACGGCTCTCTAGGCGAAGAGTAATCACTCGAGTCTCTCCCTCTACTTAAACTTGAACATCATCATTATCAACAAGATCATAATTTACATCAATGTTGTCTGGTACATGACGTGCTGGCATTTTTCTTAACCTTTCGTGAGCAAATTTGCAGGTACGTTGACAATTTAAGCTTTAAGGGTATACCGATTACCTACGAGAACTTCTATTGCGCGAAAAGGGCCTCGATATTTCGGATCAAGTTTCGTTTGATTGTGCTCCTCGTTTTGTAACAAAACAAAATCACCGATAGGATATTAAAAAGCCTAGCTGTCTCTATGAAGGAATTATCGAAATCATATAGTTCTACTTACAACCCTTGCTTCCCAAAGTTACTCAATAATTTTTAGCACAGATGGAAACATAAGAATTTTAACAGTCACCTACAACGACTACCTTAAAATGTTACTACTCACGCGTTAGTGACATTTAAATTTAAAACGCTTTGTTAATAAAGTCTAAATCAACTTAGAAAATCACATACCTGTCTACTTATTTATTTAACAAACTAGCTACATAATTACAGAGTACAGTAAGAATTTTTAATAGTTACCTACTCATAAACAAAATTATTAATCTGAGGTTACCTACCTACAACTATTGTTGTAATAGGTTTACGATTGTACCAATGTGTTATCAATTAACTTTCTGTAATTTAAACGTTCTTAAACAGAACACCTAAAACAACTTATAAACAGTTTATATAAATCAATCAAAGGTAGAAAAGACTAAAACCCTCAATGAAACACTCATTTCTCACTTCTAATCTATAGTTCACGATACGTGTGTGTTTTAACTATATCGAATTAATTATTATCACAGTAATCACTTATACGCCACGTAATTAAAACTACGTAACTAAACAATAGCTGCTCATACAATTACAAATTACAATAATCCCATCAATAGATGATAAAAATGGTGACTGACTAATCAGAAAATTAATATTAACTATTCGGAAGATGGTGTCTCTAACTTTACGCTCTCTTGGTACTTCGACAAATAATATTAGTTAAAATATCGTGTAAGATAGTAGAAACAAACTCAAAAATATCCGTTACAGAGGGTAATCGGAAATACTCAAGCTAAAACGATATTAACACTTTATCACAAACAAGTGGGTAACCACAAAATCTTAACAAACAACCCAAGTACCACGACTTCGCTCGCAACATTGAATATTGTAACTTTGAACTTAGTTTATTCCTCAGTCATACCAAGTAAAAGTTTATGAAGAGACAGGTTACTACTACTATTAAATCGGTTTAAATGATGACGACTCGACTTGAGCTTCGATCGCACGATAATTCAACTACGGGACTACGCGAACGCGATTCTCGTGAGATCGTGAAATAGATTACTTTTACTCACTGTAGTAAGACTCTTAGTGGGCACGAGAACAGCATCCCACCACAAAAACTTAAAGCAAATATAACTATCCAGAGTCATGTACCAACGTCAATCAAAACTTTTAATAACCAAACTTATTTTCTACCACGACACTAACAACTATGTAAGCCACCCTTCCAAGGCTTCACAAGCCAAACAGCAATTACAATTGCTCCACAATCTACGTGTATCCCTCTTGGATCACGTCACAGTGTATCCCTCTTGGATCACACATTCATCACAGTGTATCATCCTCTTGATGACTACACACTACAGTCTTTAGAGTGCTTACATCAGTTTTCTGTCACATCACTAAGATGTTCAATATTATGATCGTCATCTACATTAAACTCAATTGGTACATGAACTTCTGGCATCTTCCTTAAACGACTGTCGCTACGACTACCGCGACGACTCACACTACGATTACGCTCATGATCTGAGATTGTGACTGAATCGATACAAAAACTGAATCGCAAAATCTATTAGCATAATTAATCACTACACAACTACCTACGTATCACAATAAAACTGAATTCAACAAATAACCGGTAAATCGAATTACGTAATCGTAATCGAACACTGAACAAAAACCACTTGTACACCGATAAGAATAAAACAGAACGACCGAAAAGAACTAAAATATAAAATATCGATGTACCCACTAATCACCACGAAATATTGCAACTTACTATCGGCGCACGACTTTCGCGATGTGGGTCGTTAAGGTTGTATCCCACTTCTGATGTAGGAATCAGAAGTGAGGTAAGAGAAGTACGGACGGATGACCGAACTACTAAGTATTAAATGGACTCACCGAGTGGGTACCGTCTATCGCGTGGCAGAGAGACAACTCGACGCAGTGCCCAGGACTTGTGACCCGAGTGTTGGTTTACGGCGGCGCCGCCTTATAATGCGCATTGGCACTCACCACCACCGGTCGAGTTGCCCAATCAGTAACAATTAATTCGTGTACACAAACTAACTATTGGAAGAGTCGAGGTTAAGCTACTAGCAGGATACACAAGTGCACCGCGCCACGCCAGAGCCAAGACTGCCTGAGCCGCGGTTGCACCGTTCGTTTTATGCATGACAGAATGACTCGAATAATAGAATGATGTAGGGTAGGTGAATATCGCAGGTACCGACATTAATAACTATCTGTATTGATTCCCCGACATATACATTCTGGTGTAAGGATATTATTATTTGTATTGGCCATACAGATGTTTGCCGTGGTCTGGGTGTTTGTGCAGTCCTTGTGTGTCTCCCCACCGTGCCTCGGAGAGCATGTTAAGCCGTCGGTCCCGGTTGTTATCATGTACACCTGATAGCAATCTTTGCCTACTCACAGTAGGGAATATATCCACCAACCCTCATTGGAGCAGCGTGGTGGATTAATCTCTGATCCTTCTCCTACATGGGGAAAGAGGCCTATGCCCAACAGTGGGATATTACAGGCTGAAGCGTAATTTATTAAAAAATAAAACGTTCTACGATAACTTCCTTCCGGTTTTATTATCTTATATGTATGTATAAAAATCTTGTGTCACAGTGTATGTTGCCAATAAACTCCAAAACTACTGAACCGATTTTTATCAAATTTTGTAGGCATCTGTAATTTGGCCCAAATTGAGAGATAGGATAGTTTTTATCTCAATTGGACCCGGTAGGTGGCGCTGCTATCGGTATGTGACTCCGAAACTACTGAACCAATTTGTATCAAATTTTGTAAGCATCTGTAATTTGGTCTAACTTGGAAGATAGGGTAGTTTTTATCTCAATTGGACCCAGTAGGTGGCGCTGCTATCGGTATGTAAGTAATCAAATTTGGTAGCTGTTTTCCGGGCAGGACAACGTCTGCCGGGTCCGCTAGTATATTTATAAACATGTTAGCCATATACATTATATGACATTTTATGCCACTTTTATTTCAGTTAAATCACACTGAACTAAATTATTTCAATAATATTATTTTACAGGATTTAGAGGAAAAGCATCTTACAACATTGTACCACTGAATGCTAAAATCCGGCAACTTCGATCAACAATATCTCGTTTACGGAAGAAAGGACAATCTTTTCAAACACGATTGCGCAATGCGGAAATGTTGTCCGAAACTGTTGCATTTCAAAATGTGACAAGAAATATGACAAAATCAGCTCAACTTTTTGTGCAAATGCAAATGCAGACGCTGAAAAAGCCCAAAGGCCGAAGATTTTCTAATGAAGAAAAGGTACTTTCCTTATCATTATATAAGAAGAGTCCGAAGTGTTATGCACTTTTAAATAAATATTTCACATTGCCCAGTTCAAAGACGATGAAACGTCTTTTATATAAAGTTAAAATATCGCCAGGTATAAACACAATTATTTTCCAAAAAATTCGGAAAACTATGTCTGGAAAGCCCTTATCTGACCGACTCTGTAGTCTTATGTTTGACGAAATGTCATTAACACCACACATTCAATATAATAGTCACAATGACCTATTAGAAGGGTTTGCAACAAATAATGATAAACTTTTTGCTAACCATGTCCTAGTCTTTATGGTAAAAGGTGTCAAGGAAAATTATAAACAACCCATTGGATATTATTTTACAAATAGTTTGAATAAAATTCAACTTAAAAACATTATAAAATCTATTATAAAACACGCTCAAGAAGCTGGTTTGGTAATACTTAACACAGTGTGCGACCAAAGCACTGTCAATGTTGGTGCAATAACTGAACTCATAAAAGAGAGTCAAGCATTGTTTATAAAAAATAATAAAGAATGGCGTCATAACGTTATCTATCTCAACGGTAAAAGTATTATACCAATATATGATGTGCCACACCTAATTAAAGGTATAAGAAACAATTTATTAAATAAGGACATGGTGTACTCCATTGAAAACGAGGAGAAATTGGTAAAGTGGGAGTATTTCCAAAAAGTTTATGAAGCTGATAAGTCGCTTGGAGAGCTAAGACTTTTAAATAAATTAACTGAGGAACATATCAACCCAGAAAAAATTAATAAAATGAAAGTTAAAACAGCTACACAAATTTTTAGTCACACTGTAGCTGTAGCTGCTGAGCATTTAACTGCTAGAGGTATTTTACAAAGAGAATGTAAAAATCTTGTGAAAATAACACTATTGCTAGATAAAGTGTTTGATACACTGAATGGGAATACTCTCCATATACCCAATGGAAAAATATATAAAGGACCAGTAAAAAAATACTCTCCTCACCACCAAATGTGGCAAGATGCCAAAAAAATTTTAAAAACAATTAAATTTAGAATATCAAAAAAACATGGTGACAAAATTCGGTTGATTGAAACCTCAATACCATCTGTTCAAAATTTAATTGAAACTATTGAAGGTATGGAAGCAATTTGGAAAAATGTAAATGAAAGATATGGTTTAGATGCACTATTAACCAGGAATTTAAATCAGGACCCTATAGAAAACTTTTTTGGGAACATCAGAAGCTATG